>OV884011.1:119279396-121679396 GCA_930367205.1 Acanthosoma haemorrhoidale | reverse complement strand
CCATACAGCCATAGGCAAAGTGAGGGTAATTGAGAAAGGATACAAGGATACAAGGAGGAGAAGTATACGCTGGGGAAGGAGATAGGTGCATGTTGGCCGACGGGAAATTTGGGAGGTCTGTTGGTTCCAGGAGAGGGTTTGGTCAATGGTTATCCCTAGGTTTTTAACAGTGGAGCAGAAAGTGCTAGGAAAAAGTTAAAACTGGTAGATCGGTAATGGATGTAACAAGTAAACTGGAACCTATTACAATTGCCCGTGTTTTCGCAGTCAGTTAGTTTGTTCAGGTTTGGCCACACACCGAATTTGGTCTCCCTGAATCTGGGAAATGCAGTAAATAAACTGATGGAGGAACAGACAGATTTATTTGGGTAAATTTAAAATAAAATTTAAAGATGTTTTACGCATCATCCCAAAAGAAAAATTTGTTTAGGTAAAGAGAGAAAAATAAGATATTGAAGCACATCTCTTTTAAATGTGTGGTTACAAATTCATCAGAAAAATGGACCATATAGGCAAGATTAGAAAAGAAACAGTTTGCTAAGGAAATGGCTTTTAGGATAAGTGGAATATAAAAGAGTGAATACCTAATGCAGCAATTACAACAAAAGGAGGGTATCCACAAAACCTACGTATCATCTAGATACCAAAAGGTTAAAATGGTCTGAAACTTAGCAGGGAGCGTTGCAAGCCGAGAAAAATATGTAAATTAACAGAGGCTCAGAAGTCAAATGAATGGCCAGATGATATAGTATGTGAAGCGCCGAGCTTAAATCATTCGAGGAATTTTGTGGAACGCAAAGGACACCTCCATCGTAACCGCCATGAAGAGACAGCAGGGCGTTAACGAGGCTGAGGATTGCCCATACCAAGCCGATTCATCTACATCTCCCTGCAGGACTCCACCATTTGTTCGCATGGCAAAAATGCATTAAGAAACGGAGGGATAACGACATTAAAACCATCCCATTTACTCAAGCAAGTCAATCAGCGCTCGTTGGTGTGTCATAAAGCCAAGAGTCGTCGTCAACAATCACTGCAGCAGACGCGGTATTAAAGATTAAAAAATAAACTAAAGACCTGAGTGAAAATCCCATAATAAGCATATATATAAATTTGAGACAAATGATATTAGCCATCAACTAATCGATAAGCCTTGGGTAGCCGACTAGAAGGATCCAGAGATTACAGTTTGCAGAATAGCACTATAATACGGCCCATTATTCAGGACGCCAGCGGGGACTACCTGACAGATACAATCGGCTACTGCAGGCCAACATGCTGTTCTGGCACCGTTAGCTCTATGACCCAAATATAAACATTGAAGAGGAGAATAAAAAAAACAGTGTCGATTATCAGATGACGGTGGGCATATGGCGGACACCGCTAGATTGGAATTAGCCGCTAATCTTTTTATAGACACATCGAAGACAGCAGCCATGACGTGATGCGGTGGGTGGGACAACAATTAACGAGGTAATTAGTGTTAGCCTAGATGTTATCTGATGGCCACGGTTAATTTCCCGGCCCTGCCTATCTCCGGGCCATGCCAGCCAGCCTAGCGGCTCCGTCCTGCCCACGCCTGTCATCGCTGTATCTGTCTACCCTCTCTTTTAAAACTATCGATAGATTGTCACTGTGCAGTTTTACTAAATCCATTAATGAGGGGGGAAACCACACGTATTCTAATGTACAGAAATTTAATTAGGGCTATTGATAATTATCTCCACTATTTGGGCAACTTCGAAACGAGCAGAAAAAAATCACCTTTCGTCAGTTATGTCATCTCCTTCCACCAAGTGAGTGTGCATTGTTGGCTGTACTTTGTACAGCCCCCTTGAAGTCTACTAATGTAAAAGCAATAATCACACTGTTAACCACTGTACCTCATAACTTGTGATTTACACACCTATTTCCTTTCCCAGTATCCTCATTCTGAATATTTGTCTCCCACACTCCCAATCTTGGCTGTTACCATTCTCTTAAATGTATATATACCCCTTAGCCTTAGCTCTATAAGAATAATATATATTATACTCACTCATTCATATACATTCATTCTAGTCCCGAAACTTCTCTGTAAAAAAGTGATCTTCTTTGTGAGAATACTTATTTGTCGTTAAAACACTGTATATATAATCATAGATATGCAAAAAATATCCAATCCTCAAGTGTTAACAATATTTTATTCGATTTATAACGCATATTTATCATTAACATGTTGTGTACTCCAAAGAAAATAAATGAAATCATTTATCAAAAAAATAAAAAAATAAATAGAAGTGTGTTATAAAAATTTCCTGGCAAAGACATTCTCGGTCTACAATTATATTATGTGATGCTATTTTGTACTTATATGGGACTTCGTTGTAGTGGTGGGTTATTAAGGGCTGTCAGTTCAATATGCTGCTTAATATTATTGTTAGATCTATCCGCTGTTTAAAAATATTACTATTAAATTTAAATTAAAAAAATTGAACATTTTTATACATTCACAAAGTGCATCACTACACCCTGAAGATCTGGTTTAAACTTCACTGCGTTTTGGTTTAATGAATCGATTTTAATTTTTTCCCGGATTTGTTATTATATCTTCTTGACACTATTATTTATGGCGAGATAAAATCGAATGTATGCCTCTTAGTTATACTATGGTTTCCTGGTGTTGTTAGAATTATATTATTTGGGTTAGTGCAATTTTTTCGGTGTTACAATCATTTTTTTAAGTTAGTGAAGTTTGACCTATATGACATTAGGCGCTTGAGATGAAGAGGCTACTTGGCGCGGTTTTGCCACATGCGGGCGGGTGGGTAACTAATCACTAATTTGCTTATTGCTTAATGATATTTTCTCCGTTGGTATTAATCTACTGATATTTTTTTAGGTTGTGTAGATGTTGCCCGAGGATTCCCTACCACCACTACTATTATTAATAAATAACTACTGCATTAACAACTATTAATAAATAACATTACAAGGAACTTTAATTACATCTAAGCTCGAAGTTCCCTTATAAGTTGACTTATTCCTAAGTCATTAAAACTGCCATTTATATAACATACCCAACTTTAACTCCACTAGCTTTTTTATTCTCCTTTGGTCCTTTTTTTCCCCTACCGTAAATACATTTTTTTCCGAAGCTTACTACAATGAACAGTAAGATGGGCGAAAACTCATAAAAGCGTCTGCACTGTCCATTCAGCAGTAGGCGTCATATCTCAAGAGAACTTTTTATGCTTGAGAAATAATAAATGCTCTCCTCTCCGGAAATGGGCTGTTGTTGCAGAGCCTTCAGGAAAATTATTATTTTTGACCGGTTATCCTTGAGGTCGGAAGAAGGCCTGAAAGGGAAATTAAGTCATCCATCAGGGGGAAAGTCAACGGCGACGGACCCCGGGCTCAAGGAGTAAGGGAGCAACTGAGATGTCTTAAGGACAGGGGGGCGCTGGGAGACGGGAGTAAATCAGGATTGGCGACAGACAAACGACGTATTCTAAGGACCTAAGGCCCCGTGAGTTGCGTCAGTTTTTTATGCAGTTGAGTATGAAGCACAATAGAGGAAATCCTTCCCACTCAGACCAGCCATTCTCACCGTGCCCTGGCTGTTGGGACAAGTCGCTCCGACCTCACGTAGCCGTTTGTTTACCGCGATTATTCCCCATAACAGTCCGCAGGCTACACTAACACGAAATAAAATGAGTTCAGTATACACATAGAAGATTTGGGAAAATAGTTTTCCTAAAAACCCCTAAATGTCAACAATTTAAATCTTCAAAGGTACAATCTGATAAATATCTTTCAAACATGGTCATTTGTATTTTATTAAAATTATTTTTGTTTTAAAAAAAAAGCTTGAAGTCTCTGAAAAAATATTTTTATAATCGATATTACATCAACAGTCGATGTTTCGCCTATACAAACATCGTCAGGACTACAACTCAGACAAGAAACATGCATTTACATATATGGTAAACAATTAGGATAATAATTATTAATTAGGAATAATAGTATTGACAATAATAAAACCTAATTATGTTAATTAATGTCATAGTGACATTGACGATGGGCTTGTTACTTTCTTCATAGTATAAGGACTTGAGGTTTTGTATTCCTTTTTTTTAGCTCTTCATTGCCTGATGTGGGTACAGGATAGTTGGGATGGTCAATACATTGGGTAACCTGTGGCCTTTGCCTAGGGCTATGGTGGCATCGCTGGTGCCACTGATCGGGGTACTGAGAGGATTTAGACTTTTCATGTGAATGAAATGTAAATATTAGAGAAATATACCTAATCTATTTATGTTAGGTTTTTTTATCGATATGGATTGGGCTTCGTGCCCTATAAAAATCCTTCGATCTATCTATAAATTCACCTGAAACGTGAGACTAGGGTACCTCTGAGCTGTGGCCGGCTCCCCCGTGGCCTGGGTTCTGCTCTCGTCCTTATAACATCTCGGGCTCGCATCAGCGTACTTTCCAAATGAGATCCATTACATCAAAAAACGACGTTGATAACGTTAAACAACAAACATCTTCTACATAGGGTCTGTGGACCATTTTATAATGCATGGTCCACCTTGTTTCACTTCAGCCGTAGCTGTTCCAGAACGGAGAGCTTTGCTGAAAGAAGATTGTGAGTGTATAACATCGAACGGTTAGGAGAGGCTACCAGATTACCATTATGTTACAGGTGTGGCATCAGTTTTCATGCTTTCCTTAAATGTAATGGGACCAATTTGTAAAATTTCGTGATTTTAGCCTTCCACGAGGGTCTCATGCAGACCAGAACAGACCGACAGGCTGGCATTCATGAGGGTGTAAACTAACTGGTTTGTGGTTCGGAAACCACTCTAAATTTTTGAATGATGAATTCATCCTTCCGTATGTATGTATACTAACCACTGGGGTACTTTTTGACAATCTACTAGTTCCATTTATAATTTTGCCAATTTCAAAATATCCAAATGGCCGATGTAGTTTAAAAAAAGAAGATACAAATTTTAAAAAAAAATGGTTGAGCGATATTAAATTGAGACCATTATGTCTCAATGTAGATAAGGGTCAGATTTACTTATTACATTCTTGGATCTGACCTGATCAACAATATTGAATTTATGGTTTACTTTTTACAACTGTAAACACAATTAAATTAACTGTTCGCATCATCAACTCAAGGCCCTATCCAACCAAACTAACCCCGTTGCAGTCATTGCAC
Organism: Acanthosoma haemorrhoidale; assembly: GCA_930367205.1. NCBI lineage: Eukaryota > Metazoa > Arthropoda > Insecta > Hemiptera > Acanthosomatidae > Acanthosoma > Acanthosoma haemorrhoidale. Next base: position 121,674,184 of record OV884011.1, on the reverse strand, counting down.
TGCACCACTCATCCCTATAATCCTCCTCGGAGACTGAAATGGCAGTGGCCTCGTGACCTGCTATAAATGTGTGACAGTGGGAGTTCTGGGAATGCCCAGTTTCTCCAATCATGTCCTGAGCGTATGAGGCCCTCGTTCTCTTCGTCAGCCTCCACTGGCTAGTATCCGGTGACGCGGCTGACGGAGGAGCGTGGGGGACTTCCCAAGACTTCGCTTCCTCTTTCGCATGTGAGGGAGATGACAACCATGTGGATTTGGGAGGCCTCTGGGTGGTGTGTAGGTGAGCGAGTGAATGCCAATTGTAAATAAGGTATTAATGAGAACATTTATAAACTTTAATTTCATATAATAGAATCCCTTCCATTTTGATCACCGCGTAACAGCGTGGTGTTTGTGGGTAAGTCAGGAAAATATATAAAATGATACATGCATCCGTACAAAAGATACACCCTTTATATATTGCCTTTGAGTTTTATGTATTTGAGTACAGTTCTATATCAGATATACTCGTATTAGAGAGTTGATACGCAAGCAAGTATCCGTAAACCCTCAGTTCGTTTAACGTAGGAATACAAATTACGACGTATAACAAATAGCGTATGAATATCAATTTTTTAAGTTTGGTAGCCTTTGTACAATGAACCAAATTCCATCCCTATTAAGACACACGCCCACTCAACGTGCGACACTATCACCTGATCTGAAAGCTTATTGAACGCAAATTATCCAGGCAACGTTTCCCACTTGGGTAATAACATGTTTTGAACAATGGCGCGTTGTATAACCGATTCATGACGATTTGACGCATACGTTTACACGGGTAATTTGATCACGCATAGATTTCTCACTATCTATTAGAAATTACGAGCTATTAAGTTTCGTGAATATAGCTTGTTACAAAACCATGCCAATCAAGCGTAGTCTTTGTAGTTCGACACCAACCATTATGTATTGCAACTTTGAGAAAGAAGCAAACAAAGAAATTGAAAGTTGAAGAAATGCATATTTTTTTATACTGAAAATGTATAATGTATAATGTGCATCCTCACACAGAATAATTAAAAATAGGATTTTCCAATTACAAATATACGGCTCAATTTAAAAAATCAATTTTAATATATTTTTTACCATTATTTTAGCTATTAAAATAATTTAATTTTTAAAATAATTTTTTTTTATGTTTATTTGCAGTGACCAAATTGGTTTAACAAATGAACTGAATCATTTTTGGTAAAACTGCTGAGTATTTTTTTTCACAGTCACTTAGAAAGTGTTTAAGAAACCCGTTCCCGGCCTGTAATTGCAGTAATAATGCTAATAATCTCCGAAATAATATACAAAATGGGCGAAAACACAGATCCATGGATCAACTTCGTTTAATGCCATTTTAAAAGTCATTGAAAATGTAATGACAGTTATTTCGATAAATGACGATATCTCTAGAAATATCAAATAAACCCAGAATTAATTGTCCTAGTATTCAAACCTAATATATATCTCTAATTCATTCCATGAATAACTAAAAAAAATGTATTTTGCAAGACAAATAAGAAATAGAGGTACTTTAAAATGTTTGCATATTTATTAGACAAAAACAAAAAAATATATTGACAGCTTTGGAAATCGAACCAGGGATCTCATGAATTCATTTCTGGTGAATTTCCTAGTTGATCTATCCTCTGTCGAATGATAGCAATGCCAATATCTGTTTGCCTTACGAATATCACCAGAGTAATATTTTGTAAACAGATATTGTAACTTTACGAACTACTTAACATTTGTAGGCCAAATATCAACAATGATTAGTCGTAGTCTTAATGCAGTGTAGTCTCCTTCCCCCTAAAAAAGGCCTCCCTACGATGTTTTCGAAGATTTTCCGAGACAAGATAACGAGGGAAATTGGACATTGACATGCATTCGAAATACCTCACTCAGTAAGAGCTCGTGGAGATGAGGTGGTCCATGTTTGAGCCAGTGGATATGCCACTATATTTTTTTCTTTAGCTACAAATTATTAAAACAGGGGGATTATTGGCCTAATACTAACTACTAATTGTTAAGTTTTATGGTTTAATTTCTGGTTTTGGGTTTAGGTAAAGTCAGTAACGTCTAATTTCGTCTTCCCGTTATTCTCTCATTTCTATTTCATAAGCACCTTCAACTATCAACTATTCTTACAACTTCCTCGTAGATTGAAACGGAGAAGTGGCGATCTTTTGTCAATATTTAATCATTGTGAGCTCTGGCACTGGTCAGATTTCTCCCCCACCAAAGACCTGAGCGTCTGCGGATCTCCTTCAGCCTCCACTGCTACGGAGTGGGGATGTGGCAGCAGAAGTAGCGTGAGGGATCACCCAAATCCTCGCCTCCTTCTAGATAGTCGGGAAAAAGACAATAATGTTAGCGAATTGGGGGGCTACGTACGCCTGTTTGTATGGATGTATATAGTAAGTATGGTACGAATGCAATCTGTTATCACAAGTAACTATTGCTCTACTAAGGCAGATTGTAATTTTCTTAAAATTAAAATTATAAATTAAAAAAAAATTATAAAAGCACCTACAGCAGCCTACATTGCTTTTCTCAAATCATTGGACTGTTGCTAAAATTTGAAAAGTTTCACGAAAACGATATTTATATTATTGTTTACAATTATTATTACTATCATCTTATTTTATAATTCTTTTTAAACTACTTGGCCAAAATACTCTGAACGTACGTACAACCTTCGTTCCTCACCTATCTCTTTATGAGGTGTACGCTATGGGTTTATTTTTAAAATAATCCCTACATGATATATCATATATGTTAATTGAGTGAAACCTTAATTGTTGTTTAATACAAATAAAAAAACAAACAATAAAAGTATATAAATAGCATTTAAATATATTATGCTGATGGCTATAATCTCATTCTCCATGTTTACTTGTGGTTGTTGAGACACTTTCTGTTGTTGCTCATAAAATTAATTCCTCTTTGAAGAAGTGGCCTGTCCGTGCTGGTCATCTATGAATAACTGTGCGCTAATCTTGGTCGTACAGACGGAGCTGGTCGCATGAATATATTGCCAGCCGATTAGAAGTGGTTCGCTCCCATTTCTAAGGGCCGTAGATCAACCTCTAACCAGATTAAATAGAGACGCCTGGCTAAGAGGCCGGACTACAAATCAAGGAAGCGCTGGCTGACTTAAGCCGAAGACACCGCCAGTTAGCTTCCTCGCCCCTACTCTCTTTCTATTCATATCTCCCTCCCCCCCCCTCTCTCATTCTCTCTCTCTCTCTCTCTCTCTCTCTCTCTCTCTCTCTCTCTCTCTCTCTCTCTCTCTCTCTCTCTCTCTCCCTCCCTCTCTCCCTCCCTCTCTCCGCTCTCATATCTACTTCAAAATTAATAGAGCCCTGAATATTTTATGTAAATCTGGCAGCTGTTGTGGATTACCGACTCCTCTCTTTTCGTAATAGCTCCACCTCGCTTGGAATCTAACCTCTCCCACTTTATTCTCGGTTGTGTCCCTTAGGTCGTAGTCTCCAGCACGGGAGGAGCACTAGACATTAAAAAAAAAATAAATGTATATAGCTACAAACAAGTACAAAATTATATTTGGTCTGTTTTAGGAAGGTGCGGTACTCGGTCAGAGGACTCCCAACGACAAGAGCAGACATATACACGGAAAAGGAAATCAAAAGGGTTGCTGGTTTTGAAAAGTTTCACGAAAACGTGATATTTGTATGACTGTAAACATTATTATTATTATCTTATTTTATAATTATTTTTAAACTACTAGGGGGCTCTGTCCCCTGCTCGCCAACCCCCATGCTAGTCTAGGACCACTTATTTTATCAATAAGAGAAGAGATAGAGATATATGAACGGTCGAAAAATTCAGAGCATTGTACAGAATCCAAAAAAAAAATAATTTAGACGTGGAATATCATTTAAGCTCTTATGCTATTCCTACCGACTATCCATGAATGTTCAACAAAAATTGTCTTGTAATGAACTTTTTGCTATCATTCCAACATTATAACCTCCCTTATGAAAAATCAAACAATCGTATAACCCCAGTAAGTCAGCTGTTAGACGGTATGATTTCAACCAATGGTTGGAGTATAAACGTTTAACCTATCACGTAAAATGGAGAAACATTAAATAACCAGTATTCTTACGTTATATTGGATAAATTCCTAGAGTAAATAAATTATAATGGTTTAAATGTTGGGTTTGCAAAAAATATTCAAACTAATTAAACAGCTAATTTATACTATAATATAATATAATACTTTGTTTTCAATATGGGTTGTAAAAAACACGTAAGAACTGCAACCTTTTAAAATAGCAACAAGCGATATTTATGTATTTCATTGTATCCCCTCTTTTTTTCTCCTTTAGTTGAATTGTGTATTCTATTTTTTCTTTATTTTGTATTTAAACAAATTCTCGGATAAAATTTTCTAATTTTAAGTATACCTTTTAGTCCTTTATTATTATTTTATTATACCCTCCCCCACATATGATGTATTTTTTCTGCTCTTAATATTGGGAACACAACTTCATTGCCGACTTTATTTGTTTCTGGTAATTGTAATCTCGATGAGACCCATTATATTAACCAGGACAATCGACCCATTCACTATGATATGAAAAACTTTATATTTTAATTACCAACAACCTCATATTGTTCGGTCATGAAATAAAATTTCGGTCTTTGTGTCGGACAGAAGACTCACAATGACTAGAAAAGACATATGAACGGAGAAGCTGGAGCAGCTAAAAAGGATCCTGGTTTTCAAAAGTCTAGTGTGCAGTACCTCATGGTGATGTCTTATCTTATAATTAATCCCTTTTATTGATTTTATTTTAATTTTAATTTAATTATTTTATTAACATTCATATCTACAATAGCCACTATAAATGAAACATGTTATTAATTAACACATCGAGATCTTTAATTTGATACTCAACTTTTAATTACAAATCATCGTTTGGTGACACTATTTTTTTTAATGGGATAGCTTTTATTTTTATCATCAAATGTAGCTATTATGTATATAAAAAAAACACTGGTTGTGTTATAGTCAGTGACTTTTTGTAATTACAGTTTTGTAGTTACAACACATTACATGTTGTTCAAGAATTCTTTAATTTGATACCTAGCTAAAAAAGATTTCCTAAGGTTATTAAGACTGTCATCAAAACTAGTTTCATTTAGACGAATGATGTTTCCATAAACGTTTTATGTAATGCTCCAGAGATACTAAAAATTAAAGCAGCCCCATGAAAATAATTAAGTGTCATTAATTAATTAATTACCTGACAATAATAAACAAACAATTATATTTCTATCATATCGAAGATGGTATGACTTGCAGCCGTAAATGAACCCTTCATTGTGTGATGCCTGGCTTAAATTTTTGTTTTTAGTTTTTATTTGATAATACTGATTTTGTTTCGAATGATATATTGTAAACTTATTCTTTTCAATTTTGAATATAATGTATATTCACTCACTTCAGTATGGAAATATAGCAGAGATTACATCTTATAAACAACTGACTAAAAATTATGATTAATGATGTACACAGCAACAGACAAAAAACTAAACTAGATAAGGAAAGGAATGTAACATGCCTTCTACATTATACTACAACATCTACTCTTAACCACCCTTCTTCAAAACAATGATAACAATCACGGAACTAATAATGGAAAAGCTTCAAGGTATGTTCTCATTTGGATATTTAATAATTTTCTTCAGGGAAAAAAAAAACGTTTAAAGTAGATGGCTAAGCTAGATTGCTCGTTAATAAGTTGGAGCTACTTACCGATAGCATCGCTACAGCCGACTATGTAATTATGTAATCAGATCATCGAGCCTAGACCGAAATTATAACTGTCAAAGCCAATGATAACTTTATCGTGGATGATACTTAATACTAATTAATACAAATTCAATCTTTCAAGTCGGCAGTTCCGAGGGTGTATCGCTCAATCACCAGTCAATATGTAAATTAAGTGTTTTGATTTTTTTTTTCCCTGCGGCTGCAATATCTGATCCTCGGTATTGCGCTACTGCTGATTTTGGGTTTCTTTAGAAACTCAGCATGCTTATTTCATCGGTTCTGCGTTGCTTCGTTCTGCCCGAGTCAAATATTGGGGTACATATATTTATATATAATGTATCTAAATATATAAAATGTATCTATCTATCGATATATACTTACCTAATTTACTAGAACTACGCATCTACGCTCAAGTCGAATAATTACAATATTTAATTTAATTAACTTGAATAGATTTTGGCTGTTATTTAATTATAAAAACTACCAGATTTGATTACTCTATCAAACTCTGGTCTTATATAATAGCATTGGCGTAAAGTTATAATGAAATACAAATGATTAATATTGATTAGATTTGATATTGCCCCAATCCATTCTTATCCAAAGGTTAATCTCGTGGTGATCAGTGGGAGGAATTTCAATAGTAAAATAGAATTTACAATAAGATACGTATTTTATAAACATGGCTGAAAATATTAAATGAGATAAATATAGAATGAATTCAAATGTTTGGTGATTAAAGTACTTACAAACTATATATTAAAATCTATGGTCACAATTACATCGGTGTCTTCATTGGGGAACGGCATATTAAGACTAAGAGTCTCCTTCTACTCCCTTAATATGCGTCTTCCCTCATCCACTTCTTCTCAAAAAGAGACCTCATCCCGGCACGACTTTTCCTTTTTAAAAAGAAGTGCTCTCACCCCCGACTTGTTATCTCGACTCGCCAATGGGATCGGTCTCTTCTTTGATCCATTTCTTCAAATCCGTGAAAAGGGTGTTTTTTTCATATCCCCTTTAACTAAGCGAGTTGAAGAAACTGCAAGGGTCATTTTCATACCCCATTACTCAAACGATTTTATGACTTTCATGCCATTCATTACATGTTTTACCGGATATCGCCCTGTATATATAATATATTATTTATTTTCATCCACCAATCTCATCCGGAAACCTACGCCTCTAAGTCGAATAATTAAAATAATCTATTTAATCGAATTTAATTTATTTGGGATGCCATTAATTATTCCTATCTTAATTAATTGATACTTGATTTGATTGATCTATCAAACTCAGAGCGTACTTGTATTCGCGTAAATTTATATTAAAATAAAATCGATTAATATTGATCTACTTGGTTATGTCCCAAACAATCCTTTTCCAAATTTAAATTTCTTGTTGATCGATGGAAGGAATCTGGACATTGAAACTGATTAAAGGTCAGCATAATTGCATTTACAATAAGATAAATGATGTATTTACATGAATGAACATTAAATGAAATAAAATAAAAATGAAATGATGATGATGATTACATGATTAAATTTTAATATAGATTGTCTCTTACTTAAGCCAGCCTAGCCTACCAAACTCCAAAGTTTTCCTCAAGCATCTGATCAACTGTCCATCTTCTTCTTCGTCCATAACTAATCGCTTCATATTATACGGCTGGTTACACATAGAACATTACCAGCGCGCTAAAAAGAAAAAAAAATTTACTTTAGTAAATAAATGTTTACATAACCTTCACTTACTTTAGTAAATAAATATTTACATAACCTTTATTTACTTTAGTAAATAAATGTTTACATAACCTTCACTTACTTTAGTAAATAAATATTTATATAACCTTTATTTACTTTAGTAAATAAATGTTTACATAACCTTTAATCCTATGATTAATCTACCTTGTCATTATATTTACTTTATGTAGCGAGTAACGAATATTCCAATTTATACATTTCTATCACACTTTTTTATGTGCTTTAAATATATTTTCCCCGGTGACCGAACGTCGCAACACATAATAGTTGATAGTGCTTGTTCTATAAATAAAATGCTGTAGGGAACCAAATTAATTTTATCTCAAAAACATCAAATTGCGTTACTACCAGTAATAAAAGCTTGAATTTCTACAATGGAACAACGGTATTCAACATGTGAACTCATCCTTTGGTCCAATTCAATGCACTTACAAAAGTGATCTATTTATCCTATAGCCAGTCGACGCAGTGCTCTGTTGTACATAGATTCCTTCCATATTCATTACTGTAAGTAGACTTAAGTAATGTACAAGAGATATATTCACAATTTATTTATTCGAACTTTAACATTTCGGTGGTCATCCTTTAAGGTAAGTGAATATATATTCGAGAGACGATTAAATGTATCAGTTTCAATATACATTGGGTATTCTCTAAGAATACCCAATTAATGTGTTTATTTAAGGATCACTTGATCCAGATGAGAAGTGAAAAATAGCCGGAGTCAGAGACACGAGCAAATAAGATAGGACAAACAATATAGGGCTGACTGCGTTATCTGCAGGCGTCTAGCAGCGATATCTGTCCGTCGAGTGGGCAACTAGGAAAAGCCATCTCGCTATCTTCCAATTGAAATATGTAACTAGCCCATTAGTGTCTCTGTTTAGACAGTTGTCATTCAAGTACCATTAGATTGCCCTGTTGTGCAAACACGATATTACTGATTTCCAGGCCGGGCATTGCAGCTCACCATTCACCTGTGCTTATGTACTTTTTTTAATATCATTCATTTGCACCATTTATTGAAGCTCTTATCTCCGCAGCTTTGTTTATGTCCAATTTATCGCGTGCTCAGTGATTACTCTTTAATTTATGTGTACAGCTTTAGCTCGATGTAAAAAACAACTGTCGGGTTACGACCGAGTTTTGATATTTTCAATTTGAAAATGACACTTATTATTCCCTGTAATGTATACGGTTTTGGGACATTGTATTTTATCTATACTATCATGTAGAAGTCTTATAATTAGTGTTTCTGCGTTCAAACGATAAAAACCACTGAAAATATTTCTATGAAACCTGCTTGCTCCAAATGAATACTTGAAATCTTTCCAGAGCAATAGGCTACTATATTCACATGAAATGGCTGATTTTGTACTGCAATGGCTCATTTTAACGATATTATAAAATCGATTTAAGTTGATGAAAAAATGTTAGCTTTTCATCACATTTATTACTAGACGTTTCCTCACTCCCAATCCATCTGGTCCTTGTGTGATATTGATAGAGGGCTGGATTGTGGCATGTATTTAGCACGCCTTTGCAAACGTATGTCATGCATTCATAAAGGTGATGAAAATCAAACATCTTTGCTTCGTCAAGCTAATCCGGTTCCTTAATCTGTAGTAGCAAACCTATATTGCAAGTGATTTAACCCAGTTAAATTAAACGAACCCCAGGTTCGTTTTCGAGGCTAGGCAAGAAAATAAGATTTTGAAAAACTATATTTCATATTTGACTTCAAATAACCATAATCTGTACTCTAAACGAACTATTATTCATGCAAATTCTGCAGAACCAGTTATTGATTATTTATTATAATATTAAAATAAGGCAAATGTAGTGAAATTAAGTCTACCGGTTTAAGTATTATTCTATTTCCAATAAAATTAAAATACGTCTAATTCTACTGACTCATTCCTTTAGAATGACAAACACTTTCTTCCCATTTTAACTAGGAAGTGATGGAGTTTGAAACTTGAAGTTGGTTATTGTTATTAGGGGAGGAGAAAGAGACATGAAAAAACAAAAGAAAAAAAAATTGAGACACTGACAAACAATAAACGAGTTTCATTTTAAGAAAGGGGTCTAAAGTGGGTTCCGGGGTGACCGGCAGATCGCGTGAGTTGCTGGGAAAGAAACAAGAAGAATAAATTACTTGGCGACCCTCGTTTTAGAAAAATGGAAAAACTTTTTCGATAAGACTTGTCTTTGTTTTTCTGATTTGAGTTACGGTTGGGCCCGCTACTGTAATCGGTTTCTCCCCTCCCCCAAGCAGCTCTCTCTTCTCGCCAATCTTATTAAATTTTTTCGCTCTAACTTTAACTCAACTCGTCCACTTAATTTTTTTAGCTGTTATAAAAAGCATAGCAGGTAATGATGTACTAATAATTACTTCCATTACAGTTAACGGGCTATAAACTAATAAACTCTTTATTTAACTAGATATTTTTTATTTATTTCACGGTCTACCCTGGTATTTATAAATAAATCTAAATTTTAATGGAATCGGTGGTGCTGAGGGATCTAATACAGTCCTGCATGGTAGCAATCCTCCCTGTCTATCTGATTATTGTATCAGATCTGCAGCCATCAGAGCCCTTGCAATTTTTTCCTCATTATATTGAAGAATATATATATTTTGACAAAAATTTAATACTTTTTCACATAATTTCTGAACTAAATTGTATTTATCATTATTTTTAGGAGTTTTTTTGTCATTAGATAAACTTTAATATTTATCTTTTATTACCTTTATTATAAATAATAATTACTTTTGAACTAGGTCGAGAAAACTAATAAAAACTATTACATATCTTGTTTGAGTAAATGATAAATTTTATTATTTTTATTGAAAAAAATATGTGAGTTAAACTATGTTAATTATTTCTATTTTGGGTTGTTTAAGCTTTCTCCAAACATTCTTTTTATTGACAATATATTATCTACAGTTAAACATTTTGCCTGTTCTGGCATCATCAAGAACTACAATTTAGAACAAGATATGTACAAATTTTGTTTGTTTAAAAGTAACATAATCGAAGTAATAGACTTAAAAAACAAAATACAAATATTAGGATGTAATGAGTATTATAATTTTGTATTACGTTTTTAAACCTATCCCTCGTATTATGTATCTTTTAATCATACACAATTTGTATACATTGTAATTATTTTTTTATTAGAAAATTAAATTTATATATTAGAATTAGATAACTGTAACTTATGTGCATTCTTGGTTGATGCCTAATAGCATAACCTTTGAAGATTAATCTTGACTGGGCATTTCAGTGCCTAAATCTTAACAAACACATAAACACACAGGCGAAGGAAACATTATATCTTATTATGTGGAATGTAATGTATCTAAATTACCCTTATAGCATCTCTGTTTAGATGCAATCAAAAGGGTATAGAAAAGTGCCTTCCAATTGAGGACATTTTAAGGGTATATACAATAGCACAAAAATGATGATATCATGGTGATAACAGGGAACAAACTGTGGAAAATCAAGAGCTCGGTTAAACCATTGATTTCTTGTAACCACCCTTGTAGAACAGATTGTTTTGTATTAAGAATGTTGTGAAATGATCACCAACAGGCTGTCTTCCAAAGAAGATAACTGGAGGGTATCATTCTCAGTCAAACATCTTCTACCTAACAGAATCAATGAAATTTTGAAAAGGGATTGAGAAAGAACGATCAGTTTCTTTATGAAAAGTTTTACACATTGTGGTCCTTATAGTGATAACAAAACTAATCATTTAAAATTAAAAACGTTTTTAATAACAGTGATTTATTTAAAAAAGGAAAATGTAAAGTGGAGAATGTTAAATAGAACTGTGCCTCAAGAAACAAACTGTGAATGATCTGAAGAAAGTATTATTCTTGATGGATGTAAGCATTATGTTCTAATCGGCTAATAAGCTCAAAAACAATAATAATAAGGATCTGAGATACCAATTTTGAAATCGTTAAATATTACATTGTTAAATACAATTTAATTGTATTCATTATTTAAAAAAAAATCTAAATTGGTAATGTTTGGCAACATAATATGAATCCACTAAAATATAAGCCTACTAAAGCTAAGAAGCATTACATATCATTAATAAGGAATTTTATATCTTCGATTTGATACCCTAGTGAGAAATATATATGATAGAGAAGTATTTACTTTTTATTTACTAGTAATTGATGATTCATTTTTCTGTGGTCAGCTGGTTGTGAGTTATGCTTTATTGATTTTTAATAATGCTTAATCTTTATTTTGGGAAAAATTCCACTAAGAATAAAAATAAAAACATGTTAAGTAAAATAGCCCCACAGTTTGGTCAAGTTAGCTAAACTGGGATAACAAATAAATTGTGAATTTACTTATGATGACAATTTTGATGAGTTCCTGAGATTATCGTCCACTAAAACACTAACACATACATTATTATTAATCAGGCCATAAGGATCTTTGATTGAAATACAATTTTATGACCTGCACAAAATCATAAAAAAATATTGTTATGTTTATTACTAATTAATTTATTCATGACTCTTCATTGTCTTTAATGGGGCTAGTTTTACGGTTTTATTTTTAGCATCTTAGATCATCAAACGAACGAAACTATGTGGAATGTAATGTATCTAAAAAATAACTCGAGTTAAAGTTGTGAACACATCGTTAATGAAAGTTTTATTAACAAAATTTTGTAATTATAGTTTGAAAAAAGCAAAAAACAACTTACTTATTGATAGTTAAAATTTCAAGATTTTTAATTTAATACACAACTCAAAAAATATTTTTTTTTACAAACTGATTAATTAATGTAACTTACTTACATTACTTCTTCATCACTTCTAAGTTAAATAAAGTGAGATCTCTATGAATAATTATATATCTCTAACTTAAATAGGAGACTCACAAAGACCAGAACAAAAGTTTTTGATAAAAAAAATAAAACGCTAACATTCACCACATATTAATATTTTTAAGAATTTTTGAGAAGAAGAAGAAGAAGCGCTAGGACCAAGCCTCCACAAAAAAATTTTTGTTCATCATAATCAACGAAGTGTTTATAGTTTGCACAGCACATAGGGAGATGGCAAATGAACATTTCCTAATTTTAGAGCTGCTCTTTTCCACACCATGAATTTCTGGATTTTTGGAGTCAAAATACAGAGGAGACAGGCGAATGAATTGTTGGACTCATACACTTTTTACAGTCTTAAAGAAATACAACATTTTTTTTCCAGACAGGAAACAAAAAATGATTTGAGAAGATATATATTGTTGTGATATTAGATATTGAGTGTGTATATAACTATTTAATCCAACTTTGAATCAAGAAGGCAAACAAACAATTGAGAGTGGAAGAAAAAAAAAAAAAGACAGTCTACTGGTAGTTGTGATGATAGAAAAATACACAGTATTACTCTCTAGTTTTTAGCCAGTGATAATAATATAGTTGTTGTGTGAGAATAAAAAAAACACAGAGTATACTGGTTGTTGTGATGATAGATGAACACATAAAATTATTCTCTAGTTTTAGCAGTTATAATGAGTTGTTGTGGTTCTGAGAAAACATACAGAGCGTTATATTCACTCTAGTTTGGAATCAGCCTGATATATGTAAAAAGAAGACCATTGAAGAAGAAAAAGAATCAAATTAATAGACAAGTAATTATAAAAGTATATTTTTATATTTGTAAAATTAAATTCATCTTTTTGCCAGAATTATTTTGTTGATAGAACCTAATAGTAAATAGCAAATAAAATATATTTAAAGTAAGAGAACATAATAATATTTTGAAAGGGAATGCAATTTGAAAGCAATTATACCATTGTTGCATTATCGGTGTACCTCAAAGTCATCAAACCTGACCCTTACCAGAAAGTGTGTTGCAAACACTAGACCATGTTACAACATTACACTTTATTAATTAATTTGTTTTTGAATTATAAAGTTAAATTTCTGTTTACCATCTTTTTGAGGCTTTTTCAGTTATGAATCATTTTTGTTTCATATTATTATTGTTGATTGAGTAACCTAACTTAAATTTCGCTATAAGAAAGCTAGGTTAAATATTGTTTATGGCATATTTTTGAATGCTTGACATCATCCACACAGATCACTATTTTATGGCTCATGAGTTCATTTGACCTACAATATATGATGGTAGTCCATAGATTTCAGGTTAATAAGAATGTGAGATGTAGGGTTAGCAAGAATAAGTTTGGAGTTTTTTAGAATTAATAAGATGGAAATTTGGCAATTGATAATGGAAGTGTGGAATTTTCTGAAGGGTTGAAGTTCTAATGGATAACCATAAAAAAGAACTTAATATGAAGTGCTATAACGAAACTAAATGAATAAATTTTTAATTAATGTAATCATAAATTATCAATGGAATGTCAGATCTATAAATGAGAAGGAGCGAGAGTTAGTTAAGCTAATACTTTCGCATTGCATAGGAATAATTGATGTTAGCGTTACTAAAAATAAAGGCAAAGGTGTAGAGCACCTGAACACTATGTTAATCAGGTCAAGACTTAAAACAGAGAGACAAGCATGGAGTACAAATAATCACAAGCCCAGTAACAGATAAAAATGCTATAAACTGGAGTGCAGTTTAAGAATAATGAGTGTAGAATTGAATATAGGGCACACTATCAGGATTAAACAAATATATGCTCCCACAGATGATGCCAGTGCTTAGGGGAAGGAAGTATTCTATAATGATCTTAAAAATCAAGTGAAAAACCTGAGAGATAGGAATGATAAGTTGATGATCCTGAGTGATTGGTATGCTAGGATAGGACATGATACTGTGCAAGGAGGTTTATAGGTGCATTTATAATAGAAGTCAAACTTAATGGGAATGGAGGGAAAATGATAGATTTTTGTATAGATAATGATCTCTTAATTAGACCTGTACCATTTAATCCATAATCATTACAAAATACCTGGAACAGAAAAATTCAAGGAAGCCCTCTTAGAAGTAACAATATTGGTTTGCAGCAAAAATAATGTGTCTATGGAAAAGAAGTGAACATGGTGGAATGAGGAACTAAAGGCCAGCATAAAAGAGGTGTAAGACAATATAAGAAATTCAGCAAGGGCCCGGGATAAAATGGAACCTATCATTCATATAATCATCAAATAATCAAATTCTGAAACATGAAAGCAAATTCAAAAATAATGTTGGATCTGCTTTCATAATAATGAAAAAAAATGTTTGTTTCATGTGAGAAAATTCCGATTAGTTGAAATTTGCTAGCATAATCACGCTGTGCTGGTTACAATACTAAAACCTGTTGAACATGAAAATAAAAACCACAGGGTTGAAGACAAAGTGACTATAAATACCCCCTGAATAAAAATATCAAGTTAAGAAAAGAAATGTAGGCTGTCATATGTGGAGTCTTCCTTATATCTCCATCGCTCCCACCAGACTCCAACTTGTATTTAGTCCATTCTCTTCATAATAACAGACAATCTTTTCTTTAACTGTAAAAAACTGAAAAGAAACAGGGCAGCTTTGATCAGCATTGAAGTGCCAGCTGGTCACTGAGCAAACCTGTGTTTATGATTATAATTGCTAAAAATTATAGGGATTATGTTTCTACTGCATCTATTAATAATTATAAATGTTTGGTAAAATACATGCATGCATAATTCTCTTGCCTGTTAGAAAGCTTACTGCCGACATGAAAAACAAAAGAAAATGTAAGAGAACCAGTAAAATAGTAGTAGTAATAAAAGTAGTAAAATGTAAGAGAAAATAAGTTTTTTTTTTTATAGAGTTAATTGAGAAATTGTTTTTTCTTCAGTTCCCATGACACTTTTTCTCAAAGATTAATCACTTAATCTATCAATTTGATGTTTTGTAAAATAAACACTGTATTATAATTTACTTTTCAGACTATCTATAGGTGAATTCATCACAACTCATGTTTATTCTACAATACTACAATTTTTTTCACTCTGCCTGGCATCTTGAAATATGCACGAAAACTCCTAATATCTACGGTGAATTGTTAGATCAATAGTCAATATAAATTGTGACTATTTGATTCGTAAAGGTTGATTGGTTAAAAGGTTTGATAATTTTATGATTCCTGTTGATTCCATTAAAAGTAACTCTATGAAAGAGTACATTATTATGAAAGCCTCTAAGAAATTAAATAAAAAACAAAACAAATTGTTACAATTAATAGTTTATGTATATTGACATTGTTTATATAAGGATTTCATTTTTATAATAATGTTAACTAAGTATCAATGCCAAAATTGTAACTTAAAATGAAACTAAAAGTATCAATACCTTAAAAGCACACAGTAGAATCATACCAATCCTAGGTATTAATAATAATAAACAAAATAATTTGATGCAAATTTCAATAATTTGCTGATATTTTTTGATACAGACGAGAAAAGATATATTTTGATAATATGGCTTTGGAATTAACATTATTATGTAGGTCATAAAAGAACAGCTTATGTTTTGATTACCTCCCTTTTTTTATCTTCACGAGTTTCTTATTCCAAAAATAAAAAAGATTTTTCTAATAAAATGAAATAGCCCCCTTAAATCAATATATATAATTGATTATTTTTTTACATACTATCAACTTTTATAAATATTACCTAATGGCTGATTTTTATATCTTTGTAAATAAATTGTTGATATTATTTGCTATTTGTAGGAATACTGACAGAGGAAGTATCCAAGTCCAATAACAGATGGGAGTTAAATTCTTCCCATTTTTACTGTATACGAGTCATTGCTTTTTTCATATAACTAAAAGTTTAACTTTAGGATGTTTTCTTTTGGATGCCTGTAATATCTACTGTAAATAAAACCTTGAAAATTGACTAAATTATTATAATATTCTTTATTTTTTAACTTACCTAAAAAAAATAAATCTTGTCTAAGCAGTAATAATAGAAGCATATATCGATATGGTAAAGAATGCTAATACCTTTATTCATCAATAAATGCTTCATGGAATGTTTAGATCTGTTTTCTTGGATATTAGTTTGGTATATTGTTGGTTTGTTTCAGAAAAAAGCGTTAATTGTTAATATGCATAAAACCGGTTAACACACCTCAGTTTTTGGATCATGTGAATCATCTGAGTTTTATGTTATTAACACACATACACATATATGTAAAAAAGGAAAAATAAACAGACTTAAAAATTAATGAAAATTCAGTTGTGTTTTATGTTTAGAAACATATATGGTCATATGTGTGTATGTGATAACCACAGTTTAACTGATCAAATTAAATATAATGTTATGTAATCGAAGTAATCATACAACATTACAGTTTTCTTCATTTATTTTAGTGGTTGGGTATACACAACAATGGTTAAAAACATTCTTACTTTATTACAGGTACAAAATTATTAATGTGATGAAATATTTACAAATCATTACGTCTTAGTTTATTTATAAAAATATATTAAGTTCTATAACTTTTTACATAACCATATTAATGAGATATTACAATACAACTGGGAAAAAAGCATAATTATTTTAAAATTTGATCAAATGTAAAAACACACACATAAAATGTTTTTTTAAGAACTAAATTAGTATTTATAATTTATTTTCAATTTTATAATGTAATAGCTATAGTTACAAATTTTAAATAATTAATTATTTAATGTTTTTTGAAATTGTAGTGGGTACATTACCTCACTAGAAGATTTACAAAATAATTAAACATATTTTTTGCTGGCCCACAATAAAACCTAATGTGAATTACCTTATGACCCTAAATTTGGATTGTGTTTCTTAAATTTGTTTGAAAATTAATCAATAAGTAAATATCCTGATCCAAATTGAGTTTTGGCGTTTCAACTATAAATTGATTGATCAATTCAATAAAATAAAAAATAAGATCATAGGCTTAAATTTTGGCAAATAAATTTGTATAGAAGTGGTAGCTAATTTACTTGCTCTATTATTTCTTGGCTGTGATATTATATTGTTTATATTATAGTGTAAAATATTTTACAAAAACGTTCAAAAATAAATAAATTCCAAACCAATAGGAAGTTTATTGAAATCCCAAGAGGTGGCAGCACGAGCTACACAACTGAAAAGCTCTATGGAACTTCTGAACTCCTGTCCTTCCAAAAACTCAGGGTATGATGGGTATTCAGGGAATGGAATTTCTTTCATTCATTCATTCTTCATTGTGATTCTTTCTCTACCCTACTTACTACCTACTACCCTTCCCATCTGCCAACTTTTTTTACTTTTCATTCAATTCCCCTTCTTTGTTGGCAGTGAACAAAATATACACACACATTAGTAAAAGAAAATTCTAACAATCAACTGAAACACATTCATACAAATATGTTCAAACCATTTTGTACAACTTAAAAAAAAAAATTAAATAAAATTCATAACACAGTCTATAGATTTTGTGATGCTTTACAATTTGATAGAATAAGGTAACTTATGTCCATTTATTTATAAAAACATTTGTATTACTATACATATACTAGCCTTCCAAGTCACTGTACTTATTATAGAAGAGTTATGGCCAAATTCATATTGTCGAGATTATGTATAAACAAGAATCTGATATTTTATAATTTGTAGCTTCTGTTGCCTGATGCAGTGCTACCTATACTATGACATGACCGGATGGTGATATGACATTTTGTATATTATGGACTGGTCTTTACTGTAAACACGAAGACCTTGGTTATGAACTTTCAAATGTTGTTAGCCAGAGTTTAAAGTGGCTCTGCTAAACAAAACATAGTTGATTGTTGAAACGTTATTTATTACATGGGATTCTATTGAGTTGTTATGGGATTGGATGATGTTATTCGGCTTTGAAGGTGAAGAATCCGTCTACAAGGAAGAGAGCACCCTGTACGATGGCCAAAGAACCCTTGGTCAGTCCCATGTTTGACACAGAGCCCCTGAAGGTCCACCCTTGGAAGTGCTGAATGGCGAGTGCTCCACTGGTGATGTAAAGTGCTGCACCAGCAACACAGAAGTACATGTCCTAGGGAAGAAATGTATATTAATAATAATAATCTATTTTATTTTTGACTGGAACTTCTGTGTCCAATACAAATAGCAAAGGTTTCCTTAACCAACAAAATATTAAGTAAAGATAAACAAGATAATTACTATTAAGCGCCTTAATATCAGTTGTTCCAAGCATCAATAGTATGAGGTGTACATGTTCTAAAATTTCAGTAGTAGATATGGACATATCGAAGGGTATATGTTTAATAGGGCCTAAGTCCACTAGACCAGAAGTTAACATTAGATATTTATAAATTATATTAACCATGGCTAGTTGATAATTGATGAGGTGTTTTTCAATAGTAATCATTGTCCAAATTTTAAAATGTTGGCAAATTTAATAAAAATCCAGTACTAATATGAAAATTGTTACTGCCTGTATTGCAAGGATTAACGCTTTTTTAATGCAGACTCTTCAAGATATAGACACTAGACAGCTCTGTTCACATAACTAAAGGAATCAAAATTTCCTTACGCAATTAATTGGAAGATGGTTGTTGATGATTGCTTTCCACTATTCTTTTGTGACGTTAGCAGTAGTAAATTTAGTCAAAAATCGAGAGAGTACTAGAAATATGAGGGGAAACTTCAAGGTGTTCAAGAGGTGGTAGACGCACAAAAAAAAAAATGTTCCTAGGAACAATGGTTTATTTTTAATATTTTAGTATATTAAAAATCAATTTTTATGAACAAATGAATAATAATTATTTCATTAGGAATAATTACATTTTAAAATATACACATAAACAAAATACAGGATGTAAAATGTGAAGGAATAATATCAAGAAATTGTCTGGATACAGGTAGGAGATTAAAATATATAATAAATGGTTGCAAAAAACTAATCAGTTTTTTTATGCTAAGCTAAGATTTGCAGTCCTCGTATTTTGTCTGCTTGTCTGTTGCTTAGGGGTTCAGAAAGATTACTGTACAAGTGAGATTGTATAGTACATTGCTTAGTAATATTGAACTATAATACATCAAGGTTATTAGGAAGTTAGAAGGTCCCAACTATGTTTTGAATCCCTGCTGGGGTACTGTACTCTTAATTAACCAATAATTATTTCAATATTTCTGATGTTATTTTTAAAAAAAATTAATTAGATTGATATTGTTATTTGCTGCCTATATTTTAACAATTATGCTATGACTATATTTTAACAACACACCCCACAAGATGTGTGGGAGTTTTTTTTTACCACACAACAGGGCGGCCTGGGCTACTCTAGCAGTGAATTTATAAAAAGTTTTATGGCTCTTTTGTAATATAAATACTACTTATCATATTTTAATTTTTCTGAAGTACATTCCCTTCCCTTTTTGCCTGTATGGGATAAGGATTCTAAACACTCGATAAAAAGATTGAAATGAAAATCAATTATTATAATATTTTGTCTATTTTAAAAAGTTCTTCATGGATTATGCATGAAAGTAAAATGTCTTGAACTTATGGAAAAATTTCATGTTTTCTCTGTTCATTAACAGCTTTTTCCATTAGTTGTAAGTACAAAACTATGTGCCTTTTCACACCTTGGTACCATCAAATACATAGAGGAACCAATGACCTGATCCTTTGTTATACATTGAAGAATAAAAATAATAACTTATAACTAATAAATAAAAGTCTATAAAGTTTAAAAAGCATAAAATATTGTGACGAAGTTCAAGGAATCGGACAGCTCAAGCAACACACATTTTGCTTTAATATACTGAGGTATTTGAACCAACACAAATGAATCATTGCACACTTAAATTGTTCCTTTAATTAAACTTCAACCAATACCACCACTTGCATAGATAAGAGAGCAATTGTTTTTTTAAGAAAAAGGAGTTTTTTTTTCATTTCTACAAAATATAACTTACAAATTGATGTATTAGCATACTAAGCAAGGTTTCTTAAGTTTTTAAGATGGTAGTTAATCAAATTAGATAAAAACATAACAATATATTTTAGTGTTATAATTAATCTCAAAAAATACTTATTTATAAAATTAGAATTGTAGCAATTACTTAGTAGATCAAAATGGATGGAACAATAAAAATTGTTTGGTTAACTCCACATGCAGTAAAAATACCAGTTATCTAGGAAGAAGGTCCCTTGGTGACTTGACAAAGAATGTGCCAGTATGAAAAAATGGCAAAAACCAATGACGGAGATATGTTGTTACCACGAAACAGAAAGACTGGATACAATGAGGTCAAGAAGGGGGAAGACCACTAGAGGATGGTTTTCTCAATGTATTCTCAATGTACTATCTGGGTATACAAATGAATAGGTTTTCTGTACCCATTTTAGTAATACGACACAAGTCTTATCGGCTTTCACACTTGCTAACTTCACGCAACTTGTCGCTGTGCCTCAAACTGATGATTTATAAATGTGTCCTCCAGCCAGCTCTGCTGTACAGTGCCCCACTATATGCTTACTTGATTGAAAAGACAGCTAAAAATCTCCAGCAACTTCAGAATGGGATCATGAGAAAAATGGACAAACATACCTCTCTCGAGAGATTAAATAACGCCAACCTGCACCCGCTGCTTGGTGTGCCTTCGGTGTGTGAGTTCATCCACCGGAGATACATCAAGTTTTTTTACTGATTGGAGTACCTAACAAATCCAGTGTTTAGTACAACCACCCTTCCCGCAGCGATGGCAACAGACTGTCAGGGGGTTAAGATTTTGTCCGTTAGATGTAAGTTAGTTTTAAGTAATATGATTTATAAGGTGAGTCCCATCACTTTTAAATATGTATAAACAATGAATGTATAATGTACATTATACCTTTGTGACAATCGCAAATCACAGTGTAAAATAGTATAAAATGTAGTCAACTATAGGACATTATGATATTGTCCTATTGTAAATAGATTCATTTATATGGAATCTATATTGAATTCCATAATTTTTAATAACAAGGGTATATGAAGGGGGGGGGGGAAATGTCTAGAGGAGTCGTTTTCCATTCGTCTACGAAAACCCCAGTGAGCACCATAGAGACGGCGACCGTAGAAGTCTAACGCAGGCAAGGCATGACTGAGGTATCTAGATATGATGTGAGAAGTTTCTATCTTAGATGACTGAAGAGTCTTGAGCAGCGGGGTTGAATCGAGAAATGGAACAGAGGCACGGACGAAAGATTTATTTTCTCGACGTTTATTAAAACGTAACGCAATTCAAGATGGCAAGAGTGAGTACCAGAACCACTTAAATTTCCCGCGGTTAGAGATAGTGAAACAATCCACATTTTCAAAGTGTAGTGTTTGATTATTAAGTGTTTAATGTTAAAGATAGTTAAGGAAAAATTAGGTTAAAGTGTTTGGTCTGTCAGAACCCAACCTGAGATGTTTATTATTACTATTAATGAAACCTGATAATAGTAACGAAGACGTTTGTTAGAATAGTCACGTGTAGACACATTAATCTTGATATAATTCGTGGAGCAAAGCTGTTCACGTTTTCATTATATTTTTGGTTTTTATATCAAGATTAAATTTATTATTATCGTTTATTAAATATCACTATAATATAAAACTGGAAATCGCCGGACTAACATACATTCCTTCTCATCACTTGTCATCACCGCATTTATCCCATTGTAAATCCTGCCTAAGCGGTCAAACAAAAGTGGCTGATTTTTAACGTGGCGTTTAACCCTAGAGATAAATACATCCTGCCATTTCCTAGTCCACAGATCCATGACGACCTTCTAGTCTTCGTCTTCCGCTCAAATAACATATACCTTTATTTCCATCCGTTTTTGCATCTGTCATACAAATGTCCAGTTGTATATAATGGATATATCGGAGGCATGGCAAGATAAAACACACCTCTGTTGAATAAATAAAGAATAATTGTTTACAAGAGCTGTTTTTAAAAATAACGCTCTTGACTTGTTCTTGAAGTTCTAAAACTGGAGTCGTAACACTATTTACAGCATTAATAACTATCCACTATGGAGAGGCATTATTCGTGCATTCACATTTATTGTCAGATTCGCTGCAAATGTGGCCACGTTAAAACTTATAAAAAAAAGCAGTGGTCATCGTGAACACAAAGGTAAGGGTGGAGGGATGTGTAAATTTTGAAGCAGCAGCTACTACATTATTTTATCAACCGTTCTAAATAGTAATCATGACATATTTCAAGTAATACAAACATAATAAAAAATCAGGCATGGCAGCGAGTGAAAGTCAAAATTTAGAGATCATTATTTATTTTCCAAGACACTGACAGTATGTTTAATTTTTTTTTGCTAATATGTCAATATATAAAATATCCAATAAAAGGTTTACCGTACCAAATTTGCCCTGAATGTCTCTTCCGGTCCAGAAGCTTTTTCTGAATCCATGTAGACATATAAACACACTTTATTATTGGGTTGGCAAGAAAGTGATTTCGGTTTGCACCAGTAGATAGTTTTATGTTTGTTTCGTTATTATTTTGTCAATGTTAGAATTTATTTCTTTTGAGATTTGGTAGTCGATACCTTTAGGTTGCTATAGAAAGAAATTCAGTGTAATTTTGTTTACTACTGTCAGCTTACGGTCAGTTTTAACATGGAGTGCAAAAATAAGCATTTTCGACACATTTTACTTTTTTATTTTCATAAAGGCAGGAAAGCGGCTGAGGCTCGAAAAAGAGATATGTGAAGTTTTTAGTGTTGATTGTTTAACAGAACGCACGAGTCAGAATTGGTTTAAAAAATTTCGTTCCGGAAATTCTTCACTGAAAGATGACCAACGTTCTGGTCGACCTTCTGAAGTTGATGATGACAAAATAAAAGCCATGATTGAATTGAATCGTCATATAACTGTGTGAGAGAATGCAAAACAGTTAAATGTATCACACACAACAATTGAAAATCATATAAGACGTCTGGGACTTGTTTAGAAGCTCGATATTTGGTTTCCGCCACGACAATGGGAGGCCTCACACACCTTTAGCAACACGTACGAAACTATTGGAGCTTGTTTGAAATGTGGTATCGCATCCCCCCATACAGCCCCGACCTCCCACCATCGGATCATCATTCATTTCGAAGTTTACAAAACTTCTTAAATGGTAAACATTCTAGTATTAATGATTACCTCAAATCGCACTTGGTTGAGTTTTTTGCTGATAAGGACCAGAAGTTCTATGAGCGCGGGATCATGAAGTTACCAGAAAGATGGCAAAAGGTCATTTAACAGAACGGAAGATATTTGACTGATATCATTTTTTGTTTAGAAAAAATTAAGTTTTATTTCACCGAAATAAACCGAAATTACTTTCTTGCCAAGCTCAATAGATAGATTTACTTTATGTATATTGATAAATAATAGTTTTAGTATGTAATATATCTGTTGTACTAATTATTTACTAAAGAGAAGCAATAGTGAGTTGGTATAGCCATGTTAGAAAGGGGCCTGAGCGGTAAACAGGACTCTCCCCTGCCTCTACTTCTTCTATTTAGCTAGTAAAATAGTGAAAATGCTAGGTTACAACTATGTTACCTTACTTACAGGTATAAATATTTACTTACAACTGTCTTGTTGACTGGGGCACCAGTGACGAGGCCCAAGAATGTCCCAAGCACGACCACCAGGAATCCTTGAAAGGTAGTGCTGGAGATGAACAGGTGCAAGTGTTTGGAGTCCTCAAATGTGTTGTAATGGAGCCAGAAAATGGCAATCGCCAGGATCTAAGGAAATAATTATTAATTTAATTGTCTTCTAATAGCAATCATTACTGTTGCATAGATACCTCAAAGCCTTGGTTATTTAGTTTATTCAAAAGTTATTTGCACATTTAAATAAAATATCGATTGCTTCATACAATTAATTAAAGTTCAAGAAAGCTTTATAATACATGATATTAGTCTCAAATCAAATTATAAAAAAAAAATGACTACCTACTGTTTGACGATTCATGATCACGAAGTATATTTGACACAATAGGCTTTTTAACAAGGCCATTCTGTTAAGGAAAACTTTACCAAGTTTTGACGATGCTATCTTTGTCAATTATTATTATCATGGCATGTGAATGCTTTCTTTATAACAACACTCAATCACTTTTTTCTAACAGACATGGATATTTCTATGGTTGAGAGGGGGGGGGGCTCGAGGTTAATAAATTGGATGTATCAACTCAATCTTGAGCACTAAACCAGGTTATCGTATGCACTACAAAGAAGCCCTATTAGAGTTAGTCCTCGTAAAGTGAAGCCTGCACACATGGCACAAAAGACTAGTGATTCTTTGCCTGTATAATATGCTATACTTCTATCCCATACATGCACTACATATAAGTATCAGCTGCCTCAGATCCGTTTATACAGTTTTTTCAGCTTATCTTCGGATGTCCATTAAGTCTCACTCCACTAGAGCACACTTTGATTGCTGTTTTTGTACGTCCATAAGCGGTATATGTTCTATTAGTGTAGGCTTTCGAATGAACAAATGGACATCACTCGAATGATGTGAGTAAATACAAGTAATTAGGCGATTGGAGTTACATTGATATTGAAGGAGGAGCCAGCAAACAATTGTGCAATTACCGAATGTTAACATTGAAATCGAATGTTAACAAAAGTGAAAAGCCCGCAGTCATTCGTGCACTCACAAAGCCTAAAAGGGCAATAGATAATTGTGACAAATGCTCTCATTCACGCTATGTTTAAAATGTTGCATTCCCTCTCTGTCATACGTTATTTAAAATGAGCATTCAAACAAGATAGGCATATAACTATATCCCTATTTCCTGTAGAACAGTCAATACAGTTTTCCAAACCATCTGTTGAATTCATGTCTTTTAAATTACGTTAGCTATTTCTTAAGGTGAAATTCGAGGTATAGCACTGTGTCTGATACGAGAATAGTAGGAGAAGCGTAGAAGAGAACTAGTGGACAGAACCTCCATTGCAGGGTGAAAGAATTGTTGGTACATTTTCCTTCGTTGAATGTTATCCTCTATTAGTAAGTAGCACCAGTGCTCCATTTCGGAGAGTTAAGTTTGGAGCTTATGTGATGCTATGTCTCTAATGTTTTTGATACCTTGGAATGAGCAATATTAAGCTTCCTAATTTTAATTTAATCTTAAGAAGGCTTCGCTTTATGTCTTGACCATTTCAACCTCTAAATTCTAATTAAAGAGAAGATGTTGATTTAATCGAAAAAGTCGGCTCTACATTGTTTATTCACCGCTATATTCCATTTTAAGTTTGTTTTTTTGTAACTATGATGAAATCTGATTTAAAATTTATCTGTGTCCTATTCTGTATGCAGGGATCATGTATCTGTATCAGGGATACTGGGACTGATTGTAGCGTGATGCTAAATTCAACTCTATTCTATTTCTAAGTACTGCATTTTTTCCGCTTGAAGAGGACAAAGTGCACCTAAGATGAGAACATTCGACGGCTTACCAGCTCAAATAATTTCTGAGTAGCCTGACCCTATTTCTGTGTTGAAATGTGAAGGACGTCGAGTAGAGCAACGATGCTCTGCTCTTTTAATACCATCGACTTGTGATTTATCGTTTTTGGGACATCCCTAAACTTACCGGCTAGACTACAGATATTTATTGGCTGTTAGTATAGTAGCTAACATTATTTTTGTCAATAACCTGGTTATGGTATCAAATGAAATTTTTTTTCTGCTACTAAACGTATAAAAATATTTCAGTGCTCTCTGGGTTTGAATATTATGCAAACATCAATGCAGTAGGCCAGAAACTCTTCGTTTAACTGTTTTTCTAAAGATATATAAATACTAATTTGTTTAGCAAAAACTCCTAATACAATAATTTTTAAAAATTATCTGGTAACCATTAATATAGGTTCACTTAATCTTTTTTTTCCGGTTCGGGATTGTTTTTATATAAGAATAAGCTTTCGTGTTAGCCAATTGATAATGAAACGTCAATAAAAAAAATTTATATTTAAAAGTGTGTATTGTAAATGTCGTAATGCACTTATTGCAATTACTTAGTAATTTTTCTTTATTTACAAGAAAAATTAAAAGTATTATGTCTGTAAAAGTGTAGTTTATTCCCGCATAACGATGGGTGTGTCCAATAAATAACTGGCCTGTTCCACCTGATCGACTGACTGGCCTTCAATCGGGGCACTCATCATGCAGACATTTCTTCTTTTTTAAGGATTTATTTTCTCCGTTTCTCCGGGACTACTGCAGAGGATTTGTTCACCAAGGCCGGATAGACTATGGACTCCCAAAAGAATGATAAAACTATTCCCAATTTGCCGAGCGTAGTGGTCGTCCTTGAAACACTTTCAAGTTCCAGATTCTGTGTCATGGCCAGCACAAGATGCACCTCTAGTCCAAATAAGTGAACCACCCGCAGGTTCGAATAAGTGACTCTCCAGCCATTATTCCATGTGACAAAAGATGGCGTTCCCATATGATGTTTCTTTCCTAGATTTTATTGGTGACCAGCAAATCCTTCTTTTTCCTACTGGTCAAACTCTGTGCCGTTTTACAATAAACAAATCAAAATTATTGCATTTAATTGCGCTTTTGATTTTGAAAAAAAAATCGAGTTATTCTGACGGGTACCTTATACCTTTTCTTTCACCACACAAAAAAAGTCACTGTCCGTATTGAAATTCGAACCCATAACTCGATACCGTAAAGCTGTTACATTATTTCAGCACTCTTGTACACTCCTCAAAACAATTAAAGTATCAGAGATCCAATGTGTGATTCATTTTTAATAGGAGAATGGGATTAAATTGAAGTGAATTTAATTACTCAATAAACATCTATTTCTTGGAAAAATAAACATTCAACGTTACAACTTGATGATATCATCATTATCTTGATACTTGTGATAGCCCTGTCCGAATGAAATTGGGCCCCATTTTGTATTAATAAAATAAAGTTTTCAACTCCAAACGTCAACTTCAATATGGATGGTATCATCCTGAGACCTCAGCACCTCCCCACAGAGCCATTCCGCAGAGTAGAAGTCAGATTTTTCCCTTCATGAAAATCCCTGGATGTTGCAGATCTGTCTGGAGATGAAAATTTCATTGAAGGCAAGACCCCATCTTGGGTCCCAAGCCACTGCGGTGTTCATTTTGCCGGCATCCTCACTGAGAATCTAGATAACGATCACATTGAAACAATAAGACTGGCACCTTGGCACCACAATAAGACTGGCACCTTGGCACTACAATAAGACTGGTTGAGCACTTACTGGATAAAATAATCTTTCAATTCATTTTAGCGCTCACAGGGACTCCTTGGACGTCATATATGACCCTTATCGGATCATCTGCGACGAAGAGCAATAAATCTCTCAAGGTCAGGTCACATTTCACTCCTCGGTGTGACTCCGTTCTACAGAAGTAAGGTGACTTTGGAAATTAAACACAAAAGGAAGGAGGAATTTTTGACATTAATGATTTTTTGAATGTTCATCCGTTTTCTTTTTCTCGTTTAGTTCTCTGTAAAGTTGTATCATTGACGCATTAGTTGTTAACAAAATATTTCCTTATTTAGTTATGAAATGCAGTTTTATTTAAATTCATCCACCCGTTAAAATGTGATCATAAAATTGATCTTTGATTGTTTCGATGAGTGTACATATTCGTAAATGAGTCGTTCTCCTGGAAAGGAAGAATTTACTGTTCTGAAATTTTGCATACGGTGCCTTACAGTTAATCTTCCAAAAAGCATTCAGAGTGCTCCTTTGCGTATTAAATAGTAACTATATTACACCCACAGCTCAGCTCCATGCTTGTTTCTTGAAAGCCAAATTTTAATACAAATGTCCTCCCTGAGGAGATTTTTTGTCTAGTGCTAAAGGTTTTTTCAACAATTTAATAACCGCATTTTGGTGAAGTATGTTGACTTCATGGGCAAGATAAGAGATTCGTGGGGAAGGTGATGTGAGGGAATGACAAGGTAGAGAATGAGGGAGCTGCAGTTTAAAACAAAAAACTTTATAAATTATATACGAATCAGAAATTATAAGGTGAAAATCTTTAGCTGTTTCAAGAATCAATCATTATACGTCGAAAGAACGTTTTACGATACCATAAAAACTCTACAATAGAGGATTTTGGAATCTTTTAACCTTTCCTGAAACGAAAAAGTTATCCATTGTGCTTTAGAAATATTTTTAATTTTCAATACGTGGACTAGGCGAGAGTGAGGAAACGAAAACTTGGATGTTTAAAAATTGTTTTTTTCAAATGGCGTCATTTTATATTCTTAACCATTACTACACTAATCATACCTTTATTCGTTGATAAGTTTATCACATATTCCAATGTTAGAAAAGGCCTGAAGGTGAGGGGACAATAATTCACTCTTTCTAGGAGGATGACACATATATTTTTGACAATGTTCAAGAATTAAATTAATTTTTATTTTTATATTTTATTTAACTTGTTTTGCTCTACAAGTTATCATTAATAGTCTAGTAAAAGTAGGTAAAGGTCTACATTTTATAATTTTAACTGCTGAATGGATGACATTTGAAAAATGAATAACATTCCGAAGTGTCGAAAAGTGAATGAAAAGTTAATTATATTCGATGACGACTCGGTTGAGAGCAGTTGTAGTGAATGGTGAAGTATGGAAAATTATCTTTCAGCTGACATTGTGTCATGTACACTTCAAGGAAGAGTAAAAATTACGAGCTCATCGAGTCATCCTGTGAGTCATACAACATAGATACCTATGACAACTGCTCTCCATTACAACGGCGCATGTGAATCTTCAATGGCCTCTCAAGGGTTTTCTACCCATTTTTATTTATTCAAGTCAGTCTACTTTCGACTTTTTTTATCAACATTTTTACAATTTACGATTTACAAATTTATCCTCTTGCTGCATACGCAGATGCATTCGAAGGAGGGTAGAATCACAAGGACAATATTTTTGAAGTTAAAAGGTCAAAATACAAATATACAGGACTAGGTGATGGGGCTCACCTTCGGGTTAGAATGATGGAAACTTACATACTGAACCTAAAAACTAGAACCTAAGACTAAAGCGTTCCTGCCTCGACAGCGTCCTGCCATCGATGGGGGAACGGAGCGGGGGTTATCGTGGTAAACACCGGGTTTGTCAGGTTCTGAAGTGAGTCGAGGAATTCGAAATGTCTACGTTGAATGAATTTATCCACCGTAGGTAGATCAAAGACCTCGTGAAGCTCACTGTTGCTCCGTTGCTCCAATGAAGTATGTCTGACCACTTTCATCAGTATACCGTTTTGGAATTGTCGTATACGTTAGATGACGAAACAGCGATGCACCATACAGCAGAGTATGCCTGAGTACACCTTCGTAAATCAGTAGCTTTAGACAAAGTGATAGATTGGGGGAAGTCAATAAATGCGTAAGCCGGTATGACTTCTTGCGGTTATTAAAAATGGTTACTAAAATGGAGGTGCAGTCAGTCGACTCAAATCAGAGTTGTTAGTTGAAGTTAACGATTGTTGTCATTGTCGAGGAAACTAAATTGTAATATCAGGTGTGACGCTCTTTTCCGATATCAGGCATTAGAATTATAATAGGCAAACCGGAAGAGTAAACATGAAGTCACCTAAGAAAGAAAACAGGTTTCCACTTAAAAAAATTTAAATTTAGAATCTTGAAAATTCACTAAGCGACCAAAAAAAAATTATATTTAAAATAAAGTTATCAAATGTTTGGTGTTTCTACAAAAAATATAGTTGTGTCTGAATAAAGGAATCAAAATTTCATATTATTCTATAAATGTCACTGTTAAAGAAAATATTAGAGCCATGTCATTGAACAAATAAGAAGGTTAACCAATTTCATAAAAAAACAAAAAAAAATCAACGACTTCCCGGCATTACCCCAAAAAATTCTCCATTAGAGTAAAGTAAAATAGCTGAAAGTTATTAATAATGAAAATCTTACCAGTTCAATGAGCTTGATGAGTGTAAGTCTGCTGAATGTTGCCATTTCTAATCTGTAAAAAAAAACATCAAATTACCAGATGTGTATTAATCAATGCATAAGTACATACTATTCACAAATTTTACTGATTTTGTTATGGATTATTAGAACTTGGCTTCACATAACTCCTGCTTTTGTTTAATTCTCCACAATCTTTATGTTGTTGTTGGTTGTCTATGTCAATTGACTCTATGTACTAGGGATTAGATTAGTTGCGATGGGAGAACGATAAAAATAATCTTTTCCCATAAAAAAATGTTAAGGGTCCATGATTTGAACTATGTACTTGAAATCACAAAAACAATTCAGAATATTGTTTGGTGCATTATAATTACGCAACTTTTGATTTTAGACTAGAATATTTAGGAATCAATTGTTAGGGATAGAGATATGAAAGTTCACTTTTTAAATAAAGTGTTTGAAAGCCAACATTTTCAATTCGCGCTCGCATGTGAATAAACAAATGCAATTAGATGAGACGCACGGGCTATAATAAACCGCTCATAACCAGCGTGTCAGAAATAATATACCCACACCCATTGCTAGAAATTAATTATCATCATTAATCATCAGAATATATTAATCTACTAGGAAATTTCAATACTTTTAAACGTGTCCCCGAAATGATCTGTTCCCATGAAGGCCAATTAGCTGAAATTATCTGAATCATTAATGCTCATACAACATAAAAGTTGTGCATTCAGATATAATCTTGAAACTTCAAATTGATAGATACGCAATATTTGACAGATTTTTAGTATTTTTTTATGAAGATTTTCAGCTAAGTGATGAAACAAAAAAGTACGAGATGTCTCTCCCCTCACAAGAACTTCATTTACGACGTTGAAAATGTTTATCTTCCCACTTTCAATAGACACACTTTAAAAGGAGAATCCTTGAAAGTTTCTTTGAAACTGTCATTTTCTTTCTTTCTTTTTATTTATCCATTGTATGTAAGAACCTGTTGATGCTCGGTTCATTTTACTTGACAACATTGAAGAAAATGCAATCGCAAGGCTAGATATCTAACCATAGAGCTACAGTTCTTCCCAGAGGCTGACCGCTGATCAGAAACATTTTAGTTCTTTACTTGCTGGCTACTTATAAAAACTAACTTGAGCCGGCATATGCCTGAGAAAATAATTGAAATGCGTAATGCCCAGTCTATAAACACTGCATAGTTTGATTCCGCAATAGTATAAGATGACTAATCAATATTGATATGTTATGACAGGTATGCCGATGAGGTAATAGTTGATGTGTATTTGTGCTCAGGTAATTTCGGTGAGTGCTAGGCAATACAGGAATACTGATTCACTCTGATCTATTTCGCAACAATGAGATTAGCATAGCTACGTTCAGCTCTCCTTAAACTAAACAATACATATAACAAATATTATATATTTCTAGCATGTATTGTTCAAACATGGTCGTGGCTATATTATATTATGGGACACAATGACAATGACTGCGTCTTGATTGCGAGTGACCCCCATGGCTGCAATACATTATTGATAAACTGCATAGTTATTGCTCATTTCGGAAGTTTGAAATTATGTTACTGACAGCAGTGAGATAATTATAAATAATGAGATTCATAACATCAAGAGGGAGGGAGTATTTAGAAGTAATATTGACTCCTCAGAAAAAACATATTTAACAGATAATACTTTTGTGAATTTAAGAAGCACGAGGAAAATTGATGAGCAGTAATTCAATTGTAAACTGTGTCCATTGTATAGAATATGATTAGGTATATACATAACATATATTTATGTATGTATATATATGTTTATAAATATTTAACAATTACTACTAGTTATGGCCAGTAATCCTACTGTTTTTTTTTTAATTCTTAGAAAAGATATAGACAAGACCGGAATATAAACATTGTACCTAGGAACTTTTTACTGGGCTAAGTTGGATCTGACTGGCTCAGTCGGAAGGAACAGTTTGTCTCCCATCTTTTTTCCTTATTTAGTAATTACTAATAAATAATTCGCCGGTCACTTCTAAGTATACACTGCATTTAGTAAAATATAGAACCTTGTTTATCTTTCTTTTTTGATTGTGTAAATAAAAAACTCTTTCCTTCATGTCGATTCCAATTATAATCGATTATTTGTTACATTTTGTTTTGGGACCCAAAACAAGTTGATTTAATAAATACTAATGGAGTAGATGAATATAGTAGATTATTGTAGTAAGGAACCCCAATAATCAACCATTAGTGTTGTACATAAACTTAAAGAATATTTTAGAAACAAGATAAAAGAAGGTAATTTTCATTTACTACGATCACTGATTTGAGTTGGAGAACGTTGTAAAGGTAATGAGGCTTTTTAGTAGCGATAGTGCTGAAGAAGAGGGATCCAAGGATGTTTTGTCGACAGGTGGAAAGGAACAGCCATCCCAACTCTAAATGAGTAGTTCTGTGATATGCTGCACTTTCTGGGGATCTCGAGTATAAATCTCAGGAAACAAATCATCGGTCGGTTTAACGGAGCCTTGAGATCCTCAGATAAGCCACCATACACTACACAGCTGCAGTCAAATTATTTAGTATTTTAAGTATGCATAATAAGATCGATGATTGATTGAAATAATTTTAAACTGAGAACCGAACTTAAAATCCAAATTATCCAGATTCATAGAAAGGAAGAATACATATAACATCTTGAATACGAATAACACCTTGATGTCCAAAAGTCGCTATACTTAAATACTGAGTACAGTGAATTCATTGAATGCTTGAACTATACATACTGACCAAATTTCTAGAAAGAAAGTTACTACTGATTGATTTAGTCGTTGTTCAGTTGATGGCATTATGCAGCTCATCCAAGACAATGTAATATTGTAGAGAATAATATAATAATATTATTTTATCGGGTACACTATTTTCTCTCTTTCCATTGGACACAACTACCTTCTACCATACGAAGACGTTATTCCTTTCGTTGAGGCAAGTTTTTACGAAAATTATTAAGTGCTTGCCACAATATTAGAGACAGTAATTGTTCCATCGGATCAACAATGGGTAAAAAGTTTTGATTAATAGAGGCCGTGAACAAAATAGAATTTATAATAAATTTCTTTGACTTATTTTATTGCTAATGGTGCACTCGATCAGACCGTAGAGTAACTCTTTCAGTCCGTAGAGTGCATTTTTGCCTGCATGATTCAGTTAATTGTTATAATTATATCAAGGTCTTCGAAGCCACAGAAAAGTAGATCGTAATCAGTTGCTCAATTTAGTAGGTTTTCGACTCGGAAAGCAATATTGTAAAAATTACTACTTACCCGTCGGAATAAAAAGAAAAATTTGATAATAAATTGAGGGTTCGGAGCGAATTTTTTTTTTTTTTTCCCCGAACCGCTTACATAACAGACAAGATGAAGGTGCAGATATTTGTACCACGCATTACCATGTCCGTTTCGAAAAAATCTTGTCCTTCGCAGGGCTGTGCCTTATCTTGGCATAATCAGCATCCAAAGTTTTTTCTAAGAACAAGCATTTCGAAAACTTGAATCTTACTGAGGAAATCCACTGCACGGTAGTTGTATTTATATTAAGAATAGATAAAGCATATAAATGAAACGGTTGGTCTTATGGTGAAAGTTGTCACTTCAAGGTCGGGTTGGTAAATAGCTGCTTCACTCTCACTCGATGTGCAACCGACCCTTATAATTTCATACCTTTCCCACCAGTGTTACCTGATTGCTTCCAGTTTTCAGTTTGAAAAGCGGAACATTTTTTATCGATATTTTCTATATTCCGCATTTTATAGGATGTAATGTTTTAATTTCCTGAATTGTATTTACGTTCATTAAAATGTCTATTGTTATATGGAATCGACCCTACCAAGTGAATGCACGGTTTTATGTAACATTTACATAAAAATTAAAATTAGTATAAAGTGATCGAATTTGCAAAATAAAATTTTGCAAAAGATTCAAAGGGACTACTATCCTGTATAGGTTTTCTTGGGTTTATAAATAAGTTATTATTCATTTTAAAAAATAAATTTTTTCCTTTTTTTTGGGGGGGGGGGGGCAAATGTTATATGGAATCGATCCTTCCATGTGAATGTAATATACACGCTACATACGCTATATATTCGTATATATACGATAATACGCTGCCCAGGCCATCCGAAGGTGAGCCCCATCACCTAGTCCCCAATAATATTAAATAATTTTTTAACCGTAATCAGAGATGTTAGTTTTGCACAAACTTCTTAAAATGCATTGCATTGTAGTAAAAGCAGCCAATAGCAGCTCTTTGTATATTTATTGTTATTGGATTTAATTTAATTTTAACAAATTTAAACTAACAAATGTAAAAGGGGGAAACCAGGGCACTAGCTTAGCAGCCACTCTGGAGGGCGCTTCTCGCGTCTCAGGAGCTTTTGACTGAGGCTTGGACCAGACTCCTCATCTTTAGAAACCATCGATGTGCAATAGTAAGATTTAAGTTTTATTGGTAGCTAGTAAGATGTCAGTTATAATTTTCATCACTCGTATCTAAGCAAATCAGTTGTATTAAAACATTTTAATCATTTCAAAGCAAAACTTTTTTAAACCTTAGTAATAAAATACTTATATAAATGAATACCTTCCATTTGATAACCGTGACTTACTTTGTGTTTAGATTCCAATCAGTAGAATAGAAAATTATTTGGTATAATTTCACGCTAATGCAATACTCTCAGGATTTTGATAGAGGAATCAAATCTGTCAGTAGTTGAGAAGTTAGATGGCATCCCCGTAATGAAAATATTCTAATTATTTAGCTAGAACGTAACAGCGTGGCGTTTGCGGGTAAGTCAGGTAAATAAATATATGAATTCGTATAAAAGATGCATTCTTCATATATTGCCTTACATTTTATGCATTCAGATACATATTGCGTAATATCAAATATATTAGTGTATCGATACGTAGTGTCCGTCCATTTAAATAAAAAAACCCAGTTTGCCAAAAGTTCGGGTTTTAAGGGAATATAATAACTTTCCTTGAAACGTTACCTTCCTTACTTTACGTGTTTTGAGAACGGCAGGCTCAAATATTCACTTCGGTATAGTCAGCTTTAGCACCAGTGTTTCTCGGGTGGTTTTTGTTAGTCGAATGTGACCATACTATTTATACCCAATTCAATCGCAAACTTACATATTTTAAGTGCCAGCTCAGAAGCCATTTAAAAGTTAACGTTCTGATTTTTCCTTTACGATTAAAGCCAGATTACATTAACGTGAAATAGTCCCAAATATATACTAAAAAATAAAGTTTTGAGAGCCATCAATAAAAATTATGTATCAATGTCGAAGCCGACCCATATGTTTTTAATATTTTGTTTTTCAACAAATAAAATAAAGCATATTTAAAATAAAATATCTAATAGTTTTGTTACATAATTAACAAATACATATTTAAAAAAATACAATTTCATAATTAAAATAAAAAATGTTTTGTAAATTTTCATAATGATAACTTAAAAGCATTTTGAGGTCACTGATACTAGTTTTTACGCAAAGTATTTACATTTTATTTCATCTAGTAGTTAGTAAGTATACATAATCGATTCTCATTTTCGTGAAACATTTGCCTTCCCCTTTATACTCAAAAAATATTTAATTCACATTTTTTGGGGTGTTGGTTTGACACATTATTTCATGAGACTATATAGAAATTCCTCTGACTTATATTTGTTTTATTTAATGTTTACACTTTCGGTCTTTGGCTGACCCTATCCTGAACTAGATCTGAAATAATTCAGTACTACTATGTCCATTGA
This sequence comes from Acanthosoma haemorrhoidale, assembly GCA_930367205.1. Lineage (NCBI taxonomy): Eukaryota > Metazoa > Arthropoda > Insecta > Hemiptera > Acanthosomatidae > Acanthosoma > Acanthosoma haemorrhoidale. The sequence goes on along the minus strand of OV884011.1, from coordinate 121,637,795 downwards.
CATTATAAAATAAGAATTATTACGGCCCGTCGTAATGATCTAGCCATCGCTATTTTGTCGAGAAAACAATGACAACAGATCGCTAACCCACATATTCAGCCCTAACAGGTGATGTCAGAGCAACTGAGCTAAGAAAGATCTGAAGAGGCCGCCTGAGGAATACAGATCCTCTTGGTGTGATCACAGGCAAATGCCGTGCTCCAGATAGCTCAGTCCTTGAACGAAACAGGCCACTCCTTTTCGACATCCAGCAGGTGTCTTCGTCATTGATTGTAGGATTCTTCATTGTTCTGAGGCTGAGCAGGTACAGAATTTTTAAAATTCTTATTGAAAGTATTAAATGCATTTGCGTTTATGTTTAAGTTACGCTTTCTGTTGTCCATCTTAAATGAAACTTGCATGCACAATTACATGCATAATTACTCTAATTGACAGTGACACAGCAGTGAATCAATAATTCTAAACGAAAATAAAATAAGAGTGAATTGTTCGACAAATTCTGTAAGCAAGAATAGATAAAATAGAGTGGAATGTATGAGAGATTTGTTTAGGCAATGGTTTTCCGTCTCAAATATTCTTGATTTTAACATTGAACGAGGTATCGTCTGAAAGAGGAAAGTTAAAAGAGTTTGAGTGGAATTACGCAAGGAGCAGATTGCCTGAAATACGATCGCCTCAGTAATTTATTTTTTTAGCATAAAGGGTGCATTTACGTAGGGGGGGGGGGGGTATTCAAGGATATATAGGAATTGGCAAATGTTAGTATTTTTCTTGAATTCTACTCATTTGCCGTGGCACTTTACCAGAGTTCACTTAACCTATAAATCACTATCTATTTACGATTTTCCGAGGAAAAATCATTTCTTAGTCACTTGTCAACAACGCAAACATTTAAAGAAAACGCTAAAATGTCTTTCATATAAGACATAAAAATAACAGGATTTTCGTATTATCCTGTAAACGTTTTTAGTTTAGGAAACTAATAATAAGAAGGAATATTGTAAGAGTTTTTGGCATATTTAATTTATATAGGTACTTTAAATGGTGACCGTAAACTTGAGACTGCAGCTGGATTCTATTAAGGGGGGTTCAAACGGAGTTGTGTACCGGGAAGAGTACTACATGTTTTGAGCATGCGCCACGAGCCACAGGGTCACCACCTCATCCAATTCAAATGATTAAGTGCCCTTGCGGGTGGGTCATTACTTTCTCACCCGATGTAAAACCATGGCAGAACGTGAAGCTGGGAACTCAAACAATACAGAAACAAGACACGTGTGTGAACTTTAAAATCCAGATTTGATTCAGGTTCATTCATTTAAACAAGAACGCACTTTTGAAAACCATGGGAACCTAGGTTTATATCAGTCGAGGTCCAAGATGTCTTCGATTTGAAATTTTTTTTATTCCTGATAATAGGAAAACCTAACATTTTTTTTATTTTAAACTACTTCACGAATACCGAAACAATTAATGTTCATTTCACTGTATGTTTCGTCCCTTGCACCTCGGTTATTGGTTTTCGTACGCAGTAGAAATACGACTGAACACATATTTGAGGTTGGCGCCCCCACTCCTACTACTGTCGCGAAGGTTCGCACAAAGTAGTGAACACGACCGTATGGTGGATGGGGGTTCTCGCCTGGTTCACGACTCCATGTGAACCCCCCTTCATGCTATTGTTAAAATTGGTTGGATTAACATCTACGGCGTTATTATAATGGTCTAAATGATTTCACGAAAATCAAGCTTGGCTGTTTATGCTTCAAAGCCAATACCGAGAATCAGACACTTTATAGTCCCCAGTTTTTAATGTTTAAGGCTTTTTTCAATCGTCACGGCACATTATTTCAAACAACAGATAATTAGCTAATCTGTGGCGTTGTGAAATATAGTTTTCGAATTTGAGATCGACCTCAACGTTGGCTTTGTAGTAATACGTTACAGATTACACTTATACGTAAACAACGAAAAATATATTAAATTCGATTGGACCGTAGCTGTTTCAACGTAAAACGTCAGCTTCTGCAATAATGCGGGAAAATTCATTTCATCAATATCTCTGTTCGCAATCCAGTGAAAACTTAAAGAAAGTTTTTTTGACCGCTGACAAGATCAACGTCGCACACGTTTAATCCGATTCTAAAGCTCGTGTCGTCGCTGAAATGCAATGAAGCTTTAATTTATTTATAAACAACACGAAAAAGAGTTAGCTTTGATTTACAATGTATTGTGCCCATGAAATGTTCTCACAATTTATGTTTAGTAAACAGAATGATTTGACTAGTACCCATAAATAATTATCATTATTACAAACGCCTATGTATAGTATTCCCAAATGCATTTATTGTCAAATTTAGTCTCTGAAAAAATACTGAGTTCAACAAAAATCCCATTCCATCTGTTGCACAACCACACATCACTGATGAAAGTTTTTCAAAAGAGGGAAAACCTACAATTTCTAAACTTGAAATCAATATAAAGAATATAAACCTTTGAATACTTTTACCTTTTTTTTTTTGTATTAAAAAATATATCTATTATTAAAAATCCTTCTGGCTGGCAGTTTAAGTGGAAGTTACCACGAAAACTTATGATGAGTTTCCCAAACAGCGCACCCAAAATGACCGTAACAGATTGGCAGATTCAGGTTATTTAGTGAAAACATAGAGTGAAACCATAAAATTAAGAAAAATTAACCTTTATGCAGCTATTTATAGATACAAAATGAATATGCAAATTCTGCATATTAATGATTGAATTTATAATAGTACTATCGATTTATCGTAATGTAGTCGAGCTGGATTGAATCCTGTAGATCTGTTTCAAGAATGCTGCTGAGATTCACATCTCAAATTATTTATTCAGATGAATTTACATTAGAATTATTATAATACATTTAGATGCCGGCATGTTATTAAGAAATACTTGTGAGGTTAATAATGGGAGTGCGGGTTTGCGATAAGGCAAGAGTGACGGAGCATTATTTTTAATTTTTTTCTTTACAACAGTTTAACTAGACCAAATATAATAAGCTTTATTATTTTTCACGACATTAGAATGATTCTTCGTTGCATTTTAAGGCGTGCCTTAATCTCATTGTTTTATTTCCATTTAAATGTAAGCTGAATTAATTTTAATTCTACATCTATGTTAGTTATTATTTATTTTAGTTGATAGGAAGTTTTGGTATTTTAGTTAATTTAGTTTCGAAAAGGCGTGAATTCAATATAGCATACAGTATCTACATTAACAAATAAAGTATTAGGAACTACTAGGTAAAATCGGTTAGACTAACGAAAACTTGATATTTTTTCCTAGTAGCTTTTTTGAAAATTATTAGATAAGTATTTGATAAACTTCATCTCGTATCAAAAAGTACATTTAGGTTTAGCTTAATTAAAATTAAAAACTTAAAAAAAACTTATATTATTTATCTCATATAATCACCTTTATTAGTCAGTTTAGTCCAGTCACGTATAATGTGTATCATTATACTTGTTTATTCATTATACAATTTTTATAAAGTAACAAAACCTGTATATGGAAGCACTGCTGGACCGCCGAAGCCTGGAGACAGATGGACGTGATCGAACCCTAGCCCCCTGACGGAGACTGAAGATCTACACCCAGCCGAGAGATCGAGGCCGATCTCCGAAGCTACAAGACCCCATCTACCTGTTTAAGCAGGGTCGACCTATTTCAGGCCCCTGCCGGGGCTGGCCAGGCTTGACCTGGCCGACTACAAACCCTTGCCTAGGTACCCCTAGGCTCCACCCTCGGTAGACTCTCACTACCTTCTTGATTCCACCCGCCTCCTTTAGGCATACCCCACCCTATATCCTTCTCATACATCCTTCAAATGGGGGACTCCCCTTAGTGAAAGGCACTCATTAGCCCAAAGTAATTTTCCCACATCCTATTTTATAAGTTTGAGAGCTAAAAAAAAAAAAAAAAAAAAAAAAACCCTGTATATAATGTAGCGATGCTACAGGAAATACAAAAATAATTTGTAAATAGATTGGCCTGAGGATCTATAATTATTTGTAAATTTGAAGGGGCTATAAAAGAAGAAAAAAAAATTAAAATCTTTAATACACTGAAAAACCAAATGGCAAAGACTCTGTTTCTCTTATTCTCTTATCATATTCATCCGTGGGGGGGGGGGGCGATTACTGGTTCCACGAATGGACAAATATGTTGGCTGCTATTCCACCTGATCATTACCGCAGACGGATAGGCAAGCTACAATTCCCCACTGATAATTACCAGTGATGTTATGTGAGGGTAATTACCTCCTAGAATAATAGCCTTTAGCCTTGACACATATGATTCGAGCGTGGTTCGGGGCTGAGTGTTGTTTCTATCTCGGCCTCCAAAGGTCTCCGTTTGGAGAGGGAAGCCGTGAGAGAGGTCTAAACATGGTACTTACTTATCCCCCCATCATTGAATCAACAGCCTTTCACAATTGGCATTGGGGTGGTAGTTGACGGTGGGTTGAAATCAGTGGATCTGAACCTTCAAGGGTCAAACTTGCGATGAATAGTTAGTTAAACATACACTCTGAATTGATTGAGGGGTTCAACAAAAATATAGATCCAAAAAAAACCTGCCGAGAAATGTGGGAATAGCAAATTTGAATGCTCAGCAAGGTATATATGAATAAATAAATATTAGACAATAATGCTTCCCGCAGGCAATTCTTGCAACGCTTAATTTAACTGTAGGTGGCAATTTTTTTGCTTGCCTAATTAGTATGTAAGTTAGTTTTAAGATTGATCAAAAAGGTGAGCCCCATCACCTTTATTAGTCAGTTTAGTCCAGTCACGTATAATGTATATCATTGTACTTGTTTATTCATTATATAATTTCTATAAAATAACAAAACCTGTATATAATGTAGTGATGCTACAGGAAATACAAAATAATTTGTTAATAGATTCACCTGAGGATCTATAATTTTATATAATTATCTGGAAATTTAAAGGGGCTATGGAGGAAAAAAAAAAAAAAAAAATTGCTTGCCGTCACCTACCTGAGACCTAGCGGGACCTAAAAGACCTCACTCTACTCCTGGTATCAAGTCCTACAACCTACTAAGCAACAAAGACCGCTTTTACTTTCACCCTAAAGTCATCAAGGAGACATTTTTATACTCTGTAGAACACTGATCTCAGGCTCATTCCTCAACACCTCAGCTACAGACATTCCTGTCAGTCACAGTCAAACACCTTCAGTGGTTATCAGTCACCCCTCGTGTATTAATAGGCTTTACCGTAAACTTTGCCATTATTGTGAGTTGATTTTGTTTGTGTTTTTAAGTCAATACTGCTATGAGGCCTTTATTTTATGATAGGGGACTCCTGAACCATTATATTCTATAGAAAAGATGGACTACCCCGAACAGAATGTCACCTGAACGTCATTTAAGCATGTTGCATTTTTCTTAAAAAATCAGTGAAGTAATGATTAAGCGATAGGTTAGGTGTCAAAATTAAGATGGGAGTAACTTAAACTGGATAACGGAACCTGTAATGTTTTGATTGATTACATGTGACCTTTCTGATAAAATAAAATTTCACATAAAAAAGAGATCCACAACTTGGCCAAGATCTCCGTTAGGCTTAAAATTCGTTTTAGCTAGAATGTGTATGATGGGCAGATCTTAGAAACAAGGATGTATATACAGTATTGATAACAAAAATGTGTAAACAACTAAATATAATTTTAAAAAATGGGATAATTAGGATAGTATACCCGTACTACAGCATCTGGAGCAACGTTCATCGAAGCCGTCAGGTTCACAACTCCAGTAAACAAAATATTGGTAGCTTTGCATAGAAAATATTACAGTGTTCTCCTCTCCCCAATCCTGTTTCGGGTTTGGGCCGCAGGACAAAGAGTAAAACCCCTACAAGGGTAATAAATAATTGTGATAAAAGATCGCAATCATACCCTATTTACTCTTTCATTCAAACCATATTTACAATATAGATTCATAATATATATAAATAGCCCGGGGATCCGATTCACCCACAGAATTGGCATCTACCCAGCTATGGAGAAGGAGGTGAGAATTGGGTAAAGGAGAAAACTTTAATTTTCTATGAAAAGCTACAAATATTTTGTTTACTGCAGTTGAGCAGTTCATAAGGCACACGTGAGAAGAATAAAGATAAGCATAGACAATTAGCACACCCTGTGGAACATTAGTTCATCTTTATTGGCCTAAAGTCGGAAAATTAGCACATCTAGCTCAGTGTAATTTATCTACCATATTTGCCGAAAGTTCTTAGAGCATACCATTAACATATAATTTTTCCATGTTCAGTGAGTAAAAGAGGATTTTACTCAATTATATCAGCTACATTTTCATTTTATTATTTATGTTATTTTTTTTTATGGTTTACTGTTAAATATATATTTTTTTTTATGTTAGGTATTAAAGAGTTTCGTCAAACATTGATCTTGGTAGAAATTAAAAGTCCAAATGATATAGATTTTGCAATAATAAAGTTATAATAAGACATATTAGTGTTTTCTTATCTGGTACAACGGACAGACCATATATATAGGAAGGGAGAGTGGAAATGAAACAGAAGGATAATTGTAGGTTATAAAGGAGAAACCACCTAAAAATGAGGCATAACAACTGTTTTCTTTTTCAATCTTGTTTTCTACCAAAGCACTAGAAAGCGTACGTAACAAGCAACTTGTGCACGGTAACATAATTTCGTCCCGTAGGAAACAATGTTCTAGGTGAAAGGATGCACCAGAGAGAGAAAATAATTCGAAATTGGAGAAATTACATTGAATAGGCTAAATAAATGGCAAGTCGATAATTGTCGTTAAATATTTGGTGCGATTTAGCTGTCCCGGACAAGATGGGGCTCGTCAGTTTACTGGAAGTACCAGCCATCCATACCATGGATAGTAAATTGAAATGGAGCCGCACTAGTTCTCCCTAACCCCTTCATATGGTGCCAAATTTACTAAGTCAAAGGGAAAACGGTGGGCGTCCAAAGAAAAAAAAATTATCATAGTGTAGTGGCTGAAATCAGGAACGGATAATAATTTAAAACTTTTATTTTGGAAAAAGAATCATTTGTACTTATACTTTTATTAGCGTGGAAAATTTTTTTTAATTTTTTTACAGCTGTCCATTGAAAACTTGGCAGGAAAAAGTATCAGAAACTTACATATTTCCTTAAACGATAGAAAAAATAACCATTATAATAAATTGACAAACGGAGAAAATGTACATTTTCAATTTTTCTAGCAATCAGAGCCGATCGCATTCAATCCATCGCATCAAGGAAATAAACTAAAATAACAATAAAAAACCGTTAATTATATGAGTTACATTAATATTACAACTGATACTTCTTGTAAAATATCAGATCCCGTATTTGTTCACGTTTAATTTTTTTTCTATAGTTCGTGCTGTATTTTAACCACAAAGCAATCAGAATATTTCGCGAGGAGTATGCGGAATATAGTTTTAAAATTTCAGTTATATTATGTTATTTTTACTACAGCTGTTATAGAACATACATAGCCACACAAACAGATGAATGTCGATCATTCCTTTCGACTCAAGTTTTGATTCATGCTCTTTAGTACTGACGTTATTTGATCTTCAAAATCGTACCAAAATAATTACACGTTACATGGGAACCGAATGACATTGGAGGAGCCTAGTTTTGTAGCTGACGGTTCCTAAGGGAAATTCTCAGAAGAATATCTTAACAAATTCTTGAGGCTATCTGTTCATAATAGTGGGGTGGTGGTTGCAAGCCATTCGCGCCGTTATTTCTCCCGATAAAGACTGCAGATCTTCTTTTAGTTTTCATTTTTGACAGTATTTGAAATAATTTATTAATTAGATCAATATATAAATTTGGAAATCGATAAGCTTTACATCAAGGTTCTTAAAGCTCCGCCAGAAATTATCTGTCTATTCAAATCAACTAGCATAATCACTTTCAAGTATTATCCAGCCCAACAATCTTTCTCGGAGATTGAAGTGGAAGTGATCCTGAGATATTCTGTAAGTATTTAGTAACTGGTCTGTTGTCTCCCCTCATATTTTAAGCACTTGTACTCTCCTGCCTCAGTGGCTGCAGCAGTAGCGAGGAGGATCTCCGAATTCCTTGTTTCCTTCTCCAAAGCCGGAAAGGTGACATGCTGTGGGCTGATTGGGGGACCCCTGGGCTGATTATATATATATACCTATATCGAATGAATGTATATTGTAAATACGGTATAAGTGAATGAGTAAATTTTAATTTGTAATTATGGTATGAATGCGACCTTATTATCACAATTGTCTACTGTAATTGTATTGTAATTTTTTAAATAAAGATTTATTGTTCGAAAAACAAAAGAGCTGTAACGCGACATATTCTATAAATGAAGATGAATCTTGGTTTGAGTCAAAAGTCATTCAAGGAAGCGATTGAAAGCGTGAATTTTTTAATAGAAAAAAAAAAAATGTGCGTTGTACAAATTTTTGGCATTTATCAGTATTCCATGGCATTATTTCAACACGAGGTTCAATTTTTAGAGCTTACAAAATAATAAAAGCGACAAAAAGTGGTTCCCAATATTCAAAAGAAAAAAAATCGTTTCGTCAAATATGAATGGAGTTGAAGGATATTACCACATACCGTGCCTCCTTGAATTTATCTAAGGCCATCTGTAAGAAAGCTGGTGGGGCCTGGATTCATATCAGGAGGAAACACATCGCCTAATAACTGCTAGCTGAGCATGAAAGCAGAGGCTCTACCTTCAAAAGCAATCGTATATTGTCTCTTCGTGTGTTCAAGAAAACGATGATATTGTACATACTTCTTATAATGTTAAAAGTACTCATGAAATTCTCACACCCACATCTTATCGCCTCTAGACATTCTTTCTTCAAATGCTACGTCATAGGTTTTATTTATATCATATTAGTCATATATTGACGATAGGTATGTTGAAATATGTTTATTACGCATCAACTGCCTGTCGTTGCGAAACAATAAAATTTCATAATCCTAAAACAATTTTATCGTTTTATTTTAGTGTAATAAAATCTATGTCTCACTTTCAAGATAATAAATAATTGATTTACGATTAGTCAGGAGTAAGTAGTGTTATTGCTAAGGGAGGGCAATAGTATGTCGAGTGTTTCAGTAGCCATGTAATCGTTATTGACACGGATTTGCACAGTTCTTTTGTAAAGGCAGGAAGTCGACTTGCCAGGCGTTGCCGTTCACATTGTAATCAATTTTTTAGAACTTTGGTTTTGTTTTTTTAGTGAATTTTCGTCAGGAACTGTAAGCATTGGCCTAGAAACAGTGTCCAAGGGCAGTTTAAAAGCGTGCGGTACGAAAAGTATGACCTTTAAAAAAAAATTGTTGTAATGGAATAATTTGTAGCTATGCCCTTCTTTTAACAATATCTAATGTTCTATGTCATTTCCGTTTATTATGAATTAATAATAACTAAATAAAAGGCGTGAGACATCCCATGTATTTTTTTCTCAGGATTTGAAACTGTTCTTGATAAGAGAAAAAATCATCATTCCTTTGTTAATGAAGCCAAATAGTGTGAATTTGATGACGTCCCCTGCTTTCTCTTGATATTGAATAATACAACAATATTTTCACTACAATTTCGAGACAATGAAGCGAAGCAACAAATGAGGCAGGTGATGATTTCAGGTGGTTTTCTATCCATTCGGGGTCACATTTTAACGACAAATTCATTTTAAGTAATAAAAAATTTAACGTTATTCAGTGACAGTTGATTTATAATAATATTGAACAGTTTTATTTAAAGCAAACCCTTTTGTCCTGTCAAGGTTATCCTTTAAAAGTTAAATGTGTTTTAATTTCAGGCTGGGTATATTTTTAGCGGTTATAGTAATTTTTGTAATAAAACTTTTAGTACTGTACCTAAAGCTTTCTTGTTTAGGACCTCTTGATGTGTTTTCCTTTCAGCGAGTTTTTTAACCGGGGTCAATTGTTTGTGTTTTCAATTTTTATACTATTATACCCGTATTCCCCCCAGCTGTTTTTAGGTATTGGTACAATACGCATGTATAAAACATACCCTCTGAAATGAATGTAAAATAATAAATCTTTTTTTTTAAGGTTATTGTCACGAGGACAAAATGGAACAATCTGCCAGTGAGGTATAATAATTACAGTCCGCTTAATAACACATGCCGATGGTTACCGAGTCGCGGTCTGGTGAGCAGCAAACGGCTTCCCATTACGTAATGTGCGGAGCAGGGGCAGGTTCAAATGTAGATATGCTTGCTCCCTATGAACCGTGGTAATGTAGCCATGTCACGAATTTGACTTGAAGGTGTCACTCATGTACAGAGCTGGAAATTTATGGCATTATAATCGTATGGTGTAAAAAAAATTATGCAACAAGCTCAAATCCTGCGACAGTGAATTACTCTTTCATGTGTACTTCCAGGGATATGACTTTTTCATTTGAAGAGCGTGTATTCTTTGTCATTCAAAATGTTTTGTATCTTATCGTGCGTTTACTGTAGCCCACCTAGTTCCAAAACATTCAAGGGTGTCGCACGTATCGTTTTGTAATTACAGTCTCTATTCAATTACTGAGTATAAAACCAAGCGAGCAGATTACTATTGGGGGGGGGGGATGCTCTTAAGCATCTGGTCAAAAGTTGGAAGACTTCACTTTCACTTAGTATGAAGATTATTTAGCCGATATCAAGGCGAGAAACCAGTCCCTCTGGAAAGCTACAAAACTTCTTCTCCGTAAAACAAGTCCAGTACCGACCTTGATAGTTAATGACAAAGGAGCTGCATTTATTGACTTTTTTAAAAAGACTTTCTCTGGTCATGGCAGAGTAGATCTTCAAAACGTAACAACTTTACGGAACGACTGCGTTGAAGACTTCCCTAGAACCTCTGTAACAACTCCCTACAGATTTTACTAGACCTAAAGAAGTGGTAGGAATACTCAGCCTGCTTTAAACAAAGAAGAATCTTAGGCAAGATATGAATTCGACTAGCCTAACATACGGCCACATTTACACATAGGTCACAAACATTATCTCTGTTCTCTTGTAATACGGATATTGCTCCATATTTCTCATCTTGGATAATTATTTTGAATCCTACTAAATGCCATGCCAAAATTTTCACCAGAATTAATCATAAACGGTAAACCAATTCCTTGGATCCCATCCTACGAAACAGTCAATTACTGATCCAGGCTTATGTTTGTTAGACTGTTAGACATCCGTTAATAAATCGGAAGTCAAATCTAAAACCGAACATTGAAATTTCAATATACAAAACTATATTAGGCAAGGAAGTATGAGGTGCAGCATCCACAACTAAAAGGAAACAATGCAAGTCTTCCAAAATGAAGTTTTTTGCAAAGCATTCAACGCCCAGTGGTTCATCAAAAACAAGCAGCTCTACAGTGACCTCCAAATAGAAGCAATCGAAGATTTCATATAAAATTCATAATATAGAAGTCAAATATTCCAGCTAAGGAAACATTGTCTCACCAAAAAAGGAGCAGTTAGGTAGACATCTTCTAGTCAAACGCCCATACTGTTAAAAGACTTAATGTATTTACTAAAACAACTGAATGCCGCAGTACAGTTTTATAAGATCGGTTGATAATTAAATCAATTTATTAATTAATACATTTTGTAAGCTCGGGTGTCACCTGGTGCCATTATCCCCATACCGTTCAATTGTTATCATTTTTGTTTCTGCATGCTAAGGCTAATTTAGTCGATCTAGAAAGTGAATATAATAAAAATGATGTTGCAAACACGAGTTTAATAACATTTCATGTATTACATTACATCTTTAATAACATGTATTTCAAGCTTAAAAAGACAAAAAATAATTTCATATGATAAAGATTATTTTTATTACCATGTTTATAATTAATAATATATAATCATGTTTTATGGAGTTATCAGTACTTTTTTTCAGATAGTGCGGCGCTGTTTTGAAACCATTGAGTATCCGTTTTTGAATGAATAAAATCTAACTCAAGTAATAAGAAAAAAAACAAACTATTAGCGTGAACCAAATTTAGGTGGGTGGTCATTTCCACCAAGTTGCCTCACTTAGTCCCCAACAATCGACAGCCGGCTGAGTTTAGCCTTTTAATTCCCATTACGTGGCAATGCTGGTCGTCCCTTAAAGCCAAATCCCTCTGTAAGGCTTGATCAGATATGTTTTATTTAAGGATAGTCTATGAATTAAAAAAATTGGTTTGAGCAGTATTTATTTTATTATGTCAAACTGTTAAACGACAGGTGAAGGATTCCAAAGTTTTCAGTCAGTGAATGGCGAATAAGGTTATGGAGCGAGAGTCGGCAACGCCGCAATTTCTCAGACCCATCTAAAAATTGGTTTTCTTATTGTCGTACCGCGACTGTTGTCATAACTATGATTATCAATAAATCCAATCGAGCAAGAAATGATTGATTCTTGTGTGAAATTATTTTCAATTATACCAAGCTTTTCAAAGAACTCTGCGGTCTGGTAAGAAACTTTTCCTCACCACCCGAAACAGTAATTATCTCTTACCAAACTGATCTGAATTTTTCACTTTTACGACCCAAGCCGTATCAGGACGATAAACCCAAACAAAAAATAAATAAATCCGGAAGAATTATACGCTCGATAATGGTCTAAGAAGACTCCTGACAATCGCCGACAATAAATCAACATACAACCGCTGTATACAATTCATCGTTGTTATACTGACACGGTAACGTTGACGAGATCGATCTGGAAACACGTCTCCTTCCTACTGAGCCATCGTAAGCGAACACCAAACACAGTCGAAAGCGAATCAAATTTCAAGACTTTCTCTGAAGTGTCTAAATTTTGTAGGGACAAGTTATAATTTCAAAAGGGTAAATTTTTGTATTTAAAACGGGTATTGTAATTTAAGAGAGTGTGCCTTGGACCAGGAATGCTTTATAATAAAACTAATTGGCAGGGAGCGATTTCATATCACTTGACTTAAAACACTCGTGAAGAGGAAATGTTTATCAATATCCATGTAAACTTATATCACAGATATAAATGAAGTGTCGTATGCACATACAATATGGCCATAACATAGACAAGGAAAAATAAAAAATAATAACATAAGAAAGGAATTCCAGTGCAACATATTACACAATTAATAGTTTTGTTATGGCAGTGAAAAACAAAATAAGATTGAAATGGCAGTTTTAATGACTTTTTGTAATGATACTATTATTCAGCATGTTGTGATATTTAATTCGATACCCTTTTTAATATGTTACGAAAACATTTTTTCCCAGTACCTCAAACGATTGATTAATAACAGTTATCACTTTCATAACTGCTTCAAAGTTATGAGTTCAGAGTTATGAGTAAATCGAAGGCCGGGATTCAAAATTGCGAAAAAAGACTAAACAAAATATCAAAGAAATAAAAAAACAGTTATTTACACCGATTCTAATAATAGCTTGAATGATTTCATTAATTATAGAATCTAAAAGAAAAACAGAAATTGCAGATCATTAATCAGCAATACAGTGACAAATAAATGGCACCTAATCATGTTTTTTCTAGTAGATGTCGGTATTTTCAGACAAACGGGTGACCTAGCGTTCGTTGCACAAGTATATGCTACGAAGGGCCGAGGACAAACCTGATGGCCAAAGAGGTCAGAGAAGTTGACTTGGACAAACAACGCAACACCCGGCCAGTGAAATAATGCTGTTAGACAAAAGTACTTGTACTTAGTGACTTGTACTTGTACTTGGGTACTTAGTGCGCCGAAAGCCCCTCTTACATGGATATAAACATCGATAGCGAGATATTAATGATTAACATTTTAATAATTCACAGATAATGGTGTGCGTTACCCGTAAGGGATACTTGGTAAGACAAGGAAAGGCTGAATCTGAAAAAGAATAAGAAAGGCTTTTGACCATAGAAATAATTCCTGGAGGTGCACAACTTGGTCATGCATATAGAATAGGCGGCAACGTAAGAGTGAAGTAGTTTCTGGAAACTAGACCAAATGGGACGTGGGGTCCAAGCGGTAGGCCAAAGATCAATGAGGGCTATGAAGGAAAATTTAAACAATGCCGAATTTCTATCTTTGAATGAAAGTGGGAGTCAAGACTGTTTCTATTTGATTAACCAATAAAAGTAAAGGTAAATAAATGCTGATAATGCTTATTAATGTTCCATCATAATTTAATAATATGAAAACTGGTCAAAAACTCTTACAAAATAGGAGAAGCTAATGCTTGTCTCTCTCAATTATTGGGTGTGAAATGCTGCTAGCAATCTGAAACTACATGTTACGCTTTAGTTCATCCAGCCATACAGTATAACAAGTGTACAGAATGAGTACTAACTTCATACCTGGATATAAGACTGAAGGTTTTTTAATACCAGGTTCTGTGAAGAATCTTAGAGTCTATAGAGATTAGTTCATCCAGCCATACAGTATAACAAGTGTACAGAATGAGTACTAACTTCATACCTGGATATAAGACTGAAGGTTTTTTAATACCAGGTTCTGTGAAGAATCTTAGAGTCTATACCCCCTATACCGTTACCTTGTCTATACGGGACGGTGTGGAAGAGATTATTTTACAGATGGCAAATCGAGTTAACAGGACCAAATATGAAGATGGTTTCTTGTTATCGATGGTTTTATTTGGAAAGTAAGACACAATCCAATTTTTTTTTTTGTAATTCTGCCTTTCTCCACTGATTTACTTGAGCTTGACAGAGAAAGTTTAAAGTCGTAAAAAAATACTTTTTTTTAATCGGTAGAGGCGTGCTTCAGGAGTATATGATTCTACCATAATGTCGCTTGAAAATTACCGTTTTATTGTTATAAACAAATCATTATTTTTTTCGATAGGGTTTTATGAGCCCCCTCCCTATTTCCAATTTACTGAGCTAAAACAAAAAAAAATTCAAACAAAGAACTTTCCCTTCATAAAACCAGTGTATTGACCTCTATATTTAACAGGTATGATCAAAATATTTAAGAAAAGTTCAGATATAGAAATGTCATCAATTTTTACTTTTAAATTAATGCAAATTTTATTGTTGAACAACTTTTTAGTGGTTATTTAGTTGTTTTTTTTTTTAGAACCACGTCCGTCAACCATTCAAAAATAACAAAACTGTCACCCAATTAAAAGATTTACGTAACTTTTAAAACAAAAAAGGCAGTTCAGTTAATTTTTAAGATAATTTGTCACCCAGTATATGATTAGGGCAAAATAGTATCAGTTTTAAGGACATTGATTGACTTGTCCTGTTCACTGTCATCAGGAACTGAAACAGTTATATAATGAAATTCTTACCAAGAAATGTTCATTCCATTCGTATATTACAGTGGCTATTTTGTATAGGAATGATAATCGGTTTTTTTATCTTGAAAATTGAATGCAGATCTTTGCAAGATGGAAAAAAAATAATAAAAATAAATGACACCTCAGAAAAGTTAGATACTAAATTGCAAAATCATATAGTGTTGGTACATAAAATTAAATGTGTCACACATTAAGTAAAACAAACCAGTAAACAATTAAATTAACTTTTACAGTCATAATTGTTACAATCATAATTGTCTTAATATATACATGCATTATTTTTTTCATTTTTGCTATGTTTTAGTTATTGTACGTAAACATTTTATTTTTATTGTTGTTATTAATAGAAGCATTTAATTATTTGTTTATGCCATCACATCCCGGACTCACCGGCAATACTCTTTTTGCTAACACTCTTAAAAGATGAATACTTGAAATAATATAATGCAGTTATGAATATCACTCAAACAAAGTAAAAATTGTTCGAGTCATTACAAGGATGTCGATGAGAATTCGCCTGTAACGATAAGTTCTACTGAATCTGAAACAATTGGGACATTGTATTATCTTAGAGTTCGATTAGAGCACTGACTCATGACAATGTACAAACTGTACTGATCGAATGAACAATGCTTCATCAAACCATTTATGAGGTATCACTGTGCAATACTTCCACAGAACGTAGGGAAATCTTTAAAACCACCGTCAACTAATCAGTTGCAGCTTTTTCACCACTTTCGCCATTCATTGCTTATTATCCTAATTGAATCCTTATGGAGGATTAATCTACTTCTTTCTTTTTTTTTTTTTATGCATGGTATAACTTTTTTTATACAACCTAAAAATCTTGCCGATTAGACAGGTCAAACATGAAAAATCCAGAAGACAATGAATGCCTTTAAGTGACTTCCCCTCAATCATTCTTGTTTAATTTTGATTTCAACTTTCTTTAAGAATACATTTATTCATTTTGACTGGCCACAAACCCTCAGCATACTTTTGTTATCCGACCTCCATTACTGCATTTTGCCTCCAAACTAGCTTTTTTGTTTTGTTTTTTTCCATTTCTCCTTCTTTCCTAAAAATTCTTTATATTTCTTTCCATTATGTTTCTTTACTTGTTTTTGTTTATTTACTTTCTTTTTAGAACGACGTTGATTCCATAGCGTCTTCCCACGCAATCATACCGTCTTCTAATAAACCTCCACATCATGTCTGATGTTTTAACCACCTGTCACGTAAATTCCTAATCCCTGCCTGCCCATTACGATGAATTCCTTTAATATTTTACCAACGATTTTGTCTATGTTATTGCTGTTTCCAAAACATGGCTTACACCATATAAGCCTTCCTCCCCAACCATACCATACCGGTCAGGGCAGGTGGTGGTCTGTACATGACACCACATGACCTCGTATGTGTATGACAGCCTGAATACCTGAATCCTTAACCTCCCACCTCCCCCCCATCCAACAATTTCCATATCGAGTTCCTTTTCGTCGTGATAACCTGGGATGTAGGTTGTAGGTTATCCTATATGTGGTAGTGTATCGCCCTCCACAAGAACCAACTTTTGAGTCAAACATCTGCGATTTCGTCCCTCTCTACTCCACTATTAACATCTCTGGTGCCCTAAATACCAACTTCCTAACTGATATCCACCACCCATGATAGGTGCTATCTAGAGGACCTGTTCTTTCATACCTTCATTGTCCCTTTCATTCCTACCCACCACACTTGTAAGTCCAATTCTTGGCAGGATCTCCACGTCATCGACTCCTCTACAAATCTTCTCTAAAACACCCTCTTTTCTGCTCCTCATTCCACATCCAAATGGCACCACTTTCAAGAACTCTCCCTCTGTTACTAATCTGGTGTTTCCTCCACATAGGAATTCCCAGTTTTACCTGATGAACTAAATTTCATTAAAAACCATGGGATAACTATTGGACGAACCCTCTCTTCGACCAAGATATCTCCCAATTTTCACGTCAGACAATAGGTACCCTGTATTCCACCGCTCTCGCCATCTGCTCACCAAGCCTACACATTTACTTCTCCTATTTCCATTTCCGTATCCTATCTCATTTTCCCTCAATTTGACTATGGCTGGGTGGTATGGTATGGGGTTGTTGATTGAAATGGGTAACTTATAACACGTAAATAAACCTAGTTTCTACAAGAGTGTAAGGACGAGTTATAATTATTAAGCTAATTTTGTAACTTTGCAGATGCGCTAAGAGGACTAACATCAAAACTAAACAGATTGTTCCACCAAGTGTTCTTAAACATAGCGCAGGTTGCAAAATTATATCTACCTCTATAAAATTATATCTTTCACAATGACCAAAAAGTTCCTGACGTTCACGACTGCGTTAGAGCATTACATAGAACAGGAACTTTCACGACAAACTGCACGGACACCAAAACCCACTGATATAAGGTCTCTTCCGATAAATTTGTATCTTCGTACACAACCGTGTACACCACACTATTGTATAAGCAAATTTATTTATAAAGGCGTTTAAATAATATTAATTGAGATATGACAGAAAACAATTCACTGTGTAGTTGCATTTCTGATATTTCGCAGCTGTCATTGATTTTACTCATGAACCCTGCTCAGCTGAACCAGCGAAAGAGTAAAGGCGTCTTGTGAAGAATCCTGACGAACCAAAGAATATTTAGATTTCTCAGAATATTTAGCTTTCGAATTTAGAACAATTCCAGAGCTCGAAATGAGGTTCAGCTTTGAAACAGATATGAAGCAATCGTCTTTCATAAACTAAATTTCAATAAATAAAATCTTTGATCTAATGAGGAAAAATTACGTGGTCACTAATTTGGATGATTCGGATTAACTATTTGTTGATATTTCCTGATTAATCTATTTACAGGTATAATAATGACAATAATTGAACTGACCTTTTGCTTCTTAGTCGACTGAAATGAGGAACCCACGGACTTGTAAGTGACTGCGAAGAGAGCCGGAGTTAAAAGAGGTATATACAGACAGGCGCATGCGCACTCTCTCCCGACCCCCTTGATACTACCCCGCCTCTCATTTTTGATAAATAAATCTCATCTTCATATGACAGAGACAATTGGCTTTCGAGAGGCTGGAGTGAGGTGTACACATTGAGAATACATCACATGTCACAAATCACACTAATACAGCACTTTCACCGTGCTAATCAAACCTTCCTCCCATAACAGTCAAGAAGTTTATTGTTTGAGGTGTCCCAACAGAAAAAAAAATGTTTAAATGTCATGGACAGAGGGCATTTTGCCAAGAATTTTTCTAAAAGAGACGTAAATAATTATTTTATTATACTTCGATTCGGAAGATATTTATTTGTATGCGTAAAGGATGCACCAGGATAGTGTAGTCCAAGAACAAATCAGTTTACTTTAAAGTATACCCCTTTTTCATGGCAACTGAAAATTTAGAAAAGCTAGCAATCTGCTATGACACACCTATTTTGTTTTAAAGAATCCGCATTATAAAATTTAAAGTACTCATGAGCGTCTAACATTTTTGTTCGAATAAAAAATCAGTCTTGCTCTCAAAAATACCTGAAGTGTCCTAGAAATAATCCATAAAAGGTAAGTCATATTTTTACTATCAGTTCTTCTATTAATATCTTAGTCGATAGCTAAGTTAGAATATGAGCTGTAACAAAACATGGAAACGCGGGACGAAAGCTTAGTAAATGGATCGGAAAATAATTTTTTGCTTCTTATTTTAACAAGTATTAGTAAATTTTTTATTTTTTTGGCAAAAACAAAGGTAAATGAAGTGAAAAAATAAACTTTACACAACAGATTAGTTCTTCCTTCTAATTGTTCTTAGTATTATAAAACTTCTCCTCTTGTTATTGTTATTCCTGAACTCCTGGGCAGGATCTTGCTATTAAGAAATAACATGTTTTAAAGACAATACATTAGTTTCTAAATACATTTTTCTCAATTCGGTTATAAATAATTTCCTTAGTATCTAACTTAATAATAGAGAAGAAGAGTAAGTCTATAGGTAAAGTACTATTGCTTACAATGAATACATATGATAAATTAAAAGTTAAATGTACATCTATAAAATCGTAATACTGAATGAAAGGAGTAGGAATTACAATAGTTGTGGTGATACATTCATCTAGGTTTTTATGCAATGCGTTTAGATATGCAATCATTGCTAATATTCTTAATGTTAATTAATACAAAATGAGTTGGATTTTATATAGTTACATGTTCCAACAAAGGTTTCTTGTATATTGTACAGAATTAAATGGTTTGGTACTATAGTGGTTATTACATGATTGTCCTTTCGTACAGGCACAGGTAAAAGATAGATTGAACTTAGTTTTGGACCTTTCTTTGGTAATTGTATGATGAGTCCGTTTCATATAGTATAAGAAATTTTACTTGTTAACCAAATGATTTCCAAGTCTTGTGATATAAGTTGGTCATCAATGAAGTCAGTATGTTTTATCATGTTAGCATGAAGGATTCCGCTTCTAAATGTTTCCAAAGACTGTTCTATGTCTAGTATTTGTACAGTTAAGTAATTTCGTACAGTTCGGTGAAGTGCATAGCAGATTACTTCCATGATTTAATTATTATTATTATTATTAGCAGCTACTGTGAGTGTCACTGTCATTATCAATGTCCATCTGAAACATTTTGTTCTTGCTGTATGAAATGTCTCTTTTTGCTTTTTCTTTTTCTAACTACATTATCTGTGTGCACTTTTATTATTTTGTTTCGTTTGTCAATAAAAGGTATAACAGGTTTGTATCTGTGTTCGCCTTTTGTTCTTATTATTCGTTTAACGTAAGGTTTGTCTTTTTCTATTTCGGGGTCTTCTCGATTTTTATTCAGTTTGTTAGTTCTTTGCTCTTTTTCCTTAGTAATGCTTTTTCTAATGTTATTTTGTATTATGTTGAGCTTTTCGTGATAATGGCTAACAAGTTGTTCTGCTATTAATGCTTCTTCTTTACTAGGATCTTTTATTGTACCAAAAGTAATCTCATTGGGAGACATTTTTAAATTTTGATTTAAAGAATTATTAAATGTGATTAATGGTAGTTTTAACTTTGTTTCTAGAGATTTGTCTTTATTTTCTTCCTCAATGGTTCGTAAAATTTCTATCAAAGTGGATTGGGCCTTATTAAGTAGTCCTAGTGAATTGGGGTGATTCGGTGATATGTTGTATGGTTCGATCCCTAGGGATGTCAGTAAGTTCTTTGTAAGGTTGTTATTGTATTCTCGTCCGTTGTCCATTGTTATTAAGAATAGGGCTGGGGAAATGAGCCAAGTACTCTGTCAAAACTTCAAACACATTGATAGTGTTACAGGCTTTTCCAATTCTGGCGAACATTATTTTTGAAAAGGTGTCTAATATTCTCAAAATTTGTTTTCCTTCATACCTAAGGGTGTCCATCATTAGTTCTTCGAATAGTCTTGTCTGTCGTTGGGGTAACTTGGTATTTTGTTTTGATAGGTTCGCGTTCATATTTTACTGTTCTACATACAGGGCAGTTCTTGATAAAGTCTGAAATGTGGTCTCTCATGTTAGGACAATAGTTAGTCCGTTTTAGTTTTTTGAACTTTTTAATTATTCCTCTGTGAAATGATTCACCTGTATGATAATTTTCAACCATTTATTTCTCTTTGTTCTTTTGCGTCAAATACGTCTAAACATTTTTTCTTGTAACGTTTTATCTTTACAGTCGGAAATTTTTCTCTAATTAATTCTTGTTTTTTGTTATAAGTTCCTTCAAATTCACTTCTGATGCTTTCAACATTTGATTCACAATAAATTCCATAAATAGTGTTTGCCCTTAAAATTTCTAACAATATGTCGTCCAAGTCCATAGTCCAGGTATGCTGTATCTATAACGTGTCTTGTTTTTTGAAAAGGTTTTGTGTTTGTGGTAACAATGCTCTTTTCTCCTCGTTGTATAAATATCTGATTTTTTTCAATATTTATTGCCTTGTCGTTTGGGGTTATAAAAATTTGTTCATTATTAGAGTCTTGGGAGTGCTGTGTAGCTACTACACTAATTTCGTCTTCCATGGCTTCTGGGTTAAGTTCTTGTAAAGTTTGGTTCTATTCTTCTGAGGCATTGTGTGTTACTTCTATTAATCTGTGCAGGTCTTCTTCTGTTGCCATATCGTCAAGTTCAAGAAAGATAATTGATACGTGTCACCAGTGAGTCCAGAAAGAGCTATTTGTATGAGTCGTTGTTCGTTCTGTATTCTGTTCGTGGTTGTTTCGTTACATACTGTGGAATATAGTTTTTCTAGCGGTTTAATGAATGTTATTAAATTAGTCGGATCACCATTATAGTGTGGAAAGTTTCCATAGTCTTCTTTAGTCACATGATAGTCGTTAAGAGCCATTTCTGATTCGTTAATGTATCTTTTTCTATTTAAAATATCTCTTATACCTCTTCTTGTGATAAAAATATAAAATTACTCTGTATGCAAAAATAATACCTTAAAGTCTTTATTGCTGTTGACGAAGTCTTCCGTGATCTATATTAAATTTATTGTTTCTGTATAACCTGCATAAAACGTTGAAATGCACCTTCAAGTGAACAGTCCCAGGCTCTGTTAATATTGCCTCGAGCCTTCTTAGCCTGTCCGTCAGAGTGGTAGCCGAACAATCCCAGATCCTGTTATCTAAGCAATCTTAGTAATTCAGGAATTACTCACAGATGCAGAGAATATTTCTTCGGATCTTCTCTGCTTGATGACGAACCGTCTTCTCTTCTGACTTGAAGTTCGCAAGTCCCAAGTGAATGATGTCTTCAATGAACTCCAGATTTCTTTCTTCCTTCAACTCCTCAGATATACAACGAATTTCTTTAGGTGATTACCTGGTGAAAATCTATTGAAATAGATCAGTACCCAATATCGGTGAAGTCCTGTCCTGTGGGGTATCTTTCCAGAGGTATTTGCTTCGGCCTTCTCACGCTATAGGAGTGGTCTCACTGTCCGTTGCCAAATGAGGGATCTCTGAGATGGTGGACTACCGTGAATTTACTGCCTGGTGCCTGTTGAGGCGCCAATGAAATAATGTTTGTAGAGGAGAGTCTTTTAAAAGAAAAGAAAGAAAAGCTTTATTATGAAGTACAAGAAAAACACTGGTATATACAAATATTAAGAGTTACGTTACTACATACTAGGCAGAATGTCTAGGGACGAGTGGGGTCTGGGGCTAAAGCTGAGACATATATGTATAAGAAAAGGATAGGATTCTGGGAAGTAGGTTGGGAGGTCTTGGAGGGATGCGGTTGCTTACTTAAAAATAACAGATAACCACCAGCGACTTCCATGAAGTCACAAGGCAGGTATACAGTTCTATTCAAGCCCCTTCTACTTGTTCTTAGCAAGATTATAAATATTATATATAAAGCAAGCATTATAAAACTGAGGAAAACAATCTATCTAGCGGTAAACAAATGAAAAAATTAGGCCGCATTTACGATACACAGGGGTTTTGTTAGACGAAAACAAGTTTTAGCTGCCAGAGGGTTGGTTTGATTGTATAATCTAATGTAAACGAAAAACAGTACAAAAGTATTTACACGTTTGGAACCACTTTAGCAATTCTTGTTTTCCAATGTTTTTCGAATATTTCTTTGACGTTTTCACGTCTACACAAGATAAGAAAACCAAAATTTCTTCAAAATTACATTTCATCATTAATTATGTGGTCATGTTTGTGTTAGCATACATGAAAGCGTCATAAGCAGATTCGGATATATTCAATTCATTTTCTTAATTCAATATTCTGTGGGACCTTAAGTTTAATCCCATGCCAATATTTTACGATTGATCAGAAAATACGTAATGATACTTCATATTCAAGAGATTAATGAAATACGTACATGTGTTAATTTTTCAACAAAGAGTTCCGTATGACTGAAAGAAAGCTCTTCGAAGTGTAGTCAAGAACTTACAAAATCTATTCTCTGAGCGAAACAAAATATTCATTTTCATCCCAAACAAGACATTGTTTCAGTTGCCACATTCTGCTGGAGGAATAATAAGAGCATGCACCACTCTACTCCGTTTAAGTCATCGCTGAGAATAGAATACAATACATATATAGTTCCACAGAAGGTGGAAGATTGCATAGATGACGTCATGGTTATGATGTAACTACATTCGATGACGTAGCTTTCTAATCCACCCAGTGACTCAGGACCACCTTTGCTCCTCAGTCAAATGACTAATTATCCACATATAATAATTATAACAGAAATTAATATAAAATCCATGTTACTATCTTAAATTGTACAGAATGTGATAAGACTATCTTTAAAGCCAACCTTTCTCAACCAATCATTTACCCTTAGCCCTAGATTATAATGTCATTCATGTTATCATCTTTATTCTACAGTATATAATGAGACTATCCTCTAAACCTTTCTCCCTATTATTTACATAGATTATAATATCAAACATTCACTCACCCCCACCATAATTGTATACATATATAGATCTCATGAAGTAGGAGGATAAGACACTCCTAGAATAGTTTCTAGAATAGTGCTGTTGTTATATCAGTTTAATTTGTATATATTGCTGATGTACTTTTCATATCTTCTATTAATAAATTGATTTTTAAAAAGTCTAACTGGGGAGTAGAGAATTTAACTCTCTACCTGGCTGTTGCCGCTCTCATTCTTTTGGGAATTTTTGCACTGGTATTGCTGTAGCTCATGCATGCACTAAAATAAATCTTATATACTTTGTCTGTTCACTTAGATAAACTATAGGTGAATGGGCAGTGATGACCCTTGACATGCCCCATAAAAAGATTCACTCAATGTGTTATGAGTTACGTTATTAAGGGTTTCATCAAGGCTTCGAAAACAATTCTAAAGACAGTTTTGATGATTTTTTTGTGATTATAGAATACTCAAGCACATGTCACATGTTATTAATCAAGATGTAGGTACCTTGCGGTGGTGGTAAAGTGTAAAGTGGTAAAGGTGGTAAAGTGGTGGTACCCTGCTACATATGATAGAAAAATACTTCTTTTTTATTAATAATTAATTATTTAATGACCCTTTACAACTTGTTATGGTGATGATTATATTTCAGCAAAATAATTAAAAAAATATTCTTGTTATTAAGTTTGTGAGAGAACCTTTTGATTTAATTGTAACTATTTTGACTAAGATTTATCCACAAAGCAATTTATCTAACACCCCTTAATTGATACTATACACAGCAGGTGATTTATTTGGTCATCAGTTATTTTATATAAACATGATTAAATCAAAAATTTGGTTATCATGTCATTCATCAAATAGAACAAAGACATAAATGCAAATACTGTTACTTTACTGGAGAGATAAAATTAGATTTCTTCTCCAGGAAAGTTACCATCTCTCGCCTTTTTAGCAAGGGCACAACTACCCACTGATATAACAGAGGCTAACTATGATTAAGCTATTGTCACTTCCAATAAATCAAGGTTTTCAGACAAAACTGTCAACTGAATGGAGGACAGAGGAACACTAGAGAGATTATTAAGGAAATGGTTTGCCTGTTCTTGAGTGATTCACATAGCAGCAAGAAAGATAATTGGAATTGTCACCAAGAAAGCCCAAGCAATTAGGTCTCATTAGTTTTGATGATGGAGGCTACTAATAACAAGAATGGAGTATTTAAGAAAATTCTGAACTACCCACCGTAGAATCATTGGAATATTGCCATGAGAAAATGAGGGAGAAAAAGATAAGAGGATATAGGGGGGGGGGGAGAGACACAAACACCTTGAAGAGATAGAATACCTTCGCCGTTCAAAAAGCACCAGTTGCCACAAAATGCCACCTTGCTTAAGCAGAAGGATGATATTCTATAGACAGGTGGGCCATTTTCACACTCTACTAACAAAGTCTCATGCCAGAAGTGCTAATGACGAGAAGCAGGAATTGGAATTCCTAGATGTGGAAGAACATAGATGTGCATGCCATCAACAAGTTAAACAATATTTGTTGTCTTCAAAGCACCTAATGCAGTGTCAACAACGGCTCTACTGTGGACCAAAGGAGCTAGGAGTTCCCAGCAAGCAGGTTCGCCTAATAAAGGTGACAATGTGCAATACAAAATGTATGGTATGCATCACTTTGATTGACTTTGATGCAAACTGTGGGATAAGGCTAAGAGATTGGCTTGTCTACATTTCAATCTGAAGAGAAAGTTGAAGGATTACATTATCCAACCACTGCTTCCTTGCATTTACCTAGCAAATAAGATGAAAATACATCTCCAATGTGATAAAGGTCTTGCTGCATAAAAAGCACTGATAAATCTCATCCTCAGCTGCAGATGCAAGACATCTTCTCAATATCAGAGATGGATGATAGCAGCACTAGACAGAGTGAATTGATGATGGGTCCTAGAGGAAGCCCAGACTTGCTAGTGAGTTGTGCTACCAATTTACAATATAGTAGGTATATGTGAGACATTTAATATCCCTCCCTACTCTTCAAGATAAGAAAATAATATCGTAAAATAGCCCAGGGCTTAGGGCATGTGATAACAAAAGTTCTACCAAGTCATAGTTTTTCCTTTAACAAATAATTATCAAGCTGAAATGTAATTAAATAATGGCACATTAATGATGTTTGGTTTGCAAAACAACATGCTAATTTTCTGACTGGTCAAAAGGTGGTTTAATCAGAAGTGTGCTAAAAAATTATAAATAAATAACAAAATCCTTTTTCATGAAATTTCATGATTAGTTTTTTAAGTATTCTGACTTTCAGTAAACTGCCTTTCTGTACTTTGATATTCATTACCATTTGTTTCTGAATTCTGAGTTTTGTTTCCATTTAGTTCGTTATTTGGACATGTATTATAGTTTGTTTCAGGAGCCTGAAATTGGATAACTTTACTTGTTGCAGTATTCCATGGGGTGCTGTCTACTACCTGTAAATTTCTTGCTTCCGTAACTTTCTTGTTTTTATTTGTAGGCTTTGATTCAATTGTCTTCTTCTTACCTGTAAATCCAAACAAATTGGGTTAAATCACAGAATAATTTGTTTGCATCT
Source organism: Acanthosoma haemorrhoidale (assembly GCA_930367205.1). NCBI lineage: Eukaryota > Metazoa > Arthropoda > Insecta > Hemiptera > Acanthosomatidae > Acanthosoma > Acanthosoma haemorrhoidale. Next base: position 121,611,335 of record OV884011.1, on the reverse strand, counting down.
TACTAATTTGAAACAACAGAATTAATTTAAATTTATTTGTTCAGTAAAACATATTATTGGGCTGATTAGCACAATTCTTCAACAGTTAATAGTTAACAAACAATCTTCAACATTTAAGAATTTTTTTTTTTTTTTATGGAATGTCAACCCTAAGGGTGATTGACACCTAGAGGTAACCATTTAAGTTGCCCTCCACTTTAAATTCTCTAAAAAATATGTGTGCAGTACCAAACAAATTAACCCTTAATTATGTTTAATGGAGTTCAAAATAATTTTTTTATGTTAACAGTTAATGAAATGGAGTCTCAAAATAAAATTTCATGTTTATAGATCAAACATGGGACTCGCAATCACCAGGGTATGTAGATAAACAAACAAATAGGTTGGAAAAAAAAAACTCTGGGACCAAGTCCCTTGATGAATAATAAAAAATTACTAATAAACAAAAATCAAATCTGGCTAAAAAAAATGAAATATCACACGATAAAGAAAAATATCAAAGTAAAATAAAGTGTAAAACTCATTTAATGAATTTAAAAAAAAATTAAAGTATTCCAATAAATATGTGAATTTATTTATTTTAATATATTCAAATCACATTGAGTAGTGTATCAAATTAAAGATCTTGTTGGCCCGCTTTGTAGTTTTTTATTTATTTGTTTATGAGCTGTAATAAGAAGTCATTAGAAACAGCATTGGAATGTGTGGGCAATGAAAATAATTTAATAAAACTTAGAAAATCAATCAAGAGGGAACAATTAACAAGACCATTCAAGCTATTAATTGGCAATGCAGCACACTTAACTAAATTTAATTTAGATTACTTTAAAATGCCCATAGAAAACTTACTTGATAATTATGCAACATGCCATAAATAAAGCAAAATATAATAAATAAGATGATCAGTATTATTAGTATTGATCAGTTTAAAGAAACAAAGATATTTTGGCTGATATACTTAATTAAAAAAAAATGCAAGAATATAAAATTCTCTGTGTAAATAATTATCATTTAAAATAGTAACAAGGAAAGGTTTATTTACTAAACATCAGATTTGCCTTTTTAAGAGACTTGAGGTAGATTATTTGCTGTGGTTTTCAGCAGTAATTGGTTTATAAATAAATCATGTATAGTTTATAAATTTTTCTAAAAAGATCAGTACAGATCATTATTATTATCTATACAATAAAACATCCACAGTATGACTACACTCAAATGCTAATAGTTGATGTTATGGTTTTTATTTATTTTTTTATACTTATTAAAGTTGTGGTTTTTAACTCATCCCTGGGTGGTAATTACTTTTCCAGGGGTGTCTATTTCTCCTCAAAAGAGGAAAATGGATCCTAGAGAAGAAGTTAGAAAAAAAAACATAAGATTTTATAAAGTTAATTTAATTTTAAAATAAATAGAAACAATAGGAATCAATAGGAAAAAACTGTTTAATGTATTTTGAAATGTGTTGGAAGCTGTAATCATGACAAAGGGGGGAGGATGGTATGTAATACTTAGTATTAAGACTGAGATTATAATTAAGAATAAATTATTTATATTGACTAATTCTTTTTTATTTTCTATTGATTCCTATTGTTTCTATTTATTTTACAATTAAATTTATCTTTGTAAGCATAAAACAACAAAAACTAATAAAAGTAGAAATGAAAGCTACATTGACTTTTTTAAGTTATGGAATTTTTTTCCTGTGAGCATACAAACATAATTTAAAAATATTAAAGTTAACAAGGTTAATGTAATGTTTTTTTTACAGGCCCCTTTGATTTTTCTTCCTTTTCTTCCCTTCACAAGTCTTTTAAACTGCTGAAAATCCTTTACCAACTTAGTTTCCCAAGGAAGAACTAACCGGAACGGTACATAAGGCAACAGATCCAACTAAAAATATATAGATTATGTTTGAAATAAAGGTAACAAAGTTAATATAATTTCATGGATTTACCTTAAAAAAAAAATCTATGATGTAAAGCCTCATGAAGAGGTATGTCTAAACAAGGTTGTTGCCTTAGTTGGTAGGTGGGGCTGAGATACTAGTGTGATCAGCACTAGGCATTACCCATCAACCTTTTTGTATAAGTAGCTACTAACTTATCCCAAGGCTAAGATTATCCCAACCAAACACATCCCTCAAAGAAAAAACTCATGAGATCAAAACCGGTTCTCTGCAATTAGAAGTCGGCTTGCCAACCTACTGGGATGGTCTGTTTCAGTCAATGTTAATTATTATTGATTTTATAATGGATTATAAACTAATAACACTGGATTTTTATTTAAGATAATGATTACCTACCCATATATTGTGGGAAGACAAATCATTTCATTCATCAATAAAACGTAGCCCACAACTGGCATACCACAGAAAGATAAATAAATTCATTGTTAGTGGTTATTACAATATTTGGAAATATAATTATTCAGGCCTTGTATAATAGAAAAAAAAGTGCATATATTGTGATTCTTGAAATTATGATATCAGGGGTGCATAATAATTATCAATTTTTTTTTTGTCATCAGGTTTCTTTATTTATCTTTTTTCCTAAATTAAAATTTATATGTACTTTAATGAAGACTTTATTAGCAATGATGTTAGTCTTTTGGTTTTAGACTAGATGCATTCTATATTAGCATAAGATTATTTTTATTATGTAAATATTGGAAATAATTTGATTTGAATTGAATAAAATAGGAAAAAGTTAGGAATAGTTAGAAAAAAGTTTTAATAAAAAAATATACACTTCAACAACTTTTGAAATATGTATATGTTTGAATGATATAAAAAATAACCCTCACAGATACATAAAAGTTATAATGATAAACAAAATTCTAGAAATTTTCCATTCTTATTCAAGTGATTTATGCCGTTACATTCAGCAATACTATTATGAAATTTAACTATATATCATTAAGTCATATAAATTATTTACTTGTTCAAAAGTTTATTTTTAACAGTTTTTTTGTGTTTTAAGATATAAAAGATTACGAGTACGAGTATATTTCCTCTTTTTTTTTCTACTTGTCTGAGGAAATATTTCAATTCTACATAAATGCAGAGGCTTTTTATTTATAATTATTTGTACTACTTGTATATTTGTTTACAAAATACTCTATTCAAAAATTCATTCTTCAAACCATTATGTGCAAGTGGAAGTGCACACACCTATCAAATTCAATGCTGAACCTGCAGCTAGAAACATAGATACCTTACAATCAGGAAGAAGCAGGAGGAAGAACCTAGACATCAGAAATATGACATTGCGTTTTCATTCTAAATACAGGTTAACTTACCCCATAATTGGGGGTTCTTGGCCATGTCCAGGTCTGGACACCATTTTGGTAGAGGAGTGCATCCCCAGTCAGTACAAAGTCCAAGAGATAGATGCAGGAGACTGTAGTAGAGAAAGCTGCTGGAGTAACATATCTCATAGCTATATCCACGGGAATAGTTTTTTCACTTGTTCGCTCACCTAAACTTTCCAGCAGGTACAAGATCACTATGGAGCAATATGAGTGAGAGATAAATCCGATGATGCCAACTGTAACCTCCTGAAAATATGTTATTTTGGAAGGCTGATTGTGGACTATTCAGTAATAAGTTATAATATATATATATATATAAGTTATAATAATAAGTCCTCTAGCTTATTTACCCACAAATTTATTTTATTACCATATTAGCACTTTCAGTTCTAAAATGACAGAACAATTATAACAAATACATTGTGTACAATGTAACTGCCAATAAATAATAATTAAAATTTAAAAAAATATTTTTAAAAAAATTGTAAAATTAAGTTAAAATATTTTTTTTTTATTTCTCAAAATTTCAAATTCACATCAGAGAGCATATCAATTTAATCACATAAATGTACATTTCTTAATAGTTACTACTTATATTGAACTCTCATATGTGAATTTGGATAATTTTTTTTAATTATGAGCTAAATTATAATTTTAAGAAGTAAAGAGTGTTGAAACTGAGAGAAGGATCAACATAAAGAGGCCAAGAGATAGTCTGGGCCAGAGGTTTCTTAAATAATTATTGAACGATTGTGAAAGTCAGTACCAAGTTCTTTGTTCAACTTAATTAACTCAAGTGGAGTCTCATTTATCCTCTTTCCAAGTCTTTACTTTGACTATATGCATATTACAAAAAATGGATATAATTAAATCGATAGCTTGAAAGATGTGATACGTTTAAACTATAATTCCAAAAAAACACATTATAATCTCGTTTGAAATTTTAACTTTAATAGGTTTCATGTTTGACTTAAAAAAATGATTTTGACATAATGCCTCAAAATTGTTAAAAATAAAACCACACCATGAAAAATAACTACTACTTTACTGAAACAAAGTGTTTTCTTATACAGTAACCTCCCATTATATGATAAATCCACATACATTCATGAAGAATGGCATCTTCCAGTTTCCCGTATGATATTTCACAGCTGAAACCTCATGAATTCAAACCTCTCACAGCTTTTTAAATCATCACCCAAGACGATAATAAGGCAGGAGAGGACTGATTATGTCTCCCATCCTGACATCAGGTTGGAAATTGATTCAATGAAGAATGTGTCTTCACATATGCAGCAAAAATAATTTTTTTTTTTTCTTACCTCTATTTACTATGTTTTAAAATAATAAACTTATAACAATATAATTTATCTGTGGGTGGCTCCCTAACTACATAACATATGCATTTTAAGGAGTGCATATCTTAAAAAACTAACATTCTTTTTATTGTTAAAAGTATATAATCCAAAAATAGGACTAGGTGTTGGGGCTCACCTTTGGGTTACAATGCAAAAATAAAACTTTGTATTCTATTTATAACAGACACTGTTACTCTTCTCTTTCAGAGAGTCTCTCAAATTATTTTTCATGATCTTTCCTTGTGTTTCTTTATTAGAACATAGTCTATGAAGGACCTCTTATTTTTTCCTTTCATATCTGGTAAAGTTATGTATCTTCTTATGAGAAAATGTGGAATTTATAATTAACAGGCAATTGGTTAAGGAGAGATCTAGAATTATTTTATCACTATCGTCTCTCACTTTATTGCCATATTTGCCTTTTTAGCAAAGTTTTGGGTATTTTCTAATTTTTTATTTTATTTCCAATCCTACCATTTAGATCACCAAGTATGATAAATATTCTTTGGTAGAACAAATAACATTTTGTAGGGTATCAAAGAATATATCCTTGCTTTCAGAATGTTTGTTGTCAAGTATAGTCATAGGCAATTATTAAAGTAATAGGTTGCTTGCGTAGTTTTTCCTCAACTGTTAGGATCTTAAAAATATTCCTCCTTCCTTATTTATCTCTATTGTTTCTTATGGATCAAACATGTCACTCCCACCTTTGCTCTTTCCATCTTGCGCACTACTGAGGAATGCAACAAGAATCCATCCCCAAGTTGCCTATTGCCCTGTCCCTTTATTTTTGTTTCTATTAAAAACCTGATTGCTACATATATCTTCCTGATTGCTTCAATCAATTCAACCTCCTTGTTATATATACCTCTAACATTCCTAGTACAATAATGAAAAGTCCGCTGTCTATACTAGTTCATCGTCCATTTGACCAGTACACCATCCGAGGCTTCTCCCTCCTTTCTTTTAATATTTATAAAGTTCATGCTTGTAGGATATTGGCCTATAAGACCTTAGTCTGCTGGTGGGTCTGCTACTTGGAAGCCTGTGGACCTGTTCCCTCATCCTGACTAGGCAACCTAGGGAATGTGATCATAGTCTGTTTACTATAAATGACCTTTGTCATAATGTAGGTGTGCTGTAACTAATGTAAATGTGTGGGTGTCAGTGTAAATGTTCTCCCAATCTGAGGGGTGATATGAACTTTTTTCAATGGTTGAAAGGCCGATTATTTTTTGGGACTGAGATTGTTTAAGAAGTTAAATAAAGCATTTTTTTGTAAAAATTGAGTTGTTTTTTCACAATGTTTTATAATAGCTTTTTAGAAAATCATGAAAGTCCCAGATGTATCTCTGGATATTATTAATATTTACATGTATTTAAAAACAAATCAATTTAATTCATAATGAATATACAAACAATTCAGTAAACCCAAAAATAAAACTGGTTAATAATATTAAAAAAAAGTGATACTTGTTTAGTCATTTCAAATATAACACAGAATAACATTTAGGGGGTACTGCTGAAGGATTTTTTTATAATCGGTTTTTTTCCTACTTTTTTCCCTCCTCTATGCAGCGCTAGTGACGACAAACGATGGAACGAATGAGTGACGTCATCGGCCCGTCAGTCAGGCTCTTCAGGAATCCACTGCGGAGCTCGAAAACTCCGCCTGATACCAGGATCGCATCAACCGTTAGGAGCTCTTTGCATCCCTCCTATAGTCATAGGTCTTTCATTTTCATCTCCTACAGCCCATTTTTTTCAAAACTACTAAGTACCTGTTGTTGCTGTATTGTTCCCACAGTTTTTTAAATATAATTATTAAAAAAAGAAAATAAATGTGACATATCTAGGATTAATTTCAATACTGATCCCCCCCCCCCAAAAAAACAGGCGTAATCATTCCTCATTTAAGACAAGATCAATATGTAATGTTTCATCTCAAAAATTGTTTTTGTATAAAATAATAAGTAAAAAAAAATCTGTTTGGATTATTTAAACATTATTTATTAGTTAATGTTGATTTCTTTGATATAATAATTTTTAAAACTGAATGTTACAAAAACAGGTGTTGACTGATCTATGATCTAATATTTAATAACTATAGTCAATTTTATCTTATTGTAAATTCAGGAAAGACAATTTTTGTGAAAATAGAATTTAAAATTAGCATAACAAAGAGAAAGTTGGTCTAAGGGTTCCTGATTACTTGATGAAAATCTTGGAGCAGAAGCGAGAAAAGAGTCATTCATTCATAATGAGGTGAAGGAGGCCAGAGCTGACACTGTTTAGAAGGAGATAGGATGGGATACTTAAATGACACATATTAGAGAGCATTTAGAAGCAAGAAAGCAAAAAGATGGCAAGAAACTCAGCTTTTGCAATGAGTAATTATGGTTGTAGTCAAAATAATATTTTAGAAAGGCTTTGACAAGAAGAGTACCAAACATATATTATACAATTTTTGTATATTGCTCAATTTGCTGAAGTTAAAATTTCTTAAAATTTTGAATCAACTGTTTGCTTTTTATTCATAAACAATTATTTTGTTAAACAATAAGAATGTAATAGAAGAAAAAAATATTTTGCAATCATTCTCTCTATAAATAAGAAATAAATTCGTTTCTAGATAGGGGAAAAAATAATGTCAAAAAATAAACAAATATACATAAATCGATTAAGAATAAACATTAATTTAATGGAGCACAGTATCAATAATCATACTAATTACTCCCTCTTATTTTATTTCCTAACTTTAATTGATTTATTTTTATTAATATACAAATGCAAAGGAGTTTCTTTAACACACTCCATTGAATGATACTGCAAATGAGAACTATAATCTTGGAAACTGTAGTTTTATTTAAATATATGAAAAAAATTGTCATTAATTTGATTATATATTTTTTTTTGTGATTTGGTTCTATTAAACCTCCAATATATTAATCATAGTCTTAACCAGCAAGTCGAAGTCTTTAATTTCATATCTTACACAATACAATTGGAAAAAAATAATGTTTTCATCATTCAGGAATCAACTGATTATTTTTCATAGGATTACTTTTATTTTCAGTGTCATGGGACATTAAATAAAACTAATATGCAAAATATCACCTCTGTTTGTTAAACACAGAATGAGTTATGATTGCAAAAAGGATTTTAATGACTGTGTTATTAATGTTCATAAATTAAAAATATAGTTAAGTGTGCAGTATCACACAATTAAAGGTTTTAATTATCTTACTTGCTATTACTTCTTGAATGATTTCCTTAAGCGGTATTGAATTATTTTTATTAACATGTTGATTGATAAAAGCAGTTTCTCTAAAAGCCCATGGCCCCAATGATTTTGTCACTGTTCATAGGAATTTTTCACCACAGCCACAAGGGTTTTACTTAAATACTTAAAAGAAATTGTCATTAATTTATTTTTAACTGATAGGTTTATTTGCAACTGTAGATCACTAAACCCCTGATAAATTCTTATACAGCATGTTAAACTCATGATTAGAAGGAAGAGACATAATTAATTGAAAAACAGGGAGTCACTTAAAATTGGGAACATTATTTTATTGAGATTTAATGAATTTGTGTAATTGCAGATAAAAATTACATACTCGTAATCTGGGCAATGAATCAGTAAATATTAATAGTTTTTTATTACCAAGGAATTAACTAATTGATAACCTTTAATCTTGTCTTATGGAGTTAAAAATATTATATGGAGAGATGTGAAGGTGGATGTTAGGAGGGAGAAAATTTTAGAGAATGACATTTGAAATATACACAAAAAAGTAAGTAAACATGAGGTATATAATGATGCAAACATCATAAGGTGCACAAAGATTTTAACGAAGAAGACATGATGGAGAAATAAGAAGATGAAATCCTATGCATAGCCGGGAGGGATAGTGTGCAGCATAATCTCAAAACCAGATGAAGTAGAGCACATCAAAAGCAGCTTCATATGACAGTTGTGCTAATAGAAGAAGCAGAATTTCCTCAAATTAGAGATACAAGTTTTTCCCTATATAGCAAAGACAAATTTAAGTAAGTTTGATCGAGCATAGTCTGTCATCATTTTTGTATTAATAATATTTTTACATTGGCAATTATACCAATACTTAGTGTACTACAGGTTATGAAGATTGTCATCGTGTTGGAAAAGTAGGGTCAATGCTATGGCCTCAACTTACAACTTTTATTTCAGATTTCTATGCTTTGTTCTACTTCTTTAATTAAGTAGCCAATCATTCATCTTTAAGGGAATTCATAAGGTAACATGGAATCAAATCTGAGTTTTCATGGGTAGCAGTTGGACACCCAAACCACTAAGCCATAAAAACATTATTTATCTAATAATTCAATTCATTAAATTACATATCAACGCAAAAGATATTAGTAATAACTTTAGTTTTAGTTAATATTATTAATTACTCACATATACTGTTACTTGATTTTGTCTGCTGAAATTAACCAGTCTTTCAAGAACAATAAAAAGGTCTATTATGGCCATAACTGGCCATGATATATATAGAACAGATATTTTATCGCCATAAAAAAACATCCTGTATAAATAATACGTACATGCCACACTCAGAATCTATAACAGATAAATGCACCCCACTTTGTTACATGAAGTAATGTGCAGATAAGTTACTGAATAATATAGATTTTTATAAAGGATTATGCTTACCTGAAAATATAATATTTTAAGTATCAAACTAAAAATATTCTTAAAATTTAACACAAAACTGTAACCTTCTCTAATGAACCTTAGCACATTTCACACCGTTATTGCAACAGGTTCTGTCAAATAGTTTTATGGTTAATTCGTGAATATTTACCTCATTTCTGTATTCAAGGAAGCAAAAAAGGTCAGTTTCCGCTACCCATATCCCTGTCTAAACCTACCTGTACAATACCTAGGAAACTACTTCTGGTACCTCAGTATTATATGAATGAAAGATTTCAGAAGTGGCTGTTGATTAAAGTGACACTCTAAACTATTAGGAGTTGGTGAAAAAAAAAAAGGAATATGTATTACATATTACACTATGAAGTTTTATTTGGCCAATTGCTTTTTCTTACTAAAGTAATTAATAGACTTTACAGAAATGAATAACTAAGGTTTATGCAACACTATTCTGTACTTTTTTTTGCTGTTTACTTTAAAAAGTAATCAAATTTAAACCTTTTCTGATAATAATAGGTTCATTCGTATTGAAATATGGTGTATGGTTTAAATTGGCCACAAGTGTATTAAGAACAAAAAAAATGACAATCTTTAGTGCAAATTACATACATAGGTATATTGGCAATGCCCTGGCCTGTCAAGAAATATGTATATCTTTGGAAATTGATATTATTTAACACTTTTAATATAAAATATTTATGTTCTCAACGTACCGCTTGAAGACCTTTCAAAATGGTAAAACCAATGTAGTTGTGCTCTTTCTCTACTTTGTTTAGGACTTCTGCAAATAATTAGAATTAATTAATTTAATATCATAAAATAAAAGTTATTTTTATCAAAAATAAAACTACATGTTATACCAGAATTCATTGTGTCATAAGCAGAATTTAAAATATTATTCCTTCATCTTTATGTTAAATATTTTCTTACACTTCTCAAGTTTTTTTTAGTGATATCGACAATGATGTATGAATGAGTGTAGTTGCAATAAAAAATTAGGCTTATAAATCCTTATAAGTTGTAATAATACTTGTTGAAATAAGAAAAAAAATTCCTTATTAATTTCAAATACAGTACTTATTATTGTATAAGACACACTTATTTCTAAAAAAGTTAAAAATTGAGGTACATCTTTACAGCAAATGGATCATAAAGATAAATTTTCTAGATGTTTTCAATGTTTCACTTTTGTTTATTATGCAAGCTGTTAATATGTTAAGACTTTAACATAATTTCTAACATTTAATATTCAAGGGTTGTGTCATATACACTGATAAGTATTGCGATGCTGTAGCTATTTATGAATGAATCTTTCATAGATAATTTGTTTCTTCTTTCTTTTAATTATTTGGAGGCAATGGACATATATTTCTAGATGATATCCAATTCTTTATAAAATTAAAATATCAATAAACTGCTACTTGCAGTCAAAAGCACCAAAACATAATTGGAACACAATGTTGCAGCTAGCAGCAAACTTGAAGCCCAAATCACTCTGATCATGTACAGTTCTAATTAAAGTTAGATACTACAACTGAATTTTTTTAATAAATTTTGCAACATCAAAAGGACCCGTTGGGAACGTATGCTTTTCCGTGAAAAAAAAATACCACAGCCTAATGAGTGCTACACATAAATCATGCTTAGTTACATCATGGTAATGATTTAGTTCCTTCCTAGGAGCAATCACTGATTCTGTCCATTATTCATATTCTGCATGAGTAACATCTAGAATATCAAATGGACAAGGAATCCCTTGCAGTTACTCAAGAAATGTGAAGTGGATAAGGATGATACTATGATGATGAAGGGCATTCATTCAAGCCAAGGGAAGGAAGTGAGGAAGACATGAAGAACCATGCTTTTCCATTAATTTCAGGTATGGGCCTCCTAATCTACTCTAAGTATTATCGAATATCTTAATTAGTTAAACTACTTATGATGGATTCAAAGTATAATTGTTTAGCATTATTGATTCATGAATATTAAATGCAATTTTCAAATAATACAGAGGAGAACCTGAAAGAACCCTGAGATAAAAGTAAATTTACTTTATTTCATTAGTCATTAGAAAACATTAAGTATTCGCTGTTCTTAATTTATAAAAATATAACCTTTATTATTTTAAAATATAGCCTTCATTTATGTTAATGTATTTTTTTAATTTATAATGGATTAATAAAATTTAAGTACAATACATACATATAACAGCGTAGTGGTTAGTACCCCTAAATACTAACTATGGAGACCCAGGCCCGATTCACTTGTCTCCTAAGAATTTGTTTGTTTTTGTTGGATGTGAACCGGGTTTTCTCGGACTCATCAAGGAGAGTGGGTAGCTACTTGAATGAAAAAAGTGCTTTTGCTCTTGAAAATTGAAATTTATTAACCTAGCATCTACCAAAGTTACCTGTTGGTTTCAGGTAGTACCAACTATGAATGACGGAACTATCTTTTCATGAGATAGAGTGCCACTTTATTAGTTTTAATTTACTTTTGGATCATTATAATTTTTCATGAATATTCTTTTAGCGTTACGTGGCAATGACAGTTTTTTTTTTAAACTGTTGTGCACTAATGTTCTAGAAAATTTAATATCCTACTTCATATGAATATGATCAGAAAATATATATAATTTTTAGTTACTGAGTAATTTATTTATTAATGACCCTTCATTATTTTTCATATATTAGCTTTTATATGTTACAGTATATTTGGCTCATCAAGCAAAACGTGTGAGCAGAATACCATCCCTTTACATGAAACAGGGGTAGCTAAAAAATGGTGAATACAATTTTGATAACAGTTTTAATGACGTTTTGTAATTATAATTCATTAAAGTCACATCAATAACATTTATTTATTTGTTAATAAATTGTATTGTAATATTTTAGTGGAGTATAATTACAAAAGCCAATGAAACTGTCAATAGGATCGTTAAGGCTGAGAAAGCCAATGAAACTGTCAATAAGATCGTTTAGGCCGAAACGATCTTATTGACAGTTTCTATGACATTTTGTAATTATACTCCACTAAAATGTTAACACATTACATACTATTAATAAGGACGTCAAGATCTCTACTTTGATACTCCAGTAATATGGCAAAGAAACTTTAATTATCGGTAACTAGGCTTAAGCCCACCCAGGGGGCTCCATATGTGTGGCGGGTCCCAGGCATATTCATACACGACCCAACCCACCCTTACGGCGACTCGCGCGCTCGTACAGTGGTATTGTGGGTTTGATCAATTTGTTGAATTGTATTTAGGACTGTTATAAACATTATTAAATTGCTAAAATTTATATTTTATTGAAATTGATTGATCATTAAAGTCACATGCTCTCATAGGTTTAGCGTTACGTGGCAAAAACGTTCGTATATAATAAAGAAATTGATTAACCAAAGAACCTTCATTATTTTTCAAGGGTTTGGTTTAAGTTCCCATAGGGCCATAAAATGGTACTACTATGGAAAATATCATGGATCTACACCTTACGCGTTGGCTGGAACGTATTAAATAAGCGTTTTATATTTTTGGCACCCACGACTTTAGTTTTTGGAATATCTTTGAAATCTTTTTTGCGTATCGGTCTCTAGCGCGTTCTTAGCAACGGGGGGGGGGGGCTAAGAACATTAAATCTTAAACATGTTCAGTATTGGGGCCTTGAAATTTACAAAACAATCTGGCCATTTTCACTTTTAATTATTGCATTTCATTATTTTGCATTTCAACGAAAAACTTCGAGGTGATGTTGAATATACGTTTAGAATTTCAGACCGATTGAATTATTTTTACTATTACTATTGTAGAAAATGCCTATTTACAAATAGAAAGACGAATTAAGATAAATAAATGATGGAAGTTGATCCCCTCTTCAGGATTGGTAACGAATGACTAGGCAAAGAATAAAATCAGACCCTCTTCCTTAAGGCTTTGGTATCGAAAGATAATATAGTTTTTAAAAAGTAAGAACAGATGGTTTAAATTCAATCATTCTTCATCTTTGAGTTTAATCTATCTCCTTAGTCTTAAGAAACTGCACGGTACATCATGTTGTTTTGTTAGTCTTATCGAATATGGGAAATGGTTACAGGCCTTTATCCATTCGTAACAGCTGTTTGTTATTATAGTAGATGGAAATCTATCTACATATTTACATTAAACGTAAAAGAAAAACTCTCTACTCACGGATATCTCCAGTTACTCTGGAAACAGTAGTAAGATAAATTTTATCTCCCATTTTCTCTATCGTTTAGTGGTCAAAGAACTCACCTATATATTTTAGAAATTTAAAAACAAAAAAACTTCTAGCTGTTTCACAGATGAGACTAATCTACATATCAAATAATTCAATAAAATGTTATAGTATAGTATAATACTTTCTTGAAATAGCCCTCATGATTACTGCCATATAACGAATGTCGGAACTTTTATGCATTTGGTAATATGAGGATCAAAATGGTGGTAATTCCAATTTCTCCAAGGAGCAAGCTTACATTAAGAGTACATTACCATTAAAGCTAGAAGTGAAATAATTACGAAAATATTTATTATATGTCTGGTTCTACGACTGACTTCTATATATATACATTTCAAATAAAATACAATCAAATGCGATGTGATTATTTTCATGTTTTGATAGATGATGAGGATATAGTACCGGTGCTGCCGGAAATGCCAAAGAATGGGGTTGTTTTTACTTTCTCTTTCGTTTTGGAGGTGATAGTTAGTTATGAGATTGTTTGGTAAAAGCTATAGAGGGCTTTGAAGACTATTGCAGATTATGAAACGTTGAGTGAATGGTTTCAATTATAAAATATGAAGATTTTAGGAATTTTTTTTGAGCTTTACCGACTCCTGTTGTGGAAACTTCTTGAAGACAACGAGATGTCGATGACGAAATTAGCGCCGTTTTTGGAAATGTTAACATTTTTCGTTAATAAGTATCTTGGACTCCGGTGTAAACCCGGCTTTATAACAACTATTGACTAGAAACGTAATAAATAACTCGTTATTAATTATTACCATTATAAAATACATTATATATTGTTGTGATATTAGATATTGTGGAGTTTTTATATAAATATTTAATCCAACTTATCAAGAAGGCAAAATAAAAACAATTGAGAGTGGATAAAAAAAAACCAAAAGATAGTACAGTTGTTGTTGTATCATAAGGAACACACACAAAATTACTCTCTAGTTTTAGCCAGTTATAATTAGTTGTTGTTGTGGTTCTGAGAGTACACACACAGTTAGACTCTGGTTTTGGGATCGGCCTGTGATACATGTTAGCTGTAAATTGTGAGTCAGAAAGAATTTACAATTTCTTTTGGTTAGTGGTATTGGACTTGACAGAACCAAAATGTTGCAAGAAAAGAAAAAGAATTGATTTGGTTTGGAAATAATTGATGAGGATAAAAGAAGAAGAAGAAGCAAAATTGTAAACAAGTATTTATAAATAATTAATTTAAGTTTGTGTTTTTTGTAATTAAATTCATCTTTTTGCCAGATTTATTTTTGTTAATAGAACCTAATGGTAAATAGCAAATAAATTAAATTTAAAGTTAACAATAAAACTAATATATTTGAAGAACGTAATAATATACTATATATATATTACTTATACAACATATGCCACGTCATTAAATGCAAGTAGAGCCACATAGAAAGTTGCATTCGTGGTTTTGTGAAATTAAGGCAAATATGGAAATAGTTGTGCAACTTCAAAAAGCTGAATCTTGCTTAATTTTGGGTTCAGGAAAAAATATTTCAAACAAATATTGTAGCAAATTTATTTTTCTTTCAAGCTTACAAGAAACTACCTACCCATCGCTATGACAAACGGGAAAAAAATATTTTTTGAAACCAAATAAATGCCCGAAATTTCCGTTTTTTTGGCTAGCAAATATTTAGCAAACAAATTCGAAAACTCATATTCGTCTAACTACTTACTAATACCAACAAGATAAAAAAAAAACTTTATACCTGCATATTTTGCCAGGGAAAAGACCCCAGTGCAAATGAAAAAGAGGGAGTATCCAATTTCATAACAAAATCATGATTTAACTTTTGGTCAATGGTATAAGTTTATTTTGGCGTGGAACCAAAAACTCCGGAATCCCTTCCATGCTGACGACGTTCTCTAGGGCTCTACAAAATTTAGGCACATTGAACTAGGTAGAAACATCCCCCCAGCGATCCAGTCTTCCTCTTTCCGGTTCACACTCGCCTGTGGGACCGTTTTCGCCTACGCTCAGGTACAGAGTGTGTGATCTCTATCTATGAAACCTAGCCTTTACCTCTTCTCCTGTACATAGTGCACTGTCGGGGCAAATCTTCTAAGATCCTATGGAGTCAGATCAATAAACAATTTACGACCTTAGGATGTGCCCTTAAGCCAATATCTATATTATCAATTAATGGAACAATAATTTAATCATGTTGAGATTCATTGATGATTTTCCTGAATTACTCCAAGTTGCGATCAATATACGGGTTTAGACACATTTTTTCCAGAAAGGTAACGTTAGGAAGAAAGGAAATCCTTTAAGAATAAATAGTACATGAATTGGTTACCAGCACTCTATGGATGAATTGAATTGAATTATTCAACGGGGCATATGGGTAATCTATATTACCGACTTAAAGATTAGGGTGTCAATAATTGCCGAAATTGTGGTGGAAATAGGTGCCAATAATCGAGGCGCCGTCAATGGCCCCCAGATTTACCCTATTTCAGTTACCAAAATTTCATGAGCTCGGTAGTTTCCATGTTGGTGTAAATTAAATAAATTTTTTAAGGCGTTTCATTGTTTGAATTACTTAAGAACTTCAGTAGTAACTGGCTGTAGGAACTGTGACACTAGCAATAGTTCCCAGTAGGAGATGGTGAGCCATGAGATCGCACCCAACCCGCCCTTGACATTTCTCATGTCTCATAGTAATGACATTTGGCCAGAACAATATTGAGCAACCACAATCACTGGCGGAATTCAGGAAGCGAGGGTGCAAGGATAGTGCTATTTCAGGGAGGAAATCGTGACCTGGGTAGGCTGTGACTTTTGAAGGGAGTTTTATGATGTGTCTAGATGTTTTGTTTATTCGGGTTTAATGACATAAACAAAACGGAACATCACCGAAAGTTTATGTCCATTTTATTAGTTTCGTTAGGGCTATTGTGTCTATTCCGTGGCTCTAGATCTATAAAATCTAGATTTCCAAAGTGAAAATTGAACTTATGGTCTTCGTTATTGCTGAAGAAACAATGGAAGTCAGCGGTCTCCTTATCACTAAGTCTAAGTCAAGTTTTAATAACGTAAATTATAGAACATAATAACACCACTGAGTAATATGTGTTAGTAAAATAAGTATCCCTGAAGGTTGAAAAGGCTGTCTGTAGAATAAAGTAGAATAAGCCACGATTTTATTTTGGCTGTTGGAAAAACCGTTATTAGTTTAATAACTTCTCGGTCATTTTTCAAGCCAGCTATCAGCTAAGTCTATGCATCAAAGTAATCTCCCTCCTCCTCTCTTTAGCTTGAGCTGACTTATTAGCAAAGTGTCATCAGCATACATTGCAAATTTGTATCAGGTAATGCGGACGACCTATTTTATTTATTTTAGATTTAAGTTCTAAAGGACAGAAATGCAATAAAATCTTTACAAATGACTGAATATCACAGCTTACCATTTACTTATCATAAAACATAGGTGTTATGTAGATCATAATATTGATGTAGAAACTGCAATAAAGATAACGTCTCGACAACTACTACTGCACTATGCTGAAACCCTACACAGATACTGAATCTGAAGAATGCATCGACTGCATTCTGCATGGAGATACCCCGGGCGATATCTTATGAAATGGAATAAATCCCATCTCGAAGTCGTGTGAATTAAATGCCAGGGGCTGCGGCAGAGTGGAGGCACGCAATGGACTTTCCGTAATAGCCTCAGAGGCAGGTAAATGTTATTCCAGGCCTTTGTTACAACACATTCAATTACCTGTAATAGGATTCAATTTATAGAGGTATAGTGTGACGACTGGATTGTTTCACGTTTCGGATGATCTATTTAGCTCGGTAATAAGAATTCAGTATACAGTGGTGTGAGCCATTGTAACATTCAACAGTCAGCTGGATAGGAAAAATATATTTTTTGTTGGTGTCGAATCAATGAATCTTTAAGCCACAATATCTGTATGCAATGTCTAGCCAACGAACATACCTTACATTTCTAAAGTTTTAATTGAATTGCCTTTGATGAGATTGATAGAACTCTCTCCCTTGAAGTACCAACTGTGAAGAAAATGTATATGTAAATCTGTTTAAATATGCAGTCTTAATAATATGGAATAATAATTAAGTAACAAACTAATCTCTCTCTCTCTCTCTATATATATATATATATATAACTTCTTTATTGTGCTAAAATTACAAACTTCCTTATTAGGCAATAAGTAATTGAGATAAATGTTCTCATTCATACCATATTTACAATTTATCATTCACTCGCTCATTCATACAATATTTACAAACAGCCCAGAGGCCTCCAAAAATCACATACATGGTTGTCACCTCACTCGCATGCGAACGAGGAAGCGGAGTCTTAGTAACTCCCCCGCGCTCCTCCGTCAGCCGCGTCACCAGATACAAGCCAGTGGAGGTTGACGGAGAGCGCGAGAGCAACATACGCTCAGGACATGATTGGAGAAACTAGTCATTGTCAGGACTCCCACTGTCACGCATTTATAGCAGGTCACGAGCCCACTGCCGTTTCAGTCTCCGAGGAGGATTATTGGGATGAGTGGAGCAGTAACGGACAGGTTACTATGGAATTTCATGAACTTTGAACGGACGAGTTCAAGAATGTAGGGTATATTAAGATCGTTATGAAGGGTTTTGTTTCTGACGTAATAAGGGACATTTACTATTGTTCTCATGTGTTTTGATTGAAAGGATCGGATACGCTTGGTGTTCGACTTTTTTGCTGTCCCCCATAGCTCTATTCCGTATGTCCAGATTGGCTTAGGTATAATTGTGTTAGTCAGTAATTTATTTTCTATTGAGAGGTGGGATGCCCTTTGAGGTAGTCTGTACAGTTGTCCAAAGCGTCTATTTAGTTCTTGTCTTTTTAGCCTGGTATGTGGGTTCCAGGTCAGTCGTTTGTCGAGATGGAAGCCTAAGTACCGTACTGTCTCCGATACAGGGAGAGGAATGGTATTAAAATCAACTAGTGGACAAAACTTGCAACAGAGGATGAAGGTAATGTGGGAATATTTTGCTTCATTAACTTTGATCCACCATTGGTTGCACCAATACTCGATCCCATCAAGGTGTTTTTGAAGGTTATGGGATGTTATATTGGGGTCTGAGTGGGATGACTGCAGTGTCATCTGCAAATGTTGCCAAGAAGGTATTGGGGGGTAGAAGGGACTTCAGCGGTGCATAGGTTGTAGAGAATGGGACAATAATGGAATGTTTCTAGAGGAGAGGAAAGTGCGCCGTTCGGATAATGCAATTATAGATGTAGGTTAGGGAGATTATGGGTTTAGGAGTAAGTTGTTTGAGAATTTGAGGAGTAAGGAGATCATATCCATGGGAGTTTTGGTAAGTTAAGTTTTTCAGAAGGTATTTGACATCAGAGGGGTTGAAAGTTTCAATAGCTGTGCTGTGAGTATGGTTTTGTTGATAAAGGTGAGGTGTGAAAGTACGGGAAAGATGCAGAACGAATTCTTCCGCCCTATTCCCATCCGAAGCCGCCCAGGACCCATCATCACGATGGAGTGGGTGTGAAACAGGGTGATACTTTAGGGTTTTTTTGGTCACATTCCACAGGGATATCCCTGGTAGACAGAGAGGAGAGGTGGGACTTGAAAGAATCGGAACGGAAGGTTGCCGTCTGCCAATTGCCGCCTTACTAATCTGCAGGACTGGTTGTACGAGCGGTGATCAGCAGGATGTCGGGATCTTAGCCACGCTGTTCTGGAGTGGCGTTTGGATTGGATTAGGTCTTTGAGATGCTGAGGTAAACGATTTTGATTGTGAATTTTTGAATGACGGTGGGGCGACGATGCCTCCCAAGCAAACTCCTGGACCAGAGTAGTGGAAGGATGCACGGCATCGTCTAGGTCTTGGGATGTTTTGGACAATTTGAGGTCTACGGAATCTGTAAGAAGCTGACGGAAGTGGTCTCAATCGACTAGGCCCCTAATAGATGAAGGAGGGGGCAGTTTGTGAATTAGTCGTAGGGGAATGGTTAATAATAAAGGGCTATGATCGGAGGTGAGTTCATCGAGGCGCGTGAGTGAATAGTTTAGTGTTCCTAAATTATTGTAGAAGAAGGTGTCAAGGAGACCTGGATTTCGGTTGGGATCTGATGGTGAATGGGTAGGGGGCTGTGTCAGGAGAGATCGTTGAGCAATGTTTCCGTGTGAGTGCAGACAGCAAAGCAAGTCCTCATGTATTCGTGGATCATGACCCCCAGTGTTGGTGCTTCGCATTTAAGTCCCCACCCACAAGGAAACGATGTCCGAAGGAGTCTAGAAAGGAATTGAATTGGGAATCGGAAATGGATTTATTGGGAGGGTAGTACCCTGATGCTAGAGTAAGGGGGAAAGTGAAGGTGCTGATTGACACTGCAGTGGTCTGAAGGAAATCATGAGCTACCAAAGGAACTATGTGGGGGATGCTTCCATCAGGGTGTTCAGTTCGATAAGTCTGATACTGTAGAACGGTAAAAGGTTGTACTCGTAAGTCTTGTTTCAGTAATGAATGCTAAGTCGATGTTCTTGTCATGAAGTAGTGCTGTCAATTTGTTAGTGTGGGTGCGAACACCATTCGCATTGCAAAGGAGAATGGATATGGAGTCGGAAGGACCCACTTATGGATTTTGTTTAACGGGGATGAGGTAGGATACAAGGTTTGTAAGAAGGGAAATGAGAGGGGTAATCAGGGTTCTGAACTCTGTAAGGAATGAGGTTAAAAGGCTGTGAGATCCTAAGAACTTGAAGGTGGAGGAATATGCGAGATGTGTGGTTGAGGATGGGATTGAGTTTGTGGGGTGACGGGATGAACGGAATGCTGGGGAAGATGAACTTGCGGACAGGGAGTGGGTGGTGCCTGTGACAGCTCTCTGTTGCGAACGGCATCGGAAAAAGTGATACAGGGGCTCATATTTCTAGCTGGGATGCTTCTTGAGCTACCTATGGCTGGCCTCTCTTCTTCTGGCTGACGGCGTTGTTAGCTCATGGACTTGAGGATTTGTAAGTGTCGCAGCCCTTGCAGATGGTGTTGTTGGCAGAGCACGCATACTGCAGGCTACTTCAGGAGCTTCTTCCAAAATTCAATTTTGTATTGCCCACTGCACTTTACACACCTGGGAGGGTGGTGGCAGTACGATTTTGTGTGCCCATATACCTAACAGTTATGGCACTGGACGATGTCGCGTCTGTGATACGGTTTTTCAATCTGTATTCCAGTGTAATACAGGTGGGTCAGTGTGTAGATTTTTTCTACTCCTGGTGTTCGCTCTAGATCGACAAAAAACAAGGGCAGTGGTGTCTTGATCGCTTCATCTTGGTTTCTATCCTCACGTCGCACGTTCGTTATTTGGTGAAATTTGAAACCGAGAGCTGAGAGTTTTTCTTCAATTTCATCAGCTGGTGTGGTCAGATGCAGATTTCTGATCACTACTCGTAGCGATCGTTATTGTTTCAGCTGATAAGTGTGGAAGTCGGCCTTAGATTCTTCTAAATATTTAATTATGGCCCGATATGTATCGGGATTGTCCGGTGTGATTTTCGTGTCCCGTGACCTACTGAGGCACGTATACTTTCCCGTACCTACTTTTTTACTCATTTGTGAGCATAGCAATTTAAAATTACTTATATTGCGGACGAATATTGCAGGCGGCTTGGGCTGTGTTGGTGTTTTAGTTACTTCCATGTCATATGCTTGGATATTTTTTAACGCCTCAAAGGAGTTCGGCGTGAAGAAAGGGAACTGACTCTACAGCGGTTTCTTCTTTAGATGTGCTGGCCTGTGGCGGTATCTCTTCCATCGAGCCAGCTGCAGAGGAGATTATTTGTACGTTCCTATTTGAACGTCTTGTTTTTCCCTTAGCAGGTGATGGTGTCAGAGTTGTTGGCCCTAGATACCTTGAACTTTTTTTTTATCTAGCGACATCAACTGCTGATAAAATCGCATTTTATTATAATAATATTTATTGACATTTAAATTAATTTTATTTTTTATAAAAAAACTGGCTGTGTAGCGGGGATCCGAAACTCCCAATTTCCCGGCCAGAGGCGCCGATCGTGGCTCTCGGCCATGGGAACTATCTAACCTACAAGGTTTATTGCTTGATATTATCGTAATCCGGCAGAGGAAAGTGCTTAGGTTGTCCAATATGGCCGACTTTTCGGTTTGGTATCACCTATTTCACTCCTAAACAAATATAATAAGTGATTCACTGACTGCTTGAGGACTCACTCGTGACCAGATCAGGACTTTACCAGGTACTCCAAAATAAATCCAAACAATCAAAGGGCAAGAAGGTTTTGATTAGTAAAGGAAAGATGCAAGCCTGAATTATCGGTAGGCAGAGAGATATAACTATATTAAGTGCGTGTAGTAGTGTAGTATACATACGACAGTCGGCAGGGATTCTAATCATAAATCCCAATAACAATTAAATTTAGTTTGCGTTTTGTTCCATACTGGAAGATATTGCCAATAGATAATTGTGTTTCCCTATTTTTGTTTTTTTATTGCTATTTTATTTAGGCGTGGGGAACGCCCTTCGTTTTATGAATGTGTCTTCCACGAGATAAAGATAAAGATTATTCAACCGTTATGAACGTTGGAAAGTATATTCTACAAGAAGCCTAAAACTATGTTTTGAGAGCCAACAAAGAAAACCAGCTTTCTAATGTCGTTCCAGGATACTTGAATATCATATTAATAATGGATATCTTTGTAGTTATAATTACATATTTCGATAAATAAAAATTAAATACAATTTAAGTTAGCTTTACCTTCAGGACTTTCAACAGCTGAATGGCTGCGGTTGGAGGCCCCCTAGTGAACGTAAACCTGTAGTTTCCACGGCTGGTGAGCCGGGTGGTGGACCATGCCGTACCTGCAAGCCTGCAGCTCGTCAAACATAATCTCATTACGTACTTGAGCCCACAGGAAAGTTGTTTGGCAGCTTCCACCTCAAGTCACGTAAGGCAGTTCGTAATGTGGACAGCAGCTAATGCTGGAGTGTACACTTGTCTCCCACCACCTTAAGCGTTTTCATTTCAGTGCTATAACATTTTGGCCTACTTCGCACTATAAAATAGAATAGAGAAAACCCCCATAACAATAGGGCACAGAAAATTATACTCGATTCTGGCTTACAAAAAAGAAATAAAACAATTACAATAAAGTGTATAACTCCATGATACAAAACAAGTATTCTGATGAATAAATACAGCTTTAATACAAGAAGCCGGATTTCACAGCATCATCGCTATCTAACGAAAACTTCTGAGGTGAAGCAGATTTCTAGTGTGCAGAAGTAGTATTTGTTTGTAAACTCTAGTTGACGATCTAGCTAGTCTTTTGTGTGTGAAGGCTACTTTCAAGATAAGACTTATTTTTTATTGTTTGCTTATGTGTTGTGACTATCCACTAAAATATCTGGTAAATAACCTGTAATTTAATTAATCTTTACAGGTATGTTTATTTTATATTGTTAGATCGTTTGATGCTTTTAATTATAATGCCATTGTAAATTTTTACAGATTAATAAAATCAGTTATTGAATTATTAAAACCAACTTACATGTTTATAAAATATCACATCCATTAACGGCAATAAATACAGAGTGATTAAGGAGAGGAGCCTGCCACAGTTTACATAAGTATTTTTCTTATAAAATTAATGAAAAAAGTTCATATAAACGTCCGGAATTGCTTCGTTAGTGAGTTACGGTTTGCAAAATATTTATCCCAGATCTCTCTCTCTCTCTCTCTTTCTCTCTCTCTCTCTCTCTTTTCTTAATTCCTCTAAATTAAAATAGCAATCAACTGTTATAATAGTTAAATGGGCTAATGAAATAATAGCCAATGTGTCTAAGTACGAACACATTTAGGCCCGCTTCGAAAACGTTTTCGAAATTGAGATTAGAAGCTAATTACCATAATTTTAATTGTGATTTTTCTGTAAGAAAAATTAAAGAAGGAAACACAGGGTTTCGAATAAATTACAAAAAAAATAGATTTGAGAACTAACTATTGGCCTGGATGAGGATCTTTTGATATCGTCTCTCTCTCTCTCTCTTTCTCTCTCTCTCTCTCTCTCTCTCTCTCTCTCTCTCTAAAACTAGAGAGTAATTTTATGTGTTCATCTATCATCACAACAACCAGTATCTGTGTGTGTTTTTTATTATCACAACCACAACAACACTAATTTATTATCACTGGCTAAAAACTAGAGAGTAATACTGTGTGTTTTTCTCATCACAACTACCAGTAGACTGTCTTTTGTTTTTTCTTCCCACTCTCAATTGTTTTCACCTGCCTTCCCGATTCAAAGTTGGATTAAATATTTATATCCACACTCCAATATCTAATATCACAACAATATATAATATTTATTTTAAAGAATTGCTTAAGATTCTGGGTGCACATTTTTTTTTTACAGTTGATAAAATCAAACAAAATATTTTACATTACCACGTTAAACTATACAAACATATTAATCTACACTATCCTTTCTGGCACATTTTAACTTTTAAAAAATATTACAAATTTCTTAAGACTTGTAAGTCATGACAGGATTCAATTCAAAACTTCATTATAACATGATAGTAGAATGTTATAATGATGATATTGTCTCAAAGCAGTAAAAAGTGTTACTCTTTGATTGGATGTATAATAACTTTGTTTTATTATAAACTGTGTAATCCACAACTAGAACAAACCCAATATAAAGAATAATGTGGTTAAAATGTAATATATGTATTTACATTTATTTATTTATAAGACGACTCAAGTGTTATCCTTCCGATTCTCTGTGAGCATAGTAATAACAAATGATATTATAATTATCACGTTTTCTTATGCACTATGCTGATCCATCTTACAATATGCTTAATGAATCAGATACTGAAACATTGGACTGCACTTCCGAATCAAAGGAGTCGATTCCGAAAAACAGCCCATCGCTCGGAATGTGCCTGGATTTCCCCTTGAACGGTTCCTCTCCAGTTAACGGTGATAGAACTGGAGTGGAGTCAGTCAGGCCACGTGCCTGATAGTGGCCAACAGTCTCTTTATTGAAGTTTCCGGGCCTCCCCAGCATAAATATATTTGGCTTCTCCGTCATTCGTCTTGTACATGCAGTATTAATGTACTCCTCACTCCTCGAGCTATTGGAAGTATTTGTACTTCGCACAATCATGCTCTTCACTTAAAACATCTACACTCTACAGCTATCTGTTTTTAGACAGTTGTGGAATTGCTCTCATTTGACATTTATCTACCAACAACATTTTACCTCTTCCCCTGGCCATGGACATCTTGGTCCTTCTTACCCCCTTCTATTGGCATTAAGTGTAGCAGTTTTTAAACTGGGAACACATAGAATTTAGATTTGAGTGGACGTATTTGTTGAGATATCGATTCAGACCGTTGAAAGAAAGACAGTAGATTTTCATAAAATCTATTTATGGATGATTTTTCGAAATTCTTCAATAACAAGAAAGTAATGAAAGATAATAAAATTAGTGCAGGAATAAAAATAAGTAATTAATGAGATAGATTTAAATGAAACACCCATAGTACAGGAAGTATTACCTATAAACTGTAACAAAATACAGAAAAAATAAATAAAAAGAATTTAGTAAATTCTGTGAATATTAGATTTATATTTTTTTTTAAAATTTACTTTTATTGTTTAAAACGAAAATACATGTTCAAAGACGAATTAGCAATTTTTAATTACTTTTGTTATTCGTCCTGTAAGGAGTTGTAGACATCAGACCTTGACAATACACGTCGCTAACATAATAATAATATCTTTAATATAATGGGATTATGTCCCTCATGAACAAACATTTATTTAACATAAAGAGAAATCAATGGCTGGATTAGTGTTCACTAATATTTAAAATGTATTGAGAAATAAAATATGTAAAAAATAAAATATGAAAAGGTAAAATAAAAATTGTATATAAAAATATATACAAACACGACTAAAGTACTTATATTCTTCAAGAATTAAAAATTTAAACTGAAATAAATGTAAATAAATAAAGTAAAACCAGAATTTGCTTGATAAATAAAAATAAAATATCAAGCATTTCACACTCACTCACTACTTCACAAAATACATTCCTTAGACTTTAAACTTCGTCATCACACTCCCAGATAGGTTTAGTCATTATAAAATTTTGAGAACTGAAAATATTTTAAGTTTTACAACTGTAAATATGAATATCTGCCGAATAATTAGGGAATACTAATAGTTCCTTATCTCACACGAGCGTTCCGTTATTTTTCAAGTTATTTGCATCGGTTATTGACATAATGTGATAACTAACGGTTTCAGTTATCTGTACGTATACAGTGAAAATCATATCTGAATCTTCCCATGATACGCTAACAACAAACTCCTTGCAAGTTATTGGTTTGGTCGAGGGTACATCGACCCATCATGGCGTTCCCTTGACTGCTCAGAATACCCCACATCCCACCACTGTGTCAGTGCCCACATTTTCATTCCCCTCCCCATGCCACCCATTTATTGCCCACCTATTATACAAATCCATTTCCAGCTAATTGTAGGTGGAGATTTCAATACATAGCGCCCACCCAAGTGAGGCTCAAGAAGCAATGACACCCGAGGGCTTGCAGCGCTATTTAAATTACGTACAACTCTCCTTCACTATACGCCCTGTACCACCTTTAAATATTATCTTTTGTATGGACTTTTGTCTTGATCTGCCTAGTAGTTGGCAATGAAGCCGTAACTGCTCTCGTGCTTGTCCATACAGTTGTCACTAGCGGATCTACTGTTACAAGTCAGTTTAAACCCGTGCGAATAGCTCCTAGATCCTCTACGTTCGGTCAAGCCGGTGCCGGTAGTTGGCTAAATTTCGATTTGCCATTTTCAGTCTTGTTCTGAACTGTACTCTGTACTGACTGTAAGCATTCGTGCAAATGGCGCACGTTATGAGGTTCTTCCCCACTGTTGGCTCTATTTTGCCATGTTCCTGTAAAATAGCTAAATTACCTCCAGGGTAATGTGAATTAGTTTGGATACAGGTATTTTATCATCCGAGTCTCCAGTTTTATCCTGTGTTTTGTCCATTTCCAATGTTACCTCAGTGAGCATTGAAACCACGTAATAGAAATAATTTCTTTCAAGGTGCCACAAACTTCAAGTTCTTTCCTAATCTGTTCTTCACTTTCCACCTCATTTATTTTTTTATATATATTTAAAAAAAAATTCCAATTAGCAACTGATTCTATTAAAGAAATACAAAATTGGATAGCAAAGTTTTGATCTACGTATGGGTTTGTAAATATTAGTGGTGACAGCGTAGGCATATCCGAAGACATTTACAACTTGAAGGTGAAAACATTTTCCAAACGACCGCATTCACATGTGACTCGGCTCGTTGATACCAGATACCGAAGATATTTCGCAACGACGAACATGAGCTGTCATCCCGAATCTTTGTGCATTTGTGGTGTTCAAAGGTCACGTGCGGTCTGTGTCGCATGAGAACTTTGGGACTGGGTCATTCACGAAGGGTAACTCGGCACACTTTGTAACGCTCTTTTCCGTTAGGTGTTCTATCTGTGCTTTTAAGAGCAAATGGGTAATAGTTACCATGTAATTTAAACTAAACAAAATCATAACCTCTTTAGTTATCACAATGTTTATATTTATCCAAGGATAAGTAGCCTTGAGACTTAATACTTTTTTCCCAACTAGTTAGGTCAATTTTTTTAAATTTTACATTCCTTTGGGAGATTCCATGTTGGTAAGTATAAATAAAAATTATACTGATCGACAAGGAAGCATACGTAATATGTAAGGTCAGTGTTGTAGCTATTTAATATAAATTATTTCATTGAGTTGCTCCCCCGCATATCCTGCTGCTGATTGCTGCCAGGAACCGACGAAGGAAGCAGTAGGGCACGGGGCAGATTGCTCAATCACTGCTACAGTAGCTGCTATTTGTCTTCATTACTGCTACTGCCGGTCCAAGCTATGTCTTTATCTTATACCGAACATAGAACGTGCTTCTTCTACGGTCTTTTATTATACTTCGTAAAGGCTCTTTCAAAAACCACAAAAGGTGTGTAACTGTTGACTGTTATCCGAATTTGACTACTGGCTGTTAGCTCTACCTTGATTTCATTATCATCAGAGTCATACATCTCTGATCGCTCCCAGGTAGAATTGATTTCCTAACAACTAACAACTTCCATACCGACTCCTTTCATTGTCTTCCGGTGTAGCTCAGGTTTCACAATTTTCGTCTTTACTTTTGTGGAACTAACGAACTCTATAAATCTATCCATCACTGCACGTTCAACCTAAATGTCAACCTTCCCTCCTAGTCAGCTACAATTCACCTATTGATTCAGGAAGACCTAGCTGGAAATGACCTAGGCCTCTCTCCATAATCTTGAATTGTACGAGATGCGATTCAAGGTGATTATGATTGGTTCACGTCCCCTGCTTAAGCCCTAAATGTCGTACCCACCTTCACCATCAATGTTCAACCTATCCAATTCTTCATATCAGTCGAAAAATCTAGGTTGGTTCATTGATTAAAAACTATCCTAGAAAGATCATTTCTACATTCCCAATCCATTTTCACCTTAAATTGATCACAAACCCTTCTCCTCTTATTATACACGCGCCATGTATGATAGCCTCTCTGGTGATCTCGAGACTCGGTTAAAGCGGCTAATGAATAGTTTTCTTAGATTTATACACGGGATTACCGCATTTCACAGCACTACCCCGAGTTGGGATTGTTGCTCCATTAACCAACTATTCTTTTCTTATCCGTGCTACAAACCTTCAGTGCTCTATTACCATCAATATTCCTCATTCATCAACTCTCCTAATCTTTAAATCTACACTTTACCAGTTGCTTATCTTCTTTGAATCCAACAATTCATAATTTATCAGTATTCTGTTTATTTATTTTTTATTCGTTAAAGCAGCCTTCCACGTTCTTTTCCCCACTGTAATAATTCTTATGTTTTATTTCTTTATTTTTTTTTTCATCTCTACTCAATTATGTTTTTGTTACTGTCTTTTGATGTTGTTTCTTTCTAAACATCTCATATGTTTTTTGTCAGCTAAACATTCCTATTTTGTCCCTTCTTGTTATTCTTAAAGAACAATGCCCCAGAGTAAATAAAAAAAAAAAAGTGTTCATTGAACGAGATGATTTAACAGAATTGGTGTAATTTAAAAATAATTGACCTGTAAAAAATTTGTCGCTGAAATAAACATAATATTTTTATTGTAGTATTGGTCCCACTTTCATTTATAATTATTAAAATTTATTTGGCTGTTAATAATTAATAAAAATAAATTGTATATAAGGAAATATCGAATCCTTAGGTAAACTAGTTGTTAGTACATGCTAAATTGTGCAGAATTATGTCATTATGTGGCATCTATCCTCAACTACTGCTGGGCCACTATTATCAATAAAGTGTAATAAAGAAATTATCAAGTGTGAGACAAATATCCAATATTTTGACGTTGACATTAGATAGAGGTATCACTTATTCTATGTATACAAACAACATATTATCATTATGGCATAACATTTTTTTTATTTTTTATTGTTTTCCCTCAGAATTTAAATAATCAATCTAGAAGACAATAAATGATAGTTTTATCATTGTACATAAGTGTTTTAATGAAATTACAACAAGTATCTGCTCTCTCTCTCTTTCTCTCAAACAACTGAGCACTCGCTCTAGCACTACAGCAGCCCAGCATATACCTGCAGCCAACTAGACGCTCCATTTATTCCGGATGACTTGGCCTTTCTTTTCGACCCTCTTCCACAGTTTTTGGGTAACAAAAAACTTCAGTACATTAGCGAAGCACACTCTTCATATTAGGCACGACTTCTATGCGTTTAAAATGGTGCAGGCAAGGAACGAACAAAGGTAATTTAAGTTGTTCCATTTTCTTTGTCTCCGTCGTGCTGGTGCCACATTGTTGGCACGGGATCACCAGGTGCTGATGGTGTTCTGCTGCTACGGCAGGTGCCTTCTTCTCCAGATGGGACAGACAGCTGTGTTGACCTGGATCCTATGGCCAGACTACTAATGGTATTATAACCTAAGTTTAACCGCCGAACGAGTTACACGCTTGTCAAAGCAGGCTCCGGTTTGGTGGTAGTCCAACCGCAATCTACCTGGCAAAACCATTGGAACTGTGAATTTACGATTACGTTGGTAAATAATAGAGTTGGGTTTTTGCCACATTGTTTTTTTAAAGGTACTTAGTGATTGGCATAGTTTCGTGTGGTGTCCGTCTGGCTCCCTCCCACCTAAATATAGAAAATTGAAATTTTACATAGAGGTTTCGTGGACTTCAAATTGACAAACAAACACTGACGACCAGTACTATGTTAATTAATGATTTTCCTTCTAACGTTCGCAAAGCCCGGACCTAATGCCATACATAATACATAATTAATAACATAACATAATATATGCATAACACATAATACATAATTAAGCAAGCCAGCATTAATGTCAACACTGCAGTGTGTTGCAACGACCAGTGAGTGCAAGCAATTTCGTCTCGACCACAACTAGGTGCATGGGTCTAGAGGACATTGTTTTTATCAGTGACCGTCCTCAAAAAAAAATTGAGCTCACCAAAGCTACTAAAACAGAAATAAAATACTCAGTTTGATCTTGACCCACATACGAGGCTAAAAAGACAAGAACTAAACAGACGCTTTGGACAACTGTACAGACTACTCAAAGGACATCCCACCTCTCAATAGAAAACAAATTACTAATTTTCATAGTTATACTTAAGCCAATCTAGACATACAGAATAGAGCTATAGGGGACAGCAAAAAAGTCGATCATCAAGCGCATCCGATCCTTTCAATCAAAGACCTGAAACAATAGTAAATATCCCTTATTACGTCAGCAACAAAACCCTTCATAACGATCCTAATATACCTTATTTTCTTGATCTTAACACTTCCAAGTTCATGTAATTCCATAGTGACCTATCTAGCCACCCTAATCCCCTAGCACAGTCATTACCTTGCACCACTCATCCCTATAATCCTCTTCGGAGACTAAACCGGCAGTGGCCTCGTGACCTGTTATAAATAAGTGACAGTGGGAGTCCTGGCAATGGCAAGTTTCTCTAATCATGTCCTGAGCGTATGTGGCTCTCGCGCTCTTTGTCAGCCTGCGCTGGCTCATTTCCGGTGACACGGCTGATGGAGGAGTGGGGGGGGGACTTCCCAAGAGTCCGCTTCCTCTTTCGCATGCGAGGGAGGTGACAACCATGTGGATTTGGGATATCTTTGGGCTGTTTGTAAATACTGTATGAATGAGCGAGTGAATAAAAATTGTAAATATCGTATGAATGATAATATTTATCACAATTACTTATCCAATGAGGCAGATTGTAGTTTTATCATAATAAAGTTGTTGTTGTATTTTAAGACCTAATGGAACGCCCAAAACACGTTCATGGGCTAACAACTCGTTAAAAATAATTAATTGGATACTTGCAAGACCACATTTCTTCCTAGTTGCTGATGAATCTATGTTCATTAATTATAGATTAAACTATAATTAACAATGAAGAATCGATCTGTGAAAGGGATCACTCTTTTCTCATTTCTCATTATAGCCAATGAGGCAGATTGTAATTTTATCATAATAAAGTTGTTGTATTATTAAAAAAAATAATGTTTGACCTTGAAACATGGCATTGAAGTTCTTTCTAAGTGATCCCTAACGAAGGAAAAGAGAGAAACAGTTTATTTGTAAAATAATAGAAGTTACCCAATTTTTAATTGGGTTGCTAACAAACAGCAATTAAATCAATAAAATTACAACATTTTTAACAATAAATGAAATATAAAGAAACCAAAATAATAAAAAAAATATTAATTTTTGACAAAAACATTTAATTAGCAGACACAACTTTTTGAGATCCATCCCAATTACTGCTTCATAAAATACCTTCTGTGTAACTTTTATTGGTAAAGGTAGGCTTGGCATGACCATGCCAACTTCTCGAAAGTCAAATAGTTTTTTCAAATCATATTTTACATAAACTGTATGATGTCCGCAAAACGAGTTGAGCTGCTGGAATATATGCTGTAGACACCAACGTGGCATGAAAATCATTTCAATGATTGCTTTGTGTATTATTATCATGAGGAACACACTGTGTGAACATGAAAATATTCTATAGTTTTAATCACCCTGTCATTTTTGTTTTAGATAAAG
This sequence comes from Acanthosoma haemorrhoidale, assembly GCA_930367205.1. Classification (NCBI taxonomy): domain Eukaryota; kingdom Metazoa; phylum Arthropoda; class Insecta; order Hemiptera; family Acanthosomatidae; genus Acanthosoma; species Acanthosoma haemorrhoidale. Next base: position 121,579,428 of record OV884011.1, on the reverse strand, counting down.
TTGTTACTCTTTGGGATTTTTTTAAAACGATTAATGCCAATGCCAGTTACGCCTTGACCATTCTTTGACCACATTTATAAATTTTCAGTATCATAGTGAAAAATACGCTGAAATTCCATGATGTCAAAGTAGGGAATATATCTTCGTTCATTATATTCGAGGCAGTCAACTCGCTTCTGGTTATGTTTGAAGATGGTTTTGCCATTAAATACTATTAGTCTATCAAAATTACAACCGAAGTACTTGATTCCCTTCATTTTGTATTATTGCTGTACTCTTCCACGGGTTTAAACTGTGGCCGATTTCCTGCCATTCTGAACCAAGTTTTAACTCTCTCTCCGTTATTCCACACTGTAAAAATTCCGTGATCATCTGCAAATTCGGTTAGAATTTGGCAATCTAGATCACTTTGGTGATCGTACCCAATTTTTTCTGCAAATATGAGGCACAAAGTTCACACAAGGCTATCACAGTTAATCAATAGCTATATTAAAGAGATCAGTAGAGAAAGACGTTTCTTAAGGCACTTCTTAGAGCATTCCTAGTTTTTGTTTTGATACGGAGGAGATTTCAATTTTATTATAACACAGAATCGCTACTAATAAGGTAATTTGATACATAACCAGAACAATATATTCTGAAGACTGTTGAAGTTGTCTTTCCTTTTCAAAATACCATTATATTTAAAACTGAAATTTACCAAATTAGACTTATTCTAGTAGATAGCCCCCTTTTTTAACTGGTTTAGGCTGTTTAATACTTTATTCATATTTATTTCATCAGTCTATGAAGGATGCCTCTAATGTATGTTATTAAATGATAAACCACATACCATGTGCAAAGGTGTACCAGTTGACTAAGGGTTACTTAAATGAGAGGATGTCACGTGACAATTGCTCCTTGAATCAAGACTGGAATGCTGGTTAACATGTCCCCTTGAAATTAGTCGTTCATAAATCTTTGAAGAATAAGAATATCTTTATTCTAGAGAAAAATAACCTTTCTGAAGATGGTTACACGAGTATAACTGCACTAGTATCTGACCTCTCGACGCTGATGAATGGGTCCTTACGGATACTGTTTGCACTGACCACAAATACCACAGTAGCATTTTGAAATGTTCTTCCTGGTCCCTGAGGACCTAGATATTACACTATTTCCAGTACAGGTTTCTTGTTAGTAATGTTATCGATAATGCGATGGGTTCTATCTCTGACTGTCTGCTGCCCCCGCTCCGTTCCCCCATCGATGGCAGGACGCTGTCGCGGCTGGAACACTCTAGTCCTAGGTTCTAGGTAGAGATTTAGTTTGTTTTGTTTAGTTTTGTTTTGTTTAGTTTGTTTTGTTTTGTTCCTAGTGTTTAGTGTTTGGTGTCGGTGACAAATAGAAGGTGAGCCTCATCACCTAGTGTTGTATAAGAACGATGAACTATTAACGACAATAAAAATTTTATTATATTTAGGCACTCCGCCAAATGCATGTAAATGCAGAAAGAGGAGAAACATGTAATCCAAATATTTTGTTATTTTTCTTTTTTGTATTGTTTTTTTTAAGGTTTTGAAATAAAAAAAAACCAAAAAAAAACCAGCCATTATGACGGTGGTTACAAAGATTTTTAGTTCATATACAAGCATCCCCACTCATTTCGGGTAGATTATTTTATTACCAAGGCTCTAAAGAAGTTTTTGAGTAAAAAGTTAAACTTTAACTTCCCAAAAATCATATATTCCACATTTTTTTTTTTTTTTTTAAAACCGCCAAATTTAATTACGGCCTATTTAAGGTGAGTCACCCTTGATTATCGATCCAGTGGTGAGATAAGTAAACAAAGAGGGAAATATGTAGTAAAATAAAGGTGAGTAGATAGTTCCTTACTCGTGTAACTACTTATTAATCCTCATAATGCTGAGTGAGCCTGAACAAGAGGTACCTCTCAAATCAAAAAAAAAAAAACTTTGGTCAGCCGGAAATCGAACGTAGCTAGAAATCAGCTTGGATATACAAGCCAAAAAAATATACGAGTAAAATTATTACCCTATGAACATAAACAAGTGTGCAAGTTTATTTCATTTAAAAGTTTTGCTTACAAATACTTCTTACGAGTAGACATATATATATATATATATATATATATATAAATTTCAGGTTTTTTTTAACCTTAAGGTCATCTACTCAACTGCAATTATAATTTCCTCCGTTCTCGCAAGTATTCACCCTCTAGTCGCCATTCCAGATCTACATCCCCAACCAAACGTTTTCTTGTCCTGACGGGTCCCTTTTCACTTTTGAAGTGCAGTTGGTAATCAACCCACATCCAAACTCTCATTAGCTCAGTTGCAATTATTATTATTGCTGTAAGGTTTGAGGAAGTTAAGGTTGGAAGGAAAAAAAAAGTAAATGAATAAACCATAAGAGATTGTCCAAAATACTTGAAAATATAAATATCCAATAAATTTGTCTAAACCAACAATTTGTACAATCAATGTTGAAAATATTAAACAATATTTAATTTTGTTGAAGCTTTTAAAAAAATAAATTTTTAAACTCTTTCCAAGGATTCCCTCGTTTCCAATCAACCCAAGAAGATCCTAGAGTTTAACAAATTCCTGGTTATTAGCTCCTATTTATCTCTACATTGTATGCCACCTTTATAAATTGTGTGAAAACATTTTGCCATTCATCATTTTTTTCGTTATTTTATAGACACGCATAATAAAATCAATTAAAAACAGATCCACACTTATAATATACAATTAACATCAAACAAAATAAATATAAAAGAAATATTAATAACTAATGAAAACTAATTCCCTTAAATCGTTTTTAAGAACATATTATATTATTCTCCATAGTTTTTTTTAGCGGTAAGGTTTTCTGGTAGATTAATATTTCGTTTATAATTAACTTAATTATTCGGGATCCTATGAGATAGCTAGGAGCTGTTGATAACTTGTATAACAAATTTGACCTAGAAGATTCTCATCCATGTAAACAAGCTTAACATGGTCGATGCCGGTAGTAGAATAACGCTAGTTTGCCACTTACCCTTGGGTTCTTCTGCCATAAATGATTCGACTATAGTTTCGAGTCAACCCCCCTTCAAACCACTGTTTCCTCGATTACCCTTTCCGGAGAGCATAAGCACTAAATAGAATTTATGCATGGCAATCATTCACTCTTAGTTTACTGTGTGCCTTTAAATGTCATTTATTATTAACTCAAATGCTGAATTGCGTAAAATTGTATTTAGCCGTCATGAAACTGTATAAACAGAATAACAAACGAAAATAAGGAAGAATAGTTATTTTTACCGCGATGAAACTGAACTTTTATGTAGTACAGAGAAATGATTTCCAACCTCCTCCTTCCCAAAACTGTCATCAAATAGGTATTTCTTACTATGACGGTTTAACTACTTCCGTCTTTCCTCCAACTGCCAATCGTCAGTGATGGTGATCATAGTCAAACACCGGACACGGAGGTGTTTTTCAACTTTCTTCGGCGGTGTTGAAAGATGTAACATCCCCGCCAAGCAGTAAATTACCTACCTTAGAAAGTAACATGTTCTAATTTCTTTTTCATTTCTGTATTCTCTTTAATCTATCTATGAATGGTCACTTTGAATAGACAGATATAGATTCAATTAACGTACAAAAAAAATATCTTCAAGCATTGGTGGAATATCTGTAAACGTTCATAAATATGGAGTGGAGTGGAAGGCTATAAAAGTTCCAAAAATTGTAATCAGCGTTGCAGTAAAAATTTTTTTTTTTATAAATGTTTGAGGTCTTATAATAAACAGAAATAGTAATATAGGAAGGTGGCACTGTGAATAAATCTGAAAGCAGAAATGATTTACCAGTCAATTTAATTCACCACCAATCACCTACTTATTTCAGAATGAATCTTAATTATATAATTTTTGTGGTTAGTGTAATTACTATATTGCCAAGATTAAATTATGGAATTGAAGGTAATTTCCATTTCCCTTATGGAACTGTTGAAATTGAATTCTGAGTTCAGAATCACCAGAACCTCAGAATCAGTCACCGGGCCAGATTAGATACTATGGACAGGGAACTTTTAAACCAGTGCATATAACGTGATTAACATGGGATTAACATGATTAACGCATATAACATGGGAAAAGTACCAATCCTTAATTTTATACATTGCATATAATGCTGTATATATTTTAAGTTATTTTTCATAAAATCTGCATACTGAAAATAACCACTAAGCTACACCCTTGACCTAAAAATAATAAGTTCAAAATAATAAAATATAAATAACTAGTAAAATAAGTTTACTAACCATTATTTGTTAATATATTTTTGAGAAGGCTTGGCAGTTCATGGTCTTAATTGTCTGCCTAATATACATAGATAATGTAATCCGTTAATTATCAGTTGCCACTATCATGTGAGGGACGATATGTCAATAACCGATGCAAATCACTTTGAAAATAATGGAAACCCGGAGAGAAAATCCATTATTAAGGAAACCTAATCGAAGTAAGTATGTAGACAATATAGATAATATATATATAAATATTTATTGTTGAGAGGTAGTAGTATTTTCACCTTTTAAATTTTAAAATATTATATATTAAAAAATATCTTTTGCCTAGAAATCGATTTTTTTTTTTATAATTATTAGATTACCTAATAAACTGTTCAAGATAAAACTCTTGAAATTTTAAATGAAAAGGACTTTGAAACAATTTAAGGAAATTTCAACGGATATTTAGAATGAATGACATTTATATATTTTGGAAATTTTATTTCCAGTCTTATAAGTTGCTTATTACCACTGTGCCCTTTTCTTTTTACTAGTCAAAATATGGAACTCATTATCTTCTAAAGAAGTAACATTTCCAGGATATCTTATTTTACTACATGAAACAGTTATTGGTTACAAACTATCTTTATTCTAGGAGAGCAGGTACAATAAAGTAGAAAACGCTGTTTGTGGAAAGGACATGTAATGCCAGATAATGACTGCTAAGGAATAGATCTACGAGTATATAATCTGAATGAAGATGATAAATCCCCTTTCCTCCAGAACTGTCCCCGTGGGCACCGTGTAGCCCGACGACCGTTTTACCTGTGCTACTATAAAAAATTTAAGTTTTCAATAAAGTGTTAAAAACAAAAATGCCAAAATCCTATACTTTAGGAGGACATGAGAACTCACCGGCTTTCTCATTGTACTATCTGGGTATAAAAATGGGTAGGCATCTCCATTTCTCAACTTATTTTCATAACGAAATAGAAAAAGTGTGACACATGTCTTACCGGCTTTCGCACTTGCTAACTTCACCTAATCTTTCGCTGAGTCTCAAACTGATGATCTATAAATGTGTCCTCCGGCCAGCTCTGCTGTACGGTACCCCGCTATTTACCCACTTGACTGACAATACAGCTTAAAGTCTCCAACGATTTCAGAATGGGCTCATGAGAAGAGTGGTCAGACATATCTCTCGAGAGAGGTTACGCCTTGGTGTGCCGCCGGTCTGTGAGTTCATCGCTCGTTGCAGCACCTAACCAACCCAGTGTTTAACACTATGGCCCCACCACTCTTGGGGACTGTTGGGGAAAATTAGGTTAAGATTTTGTTGTTCGATGTAAGTTAGTTTTAAGTTTCATGACTCATAAAGTGAGTCCCATTACTTTTAAACATGTATAGTTAATGAGTGTATAATGTACACTATACCTCTGTAACAATCGCAGTGTAAATGTGCGAAAAAAATTGTATAAAATGTAGCCATGCTACAGGACATATCATATTGACCTATTGTTAGATTTATTTATATAGAATCTATATTGAATTCTATATTTTTTTAATAACAAAAGGAAATGAAAAAAACAATTTACATCACATATTTTTTTTTTTAATACGCCAGTTTGTTTGAAAATGATTATTTATTGATATTATAACATTTTAACAATATTTCGTTATCAATAGTGTCTAGCCAAAAAAGAAAAAAGTATTTTACCACTCCACTATATGTAATATTAACTGTTAACGTGTGTGGTGGGAGTAGCCTAGTAGTGAAAAATAGTGAAGTTAGTGCTGCGTAAATATAAATTCGATCTATTTTTATATTTATATTTTTTAATCGTATAACATATAAACGTTTGTATGCATTATTAAAAAGACATTTATAATTTACGCATAAGAGTAACTTAGCTCATCGATTATTCTTAGTTGCATGTCCGTATTTTTATATATTGTGTCCCTTAGTTCATTGTTTTTAAATACTTCGTTATTTTAGTCCTAAAATGGTTATATGTTGTAAAAGAAAATTAAATTATAATTTTAAGTCTAACTCATTGTTTCGTCAGTGTTTTTATTTGTTGTGTGTCAGTAGCATTGCAGTGCCGAAACAAGATTATGTTGAACTTAACTTCCAGACAATTTATGGCACTGTTAATACAACCTGAATTCGAAAGAAAAAAGTTTAACAAATGAACCAATAGCCACTGAAATGCAGTGCCAAAGATCACATTGACTTTATATTTATATTTTTTTATAATCGTATACCATGTAAACGTTTGTATGCATTATTAAAATACATTTATAATGTACACATAAGAGTAATAATTATATGTAAAAATGATATTTTTGTAAGTAAATATTTAAAAAAAAATAATCCACACGTTTTTCATTAAAGTGTAATTGTATAGTTGGGAATATTTTTATTCTTATACAGGACATTTGCAATCGATATTTGCAGTATATTCCATACTGCAACTATGATCATGTTTCTTGGTTAGCAAGGAGAATCAGTTCCCTATTGAGCTAACTTAGGAAATCTAGAAAGAAGTCAAACGTCTAATATACGTATTCTTAATAAGTCTATTTAAATGAAGATTTACTATCGAGTAGAAAATTTTGAAATCAAAATTCAGTTTCGAGCTAACTTTCCTAAAATGGGAAGGTTACACTGTGCTGTATATGCAGTGAATGGTGAAGAAATTCCACTCCGATGACATTAAGATGTTGCCTTGCTTTCATTCCATTAGCCCGGTGAGATATGGACTCACCTGGCCATCACGTTTCTTCTTGATAACACCTTTCGGATCCTTCAACTTTGTTATATGAAATACGAAAATGTAAGAGACAAAACTAAACTCAAAACATTCCAATGGGATTTTTTGAGATTTTATTTTATTATTGTGTTACTTTTATCATTGTTCCCAATTTCTATATGTGTACTCAAAAGTTCTTAATAGCTTAATTGTTAATACTTAATCGATTTTAACAATTATTGTTACGTAAATATTAGCTCACTATACTTGTGTAGAACAACGGAAATTATTATAATTAATTAATTAATTTTGACCGAATTGAGTAATTCAAGAAGAATTGCAAGCTTGCTCAAGAGTGAATTAAAATTTAATAGTACATAGCGTCCATTGGATATCATGTAGAAGATAAGGCCATTATAAAATAACTACTGAAAGCTGGACAGTTACGCAACCTATCTACGAGGAATCTCCCTTCTGAAATGGCTTCTTTGATAAACAGACCAGTGAAAGTGCTCACCCTGGGTTTTCGAATACAAATGAAAGTAAACCCCAAATTATCCTTGTTAAATTATTTCTGGCAACGAATTTCTCAGTAGTGACGCAAGGTCAGAAATTTCTCACAGTATGTGCTTTACTTTTGCGTAAATTTTCTAAATATTTCATTTACTCCCTTGTAATTATTGGGGTTTTATATATTTTGAGCTGTTCTGTCAAAAACACATTTTTACTCGCATTAATGAACCTAAAGCACAGATTTTCGAATTTATTCTACTTAATTCGAATGTACACTCTTCTGATCCAGTCTACTTCCTTAATTTTGATTACTTCCATTCAAGATTGTAATTTTTTTTGCGATCGTTCTTCTCTCGTTTTGTCCCTAGCACTACAGTTGCTACTAGGATTATAAGTTGTCTATAGGACTTTTAAGAGGTTGTTTGGAAAATATTTAGTTGAACTCGTTTTCTGTTTCCTTGGTGTAGCATTAGGTGCTCCGAGATCCCATCCCTAGATTTTGTAGAAACTTCACTCTCCTCCTCTCCCCATATATAGGGTAGAATCAATATTTGATTTTGATGAATTTTCTTTGGGGTTCGCTTGGAATTGAGTTTTTAACTATTGACACATTTAATATTCATGGAGATTCAATACATTCGTAATAGCTTCTGCATTGTTCTTGTCCAGTGGCCGAGGTGCCATTGTGCAATCCTCTTCTTCGTCGGAGGCGGTGGCAGAAGAGAGGACCGACGAAAAAGAAGACCGACGCTGGCCCACACTTGCCTCCAAGGTCGGGCCATTGTCGAGAGGTTTCCCTCCCCCTGGACCACAATGGTAATAACTCACAATACCGTCCTCATTAACCGGCTCAATGGTTCGCTAATTATTGATGTCATTGTCTGCCCTGTTCAATGGGAAGAGAGCTCCCCCACCTTCTTTTAGCAAACAATGGATCCTCGGGTTAATATTGGATTCCATAGAGGGATACCCGGATGAAAGAAATTCCTCCGTGTCATATGTGAATCCGTTCTAGTCCTGTCCCTCGGCTATTGCGTCGCCGTTAATGGAACCTCTTCATTCTTCTTACTTTTAATTACACGTGTTGCTTCATTAGTGAATGGGATTGGTAACCCATACACCATTAAGCTTTAGCTCTCATCAGATGAAAATAGTCGGGATTCCGTAGTAAGCCCAATACCCCAGCTTTGGATTGTGTTCATAGAATTCGTTAAATTGCAGTAAACAAATTTTGTAAAAAAAAAAAAAAAAAACTACTAGGAAGGTGTTGGGGTCTGACAACGCCAGACTAAAACACAGCGAGGTTAGGAAAGAGAAATGCAGAGGTAGTTCAATAAGAAAGCCATTGTTAGAGCAGCAAGGGCCAGTGCAGATAAAGAGAGAGAGAGAGAGAGAGAGAGAGAGAGAGAGAGAGAGAGAGAGAGAGAGAGAGAGAGAGAGAGAGAGAGAGAGAGAGAGAGAGAGAGAGAGAGAGAGAGAGAGAGAGAGAGAGAGAGAGAGAGAGAGAGAGAGAGAGAGAGAGAGAGAGAGAGAGCAGTATTCGCTTCAGGTGCCGGGTTCCGAATGAATGGGAAAAGCTCCAAATTTCGGCCTTATATAGGAAGGCCGGGCTACACCCACGCCCCTTAGTGTGCTTCAGTTGAGTCGTGATCAAGTTCCCCCTCTCTAACTATTTTTACTATTAAAATATGGAAACGTAGGTGGGTGGTTTCTGGGCCGAGAAGAGGAGGAATTCTATTTATTTGTGGTGAGGAAGTTGGTACAACATCAGTATTTGTTTATTAATATTTGAAATAACAGTTTTTTTTATCAAAACCCCATTCTTTCCAGTTGCCTATTTACGTTCTGTTGATTGGGAACTGTCCCCGTTCCTAATAGGGCAGTCTCACACTTATTTTTGTCTGTCATGTAACGTAGAGAGATCAGCTACCGTTATTTACAAGAGAATTTGTTTCTTATTATTATAAATTATTCTTTACAGAAGATGAACTTTCTTCCGGGTATCTTGGAATCTGAAATGTTTTAAACTTTTTCCCACTCCCCGAAAAAAAACAATAATAAGCGCTAGCATATAGGTTTACTTCTAAATAAACGAATCTCTAAAAAAAATATTAATTGTTTTTTGTAAACAAATAACGCTTAATGTTAGTGTTAATTGCACAAAATATTAATGTAAATAAATGTTTTCAAAGATCAAAGATAATCCTCCTTATCATCTACAATTTACGCGATTAATCGTTGAGAAAACACCTGAACGCATATAATAATAATAACATCCAAATAAATACACAACGCATACAAAGTTTTGACAAATAATTACTTTTCATGATTTATCTTAAGCAATATACAGGAGGTAACCTAGGATTAGCAACGTAAGCACTCAAACAAAACGTCCTCATTGTGTCAGCGCCATTACTGCAACAATAGTCAATCGTAAATGGTAAAACTGATTGAATAGTATGAAAATCACCAACTTAAAAAAAAAAAAAAGACAACCTATCAACCTCCCCCCCACAAAAAAAAAAAATTATGCTGTGAAAATTGATTATAAAACTCATTTAATTAATTAATTATTAAGTCTTGTAGTATTATTTTTTCATAATATATTAGAATTTCGGTTTATTTTGCATTGCAGTGCTGCAGAGCTCACCAATCAGAGATAGGGACTTGGTGTGAAGGGTAGGTAATGTGCCCGACTCTCACGCATCTGTTTTGCCGGGAATTAATCTACATTTTGCTATACAATTACCTGACCCTGGTACGGGTGTTAGGAATGTGCAGGTACCTGTTGATTGCCAACTGCAGGGTTACCTGCTCATGTCAATGTCAACTTAAATAGTTCACGTGTAATTTTTTTTTTTTTTTTTTAAGCTCTCTAGTTAGAATTTTAGGATGAGGGAGAAATATAAAATATTTAGGGTGATCGGATCCTTGTACTAGGAGTACCTGCTTGAAGGTGGTGTGAGAGGATCAAGGGGTGTGGGAAGCCTCGGTGGAGGTTGGCTGTTTCGGTACAGTGGTGAGAGTCCACTGGTGGCTGGGACGTGTAGTTTTTTTTCAAGATAATTTTTATATTTTACAAAAAAATAGAGTCCCGCAATATATCTTCTCTTCAGAGGAATTTTACGTTGTTTTTATATATTAAAAATATATATATTTTATATAATTTAGTTTAAAAATAAAAATAGTTTGTACCAACACATTACCTCGTTCATAATATATATACACAAATTAGTAAATACCAAAAGTAAATAAATAATTGAGTTATGTGGTCCTAGCGTTCCCACGCCCTACTCATATACTGCGCGTCTGTGGCTATCTTGACAACTTTCTGACCTATGTTCTATAGATAGCAGAACGGCCGGAGAGTGATAAAAAAATGCAAGGGGGAGCTTCGGTGCTCCCGACTCCTCCACCATCTTCACTGGGTGAGTTCTAGGGGGCATGGGGCCTCTTGAGTAAATTTTACATGTAATCTTGTATTAATATTTGTGTGAATGTGAATTGAGTGAGAGGAGTCGTGTATAAGGTATCAATGAGCTCTACACCATATGAAAAATACGTACCTTTTCGGTGTCGACAATTTTTCCTAGTCTGTTGTTGTTCTGTTCTGTTGTGAGCATTAAGAACTCTTATAAGCTTAAAGACCAGGTTTACGCCTGTCAGTCCACCCTGTAATCCAACGGGGAGTGGTTAAGTTTGACGAACAACACCTTTTAACAAATAGTATAAAATGGCTCTTTGTGTCATTTGAGCGAACATAAAACGGTCGGACTGGGATAAACAGTAAACAGTTTAGCCCCGGGCGTCGTTAAATGCTTCCGCGTCTATTTTCTGAACAGTTCTCGCCGCTGTTGTACTGACGTCCCGCTACAGGGAGGTCTGAGGAGGAAGCAAAACCCTTTGATGTTAGCAAGGCTCCGTCTGCCTGTGAGCATTACCTAGTCAGGGTGAGTTATCGTTTCGGCGGGATAATAGCTGGACCATTAGAGGACTCGGCTACCGGTTTGTAAATGCTACAGATGTTTCCTCGGCATAAGCATGTCTATAAAATGAAAATTTGCAGCCCGTGATTTCATTCAAATTTCCTCCCACTCAAAATAGTTTTAGTATATTTTTCATATCACATCGAATCAGATGTCGCTGATTTCTTATTTCCTGTAAAAAAAATATACAATAACCAGAGCAAGCATGAAGTTTGGTTAAAAAAATCAAAATATCCACCCTGTCTTGTTGACAAAGATTTAAGTTAAAAATCAATTCTATAATTATTAATCTTATTTTGTGGACAGTTTTGAACGATAGAAAACAAAACCTGTATTTAAAACTGCAAGCAACACCATAACTCAGTCATGGTCAGCAGCCTCTGGAGAACACTACGGGAATTAAATGTTATAACTACAACAATTTCCAACAGATGGCTGCACTCCGTGGACAAATACTGTGGTGTTTCATATTACAACCCCCCCCCCCTCCTCCGGTTCATAATACCACCACCTCCCTATACATTGCTCAATTGCCAGAGTGATTGACTCCATTAAATTAAACAGAAAGTGTTGAAATCTGATTAGGTAATAAGCATTGGGTTTTTAAAATTCCCTTCGAAGTAACAATTTTAATAAACACTTTAGAATGTACTATGCTCAAGAAGCTTTCATCTAAAGACATTAAAATAAACAAGATAGAATAGGGTTGAAGTAATTGTTATTAATCAATTTGGCAAGAGAAAAAAAGTATAAAGATCAAAATCAGTCTTCAAATTATATTTTTTATCGCAAAAAAGTTCATTACTTTTATATGTTTCGCAAAAATAAAAAATAAATTTTCTGTTTCAATATACGAGTATAATTATTGGTTATTGTTTTATTAGTAATATAAAAAATGTGTTGTCTGTCAGCTGTATTTCAGGCCCCGTCACATCGATTTGTTTTGGTAGTAATTATGTTTAATAGGAAGAGTGAATTCTAACAGATCCATCATATTTTTCCTCTTTTCTTTGGTCACAGTTTTATCTATCGGATATTGCAAAGGCTGGTCTATATTTTTCAGAATTTGTTGTCTACCTGCTCCACATTTTATTTTTTTATATTTATGACAGGATAACCAGAATAGCTTCTGAAATAAATTATTTATTACTCGACGATCAAAAATTCTTTGAATCACGAAGTAATTGTAAGGATCTATAATTCTATATAATTATCTGTAAATTTAAAGGGGCTATGAAAAAAACGAAAAAAGCAAAACATACTGTACATATTTTGTTTCCATGAAAACGCCCTTAATTTTTTCTTTATTTGGCGAAATAAATAAGGATTTCGAGAAGGCTGAGATTCGATTCATTTTTCCGGTCAGGCCCCTTTTAAATGAGCTATTTCATATCACACCCAAAGCCGTGCCATAACCAATTTTTTTGAATCTTGTTTTATAGAGCAGCGTATTTATAAACAATAAATCTGCCACTTAACTAAACGAAAAATATACTGTAAACTCTATTTTTAGTACGGCTGACCCTTCCCTTCCCCAAAGCTATTTCGAAATCAGTAAATTTGTTAAATATCTTCGTCTTCTTCAATTATAAGGAATGCATAATAATGAAAAGTATATTTTTTCTATCCACCAATGTGATACTTCATTTTGTTTAGAATGGCAATCCCTCTGTGATTTTGGTTGGATCTGCAACCGCAACATTTTAATACGGCTATTTACCTCGTCTCATGCAATTTTTAAAATTTCAATCTCATACTTATTAACAGGCAAGACCAGATTGTATCATGCCCATTTGTGTATAGAGCATCCCCAGAAACTCTCTCAGGCAGAACCCTTGTTTTTCGAATTGTAAATACAGTAGGTACGATTTTATAAATAAACAGTATATGGTTTATTTTTATAGGTTGCTTATTACGTTCTGATTAGAATCAGAAATGACCAATGAAATGCTATGTAATGGATGAAGAAGTGCTTTATGCGATGCGCAACTTCTCCGGTCGAGCTGGGCAGCTTGAGATTTATGGAGCCGCAGAAGACAGAAGACTGTGGCGCTGATTGAAAAGACAGCAGCTACACAAGCCCATAGGCGGGGCTATTGTCCAGCGATAATTAACTGACCGTCCTTCACGGCTCCAGCGAGTTCGCTACGGTCGCCTCTCTTTCTAAACTAGCTCGTGCCAAAGTCTTCTGCATCTTCGATGAGGGGGTGTGGAGGAATCCAACTCGCTGTTGGGTCCTCGTCTAATAATGAAAACACGCCCCACCACAAGTCGTCCGCCTTTAAATCATTGTCGATCGTCGATCATGACAAGCAGTCGTATAGCATTGGTTGTAATGCAACGAAGGCAGCTTGTTAAAAAAAATGGTGAAGAGGCACTGTCCAAATAATGAAAATAGTTTTAGATGGTTGCGGTGGACGCACAAGTGATTGGTCAACATCTCTAGACCCAAATTTTGGCGTGAGAGACTAAAATTAACTGTATGACTAGGACGAACTGAAGATTGATATAGGGAGTGCAATAAACGTTCATTGTACATGATGTTGGTTACTTTTTGATCAGTCGGGTGGGAGCATGCTGCTGCCAGTTATTGAACCAACATTTCGTAATTTTATTATTATTTGTTATTTAATGTCATTTCATGATTAGTACATTTACGTATGACTTTGTGAAAATACAATTGATTGCATTTTTGTCTACATGATGGAAGTTTATTCGTATTTAGTATTTACATAACTATTTTTAAATCATTTTTTTTTTTCAGCTAACATCACATCAACTGCAGTGGTTATTGGCGTCTACTCATGGGCTTATAAGTCACTGATGATCTTAAAATCATTTATGTACTGGGTGGTGTTTGCGTAAATGACGGTAGAGTCCTACAAGATGCGTTTGAAATTTGAGCATGATAGCTGTTCATGAATTGCGGTTATTTTGCTGGTTTTTTTTCAGCGTAGTGATTGCCTTTTATTATTGACGTAATAAGGAACTATCTAATGGATACCTGTTAAGTTATTCTACTGAACAGATCGTACAGTAGTTATACATTTTTTCCGGTCCAGGGTTTGCTGTCTTTATAAGAAATAGTTCGTTGACAATTCATTTTGTAGTTCCTCTAGCTCAGAGAAGGAGTCCAGTGATAACTGCTGGCTGTTTTTGGTGGGGAGCATTACTTTATTATGTGATCTATGGCTTTTTGAATTACGTATACATCTGCGGAAAAGTTGAAACACGTTTCATCAAGTTTTAATTTCCAAGTATTACCGTTTTATACCACTTTCTAATTGTTCCTTCTTCTTTCGTTCCGGCCAGATTGTGAAAAATCACTCACTGCTTTCATTTATGTACATTTACAGAAAGTGACGTATTCACCACCAGCACGATTTTTTTAAGAATATTTCTTCATTTTGCTTTGTTATCCAAATCTTTTTCTCAATATCTAATACAGTAAAAATCATACTTACACTCCTCCTCGTCATCTCAATAAGTCATATGGCATTGGCCACCTTCCCTAGTTATGTCCTGGGAGCCTGTTATGGCTTTCTCGCTCACTCTCCGGGATTCACTACAAGTTAAAACAGTTGAAAGAAAAGATGGAGGGAGCTGTTTTTTTCTCAACTTACCATTAACGTAATTAACGTAACTTAAACATACACAACGTCGCCAAGGGTATGAATCAAAATACTTTTATCAATTTTAATAAGTATTGGATTACTTTTACAGCTACTATCGTGATGTGTTCCAGGATAGAAGAAACACCGACAAAGCAGCTGTTTAAAAGTAGAGCCTCTCCCATCAGGTTCGGCTATGGAAAAATTCCATTATCCGTTTTCTATGAAGAACGAATTACAGCACTTGATAGCGTATTGTAGCTGGTGACAAGGACATCGGGAATGTCCTTGTTGTGGAAACTTCCAGGTGTATGTCACATTTAAACAGTGAAAGGCAAGTGCAATAATAGAGTTTCCCAATAAAGCTAAAAACTAAATGTAACTCAATTGCTTCTATGGCTAGTCATAATCACAAGTTATAGTGGCCTCTTGGGCTAGAGTATAGTTGGACATAGTACTGTCAAGCGAGTGACTATACTCTGATACAGGTCACCTACCTATCGCCTGTCTGTAAGTTTTACGATAGTAGTGCGATATACCTACTGAAGAGCATATTCAGTATCACTCCGGGCTGCTATTTATTTTGGCACAAAAGTTAAAAATAAAACTTGAAAAACCTCTTTTCCTAATCTATCCTGCTTCTCTATAGCGTTTAAGCCTTCTCAACTTAACTGCTTACGATATATTTAATATTTATATTTTATTGTTCTGAATTCATCCCCATGTTTGAGGGGCAGTAAGGTAAAGCAAATACAAATTTATTGGGGAACAGAATAGAAATCACCTATATATACTTATGTTGGAGTTTATTGAAAAATATTTCAGCTGTTTTTTAAATTATGGAATTTTATTAGTGTAGTATTATTAGGGTCGCTGGGATTTCTAATATCTTATATATTGTCCAAGAATTTTATTCAAAAAAAAAAATTGGTGTGGTGTGTTTAAAATAGGCACTTAAACAAGAAAATGGAAGTTTTTTTGTTTTTTTTCTAAGCTCTCTAGTTAGAAATTCAGGATGAGGGAAAATGGAAGAAACAGTTACAAAATATTTCCAATGTATCTAACATATTAAATTCTTGGGTAAGATATTACATAAAAAATTCCAACAGACTAGCTGAAGGCTAATAATAATTCAAATAAATGAAAATGTAATAATCAAAGAAATTATGATACTAAAATTTTTACGAATTCTATTAAATTTACTAAATTTATAAGTCAATTTCATTGCAAATTCTCACTACTCTTGTTTAATAATATTAATTAATATTATTTGGATAGGAACTTATATCTTTTGCGTATATATTACATATGATCTACAGTAGCCTGTAAGAAAGAATTGATACCAAAGACTTACAACTGACTAACTGAGAACTTCATCGCTGTTTATTCGCATTTGAAATCCAGGTATTCCTTGTGGACTACGGTCACGTTTGGCACGAGATACATAAATCACAATGCTAGGAAGAGAATTGCGATCAGGAACAAATAACCTTAGGTACAGAAAGATATGTCAAGAAGAGAACACACGTGTACAAGCTGGATACAACAATCGAGACGGACTGCCTACCAAGCCCAGAACGATCGAAGGACTGTCTCTTCTGGCGTCAACGTCTTTTTTTCTCCACCTTAATGGTTCATTTCCATTTAAACCTTCAAACGAAATATTATCTAATGGTTTGGTTACGTAACAGATGGTCGTTTTTGTTAGCTGATAGTTTTAGTGTCATTAGAGTTAAGATAAATTTACAGATTAATTTTATACCTCTGTAGGAATTTTAACGATAATGACACGCATTAATTACCTCCAGCAAACAACTTTTAGACTTTTTTTTCAACAGTCCAAAAACAATAAACTATCGAAAACCACCTAGTTATTATTATGATCAGCGAAACAGCAAGTTGGGTTCTGCTAGACTGGTGTATTCCTTTACAAATCGGAAGTCAAATCTAAAACCACTCAATGCAATTTTAATATACAAAACCATATTACGTTCCTTACTAATGTACGGCTGCAAAGTATGGGGTCAAGCATCCACAACTAAAAGGAAAAAATTACAAGTGTTCCAAAACAAAGTTTTTTCCAAAACGCCCCGTGGTTTATCAGAAACGAACAGCTCCACAGTTCAAATAGAATTATTCCAAGATTTCATTAAAGTTAAATATCCCAGAATTTAGGAAAAATTGTCTGCTGTTAAAGGAGCAGTTCTTATTATGAAATACGTAAACCTCCCATATCTATATGTTACATCTGGTTCGTATCCGGTGGCGCGACTGATGGAGGAGCGTGGGGTACTTCCCAAGGATCCGCTTCCTCTTTCGCATGCGAGGGTGGAGACAGCCAGAAGGATTTGGGTGATCTCTGGACTGTTTGTAAATACTGTCAACATTGATCGCAATTATTTATCACCCATTAAGACAGATTGTAATTTTATCACAATGAAGATTTTGAATTATTATATGTTATACAAGTCTAAAGCCCATAATGTTAAAGGTCTTATTGTATTAAGGACAACAGCAGAATGTCACAGTACAGATTTTAAGTTCGGTTAGTAATTAAATTAAATTGTTTAGTTTTTTTTAAATAATAGTTGTAAGATCGGGAAAGACTCATTTCACTTTGTTAAATTATTTTTATTTAAATTTCCGACAGTAATATGTTGGGCGATGAGAAATAAGGAAGAAGATAAATATGCCATTCGTACCAGACAATTGCGAAGGATTGATTATCATTTTCCAGTCGGCTAACATCTATATCTCGCAGGAATCTTGCTCCTGAAAATGGCTGCGTATTTTCATTTCTGAAGACTATGCTATCTCCATCAGGTTTCCAGCTATTGGCCTAATGGGGTGGCGAAGACCGGACGATGGCGCAAGGGTGACAAAACAATGCCCTTCTCATCGGAAAAGGTAAAACAATGGATTCGGCCAAGACTGGATTCAGGTCGTCCATTTGTCTTCGTTGCCAAATAATGTTAGGGTTTTGGACAACGGCACTAACCAAACAGAGCAATCGTTTAAGGTTTCAGTTTCATTATCATTAATTGCCAAGACCGAGTGAGAGGATGTACTTTCAAACAGGTACCGGGCAACACTCTTATGTCTGTATATGTGCGAATTTGAAACAAGGTAGCCCTAAAAAGTTGAACCGGTTTGCTAAATTTAAAGATTTTTATTTTGAGTATTAATACTCAAAAAGAGACATTTACGTTCAATCTTTCCAACTAATCTTTTTATTGACAAAACATCTACTACAATCAATGTTTTGCAAACCACCATCAGGAGTACAATTTATAACAAGATATATAAGTACAATTTAGATCAGGATACCTTTATAAGAACTTAACGTGCATAAAAGTAAGATATTACAAGAAATATAATATTATGTTTTCGGTAGTCAAGACTCTTAGGAGACGACAGTTCAAAAAGCTATGGGTGATTTCAAAATAATGTGTTGCGTGAAAATAATAGAAATGGTGTATTAAGTGTTGTTCGAGCTCATTTTAATTTGTTTGATGGTTCTGCTATTAACAATTATTTTTATTGATTGTAAAGACAAATTTAGAGATCTATTGGGCCAACCAGCCTGTTATGTTAATTTTAAGAATTTTAGTCAAAGTTAGTCAGACACCTTGCTACTAGAGGCTGTCAATGTAGGTAGCACTGAAGAGCAGCGTGGTTTGTCAGCCCTACCATTACCTTTCAACCTTTATTTCAATTTACTAAAAAGGAATTGTAACTACATAGTTTTTTTTTTTTTTTCCCCACAAGTCCCCTTGCTTTCCCAAAAGGCAAATTTGGTGGGCAATTGGGCCAACCAATCAGCTATTTTAATTTTGAGTATTTTAATCAAAGTTACTTTTTTTTCGCAATCATTTAATAAATTTTACTACACATGAAAATTAGTAGCCTAACTACCAGGGCACAGGTTCACTGAAGAGTCGGTAAAAAATAATTGGTGAAGCTATGTTTAGTAGAAATCCACTAGTTTTTTTTCAATCATTGATTAAAGCAAAATAATCAATTATAATAGGCAACAGACACCTATTAGGTGAAGGTACGTATAATTATAATAGGTAATAATAACTCGAAAAACTATATTTGTTATTAAATACATAAAATGAGTACATAAAAAGAATCGAAGTAGCAAACAGAATGTCAAAAGTAAATACAAACACACCCAACTACTTACGAAACACATAGGAAGTAAAAGCTATTTGAACAGGTTCAAACTGACTTGCAAACAAATGCACTTGGGACGACAGCACAAAAAAACCATTTGTTCAACTCATAGACTACATTTAACTAAATTGGAACATACTATACAATTACTCCATTATTATTTTTTATTTTATTAATTATTCATTATTTAAGTATTACGCTATGGTTTACTATTTTTTATGTTCTATTTTATTATTACTATTTTTTTTTTAGTTTTCTTTTATTTCTTAAAATGCCTTACCGTATCAATCATTTTCTTCTTTAAAAATGATAAATATGTTAATGAATTATTTTCATGAAGTATCCAATAGATGGAGCATGATAGTGCTATAATTATATAACGTATTATAAAACTGTATGAAAATTTAGTTGCCTCAAGGTGGACTCCTGTGCGATGTGTACTTTAGCATAGCCTAAGTTGAACTAAGAAGTTGTTTGCCTATGAAATAATCGCGAAGAGAATACTACATTATATTGATAGGGCAACATCTACCGTTGTGTTCAATGGCCTAGCTCAAGTTTCTTTGGCATGAGCAATGAACAAAAAGTAGTCCGTGATTTCTAGTTTTTTTTTTGTTCTTAGTTTTATTTGTTGTACCTTTTACTAAAATTTATTGATGAAACAAATCAACAATCACAAAAAAAAAACTGTATGAAAAATAGACAATGTGATATCTACTAGTGTAAAGTAACCAAGGGTGTCGGAGCTATCGATTAAAACTGCCTTTGAACCAAAAAAACATATATGTGTAATAATCGCTAATCAAACACAGTTATATAAGTTAAAAATGATAACATAGGCGGGTCTGGAGACACCCTCAATATTCAAACTAAAGAAATGGAGATGCTTAATGCTTTTGAAGAGCAAAAACAAAAGCGGCTTTAATGTACTCGTCCTCATTTTAGCTGAAATAATAATAAGGCATTATTAGATTCAGCTCGTACAGCAATGACAAGACTTAGAAGATAAGTTGATAAGTGGCCGTTTCTACTTTCATATTGTAATATTACAGTTTGCACTTTGTGAAGATGCTTCAACTATTTGTATCTCTTTTTTTAAATAGGTATAGCACTACTGTACCTGCAAGACAAAGAACCATCGAATAAATAGGCTACCGTTTTTGCTGTTATTATTAGCCGTTAATTAAGAAATGCTATTTATTTATCTAATAAGAACATGGGCACCAATGTGCAAGGTGTTTTTATACATTTCCATCTGCAGTTAACTAGTAATATTTCATCGATTGTTATATCTTTAATAAATGTTTCTGATAGCAATACACATTATTGAATTGCTGTCATAAAATTGTTTCCGTTTTTCTTGTTTGTTTTCGGAACGTTTTATTTAGATCTGATGACAGCATATACCGTTAGATCAGGCTATTTTTTTTTTTCTTTCCCATGTGATCTGTCCACGTGCCCGGCTGCCTTGACGCTCCGCACTCACAACAGAAGGTCTCTTGGCTCTAAAGATGCCACCTTAGTTGTGCACTTTGTCATTCAATCCTTGATTATCAATACGCTGGTCCAGCCTAAGACAGAAAAGGCGCGGTTTATCGCAGGTTAGCAACCTTTTCTAGAATGTGGTCAATTTTTTATCGTTGATATCCACAAAAACATTTGCTTTTCATGAAAGAATCAAACTCAATACGTTCCTAGTGAACTGTAGGTGATACGAGGATTACATTCAACCATTAGTTTTTTACCAACGATAATTTCCAATTAAGAACATAGTAATTCAAGAAACATTAACGATGTATTTAGATGAGCCATTTGTGGCCACATTTAAGGCCCCATTTATCGCGGTAGTGCAATATGGATAAATAAATGGTCAAAGTGTTCAAACTCTACGATGCGACAAGATCTTTAAAGTTTATCTAACGTAAGAAAAACTAATTTTATCAGCTAAGAAGAATAACATCAAGACACTAATGATTTTTCAATCAAAAACACTATGACTAATATCAAGGCCAAAATTTAACCAACAATGCCTTTTCACACTGTTTTCAAAGTTCTGTACGTTCTCGTCTTCATGAGGAATTTATTACACATAACATAGGAAAGAACACTCTGTGGCAAACTGTATTGACACCTAACCCCACTAATAAAAGGAGGGTCTATCCTGATTTGGCTTTCAACATTTAAGAATAATACGTTGGATTAGAGATCCTCTAAGTTAATATCGCTAAGAAATTTGTCAAATTAATTTAACAACCAACTCATTTAATTGTATTCTAGTGTGTTGCCCCAGATGGACGCTTCTTAATAAACACCGTATCTAAAAAGTAAATGTTTTTTGAAGATATTATGGTCAACACATTTTTACAAAGCGTGTTTGGTTACTTTATTGGCCGAATGTTAAACTGAAATGAAGGGCGCAACATGCATGTAGATACATACCCAAGAACTAACTGGACCAAGGAGCCACTGGAGTTATAGGAGGTAGCGGCTGGGCGGGGGTGTGGGCAGCTTCTACCTCCTTCAAGGCCCTGCCGTCCTGATACATTTCTAGGGCATAGGCCTACTTCGTCAGCTGTTCGTTCTTTCTTTCTCCCAACTCCCACCCCCCTCCTCCTTCCTCCTTCCTCTTCACCCTTACTTTCTTCCCCTAGTAACGAACCCCCTGGCATTTCTGTATTGATTGATGTATGTTTAGCGTCTGGTCCTTCTTTCTGTGTTGGTTTGTTTAACCGTATTTATTATTCATTTATTATAATTAATTAACTAAATAACCGATGAATGTTTTACTGAGATTTGATTTCTCCTAGGTACTAAACCCACCACTACCAGTGACTATATACCGTTTATAAAAATAGGTTTTAGAAAAGGAATTATTGAGTAATATTCAATATCGTAAGTAGGGGTAAACTAACAATAGAGAAACCAGGGCTTCCCTAGAAAGCAAGATTATTCTGATAAGATACAACTTGAGATCGTCAAAGATAAGTTTGATAAATGATAATGTTTTTAGTCTATGGTCTTGACAATGTTCCATTCAAAAATAATTACGTCTGAAATATCTGTTTAACAGCAAGGAATGCTGCTTTGCACTCAATAAAAAACATGTTATTTACACGGTCAACACTTTTTTTTTATTTAAGAAATCCATGAGAAATTTTAATTTAGTTCACCACTACAATAAAAATAAATGGTATTATTATAGATATATATCGTAGTATTTTGTCATTTTTCAATTTTTAAATTATATCGTAAATGAGCTATTTATTCATATTACTTTGCAATATAATGTTTACGTAACTACCTTTGAATAAAAAAACAACACAATGAGAGCAAAAAACTTTTCAGGAGCATATTTCTGTATGAATCGTAGCTGTTGGAAGTTGTGGAGCGGGTGGTGATTGTCAGGAAATCTTCGTGAACCATCACGAACATGTCAAATCACTTGAAGGATGATGCAAATACCGTATTCCCTAGTTACCTTGGCTTTCACGAACTAACACTTGAAGAGTAACACATATTATCATCAGGAATCGGGTCTAGTTCCATGGGATACTCCTTGGTATTGTCTTTCAATAAGGAACTGAGCTGAATTTTCCATTAATGATGTAGTGTGAAGTACGCCCTCCTCAGTAATCCCAAAAGACCATAACTTTCGTCTCATCTAAATTGTGGGATGGACTTACTAGGGAACATTTTTTGATTATTTCTTTGACACCGATGTACAGACTGAGAGTCGTCGGTAAACTTTTTGAGTCTGTTTCCTCTTTCAAGCAAAAGCTGCTCTTTTTATTGATAAGGGATTGTATGTCCTACCTCAAGCAAACAATGGTGAACTGTTTGAGAGACTAATATCTTATATCTGACGAGCATTGAGAGATGTTCCTTTGCTTGAAACACGATTTTTTTTTCTTAAAGCTGCATCCTTCCACAGCGTTATGATCCTTTGAGACCCACTACTCCACTGCGAGACTAAGGTACTAAGAGGACGATAAAGCCTCTTGGGACACACCAAATATTTCAGCGATACCGACTTGTTTGCTGGTGAACCAATGATTTCACGACGGTTTGTGAAAGGCACTTTTTCTCCACCATTTATTAGTCTGACTGAAGGGATTATCGCTGACGAAATGATTAAAATACAGTTGACTAACTGATCATTCTCTGATTATAATCAATTACTAATTATATAAGGTGAGAATTTAGTTTCCTTAAATTAAATATAAATTGGTTTACATTTTTCATTAGAATTAGTAACTTTCTTATTCTTGAGCGCAAAATATTATCAACAATGTTTCATTTTTTAAAGTATCATAATTATAAGCGTTGTTAATTTTTTTTTTTTGAGTATTCGGAAGTGAGAGAGTAATTTCTGTATTAATGCAATTTATTCTTTTGCACAACAAGAAGACCTACTATGAAACATAATACTAGTTGCTTAAACTCACTTTTAATCTTCTTTTCTTTTCCAGGGGTTTCCAGGGCTCTTTAGTGGCACGTACTAGATTAAAATGTAAGGAAGAGATAACATGGAGCAAATTATGTTAAACATTCAGTAATAATTATATTCAGGCTCATCTCGAAATCAGAGATACAATCCTGCTCTTGACTGATATAAATCCTGAGGGTTTGGAATAACTCACAACAAATGCAAATTAGAAGCTGTAGACTACAAAGCACATAACAATTTATTAACAGATCGAATCAAAATCGGACTCAGGATAGAGACTAGCCCTTCCAAATTTGCTGCTCTTGTTGGTAATTACTTTATAGTCAGAACTAAGATAATAGCTCATAGCTTTTGTTTGTACTTTATAGGCTAAATTTGCTATTGTATTTTTCGTAAAGGTCCCCATTTTGTTCAAGGAATCTGAGTGAACCCAGAATAGATCCTTTCAGATCAAAAATCCTTAAGAGAGCAAGGATCTAGTAAGAATAACTCCTGAGATAAGCAGGTTCATGAAGGCATGAACGCCAAGGTAACTAGGGAATACGGTATTTGCATCATCCTTCAAGTGATTTGACACGTTCGTGATGGTTCACGAAGATTTCCTGACAATCACCACCCGCTCCACAACTTCCAACAGCTACGATTCATACAGAAATATGCTCTTGAAAAGTTTTGTGTTCTCATTGTGTTGTTTTTTTATTCATAGATAGTTACGTAAACATTATATTGCAAAGCAGGTGGCTATATAATTTACAACACTGTACATATTTCAGAAGCTATTCAGAAGAAAACATCTAATAAAAACCGATGGGCCCAAATTTATGGGTACGTTAAGAATACTGACATTAACACAGCACAGATTTTTCTCTATACAAATCTACCTCTATACATATAACAGATGCATAATTTTATTTAACATTATAATTATTTTATTTTATTCTTATGTAGGTGTTAATTAGTTTTTTCCTGCTGTTAGATTTAGAACATGTATAAAAGAATAAAGAAAGATTAAAACAAGAATGCAGTGTACGTGTATACGGTCTCAGTGACCAAAGCATCTAATAACTTTAATTTGTGCTTCTGAGCAAGATGTCTAAATAAATGTATAGAAAAAAATAATAATGACATGTAATCTGTGTTTAGGATAAAGTAAACTATAACTTCCCTAAGTTATTATAACTTACATCAAAAGTGTTCATGTGTTTAGTTTCATTTAGATGGATGATACATTTCCTGAATATTTTATTTGATGGCCCTGAAATACAGTGTCAAATTAAATAGATACCTCTACGTCATGATTAATGATGAGTATTATTAGTTGTGCTTTTACAGATTTATTTGGGATCTCTTTACAAATAGTGTTCAAAACCAGCAATGAAATCGTTTTCACGTCCATAACAAAACCTTTAATAGCGTCATCACACTTGACTTGTTTAAAATGCGATTATATGGATTGTTTTCAACCAAATCATAGGAAACAGCACATCTATGTCTGATTTTTGTCTTCCTTAAACATCAAGGACTGTTGACTACCCCTTCTGGAGGATTGAGAAACAAAAGGATCGGCGGGTGACAATCTGATGCGAGGTGCAAGCAATACATGCACTCCGAGTGTGTTTTAAATCGGCCTGCTACACGTGACCTGAGCCGATGCTCGGCAGTTAATGCAGCACATTCCAATCCGAAACGTCGCAATCATTATCACTGACCTTCGCCGGTTGCTGTTAATGTTTTTAAATTGTAACTGGTAATGATTGCGCGGAAGACCTCACAGTTCATTGTTGTTATGCAAGGAATTAACAGTCATGTTGATTTTTTACTACGTGAATAAATATGCAATATGATGGAGTGGTCAAGGAAACTGTTCTGGGTTCTAATCCCTAGACGGAAACTATTTTCGATACCTTCAACGTCCTTCGTAGCCATTTTAAGACATAATTTAAAATAAACCTGTTACAAAATAGTATATATTACTTTTTCCGGTGAGTATAAAGTAAAAGTAGTATAGTAGTAGTAGTACATATGACATGATATAAAATATTTTAGATGAGTTGGCCAGGTACAAAGAGGAGTAAGTGACAAAAATCAAATTTTCCACAATAACCCAGTTGCTTTGCCCGAAGGTCCTCCCATACACGTTTACACAGGCCGCGACGGGGTAGGGGATCATCCTTCTGTGTGCGTAACTATCAGTCAGCTCTCTTTCCATCTCTTTATGTTCTACGTTATTTATATTTTACTCAATATATAATAACGGGAAGAAATTAAAAAAAAAATATTATATTCACTGACCTCATCTCCTGCAAAAAACTAATAAATCATTCTACAATGAAACAAATTTATGGCTAATCGTTATTTTCATAGTCATAGTCAGGCATCCCCTCTAGGCATGTAACATATAAAAATAGGTGAATTCAATAAGTGATCATTAATATTAAATTAATTGATGGTAGCTACATCAATCTCAACTTCCTGGAAATGGATTTAATATATCATTTGATATTTTGATTCGTTGGCCATATGTACTCTATAATATAAACGAAATAAAGGGTATACGGAGTAAAGCGCTATAAAGTGTAATATCAAAATTTAGTGGTGACACTCTACAAACTTATAAACAACATACTCGGTATCATCTATATTTTGTTCATATTTATATATTTCATGTTCATGTTCATATAAAACTATATTCATATATATATCGGTTGTTCATATTTACATCTGTTTATCTATTAAACCATCAGAACCCTAAAAATTATCTTTACAAGAAATGAAGATAAAATAGCAAATAAAACAAATCAAAAAAAAAATCTGCTGGAACATATTAAATACATACTTTCTAATCTTGTCATTCAAAATTTTATTTTTGCAAATATCTTTGCAACGGTTTTCTGGTTAATGTCATCAACGTGTAGGTAATTAATCATAAATACCTTCTAAGCTGAGGCCAAGTTTTATCAAACGCAATTTTTTTATCTCCATGTTCCCTGTAATTTTATTTCAACAAAAAAAACAGCCTGTTTTAAGCCATGTCATTAATCTTTCAGGTCAATTGAATTGTTACCTTACCTGTACGAAAGTGAGTCGTTTCCTTCCGGACTCAGGAAAGAGTTTTTTTTGTAGCAAAATCACAAAAAAATAGGTATTGTTTAAGGTAGACAGGTAAGAGGTAGGACAAGCTATTCGCTGCTCAGGGTCAGTTCAATTAAGGCTAGAATGGAAAGGGGTATTTTTCATGTCACTAGCACACTATTCATGTTATTAGACATCAATCCTAGTGATAATTGCACTTGCACCATATTTCATGTAGGTATAACGCCAATCATGCAGTTGTACTCTTCTATATGGGCCATTAATGGCACAGTATAATAAATAATAATAACAAACCAAACGATGGAATATTTCGTTAGAAAGTAAACCTTACTACAGGTTAGTGATAATAATTATCAGAACAGGCGGATGTGTTTCGGAGAAGATGAGATCTATAAAGTTGTCTAATGATAGCCCTAGTGATACCCCGAAGCCCCCATCGTCCGGTTCGAACCTGGTCATCATCCTCCGGGCAGTCTGTGTGATGCCGGGAGTGGGCCAAGGGTCACGGGTTTCAAGGCCTCCACGGCCGCTTCTTCGTCTGTTATCTTTACGCCGTTTAAATGGACAATTAAGAAAGAGACTCGTGATGGAAAACTGTTCACTGATTCAAACGACCACTTTCTTCTCGGCTCTACTTCAACTCAAACCCGTTCCAGCGTATTAATAAATACGTCCTGTAATGAAAGGACCATAAAATGGAAAGGAGATAAACTAGAAATATTAAGTAGGAAATCTTGTCCAATGCTTTATCGACATAACGATTTATTGATCGGAATTTGGCATGAATCTCATGTCATGTAAAAGTGATAGTGGCTTTAAATTTATTGACTTCGATGTGAACATTTGCTAACTAAACGGTAATCTCACCAGAATGATTACACCTTCAATTTATGGTGTGCTGCAGGTGTGGACTGTGTGTAATCGAGGAAAAACAATCACCTTCTGCCTCTCCACAGCTTTATTGATTTCTACCTGGCCGTTTTCGACTATGTTG
Source organism: Acanthosoma haemorrhoidale (assembly GCA_930367205.1). Taxonomy (NCBI): domain Eukaryota; kingdom Metazoa; phylum Arthropoda; class Insecta; order Hemiptera; family Acanthosomatidae; genus Acanthosoma; species Acanthosoma haemorrhoidale. The sequence goes on along the minus strand of OV884011.1, from coordinate 121,551,571 downwards.
TCACCTGAAGGCTTCGAGCAGCAACATTCATTTTATACACGTTCAAAGAAGATGACATGTTAAAAATGCTAATATCTAAGGCTCAGTGAACACGTGCGGGTTTTGCCGTAACGGTGCCGTAATTACGGCTTGAAGTACATAGGATCCTACACACATTGCTGCGGCGCCGTTGCGGTCGTTTTTGCTTAGCATTCGCCACCATGACGCAATGATGCCGCACATTGCATATCACACTCTCAAAATTTTTGGCCACTGCGGAGGCAATCGAGGCGGTATGAAGGGCCTCATCCAAGTATCTTGACATTTAATACGGGTAAAATTTTTCCTGCAAGCTCGTCAAATGATTCAACACTCATCCACTCATCCAGAAGTAATTGAATAACTTATCATCGATTTCTAACAAACGTGTTCAAGGCGTAGTATACGAGATCCTCGTAGATCCTCTATGTTTATGGATATACCCTATGACATCTATTTCGTTTAGCAAATGTACATACCAGAAGTACGCAAAAATGACTCGTTTTCTCTGGTAGGGATCTATCGGTACCGCAACCTACCCACTAGTTTGACGGACAAGCGTGCATTGAAATGCTACGGCCCCAGAGTGACAAAAACGCATGTATGCACCGGGTCTAACTAATAAAATAAACATATAGATAAAATCACCCAATAATAGAAAAATAAAAAACATTGAAATATTTTATTCTGTTGTAATTTTATAGTTTGAAGAATTAATATTTTTTATTATTTATTTGCGACTGTTCTGTTGGCTGTCTGTTGTATCTAATATGTTTCAATATATGTGTCCTTGAATATGTATCAAATTGTTTATGTATCTCGTAAATGTTACAGCTCTAACCCTTGAGAATGACGTGGCAGTCCGTCTATGTCGTCAAGATTGAATTCCATAAAACGTTTCAATTCATATTGATCACTCACTTGCAGGCTAGTTTATCTTGCGTTGCCTACCAGGTAAACCACCGAAGCCGCCTTTCTAGTTCGGCAAATGAATTCCAATGGGTTTTTGTTATTGTTTACCATGCTTGGAGTAAATCCTCAAGTAAGAATGTAAGCATTGATTTCGTAAACTTTAAAATAGCAATAAGGTTATTTTCCATATCCTTTGCTTCGAAATTAATTGCATTATGGCCCTATTTATATCCCATTTTGAAATTGTCTCTGCATTATTCCTAAAAATGAATTCATTTCTGGTAATGTTTTTGAAACGTTCAGTTGTGGAAAAAAACAAAATTATTTATTGCTAATTTTTCAGTTTTTTTTCATTTTCCAATTAAAATCAAACTATACAATTGATTTCAAGCTTACAGCATACGCTTTAAAACGATTAAAAAACCAGTTTTAAGATTAATCCTCATACCAATTTTTGACTCATTATAAGGTCAAACTCAAAAACGGACACTATAAAAAATCTGTATAAAAAGATCAAGCACAAACACTACTGTATACAAATCAGCTGTTTTTGTTTTTCTTTTCAATTCAGAGGAGAAAAGAGAAGGCTTGGTTCCCTTTTTGATAGTTTGTATACATAATCAAATACAGTTTGGAAATACAAGTATATCAAGTGTAGTTGCTTATACCATAAATAATTAATCATAGCTGCACATATTGGTACCTGAAGTTAATGTTAAGTCATAAGTCTGTTGTTTTGAATATTAATGTTGGAGGGTGCATACCTTTTTCCTCGGGCTCATGGCTGACAAATTAGCACAACTGAGTTAAAATGTAACGCGTAATTATCTAATTAGTATAATTTATGTTTATTGAGGAAGTTGGGGCAAAAGTTATAAATTTTCCGCTTATTATTAGAAGAAAATAGTTTTTTTATTGAGCAACATATATAAGCAGCGGGGGCAGACGCATTACGACCTCTATTGGCTCCTATAAACATTACTGCGCCAGTAATGCAGTTTATATCCTCCCAGGAGAAATTAAAACCTAACCTGTTTATCTTATATTTTACCCTGTTTCCGGTTGTTTTAACTGTTTATTCCAAATAACAGCAATAGCAAACGTGGAAAGTTTAAACGTTTAAACTTGTTTAGTTTGTAACAGCGAAGCAATCTGTATTCCCTAGAATAATCAGCGCATCTAACAGAAATAAACCAGTTTACATGAATAAAATATAAAAGTTTATTTCAACTCTGCCAGTTCGCCAAAACTGTTTTCGTATATTAATAGAACCATCACCTTGCCTCGCTATGTGGGGTACAGTCGGAGGAAAGTAGCGTTCCCCTCCTCAGTCTGCAAGCATACTGTCACTACTTCTTTTTTTTTTTTCTAAGCTCTCTAGTTAGAATTTTAGGATGATGGAGAAATATAAAATATTTAGGGTGATCGGATCCTTGTACTAGGAGGACCTGCTTGAAGGTGGTGTGAGAGGAGTAAGGAGGAATCCTCGGTGTAGGTTGATTGTTACGGTACAGTGGTGAGTGTCCACTGGTGGCTGCACTACTTCTTTTTTTTTTTTTTTTCTTCATAGCCCCTTTAAATTTACAGATAATTATATATAATTATAGATCCTCAGGCGAATCTATTTACAAATTATTTTGTATTTCCTGTAGCATCACTACATTATATACAGGTTTTGTTATTTTATAGAAATTATATAATGAATAAACATGTATGATGATATAAATAAGGTGATGGTGATACACCTTTTTGATCAACCTTAAAACTAACTTACATACTAATTCTTATCCTAATTTTTCCCCGACAGTCTGTTGCCATCGATGCGGGAGGGGTGGCGGGGTCATAGTGTTAAACACTGGATTTGTCAGGTGCTGCAACGAGTCAAAAAACTCACTACTTCTATTTCAGACCGTACTTTATGAGTAAGTTCATCGTGAACTGGAGTAGAGCTGCTAACCTCCACTGTCGTACAGATTAAATTCATCATATCATTAATTTCGTCTTTGCCTGCAACCTTTCCAGCAAACAGTTTTCATATCGGCTGTAGCTTTAGCCACATAAATTTATCTAAAGCTGATATAAGCATAATGGGAGAAAGCCCTGTGTCTGACATTCGAAGGTGTTAAATCGGGACCTTTTATTAGTTTCACTGGTAGCACCTGTAGGACGGGTAAAAGTAGCAAACGATGTTTATAACTTAACTAGGAACACTTTTCCCTATTCCATTATTCCTCACGTTGCGAAGTTGACCAGACCTATGAGATAATAGAATCTGTGTATGGATAGCTAACAATTAGTCACCATAACCACACGGTCACTACTCTTTCTGTGACGATAGTAGTTCACGACTAAAAAGCCTCCGTACCTTTACAACTTCCTCCAATTCTATCCCCTTCTGACCCTTCCGACCTGTATTTTCCACCTCTGAAATATATTTTTTCCCCCCTCATCCTGGGATCGATATCCCATAAAGGGATTTCCCCACGAGTCTGAGAGGCGGACTCATGGGGTTTTCGTAGCCTGTGGTTCACATATTCCAGTACAATTGGTGTTGCGCAGATCAGCGCACCTTGGTTTAGCTTGTTAAACCGTCTTTATTAATGAAATATGAAGTTAAACTATATAACACAATTTACAAACTATATACAGAGATGCTTACTAACTAACTATAAACTACATATTTACAAATAGTGCATCCTCTTATTTTCCTCAATCTAGCTTAACTAATATTTACCCTTAATCTTAACTAATCCAATATTAACAACGCCTCTATGTCTTCCACTACAACGATGCCTTCTTGTTGAGCCTTCCTGAAATCACGGTTGCTCATCCTGCACCACCCTCCTGGGCAGGTACCTATGTCTCTGAAGACCCCTCCATTTCTGGATGAAGATAAGAAATTCCCTGAAGTTTTCGTATCGACCAGCGACGGCAAGGCCGGAATTATCCAAGCTGCACCTTCCTATCAAACGGAGCAGACAAGATCTTGCGGGTTCCAGTGCTCAACAAGAGAGCACATGTTCTGCTGTGTCCTTTTCTCCACTTTGTGGGTAGTGCAGGTCTTCTCCACCACACTTCCACTAGGGTAGCAAGACGCTCACACTTCTCACGATCTCTAGTATGCTACCAGGGGGATCCCGTAGTCATCCAGAAGCCCACAAACCTTTGGAACTTTATTCCCATCTATATTCGTTGTTCATTAACTCTATGAATCTTTGAAGGAAAATAGACCAGTTCCTTATCTCCTTCTAATTTAAAAGTTCATAATTCACTATTATTATTCTTATTTTTTATTTTTCATAGCTTTTTTTTACACATCCTCACTAATTTTCACACTTTTTTCACTTCTACTCATTTAGACATTTTTTTTGTTTCCATATTTTGCTGTTAGTTAATTATAGGCAGCAAATATCCAGGCCCTTTATTATTCATAAGATAATCTCATCAATGTAATGATATATACTTTTTTCTTTTTTTTTGTCAGTGTGACATACATATTTTGTCCTTTTTTGTTATTTTTAAGGACAATGTCCCAGAATAAAATGTTTTTGGTTCATTTACATTTTAAGCCGAGTGATTTTGAAGATGAAATACAACATAGAAGAGCCCAATTTTCTTGTAATTTTCCTACATAATTTATTGATTGTTCTTATTACATTTATATAGTCCCACTGACATTACGCCTGTGCACTTCATGAACGAAAGTCCTTTAAGATAATGGTGCCTGAGAGAGCGCCACACCTTGACAATGAGCGACCTTGCTGCGCATTGTCAGCTCAGAGGAAAGCAGCCACGCACGCTCCTCTTTTTACGCTAATTTCACTCTCATTACTGAAACCGGCGGAAAATTAAGTGAAAAAACAGCTTTTCCGGGGTCCAGGATATGCTTTCCCGGTAATGGCTCAACCGGAGCTCTGTGACAATCCGTTGACACCGAAAAAACCAAAACAATATTTTCACCCGGCCCTTCCAACGCCTCTGTTTTTATCACTGAATATTTATGATCTTGTAGGGACGCAAGGAAATCGGCAAAACAATGAAACAATAACCAAAGTTCCGGAATAAACTCAATATAGATTTTTAATACACGCATTCTACCTTTAAATTAGGCATAGATTTTTTCATAAGGATGAAAACGTGGGTGCAACGAGATGCGCGATTTTCCAAACAAAATTCCAAAAAACTGGTGAAAACAACCAGGCTTTTGTTTTTACTTTTCTTTTTATAAAATAAGTTAATGATATGAAGGAATCTAATAATTACTGAAACTATCATTTTTACTAACATACTTCAGAAAAAAAATTGAGTTCAAATATCAATTAGATTTCAATCCAATACCTCGATAATACCGTGATAGTGAATAATATTTAGTCTATTATTCGCAGTCCAATTGGCGAGTGGTTTGCCTGCTCACTTCTAACTATGCAGGCCTAGGTTCGATCCCCGCGTTCCACAAGTATTAGTTGTTTAGTGGATGGGGCTTGGTCGGGGTTGGCTCAGCCTCGCAAGGATAATGAGGAGTACTAAATTGAAGAAGAAAATCCGGAGGGTTTAGAAAACTAAATTTAAGAGCTGAGAAAGTAACTACACCAGCACCTCCTACCTGCCAACTAATAATTTTTTTTCTACAATAATAATCACGATATGCTCTCAATATCACTCAATAACAATAATAATACCACTGGGACTATATCTACAACAGAAAATATTTATATTCCGTAAAATAGATTAATCAATGGTAATTGTCTACTATTAGTACTTAGTATTAACATACCATAACTTGTAGTAATTAGTAGTCATGTGTAATTTTGCAAAGAATAGATAATAAAAAATAAAAAGAAGAAGAAACATCTCAAAATAATTATTAATAGAAATTACTTATTTATAGATTATTAAAATACAATTTAAAATGGTAAAAAAAAATAATATGAGTACAAATGTTTAGAAAAAAAATATACAATATTGTATTCGATCAAGCACCTCTGCTGCATCTAATTACGTTTACATCAAACTGATCTGAAAATTGTCTATTGTCCAATAACTTTATTTAAAGTCTCAATGAGTTGAAGACCATCTCCTAACTGTTTGAGCGTCTTTACTTCAACAGTCAAATAATCTTTGTAGAGGAGAGTATTTTAAAAGAAAATAAAGAAAAGCTATATTATGAAGTACAAGCAAACACTGGTACATACAGTATATTAGGATTACAATATTCTTAGCATTATATAACCAACGACAAAATTGTTCTGAGCTTGTTAATTATGAAAGGTGACATTTTTTTAAAGCCATGGTCTATTTCTCTATTGGTAAAAACAGAACTTGGGACATTTTCAACGTGATCGTTGATTGTTTTAAGTTATGGTGGATTGGAAAAGGAAGATTATAAATTATAATTAATTGATAATAAAGAATGGTGCGAAGAAAATGTACTCTATTAGGCTGTGACCATTTCTGTATTTTAGCCTGTTTTGTAGTTCTGTTGTCTAAATCTAACTACCAAGAATCACTGCAAGTGCAGCTAATGTACAGTCGTGTGTGAAAAAAAAAAAAGAGAAAATAAGAGGGAATGCCAGATGTCATGGTATGCATGGGAAATCGAAGGCAGCATTCCGGCGTTCTTCTTATCAGGAAATCCACCATTCTTCTTGGTAAAACAAGTGTGAAAGATTGTCTTTGAATACTACTGTGAGAAAAGAGTGATCTCTTTCACAGATCGATTCTTCATTGTTAATTATAGTTTAATCAATGATCATCAGCAACTAGGAACAAATGTGGTCTTGCAAGTATCCAATTAATTATTTTAATGAGTTGTTAGCCCACGACCGTGTTTTGGGCGTTCCATTAGGTCTAGAATAGCTCGCAGGTCACGCTTTTGGTATCACACAATGTAGCAATAATCGAACTGAATGACTGAATTTGTGTTCAATATTTTAAAATTAATTCTAGAAAGCAGCGAATCTATAGTTGTGTTTAGTCATTTTCCAACCTCTTTTAAACTAAAGATCTATTTAAAGCTTGTTTATGCCATGCATAAATGCATGAATACAAATGCATTGCACAGAGTCTAACAGTGATAAAAATAAGTTTTCAGGTCATGGGGCATGACCTGATCAGGCAGAAGAATGAACTGCTTGTATTAGGCCCTGAAGAATTTCTATTGAGCTCCAAGAGACTTCAAAGTATAAAAACGAGACTCTCTGTATAGTAGATGAAATGTAGTTACATGGAATTAATTTATAAGTTTGTAAAATCCAGAATTTGTAATGTATGTGTTTGCATAATCTTAATGTACCCTAGTGAACGTAAGGACGTTTTGTCGGAGTAAATGTCTCCTTATGTCCAAATTGGCTTCAATAGGATTCAGTATGCTAATAATTTCTAGGGTTATTTACCATTTTAGTTTTACTGGAAGAAACGAAACTTACTGGAATACTATCTGTCAAGCAATTGCACCACCCTGATTCACTATATTGCTAAAAAATTGTGAAAACAGGTAGGGGTAGTATTATTAATAAATTTAAGAGAAAAATGATTATTTTTTTGTTGGCAATGTGACAACTATTACAGTAATGTATGATACTAAAAATATAATAATAATTAAAAAACATTTTTTCCTTCTCTTCAAATAGTGAAGCTTATTTTCCAGTTTGTTTTGAACTGAATCCAAGAGAGTACTACTACTAGTTTTTTCTTTTATTTCCTCCAAGTTGCCTAGTATATTAATGATTTCCTGCTTTTCTTCAGGTGATACACCAGCTTGATGGGCAATAGTCTGTGCTAAAGCAGCTTGAACAAGCACCGTGAAATCCTAAAAACGTGTACCTACCTCCGTTACATATTGAAATAGGATTGATAAAGACTTTCGGACAATACTCTCTAGTTTAATTTAGTTAAAACTAAAGTTTGATTAAACTATTGATGAAAAAATATAAAACAAGGAATATTTGTGGGTCTACAAATACGATCACTAATGCATGATGAAAAGTTTGAGGAACTATTAAATCCAATGATAAAAGCAGCTTGGCAAGCATTCAAAAATGTTACTCGGGGTAATCGAAAGACGGAAAAATACCGTGATAATATGTCCTTATTCTACACTCCTTCAAGTACTCTTCCTGCAGTCCCACTCACACCTCTTCGCGGAAAATCTTGGTGCAGTGAGCGATGAGCATGGGGAACACTTTTATCAGGATATTTCATCTAAGGAAAAGAGATTTCGAGGCAAACTTAATATGCTAGGTAAGTATTGCTGGATCATCAAGAAGGATTCATAGGCGAATTACAGCAGAAAATTGTCATTTCTTACTTTCTAGATTAGTCAAATGTTTAAGTATTGTGTATTTAAGATTGCAGAATGTATTAAAAATGTTTGAAATTATAAATGCCTCGCGGAAACCTCCCTTGATGGGGAAAACTTGATATCATATTTAAATTCAGGAGAAAAAAATACTATCATAATCATACATATTTATAAATAAAAAAAATTCTTTTTTGTTCCCCAAGTTAATTTATTCAATTATGTGCCCCGACAGTATTTACATTTACTGTCAATTTACAATGAAGAATTTCGGACAATAATCCGGAACCTAATATGTATGTATATATATATTCCTACAACCTTCTCATTGCTATATATATAAATATATGCTCATTTATTTATATATGTAGCAACTAGAAGGTTGTTGAAAAATATTGTGATTCGTTATATTTTAAGACTACTGGAATAAAAGCTTGAGTGCTAAGGGCAGTGGAATAAATGTTTTTGGTATAGAGGGTGATGCAAGCTTTGTTTTAAACACTCCAGTAATATGGGAATACCAATTTTCATGACTTTGCGAACGGGTAACTCTTTTGTTGTCGATGATAATGAATTACCCAAGACTAAAAGCCGAGCTTCGTAAGTGACCGATCAAGGATTTGTGGCTACAAAATGGGCTTCAATGTCATTATAAGAACATTAGCAAACAATTATTATTAGCAAATTATTTACTGGTTTCTTTATCTAAGTGTAATTGCGTTCATGCTGGGGTGTCATAATGCTGAAATGTTGCAAGATTGCATTATCAGTAGGAAATGGTGAGCGGCATTTGCCTATGATATTGATGAAGAGGATAATGTTTCATTTACAAGATCTATTTCCGATGTAGCCTTTTGTAGTAATCTACAGCTTCAGCTTTTGTTTTTAGCCAATCATTGTCTGAAAACAATCGGAGTCAATATTCTTTCTGTAGAGGAGCATCTAGGCCAGGACTACTGCATTCCTAGTCCCATTTCGAGTTTCCATTCTACAATCAAATCTATACTACAATCTTTGTATGCCTTTACCCAGGAGTTGATTAGTACAAAATGTGATTTACATCTCTCACAGAGCTCATTACGTTTTTTGTTTCAAAATCATTTTAGTAAAAAAAAAAAAATAATAGTTTTACAGCAAGCAATACACATATATTATAAGCTATGTTTATGACTTTAGTTAATTACTGACTTCTTCCTTTGCGGGAAAAAGGGTCTTTAGCCAAAACTACTGCGCTTGACAAAGTATCACACAAAACATACAAGATCAAAAGGCTATTTGGTTTGGAAGAGGTCACTAGGCAAACTCCGCCTTAGACGTCGCTCTGGGTATCCGGGGATGAGGTGGAAAATGGATTGGTACACACGCATTAGCCCCGGGTGGTGGGAATGAAAGTTGGAGAGGAAAGGTAAGTAGGAGTATAGTTGCGTAAATCAGATTCAGTCTATTTTCGAACGATTATCCATGAGTTGGAGACGTAGTTTGGATCGTCTGCTAGTTTATTGTTGTTTGGACGTGATTTGAGGCCCCCAAGTGAGTCGCTTGTGTAATGTAAATCCCAGGCAGGTTATCTGGGTTTGACAGAAATGGTTTTGTTGAATTCTGGACAGGAACAATTGAACTGGAGGACAGGAATAGCGACAGAGGGTGAAAGTGCCATGAGAGGATATGTCACCATTCACTTTGAATCACCATTTGGACAGTGATGGTTCTCTATATAGGAGGTCTAGATGATCCTGTAAAGATTGGGAAGTGGTTATGAGGTCAGGATTTGAAGAGAGAATGAATGGCCGTGCCATCAAAAAATTAATAGAAGGTGGTTAAATGATTACTAGGCATATCAAAAGAGTATATAAGGGACAAGATGGGACTGAGTACTCCACCTTGGGGAACATAAGCAAGTTGCAGAAATAAGGTGGATATGGAGGAGAAGTAAGATATGCTGGAATATTTTTCAATTTGGAATGACAGGATGATGAAGTAGTACATGCAAGGAAGGTTGTCTTTGAGTTTACAGAGCAAGCCCTGGTGCCATAGACTATCAACGGCATGAGAAACGTCAAGAAACAAACCAGAGCAATATTCTTTCTTCTCAAATGAGGAGGAAATCGACAATGCGATGGAATTTATGTTTAGTAGAGTCCGACGAGCGGAATCCAAACTGAACGTGGGGTGGCTTATGAGAGAGCCAAGGAAAGTTGTTGAGCGGTTGAGCAGAAGTTTTGCAAGGGGCTTTACCTGCGAGAAAAAGTTAATGCAATAATACTATTTTCATTTCATCCACCTTCAGGCTTATGTTCACCTCTAAAAGAATTAGAGTGAAGAAGTATAGCATATGCATTTAGCCTATGGTGTAATGTACAGTCTCAACGAACATGATAAATTTTCAAAATGCATTGAGCACTTTTTGATTCTTTTTGTACAAACAAACTTTCCTTACCCGGCTTGGCCAGGGTGTTTATTTAGCATAATCTCCTTAGAAAAATAAATGAATTATATTAATAGTGTTAAATCAAATTAACTTTATTTAAGGGTAAATTAACTTTATTTAAGGGTAAGTTAATTTTATTTAAGGTACTAAAAGTATAAGTGAAATATTTTCTCTATTTCCAATATTAGGTCAAATATCCAAGCATCCAATATTCCATAATTCCAAGCAACATAAAGTTGTCAGTGGGTAAACATGGGAAGTGCAATGCCGTAGTATTTTAAGTCCTATTGGAAATGCTAATTTCTTAAAATTAGTGGTAACCGTAGCATAACAATTGTTTCACCCTTTCCTTTTGCTGTTAAAATAGTGTCTTCAATTTTATCAATTGTGCTAACATTGCAAAAACTTAAACCAACCACATGCTAAATTACGACTCAAAAATTAAATACTTAATTATCAAAAAATAGCTCTCAAATAAAAGTCATTTAAACTTCAACCGGTGATTCTTTAGATTATGATGTTATGCAATGTAGTTCCATTTCAAAAAATTGTTAAAGATACCTTACGGGTCACAAGTTATCGTTTTCAACATCACAAACACTAATACGAATTATGTGTTAATAATAAATGTTATTAAAAAAAATTAATGACTTTTGTCTTTATAATCGGCTTCACAGCCTTGACTGCCTTTGAGACATGAGATTTTACGATGGAGTTTTTACTATTAAGTGAAATGGCCTAATTATGATACTAGAAGGAACACATTTCAATAATTTATAGTTAGGAGGCATTCAATAATTAATTGATGACGTAACAAAAATTAAATATTTACTTATCATATTAGTAGCAAGTTACACAATGCGCTAAGAAGAGAGAACTGTGTTTACCAAAGTTCATACCGAGCAGCAATGCCACATAATAATACATACCAGATGAAGATGTAATTAATAGTCTTTGGCAATGGTGGGGCGTTAAAAATAAAGAGTAATAAAAAATCCAATATCACACATGTGGTTAATCGAAACTTTAAGAATAATCCATAGCAACCCCGGGATTCCCAAAAACATTTTCGTGGTGGTTTCAGTTAAAATTAGTTTCTTCTTCTATTCACACGACTCAGTTTAAGGATTCCATATAATGGTGCACATAAAGCTCTGTTGTAGCGAAATATTGGACATGACAACACCGAAAAAAAAAAAAAATTGAAAAACCCTCATTTATAATTTGATACTATCATTTTAGGTAAGTTAAGTGTATACCATGTTATAACTCTAATAGATTAATATTTTATTTTATTTACGGTGATTTTTAAAAGGATTAGAAAGCCCATGTTAGTTCTGACTAATCTTTATACCGATTCCAGGTAAAGTTTTTTGTATTGGTCATTGCACAATCAGCGGGGCTTCCCCGTTGAAGATGTGAACTGACCACCAACTCGCTTGAACCTCGAATATTACTTTTTAAAATGGCTGCTTTGCAAGTTATGAGCTGCTACTGAGAAATGTTTAGACAATGTCAAGAAAATATCTTCAAATAATATGCAGCTAGGGACGGAGACTTTTAATGTACCTCATGTCTTGGTAGCTTCATCGAAATATTCTAGTGATGTATCTGTGGATATTTAATTGTTTTTTAGTTAAGTCGCTCCTGGAAAATGACTTTGAATTACAATAACTTATCATGATTACTCCCATATACTAATTTTTCTGCTTGTAATGCTTCGTATGCATATAGACACTTAATTTGTTTATGTATTTTATCGTGATTTTAACTGCCAAATTATATACTCTTAGACGAACAGATTTTCCGTCACGTATATTCACGAATGTAGGCAAGGCCTAGTTTAAAACGTAGATCTATAGAAAACCTAGAGTTTAGATTATCAAAGCAACAATTGCACTGAGTCGCGACGATTGAAACCACGCCATTTGCGAAACAAACAATTAATACAGGCTCAATTATTTACAATGAAACGATCGTGCGTCTGTATTGAATATAGTTATTAATTAAAATAAAGCCGGGTTTATGATGTCAGTTTGATGAAGCATTCACGTTCCGAAACGCGTTTAAATGGATTTATCTAATGGAATCGTCCCTGATCTAAAACCAGTACTTACACCAAAATAATTTTAAATAAATTAATGATATACGAGGGTGGTCTGAAAAGTTTCCGACCTAACAAAGCTTTTATTTCACTAGCTTTTATTTATTTTATTATCATCTTCATGTTGAGGTCGGAAAATTTTAAGACCACCTGTGTATTACGTACCTAGAGGGTTGTCTGGTTAAATAAAATACACTGAGCCAGACATCTGAGTATAGTCGAATGATTTATTAATAGACAAAATATATGTTAACAAAAGAATGCATTCAATAGTTTCCCTATTATTCGCCTGAGTGCAAAAGGAATTGGTGAAGTCCATTCACCATGTGAACTGGGACCCTTGCAAGTGACTTCCCGTCCACTAGTCCAGTAGTGAGCCCCTGCTTGCTGGATAGAGGGAACTTGCAAGTGACTTCTAACTCGAAGCCTCTGTCCTTTTGTTTCGTGGTGGTCCATGTTGTAAAATGCCCCCTGGGGTTCTTGGGTAGCAACAAGAAACAAAGTATTGCTCTTACCCACAATGTTTTATTAGCGTATACTTGTCTGGTTCAAAAACCTGTGTAAAATTATTTTATCATAAGGTACGGAATGTCAATTCAATTGCGGTCAACTTGATGTCCAGAACTGGCCATGAAGGAAAGGCCGTAAATAAGGCCACACTTTGTCCTTTGTATTAGAAGGTCCTGTGATATATAACTTCGGAGCCTAAGCTCTGCTGTCGTAAAGGTAACCCAAGGCATCATGTTGCCGGCTGAGCATTTCTTAGCCACCAGCATTATGATGGATTCTTTAATAAAACTGAATTAATTTATGATCATATGATTTTTAACAATTTAATAAACTTGGCTCCTCTTCAGTAGAGCTGAACCAGTCTATCTGCTGATCGGGCACTAATGGAGAGTTTTCTTCGCTGAGAATTGTTTTATCCTTTACTATATTTTCATCAAAAGTCTGCACAGAATTTCTACTGCCCAACGAATATGGTATGGGTTTGGCAGTAGCTGCAGAAGGAAGAGGGGGACAGCGAGAATACATTTTCCGCTAGGCTTTCGCCCCTTGGTCGATATCTTCTCCTAGAGCTGTGCCGATGACTGGGCGAGTAGGTGTGACCCTTTATTGAAGGTCCAGGTGCCCAGTAATCTGGTTCAGTCCTTAAAGGATACTCATCTCCTACAGCGACCAGTGGTTCGACCTCCATTTCTCTAATAATAAGGTCTCCATTTTGGGGAGCATCTACAACAGAAGTGAAAGCGGTGGCAAAAATCTCCACGAACGATAATGCCAGGCTAGTCTGAAATGTGCTGCTGTTGTCGTTGGCTTTTCACGAGGCCTATGTAGTGTTAATCCGACACTCACAGCCTCGTCCATGACTACTTACCACTAAAACCATCAACAACATCCATTCCAATTCAAAACATGTCAATGGAAACAACACCACTGTACATTTCATTTACGTGGTAGTTCCATTCATGACAGTTAACATTTGTTTTGCGTATATTCTATATCTCTTTAATATTTTTATTTATTATTATTACGCGAGATGAGGGGTTGAACACCTACACATATTCAGTATTTTGTATAGCATGGCGGAACATACATACAAACGAATGACAATCGCCTCGTACAGGAATGAAAATGAAACCTCTTCATCGGGCTTGGCAATAAAAGTGATCAACGATCCTTGTATCCACTAAAATAAACAGTAGCGTACCTATGGGGTAACTACTATGATATCAAAATCGGATGCGGTATCGGTGATTTACGCTAGGTGAGCATTAGACAATACCAAGATGGTATTATGCCACATTTGCGAAGTTCGTTGTTTTACCCAGGAAACAACAAAAAGTACAGAGAGTGGTTTGTCAAATAGATTCTGCTCGCTACACTGCACAGCGGTCCAGATGAAGCGGAGGGTTAGAAAGCGATGAGGAGTCGCCTGTGTTGTCACTTTCTCTGTGACAAAGATCGCTCTTTTAGCGCACGCCTCTCTTTCCATTTATGGGATACAGAGATCAACCGAGCTTGACGTCTGGCAGTGATCACATGTCCAGTGACATAAGGGTTGCCTTTTGTAGGTTAGATGGTAGATGGTAGGATAGACTCCAAGGTAAGCTGAACTTACTTAAGTAGAAGCATTTATCTAAAGATTTGGATAAATTGGAGAAACATATCTGAAGAGTTCGTCCAATTAAGCTAACGACTTAAGGGCAAGGATGGACCTGTGTTGGTTTTCCTTAAATGTTGTTTATACTGTTGTGTAACATATATAATTCCTTAACTGTTGTTTTTATAAATGAATCAATTTCGGAGGCAGTTAACTCATTTGCTAGTTACTAAACAATACTAACTCACATAGCTCTGTCGTACATTTATACTATAATAATTCAGGTGGGCATGGCCAATAGGCATCCTTGCTACTAATATATTTTCTATTCATCGACAAAAATGCTTTATTATTAGCTATAGCGCCTTCAACAGCTCACGCTGCCATTCCCAAGTGATAATGATGCTGCCAAACAGGGCGGTGACTGATTTCCTACTCTTATATTCCTGATTGGCATCACTTGAGAATGTCAGCTTGAGCAGTTACAACCTCTAATGGGTATGATAAAATACTAATTTGTGGGCAGACATGGTTGTTCATGAATAAAAAATTAAACCACAACCAGTACGCACATCCTATTTGACACCTCTTATGTATGATCTCCAATTATTTATTGTTCTATATGGGCCTATGATAATGACGATATATAACAATAATAGTTAGCATTTTTCCGTAAAATATGATTTTCACAAAAGAATAATCACCACAGATGTTTTGTTTAAAGGAAACACTAAGTTTCCTTATTTCTAACTAGGAAGCTGTTTCTAGTTTTTTAAGGCCAGTAAATAGTATGCAAATGTTCATAGGCAAATTTATCAATGGCTTAAACAAAGACTGTCCATGCTGTAAATGACTCAAAAAGGTTATTTTAACTCATTGTTAGTCTTTTGAAGCTTCAATTAGTCTTACTCAGCGTGAAATTTTAAGTAATACAACGTTTTTTAAAGATTTAGCTACAGTATTTGGGATCGGTACACATGCAAAAAATTGAGGATCTTTTAAATGTTTCCCACCATATATTTAAAAATTATTTTTGGACTTGGTCTGGAGCAATTTTTAGTCTAATTTAAACTTAAGGCATATCTTATATATATTAAATTATGATGCATTGCAAACAGTATTAACGTCCAAGACAAAGTGAAAAATAAGGCTGGTCGTTGTTTTTGAAGTTACTGAAGGATTAGTTCACTTATGATATTCTCGTACCCGGGTTGAGCCCCGTGCCTAAACCAGCTTTCTCTTAAAACGAGGCCTCAAGTACCCCGGAAATATCCGGTTATAGTTCCTCTTGTTCATGAACTATCACCGTGCAGTGTCAGTTAAGATAAAGAATTAGAATTCTTTACAGCCGATTTCTACCTTCTGTCTGTTCCTTCAAAGGTTCGCGAAACCTAGTTTTTTTCAATATTTCGTTGATTATTTTTTTCAAAATCAGGACCCTAATGTTTTCACCTGTCAGTCTGTAGGCCTGACTGGCTTGGCCCAACGACGTAAGAAATATTTTCAAATCCATACATGATTAAGGGTCATTATTTAACTTATTACTTGGTCGTAAAAAAATGAGCACACCAGTGTCATACTGAGTAGAACTTTTTTCCACCTTTATCAATATAACGTAATTTTTATTTATTTTTTTTTATAACTGTAATTACCTAAAGTCGCATTCTTCTGTATTTTACAAAGTGATAAGATATTTTACATCTAAGTTTCATTCAATGCCTCGATCGTGCTAAAGATAAAACTGACCCTATGGTAAATTAAAATGTTTTATAACTTGGTAATAAAGAAAGACCATGTTTCGACAGTTATCCACAGTCAATGTTGTCACTTTTATATTTATGATCAAGGCGATGACACATGAAGCACCGAAATTGCAAGTTTTTGAAGACAATAATAGTGTTATTATATTCTTCGTTGCTATCATGGCATAGTAAGTGATGATTCATATTTGATGTATATAAGTGTATATATGTATTAATTAATTAATATATTAACCAATTTAGACGGGAATTTTCCAAGAATTCAGGTTGTCATGGGCTAAACATTTAACCACAATAAAGATAATAACACTGGATAAATTCCATTTAAAACATTGCTATCATAAAATCACTGCACAAACTATAGAACAAAAAGGTTATTCATTAAATCCTTAATAATTTTAATTGGTCAAGCTATTAATAAAGAGCTGGTAAACAAACTGAAATAGGTAAAATTATTGTTAAAAACAAATCGATAAAATCAACTCAACCTCAAAAACATTCAAGTGTTAGTAAAAAAATTAAGTCTTTTGGGGGTTAAAACTTCGAGAATAATCATTGTGAATAAAATTCAATATCCCAGCCCAGTAACACGATTTTTTTTCTATACGGAATGAAGAGGCTGGTATCATTTTCGTATAGAATTGTCTACAGAGTACATTATCGCTTTATATAATTTTTTGAAGCCAACCTTCATAGTTCCTGATCTATAGTAAATACACATAAAAATGAAAGGATTTAACACCTGAAATTAGTCTTTTACCTGTAGGTTTTTTTTTTCTCGGTTTTCCTACCTATAAAGAGGTACCTGTTTCAGATGTATTCATTAATTGTATTATAGATTCACTTTAGAGGTGCTCTTGGGTCTGGAAACAATATGCAATGAGCTCACGTACATAAAAAAGAGGAAAAAAATGTATAGCTCAATGCAACAACCAGTACGATACGCAATCCATTGCTCCACGTACAAATACAATGAAATAAATAATACAGAAATAATTAGAAATGTGAGCAATGAAGTTTACACCAGCATTGAGAAGATGCTAGACAATGGAGGCTAAGCATTCGAAATCCGGGTAAGGTATTCGATAAGGTGAAGGTGAGACGATTTCTTCAGGTGAAGGGAATAAAACAAAGATCAAATAATTGCCAACACCACGTTGCAGCACCTGGTTTCCAGGTGAACTAATCGATTAGTTTTGGAATTAAACTAATGCTGTTTTAATCGATTTCAACCGTCTTAACTCTTATCCACCTCCAACGGGCTTTCGCTTCGTAACCGGGTCTGCTCGAGCCTGAGCGTAAACATAACTGTCTACCTCCGTGGTAATAACGATACTCATAAATGCATACTAAAGGATATATAAAGAAATGTACTGAAGATACTTAATGTACAACCATGGGTGATTATGAAAATAATAAACTTAAGGACTGTTTAAAGCGAGAAAATAATTAAGATTCAAATCTCAAGAACAAAAGAATATGTTAAGTCATGTCTGACGTATCGCACACCTAAGCATTTCGATTCGGTAAAATAATAACATTTATGTATTAGTTCACTGCCAACACATAATAAATACTATTTATAGTCATGTCGAAATCAATGCAACTTGATACCATACTCCAGAAGAATGCAAAATATTTATGTTGATTACCAATGAATTGTTTAATGGCCCTTCGTTGTTGTAACTTGCTTTAACATCAACGAAAATTTTAATGAAAGTTTTAATTATTTTCCTTTAATATAATGCAAATAGGCGAAACACTAATGGCGCATTGCTGTTTTGAATATTTTGATATCTTTCATTGGATTACCTAATGTGACCAAATATATTGATTTATATTACTATACAATTAATTATTCAATGGTACATAATTATACTCCATTGACTTGGTTGTAGAGTTTTATTAACGTTGTCTGGTGATCGAATGTAAACTATACATTGGGCTGGTAAGTCAGATTCGCTATAACAACAACAAAATAAATTAATAGTTAATCGGTAGCTTAAGGGTTTTTAAATTGAGGTTCCTATCAAATTTTCAGGCATCAATTATTTGTACATAAACTAAATTTTATATAGTTGTAAGTTTGAATGTTACCTCCAAACTTCGGCACATATGCTAGATGACCCTACAGAGCGCGCGAGGATCGAATGACGCTCCGAGTTGTAACCTCCTGAATATGGGTACTCTTGTTAAGACAATGGTCAACACTTATTATCGACAATTGTATTGATTCAGGTCAGTTATAAGCTTTATTTGTTTATTGTAATATTTGTAGTGCTAGCTAATGTGTACATATGTTTAATATTACAGTTCTAAACTGCATCTGCAAGTGTTCAATTTATAACCTGAGAACCTCCACCTCCTTGAAGTTTCTGAATTCGAAACTTACATATTTTTAAATATAACAAAATAAAGGAAGTAGAAATTGGAGAAAAGATATTGAGAGATGCTTGTAGGATTCTGCGCATGATTATCTGATCATATTTGAGACTCTTTTTAAAGTTTTTACCGTTGCGCCATATTGCAATGCTTCCTCAACCCTGGGTGATAAATTGAAACAATGAACGAATTATTATATGATGTATATTACAGATTTACCTGTTACAAAATCTAACTAAAAACAATTTTCAGGGTAGTCCAAGGTGTTTTTAGATTTACCTCTCTCTCTTTCTAATGTCCTTATTTCGAAAGAAGGGCTTAAAATGGCTAGAACAGGCAAAAAGCTATGGAAACATCAGGGTTTTTGATTTTGGAATAAAACAATCAAACCTTACAAAAATTATTACAGCCTATAGTGAGATACGACAAACTATGAAAACGAAATATTCCTATGATTGGTTTCTAACTAAATTTTTATTTATATTGATTTCGTTGAAATATTTCCTTTTATTGATATTTGGCAACTAGTTATTATTTAGCAAAATATATCCATGTTTCGTTATGTTTTTAATTCTCTAGAATTACTGAATGCAGACAGAGACTCTGTTTTTCTATGGATTAAAAAGTATCTACAAACACAAATATTAAAATGATACAAAAATTATTAAAACTGCATTTAGTTGATACAATATTCCTGAAAATGGAATATAATTGGGATATTTTTTTCATTTCATTGGTTAATTACTTTAATGCGTGACAGTGGGAGTCCTGGCAATGGCTAGTTTCTCCACTCATATTCTGAGCGTCTGTGGTTCTCACGCTCTCCATCAGCCTCCACTGGCCCGTATCCGGGGACGCGGCTGATGGAGGAGCGTGGGGACTTTCCGAAACTCAACTACCTCACCAACCATGTGGATTTGGGAGGTCTCTGGGCTGTTTGTAAATATTGTATGAATGAGCAAATTTATCACAATTACTTAGAGTCCAATAAGGCAGATTTTAATTTTACCACAATAAAGATTTTTCCTGATAATAAAACTAGTTTAAAGAGCTGAAAAAGTAAGCTACATTCTTATCACGATTCAGCAAATCTCTATTATTATTACTATAAGGTGGCACTTAAAATTAGAAATCTAGAAACGGCTTGTTTGAACATTTTACTTCTATTCTGGTTTAGGGCTGAGAGTTTAGTGACTTGGTAGAAATTATAAGCATCTTACAATTTGACTAGATCTGCCAGTAGTGAGAGGGCGGTGTATTTAAATTATTGGGTGCCTTCGTCAACTGCGCGTTGGGCATCTATCAGTCGTTTTATCTGTAGTTCACTTGTTCACTTTAGATTAATAGAATAGGAAATATTACCTGGATCTCTCACTTTTCTCCCCCCCCCTTCCTGTTTGGATGAATGCTTAGAAATTATTAGATTTCCTCTTAATGCTGAAATTAGTTGCGGCTCTTAAAAAATCTTTTACTGTGATCCAGTATAAATTAAGAAAACACTATCTCACAAAAAATGTACTTTAAATAAACTTCATTAGGATCATAATACGACTAATATAATGGCAATACTTTAACAATGTTGGAATTTTTACTTGACAATGTCAGTTAAAAACAATTGTGTCTTATGTTTAAATCTTCATAATATCTTTGTTAAACTTTTATTGATCAATCGTTTATTGCTACGCTTCGGACTGACATCGGTCGATTCTCAGGCAACATCTACACAACCAGAAAAATATATTAGTAGAATAATCTTAAACTATTTTGCTATGATAAAACATTCTATTGCTGACACAATACATCACTCAATACAAAGCACATGCTTATTACTTAAATGTTGTGTCGTCTCAAATTTAAAATAATAATAATAATAGTTAAATTATATCAGTTATTAAAATATTTCCTGACCTTCAATGGAAGTTATGAATGGTTACACTGGTAACAATTACAATGGTGATTACTGAATTATATTATTAGCGATCATGAATATGATTAATCAGTATATATAAAAATTTATTACTAATGATTTATAACTATTAACTAATCTCGTTTGGTTTCGCCGATGACTTATGATTAGCCCGATTAGATGGAATTCTCTCCAAAATAAGCTTTTATGAGATGGCATGATTTCCACCAAGTCTTACAATAAAAAAATAACTACTACGTTCTAGTCTCCAGTTTACTTCTTAAAAAAAAAAAAGTAATTGAGAATCTAAGAGAGGTATTAAGCTAGATCTATCTGCTTTTTTTCAGAGGCTACCGTAAATAGCCTGTTGAAAGCCCCATTATCCCTGATATCGATCTCCTCTCTGAAATTCAATCGAACCGACAATTAACGAAATAAAGAAGTGGAAGAATGAAAGGTAGTTTTGATGGTTGACAGTTTTTGAACGGGACCGTTTCGACTCGGTGACTAGTCATGGAGGACGGGGGTCACAGACCTAACTATTGTCTCTCTCTTCTGGCCTAAGAAAAAACCTAACGAAATGCAATCTCAGAGGATACTCTTCAATAGCAATTCAATGCCTGCTAATTTCTTCCTAATTGATCACATAGTATTTCTAGAGCCTAAATTCAGTGAATCTCAAAGTTTTCCCTTTTATTTTAACTGCAAGAACGAAATATTTGTGTGATTGGTTCGTAACTTAAATTTTAAATGGTATTTGGCAACTGAGCTGCAATGAGATCTAATGGATTACTAGATGACGTGGCAAATTAGTTCAGTACATCAATTGAAGATTATGTTAACTTACCAAAATTGTTTGCTGTAAGATTTTTGTGTAGATGAATTATTTCCAAATATGTTTGTGATTTTTATATGCAAGTCTGTATTTCCGTCAAACTGTTGAATTAGATTTGAACGGCAGTCAATAAAGACATGTTGCATTGGGTAGGTAGTTTTTTTTTAAATAAGGCAATAGACTATTTGATTCACGAATCAGGATCCTTGCACATATTTTTCACTATTTGAAGGATATTTTTTATTTTTAAAGCTACGAACTAAATGGCTTTTACAAATTACGTACGAGAGAGAGAGAGAGAGAGAGAGAGAGAGAGAGAGAGAGAGAGAGAGAGAGAGAGAGAGAGAGAGAGAGAGAGAGGAAGAGAGAGAGAGAGAGAGAGAGAGAGAGAGAGAGAGAGAGAGAGAGAGAGAGAGAGAGAGAGAGAGAGAGAGAGTAAGACGATATCAAAAGATCATCATCCAAGCCAATTTCTGGAATATTGCCTTTTCGAGAAATAAAATATTTAAATAGCTAAAACACTGACAAATAGCCGAAAAAATATTAAAAATAATTTAGTTTTAGTTCTCAAATCTATTTTTTTTTAAATTTATTTGAAACCCTGTGTTTCCTTCTTTAATTTTTCTTAGAGAAAAATCACAATTAAAATTATGTTAATCAGCTTCTAATCTCAAGTTCGAAAACGTTTTCGAAGCGGGCCTAAATGTGTTCGTACTTAGACACATTGGCTATTATTTCACTAGCCCATTTAACTATTATAACAGTTGATTGCTATTTTAATTCAGAGGAATTAAGAAAAAGTATAATGAGCGAGAAAATATAACCTAGATTTTAAATGAAGGCAAATTTTAGTCGGTCTATGGATTGGCCAGCCATTAAGAAAAACTGACGGAAAAGGTGAGCAAATTTTCATTTAGTGAATAGGGACATACATTTAGACTTAGATAGCAAACATTATTTGCAAGACAATGTCACATATATCTAATAATAGTATCAGTCAAAGCGGAGTCATTTGGATAATGTGAATCTTGGAAAATTTGTTATTGATGGAATGGTATGTAAGATACACTCCATTTCAGTATTCCCTGTTCATTCTGTAATGGGATTTTAGCTTCCCCATGTTTTTGGGATAAATAAGATGGGACATCGCTTATTTAATGAACAACTAACCGGTAAAGATTGGAGGGAACTAATTTATAGATACGTTGTGCAAACGGGAGAATATCATAATGTGCTTGTAACTGAATTCAATCACTGAATCTATAGCTGAGTGAATTATCATCTTCAATCTCTCATCTTCAATATTAACACAATCCCATATATCAAGATAGAAACCTCAGCTTCCAAATTTGCTAAAATTTAAAGTTCCCACAATCTGTCTTAAAGTTGACCGTCAACTTCCTTCTAAAGCCATAATCTTCCTAACCTACATATATATTTGCATTATCCGAACGACGCACTTTCCTCTCCTCTGGAAACATTCCATTATTGTCCTATTCACCAAACCCGGTAAACCACCCAATGACGCCTCATCTTACCGTCCAATTAGCCTACTCCCTATCCGCTCAAAAATCAAAAAAAAAAATCCTCTACCTCCAATACCTTCTTGGCAACATTTGCAGATGACACTGTAGTATTGTCATCCCACCCAGACCCCGACATAGCATCCCATAACCTTCAAAAACACCTTGACGAGATCGAGTATTGGTGCAACCAATGGCGGATCAAAGTTAATGAAGCAAAATGCTCCCACATTACCTTCACCCTTTGTCGCAAGACTTGTCCACTAGTTTATTTTAATTCTATTCCTCTCCCTGTATTCGAGACAGTACGGTACTTAGGCTTCCATCTCGACAAACGACTGACCTGGAACCCACATACGAGACTAAAAAGACAAGAACTAAACAGACGCTTCGTACAACTGTACAGACTACTTCAAAGGACATCCCATCTCTCAATAGAAAATAAACTACTAATCTACAAAGTTATTCTTAAACCAATCTGGACATACGGAATAGAGCTATGGGGGACAGCAAAAAAGTCGAACATCAAGCGTATCCGATCCTTTCAATCAAAACACATGAGAACAATAGTAAATGTCCCTTATTACGTCAGAAACAAAACCCTTCATAACGATCTTAATATACCCTACATTCTTGAACTCATCCCTTCCAAGTTTATGAAATTCCACAGTAGCCTTTCCAACCACCCTAATCCTGTAGCACAGTCATTGCACTGCGCCACTCATCCCTATAATCCTCCTTGGAGACTGAAACGGCAGTGGCCTCGTGACCTGCTATAAACGCGTGACAGCGGGGGTCCTGGCAATGGCCAGTTACTCCAATCATGTCCTGAGCGTCTGTGGCTCTCGCGCTCTTGGTCAGCCTCCACTGGCTAGTATCCGGTGACGCGGCTGACGGAGGAGCGTGGGGGACTTACAAGACTCCGCTTTCTCTTCGCATGTGGATTTGTTAGGTCTCTGGGCTGTCTGTAAATATTGTATGAATGAGCGAGTGAATGATGAATTGTAAATATGGTATGAATGGATTTATTGGATGGATGGCTTATCGCAATTACTGATTGCCTTATAAAAGGCAGATTGTAATTATAGCCCAATAAAGAGATAATAATAAAAAAAAAAAAAAGTTGACCGCAACATCTAAACTTTTAAAGAATACAGAGCTTCCCCAAGTCTTCCTGTATATTTGTTTAGTTATACACCTTAAATGTCCTGGAAATTATTAAAGTTAAAACACACAACTTATAACGTGATCTCCCCAAATGAATCATGATGTAATAATATTTTTATGATAACGCTGGTGTGAATGAAAGATGGAAGAAACGCTCAATAGTACTCAATTAAACTTCTTAGATGTCAAGACCTTCTTAGTTTTAATTTATTTCTTTTGCTAAGGTCAGAAAGTACAAAAAAGGGACCACAGCCATTGTGAAAGATCTTTTGAAACGTTTCTCTTGTGAAACCGAGAGACGAGCGAGAAGGAGGAGGGTCAGGAAATGCCTTCGGAAAACCTAGAAAGTTCACGTTCATAGGGCACGATCCCGATTGTTCATAATGACTGCTTAATGTCTGTTCAACGAATGCCGGCCAACAGGGGAACGATATTAAACTGCATCAATGGGCGGCGACAGAGGTAATCGAGTTTCGTTAGTTGTTGCGTAGTTTATCAAAAAATTTAGAAATAATATATATCATACATTTGTTGACAGAAAATAGTATGAAGCGCAGCAATAGTCACGAGTGCACTTTTGCTTGGAGTGTGTATTTATCTATCTAGGAGGGACTTAGTAATGGGGCCGTTATGTGCAGGTTATCTGAATAGGAAATTTTAGTAATGGTTTATCTATTGTCAAGGAAATGGGATTTTAATTACATCATGAAAAGAAAAAAGTAGAGCATAATATTTTTACCCGAAGAATATTTTGAAACGGTCGGGATTGGGACCTCATGATCTCATGACCAATCTTTAAATATCATATCTTCAAAGGTACCAAGATTTAGTGACTGCTGTTATTTAAATATTTGGTAGATATAAGCAAACTATAGGCATTTGCCTATAGACATTATACCCTCAAGAATTTCCAAATTAGACGAATACCTATCCGCTTATGCGAATCCTCGTGTCAAATCCTTATCCAGTAACTCCCATGCAAAGAATCCTCATCGTCTCCTAAAATGGCAGTGGCCTCGCGATCTATTGTAAATATAAAAGTACGTCATGCAGTCCTGGCAGTGGCAACTTTCGGAGAGGTAGGCCTGGGGGTGCCCCGCTGCATCGAACTCTTCCACCCGCCACCTTGCTGAGGAAATTGCCTTGGGAGCAGGGGTGCTCCTGCGCAACATGTGTGTACATATGGTTTAAATGTGAATTGTACATAAGTATGAATGGATATGGTAATAAGTATGAGTGGTTACATGCCAACCAGTAATGCTGTATAAGCAAAGATATTTACAAAAAAACATACGAAATAAAATTTAAGAAAAAAGTTCATTACATTACAGTGTCTAATAATTATAGAAATGATTGATTAAGAAATATAAACAGGAACAATTTCAAATTTTGGATTTTGATGCATGCAGATGATACACATGATAAATTTGCGACGGCTCTCTTAAGAATCACGCCAGTTTAGTGCTGCTTCAAGTTAATCTTGTCCTGGGTAGACAGAACTAATTCCTAACGCTAAGATATAGATTCGGCCTCATCAGATAGGATGGCAAAAATGTAAGGCCTGTCTAGCCAGTTTAGAGAATGGATCACTACCCAAAAGTGCAATTGGACGCATGAGAATCACCTGATACCAAGTTGTCAGTGCTCAGTGACTGCAGTTTTAAGATCTGCTGAAGACCTAGAAAAGGACTTCAGCAGGTTTAGGAGCGCCTATAAATGCTGTGCGAAAACTGCAGTAAATCACTTTAGCCCCCCATTGATTGGTTTGATTCAGGGGGGTCAACAGTTTAAACGAAGTATCCGAAACGCTTTGTGTGACCATCCTCAAGCGTGGATGTCCTGACGAGTTTGATTTTCAGAAAATGTCTCCTGACATGAAGAACCTCATTTGACATGACCGAGGCCATTAAGCCGGGTAAGTGAATGCTATTAAGTTGTTATTATGTTCTAAGAGCCTGCAATAATTGAACGTAAGTGATCCTTGGACATGGAGGCCCCGTTCCGACCTAGCTAGGAGATGAGAGATACAGGTAATTGGCAAATAATAGCAGCGTTATTGTTGAATTCAAACGTAGCCGTAAAGGACCTTCTCCTGCGCGTTATGGATGCTCAGCCGTGGATAACAGAAAGGAAATGCACAGTGATAGCCTCTAACATAATGATTCGTTCAATTATCATCATGAATAAATATGAGGAACTAATTCACTGGCTATGTTGCTACAATAAAGGAACCGTAATAGTTTTGTTTTCTTCCTGTGATTGATTACAGTTGTTATTTTAATTAGTTGATAACAATCGTCTTTAGCATTCAAAAGCTAAAATTAGGTCCATTACTCTTTTTAAGGCCATCAAAATGTTACTAAATCTGTTTTAGATTTAGGGCCATTGTACACATAAAAAAATGTATTCATTAACAGCGATTATTAAATAATTGAAATAATCGTACTATGATTATGCACATACACGATCGAAGATTTTCCAATCATTAGTCAACACATCTCAATAATGGAGTTTCCAATTAACTAAAAAATAGAGAAAAAAATTTGGCTTTTTACAAGAAAGCAAAAGTAGGAAAATTATAAATTAAGAAAAATAAAAAGTAGACCACACGTCCACCTTTCAACTAATTCCTGCTCATGCGTGGGAATCCGTTTGTGATGTTGATTTCTTGGCGCTTATTCTCTCAATACCCACCCCATAAAACGTATTCTTCGTTAAAAAAAAAACAGTACAAATAAAAAATAAAACTGAAATATTAACTTTGCTGGGCTAATAGCGATATATGCTCAACTTACTCAAACAGAGTTTCGGTTAATTTTTTTCCTCTCCCTTTTCGTCAACCATCAACTGAAACCTACATGTCAAATTTCACCTTCCAATGACAAAATATGGTAGGCAAGATTCCAAGTGACACGTTAGGATTCCGGTTTCTAAAAATGTAAAATCAATGTAAGCAATCCTAAAAATGAGAGAGTACTGTCACCTAAAGGTAATAGGATTTAAATTTTGATAATAACTGTTTTAAAGGCCGAAAAGACCGGGAATTCTGTGTATATAATGTTATTTTCTATAATCATAAAGTCACATAGTTCTAACTCAATTAAGGCTCCGTTTATGGATCATCCCTTTCACTGAGCTCCTCATATTGAGCTGCCGAGCTTCGATGTGGTGAGGTAGCTAGGGATAGGAGGGGGGGGATTATGATATTAGCCACCCCACTATAAACTGTAAAAATTGTAAATTCCTTCATGATAGTTAGTCATATCGTGTGTATTGTTTTTGGTCGATCAGGTTATAAAATGGCATTCTCGTCTAGAATGCTGCTTTTTGAGAACAAAAAATTAATGAACTTGGAATAAAGTACAGTGTGACCTTTACACTAAGACCGGCCACGTTCCCACAGTTATTTCTCAATGGCATTTACAACCCAATGGAAAAGTAAATGGGATAATGGCCGAGTCCCAAGGGAGAAGCTTTACTCTCAGTCAGAGCGTTGTCATTCATCTAGAAGGCTGTCTGTCTCTTTGATTTACGAATGGGGTGGTGAAAATTATTTGAACTGTCTGAAATTTTAAGGTGATATTCCACAAACATTCTGATTAGATTCTGGTTAAAATTCCATAACATAAAGTATATGAAATAAAAGTGGAAGTATGATTTTTTAAGTTGTAAATTAGACGTTAATAATCAACTTAATTGAAAATAATAATCTTTAAATTAGGCTATTTTATAGTAAAAAATTTAAAATCTTCTTACTAGATGAGTGATAAATTTAATTTCTTCTTTTAATCATTTAAAACATAACATGAAATTTTAAGATTTAACCGAAGTTATCTAATACGCTACATTACTATGATGATCCGGTTGGTCGTCACCTCCCTGTAAGTTAATATATATTTATATATAACTTTGAATAAGGTATCGAATTAAAGAGCTCAACCTTGTGTCAGTATTACTTTTTTGATTAATTTTACTAACTAAAAAGTTTTTAAACATCTCAATAAATAATACTGCTTATGCAAATTGTACAAGATTAAGATTAGAGAAGATTTATCTCAGCGAGAACCAGGGAGGGGGCTTACCTAGAGTGAGGCTTAACTCTCGTTATCTTATAATATTATTTACCTTGCTTTCTTCTCTCAATTAAATTTCAAAATCATATTTGTTAATTTTTGATATTTTTTAAATTTATTTATTTGCTTATAAAGAATGGTCATCTGTTCTATTTGTGGTGTAAGCATTTCTAGGAAATTAGTGTTCTAAATTTCAATCAATCTTCCAAGTGCTGCAATTTGAAAGTCGGGGATAACCCATAATATACCTATACCCTACTATACCTATACCCATAAAAGCCCGGGCACTCTCCATCAACAAAGTTAACAATCCTAATTCTCCTAAATTTATCCAAAGCATTCGATACCATAGTCACTCAATCCTTCTTTCTAAATAACTATTAACCTTCTCTAACAGCTCTATTCGATGGTTTCAATAATTTTTTCCAACCGTTCACAAATTGTTGCTATCCCTAATCAACTCCTATCTGCTTCTTTTACTGTTTCGTCGGGCGTAGCCCAGGGATTGATCATTTCTCCCCTTCTTGTTATTACATAAATGATCTCCCTATTACTAATCATCATTGTTCTCACCTATTGTACCTGAAGACTTCCGAACATATTTATCCTTCTCCGGTTTTTAGGTGCGTTTGCGGAGTCAAGGAGACCTATATCGAATCAATGCTTGAGATTAAAACTGAGGTTAAAAAACTATTTATTTTATGATGTAATAGTTCTTTTTGTTTACTTGATGTATTATTATAAACAACTTTATTATGATAAAATTACAATCTGCCTTATTTAATAGGCAATAAGTAATTGAGATAAATGTTCTCAATCATACAATATTTACAAACAGCCCAGGGGCCTCACAAGTCCACATGGTTGTCAACTCCTTCGCATGCGAAAGAGAAACCGGAGTCTTGGGAAGTCCCCCACACTCCTCCGTCAGCCGCGTCACCGGATACGAGCCAGTGCAGGCTGACGAAGAGCGCGAGAGCCACATACGCTCAGGGCATGATTGGAGAAACTGGCCATTGCTAGGACTCCTACTGTCACGAATTTATAGCAGGTCACGAGGCCACTGCAATTTCAGTCGCCAAGGAGGATTATAGGGATGAGTTCAACAATGTAAGGTATATTAAGATCGTTAAGAATGGTTTTGTTGCTGACGTAATAAGTGGCATTTACTATTGTTCTCAGGACTTTTGATTGAAAGAATTGGATACGGTTAATTTTCGACTTTTTTGCTCTCCCCCATAGCTCTATTCCGTATGTCCAGATTGGCTTAAGGATAACTTTGTAGATTAGTAATTTATTTTCTATTGAGAGATGGGATGTCCATTGAAGTAGTCTGTACAGTTGTCCAAAGCGTCTGTTTAGTTCTTGTATTTTTAGGCTTGTATGTGGGTTCCAGGTCAGTCGTTTGTCAAGATGGAAGCCGAAGTACCGTACTGTCTCGGATCGTGGGAGGAATGGTATTAAAATCTACTATTGGGCAAGACTTGCGACAAAGGGTGAAGGTAATGTGGGGACAGTTTGCTTCATTAACTTTGATCCGCCATTGGTTGCACCGATACTCGATCTCATCAAGGTGTTATTGAAGGTTATGGTATGCTATATCGTGTCTGAGTGCGATGACAATACTACAGTGTCATCTGCAAATGTTGCCAAGAAGGTATTAGAGGTAGAGGGGACATCAGCGGTGTATAGGTTATAGAGAATGGGACCCAGGACACTGCCCTATGGAACTCCTGCTTTTATGGGATAGTAGTTATATAATATTCTATACCACAGTGGACTTGGAAGAAGCTGTTTGAAAAGTAGGACTTTAGGATTAGGAATAGGGTCTGTGGTAAATATCTTTTGAGAGATGAACGGAATGCTGGGGAAGATGATCTTGTGGACAGGGAGTGGGCGGTGCCTGTGACAGCTCTCTGTTGCGACCCGCATCGGCAAAAGTGACAGAATACCTCAAATTTGTGCTGGGCCGCTTCTTGTTGCTAGTTTTTTCTCTTCTGGCCGACGACGTTGCTCGGTCCTGGACTTCAGCGTTCTGTAAGCCACGCAGCCCTTGTAGTTGGCCGGATGTCCTTGCTGGCAAAGCACGCATACCGCAGGCGATTTCAGGGTCGTTTGCACAATTCGCTTTTGTGCTGCCCACTGCACTTAACACATCTGGGAGGGTGGTGGCAGTAAGATTTTGTGTGCCCATATGCCTGACAGTTATGGCACTGGACGATGTCGCGTTTGGGATACGGTTTTTCAACCTGTACCCTTGTGTAATACAGGTGTGTTAGATTATATATCTTCTCCACTCCAGGTGTTCGCTCGAGATCGACAAAGTGGTAACGCCGTTTTTATTGATTCATCTTGTTGCCTATCCTCGCTATTTCGCTATTTCGCGAACTTTGAATCCGAGAGCTGAGAGTTCGTCTTCTATTTCGTCAGCTGGTGTGTTCGGGTGCAAATTTCTGATCACTACTCGGAGCGATCGTTCTTGTTTTAGTTGATAGGTATGGAAGTCGGCATTGGTTTCTTCCAAATACTTAATAATGGCCCGATAAGTATCGGGAGAATTTTTGTCTATATTATTCTGTGATTACGGGGTAATTTTAACGGTCATCGAAAATTCAATCACAATGCCATGTTGTTTTAAATATCCTTATTAAAGGTAAAAAAAACTATCTCCGTTAGTCTCTATATCATTCTTTGTCTTGATGTCTATATCATTATTTGTCCCACTTGAAAAGTGGGAGGCCTTGTGATATATTTTATAAACCGAATTTCTGGTGAATTTTCGCATCGGGTATGGGCTCATTCTATTTGAATCTCAACGAAAACGAGGCCGAAGCCTCAAGTTAATTTAAGGACTTTCTTAGCGATTGGCATCATGATATGTCTGTTGTTAATTTTGGGTGGTCTATCTACCTTATGCTTCTACAACCTTTTATGTTTTCAATGATTCTAATAAACAGTTCTTGACACGATTTTATTATCGATAAATCCAGCCAGTGTGAGTAAATGTCTGTTCAAAAGAGGCATTATCAAGTACGTACATATACACACAGGTCTTCACTTTAGAATTTTATTGTTAGTTCCGACGTGTTTTAAATTAAATAATATCACTCATAAATTATGATTTTATTACATCAAACTTATAGTAGTTTGTAATCTCCGAGGTACTTGGAGGATTTGGGCTGGATGTAAATATTGGTGGATTGTACTGATGTATCTTTTTTTACATGGATCGCACATTATCCGATCATACATATAAAACTATAAAAGACTATCTATAACCACCCACCGCCTGACATATGGGACTGAAGTGCCTCGTGGGTCTCGGCTGATTGGGGTGTCCTAGGCACTGCTCTTGTTCTTGTGCACTCTCAGGCTTGCGTAATGAATTTAAATATACAAACAACGTGCTTAGTTACCGGAGTGTTTCTAAAAAAGTCAAAACATCTATATTATCTGAAAGACTTCAGAATACTTCACTTACATAACGTGCAGACACTTTTGACCCCATGGCCAGTGTGAAGATGACATAACCGACTTCTGATTGAGTGCTAGAAGGACCAGATGACTGGGCCCAACTAGGACTGCCCAGCACCATCGGTCAGACCTCTTTGTCGCAGGCTTACGACACTATGTTGCGACAGCTCCAGCCAGATTAGGCGATAGCCATCTTCTATGCCAACTTCAAGGATGTCCCGCTCGACTATCCAGCACTTTAGCGGTCCATGTCCCGACCCAGATCTGTGGGGAACAGGGAAGATCTGTGTCCTGCCAAGGATCTGACAAGTGGAACAAGGTCCGTTACACAGTCTGAAATTCCTAGTCACTCTGCTAAATGCATCACGCAAACCACTCACTGAATGCACTGTCTCTTATCATTCATGGTTATTTATATTCATTGCTTACTGAAAGTGTCGAAATTACACTTTTACAGTATTAAACGAATGATTATCAAAAATTTCAGCTTCTTAGGCAATATATATATGAGTTCAGATAATAATATATATTAGTTGCACTGATAATTTTTTGTTTTTTTTAGGGCATGACAACCACAAGGGTCAACGGTGCTCAGATATATGAGATTGTTTTCTTCATTTCTGTTTTAAAACAGCGGTTTATTATAATTATACAGTGGTTGGAAAGAAATGCTTTTACCGTCATTGGGACTTAACTTACTATAGAACATAGCAAGCTCCAGGGACCCTTGATGCCAACTGGAGCGCAGTTGGCACCCCAGTCCCACCTGTCTGGTATATACGACATGTATTCTCAATTTCGCTTTTGGCCACTGATCGATCGATGTGGCTGAAAACCATGTTTCCCATCAATATTTCACACATCGGCACAATACACTGATGTTTAAATAGTTGTTCAACTTTTGTGCTCTTAATAGAAGCACATGAGTCTTATAACGGCGCTTAACTCTATCAAAAATTAAGTTGGAATACTAAATATAATAGCACTAGGAATGCAATCAATCTATATGCAGAGGTTTATGTAAGTATTTTCTCGTCATCACAGGACTGTTGTTCGATCTCCATAGATATCAGCTCTGCCACACTTCAATCTAGTTGCAGAAAATGCCAATAAAGTCACTGCAAATAAGCGATCAGGAAGAGTGGATTGTTTTTACTTTCATGCATTACATGTCTTTTTAACTTTCTATCAACTTGCTGTAGCCAACGTCTTCAAAAAGAATCTGAGCAGTTCAAAAGCAAATATGTCATTATGCCATGTCAATATGTCATTAATTTCAATTAATACTGCTAAAAGGAAATTTTAGCCATCCCATAATCTTCAAAAACACCTTGATAAGATCGAGTATTGGTGCAACCAAAGGCGAATCAAAGTTAATGAAGCAAAATTTCCCACATTACCTTTACCCTCTGCCACTAGTCCTGTCCACTTTTTTTTTTTTAATTCCATTTTCTTCTTGTATCAGAGACAATAAGGTATTTAGGTGTTTATCAGACACTGCGCCACTCATCCCTCGGAGACTAAAGCGTCAGTGGCCTCGTGACCTGCTATAAACACGTGACAGTGGGAGTCTTCATTCATGTCCAGAGCGTCTGTGTCTCTCGTGCTCTTGGCCAGCCTCCACTGGCTCGTATCTAGTGACGCGGCTGGCAGAGGAGCGTGGGGGACTTCACTCCAAGACTCCACTTCCTCTTTCGCATGCGAGAGAGGTAACAATCATGTGGATTTGGGAGGTCTCTAGGCTGTTTTTAAATACTGTATCGATGAGCGAGTGAATGAAAATTGTAAATATGGTATGAATGAGAAGATTTATCACAATTACTTATAGCCCAATAAGTTAGATTATAATTTTATCACAATAAAGAAGTTTTATGATAAAAAAAAAATAATCTATAAAACTCTGATGGATCACTTTGTTACTGTTCAAGCAAATACGTTTCTTATGGCTTACTGCTCTTTTTTTTTTTTTTATTAAAATCATTATATGACAAATCAGTTTAAAATTATCAGAAATCAAATTTTAATTACTCAGAAAAGACCGTGAAAAAAACGGTTGTGGCTAACCATGATAGTTCGTTTATCAAATACGAGGGTGGTCTGAAAAGTTTCCAACCTTACAAAGCTTTTATTTCACTAGCTTTTATTTATTTTATTATCATCTTCACGTTGAGGTCGGAAACTTTTCGGCCAACCTGTGTACACTGCTTTATGTGTTCATATCAGACCCCTGACTTTTGTGAACTGAAACCATTCAGGTGACAATGTTTCTTTAGAATTAGTAAATTACATACAATATAAATGTATAATTACAAACTATTGAAATGTATAATTACACATCTTAACATTTAATATGAAATCTAATTCATTGTAACTTGAAACCTTTAAGCCCAAGAGGAGAGGTTCTACTTTCATTTAGCATTCCTCTTGCTCTTGATGTCGGACTGTAGGACTTTCTGTAGGTCTGCGATAGCGGGGCTCGAACATCTACTAGTAATACTGGCTCGCCCAATGAGCATTATTCCAAATTTACTTCTCTCCAATATACTTCGTTGATCTATCTCACTATGATTGGGTTTATTATAACTCAATTTAGAAATGTGAAAAGTACGTCTATAGAATTATCCACGGCTTCAATATTACACGGTCCATTGACCGAATTAATAATAATAGTGCCAGATCCACTATGGCCGGTTATTAAATGGCG
Source organism: Acanthosoma haemorrhoidale (assembly GCA_930367205.1). Classification (NCBI taxonomy): domain Eukaryota; kingdom Metazoa; phylum Arthropoda; class Insecta; order Hemiptera; family Acanthosomatidae; genus Acanthosoma; species Acanthosoma haemorrhoidale. The sequence continues at coordinate 121,516,884 of OV884011.1, read as the reverse complement.
TTGTCCCTCTCGGTTTCCTTGCACCACAATAACCCCTCACTTATCCAACAACAATGGACTCTGATGACTCACCTGTTGCCTAAGTGGTCCGCTCCCATTAGGTAGGGGGTAGTCACATCCAGGAAATTCGGCTACGGAAGATTCTCTTTTTTCCCTATGTCGGCTGGGGGGGGGGGGGGGGGGTCGGCCTCTTCTTCGCCACGGAGGATTCACGCCATGACTCACTCCACGGTCGGACGACCATGACTCAGATACTTAGGGCTCATCCTGCAGGACACCTGGTCCTCTGGATCCGAACCGGTGACCTCGGAATTCGGTTAACAGCCCTCCTGAGTCAGTCCACTTACCTCGGACTTTCTTTTGTGTGGTCACATACCTTACCTACAAGTCACTTTGGCCGGGTCTTATCCGGTTCTAAAAAAAAAAAAAATGAAGTGTGACAGCTGTAAACGATTTCAATTTTTAAATTTCAACTTAATCATTGTCTACTAAAGCCCTAACACAAAATCATTAATTAGAGTAATGATATAAGTATAATATAAAATACAAATAGAGATCATTTTTATGTCCTAGTCATTTTGATGCTTTATTATTTTTTATGGGCCTGGTTTAATTTTTAGGATCGTCGGGTCTTTAAACTACTCAAAATATCATGTAGAGACATACAAATTTGGGCTTAGTCAAAGAGGTCTACACAATGTTAATGATTTTCGTAATTGTAATTTAAAAATATAAAATATAAATTACTAATAGACTGTTGAGATCATTAATTGTATGCCCCACAAAAAATTGATAAGAAGATATATCTTTGTCATTCGATTTATTTTATGGAATTACTTTTATTTGGGACATCATAAGGAAATTCTTTGCAAAATATAAGCCTATGGCTCAAACAGTTGAATTAAAGTAAGAACGTGATTTTAATGACTATAATTATTGTTTAAAACGACAGAATTCTAATTAAAATATTAATCTGTACATCCAGATCATTATTGGGATTAGTTATTAATCATTTATTACTATTAACAAGAAAACACAAGATTAAAAACAAGGGTTTCTGATTTTGAAAAGCAGAAAAAAAAGAAACTCGAAAAACAAGGGGACAGGCTCCACCCAAGCACTTATTACAAAATTAAACGGATTGCCGGAGTTTCCTAAACTCCAGAAAGCGACAAACGATCCAATGTAACGGGCCATTGATTTTATTCATTATTCGATAAGAACTGTTATGATATTCATAACACTTTTCAATAAATGCACTACTTAACCAATAATCTATCATCTGCAAAGCGAATCGGATTACGAACTAAATAAGGCAATTGATCCACAAAGCCGTCGATGGAGCAAATCGCCTATCTTTATGTAAGATTTGCTGGTTCATTTGTCGGAAATTAAACGTAATTGATGTCCCTTATTGTTTTCGAGATCCTACCGTCAGTTAGTTGTAAACGAAGAAGTTGTTATCGTAGACTGGAGAGTTGCTAAATGTAGACAAAGACCTGGATTTGGGCCAGTTCAGGTACTGGCGCTGTTATGCACCGCGATTTAACGCGATTAGTGCCGAACTTAAGAACCAAGAAAGTGTGATGGAACAATAGGTTACTAGCACCGACGTGAAAAGCATATTTGAGCAGGAATGTGCTACTTTGCCTACCTTACGACCCTTCGAACCTTTTTGAGCTAATTGTTTGTAGTTTAGGGTAGTCTGTTAAGTGTAACTAATGTGTAACTAATAATGAAACGTCTAAAGCGTTTTCCATTATAGTTCAATTAAAGAAAACAATTGTATGGTAATTGCAGCCAACACTCCAAGAGTATATGAATGCTTTAAATGCGGTTTTAAATACGGGGTCTATTTGTTCCATTATAAATAAAACTAGCCAGAACTAGTCCATAGTGCATTCTAAAATTGAAAGAAGATTATATTGAAGAAGATATCATATTTTTTAAAGACCAAACATAAGGCTTTGTTACTAATCACGAATAAATTTTATTTTTATATTACTCAGGCATATCAGATGGACTAAGAAGAATCTCAATTTTAGTGAAGAGATAAATAAAAACTATTTTTACACATTTGCTGGATATGGACCAACACTTGGTTTCAACAATCCGGATTTATACAATAATGCATTACTTTAGAAGGTATGGTATAGTTTAGGTCCTAAATAGCACCAATATTAGTTTCTCTTCATAAACATTTGTTTATTGGCCAGCGCTTTCCACAGCACACATCTGTCATTCATCCGTCCACCATTTCTACAACCTATGAATTACATGAATGGAATGATCGTTCGTTGTGTAGCATGACAAAATGTTGGCGGTTGGCTGCATTTGCCAATAAAACATACATATGTATAAAAACGAACATTAGAATTTTATTTAAAACCTGTATTGTGTTTTTGTTTTTATTGTATGGAAGACTAATTTAATGCTTTTTTTTTTAATCCAACTATGAGCTACATTCTTGTTTTATTATTTTTGGTGGTTTCTCTCCCAAGTAACATCACTTGTCGAGTTATGATACTTCTTCTTGTATGAACGCCGAATCCTTCATATTCAGACCTGAAGGTCCCTTGAGATGGAGTACAAAATATACCTTCAAGGAAAATATAAATATCTAGAAGTAGCGAAAATAGCAAGAACCTTGTAACAAAATCCCAAAGCACTTTTAGACAAAATTCTCAAACGATCGGCCTATTCTGCAAAGAAGAAAATTACAGGCAACGGTACGTTTTAGGGAAGATGGGCAAAATATTTTCGCTATGAGGTCATGAACAATGACGCAGGGATTACGTCGATATTCGCCAATGTTCCGCCTCGACGTGACGACCATCCCAAGACATGAGACTTTTTAATCACTTGTTCACAACTGGCCATTACCGGGTCTAATGACGGCAGGTCCATCGCTGGGGTCAGCGGGGGCAGCTATCCAAGGAATCGGCCAGCTTTCCAAGTTGCACAACTCTCCTGTTGCTGCTATTATAGTGGCGTCACCCGGCCGGCCGTTTGTAAACAGGCTTGTTCTTCAGGTGAGGAAGTGACTTTTTTCATAGGCGAGGGTTGCCCTCTTATCCCGTCTATGGTTGTCCGTCGTTGACAAAGGCCAGGATACGACAAGCGGAGTGCTCAGTTCAATAAGGAAACATAATGCATTGCGCAGTTTTTGCAATAAAACTGTTACATTTTATACATCTTGTTAAAGATATCATCCTGGAGCAAGAACCCTACCTATCTCAGTTAAGTATGTTCGAAGATAGTCTACTTATTAATTTTTATCGGAAGAAGAACAGATATTGAAGGAAACTAAAATATGAATAATTAGGATTTGCATAACTTGCTGCTATCATTAAATCACCTATTTTAATGACCTTTTGCAGTTATAGTCCACTAAAGCCTCAACAAATTTCAAGAGTTATGGTCCATCCAAAGAACCCCCGTTGATCGTGTATTGGAGTGAAAGGGATCCTCATATATTGGCAATATTTTGATAAAAGGCTTATTTTATAATAGGTTTTTGTTATAATATCATGGGCCCTGTATTTACTAACCACATACCACATGTTAATTTCTTTATTTGCGAATTTTAGTTTGAAGTTTTCATTTAAGATTAATTAGTTAGGTTATAATTAGTTCGAAATCGAAACAAGTTAAATAACATTAAAATGAAATCGTTGATAGTTGGAATCATAACACAGCTTTGGGTCCTCTTGTCTGTATTGTTCATATTAAGGCCAATAGAACAAGGTGAAGGTGCAGATTCGTCCGTCTGCGGTGGGAGAGGAGCTGGAAGAGGAGTACTGGTGATCAGCCAAGGATTCGGTTCGTTGGGTGGGCGTACAAGAGGCCGGGTGGAGTACAGGCAGTCACTGGTACAGTTGGACGAAATGTACCCCGTACTAGCGGGCATCCAAGATCATATCGTCTCTAAGCATTCGAGGCATCTGGACAACCTCTTGAACAGAGTTGACATTGTCGTTTATGCCGGTCCATCAGGTATCATAGATAATTTTGTAACAGAGAAAGAATTAATCTCTTTCACGTACCCACGGGTGGGGATATCTGCCAAACCAAGCCTAGCTAATGACGAGTTTGTTTTTAGGAGTATACACAATGTACTGCACTCAGGGGTGAGAAATGCTTCACTTGGAAAGTTTTTATCAAAAAAAGTCCTGTTCGTTCTCTTCTTGAACTCGGTAGCCATTGAAAACTTGAGCAACGTCCACAATCACACTGAAGTTTATAGAGCAGAAATCACGCTGAGGAAAGCCTTGGAAGATCTGCAGGCCCATATACACGAGCATTATTCTGACGAGGAGACAGTATTTGTCTCTCTACCTCATTGGTCCATTGTGAAAGATCGAAACTCGATAATTAGTGTGTGGGGCCGAGGCGTTGCCGAAAGGTTCGTACCTCCGATTCGAATGGTGGATGTCTGCCCACTCATCGCGACCTTGCTCGGAGTTCCAATACCTTACTCCTCTGTTGGAATAGTTCCATTGTCGTTCTTAAATGGTTCTCTAGAAGAAGAAGCGAAGGCTGTTGCTTGCAATGCAATTCAATTACACCAACAGATATTTAACCTTGGAGTTTCAAGACACAACCAAACCGTATTGAGTATTTTAGGACACATTAAACGGAAAGAGTACACAGAGTGCAAAGTGCTCAGTGAACGATTAATACAGATCTGTCAATCACATCTGCACTCGTCAAAAAAATGTTTGGATAGCGCTATATTTTATTTTGTTGTATTAGCGCTTATTGGGTGGATTTTCGTTTTGATAAGCGAACCGATGTTAGCATTTACCGGCTATCGGCCCTTAACAAGGAACTCTTTTATAGTAATAACTTTTTTGTTTATCTCGATTGTTCTATGTGAATTTATTTACTTCACTTTCGCGTTGCATCATTCATATCCATGCATTATATTCATTCACGTGTTCCTATTGCCATGGTTTTTACTCTTGACCAGATATAAAACTATCTGGGATTGGTGCCTAGGTAATGCTAGTATAGACTCTTTGGTATGTATTTTCGTAGTTATTTTATTAGAAGAAATCCTAGTAATCTCATTCGATGGTGGTTTTGCAACAGTTTTCATTCTAACAATCGTAGGGACACTTCCTCTTGTGTCTCAGTTTCGCCAGACGCCGCTTATTTATTCCATAGTATGGTACGTCAGTTGTGGTTTCGTATTGGGATTGCTGAATTTCCCGAGAGAAGTTGTAAATTCAAGAAAAAAACTTCTTAATTTTGCTGCAACGCTTTGGTTGTGCTACGGACAAACCACCGTTTTCTTTTTTGACCAGAAACGCGATTCGATAATTTCACAAATATTAGTCATTTACTTGTCGATTTCGACAATCTTGAGTAACGCCTTTATCTTGCTGCCGACAATTCCACCAGTCTTGTACTACCTCTCTTGGGCGACATTGTCATCGCTCATCCTCCCCTTCTTCGGAAGTAGGAATATAGAACAGAGACTGATACACGTATCCCTGTCCTTCGGTACTTCACTTTTTGTCCTGTCCAGAGACTTGGAGTCCCTAGCCTACATCGCTCTTATGGTATTCGTGCTGTGCTGGGTGTTCCTTGAGAGGTCTTTCATTGGTACTTGTGACAATTACTGGTGCAACATTAGGAGAGGTATGCTCCTAGTCTTAAGCTGCAACTTGGGCTACTTGCTGTCTGGCACCATCGAGGAAAATACACCATCTACACTTCTCACTGCGTTCTTGCCATTGGGTATGTACTGGAACCACTTGATACCATACTATGGACTTTTGTTCTTCAAGTACATGGCTGTGTTTATCATCATAATGACTGCGTACATCTCCCTCATCTCAAGAAAGTGGAAAACAGACATGGGTTTTGTTTACGGCCTGCTACTCATTGAAATGACGTGTCTCAGATTCTTCATGCAATTCATGATTACAACAATGGATACTAGCGATTTGATTAACAAACATATTTTTATAAACACATTCGCTATTTTATTCATGATATCGTACTATTTTGGATTATTATACTCACCGAAATACCTCAAGAAAGAAAGGAAAGTTTTCAATGAATTAATACTTGAGCAACAACATTCCCTTTAATAAACGCACATGATCAGACATATGCACACAGTTTTCTTTAGTGGTATTTTAATAGTTGATACATTAAGATTATTAAGTACTAACTGTAGCTAACGACAATATTTATGTGGATTTTGATCACCTAGCTTACAATGTTGTTTTTACGTTTGAAAGGCAGATTTCCAGAAGAGTCTTCGATTTTTGAGATATAGATCGATAACTCGTTTAGGTTAATATTTGAGTGAAATAAATCACTATTAAGGTATCATTGATTTTTTTTCAAAATAAGAAACCTGGCTATACTGACGGCTTGTTTGACTTATCAACATGGAATTTCATACAGAGATTCACATTGACATTGAAAATATTTACAAATACATATTTAAGGATTCATTGTAATTAATGTTTTGGTAATATATTTAAATATCGTGTAGAGTATCAAATTAAAGATCTCCTTGTATTGATTAATAATAAGTTTGTTTTTTTTGTGTCTATATATGTTAATTCTGTATAACTAACACAGATTGAATTTTATATGTTAATTTTATTTTAGGTTCAGATGATGCTAGAAAGAATCAACCCAACGGAAAATGATAACTTTGAATTAAGTGTTAGAGAAACTGCTTTTGATTATTAACAAAATAATTCAATAAAACTTAGGGTAATTAGTAAGGTCGTTAAAACCATTAATTGTATGGTACGTGACATGTTTCAAGTACATCTTCAGTTTCATTGTTAGGAAATTTCGCATAAATAGTGAGTAGATTCGGTACTGTATCCTGTTATTACTAAAAAGGTTCTGGAAATAAGGGAACGGTAAAAAAGAATAAAATTAGAGTTTAAATGAAAAATCATGGGCTGATGAAACGATTGCATTTACATAAAATCCAAAGGAAAACAATTAAAATCAATAAATGATAAAATAAATTAGGAGAAACATACGAGAAAGAAAAAAAGATAATAGAACATTATGTATATGATTCTAAAAATTTAGAAAATAAAGAGCCTATAACTGAACTTGTGAAAATTCATAACCATAGCTTTGACTTTTGTGATGTACACATTATTAAAAAATAACCAAACAAAAAGAAGACTGTAGGGTTCGCTTGGGCTCACAAAATTTTGTTTTGGTAGTTAACTATGAAACTGTTTGAGTCATTTTCAACATTTTTTATGCTAAAGTTTTAAATATTTTGTCTTCTATATTCTATCTAACCTCCATCAACACAGTAATGAAATAGGCAAATTATATATTCCATTTTAAATTATTCAAGTAATTTTTTATACCTATCCCTCAAATTTATAAAAAGTATTATGTTTTTTCATACAGTACTTACCACCTTAAAATTTTAATTCATTTTCACTTTAAATGGTAAACTAATCGTTATTTGGATCAATAAAAAATGAAAAGATAATATCTGTCCTAGGTGAGTTGTTATACTCTTTTTATTGTTTCCCAATCTTATTAATAATTAAATTAAGTGTAATTGTATTGTATTTTTTTTTATGTTATTGTTCTTCTAAATATCCAAAATTACATAGCATGTTCCAGATTGCACTCTTCCTGATACCTGAATAGGCGAACCATTGGACTGAGGATGATATATTAATAAAAAAGATATATTGTGAGAGACTCCAAGCTTTTATTTCTAAGATACATAACTAGCAATCATACAAATGTCTCTGTTTGAGTGCTACTACTCCGCAGAATAATAAAATAAATTAGTTCTTATCATGATAGAGATATGCTTATGTTACAACATGATGCTGTCTTGAAGTGTCTACACTATTCCATGGAAGATTTGCTTGATATGAAAGGTACGATCCTAGCCCACTCTTCTCTCCCTTTGATCCACCCAAGTGAAGTTATAACACTGAGACGTCATTTACAATCCGTGACTTTTTTTTTATTACATCCGACCATCCAACCTAAATTTTTGAGGCTGTTTTCGTTGAATGTTTTTTTTTAAGTACATTTCAGATATGTTATCAAAGGCTAGATCGCCGCTGGCTAGGATCCGTTGTTGCGCACCCACTGCCCGCGGGCGAAGACCGCTCATTCCCACGGATAAGAAATGCAAATGCGGATATAATCGGCAAGGGAGTGCAGCCCCTGAGGAATGCGACTATAAAAAGAGAGCAGGATGATTATGATGAGGTGGTGGACAGTTAGCCGGACCATTACACCACCCCCGCTCTAGTCAGGAATGTAGCAACGGTGAGCCAACCTGTCTGTCGATGGCACATTCCATCTAGCTGCTCATTCCGATCTTTCGCCTATCCTCGACTCTTTTTTAGCATTTCCTTGGTTTTTTTATTAATCGGGAACCCTTATTCTTTCGCCTGTTTGTCCTGGAGGGAACAATTTATGTCTCACCCATAAATTTGAAATTTTATGTCGAGATTCAATCCGATTACCCGACAATATAAAAAGTATTTTCAACTCCACAAACCATAACTAAAAGTTGTTACCTTTCTTTGGAGTAACGGTACTCAAACAGAGACACCTGTATGTTGGTATTTACATAATGTTAGAAAGAAAAAACTTAGAGTCTCTCCAAATATATCTTATCTTATTTATCTACTATCCTCAGGATTATAATTTACAACAAGAAACACAAATTTGGAAGAATGATGCTGAAACGAACTTAGGCTGTAAAAAAAAATGGAAGAAAACCACCCCAAATATTTAGCTAAGTGCGCTTTTCCGTGCAAAGACATGGATTGTAAATGACGTCTCAGCGTTACAGCATTACGAAGTTCATATTACAGGAGAGGCAATGAACAAATCAAATCAAGATCCAACTAGAGAAGAGAACCTCAGGGCTAGGAGCGAACCTTTAATATCAAGCAAATCTCTCATGCAATGGTGTAGATGTTTTAAGCAGTTACACGGGTGGAGAGAAGAAGAAAAAACTGGCCAAAAAAGAGGACACTTCAACTCAGTACCATGTTGGAACATCAGCATATCTCTATCATGATAAGAACTAATTTTTTTTATTATTTTTCGGAGTAGTAGCACTTGAACAGAGAAACTTGTTTGATTGAAACTTATATCTAGAGAATATATCTTTTTTTATTGACATACCATTCTCAGGACTAAAATGTACGACAAGAAACACAACTTTACATGTTTGGAAGAATAATTACATACAAAAACAGTTAATTTAATAAATAATAAGATTGGAGACAATAAAAAGAATTTAACGCCTGTAAATAAATCTTTCCAATTTTAGTTATCATCTGTTATGTATACCAAATTGGTATATTTACTTCAAAATTAATTAAAATTTATACATAATAAATCAAAATTAAAGAGATCTTTGCTCCTAACATCCATCTACTAGTGATTACAGAGGCATGACATTTTGCATGGGAGTTCCATTCGATGCCCCAACGGTGTTGAAAACAAAATTAATTCTTTGAAAAATAATAAGCGTCACAAACCAGTTAGTTATTGTGTAATGAAATTTAAAACTTTCGGATTTTAGAGGACCGTAATAACACAAAATGCATAAAATGAGATTAATCCGATTTTATTTTTTAAATATTTAAATAAAACAGCTTTGTTATTAAAAGGAGGTTGTTCAAGGTTAGCCAACCAGGTCTATCACTTATTTTCCTTAGTTTTCAAAAAACAACATAATTACTACACCAAGGTGTCTATGTAAAAGCCTGATTTCCCTATGCTCACCACGAAATGTATCCGGATTTCTAAGTGATAAACGATCTCAGGCTGCTCTTCAGGGCCATAGAAAACACAACAAACATTGTTTCAGGTATTTTTCCAGCATATTTTTAATGCTTCATGACTTACGTTTGAAAGACTATTTTGTTCAGGTTTTAGCTCTAAATCGCCTAGAAAAACTAAATTAATCCACAGTTAAACTTTAAATCTGTCCTTTGGATGGAGATCGCCTAAATTATCTACAAATGTACAAATTAAAAACCCTGGTGATTATATTTTGCTTTCGCTCTGTGGTTTAGTGCAGGATCATTCTTTCCAGCCTTGGCAATTAATGAGTCAGGCGGTCTCGGAGCGTACAAATCCGTGAAAAATCAAGACATACTTTTTATTTGTTTTGTTGCTTATCCTTAGACAGGAGTAGTAGAGGATTTGTCATTCGTTTTTCTCTAAGAAATCACATAGGGGCTCGACATATTCGCGACACGCAGTGGGACTAATTTGTTATGCGCAATACTCTCCGGTGAACTCAAAATATTTCAGGTACCAACGCAATGAGCTTCTATATTCATTTCAAAAATATTGGTTGTCATAAAACCTTACTTAAATGATTGCCCATGTTTTTTGCCCTAGCAGAGTCTATCATATTGATTCTATCACTAGAATACCTTAACACAAATATTTCATGCTGAACTTCTGTATCACTAAAAATTTCTCAGGAAAAATGCAATAATAACTTTTGTAGAAAGTTTGAAGAGTCTCCTTTGTAAATATTTTTTTATTTTTTTTTTTTCCAAAGCTCTCTAGTTAGAATTTTATAGAAGTTTGTTCGGGGTGGACATATATTCTCTTTCTACTCTTTGTAAGGGTCAAAATAAATAAAACTTTTAAACTTATTTACGCAAATTTTGAGCGTAAAATAATTCAGATCGGGTATAGATTGCCCTTTTTGTCAAACCACTTGTTATCCATAACCCCTGCTTATGTATTTCAATGAATATAATACAATTGGCAATGACCAGTTGCATTCCCTACTGGAATGCATAAATGCCTTGAACTTGAGCGAGAGAGGTGAAGGTTATAAGTTTTATTGTTCATATTGCCTTTAATGTGGTTATGCTTAAATTATAAAATAACATTAGCTCCACCCTGGGAGGCCCATATTTTATGGCTGGCATTTTTTTTTTGTTTAAATTCTATAAAAATGAACACTAAGATAATGCTGTAATCAACAGAATAATTATTATAATAAGTATGCACTTTATCAAAATGCATGATGATCCCGGCGCACACGGGGACGAGTATCGGAAATTTCGCAACATTAACCAAATATTTTGTAACGACTTTAAAATATATAAAAACTTATTCCTTGATCTTTGAAGTATATAGTATATAGTAAGTTTTCGAGCGAGTCTACAGGGTTTTAAAGATATTATGTTGATAAATATGTTCAAAAGTTGGGCACTAATGACACTAAATAATATGACTCGAAAATTAGATGTTTTAAATCTTTTGTTTCTCAATTATAATGGTGTTGATCTTCTTTTGTGAATAATATATAGTAAATAAACTTTTTTATTGACAAAATCAAAGTATGGCTATCCAGAGCTTTTCAGTATCCCTACATTTTTTTTTTAAATCAGAAGAACGTAAAGTTGCAAGACACACGCCTTTTGTTGATTGCTCTGACAGACATAAAATTCGCAGATAAAATTATCCAACAAATCTAAAATTATGAAATAAATAACCTCGGAACATACTAATAACTTATTAGTTATGATACCATAGTTAAGTTACAAAAGCCTAAGTTTATCCTGATGAACTCGTATGGTTAAGCAGACTGAGCTCATAGATATTACAAAACATTAAGATTTGAGAACAACAGTGGAAAGCTCATATTTATTAATATCGACCATGTCGATTTTGATTGGTTAGTTTTTGGTGATTATTGCAGTTATTTGAAATTATCCATCTAAGCAATTTTCCATGACAATGGTGGGTTAGCAAATAAAATGAAGTATTTTTCGGCAGAAATACTTGATACTCTTCTAACCATTAATTGTTAAGTTTTTTAAGAAACATAGATTAGCCGAACCGGACTTACTTGGAGATATCTCTTTCAGTTTTACGTCAATTACTTCAATTATACATATTAAAAAAAAAAAACATATAATCATATTCACATCAGATCATAATTGATGTATTAAAATTTATCTTTGGTGTCATTGTGAAACCACTGAACCTTAGATCAACCAGCTTGTAGCCCATTGTAGCACGCATGAGCGAGATTAAATACCTACCTAGTTTTCGAGTCCAGACTGTTGGCAGATGTTTATAGGGAAAAAATGATGATTATAGGAAAGTGAAGGCTCCCAATCACTAATGAGCCCACGAAGGCTGCCAGCAATGACGACTGATAAAGTTAGCATTTTTCCACTCGAGCCGGTAAATCGCAGGTTTGAGAGTTTTTTTTAATTTTTTTAATTTGAAATTTGCCATTTTAATTCTGAGGTTGTATTATATAAATTTAATAAGGAGAAGACATAAATAATTCCCGACAGGGAAATTTATAGTTTTACGTGGGACTTCAATGTGAAATATGTTAAGAAAACTATTTGGATTTTCAAAAACTTATTTTTTGATACAGCCTTTCAATAATTCTCAAGATACGCCTTAGAGGCTATTTAGATTAGGTGCTTATATTTTATTTGTTATCCGTAACTTTCTTTTTATAATTAACAGAATCGTTGTAGAAACCAAAATTAAAAACCCATGCCTGTTCCATTGGTTTACAGTGATCTTGATGGCTTGAAAAAATTATATTTTTTTTTAAAATACCCAGTTTACAATAACTGATCCGCAATACCATAAGTATCTACCTTGATATCGTTTCTTTATTTTATACGTCAATTAGTTCCTTTATTTATATTTATAATTTTAATAACTGAATTTATTTCATAATTAGAGTTAAAAGAGATTAAAATAGCAAAGAAAAGGAGAAAATAGCAACTGGTGCGTCAACAACTAATAAAATTGACTTTTATCCATATTCGCTGTGACCCCTGTTTCCCCTTTGAGGGAGAGAGAGAGAGAGAGAGAGAGAGAGAGAGAGAGAGAGAGAGAGAGAGAGAGAGAGAGAGAGAGAGAGAGAGAGAGAGAGAGAGAGAGAGAGAGAGAGAGAGAGAGAGAGAGAGAGAGAGAGAGAGAGAGAGAGAGAGAGAGAGAGAGAGAGAGAGATCACGACCGTTGTTTAACACCATGACTCCACCACACTTTCTGCATCGATGGCAACAGACTATACAGGATACTCAAGTAAAGTTAGTTTTAGTCCAAAATCGTTCTGGAAAATGAGCCCCATCACCTTCAAATTTCAAAATACTAAATTTTATTTATTAAATAAGGTAATCTGTTGCATAAATTTATAATCTGTTTAAAATGTAGCATAGCTACAGAAAGTATAGAAGCTCTAGGTGACAAGTTGTTTTCTTAAAACTTCTAAATATTGTTATCCAAAATGATGGGGTTTAGAAAAAAAATACATAATTATTTCGTTTATTGCATGTTATTTTTAAAACAATTCATGCATATGTTTCTTGATTGTCTCTCTTATTTTTACCTAGAAGTTAATTAGCTTATGTGTACACAATTACCTTATTAAATTATTAGCTATAATAACTGTATCGCTACATATTTTGATATGCCGGAATGGGAGAAAGATGGTGGGGCGGAGCGGTTGCGCGGGGAAAGTGAAGTATGCAGTGGCCTTGGAGTACGTGAAAGCACGTCCTTGAAAGGACAATAACAGAACTGGCTTCATCTTTTTTCTAACAGTTGCCGCCTACACAACTGCCGTCCTCGCAGCTCTTCTCCATCTCTAAGTCTATACTCTTGTCTCAGAATACTGTGTGAGCGTAAATATGTACTGTGTACATTCCATTGTTGAGAATCGGCAAAATCGGGGAAATTTCCCCCTCAACGATAGATCATAACTGATCAACCCAATGCGAGATTTACCACTACTTTATATATTATAAGCAGATACTCGATTAGCCTCACAAGGACCCGTTTCCTCGACCAGATTTAGAATGGAAACAGAATTGTATGCAGAAAAAAAATTGTATTCCCTGAAAAAGTTACCCTGAGAATAACGCTAATAAAAAGAACTATTACTTCATAAAAAAAAAAAAATAACAATGTGAAATAAAGTGTACACCTCTATAAGAAAAGATAATAATAATAAGTCGTGAAATAAAATAAAAGATTGTTTAACTGCATTTAGTAAAAAAAGTTATTGATGGATCCACATGTAAGAAACAAAAACAACAGTCTGCAAAATTCTGCAGAATACAATACGACATTCGATTAAAACCATTTAAGTTGTTCCTTAAAACAAAAAAAACTACAAACTAACATACTACCTCAAATACAATAGTAAAGCCCAAGGAAGGAGGCAGCCATACAAGTAAATATAGATATATTAAGAAATAAAATAAAAGCTTGAAAATATAATATAATAAATGAATGGTTCCCAGACTAACGAGCGTCCGTCTGTAGAGTACTTTTCTACAATGCAGACTCTATTTTTTATATACTAGAATTTGTATAAAATGTGGCCTAGCTACAGGAAATACAATGAAGCAATTGTAAATAGATTCGTTTGTAGAATCTATAGTTTGTACATATATATAACTATATGTATAACTACATATATAAATGTAACAAGGGGGTATGGATTAAAAATAAATAAATAAAAAAAAAACATCAATATCTTGGAAAATAAACGATATTGTTAGTATTGTCACCTTCATTTATGGGCGTACGTATACAATTTTTTTTTATATCCATCTAAGCTAAATTTAAGAAACCAATCGACGCAACTAATCCTTAGATCACAACTAGAAAAATGTTACATTTCACAGTAAATGTCAAAATTAGTTTAATATTCAAGTGAATCCTGCGAAGCTTCTAATTCCATAAATTTGAAACTATTTTCATCTTGAGCTAATTATTCCTGGAAAAATGAATTCCCAATTACCCTCTAATAGTAATTTGCTGCCACCATTTGCTTTGTTGTAGGCCACACAGGCATAAGTAGTTCGTGACAATAGGACGGTCGTAGAGCATTGTCTGAGAGTGGAGCTCTGGGAAAGGTTTGGGTCTTTAATCTCATTTTGAGGCATTCCTCCGACCTTGAATTTTTGAAAAGATGTGTTTAACTACAAGAAAGGAGAAAACAGTAAAATCACCAATGGCAGTATGAATGATAAACTGGATACCTATGGTGATTGCAAGAGACCATTTTTGATACTAATAGGCATTTTAACAAAAAGCAAAACCTTTGTAATCAAAACTATAAAAAAATAATGTTAACATATTATTCATTTGAAAATTACACTTGGGGATAGCAAAAAAGTCGAACATCAAGCGCATCCAATCGTTTTATTCATTAGTCCTAAGAACAATAGTCAAGGCTCCTTATTACGTCAACAACTTAATATACCCTGCATTCTCGAACTCATCCCTTCCAACTTCATGAAATTCCATAGTAACCTATCCAACCACCCTAATCCCCTAGCACAGTCATTGCACTACACCACTCATCCCTATAATCCTCCTTAGAGACTAAAGCGGCAGAGGCCTCGTGACCTGCTATAAATGCGTAACAGTGGGAGTCCTGGCAATGCCACCTTCTCCAATCATGTCCTGAGCGTCTGTGGCTCTCGCGCTCTAGGCCATCCTCCACTGGCTCGTATCCGGTGACGCGGATGACGGAGGAGCATGGGGGACTTCCCAAGACTCCGCTTCCTATTTCGCAGGCGATGGGGGTGACAATCATGTGGATTTGTAAGGTCTTTTGGCTGTTGTAAGCACTGTATGTATGAGCGAGTGAATATTGTAAATATGGTATGAATGATTACATTGAACACAATTACTTATTGCCCAATAGGGTAGATTGTAATTTTATCACGATAAAGATTTGATTTGAAGTTACAATAAACAAGCCACCATTTTTTCGCTCATTGACAAAAGATGTATTTATGAATACAATAAATTTGCATGGTCTACTCGTGAGATTTTTGAACTAGTTTGTGTAAATCTGGTTTATTTTTATTTGGAATTTATTTCATCCATTTTAATAGTGAATCAGTTTTGAAAATGCTATAATCATTCTGCTTCTTTATTTATTTTTAATATGTATTGAAGAGGAAATCGGTAAGTAATTTTATGCTCTAACGAAAAAATCTGAAAGTAGGCGGTTTAGACTGAACTAATTAGTTTAAAGTGATTTTCAGTATTTTAATATGAGATCATAATGTCAATCCTTTCTCTATTGACAGATAGGCCTCCAAAATGTGTCTAATTCGTTCAAAACTTTTGCTACCTAATACACGTTGGAAGCAACTTTACAGGTGAAGAAACCGGGGACTTCTGTTTTTGACAGTATGTACGTATACCGTTTTTTGGGCCCAAACAAATTTTTAAATTATACTGATTAGTTATGGATGAAAGTTGTACTGGTTTAATCTGGGTGATTGGCTGACCGGACAGAATATTGATTGACTCAATAAGATCAAACTTGACAGCAGTTATTCTTGAAGAGCCCGAAAATCGACTGATTCGTTTGCAAATGGAATCTATCATATACTAGTTTAATGTGAGCTTATTCAAAAGCACAAATTTTGTCACGTCAAACAGGATATGATGTAATTTTACAGCAGACTGACTTGCAAATCCCCTCCTTCTCTATAGCCCAAAAATTGACCAAGTTTTCCTTATGTATGACACACGTTCATCCGTGTTCACACATTAAAACATTCATAAACAGATAGTCTGCCTCCAACCCCCTCTTTGCAAGTACGTCTGATGTTAATGTGCATCCTGTTTTGAGCGGGACTATCCACTCAGACTAAACTTAAAAAAGTATCATCCCTAAACAAATTAGCCAGTTTTAGATTTTCGTTGTCCAATTTAATGTGGCAACAAAATTATTGTACATCCAGTCCGATATGACATTCTTGATCAATGAAGTGCATCCATCCAATATTTGGTAGTGAGCAGTAAATATATTTGTTCCTTTATTGCTTTGCGTAATTTTCCCTTTTTGAACAGTTTCTTAGGCAGATCTATCAAGCTGGCCATGGCCTTACTGAACTTACTTCTTACGCTCTTATCAACCTTCTGGATTCTCGGAACATTTTTCTTCCTTGTAGAGTGACGAAACGGTTTTCGCAGCAATATTAACGATCTTTTGGATTACTAAACATTTGGGAAATAAAGTTCCGGGAAATTACACCGTTAATGGTAGTTGGCACACAAAACAATCAGTCAGCTATTCATATTTGATTTATATAGAATATTCGAAACTATAATTTCTTTTAGACCGTGACTTTTGATTTGTCTAGGACCGACAGATCCTAACACTTGCGATAGAGAAGTAAATAGAAAATGTTTTAGAAAAAGAAAGCATTATGAGGTCGGAAGACTGGCTGGCTCATGACTACCGCAAAGGAAGAGAAATTATATTGTATCTTGTAGGAAATGAGGATGAGATGTAGGAAGTCTGTGCTGGTTGTGGGCTAATAATAATTCTTCCACTAGGGCTGCCCACAAATCAGTAATTTTCTATTCGCACTAGCAGCTCACGCAATTGCTGATAATGTTGCCAATAAGGTTGGTGTTTCATCTCCTAAGAGGAATACGTGAACACCCTAACATAATCTCAGAGGTAGGGTTAACGAGCCCATGGTGCGTAAAAAGATTAGACCATTAACATAACAACATAGTCGTTAGTAAAAATATTGAAAATAAATTGTGAGTGATGTAGAACACATTTAATTTAGGGCTTTAGCAACGTCGAATATATAAGCGTTTATAGAGTTAAAATATTCAATTAATTAATTAATTTAGGGTCCTTATAGTGTAGTTATTTTTATAGAGCAGCGATTATTGTTACCATCATTGGGACCCAAAATGGAAATTCAAGCATGAATAATGGCAATTTAACAAATTTTATATTAAAAAATATATAAAACGTACTAACATGTTATACCACAATATGTTTGTTTCTTTGCTTATTTTCTAAATTATTAATAGATTAATGTACTTTTACCCAACTTAGTCCGCCGTACGCCGTTTTGTGAGATATTTGATCTATTGGGTAATGCCTACTTAAACTATATTAAACAGTTTTTTTTGTTATATATTAGATAAAAGGGACTGAAAATAACTAACTGTAAAAACTAAATTTTAAGGAACGAAGTTAGCAACTAACAAAGCTACCTCATACATCTGTGAAGTAAAAAACGAAAAAAAGACTTTTGATTTTTATTAAGGGACATTGACAAGAATATACATGAACATGTCTAGCTTAAAAAAAAAAATACAGCATTTATTTTTCTGATATGGTTAGATCAATTAGCTATATTATATTGGACCTAAGAGCATATGTGGTGAATAACAATAAATCAAAATAATAACATGAAATAAATAAAAGAATGAAGAATATTTAATACCAATTGTAACTAGTAAACATACTGGTATAATAAAATATAATAAATATTAGTTTAAGAGTATAATTTTGCATGGATTGTGAAGTAATGAAATTAATCGAAATACGAAATTATATATTGTTAAATTGATTGGAGATAAGGAACTAGCAAACTCTGGATTAAAGATTGGAAGTAACAGGGAGTGACGAATATTGGCTGGAATAGAGTGGCACGGAACAGGAAAGAACGATCAAGGAAGGTAGATATCTGGGAAGAAAGAAATACTTTGGGTTGACATATTCTAGTGTTAAGAAATTTAATAGATGACTGCAGGGGACTGTAGATAGACATAAGAGATCTTCATAGTCATAATGGGTTTTAAGGAGGGATCAAGTGTTGGTGACAGCCAGGCACCGAAATTGGTGTAGAGCTGAGAAATGCAATCAGTCTCTGGGAATCCCAGCTATAAATCTTAGGTTAAAAGTTCATGTTGAGAGGCGTTTTTACCTGGCCTCCAGAATTCCAGAAATTATTCCTTAGACTACGCATCTGCAGTCAAAACCGGGAAGGGGAGACAAGGAGTGGACATGTCGGTAATTGGAAGAGATGGCAGGAAAGATCGAGTTGTTTGAGGGTGCAGATAAATCGATACTTGATTTTGGAAATATGGTCTGTCCATGATAGAATTTGATCTAGAATCAAACCGAGATTTTTGACTGACTTGAGATCAACTTTCTCACAGGACTTGTGTCGATAGTGAAATAGGATTACCATTTAGGGTTATGAAGAGAGGACGTGAACCAATGATAATTGCCTTGTATTTTTCCGCATTGTATCGAAGATGTGGAGAAAGACTCGTTTCGGTTCATGTCTTGCTGAACCAATTGGGAGAGATGTGAATTCCTCACTACCCAGTGAGTGTTTTCCACTTTCCACCCGGAAAGGATAGTTGTAATACATGATTAAATGCTGTTGATCTAGGCACAAAAGAGTAATAGAATCGAAGAAATGGATGATCCCTAGCCAGAAAGACGAGAAAGCAGTTCAAGGAATTGATATCGTGGTTTAATTGGAACGAAAAGAAATAAATGATTTGAACCAGTTTTTACAAAGTTAAAAAAAAAAACCAACAATAGGACGAAGGAAGAATGGTTAAAGGTAGTAATATTTGTTGGTATTTCTGCTTAACTTGATAGAAGAAAGATATTTTATTTCCATTGAATTTATCTATGGTTCAAGGCTAACTATGAATTCCCATTTATCATCTTTGTTTTTCATATTTTTGTAGGCTATGGTTATATTCTGGAACCCTCAAAATCTATTTTGCTTGGTTCTCGCCTAGACAATCTCCAATCATTTTTCTTTTTAAATGTTAAGTAGTGAATCGTAGTCTATTACTTACTGGCAGAGAAGCAGCCACCACCTATTTCACCTGTCTATCAAACACTGCTCGTAGCCCTCAAGTTGTTTACTATCACAATCTTCTATTCTCAATTGCTCTCAGGAATTTAATTTTTGCTAAAAATAATGGACAAAGGCCTGGATGGATCCTTGGATGGTGAACGAGGGATGCAAGGTCGCACGCACAAGTGGACAATGGGCAGCCGAAGCCTTGTTAATTAATTATTAATAAAAGCTATCAGCTGATATCTTTGTGGAGGGCGCGCGCGAGTAGGCACGCGGGGGCAGTACGCGGAACTTCCCCTCACCAATGCCAATCACCTGACAATTTCTCTTTTTGGACATACCGGTGGCTTTGGTTGCGTTGCTTCTTGCATCACTGTCCTTGTTCATTTTGGTTACTGGCCGTCCATAGCAATAATAAATGCAATATTCACCATGTAATCTGATTACAGGTAGCTTTAAACAATGGGGTCATTATAAATCCAGAACCGTAATAAAGCAACCCCCGTCCCACCCTAGCAGTTGCCTGACCTTCACAGAGATCATTTTTCGTCGCTCTTTCTTTTTATCTGTTTTAATATAATGGTCATAAAATGAATCAATCGACCTGAAAATGTCATGTTCTAAAATACCTCACAAAGGTATATTCTACATCTTAAACTATGCTGGTTAGTTATTAGTTTCAATAATTGAATATGAAAAAAAAAACCTTCAAAACAGTTAAATTTCATATCAAATATTTACTTGTATTTTCGATTAAGCTTTATTGTATAAATATTTTATTTAATAATAATATTTGCAAAACATGGCAAAGAGTAATAAAAATGAGTGATTTAAATCGTGGCATATTTACAATATCACATTCGCACTCTTAAGCACACAGTATCTAAAATACACATGTAATATAACAATATTACCTATACCCTGGAATCTCCTGAATCCGGCTGCAGACAACAATTAATGATTGTATTAATTTCTATAATCTACTGATATAAATGACTTCTTGAATCATCCGTCCTAGCAAATTTCTGGCATTGTATTTTTTGCAGTTAACGTAAATAATTATCATTTATATCATGAAAATTAAAAGTCATCGAATCGCTCAAAAACGGAGTGAAATGTCCTCTACCAAACCGAAACTTTCTCATTTTTCGTAGCTAACACTAATTGGTAAGGCGATCTCTCACACACTGTCCATAAAATTCACGGAATGAATATACACTTAACTTTTTCAAACTTAATTGAAAACTTTTTGCATAATGATTTGAAAATCTAACAACCTCAATAGCTGATCTACAAATCATAAGTGACTATCCTTGGATACATTAGATGGCATCACTGAAAGGATACTAAAAGTATTTAAAGATAATTTGTAATTTATAGCAGGTCAAGAGGCCACTCCCGCTTTAGTTTCCGAGGAGGATTATAGCGATGGGTGGTGCAGATGCATGACTTTGCTAGGGGATTTGGGTGGTTGGATAGGTTTCGATAGAATTTCATAAACTTGAAGGTATGATTTCACGAATGTCGGGTATATTAAGCTCGTTATAAAGGGTTTTGTACCTAACGTAATAGAGCGCACTTTTTGCTCTCCCCCATAGCTCTTTTCCGAATGTCAAAATTGTAACCTAATTTATTAATACAAAGTACAACTTTGTAGGCTAGAAGTTTATTATATATAAGGGGTCATCTGCATCCCCTATAAAAAAAAATCTGTTTTTCAGGTGGTAATGGATGATTTTCAATTGTTATCCTTTACCAAAAGGCTAATTTTGCTTAAACAATTTTTTACTAAGCAGTCAATTTCGACAATTTCTTCAGAAGTACATCCTGACATTCTATCCTAGGATTCCTATGCTAATGATGCTGGCGTCAAAGGATTCCGGGATCCGATAAGGAGGAGTTGTAAATGGTTGGACCATTAAGAAGACATCCGTCACTGATTACCAGACCGGCGCGGCCACAGCTATTTCTCTGTATCTCGGGTCTTATCCTCATGGAGGAATGCTTCCTCTAAAGATTTCGAACCATCTATATTTGGGGCCGTTAGTGAGCTCAACCTTATTGGTCGTAATTAAAAGCAGATCCAATTTGAATGATAGGATAGGAATGTTAGATCTCTGGAAGCTGTTGGCACATTTGCAGTCGACGATTGGTTGTCTTGAAACAGCTGCAACCAATAAAAAATCTTAAAGGAATGTAGTTATTCCAGCAATTAGAATGTAGTTTTCCATGCTGTCTTACTGGCTTTAAATAAACAGTATAGTTTATTTAATATTAGCAAATGTAGCTGCCGAAACGACTTTTTGGGGACTAGCTGTGACAACGATCTGAACTGGCAACAGCTAGTAACACAGTGAGTAAAGTAGGGAGACTAGAAGGAGTTTGTATATTATTATTATATATTAATCTCCGGCAGTAAAGATTTGATAAAAAGAGAAAGAGGGAAACGAACTGACACACTAGGGCTCAAGAGAGAGACGACCTTTATTATTCCGGCAATCCTATACATATAAGATCATCGGTTGTTTACATACCATAATCGTATTTATTTACAATACAGTCATACTCCTGACTCTAACTCCCCCCTGCCAATTTCGACCATTTCGACTGACCATCCGTCGGGAACTTAAAAAAAAAAATCATAATGATAACATAAAACTTATACTAGAATGACTCACAACTCAGATAACATAATGATTCCGTACTCACAGGAAACAATTAAGCAAAACCTTACAGACCTAAGAAACCTAAAAAAAAAAAACATATATACATAAAGACCAAAGTCTGTTCCGAACTGAGGTGTATGCAAGGGCGAGGATACTACAGGTAGATTGCTATTCGGAAGGCTTCCCCGCTGGCAGCTTTAACTGCTCTACATGTACAGTCCTACGCTTCTTGGGTCCGTGGACACTTTGTAAGGTCACTAGATTGTGCTCGCGAATTGCGATCACCCTGAAGGGACGCTCATACCGGGACAACTCTTTCGTCCGATTAGATGCAATCTTCCGGTAAACTGTGGCCCCTATCGTGACACGACCAGCAATTAGCCTTTTCCACTGTTATACCCTTGTAAACCTTCCCCTACAGTTTCCCCAAAGCCACGTGGCTGCTTACGAGCTGTGCGGGCATCTTGTCTCCTGTCGCCGTCCCACTGGCGTCTCTGCGACGGCTGCGAAGGCCAAAAAGGATTTCGAATGGTGAGAACCCTGTGACCGTGTGGGGGGAGTGGTTGTATGCCATTACTGCCATTGGCATTGCCACCTCCGGCCCCAACCCTTTATCAGCATGGTAGACCCGGAGATGGTCCCCCAAGGTGCGGCGGAGACGCTCGATTCCCCCTCTGCTCTTTGGATGCCCTGGGGTATTGACATGCCACCCTACGTCCAGTGCTTTTATTTCATTTCTCACGTCGGCGTTATCAAATTCTCTCCCACCATCTGACGCAATCCGATCAGGGACTCCGTAGAACTGGAACCACCTTCTCAGCGCTCCTAACGCTCAGAAGACTTTTCCCGGACGGGGTATCCTATGGCCGCTTTACTAAAGAGGTTAACCACGGTGATCCATTTGTGTCCCTTCCAGGTGAAAATATCGACTTGAAGATCGCTCAGCGGTGTTTGCGCCTTGGGGGTCTCTTACTCTGTAACCCTGTCGGTGGATGTCGATCGTATTAACTACGATGGTAAACCTTGGAAAAGAGATGGTGTAGTGACCCTAACTACATAAGTGTTAAATCACCCTATACTCTGGTGCATTTATAATGTATTGTAATTGGATGTAAAACATGGTAAAAGCTTTTTCTAGTAATAAATCATGGAGAGATCGGCAGTCGTAAAACAAGGCACAGAGAGTCGAAGGTCGTCTGCAATAAACCTGAGAGGATAAGCCACCTGACTGTCATAAATAGACCCTGGCAGACCTTGGGTCACCTTCCGGTGGTCATAAAATCTAAAAGCCATGCCATAAAACAGTCCTTTAGGGGACGAGGGATCACGTACCTCGGCGTAGGTGAGTCCCTAGCAGCCATAAAACCCACCCTTTTAGACCAACAGTCATAAACCTAAGGGGTATTGGCCACCTGGGCATCATAAAACATACCCCGTTCAGCCGACTCCACCTTCCACTAGAAAGGGGGAACAGTATTTAAATCAGGGGGTTTCGCCCTTGGGGGTAGGGCCACTCTTTCCCAGTCTCCTCATCTCGACAACCGCTATCACACGGTCGCGTCACGCCAGGGCCCCGGGGCCCTGGAAGTAAGTCCACTCAGTCTTCTACTAGTCTACTCTCTCTCTCTCTCTCTCTGCCACACCTCTGCACCGTCATCCTGTCTCACAGCCCTTACAGACCTTCTGACGACTTGTACCTATTATGCTGCCGATCTCCCGCCCGAACTCTGAAAACTGGTCTTATTCTATATGAAACCTCTGTACCTCTTCTCTTGAACACAGTGTATTGTCGGGACACATCCCTATCAATAAAATGGAGTCAGATATTACCGTCAACATGGAACATGGTCCTTGTTATAAACTACAACAATCCGCACTTGTTACCAGGGCTAGAGTGATTAGGCACTCCCCTAGTGGCAACCCGACAATGGCAAACAGGTTCCCGGTTCTTCCCTCTCTTTATCCCAAGGTCTCTGACGCCAACTGCGGTCTCTTCCTTCTCCGCACCCTCTGAGCGTTTATCTCCATCAGTTCTGGTCTAATCACATCTCTGCGTCGGCTCATATACAAGCCCCTGCCCCTCCGTGCCACATTTGAAGCCCCTAGTGCGTGGGCACTGTGCTACCAAGTGTCCTGCCTTCCCACACTCGTAGCACTTCCTGTCTTCACGCCTCATGAAGCATCCCGTATATCTTCGGGTCCTTTCACCCATTGTTGCCCTCCCTCTTCCACTATATTGCACCTCCTTCTCCCTCCATTTGACTGGCGTAGTATTGAGCATTCTATACGAGATTCTTCTCCAGCACGTTTCTTCCTCTCCACCTGTGATCTCGTCTTCTCTGGCACTAGTGTCCATTTCTTGGGCACATTCTAAGGATGTGATTTTTCTTGGTAGCCCCTTCTTTATTCCGGCCTCCTTCACTAGCTGCACCTTTAGTATACAGAAACGCCATCCTGGCTTCCACCTCTGCCACGCCCACCGTCTCCCGCATCTTCTCAGTGATGCTATTATAACGGGCTAGCAGTGTTCTGACGTACTGCCCGTATGTCTGCTGATGTTTCTTGGTCTCCCGGAACATTTTAAATATATCTTACTCAGGGGTCCATCTTCCCCCTCCAAACGCTTTTTTTGACCGTTCCTTCACTATGTCCCAGCAGGTCTCCTCATTGGCCTGCATCATATTCAGAATACTCCTTTTTACCCTGCATACGAGAGCCACTCTCAATGCTTCGGCGTCTCCTTGTGTTATTAAGTCTTCAGTCCTTATCACCTCTATCCGTGTCATCAGCCAGTCACCCCTCTTAAGGAAGTGATTCAGCTCCCCGGTCTCACCCGCGAACCTTTCCCGGTCAGAAATGGCCTTTCTCGTGTCTTGGGCCGTTATCGCATGTATTTTCACCCAAGCCAAAGTAATCGCATGGGCCGCTGCCATAGTTGTTTGCTGTAATTTCGGTATGTCTGCGGCTGCGTTCAACACCGGGGGTGACAATACTCCCTCAGACATTGTACTATTAAACTTAAATTAGTCAACTATATATTAACCTATCGTTCGCTTGGAACGAAGCAGAAAAAAAAGTCGTTTTCTACACCACCATACGAGAATCCCGGGTTTCGGCATCAGTTAATTTCCGGTGGTAAACATTTGATAAAAAGAGAAACTTGGGCTCAAGAGAAAGACTAACTTTATTATTCCGACAATCCTACACATATTATTTACTATACAGTCATACTCCTGAATTTAAACTATATATATAAATATGTATAATTCTTTATTGTGCTAAATTTACAATCTGCCTCATTAGGCAATAAGTAATAGAGATAAATGTTCTCATTCATACCATATATACAATTCATCATTCACTCGCTCTAGATAGTAGATGTGATCTTGAAGACGGTTTTTGGTCGGGTGTGATAATTTGGCCTGAAATTATCAGAGTACAGCAATCCAGAAGATGGCAGTTCCGCCTGACGTAAAAGGGATACGGCGGTTGTTGGGAAAAATGAACTACTACAGGAGATTCGTCCCAGAAATGGCAGACTACCTAGTATTTCTTAACAACCTCCTCAAAAAGGGGAAAAAGGTAATCATCACCCCCGACATAGAGGTGGCGATCATTTGCAAGTGCATGGGACAACTACATGAACATCCGGTACTGGGGTTTCCTGATTTTACAAAGCAATTCACAATTACGACGGATGCTAGTGAATATGGCTTGGCAGCGGTTCTGTCACAGGTGAGGGACACAGGGGACCGTCCCGTAGCGTACGCCAGTAGGCACCTCACAGAGCGAAAAGTCGATATAGCACGCTGGAATGCGTGTTACTTGGGATAGTCTGGGCAATCGATCACTTCCGACCGTATGTGTTCGAGAGAAGGTTCCAGGTGCATACGGACCACAGACCGTTACAGTGGGTTGGTAAACCCGGCGAGGGTCACTCGGTGGAAGGAATTCCTTTCCTTAACTTGGAGGTGGTGTATAAGCCCGGCAAAGAGAATGTCGTGGCGGCCTGGCTATTCCGGGCGATGACAGTCATTACAATCGAGCAGGACAACGGGGAATCATCTCGGGATATCTGGCAGTTCTTAGGGAAGGCGAACATCGGGAACCAAGGTCTGAGTTCGATAGACGACAGGCCTACCGATATGGTAGAGCGTGAGGAAATCATCAATGACAAGCGTCGCGAGATAGTTTGGAAGATGATGACCTCGGGGCTGATGGAGATCAACTACTATTATTACCATATGGTTGCAGCCAGGAGCGAAGGTCGACGAAATTTGCCGTGTCCTTAAATACGCTTACAAACCAGGGATAGTGGGTCTTGTACGTGGGGAACGCGACCATGTGGGAGAAGATCAAATGGCTGTGGCTTGCTGTTTGCCATCTCTTTGCCAAGGTTTGCCACCGTAGTTAATACAATCGACATACACCGACTGGGCTACAGGAAGAGACCCCCACGACGCAAACATCACTGAGCGATCTTCAAGTCTATATTTTTTTATTTTATTTTTATCTATACTTTTTGGACTTCACGGCTGTCGCAGAGACGCCAGTGGGACAGCGACAGGAGACAAGATGCCCGCACAGCTCGTAAACAACTGCGTGGCTTTGGGGAAACTGTAGGGGAAGGTTTACAAGGATATTACAGTGGTAAAGGCTAGGAGGGTAGCGAGGGAGAATGTGGGTGTCCAACCGATCGCTGGGTGTGTCACGATAGGGGCCACAGTATACCGGAAGATTGCATCTAATCGGACGAAAGAGTTGTCCCGGTATGAGCGTCCCTTCAGGGTGATCGCAATTCGCGAGCACAATCTAGTGACCTTACAAAGTGTCCACGGACCCAAGAAGCGTAGGACTGTACATATAGAGCAGTTAAAGCTGCCAGCGGGGAAGCCTTCCGAATAGCAATCTACCTGTAGTATCCTCGCCCTTGCACACATCTCAGTTTGGACCAGACTTTGGTCTTTATGTATGTATGTTTTTTTTATTATTATTATATTAGTTTCTTAGGTCTGTAAGGTTTTGCTTAATTGTTTCCTGTGTGTACGGAATCATTATGTTTTAACCGCTTCTTTTAAGCCCGCAGTGGCTTAGAATATTCTAATTACTATCCCATAAAAGCATGAAATCCACAGGGCAGTGTTCTGGGTCCCGTCCTTTATAACCTATACACCGCCGATGTCCCATCTACGCCCAATACCTTCTTGGCTAAATTCGCAGATGACACTGCAGTAGTGTCATCCCACTCAGATCCCGATGTAGCATCCCATAACCTCAAAAAACACCTTGACGAGATCGAGTATTGGTGCAGCCAATGGCGGATTAAAGTTAATGAAGCAAAATGTTCTCACATTACCTTCACTATCAGCCGTAAGTCTGGTCCACTAGTAAACGGCTGACCTGGAACCCGATACTATGCTAAAAAGACAAGAACTAAACAGACGGTTTGGACAACTGTACAGACTACATCAAAGGACATCCCATCTCTCAATAGAAAACAAATTACTAATTTACAAAGTTGTACTCAAGCCAATCTGGACATACGGAATAGAGCTATGGGGGACAGCAAAAACGTCGAACATCAAGCGTATCCTTGTAATCCAATCCTTTTAATCAAAAGTTAGAGGACAATAGTAAATGCCCCTTAATACGTCAGCAACAAAACCCTTCATGACGATCTTAACATACGTTACATTCTCGAACTCATCCCTTCCAAGTTCATAAAATTCCATAGTAACCTATCCAACCACCCTAATCCCCTAGTAAAGTCGTTGCACTGCACCACTCATCCCTATAATTCTCCTCAGAGCCTAAAGCGGCAGTGGCTTCGTGACCTGCTATAAATGCGTAACAATCGGAGTCCTGGCAATGGCAGCTTCTCCAATCATGTCCTGAGCCACATACGCTCTCTTAAATGTGGTATGAATGAAAACATTTATCACAATTACTTATTGCCCAACGAGGCAGATTGTAATTTATCATAATAAAGTTGTTGTAATTATTATAAAATGATAAACTATTAATACTACTCATTAGTACTCTAGACTATAGAAAACAACTTTTAATTTGTATATTTCAAATTATATAATTTATAATATAATTGTGTAAATTCCAAACCAAAAAGTATAATCACGCAGCCCATATAATCTCATTCCATTCAGAACGTAACCAAAACGTCTATAATGAATAACTTCCCGGCTTCGAAATAAAAATTAAATTAATGGTATTTATTTCACGAAACTGGTACTCAAAACCAGAAAATAATTTAAATTGTTACTAATTTAAAGGAACGTTATTCCACCGTTAAATATGGTGGTGATTTTGTGCTAAACTGGAAATAAAGATGTTCACTTGTGTCGGCTCAAGAACATCAGTTCAACCTGTTGAAGTATGTATATTATTTCTACCACGTGCGCTGTGAAATTCTAGTGTTATGGAGCATCATACATCGTTATTGTGGCCACCTCTTAATTAGGAATAATTATAAGTTCCCCTCTTCTCGTATCAGACCTTGTATCTATGTCATCAAATGAATATCAGAAAATATGTATCTATTTTTTAATATGTTTAATAAAGGTTATGACGTCAGTGGGGGGAGGAACTGAACTAGGGGAGAAACATCCGTAGGTGGTGACTTATCCCCACCCTACTGGCTGGGCTCCTATATAAGCCTCGGCATCTGAGAGAATTAGCATAACGAACCGGACCGTCACTTGGAACACTACTGTCTCCTATATATCTCTCTCTCTCTCTCTCCTCTCTCTCTGCACTGGCGCTTGCTGCTCTACTCAAAACCATGGTCTTCTCATTCAACTACCTCTGCATCTTTCTCTCCTAACCTCGCTATGTTTTAGTCCGGCGTTGTCAGACCCTCCACCTTCGTAGTGGGAATCTAGTAGTAGCCTTCGTCTCGCTAAAACTAGCACCTCCTTGGGAGAGACCTCTCCCTCACGGACGACGGTTAGCGTGGCCCTGCAAACTTACCAGTAGCGTCTCCCACGGCAATCCAGTCTGCTTCTCTCCAGTTCACACTCGCCTTTGGAAGGCAGGGTAGGCAGGTTTTCACCTACCCTTAGACACCGAGTGTGAATTCGTGGTCATTCCAAGACCAGATAAACTACCTATATACCTACCCTGTTGCTCTTCTCCTGAACATATTGCTTTGTCGGGGCATACACCTTCTAAAGATCTTATGGAGTCAGAGTGAACAGTGAACTAGGCTGCCCGCCGACTAGGCCGGCGGCCAGGATGAAAGACCACTGGTCCGCCCGCCTTATCTCTTTCTGGGCGTTCGCCGGACGGTGGCTAATAGGTTGTAGCGACCCTAGCCCGTGGCGGGCGTCTCCTCCCCACTTTGGGGATACTCAGTTATCTGAGCCCAACAATCGTTTTAATTAAAGTATACTTATAAGAGGAACATTTAAAAAAAGGCTGAAGAAACAGCAGTATAGGTTATAACAGCACAGGAGTATCACCGACCTGGTTAATACTCGGATGGTTAACATAGTAAAGAGTGGTTACAGGTGTCTCTATTGACCTGGGCATACCATTCCCTAAACAGATATGTCCTCTGCCAGTGTCGTGCAACGAATGGGGTCCTGGAATAAAGAATATATAACGAAACGAAATATAATTTATTTATTATTAATTCATACTTAACGATGTTAATAAATGTGGTAGCTGATTGCCAACATCTTAATGTCAAGCTAACGCTCTATGTTTGCCAACACGATACATTGAAGGTATTTTGCAATTCGGTATCAAGCTCTTGGGGCCACAAAATAAAGTTTTTAGGGTACTTTTTACAACGCTAACCCGTGTTAGAGCCTTCCCGTAGCCTGATGGTTAGCATGCTGACTTCTACGACCTGGGTAAATTCACTGTTCCCCGAAGGAATTTTCCTTGGGGTGAGACTGATAGAAGTTGAGAGGGAAAACAAGCTAGCATCAAACAATAAGGTGGCTTTGTCACATTCCTTTGCACCTACCTCCGTAACTTTTCAAAACAATAAAACTCGTTAGTGAAGCTCGATATCCCAACGTGGAGTCTGTTCTGAACCAATAATCCCCCACCTTTAAAAAAAAAATAAGCCACTTACGCATGTTTTACATATTCAATGTTGAGGTGGTGTTTTCCATTTTATTTCCTTTTAAACAAACAAGACGGACGGGCTCACGATTCTGGATGATCCCCGATATCCAGGCCATAGGAACAGAAACGACCTTTCACAAGGCGAAGTTCACAATAGGGTAATGGCGCCACTTCTACCGGAGGAAGTCTAATTGAAAATGATTGTAGCCCGAAGTAGTAATGTCATTAGAGCTGGGTACTTGTACACCATTGTAGTGGCTAACGGTCCCCAGGTGGATCTCAGTAATGCTGCTGCCATGATAATTGGGGCACCACAGGTGTCCACTCTACAGAATCACAATATGTTTTTTTCAATAGCGAGCGGGTGTTAAGATGTCGAAAATAAAATTATAACTAAATATGATCATCGCTCTCCATTTCTTTTATCTAAATCAAAGGATTCTTTTCTTTTTTTACCGTCTACAATATTGGTATTAAACGATTGATTTCAAACAAATTATAAAAAAATGAAGCAACGTATATATGTTGGACCACATTATGAACTATGAATATGAATAAATATGACCAGTACTCTCTCAGTGATCGCTGTGTTGTGTGGATTAACATGCAGCACCTGAAAATGACTGACATGGACTGTCAAAGCGCTCGCTTTGAATAAAAAATATAGAAGAAGCTTGAGCTGATGTCATTCAAGCTTAAAAATATCACAGTTTGCAAAAACTTAATGTACATGTTTGCTACTAGTTACTGATATACTATTAAATGATTGTATAATAATCCACTTGATAGTTTGACCAATTAAGTCTTATTTTTAACACCAATTCGGTCACTGAAAATCACTACTTCGATTATTGGCTTACAAAACGCTGTTTTATTTATATTTTGTAACTTTTAAACTTTACTTTTTAAAGTATCATAGAATTTGAATAAAATTATTTATTGTGCTATTCCTCCAACATCTTCCTCCTAAAGCCAATAATCTTCCTAACCTACATTTATAACTGCATTATCCGAACGAAGCATTTTCCTCTCCTCTGGAAACACTCCATTATAGTCCTATTCGTAAACTACTTAATGACGCCTCATCTTACCGTCCAATTAGCCTACTCCCTATACTCTCGAAATTTTTTGAAAAACTCCTATAACAACGCCTACTTCCAATTATTGAATTCAAAAACCTTTATCCTACTCTTATCCTTATCCTACAGTTTGGTTTCCGCCTACGACATCCCACTGCTTAACAAAGCCTTCGCGTTGTTGATCACATCTCCTCAGCCCTTGAATCAAAACAGTATTGCACTGCTGCCTTTGTTGATTTAGCTTAAGCTTTTGACAGGGTTTGGCACGCAGGTTTGCTTTACAAGTTCAGAGAATATTTACCGCAAACCCTATTCCGAATTCTACAGTCCTACCTTTCAAACCACTTCTGCTAAGTCCGCTGTGGTTTAGAATATTCTAACTACTATCCCATAAAAGCAGGAGTTCCACAGGGCAGCGTCCTGGGTCCCATCCTCTATAATCTATACACCGCTGATGTACCCTCCACCACCAATACCTTCTTGGCAACATTTGCAGATGACACTGCAGTCCTGTAAACCTATTCAGACCCTGATATAGCATCCTAAAACCTTTAAAAACACCTTGTTGAGATCGAGTATTGGTGCAACCAATGGCGAATCAAGGTCAATGAAGCAAAATGTTCCCACATAACCTTTACCCTCTGCCGCAAGTCCTGTCCGCTAGTCTTTTTAAATTTTATTCCTCTCCCTGTGTCTGGGACAGTACGGTATTTAGCCTTCCATCTCCACAAAAGACTGACATGGAACCCACACACGAGGCTAAAAAGACAAGAACTAAACAGGCGCTTTAGACAACGGTACAGACTACTTGGAAGGACATCCTATCTCTCAATAGAAAATAAACTACTTATTTACAAAGTTATACTTAAGCCAATCTGGACATACGGAATAGAGCTATGGGGGACAGCAAAAAAGTCGGACACTAAGCGCATCCAATCATTTCAATCAAAAGTCTTAATAACAATAGTAAATGCCCCTTATTACGTCAGCTACAAAAACCCTCACAATGATCTGAATATACCCTATATTCTTGAGCTCATCCCATCCAAGTTCATAAAATTCCATAGTAACCTATCCAACCACCCTAATTCCCTAGCACAGTCATTGCACTCCACCACTCATCCCTATAACCCTCCTCGGAGACTAAAACGGCAGTGGCCTCGTGACCTGCTATAATTAAGCGATAGTGGGAGTCCTGGCAATAGCCAGTGTCTCTAATCATGTCCTGAGCGTCTGTGGCTCTCGCGCTCTTGGTCAGCCTCCGCTGGCTCTGATCCAGTGATGCGGCTGACGTAGGAGCGTGGGGGACTTCCTAAGACTCCACTTCCCCCTTCGGACGCGAGGCAGGTGACAATCATGTGGATTTGGGGGGCCTCTGGGGTGTTTGTAAATACTGTATGAATGAGCGAGTGAATGATGAATTGTAAATATGGTATGAGTGAGAACATTTATCTCAATTACTTATTGCCTAATAAGACAGATTGTAATTTTATCTTAATAAAAATTGCTGTTATAAAAAAAATTCTTCTAATGGTCCCACTATTAATTAATTAGTCCCTCTTTGGCAGCTAATTACTAACAATTATCATAAAATTTGTTTTTGATTTGTACCAGCAACGAAAAACAATAAGAATTTTAAACCTTGAATAGCTTGTGAACTGTGACTTGAGACACTAGCTTTATGGGGACTACAATTATTTTGTTGTCCTTTTTGTATTTTCTTCTGAAAGTTATTCCATTTAGCCTGATATTTACAAAGTACGAATTGCAGAAACTCCATATGCAAGCATTAAGAGGGGTAATTCAATAAAACCTCCCAGAATTTTCGCTTATGCTTCCGATCCACCCTTAAGTTAACGTGGAATCCTGACTACCGTCAAGATCTGTTAGCACGACTTTTCCACTGAAGCACTTAGGTAACGATATATTTATGATATTATATTATTACATGATATTGATATTCCGTGCAATTATAATGAGAACTACTAAGATAATAAATTGGCAATAAGGAGTTTGGCTAAAATGTGGAACGTATAACGAAGATGTAACGTAAATTTAGAACTGTGCAGATTGTTGATACATAGTTCTAGGTCGTTTCTCTCACTGCATTTCATGATTCACAGTTGCATTAATGCTGATTCCTTGAGAAAGATTGAAATTGTGACAGCTATGCTTACATATTGTGTATTGTCATTTAAACAGATAAACTCCATTATTTGCAACAAATAGCATAATTATAGTAGCCCATACATTAGACATGGGTATCTGAACACGACCATTTTCAACTCCTATGCGAAAAGTGATTCCTACCTACCCCAATCATCAAAGGAGGTTGTATAGCTAATGTGATTGGAATTTCGATTAGATTTAGAATTTTGATCGATTTAGGACTGCTGAAACTCGTAATATAAGTAACTATATCTAAATCCAATCACCTTACTCATAGAAAGACATCTTTTTATGTAAAAAAAAAAGTTTCGCGTTACTTATTGTAAATTATATTCAGCCACTGTACTCTGAGTGGAAAAAGAACGATCGTATAAAGTGGGCAATTGTTTAAAAACGAAGGCTTCTAATTCTTCCCTTTGAATTGCTTTCATAGAACCGATTAGAATAAATGTTTTTTGCTTCTTTTGGCTCTTCCGTCCATTGCATAATCAGTTAAATTGCGGAATCAATTACTCATTGGCTACGGGTCAGAATCTATAAATAGCACTAACACAATGTAGCTACAGTTTGTGTAATTTGTATTCTTATAATTAATTATTTTGTATGGTAACCAAGGAATTTTCTGCATGTTATGTATTACAACGTAGCTTACTTTTATGGTTGTCATCAAATGAGTTCTACGTCTCCAGGTTGTTAATACGCATATAAACTTTTTAAAAAAAATCTTTTTTTTGAAACTTTTGAGGCTCTCCCAAATCATTTTTTTTAATTAGGCTATTAATACAATTTAATTTAGTTTTTTAAGTTTTTGCGCATGCGCTACTATTTACAACAGCTCTATACTTCGCTCGTCCTTCAAATACGGTTTACTACCGTTTATAGGCCACAGTTCTGTCACAGTCAGCAATAAAACCCTTCATAACGATCTTAATATTCCCTACATTCTTGAACTCATCCCTTCCAAATTCATAAAATTCCATAGTAACCTATCCAACCACCCTAATCCCGTAGCATAGATTAGGTATTAATAATAGATTAGTACTAATAACTTTGTAGATTAGTAGTTTATTTTCTATTGAGAGATGGGATGTCCTTTGAAGTAGTCTGTACAGTTGTCCTAAGCGTCTGTTTAGTTCTTGTCTTTTTAGTCTCATATGTGGGTTCCAGGTCAGTCGTTTGTCGAGATGGAAGCCTAAGTACCGTACTGTCTCGGTTACAGGGAGAGGAATAGAATTAAAATAAACTAGTGGACAAATCTTGCGACAAAGGGTGAAGGTAATGTGGTATCATTTTGCTTCATTAACTTTGATCCGCCATTGATTGCACCAATAATCGATCTCGTCAAGGTGTTTTTGAAGGTTATGGGATGCTATGTCTGGGTCTGGGTGGTATGACAAGACTGCAGTGTCATCTGCAAATGTGGCCAAGAAGGTATTGGGAGTAGAGGGGACATCAGCGGTGTATAGGTTATAGAGGGATGGGGCTAGGACACTGCCCTGTGGAACTCCTGCATTTATGGGATAGTAGTTAGAGTATTCTAAACCACAGCGGACTTGGAAGAAGTGGTTTGAAAGGTAGGACTGTAGGATTAGGAAAATCGTCTGTGGTAAAAGTCTTTTGAGCTTGTAGAGCAAAGCTGCGTGCTAAACCCTCTCAAAAGCTTGAGCTATATCAAGAAAGGCAGCAGTGCAATACTGTTTGGTTTCAAGGGCTGAGGAGATGTGATCAACAACGCGAAGGCCTTGTTGAGCAGTGGAATCTCGTTGGTGGAAACCAAACTGGTGTGTGGGAAAAAGGTTTTTGGATTGAACAATTGGAAGTAGACGTTTTAGTAGGAGTTTCTCAAATATTTTTGAGAGGATAGGGAGTAGGCTAATTGGACGGTAAGATGAGGCGTCATTGGGTGGTTTGCCGGGTTTGGCGAATAAGACAATAATGGAATGTTTCCAGAGGAGAGGAAAGTGCGTCGTTCGGATAATGCAATTATATATATATAGGTTAGGAAGATTATGGCTTTAGGAGGAAGTTGTTTGAGAATTCGAGGAGTTAGGAGATCATATCCAGGGGATTTTCGGTAAGGTAAGTTTTTCAGAAGGCATTTGACCTCAGAGAGATTAATGGCTTTTGGTGGAAGAGAGAGAGGAATAGGTGAAGTGAGGAAATCTTCCACAGTTGTGCTGTGAGTATGGCTTTGATGAGAAAGGTGAAAGTACTTAAAAAAAAAAAATGTCATATTGAGTAAGGTTATGTTTATTTGTATTAAGAAGAAGTCTTCCACATAATAAACCAACCCATTAGGTATAGTCATAACGTAACTCATATTCGTTAATAAAACACAATTAATTAATAACCTGGAATTTGACATTTTGACCTTTTCAGTTATTAGTATTTCAAAGAATGTATTTTTAAATTATTATCAATGAGAGTCGAGGTCAAACTGAAGCTACACGAAGCTCCACAAAAAGTTATTGCGAAAGTGTGAAACAGTCTTACACAGTTTTAAGTCAGACAGCGCAAAAGCCACTGCAAATATCCTATATTTTTTATTAGTCAAAGAAAATATTCAGTAACTGGAACGGGGATTGAACCCGGGACCTCCTGCTACAGGCAAAAATCTCCAGATGCAGTCATTTAGTTTTAGGTTTCCCTTGAGTTAATTAACCCTTTAGGTTTTGAGTTGACTAGGCTATTGCTGGATAGGGATGGCTCAGATGGAAGAGCAGCTTATAGTTGTAGGTTCGTTCCCCGCATATTTAATAAGCTTTTACAATTTTACTACAGTACTATTCTTGATGCGATGAATGTAATATAGACAATATATGAATGAAACTAGTCATTAGATAGAAATAAAAGAAGAGATATGTGCATTTTGGATTTTTTTTATACTGTTAAAAATTCCAATGTATTGCATTTTTTGTATCACATTGTCTGTTTTCAATGGGGTATAGTAGTAAAACATTAACTCTGCCTCTGCCATGCCCTGCCCAAATAAACACATGCACAAAAACAATATAGGTAGCCATTGGATTGTTTCTTGTAAAACTTCCATTAATTGGACCTTTTAAAAAACATCTCCCTTTGTAAAACAGGGAACGAAGGTAAACTATTAGTGAACACGTTTAGTGACATGTGTAATTACAGTTCAAAATTATATCACTCTGGACTAATTTTATATGATTATTAATTCCAAATTAATTTTTAATTCATTAATACCTATATAATATAACTAGTTCAAAAACTACACAATATTTATCCCCACCTGCCCGGTAGCAGTAGAAAAGGTCTACGAACCTCCAGAGAACACGTTCGATTCTGTAATAAAG
Organism: Acanthosoma haemorrhoidale; assembly: GCA_930367205.1. Classification (NCBI taxonomy): domain Eukaryota; kingdom Metazoa; phylum Arthropoda; class Insecta; order Hemiptera; family Acanthosomatidae; genus Acanthosoma; species Acanthosoma haemorrhoidale. Next base: position 121,479,895 of record OV884011.1, on the reverse strand, counting down.
AATAGCTGGAAATGTCAGCTGATAAAATTTTAGCTGAATGTGAACTTTGAAGCCGTTACGACCTGCCAGGAACTGGTGCGAATATGTTACAGGGTATGGATCACAGCCGAACGTAGGCTATGTAACTGGAGAACCTGGAACACTGTTCTCTTCCTGGAACACAGTTGCTATTTTCTCATCGGCAATTCCCCATCTATAGGCTGAATAGAGATTTATGTAACTCTGAATCGTATTGCTAACATTTCAGAGAAATATGATTCCTGTTTTGTAGCTACTGAAAAACTGGAACCAAATGATTGCTGAATGTGTGAGTTTATGAACGTTACTGAACGTAATGTATAATTTATAACTTAATTCATGTTAAATCACAGGGAACATCTCAGAGTTTAACCCCGAAACGACTAGATACAAGGACTATAAAACCAGGTATTTATAATGTTGAAACGATACGTTTTCAAATTATCAGTGATAATTTTTGTTATATTTATTTATTCACAACTGTATACAGAAAACAAATAACACAACCAGTGAATGATACGATGAGTGAATACTAATAACGATATATACGAATGACATGCGGGAAAAAACATCTAATGATGCCTCCCCGTGTGCAGGGTGAAGGATTACGGATAACAGTTAATTTAAACTAATAACAGTTCCTCTGGAGTTGTCGTGGCATGGCAGGTATGTCTGGTGATCTTGTGTCAAGTTTGCGAGAATTCGGGTGTGTAGTTTTTGGAATTTGTCTTGTAGGTTTGTGCGTCTGCGTAATTCGTAAGTCTGCGTGAAAGGTCGTATATAAGGTCGGACCTACTGAGGTAAACCAGATATATTTTGATGTAGTTTTTATTGAAATCGTGCCATTTTGTTTGGTTTTCATGCTATCCAATAAATTTTCATTTGCCTCAATGGCTATGGATAAAATATGTGTACGTCTTCAGTTTTGGTAACAATTAAGTCTTTGGAGGGGTTTTGTTGCTGGTGTTCCCATCGATGTTCTTCTGCAGATGTGGTGGCTGCTTAAGATAGTGGTTTCACCCATGGGTTGAACATTGAATCATTAAATAGGCATTAATTTCTCATTAAAAAAATATCCACTCATTGTTTTCAATAGGCTTTTATTCAGTTCACTGTTTTTTACTAATTTTTCATCAAGTTACTTTTTCTTCAAACCTTTCCTTTTCCCGGTGATAATGCCACATTTTATGATATTTTTATTGTTCATACAACTCAGAAGTATGCTTCGCAAGTATAAAATATTCTATCAAACCCAAAAGATCATTGTAACAGGTAAATTGAAAATATGTAACAGGGTTCCAAATTTGAGTCGGATGTCATAACCTCTTGAAATGCACGGATCTCTTCACTGATCCTCTTCGACTGTTAATTATCCAAACTTATCTATTTCAAAACCACGACTAAATTAAATGGTAACGATGTTTCTTTGATTATTGTTCTTTCTTTAATTGACTTCAAGAACAAATGAAATTCTTAACTATATCTTCTTTCCGAAAGCCCCAGGGAATTAATTATCGTTAAGATCTCATAAGATAATTTCCCCTAACATGAGACATAGGCAAATTTTGGAATTTTATTCATATGGAACAATATGATGTAAGATCGAACATCATTCATGAATTAATCGTTATTTACTTTAATTATAGGTATATAAATGGATTATCTTTGGTTATTATAGTTAGTAATAAGCCGGGAATTTAGATTTGAGTACTTGTATTAGAGGGGTCATAACATGTTCGTCCCACATGAGGGTCCCAACAAGTATATATCCTTCCATCTCGTATAAGGAAGACTCCGTCTATCATGGACATACATAATATGTTGAAACCCCGTCCGTAAAAAGGCTTATGGAAATATCCGGACATTCCAACGAATACATCAGCATACTCAATTAATTTAATGTCCTTTATTAGTCATTAGGACATAAAGAAGTATTATTAATTAGGTTCTGATTACAGAGACAAGAATGCGAAAGATGATTGAAAGGTTTTATGTTATATTAATGGTTTTATAATATATTTATAAAGGTTATAATATAACCTTTATATATATATATATATATAATAATAATAATTTATATTTAATTTAATAATAATTTATATTATTATATTTATATTTAATATATATATAATAATTTATATATATAATATAACCTTTATATAATATATATTATATATTGTAACATTCATGATATTTGAGAATATCATGGCCAGGAACCCTCACATCTGGTAAGCATCTTCCCTTATGCTCCTAGGAGTGGGGATGAGATAAAAGGGCAGTCTTAGCACAACCGTCTAGAAGAGCGGACTTAGCAAGCTCCCGAATTGGCGGTACCATACAGGAAGAGAGGAGAAGAACCAACAGCAGAAAGTAACGTTGATTGGATTACAGGAAGATCATCGATTGGGTGACATTAATATTGTTTTTATTATGGATCCATTAAAAGAAATTGAGCTCAAATTTCATGTTTTTTGTAATTAGTAGTAAATATCCTAATTTAAAAGGATTTGAATATTTTTTTATACTTTTAGTTAGCACTCTATATAATTATAATTATTTTTTATAACCATTTTATTTGAATATATTTCACAATTCCTAGTTTCTCACTTTATTAATAACTACAACATTAGCCTTGAGATCGGGCGATTCAATCGGGATAAATTCCTATGTCAAAGACATAAAACAATTTGAATTAAAGATCTCATGACGGACCTGCCAAATTAGTTGATCAAATAAAGTAGAAAAAGAAATGGTAAAAAAGGAGGTAGGTTACAATATATATATATATATATTAAGGACGATATCAATGATTTATCCGACTTCACTAAATGACTTAATTTAACATGTAGGCAATTTATCTAAGCGCGTATGGCGGGTGATAAACAGGACATCTCCAGAAAACGAAGGAAAAATATAGAAACGCTGGAAGATAACAGAAAAGGAAGTAAGAAAAGAGACTGTATAACAATGGAGGGAGATAGCGGAATGGCGGTCACACCTGACGCTCGCACCGACTTGAACAGATTCCAGATCGGACATGGCCATTTTCCTCTTCTTCACTACCCATTGTTTCTTCAGTAGTACCACTGTAGTCCCGTCTTCTCTGTGATTCCTCTCCTCCACCGTCGCCTCCTCCTGGTCTTCCGCCTCTTCTTCCAACATTCCAGCTCCGACTATTAGTCATAAGCCATTCCTTGGGAAATGTTCCTTTGTATAGTTGTGAACGTTGTTAACATTTTTTCACGACTTCTTGGTGCACGGATACTGCAATCTTCAATTGACATAATAAGTCCATCGCGATAATATACCGTGATAATGATATAAAATGAAATATCATTCGGTGGGAGCTGAAGTCACACACTGATGAAGGTATTATGTTCACTAAGCAAAAACCAATTATAACAAAGATCATACGGCAAATAATACACTTATTCGTTAGTCTCCTTATATTAAATACTGAGCTAACATTCACCATGCATGTTGTTGTGTATGTTAAATACTTGGTTGACAAAGGAAAACTCTCCGTAACATTACTTTTTCCACTCTTATGGCTGCAAACATTTTCTAACAAATTCTTGCTGTAAAACTTAGCAGTCCTGCCTGGAGTTCAACCTGCTGTACGGACTATTCCATACTTCAGATAACTCTTTGGGGTCGTCACAAGGGGGGCGCCTGGTTACCTTAGCCCTGGTGACAAGTGAGGGGTGTTAGAGTTTATAACCTGGACAATCGTTTCATGACGGCTTTACTATCTGACTCCATTTTTTTGATAGGTATGTGCCCCGACAATGCACTATGTTTAGGAGCAGAGGTATAGGGTAGGTAGGTAGGTAGTTTGTGTAGTCTTGGAATGACCACGAATTCACACTCGGTATCTAAGGGTAGGCGAAATCCATCCGGATCCCAAAGGCGAGTTTGAACCGGAGAGAGGCAGACTGAATTGTCACGGGAGACACTGCTTGGTAAGTTTGCAGGGCCACGACAACCGTTGTCCACTAGGGAAAGGTCTCTCCCAAGGAGGTGCTAGATTTAGCGAGACGAAGGCAGATATTCCCACTAGGAAGGTGCGGGGTTTGACAACGCCGGACTAAAACATAGCGAGGTGAGGAGAGAAAGTGATGTACAGGTTTTTCATAAAGAAGCAGTCAAGTTTTAGAGTTTCAAGCAGGGTAGTCACGAGCCGGTAGTTGACAGGAGAATGATATACAGGACCCAAATCACCGGGCTTAAATACCCAGCAGGCCTTGCCAGTAGCCAATAAGCATCGCTAATGTAGTAGTACCCAATGCTGTTGCTTTCCTTTGTTCCCTGACAGAGCCGAAAGGCTCTCCCAGTGGTTTGGTCTTATACCTGCTTGACAGCTGGTGCCCCGGCTGATATAACTAATTGGCTCCCAGCATTTTTTATTGTTTAACACATTTACAATGATTTATATTTTGGTCATGTTATTTACATTTTTTACAATATATATACAATAGAGTATAGGGTGATTTATCTTATGTAGTTACCGGTCGCTACAAACTCAAAAATAGTTCTTAAGATTTGTGACTGGTTCCCCAGGCTGCACCAACATCAATGCATCACGTGATGATGTTGACATGCCTCTTATAAGAGAAAACAGACGACTTTTTTTTTTATTCTTGTCAGGGAAGTACAAATTACATTATTAGCTGAGGCTATATAGATTCTTAAAATATAAATTATATAATTTAGTTTAGCTATACTAGATTTTATGTTTAAGATGAGTATAAATTTGTATTATTAGTAACTGTGTTCTTTGATTTGTCTCACGCTTACGGTCATTGTATATAGTATTGCAAATGAAATTCTTTTCAACCTACCAATCTAACATCTTTGCAACCTAACAATCGATCTAAAAAATTAACGAGTAGACACTAAAAATATTATTCAGAATGCGTTATGAATTCATAATGGCGTTTCATGAAAAGTGCTCATCTTTTGAGCATAGTTCCCAATAAAGGGCAATAAAGTATATTTAAAATCCAGAAAATGTCAATGTCTTTTGAGCAAATATCTCATTTAAAGATCAGGTAGAAATTTATGACCGTTGGTGTGTATACAGCCAAGGATGTGTAGTATTGAAATAATCAGATAATGGTAGGACGAATAAATAATAAATTAAAATTCACATATAAGAGTACTATAATGTAAGTATAATATAATATATTTAAATATTAAATATTTTTACATTTTTAATTGTTTGCATTGCTGTAGATGTATGTTTAAATATATTCGTATGGTAATAACTACCATTAAGTAAAACCTACAACCATCATCTAAGCAACAAACATATTTTGTAATCATGATTTTACGGAACCAAATGATTTAGGCTAAATTATGTTATTAACTCGAACAGAGGGACTTGCACCTCCTATGTGCTTTGTTAAACCCTCTTTCTATCATATATCCTTGCACTCCTTAAATTTATTTGGTGCTAGTTCAACATATTATGTTTTATTTTACAGACTTCTGATTAAGAACTAGTTTAATATTGTATATTTTCATCTTATTCATTTGAGTAAACTACTGAATATCTTTAGGCCAGGTAAGGAAGCCTGAGAAGTGGAGAAAGATAAAATATAATTGAAAAAATATTGTAAACTCAAATAACATATAGCAAACAGAACCATAGAAAATAATGTAATAAATAGTTTAACTAATAATAGTGCTACTAATATTTTTAAATTTTGGCGAATTCGTTTCTCGCTAGCAATATGCAATGTACAACGTTCATCAGTATGTACATGTGTTCAACATCTGTGCAACATTCCAATTTCTAAAATATGAATTTCCTTTATGATGATAAAACGACAGATTCACACTCTGACTTATCTGAAAGTTAAAAATATATTTGTATTTCCTTGAACACATCTTGGTTGATGATTCACTAAAGATCACTGACCGTATTGTATATCTACTCGCAGTCGTCCATCTTCTTTGGTTCAAATAAATGAATGTAAAAATTCACAGTCCCAAGTAGCATTAATTGGGAGCCTCTGATTCAAGGACGAACTGATGTGGGTTCGATTTCGGCCTATTAGTAATTATTTCGTTGCGGTTCCATTCCACACTGGCTTGACAGCCACAGATGGCAACAGGCTGCCCGGGAAACATAGGTTGTTAGTTATTAAGCTTCTATGTTAATTAAGTGGGTGAGTCCCATCACCTACACTTTCCGAAAAGTTTTATTGCATGAATTTAATCCCTTTGCATGATAAACATTCGTACAGTGTATGGAAAGTAGCCTCGCCTCAGTACATATTGTATACTATGAAAAAACAGTACCTATTATTTTTAGGTATTTTTATTATTACATAGAATTATACTTTCAATTTTCTACTGTCACCTGTAAATGAAACGAATTAATAAAGGGCTATTGAAACGGAAAAAAAGTCAAGTGTACACGAGAAGGGGAAACGCTTCATGAATCCAAATAGTGCTGCGAACATTTTAATGACAGTTTAGTCTACAACGCAGTATAGTGAAGGTTCCAACCCCTGTTACATATTATTAATCAGTTAGCTTTCTTATTGAATAGAAATTCTTCAAACATCGATCAATGAGCCCAAGAATGTGTATATTTTACGCTTTAGAGGCAATGAAACAAATTACAATAATATGTACATCAGTTACTATAATTAAGATATGTTTCTTCCTGTACCCGAGACAGTACGGCATTAGGCTTCCAACACTACAGAAGGCTGACATGGAACTCACACAGTAGGCTAAAGAGACAAGAACTAAACAGAGACTTTGGGCGCCTGTACAGACTACTTCGAAGGACATCCTTGACGTGTTAGGACTCTAAATAATCAAGAATTCCCCAAACATCAGAAAATTGCGCCGGTTACTTCGTGAGAAGCTGTATGTATGATTGAGTCGATTAGCGTTACAAAATTGTCAACAGTAAAGCATAAAGATTAAGCAAAATACCAAAAATAATATATGAATAACCATTCATTTATTCAAAAAAAAACAACTAACTGATCAGCAATTTAACTTAATTTAACCAGGCCTAATTAAATAATTTATAATAAATAATGAAAAAAGTTTATAGTCACGATACGATGTTTCGGAAAAAGAGAGCGTATAGTCAACCACAGAGCGACGATGCGCGCGGAGAGATATGTAGACAAGATAGGCCAAGAAGTCCAAATTTGTAGTTAACAACAACTTCTTGTTCGCAGGGGAACAGGCCCGTATTCTGCTATCTTCAACACTGACTACGCCAAGCTGAAGCCTTCAGCCTTGTCCGCTAATACGCAAAATCCTATTTATTTACTTCCTCTAGCTTTATAGTCCTTCAAAATATTTTCTCTGTATGTTGATGTAATAAAATAAAAATTGCTGTTAAAGAGAAATAAAATAAATAGATTTCATTGCCTACACTTAAACTTCTTAGTTAAATTCGTGTATACAATATTTACACACGCTTTTCCTAATTTTTTCTAGCCAAAACAATCAGAAAATAAAGAAAAAAAGGAATTTAAAATTTTAAAATGTGTCACTCATCTCATTACCATAAAAAAATTAACAAAAATTAAGTTTAAACAAAACAATGAAGTCTCTGACTTTGAATTACCCTTCAAATCAAAACATATTTACGTTCTATGGAGCCCAAACACCATCTCTCAATAGAAAATAAATTACTAATCTACAAATTTATACTTAAGCCAATCTGGACATTCGGAATAGAGCTATGGGGGGAAAGCAAAAAAGTCGAACATCAAGCGTATCCAATCCTTTCAATTCAAGTCTTGAGAACAACAGTTAATGCCCTTTATTACGTCATTAACAAAACCCTTCATAACGATCTTAATATACACTACATGCTTCAACTCATCCCTTCCAAGTTCATGAAATTCCATAGTAATCTATCCAACCACACATGGCAGGATTGAGAACATCACAATTACTTATACCCCAATATGGCAAATTGTAATTTTATCACAATAAAAAACACAGTTTAAGATGTTTTTTCCTTAGGAGTACCTTTAATTTATACCCTCTGAAAAATTGTCCTCCCTTTTCTGGCTAATACCTTTAAAAGCCCTACATTTAAATAAATGATAAATAAAGTGCAGTTGCTCCTCCATTGGCTGTAATGGCCGTCATTGTGTTAACTCTATTGAACTTAACCTCCCACTTAGGAAAGCATTAATCTTCCTTTGTGAGGCAGTGGGTTAAATGATAAGTTGTCAACCACTTTCTCACCTACGCCATAGTCACATACCTTACCTTCTATTCATGCTTACTGACACCAGCGTTATTTCGTTATTGAACTTATGTAGTAGGAATTAGTTGTATAATAATGCTAAAAACAGTTAAAGTTCGGAATAAAATAAAAGTTTGTAATATTTGAATGTTTCCTGCCATCCGGAAACAATAAAAATAAATATTATTTTATTATAAATTAATTAGATAATTAACGAACAGTTATTATTTTCGTGTAATTGCTGTTACATTCAGCCATGGGGACACCCACCATGTAGAAATTCCATGCGTCAAATAGCGCTTGAGAAATAGTTTTGATGATGATTATAACGATTGTTTTATTGGCTTTTCAACTGTGATTTAAGTCAACTAAAGTATTGCATATAATTAATCAAAGCGTAGAAATCTTTAATTGATACCCCTCTTGGTAAGATTATGAAATATTCATTGGCTAGTTATAAAGAGTTAAATTGTTTAATGACACTTAACAGGTTAGCCAAAAAGTCCGTTCGGTTTTTTAAGCGAAAATAAGACAACTTTTAATGAAATATGTACAATGTTAATACAGTGTTATAAGCAGCTACATTTGGCCTGCTATATTAGGGCCATGTAACTTTTGAGGCAGGAAAATTATTATAGCTAAGAGCAGGCATAGTATAATATTAATAAATTTAGAATAAAAGATCATCATTAAAAAAGAATGGTACAGTTAAAAATCCATTGCACAATACATCATGAAGAGCTTATTATACTAACTAGGGCCATCTTCCTCAAAAATAATCAGTATGAGAGAAGCTTAGAATCAATTCATGTTCACCTAGTTAATAGTGAGGAGAATGCTAAAACCACTAGTTACGTTTTATCCATACTGGTAGGATTAGAAATCAGATTTGAAATAATTTATAACTGACTTACAAGTAAATATTAGGATTAAAAAAGGTAAGTGTACCTCTTGATATCTTCTCCTTGAATTAAGACTTGAGGCTGCTCTTTTTCACTTCCGGCACCATCTTTAGAATAGGCTCGACACTGCCAATGGACAGCCACAGACTCAATTTCCACATCTTCAACTGTCACCTATTAACACCGTTAATTAACATCTTAGTTAGTACTAGTTTTAAAATTATTTCTGCTAATTATATATATCAGGTTGGCCAATAAGTCCGTTCGGTTTTTTAAGCGAAAATAAGACACAACTTTTAAACACAAAGCAATTTATTCAATGATATAATTGCCGTTTTGTTCCAGTAACTTTTCTGTCTTTACTGGCAAAACAATTTTCCAAGTGGATTTTTACATCTTCTTCAGAGAGTTGAAGGTCTGTCCATTTTGAAGAGACCGAAACAGGTGGAAATCTGAAGGTGCAAGGTCGGGCGAATATGAAGGGTGTGGCAAAACTTCCCAGCCAAGCTCCAGTAACTTCTGCCGCGTCTGCAAGTGTGTGCGGTCTGGCATTGTCGTGAAGGAAGACCCTTACGGTTGGCTAGTTCTAGACACATCTGGTGGATTACTGCATTTAATTTGTCCAGCTGGTCACAGTACACATCCGAATTGATGGTCCTGTTCGTGGGAAGAAGTTCGTAAAAGACAACACCCCGCCAATTCCACCAAATCGAGAGCATAACCTTCTTTGGGTTAAGTCCTGCTTTGGGGTTTGTTTATGGTAATTCGCCGCACTTCACCCATGAGCGTTTGCGCTCCACATTGTTATAGACGATCCACTTTTCGTCCCCTGTCATCATTCATTCTCTTCAAAAAAGGATCGTTTTCTTTACGTTTCCGCAACGATTCGCATGGAAATCCTATGGGCGAGGTTAGCCTCACTAAGTTGATGGGGAACCCAAACATCGAGCCTGCTCACGTAGCCAAGTTGATGCAGATGGCTTTCAACACTCGATTTGGATATTTTGAAGATAACTGCGATCTCCCTAGTTGTATAACGGGGATTGGTGTTGACTAAATCCTTCACTTTGTAGCTGTTAATCTCAGTTGGACGGCCAGAGTGAGGTGCTTCTTGAACCGAAAAAGTTCCCGATCGAAATCTTGAAAACCACTTCTAGCACTCACGTTCTGTAGCAGCATCCTCTCCGCATACAGCGCATATCTTACTGCAAGTTTCCACTGCTTTCTTGCCTTTTTTAAAATAAAAAAGCATGAGGTGTCTGTAATGTTCATTTTGGTTTTCCATTTTCAAGATGATCCTCAACACACGAAATACAATCAGTCTCGTCGGAATTTCACGTTAAACTACGTTGAAGTGTCTAGTATCTGACGAGAGTGCACTCGCAAGGGACGGACTGAAGTTAGCTACATATTAATTAGACTACTTGAAGTTTCGTGACGACAAAAACCGAACGGACTTTTTGGCCAACCCTTTATATTTATGGAGTAGTTAATATTTTATCAGGTGAAACTCCTTTGCATGCTTCTAGACCAAACAGGGATTGCGAAAACTAATTACGGAAGGTTGTTAACTATAAAACTCATTGTGGGAACGAAAGAATTTTCTATGCTCAAATAAAAAAAATGGGCCAATTGAAATCGTATGCTTGCAAGTAATTTTGAATGTATGGATAAAAAAAATGCATTGTTCGTTGTTTTTTAATAATAAAATACTTGAAGTAATTTCTGGATGATTCTGATTTTTGGTAATTTTTTTTTAAATATTGTTAGTCGTTTATTTTATTTGATAAAGTTTTTAAAATTTTAATTTTCTTTCTAATTTCCATAATCTTCCCCCACAAAGTAATAGTTGCTTTGATTAAATAATAAATATTCTGTCTCTCTACAATATGGTATTTATTCAACAATAACTTTTTCAACAGCTCTTAAGCTGCTACCATCTTCAGTTACTAAAATCACATGATAAAAATCTCAAATGCACATATGGAGACAAATAAAACTATCAATGAAAGCAACAATGATTACAATCAATAAATATTATATAAAATATTAACAGTGCTGAATTTCATCAAGTCCGAAATGGTCCATCCATGGAGAGGGTGGGTTTTTTAGCATATGAGTGTTAATTATTTCTTATTATTTATGTAGAGCGTCTTCCAATAGGGACTTCCGAACTTTGACAATTGATAGTGGTCATATTGTTGAAGCTGCATCTGTCCAATTGGCTGTCATTTATTCAGTCTATTTTGTCAAATTACCATGGACGGATATAGCGTTCAACAACACGTGCAAATGATAATTTTGTTTTATCAATATGGGTGTTCTGTTCGGGCAACGTTCCGCGAACTTCGCCCATTGTACGGTCGCCATAACCGTCCTACCGAGAGGACTATTCGCAGTGTGATGGATAAATTTGAGTCCACTGGTTCAACCACAATCGAACAACACCCGTACGTCGACGAAACTCAAGATCTTGCGAAAACATCGCCCCTGTCCGTGAGAGTGTGCAGGAGAATCTGAGGCAGAGTCGATTTAGCGTCGCACACAAGAACTCGGTCTTTCGTAGACCACAACTTGGCGAATTTTGCGTCGTTACTTGGGCCCTTACCCGTACAAAATTCAACTGACCCAGGAGCTGATGGTAAACGACCATACACAACGACTTGTTCTCGCTGAATGGGCCCTGGAGCAGTTGGAAACTGGCCCTAATTTTCATCGAAAAATCATCTTCAGCTATGAGGCCCATTTCTAGATAAATGGGTACGTCAACAAACAAAATTAACGAATTTGGGGCGATACCAATTCCCATGAGATCCAAGAGCGTCCAATGCATCCCGAAAAAGTCACTGTTTGGTGTGGATTTTGTGCAGGCAGCGTCATCGGTCCATATTTCTTTGAGAACGACGTTTGCCAGGCCATCACCGTCAACGGCGAGCGCTATAGGTCTATGATTACCAACTTATTTTGGCCTGAACTTGCTGCATTCTTCACGAGCGACTGAGGGCATGGTCATCTCACGTGGAGGTGATGTGAACTTGCCACCGAGATCGTGCGATTAGACCCCGTTATACTTTTTCTTGTGGGGTTTTCTTAAGTCGCAGGTCTATGCGAATAAACCACAAATCACAGCGATCCTCAAAGCCAACATAACCCATGCCATCGGTCAAATTCAGCCTGATTTATGCGCCAGTCATGGAAAATTGGACATTTCGGATGCGCGCCACCCAGTGAAGCCGCGGCTAACATTCGTACGATGTTATGTTCCATACATAATGGCATTAATAGGCCTTTCAAACAAATAAAAAAATTCGATGATATCTCACATACACTTTGTTTTATTTAAATTTAAAGATAGTAAGCGCTTAATGAAAGACCCTTATATTAGCCAATATTAGGGAATCTAATTTTATTTCAATGCTTTCCAGAGTCTTAATTAATTTTCAATCATTTGTATGGTCTAGCAAGACAACAAAACAAAGGTGCATCATGATGCCCTTCCTCTTGTACAGGGTGTTTTAGTGATCTATTAACAGTTTTATCGCTGGTAAAACTGGTTTGTTTTTTGTTTAAGATTTTGGTGGCATCTAATTTATAATTTATTTAGTTATAATAACCTGAATAGCCTAAATGTTGACTGGAAGGATGATAAAGATTAATATGAAAGCCTCCAAGCTTATTACCTAACATATTAACCTACAAATGCCTCTGTTTGAGTAATAATACTCCTAAAAATAATATTATATATATTTGGAAATCCTCTTCCTTACCCCCATCGAGAATCACCAACAAGGCGACCATTACTTTCTTACTAACTTAGAAGTGTGACTAGAACTGAAAGTATGTTATCTACGTCAATGATCGCCTTTCTAGAGCAGTTCATAATGGGAAAGTAGCCAAAAATGACTTCACTGGAAAAGATGAATGCACGGTGGCATTCCAACTCAATATGCTTTGATAGACTAACTATAAAACGTATATGACATAAATATTAAAAAATGCACAATGCTTGAGAGATTCCCGGTCCAACTCATTCAATCGCAAAATAGGAGAGACTTGAAAACTCTACTCTTGAAAACTGCCGGGTCCTCTTCAATTTATGCTATTCAGGGATGGCAATCGATTTGGTTGAATTCTGTGAGTCTTGAAAGTATAAAATCTAGGCTATTAATGAATTATTGCTTCTACTAAACTGTTGGTAGGAAATGTTACTCCATCGTATATTTGTGCACAAGTAACTCAAACAAGTAACTTACGCAAAGGGCGATAAATCTACCACAAATAAAAGGTGTGACCTGAAAAAAGCATCGCTGTCCATCATATTTAATATTGCGACATAAGTCAAGTGCGAATCATCACGCAATTAAAGATTTCATTACATCTGCAAATACGATTACACAAATTTTAAATCAATTTGTTTATAATATTACAGTCAAGAAAAAAGGCTCACATCATATCTAGATTATGAATAAATAAAGTCTTAATAAAGAGCGCATAGATTTTAACTATTGCTTTTTGTAATTCGCGGAGATGCGGAGTTTTTACATGTAATTTTATTATGTAATGGATCAAATGTTTATTGTAAATTAAGAAGTATATGGTTTTTATTACAGTTCCTGGAAAACAAACTGGTCCGCAACTTAGCCTTGAAGTCATCTGCAGGTTGGCAGTGTTACCCTCCTTTATTCAAGATTAAAAACAGTAGAAACAGCTATTATCCTCTATTAAAGTCAATTCGTTAATTGTCGCTCTATCAAATAAGTAACCTTTGTTGAACCAACATGGCTTTCTTATTCAACTAGCTCTGCACCTCTCTTTCCTAACCTCGCTTGTTTCAGTCCGGCGTTGTCAGACCCCACACCTTCCTAGTGGGGTGCTCTGTTTTTTCCCACTGGAAGGGATCCCTTCCATGCGGACGGCAGTCAAAAATGTACCTAGTAGCGTCTCCCCTAGCGATCCAGTCTACCTCTCTCCAGTTCACACTCACCTTTGGGATCCTGACGGTTTTCGCCGACCCTAGTGTGAATTCGTGGTAATTCCAAGACCTCATAAGCTACCTATGATACCCCTCCTGTACCTCTTCTCCTCACTGTTGGGGAACATCTTCTTAGAACTTATGGAGTCAGATCGATACGAATAAAGCCACCCGCCAACTAGGCCGCCAGCAAAGGTTAAATACCACAGGTTTACCCAGTTTATCTCTTTCTTGACGCCCACCGGGTAGAGTCCGGGTCGACGAGACCCTAGCCCCCGGGGGGCGCCCCCCTTTACAATGTGCAACCACACCCTGACATCTGGGTCTTGGGAGCCTGGGCTCTGCTCTTGACCTTTACTACTCATTCTCACATCGGTGGCTTCCCCAAATGAGTTTTAATATACCATTTAATACATTGATGACCTGAGGGTTTTACTCAAAACCAAACAACACTGTTTTTACTCAAAACCGTCTTTAATTTGTCCTGTAACCAAGGAAAAATCACAAATTAAGACTTCCATCCCTTCTGAATGAATCAGATACCTTTAACATTGCAGACCGTTTAATCATTTTTATATTTTAGCAGCCAACGAAAAGGAGTAGTTGAAATACCATTTCAGTCCGTATAACACACGGTATATCCATCAGTTGGTTGTGTCATTGCCCTTGCCGTCACAGACAATACAAATAGACGACTCGCTCACGAAGACTAATGTAACACTATTATTGGAAGCAGACGAGTCGGTTACACAACGGGACAGAGGCCAGAGCCAGGAGATGTGTACTAAGGAGTACCTTGTAGTCTGTCGTAAGAGGGGCGTGCCGGAGACACTTTCTTCAGGATGTCCGGCTGGCAAGGTCGCCGGTGACCATACTACTCCTCAACGGGCCAGGAGAGTTCGTGTCATAGTAACTTGGGAATCCCTATCATCAACCCCATTTGCTACTTAGCGTTTGATGATCGGAATCAATTTAGGGATTCTATATTTTATTCCATGGTGACCAGTCAACACAAAGGGGAAACCAGTTTTCCCAGGTGAAAATAAAAGAAAACAATGAAAATATAAAATTTAAGTATCATGTGACTGACCCTACCCTGTGACTGCCTACCCTTGAACAGTTCAGTTAGAGACTAGCCTAGAGCTTGGCACTAGAACAAATTAGGTTGGACTTAGCAGACCATTTTTTTACCATTAATGGATAAACACTCCACGAGCACTTTCAGCATTTATTAGCACAGAACTAACTATATTAATGCTGGTAATATCTGCCCTCCACAGATTATCATGCAATTATTCAACAACCGTACTAATTATCAGTTTAAAAATATATGGGTTTGGTCTTAAACCTCGCTTGTCATAAATTATTTAATTTTGTTAGAAAATTATTAAGTAAACTGTAAACTGTTGGGCTCCCAAAATCCCACTAAATCTTAACTATACCTAATCCTCTAGCATCGTTCTCATTCTTATTTTCACTAACCCATAAACCCTGCAGTCACAGTTTATTACACCAGCCATAAGATATTGAAATGGCTGCATACAGTTCTATTATTACAAATTCCGAGACGAGCCATGCCCCTCCAAGTGGTTCGGGACTAGGCATACTCCAACCGAAGGACGCCGCCTTCATTAAAGCAATTTCAAACCGGTCGTTTTTGCTCTTTTTTGGAACAGACCGGGCTCACGGGCCATTGTCTGTCCGTATGTATGCGTCCAGGGCTACTGCCTTCGCTTTTAATTAGGTCGGTGCAATCTAGTTGGCTCATTACCATTATATTTATTGCGATCCTATGGGAAGTGAACACTTGCAAATGTCTGGGAAAAAATAAACGGGAGAAAATAATGTTTTCTCAACCGAATGACTTCTGTCAAATCGTAAACTTAGTATCTTGGCAGCAGCTCCCACACGATTCTCCTAGAGGTGGAATCCTGGAACGTGAAGCCCCCCCCCCCCCCCCGGCCTTCTAGTATTTTTATATATTCAGACGGGAGTAAGAGGACACTTTTGTTAGATGAATTTCAAATCACCACGCAATATTTGTGAACCCTAATCATTTGTGAGTCTAATCATGCCACTTTTTTAGGGTTTCGTTTAGTTTTTTTTCTTAAACCACAAAGCCTTATCTTTTCATCCCTTTCTATGTCATTGTGATTTTTCTGGCTTACTGAATCGAATCTTTATATGAAGCTTTCGTTTGACAATTCAATGACTTGAAAAAATATTGGCAACTCGATGAAGCCTGCTAATGTGTCATTGATTAAATGATTACTTACTTTGTTATAAAAAAGTGATTATTAAATGATAAAAAATATCTTTAAGTCCTGTTTGTTGAGAATTAAGTGGCTATAATTACAAAAGGTTATTGAAACTACCATTAATATCTGTTTCGTTGGAGTTACGAACCTTTGGAGGGCCTCCTGCGGAAATGTGCATGTATATATTGTATGTATAATGGTATGAATGTGAATTTTACATATGCATGAATGAATTCATATGTCCCGCATCACATGAATACATATGAATCACATACATATGAATTGGTAGTTGCGAGGTCTATACCTTAATTAATTTCATACTAATGCGTCAGAATTCATATTCGCTCGGATCAGTGAAATTTATTAGCTTTTCGACTCATATTCAGAACGGTTACAGTTTCTATTTTCTCCACTACTTTAAGAACAAATTAAATTCGTTAAAGCAAAAATAAATTCAAAGATATCCTACTATAGTTTAGAGACTTATTTATAAAAAGTTGGACCCTACACGATAGAAGCAAACGTTTTATTCCAACCAATTTAACTAGTTTTTTATATTTTTTTAAATTTCATTATTATTATTTTATTCAAAACCTTTAATGAAAAAAAATAATTTTGCTTGTACAGCATTACTAATTGGGACCTATGAATTCATTCATACTTATGTACAACGCACATTGATACTATTATTCATACAATATATACATGCACATTTCCCCAAGACCCCCTCCACTCCCAAGGAAATTCTCCCAGTAAACTGATAAAGCGGCAAAGCTGATAACGAAGCAGTGGAGCGCCACCCACCCACTCACCTTCTCCGACCGTTCCGCTATAAGCCGAAGACCAGATAGATGACAAGAGAGCCGCATACGCTCAAGACATGGTTAATGGGGATGATAGCCAGGACCATGATCCTATGCTTGTCTATTTACCATAGATCACGAGACCACCGGCGTTTTAAATGAGGAGGAGGATTGTAAGAGTGAGTGTTTAGAGATAAGGAGTTTTCTTCTTGTCTGATATAACCCTAATTTTATGATTTCTTGGCATTATAGTTCTTTGTAGCAGAGGGTATAATACACTTGACCTCATGTATGCACTACAATATTTCGGTGAGCGTGTATGTTTTGGTGGAATTTGGAAAACCTTGAGGTTTTAAGGTCAAGGACACTTGGCTCTGTGAAGGGATAATCGTGTGTAGTAGAGGGGAGCTTTGGATTGGAATGTTTGAAATTCTTTCCATCATAGAAGGTATGGCTGCACCTCCCCCCCCCCCCCCCGTATAATTCTAAAAATCAACCTACACATGAAATCTTTTAAGTCATTAGGTGAAAAATCAAATACAACTATACGAAGGATCTGATGCGCGGCCAGCGATCGATTCCTCTAGGATACGGTTTTTCTCCACTTACCTGAATTTTCTGCGGTATCAAAATAAAATAAACAAATATTTTTAACATTTTATAACATGTAATGTCTCGATCTTAAACAATGTTTCAGTTCTACTGTGTATAGCAAATCAAATCAAATCGGCAATGCAGATTCAATATTTGCCTGCTATTGTTATGGGATTTTTTTTTATCAGGCAACAATAATAGTTTGGCCACGAGGCTTCTCTGAAACTGTGGGGAATCGCCCTTGGGAAAGGAGAGGAGAAACCTCCGGAACTGCACAAAGGGGACAGAGATTTTATTTCCATTCGGAGCGTGACTGCTTCTATTGTTGACACAGATCAGGGAGAGAGTTTATAAAGCGAACCACTCATGTAAATAGTTATCTTTAAGAATCAATCGATGTCTGTCTTTTCCGGTGACTGTCTCTTAGACATAGAAATATTTATGGAATATGTAATATGAACAAGTATATTAAACCCAGTGTTTGCAAAAAAGTATGCTAATCCCACGAAATCATAAAAATAGTGTTATATCTAACTGTAATATAATGTTTACTGCCCATTTTTTAATTATAATTTGATCATCACGAAGGAAACCACTAATTATTTTTTAAGCTGTTTTTTTTTTTTAGTTTTGAACAATAATCTATTATTTTACCCCCACGATTGGTTTTTTTGTAAATATGAGTATTCTCCCTTCTCTCTCTGCTCTATTCATCTAATCATCCCACCTCTTCCACTATTTACAAGGATTTTTGTTCTGCCGTTGCAAAGTGAAGTCAAAGTCCCGATTTTGGTGGACAAAAACATTTTATTCTACGATTTGATTGTTCTGGTTATGATGAATAATAATATTTTGTTGTTTTTTTGAGCATTTAAGCATTTTTTGATAGTTTAGAAGCTTGGGGAATATTTATATTAAAAAATTAGTACAGAATAAAAAATTTATTTAAAAAAAATCGGTATTGTTTTAACAAGGTAATTATGAACAGAATTTAACACAGCATAAATTGTGCAATAAAACTTACTCATGCTATTCATATTTTAGACTATAGAAATAAACATTATAAAAAATTAAATTAGCTAATAATTACCATCACATGACTCATCATCAATCTCACAATCAGGCAAATCAGGTACTGAATAATCTTCATCGTCATACGGATGAACATCACTTGCTACCTGTTTTGGTATTGAAGGCGGATGGTTTATTTAAATTCAGAACTTCCACCGGTAATTTTTCACGTTTCATTCTAGGCACCTTTCTTGGTGAGATGATTGCAGGATCGGATGTTATCAAAAGCACATTCAGCTAAACTATATTCATGAAAATTCCATTTTTGAAAGTGAGCACAGATGATCTTAAAATAATAAATTAAAAAAGATTGGGGGAACGATGTAGTATTCAATTATATAACATTGTAAAGCTTAGGATTGTCTATATAGAATATTGTAGCGACCGCTAACTACATAAGTTAAATCACCCTATACTCTGGTGCATATATAATGTAAATCATTGTAGAAATTTTTAGCAATAAATCATGCGCGGGACCGGCAGTCATAAACAAGTCAAACGTAAGAGGGTCGAATGCCGTCAGCCATAAACAGACCCTTTTAGACCAAGGGTCGAAATCCAGCGGTCATAAACCTGAAAGGGTTGGCCACCTGGCCGCCATAAACAGACCCTTTTTAGACCTGCGACACCTTCCGGCAGGAAGGGGAAATGGTGTTTAACCTTGGGGCTTCTGACCCTAAACCCTACACTCTCCTCATCGCCTCTGTCATTGAGTCTGTCGCCCTGTCTTTTAGTCTCCCTGCAAACCGACCCTCTGACGACTTGTACCTGTGACGCTGCCGGGCTCCCGCTCGAACTCTGAAAACGCCTTATTCCTTATGAAACCTCTGTACCTCTTCTCTTGAACATAGTGCATTGTCGGGGCACATACCTATCATAAATGGAGTCAGATATTAACGCAGACCTGGAACGATTGTCCAGGTTATTAACTCGAACAATCCGCACTTGTCACCAGAGCTAGGTGATCTCCTAGTGACAACCCGACAAATATTAAAAAAAAGAGCCGGGTACATTTGGATAAAAAAATGTTTAGGTTGAAAAATTGAAAACGAAAAAATAATTTACAATTTTTAAGTACTTTTT
The DNA here is from genome assembly GCA_930367205.1 of Acanthosoma haemorrhoidale. NCBI lineage: Eukaryota > Metazoa > Arthropoda > Insecta > Hemiptera > Acanthosomatidae > Acanthosoma > Acanthosoma haemorrhoidale. The sequence goes on along the minus strand of OV884011.1, from coordinate 121,459,958 downwards.
TCATAACCTATTATAAGAAATACTGCCTATCGTATGAATAATTTTTTTTCCTGAAAAAGACATTTACCCTCTAAAGGAAAATTTATCACAGCAAAAGTAATATTCTTCATACTAACCGCTTATGACTATTATGGCTATAGCCATGGAATGTTTGCCATAACTATTTCTCGATTTGTGACCTAGAAGGGGGGGATTATATTAGTTATATTTTGTCTTCTTAGATTGTAGCTGGAGATATGAAAAAATATCATTACATTTCTCAGCCGGTTTTGGCATATTTTATTTTATTTTTTGGGACCACTATTGATCAGTAAATAGATCTGCTAAAGCCAATTTTAAACATTCTCTAGCTTCCCTGCTTCCTTTTTCAAGAAGCATTCACTTCGGTCTGTCTTAGCAGGGCCTGGGTGGTCCGAAAATTGTAAGTCTGTAGACCCTCTTTTTGTCTATGCTGCAATCTTAGCCTTTGTCACACTTGGAAATTCATTATCCATCAAAAACAAATGGACGAATTCGTTAGCCACGGTTTGGTATTATAATATATGTAATATAATAGTCAAGTAACCTAGCCTTTTATTTCCATTTTTTGGACAGTTAACAGTTCCACTGTATAATAATCTTGTTTATTGGGTTTACACTCTATTAGTTTTAATTGGCTGCCTGCATCTCGTGCTGTTTTCCCACTCTCCAGGTTGGACCAAGTTTTTTTTTTTTCCCTACCAGAGGATGAACCTCATACGGGGTTAATAAATATCATGGCCAACCATGGAAAGTTCTTCTTTGGCGTGCTGAGTGATACATCTCTGTTTTTGAGTTATGCCAAAGTTTACCTGGAGTGCCCTCATCACTTTGTAATATTGTTTCCAGGCAGGCTACCCATGTCCATTCTTTATTGCTCAATAACTCCTTCCAAAAGCTGAATTCAAGTATTTTCACCATCTTCTTTACCTGACACATCAAGATATATATGCCTTATTACTTTCAGCCATTTGATGTTCTAACCAGAAAACTTAAAACTTATTTTATTTTCCCCTTTTTTTGTTTTCTAATATTTAAAGTTATATCACAGTCATTTATCTATTACAATTTTAAAGGAAATGTTCATATATGGCACTCCACCTGACTAAATAGGCAGTAAATAGGTAGTCGTTAGAGGAGACTGGGGAATGTTCCTGGAGCGGAGGAGCTTTGAGCTCTGTTGAGGGAAGAGAACAAGTCTCATTACAAGTGTTTTTGTGCTGTATGTACTGGCCGGGTCGGGAATACTGATTGAGTCGTGACCCCGACCAGCGGTTGCGACTCTAAACCACGACCCGGGCTCAACAAGTCCTCGGCAGCGTCCTTTTTTATCAGCCACCGTCCGCCATTAGCGCTACCCACCGGCTACTCGGAACAGGAGAATTTTTTCAGCCGGTCGAGGTAATAAACTGCGAGCCGGTAATAAATGGCTTACTTCCCCTCAGCTTTTTCTTACCCTCCTGAAAAAAAAATCTTTTAGCATCTCCTGGAATATGTGAAGAGCTCATCCACCGTATAAACCCTCGAAGTAAAGACTCTCAAGGTGGTTATTTCTATCCAGAAGGAAAGGCTTCTACTTACTTACATTCAGGCAGAAGGCAATCATTTTTTTGTCAATCAGTCGGTCTTTATTTTTTTTTATTTGTGCACAATACCCTTCTATAGGCATTTTTTATTTATTTATTCATCATTTTGTTGTCACTTTTCAGGCTTCATTTATCCAACATCAGGAAGAAAAAATTTTTTGTAAGATCACAAAAATATTTCATTAAATGTAAATCATTTGCTTAATACTTCTAACTTGAAAACAATATTATAAAAATAGATATAAATTGCCACTGTCAATAAAAGTATTCTCTGGCTAGGAATTTTCACTGAATTTCAAATAGTCTATGTCAGGTTAGTGCTCTCTAGGAATTGGTCTCGAGAACTTATTATTATTAATTAATATCAGTTCAAAGTTCTGTTCCATTTGTTTAATCTGATTTTGGGGTATCCACTGAGTTAACCTCGACCAGATTCCCTAGGGGTAAAAGTCCTATGGACAGTTGAGGATCGAGCTCTTCTCCCCTGCTAGAAGCCCACTTGCTACCCTCTCAACAATAGTGGCCCTGCATCATACTCCGTCTAACATACTATTTACTAAATAAATAAATGTACTGGTACAAGCTTTAAATCTGCCAAGTTTAAGCTTTAGGATAATAAATAAACAAAAAAAAATGTATCTTAGGTCAATGGTCTAGATTTCTTTAAGAGACAAATTACTTTTTGTTTTTTTGCTGACTCCGAATGATGAGTTCCTACTTCCCCTAAAGTGCAAGGATCTTGTTAAATAGGATGAGCTCATTAACTCGCCATTAGGAGAGCCGGAATACGATTTTTCCCCTTTAACCCCTATTTGAATATTTTTTAAAACTGAAATATATACAATAATATAACATATTGAGCTGTGAATGGCTCCTTGTACTGCATCTATGCATTTAAGCAGTTATTATTAACCTAACATCACCTTTTTATTGTTAAACATTATATAAAGTGTATGGGAACTTAAGGGACTTTGGCCTACTTAAGGGACGTAAAACTAAACGAAACTTACATGTTAACATAATCCTAGAGCGTTCATACCTTAACTGCCTTCTGCCATCGATAGGGGAACGGAGTGGGGATAATCGTGTTAAACACGGGGTTAGTGATGTATTACAGCGAATCAAAGAATTTGATATGTCTACGGCTAATGAATTCATCTACCGTAGGCAACTCAAAATCTTCGTGGGCTCACTGTTCCTCCGCTGCTGGAAAGCACGTCGGACCGCTTTCATGAGTATCCTGTTTTGATATTGTTGGAGTCGCTTCAGTCGGATGACTAAAATGCTGACCAAATACGATTAGCTATAGCTGCATTTAAGTACTTACCACCAAAAGCTAACAGACTTTCTGTATATGTAACTGGATCCAAACCTAGCGCCTATGACCTTAGACAAACAGTAGCTGCTTACCCAACTGATAAGCATTGGTATATGAAAGTTGGAGAAATTGAGGTTCGCACGAGGAACAAACGTCAGTCGATTACCTCAGCTAGATCCGTTAAACGCTGGGTAATTGACACCGTAGCGGTATGCCTCGCCTTCCACATTTTTCGAAAGGCTAAATTTAAATTTTAAATATTTTTCAGCGTCGAATAATGGCAAAACCAATTCTAATGCCTATTTTACATAAAATTAGGTGTTGATACGTCATATCCAAAAATATATCTTATCTTATATAACTTGATTGCTACGTTGCAGCGATTTTCATTTTGCCGTGGCAAACTTCTACCCACGTTCCCACATATAGTTGTTTATCTTACATAAACGAAAAACTATATCATCACACCACTATCATTTACTGTAGCTCTTTAATGTATAATCCATTAAAAACAGTGGTCAATCCCAAGGATCAACAGTATTACCAATTTTAAGGTTTTTCAAAACAAGAAACCTTTTCGCCAATGTTTCTACCTGTTCTAGTCTTCGAGTCCCCTAATGGTCATGAATTAATGATGATGATGAAGACATCACATTTTACATTTATGAGGTCCCATTTAATGTCGCAATGACAAGACAAATACTACCATCTCCCTAAAACACAAATAAGTCCCCATTAATAATTAATTACTTGATAACTCAAAAAACATTCATTTTCTTTCTGAGTTTCAATTTGAACTCTCAATGTATAGAATAACTAAATGAAATTTGTGTTTAGTATTTTCAAATATAATTACAAACAATCATTAAAAGTGTCATTGGTATGGTGCTCAAACATTAACTGAACCAATGTTTTATTTTTGTCATCAGGTATCTGAAGATGTACTATGAAACGAATTTTAAATTGAAAGGGCGGCAACCGCTAGGCTGTATGATTAATTGGTCCACCGCTGACAGAAAACCACAATTTATAATTGAGTGAACAATAAACACAAAACAAAACTTCGTGATAAGAAAAGCAACTAGTGATGCTTTGGAGGAAAACCACTCGAATGACCTTAATTAGTCAATAAGCATTTTGATATCAATTTCAATAAATTATGGGCTGAATTATGCCATTTTAAGTAATACATACAAAAGAGGACATACAAAATGGGAAAAATAGCAAAATTTCATATGAGAAAGCCGGTAACGTTCTAAAAAGCTTACTATGTTAAAAAAAATGTTGAAAACAGGCGAAACTTTAATTTTTAAATACCACCACAGGTATTAAAAAATTAAATAAATTGCAAATAGCAAAAATATTGACTTAATTCCATTTGAAATTCCGCTGATGATAAAAGCAACTTCATTAAAAGCATTAGGCCATTAATGATTTATAACACAGGTCTGTAACAACTGGATTATATTATGGATGGATTGAGGGAAATAACACTAGAAAAATTCCATCACGTCAAGTTTTTTGTGAAACTAAAGTTTTAAGTTTCATTTTGCGTAAAATGTCTATTTAACTTAAATCTACTCTTCTATTTTTTATTTTAAAATCATTATAAAAACACAACTTTTCGTATTAATTTTATATTATATTATAGATGATCATATTCCGGTATAGTTTACATCCGGTATTCAAACGTTATTGTGTTCCTGTTTATATTTCTGGATTATGGCTCCCAGAGATTGTGTTATTTATCCGGACAACTTTTATTTTATTTGTATTGAATACATGATAAAAACGTAAGTGAGTTTGGGATGAAATTTCAAATTTCAAATTGGTAATCATAAAACAGCAGGGGCTCCTCATATGGTGTGCAGAAGATTCAAGGCAGATCTTCGTTTGTGGTTTAAGGGCAAAAAAAACACATTTCGTTTTGGCATTCCTATGACACAAAAACATTATACCGTGAACAGAACCACACTAACGACTTCTATTTCTGTCCGGTAAAAGAATTTATTACAAAAAATAAAAATAAAATATCTTACCCTAACCTTGTCTCAGCTATTTTTCCTGTGTCCCTGTATCTCTAAAATACCAGTTCCATATCCATCTTCCAGTTTAGATGATATCCTGAGTGAGTTGGACGATGGAGACACATAACCTCCCCAGGACGAATGTAGCTCAAATTTTATCTGTTGAAGAGGGACCTCAATTTTTTTCTCACACTGAGTTTGATGACCTAGATAGAGATTCAGGCCTTTCCAAAGACGAAGTCGAGGATCGAGGCTAAAAAACAAAAATCTGGTACCATCTGGGACCTCTTTTCTGTGGTACAGGCAATGAGAGAAAGAATTTACTCAGTTTTTCTCCAAAGAGAGAAGACTCGTTTTTTGTAGTGATGTTCAGTACATTCTTATTGTATATATTTCATTTTTAAAAAAATATTCAAATAGGGGTTAAAGGGGAAAAATCGTATTCCGGCTCTCCTAATGGCGAGTTAATGAGCACATCCTATTTAACAAGATCCTTGCACTTTAGGGGAAGTAGGAACTCATCATTCGGAGTCAGCAAAAAAACAAAAGGCGTCATGAAGTGTTTTGAATTAGAATATGATGCATCTGAGTGGTGGCTGTTCATTGATTCGTCCAAAACTAGTTTCAAAGCAGTCTTGCTGTATAATGCACTTGCATCTCTTACTATGGAACACTCAGTGAATATGGAAGAAAACATTTATGATTTATCTGGGATTCTTGAGAAAATCAAATATCTAGAGCATCAATGGATGATTTGTGGAGACTTCAAAATACTACCTATGTTGTTCGTTCACCAGGCAGGTTATACAAAATATCTATGCTTGTGGGTCAGTAGAACCAGAGATCTGTATTGGTTTAAAACTGTATGCCCCCGGTAAAAAAAACGACATCAATGCGAACTTGGTTCGACCAGGTAAAAATGTATTACGCCTCTTTATATTAAATAGCGGCTTATGAAGCAGTTTGTTAAATCACTGCTAAAATACAGGGAATGTTTCAGATACCTGTGTTCCAAGTTCGCGAAAATGTGCCAACGTGAAAGGAGTTTTTATCGGCCCCAACATATGAAAACTTTTATGTGATCTGTTATTTGAAACAACCTTGACTTCATATCCATTGTACTACACATGTTGGCTGCGTATAAAGTTAAAGGATGCAAGATGAGATTAAAAGTTCATTTACACTCCCATATTGACTATTTTTCTTGGGAGCCTACAGTGAAGAGGAGGGTAAAAGATTTCACCAGGATGTCCGTGATATAGAGAGACGCTACCAAGAAGGAAGGGACGTCATATGCTAGATAACTACTGTGGGATGCTTAAGCTAGAAACCAAGATTTAAAAGCGAAAGCAAGTTTGGAGAAGCATCAAAGAGAAGAAGAAAACCATTCACCGGAAAAAAAAAAGTTGTTGGCCATTTCTCATTTTATAGGAATTTCGAGAATCTAATTCCACCACATAAAAGTAACATTTAAACAAAAAATGTTTTTCATAAATTGCTTCATGATAGGCTACTAATGATACTGGCAAAAAAGCTCTTCATAGAATTTATTCTACTTGATTCGTGATTGAGATCATGAAGGTTAGGGAAATAGAAAATACTCAACATTTAACTCATGAACTTTTTTTTATCAATTACAAAGAAGTTGCTAATGAGTATAAGATCATATGAGAGGAGGGAACAGTTTTGGAATCATGGATGTCATTCCAATTGAAATTTCTTACAGCATAACTTTCCTAGTTTTCTTCTGAAGTAAGTTGATGCCTTGGCCACACGTGACAATTGTGCCGCTTTAAGCTTCCTTCTGTTACGTCTACTGCACCCTTGCTGTGGCCAGGAGCTGAATAGTTCCATACGGAACGTTTAACTCTGGTAATAAATACTTCGAGAGTATAGGATAGAAAATAAAAAAAATGTTGGGTTCCTCTCAATATTTCAGTACTGAGTGGTGGGTGAGTCAGACAGAACGTGAACTTTAGGTAGGTTAACAGAAACATAATCAAACACCGTTTTCAGGTGTGCCCACACATGGCTAAAGGCCTATGATCGCTCCAAAGAGTACAAAACGATTGAGTTATACTTCTTTATACTGGTGGCAAGATATCACGAACAGTAATCCACTGCACTGATGCTGTTAGAAAAAATAACCGAACAAGTGAAGATAGATCGATTCATTGATGAAGAAAGCAATAGTATCATGTGTCTAGGTAAAAGTGACTGCTTCACAAGGTGCAAAGTCAAAAATCATAAGCGTTATCTCTCAGAAACCAAGTTGGATCAACACGCGATTTTTCGTGAGCAAATGACATCACACAAGCTCAGCAATTCGAGATTTTGTTGAGCCCTTATGGGCCGTTCCCCGGAAAGTAACGGCCCGAGATACTTGTGATACTTGTGCATGCCGCTTTTGTGAAAACATGGAACTGTCCTTCATAATGTGAAGATCCTCGAGACTAGCAAAATGGATATTATTCTTAAGAATACTTGTTGAGGTGCAAACAGCTTGGCCTGTCTGTAGAAGAATCGCAACAATTCTATAATGCTTGTGATACCCTACAAAACATGTTTTATATAACGAAGGATATACATCATAAAAAAAAAAATCTAATAGAAATAAATGAATAGTTCTTAAGCTAGCAATTGTCTGCCAATTGGATCAGTGAGGAGGTATTTGAATAGAAGGAGAGTTTTGAATGTTTATAAGTATGAAACATGCGCGGGAGAGAATTCCAGAGTGGTGGATCAAGAAAGAAAGGAACGGTCGAATGCTGCAGATATGTGGGAAGGAATATAAAGACCAGAGAGGTAGGAGAGACTTAGAATTTGAACTGTATAAAGTTAAAGGATGCAAGATGAGCTTAAAAGTTCATTTCCTACACTTCCATATTCACTATTTTTCTGAAAACATGGGAACCTACAGTGAAGAGGAGGGTAAAATATTTCACCAGGATGTGAACTTAGAATTTGAACTGTAGGATATTCTATATATAAGGAGGGTGATATTTTATGGTTTGAAAAAGGATTGAATAGAGGAAGTACTTTTCACGAAAGGAAGGGAACAAATCCGCCAAATCGACATAGAGATGGGAGTGGAGTGTCGAAGACAAATCGAACGAAACAGTTCAAGCTTTAACTTAACCCCAAGTCCTACCTAGAAACCCTCACAACTACGGTTAAAGTGGAGAAAAACGAAGGAAGATACAAGGAGTTTAGGGGAGGGCGGAGAAGGCGAGAGCGTTGGAATAGTTTAAGGTACCCTATTGACCGTTGGGAGATATTTTGGTTTGGTCAATGGTAATCTTTTGGTTTTAAGCAATGGAACACAAAATGATAGGATAGCCATTGAGTCAAAGTATGGAAATCGGCTAAAGATCTGAGGAAAGAACTGCAACCTATATCAATAGCCCCATAGACTTAACGCTGACTCAGTGTCACAAAGACAAATGATATTTTGATAGGACGTAATGGTTGATGTACCAACCATGGTAACAGTAAAAGCAGCCCCAGGGATTATATTGATAGGTCATTAATTACTTGGTATTAGAAAATAAATATTTTTCTATTAAATTGAACATGGTATGATTAAATGTCTTAACTATGTAATGCTAAGTTAGTCTAACGAAGGTTTTTATTTTATTATGGATACTTACATTAATACCAATAGATTAGTGTATGCTAATTTATTCAACTGTATTAAGTAGGTAAATATATAAATAATGTATATTTCTTCTTTTTATATGTACCTTACTCACCCTCAAATCCCCGCCGATACGCTCAAGCTTAATAATTATAATATTTGTATACTAGGGGTACCATTTAACTATTTAAATAAAATATGATTGGTCAATAATATATAATTAATGTCATATTGTCTCAATTGCCTTAAGTAAATTGTACCCAAAGTAATTTATCTTAATAAATTGATGGAGTGATCAATGGTAGCATTGTCATTTATATAAATCAACTTTACAATGAGCCATGTTTTATTCAGAAGTTGGAATGCATTCAATGAAAATAATTTAAAAATTAACATGAATGCAAATGATGAAAAAGATTGCTTTTATCTTACTGACTAACTAGTCATACTTTACAAGGGCGCCTTCCTAGATGATTTGTGCAATATCTAGGCCAATGTCTCAATAAGCCAGTCTTCTGTCAATGATCCGTTCTCCGAAGATGATCCAGAGAAAAGTCAGCTAATCACGGGAACCACCATCCTAACAAGAGAACACTAGTTTTCTTTTTTTTATTTCATATCCCCTTGTTACAAAACCATTTCAAAATTCAATATAGATTCTACAAATATATCTATTTAAAATTTATTCATTATATTTCCTGTAGCTTTGCTACATTTTATTCAATTTCTGATTTCTAAACATGGTGATCTGCGCTTGCACAAAATTATAATGATGAACATTATACATTAATTTATTGAACATCTTTAAATGTGATGGGGCTCACCTAATATATCATAGACTTAATTCTAACTTACATATTTTTATTATTACTAAACAGCTTTATTAAGAAAAATTACGATCTGCCTGGTTGGGCAATAAGTAATTGTGATAAATGATCTCATTCCTACCATATTTACAATTTTCATTCACTCACTCATTCATATTACAGACAGCCCAGAGAACACCCAAATCCACATAGTTGTCACCTCCCTCGCATGCGAATGAGGAAGAAGAGTCTTGGGGCCCCCCGCTCCTCCATCAGCCGTGCCACTGGAAACGAGCCAGCGGTCGCTGACAAAGAGCACGAGAACCACATACGCTCAGGACATGAATATATATAATATATAGACATTCTTTATTGTGCAATAATTACAATCTCCGTGTGAGTGCAGACAGCAAAGCACGTCCGCGTGTATGCGTGGATCTTGACCCCCAGTGTTGGTGCTTCGCATTAAAGTCCCCACCCATAAGGAAACAATGTCCCATGGAGTCTAGAAAGGAGATGAATTGGGAATCGGAAATGGATTTATTGGGAGGGCAGTACACTGATGCTAGAGTAAGGGGGGAAAGGGAAGGTGCTGATTGACACTGCAGTGGACTGAAGGAAATCATGTGCTACCTCCTCCTTCATTTATTAGGGGCCCAGTCGATTGGGACCACTTCCGCCAGCTTCTTACAGGCTCCATTGACCTCAAAGTGTTCCTAAAAACATCCCAAGACCTAGACGATGCAGTGCATTCTTTCACTACCCTGGTCCAGAGGTCGGCTTGGGAGGCATCGTCACCCAAAAATCCATAATCATAATCGTTTACCTCAGCATTTCCATTATCCAAACGCCGCTCCAGAACAGTGTGGCAAAGATCCCGGCATCCTGCTGATCGCCGCTCGTACAATCAGTACTGCCGATTGGTAAAGCGGCGATTGGCATCCTTTCGTTCCGATTCTTTCAATTCCTACCTCTCCTCTCTGTCTACCAGGGATAACTCCTTGTGGAATGTAACCAAAAAAATCCTAAAGTATCAACCTGTTTCACATCCACTCCGTCGTGATGATGGATCCTGGGCGGCTTCGGATGGGGATAGGTCGGAGGAATTTGCTCTGCATCTTACCCATACTTTCACACCTCACCTTTCTCATCAAAGCCATACTCACAGCACAACTGTGGAAGATTTCCTCACTTCACCTATTCCTCTCTCTCTTCCACCAAAAGCCGTTAATCCCTCTGAGGTCAAATATCTTCTGAAAAACACACCTTACCGAAAATCCCCTGGATATGATCTCCTTACTCCTCAAATTCTCAAACAACTTCCTCCTAAAGCCATAATCTTTTTAACCTATATATATAATTGCATTATCCGAACGACGCACTTTCCTCTCCTCTGGAAACATTCCATTATTGTCCTATTCGCCAAACCCGGTAAACCACCCAATGACGCCTCATCTTACCGTCCAATTAGCCTACTCCCTATCCTCTCAAAAATATTTGAGAAACTCCTACTAAAACGTCTATTTCCAATTGTTGAATCCAAAAACCTTTTTCCCACACACCAGTTTGGTTTCTGCCAACGACACTACACTGCTCAACAAGGCCTTCGCGTTGTTGATCACATCTCCTCAGCCCTTGAAACCAAACAGTATTGCACTGCTGCCTTTCTCGATATAGCTCAAGCTTTTGACAGGGTTTGGCACGCAGGTTTGCTCTACAAGCTCAAAAGATATTTACCACAGACCCTTTTCCTAATCCTACAGTCCTACCTTTCAAACCGCTTCTTCCAAGTCCGCTGTGGTTTAGAATACTCTAACTAATATCCCATAAGTGCAGGAGTTCCACAGGGCAGTGTCCTGGGCCCCATCCTCTATAACCTATACACCGCTGATGTCCCCTCTACTCCCAATACCTTCTTGGCCATATTTGCAGATGACACTCCAGTCTTGTCATCCCACCCAGACCCCGACATAGCATCCCATAACCTTCAAAAACACCTTGACGAGATCGAGTATTGGTGCATTCAATGGTGGATCAAAGTTAATGAAGCAAAATGCTCCCACATTACCTTCACCCTTTGTCGCAAGTCTTGTCCACTAGTTTATTTTAATTATATTCCTCTCCCTGTATCCAAGACAGTACGGTACTTAGGCTTCCATCTTGACAAACGACTGACCTGGAACCCACATACGAGACTAAAAATACAAGAACTAAACAGACGCTTTGGACAACTGTACAGACTACTTCAAAGGACATCCCATCTCTCAATAGAAAATAAACTACTAATCTACAAAGTTATACTTAAACCAATCTGGACATACGGAATAGAGCTATGGGGGACAGCAAAAAAGTCGAACATCAAGTGTATCCAATCCTTTCAATCAAAAGTCCTGAGAACAATAGTAAATGCCCCTTATTATGTCAGCAACAAAACCCTTCATAACGACCTTAATATACCCTACATTCTAGAACTCATCCCTTCCAAGTTTACGAAATTCCACAGTAGCCTTTCTAACCAACCTAATCCTGTAGCACAGCCATTGCACTGCGCCACTCATCCCTATGATCCTCCTCGGAGACTATAAATTCGTGACAGTGAGAGTCCTGACAATGGCCAGTATCCGGTGACGCGGCTGACGGAGGAGCGTGGGGGACTTCCTAAGACTCCGCTTTCTCTTCACAGTGGATTTGGGGGGTCTCTGGGTTGTCTGTAAATATTGTATGAATGAGCGAGTGAATGATGAACTGTAAATATTGTATGAATGAGAGCATATATCTTAATTACTTATTGCGTTATAAAACGCAGATTGTAATTATTGCATTATATTAATAAAAATTACAATCTGCCTTTTATAAAGCAATAATAATACAGATAAATGATCTCATTCATACCATATTTACAGTTCATCATTCACTCGCTCATTCATACAATAGGACATGATTGGAGAAACTGGCCATTGCCAGGACTCCCACTGTCACGCGATTATAGCAGGTCATGAGGCCACTGTCGTTTCAGTCTCCGAGGAGGATTATAGGGATGATTGGTGCAGTGCATTGACTGTGCTAGGGGATTATGGTGGTTGGATAGGTTACTATTGAATTTTATGAATTTGGAAGGGATGAGTTCGAGAATGTAAGGCATATTGACCTTTGATTGAAAAGATTGGATACGCTTGATGTTTGAGTTTTTGGCTGTCCACCATAGCTCTATTCCGTATGTCCAGATAGGCTTAGGTATAACTTTGTAAATTAGTAATTTGTTTTCTATTGACGTGGGATGTCCTTTGAAGTAGTCTGTACAGTTGTCCAAAGCGTCTGTTTAGTTCTTGTCTTTTTACCCTCGTATGTGGGTTCCAGGTAAGTAGTTTGTCGATATGGAAGCCAAATTACCGTACTAACTCGAATACACAGGAAGAGGAGTGGAATTAAAACAAACTAGTGGAGAAGACTTGCGGCAGAGGGTGAAGGTAATGTGGGAACATTTTGGTTCATTAACTTTAATCCGCCATTGTCTGCACCAATGCTCGATCTCATAAAGGTGTTTTTGAAATTTATGTGATGCTACATCGGGGTATAAGTGGGATAACACTATTGCAGTGTCATCTCCAAATGTGGCCAAGAAAGTATTTGGGATAGAGGGGACATCGGCGGTGTATAGGTTATAGAGGATGGGACCCAGGACACTGCCCTGTGGAACTCCTGCTTTTATGGGATAGTAATTAGAATATTCTAAGCCACAGCGGATTTCAAAGAAGCACTTTGAAAATTAGGACTGTAGGAATAGGAAAAGGGTCTTTGGTAAATATCTGTTTCGCTTGTAAAGGAAACCTCCGTGCCAGAACTTTTCAAAACCTTGAGCTATGTCCAGAAAGGCAGCAGTGCAATACTGTTGGGTTTCAAATGTTGAGGATAACGCGAAGGCCTTGTTGAGCAGTGGAATGTCGTAGACGCTAACTAAACTGGTGAGTTTTTTGAGAGGATAGGGAGTAGGCTAATTGGACGGTAAGACGAGGCGTCGTTGGGTGGTTTACCGGGTTTGGCGAATAGGACAATAATGTTTCCAGAGGAGAGGAAAGTGCGTAGTTCGGATAGTGCAATTATAAATATAGCTTAGGAAGATAATGTTTTTATAGGCTTTAGGAGGGAGTTGTTTGAGAATTTAAGAAGTCTAGAAAGCAGATGAATATGGTATCGGAAATGGATTTATTGGGAGGCCAGTGCACTGATGCTAGGGTGATAAGGTGCTGATTGACACTGCAGTGGCTTGAAGAAAAGCATGTGCTACCAAAGGCCTGTGTGACTCCATAACAATGGAGTTATGGACAATGACAGCGGTACCTACATGAGCTGTTCCATCTGGGTCATCAGTTCGATAAGTCTGATACTACTTTATATGATATAACAGTAAATGGTCGTTTACTCGTCTTGTTTCAATAATTAGAGCTATGTCGTTGTTCTTGTCGGGGAGTAGTGCTGTCAGTTCGTTAGTGTGGGTACGAACACCATTCGTACTCCAAAAGAGAATGCATAAGGAATTGGAAGGATCCACTTATGGATTTTGTTTAACGGAGATAAGGTAGGAGATAAGGTATATTTGAAGATTTGTAAGAAGGGAAATGAGAGGCGTAATTAGGGTTCTGAACTATGTTAAAAATGATGTTAATAGGCTAGTGAGATCTGAAGAGCTTCAAGGTGGAGGAATATGCGAGATGTGTGGTTGAGGATAGGATTGGGTTTGCTGGTTGACAGGATTAACGGAATGCTGTGGAAGAGTAACTTGCGGACGAGGAGTGGGCAGTGCCTTTGACTGCTGTTTGTTCCGAACCACATCAGCAAAAGAGACTGAAGTGTGAAGATTGAGTGTTACTCTTGAAATCATCTTTAGAATAATATGATCGGGGAGTTTACAGTAATGATGTTCAACTCCTTAAGCCTGGCCAATCATTCACAAAGTTTTTGGTTGTAAAGCAGTAAATTTGAGCCTTGTAAGTTCAGATTGGTGCTTTGTAAGATAGGTAATTTGTGTTTATTTCATGAAAATAGTCTAAAAGGTAAATAAGCCGTGGTCAAGTGCTTGTCTCCTTCTTTTAGGTGTCTCTATTTCAATCATCTGTGAAAGCTCCGTCCTAGATATGGCAAGGATTTGATTTGTTGAACTTGGCGTTTGTCTACTTATACTGGTGGATACGTGGCACAAGGGAATGTAAATGTGATTTATTTGGTTTTATTGTTGTCAATTTTAATCTTCCAAGGCAAGGTAAGATTCTTGGCAATTAGTTCATTTCTTTATACTTTACCAAATAATTCGTTTCAACAAAAAGTATGATTAGTACATAAAGCTAACAATGATCCCCATTTTATTCCCAATGCACTTATTTATTCCGTTTGAATAAAATAAAATGTTGAAACCGGCGTTGTACATGAAGATTTCTTTGAGATTGGATCCTCATCACCTACCTCTGTTTACCAGTAAAACTGAAATAGCTTTCCTTTGGTGTGGCCCAAGCTTATATAAGAAGTAAGCTAACTTCGAACGTATGGGCTCTGTAAATTTCAAGGCGAATTTTTCGAAACTTACGAAAATAATTATATAAATATAACTAAATGACAGGATGTATACTAAGAGATCAGACTGGGCGTGGTGCGGTCCTTGAGTAGTCGACGCCAGGACAGCCCCCGGCAACAGCCCGGTTTTCTCTTTCAAAAATAAATAGACATCGCCAATAAAACTGAGCCTTCCTCTCGCCTCTGCTTTTGTTTTTTTATTCTTTTTTTTATACTCTCAGGTATATTTTTGTTTTGTAAATTTCCTTGGTGGGATTGAAATCTCTGGATTGATCGATAGATTTGTATTTCAGTTTTAACTTCACTTATCTCAATTACTCATTGCCTAATAAAAGGCAAATTGTAATTTTATCTTAATAAATTGTTGTTCTCTCTCTCTAAAAAAAAAAAAGTTTTAACTAATATTGAATATTTAAAAAAAAAATTGTCACACCCTAAAGCACACCCATGCTTTTTATACCTAACTCGAAAATTTACTTATTTACAATGATTTATTTGAATCAAGTAACAATGCTGTAGACTTCTAGTAGATAGTCCAACTTTCAAATATTGAGTAAATTTCAATTTCGGACGAATTACGTTTTAATAAGTCAAAACATATACTGTGATAGATCAATTCAATTATCATGACTGATACATTTCAGCGCTGGCTTCGGCCTGGTGAAGAGAATGTATTATGTATTGTAACAATGATATCCTACTTCACTCCCTTCGCTTAGAGTTGGAGAGGTCTGAATAACGATACTAATAAAAACAATTTAAACCCATAAGCAACTCATATGTCTGAAACTAGGTGAATCTTTGAGCTACGATTTTTTTTTTTTTAAATATGTCTACACCAAATGAAGGACGTAGAATGTGAAGCGACTATATCATGAGATGCCCGATCTTGGAGTAGTATTCAAATCAGTTTTCTTTAAATTCCCCGATTTTTTACCCAGAAAAAACGTTATTTTAAATCTTAAGCCGTCTCAACTATTGAAAACTGCCGAAAAAATATTGTAAACAGGTGTCTAAATTTTGGCATAAAACAATTAATCTGTTCTACTCAATACTTTACTCTGCGGAACATTTTCGGAATTCTTTTTTCTTTCCGCCTTTAATCACAGATAAGCTGCGACTTATGTGTCTTTTTTTTACGTTTAATTTGTTTTTGACAATCCACTATTGCATTGAAACCAAATATTATCACGCATATTGCGAGGTGCTTCGAAAAATTTCAGATAGATTGATTCATTGTTATATTCTTACGAAGAAAGACAGGCAGACAAATGAAAGACGATCACTCCTTTTTGGCCAGGCAACCAATATTTTGCCAAGAATGAATGCGAAGCACATTTCACGAGATTCCTTTAGATCGTGAATTCTATTTTTTCCTGATGTCCTGTTGCTCTATAAGTGGAAGAACAAGTCAGTAGGTCGGCACAATTAACTCAATTAACTCACATATAAACCCAATGACCTCCCCACGCCCAGGGACGTAACTCACAGCCTCGTTCTCTATCGACCAGTGGTGAATCACCGCTTCCTCAGGTCAACCACTCATTGAGTTACTCACCTATCAATCCGATTATAAATTTAGTTCAATCTATCGAGTCAATGAAGCTCTCCACTACATTTATTTTTGTTCTAGGATTTTAAGAAATTTCCTCACTTTATTAAATGCCAAACTATCCATCCTGATTAACTATTTAACTTAATAGTTAAACCTATGCATATCCTAAATATATGAAATGTCACGGAATACTATACTAGTTACCTGGACGTCTCTAAGTCACAATTATGATTAAAATTGATAGAGTATGTTTTGGAACCTTTGCTAATTGTATCATTCAGTCTTAAGAAGGCTTTAAGATACAGTTCACACAACCTTATAGAGGTGTGTGATCGTCAGTGTAATCACTCACTACCCTATAAACGATCGATCACCTCATTCATGCTGCCGATGTAACAGATCTATTCTGAGTACAACTTAACGTTATGAAATTAATAAATGGGATGCCAGGTCAGGATAAATACTAACAACTTGAGCTCGGTTATTTGTTATGCCCACCATAATGCATTTCCTTAGATAAGGAAATAAAACCAACCCATTAAGTTACTGATATATATATATATAAATATAACACTATGTCCCGAATTTCTTCTCAAAAAAGAATTTCATGTTGATCAATGGCAGGTTATCTGGATATTTAAGAGTAAAAATAAGCCATGTGATATAATGAAGCACTTAATCATTCATAAAACAAATGAAGTTTGTATAACAGAGATGTGATGGATAATTTAACTTTCTAAATTCTATATGCAGGCATCTCAAAATGGCCAACCTTCTGCGACGGTTGGTAGGCCGGACTCAACCAAAACGAGACTTCAGCCCTGAGATTTTTTGATTTTATCTCAACCCCTTTTCATTTACTCATTGAAAACAAAAATATGTACAAAGCTGCATAACGATTTCAATTGGCGTCATTTCACAGCAACACAGCTTCATTTCAAAAAGGATGTACCAGCTAACAAAAATCGGAACGCCGATTAAATACAATGTAAAGGGACCTAGTGATGGGACTCATCTTCGGTTCAGGAACTGATGGACCTAAAACTGGCATAGACCTAGAGTGTCTATCTTGGATCACCTACTGCCATCGACGAAGGAAGGGTAATGGAGGTATTGTGTGGAGCGCGGGAATTGCAGGGAATCAAAGATTTATTTGTTTTATATGTCTATGACGTTTCATTCACCCATTCATCCATACATGGCAGTTTAAATTCTTCGTATAGCTAACGATTTATCTGCACCTTTATAGGAGATACAGGAGCCCTGAGACTAAAAATTGGGTGCATATACCTGTCACAGTCGTAAAAAACTATAAGTAACATGTGTCATATAAAACTGGACGGACACACACGGTTTTTTATGACTGTCATAGGTATTGTTTACAGACAACTCAACTCTTTGATGAGGCATCTTTACTTCACCACACTGGCTAATTGACATTGCTTTTAGGTCAAACCAGGAAACTTAAAACGTAATTCTAGTATCACTTTTACCTGCCTCAATCTGTGCAAAAGGTGAAGCCGTTCCCACCTCCAAGTATTTACCCGGATGGTATTAATATGGTCTTGTAACAAATATAGGTATAGGTAGGGCCTTAGGCGTTTCCTTCTATTAGGTCTAGATGTAACTTCGCACCGGCTATGCCTTCGTTTGTTATCTTACAAACCGACCTTAAGATTATGGGTAAAAATGAATTGAAAGTTATTTAAAGAAGTATAAAAAAACAGAGCAGGCATATCTTAATCGATGAGAATCCATATTATTTCATGCTTTTACATGATTCATGTTTTGTAGTACACGAAAGGATAATTTAAAACAAATTATACGGTGGTAGAAACTCATAGACGGAATCATTGTGTTATTTCCCACAATTGGCAAACAATCATAAAACAAAACTATTGATGAAAACAAGCTACATTAGTCGATGAAGAATGAATGTTTCTGAAAACTCAAGCAGATTGATGACACCTTCTTTTTCAGAAATTTCAGTGTTTCGTGCTAGTTCAGTCGTCATCTAATTGATATATGCAAAAAAACACGAGGTCGATTTAGTTATTCTATTTCAAAGAAACTCTAGAAAGATTTTTTTTTTATAATGTTGTCGTAACACATGCCAGCCAACTACTCTTGTGAAATTATGTAAGAACATATTACTTGTACCGTGTGATTGTTTGCATATCCATGGCTCGATATCGGTGTTACATATTCTATTGAGGTGCGTACTACTACTGAACTCTGACGTTAGTAGTTCAGAGCCCTACCAGGAAGCGCAAGATCACGTTTTTATATACATCACCATGATGGAGGAGGAGGAGGATACTAGGAAACACTAGACCAGGTTTTTATACAGGCAGCCTTTAAGGCGAATACAGGCTAAGCTTGTTAAGGAAGGCTGTTTAGCAGTTCGGTACTATTTGATACAAGCAACAACTGTCTAGAAACTGAACTTGTGTCCAGTGCCTCCGTAGTAATGTTTTAGGAAATGAGTAAGTATACGTTGTGAGTAATAGTATAGCTCGTTTTACCCCTGACTTCCATGATTCAATTTTCTAGTCTATCATATCCTCAAATAAAATTTAAATCTAAACAAAGCAAATTATAACAAACCATTATAAAAAATTAATGGTTCAGTTGAACTTGAAACAAGATAAAAGAAATTATAGTTCTGACTTTTTTCACCACCCAATTATATTTTATAGGAATGTTGTGATATTTGGTTGCAATGTTAAATGAATTAAAACTTTTAAAGGTGCAATTCTAGCGTCTACTCTTCGTCAAACCAGTTATAAGGAAAACTTGCATATTTTGTATTAATGACAAATTTTATAAAATTTGTTATTATAATATTACAAAGTCATAACAAATAATTTATTTTTATTCATTATCATGTCAAATTGATAAGCCTTTAATTTGATAACCAAATGAATAGAGCCGTAAATTATTTTAACTACCATGTAGTTACATAACATAACCTTATAACATAAGCATTAAAATAACCTCATGGAGAGGTTAAGGGCTGACAAAAAGTTGCCACCGTAGTTGGTAGATGGCGCACTTATAGGTCCTTGGTTTTAGCACTTAAACCTAAAAGATTTTCTTAAGGCTAAATTTGGTTTTCATAACTTTCTATAAGGTTCCTTTTATTTTTGAGCGTAGTTATGGCAATCGCCATACCTCTAAGTTAAACTGGGTTTGCTTCACGATGTTAAAGAAATTTGGTAATTATGTCTGGTTGTTTAGATCTTTAATTTTATTTCCTAATGAATGGCGTTTTGAAGAATGAAAAAGGCGCCCGTCCATATGGCCTCGCACTAGGATTGAATATTAGAACAAAAAAAATTGTGAATAAAAAACTTTTATGACGCCCAAATGAGAGTACGTGCAAAGACGACACAAAGGCTAAGGACACATGGATGAAGGAAGAGAACTCCAGGATAGTAAATTATAAGAATTAAATTTCGTACTTTAAATGTGGGCTCGACACATGACCAGTATGTATGTTCGTAAACTAATTAATAAATCTATTCAATTCATTGATTATTAGCCTTCCTATTTTTAAAAAAAATTAGCGTTTTTTAACTTTTTTTTTTTCGTAACAAAATTCTTTATTGGCTATTGTTACTTTTTAACATTATGTCATGAACTAAATTGAACACTTTATTTTATTTGTTTCACCATCAACAAGTAAAACACATTGAAAATTGGTAAAATATTGTCATTGTATTCGAGCAAAATAAAATCGTATTAAAACTGGCACGGAATATATTATTTATACGGTTCCTACTTTTGTCTTCGAAACTTACTTTCTTATTGTGTTACTACCTTTCATGTGTCTTTAACACAAGGCAAATTAAAAATTTCACTAGAGGAACCTTGGGCAGATTTTGTATGAATGTTGGCATGAGTGTGAACTGTACATATTGAGTGAGTGGAGTTAAATTAATAATAATAATTAAATCGCAATTATTAATGCGGGATAAGGAAATTGTAATTTTACAAATGAAGAAATTTAAAGAAAAAGAAAATGAGCGGTCTTAAATAGTTTCAAAACGTACTCATACAACTATTTACAAATTTTTTTTCCCATACTTCTCTTTATTGTATTTTAACCTAAACATACCACCATGAAAACCAAATCCTTGGGTACCAGGTATCAGTTATTATTATCAATCTGTTTGTACGATGTGACTTCCCAGAGTGACTGATACTAACTGATAAGCTTACTGCACGAAGACAAATGGAGCTTGGCAGTTGAAGGCTGTTTAAGGAGACAAGAGCAGGCTTTGAGCTGTGTCGATAGTACGACGTAGAACGAAGAGCTAAGACCCATCTGCCTCCAGCGACCGTGACCATCTCACTGCGGTCACTACAGAGCGGTCGCTGTGCCTCGCGGTTCCGGCTACAGATAACGATAAGGAAGCCTTGTTAGGTCAACGGACTCCTGCAAAGAGGATTCTGCACACCAAGGGAAAAACATCTTAGCAACCCCACAGTCTCAATGGAAAAAGAACGCTGACACTTCATGTCAGTTCAACATCTGCACTTTGTACATCCCTCATAAATGTGAGCGTTCTGTAACATGTATTATATTCTGTAACTTAACATGATTAAACTTTTTGACAATTACCCTCTTTCGATCGCTTGCGTAGTAAGGGAGGGATATTTTGTTTAATAGTCATAGTAGTGAAATGTGAACGATCATAAAATCGAATTGTAGGAGGGTTCGAAGTTATTCTTTTCCTGCATTGTGCACGGAAGTAAAAGAAAGTAAGTGAATAATATTGAAATGTATTTAATAGTAATTATTGAATAAATAAATATCAACTCTTCTACTCAAAATTATTTTATTTGTTTATATTAAACATTTAAAATGTATTTACATGTAGTGTAATAAAATTTCTTACTACAGGTCTATGAGACATAATCATTTAAGGAGAAATAATGCCCTCTTATTCACTCATATAACAGATATGATCACCAAAATGACCTCCATACCGTACAAATAAATTATTTAACAACAGTGAAAATTAAATTTAATGTAGAGAATCCATAATATTTAAATAGACAGGAATATTTAAATTTCACTGCTGTACTAGGAAACCCACCGCCTTCCATGGTGACCAGAAGATATAAGACTAAACTAAGTAAGTAGTATTTTTGGAACAAATCTAGAAAATTATCAGTCAGAAGACTAACGGAAAATAGATAAAAATAACGTGGATGTTAAAAAATGGTGCACTATCCTGTTTTCCTACGTCATGTTATCATTGTTGCTTTTAATGATTTTTATCATGTGACTTTTCATTTTAACTAACTGAAGATGACGACTTAGAACTGTCGAAAACGTTATTTTGAGGATAAACACATACTGTGGAAAGTCGGAAGCTGTATTATTTTACCATACCCGTCAGTGGCGTAACTATATCATCTGGGGCCCGTGGCAAATTCCTTCAATGGGGGCCCTATCATTAAGCTTTATTATACTTACGAGTAGTTTAGTTACCCACAACCAATAACAATTTTTAATTGAACCTACTTTAATATTTTTATAAATAGGTATAATATTAAAACAATATTTCTGAGCTCACGGCCACTTGGGCCGGGGCCCTCTTGGGTCGGGGGCCCGTGGCATTTTGCCAGCCCTGCCACCCTGTAGTTACGCCTTAAAATTATTATATATAATTATATATTCAACAAACCGGTTTAAAAAATAAAGCTTTCAATACATAAAAACCTAATCAATTTTTAATAATCATGAAATAATCTTTTAAAAATCGGACTAAACTCGGCTCGGCACCATACCCTCACTTGGGTAATCACGTCCTGATGTAATTTACAAATCAAACTAACACACATGAGGAAATAGATAGAAGAAGTAGATGACAAAAAGCTGAAAGTAATTTTGCTATTATTTCACAGCAGGGTGAAACTGGTGAAAGCTTCCCTTATATTTGGAAGTAATTTACAGGTTGTTGAGTTAACAGGAGTTGAAAGAGTAGTTTTTATAAAAGAAACTTTTATTCCAGCGATCCTGGTAATTTACATAATAAATTTAAATGGAAAATGCTAGTTTCTTTACTTAAAGAAAAATGTATATGGTGGAGTTTCCTTCGAGAAAGTAATTATTGGAAAAAAAACTGATTCGAAAAAATGACCGATTAGTTTGCTTTACAGCTGGAAAATATTAATAACAAGATTGAGCTTTTCATACGATTAGTGACACACAAAATAAGCAACTGGATTGACTACATCATGGTTCTGATAATGAGGAGTAAACAGCTATGCTTCAGTGCGATTAGAATAGCTAAAAGGGAAACTGGATTTGGCCGATGAAACGGATTAGTTAGGTTTTAAACAAATTTGTTAATTTACTATTTACTGTTTCAGGTCCAAGTGAGAAATGGTAACGAATGTTAACCGTTCAAAACCTTTTTGTGGAACTACTCTATTGATAAACTTAATGAAAACCTAACAATTTTCTTTCTTCAATTTATTGTAAGCCAATTTCCCAGCAAACTCTTCTACAAAGCATTTGTAAATCCACCGCTAACAAACAATGAGCTAACAATCCTGAATTCAGACCCATCTCTAAACTAGAAATACCTTTCAAGACTTTGGAAGAAGTCTTGCATCAGCAATCATAAATATCCCTTTACAATGTAACCAATAATTAATAAAATAAGCTAATCAATAGTTATTTAATGCTAAGAATATTGTAATGCTAATATTATATATAGTTTTTGCGCATGCGCTACCTTTTAGAACATCTCTGTACATCGCTCGTCATTCAAACACTATATACTACCGTCTATAGGCCATAGTTCAGTTAAAAAATTGTTCCAGCAGGCAACTTGAGGGAGCTGGCCACGAGGGAGCCCTCAAGAGTGAGTAAATTGCTTATTATATTTAGAGTGAAGTGTGATAAGTGATATCGGATTGAGTAGTCGGCCATATTGCAACGCCTACTCGACGTTCACTAACGATAGTTCTCTGAGCCATTCGGTCTAGTGGCTCAGAGCCAAGACCCGTGACTCGCCACTGGGAGTTGTGAGCTTGAATCCCACGGCGCTACGTACTTCTTTTCTATTAATAAAAAAACCGTTGTTATGATAAAATGAGATTTTATCAACAACTAATGTCTCAAAATAAGAAAAAAAGATCTAGATCACTAGGTCCAACTCCAACACCGTCGCCTGTAAAGCGAAAACCAAGAAGGTCGAATAGGAACGTACAAATGACCTCCTCTGCAGCTAGTTCCATGGAGGAGATACCTCCACAGGCCAGCACATCCAAAAAAGAAACAGCCTTAGAGTCGCCTTTTTTCACGCCAAACACCTTTGAGGCTTTGAAAAATATCCCAACAGAAGAAATGGAAGTCAACAAAACTCCAACACAGCCCAAACCGCCTGCTCTTTTTGTACGCAACATTAGCAACTTCAAATTACTATGCTCACAAATGAGCAAAATTGTACGTGCCTCAATCGCTCTCGGGATACAAAAATTTCCCCAGACACTCCCAATACTTATCGAGCGATTGTTAAATATTTAAATGAAACCAATGCAGACTACCACACCTACCAATTAAAGCAGGAACGATCACTCCGAGTGGTGATCAGAAATTTGCACCCGACCACACCAGCTGACGAAATAGAAGAAGAACTCTCAGCTCTCGGGTACAAAGTTCGCCAAATAACAAACGTGTTGCGCGAGGATAGGCAACAGGATGAAACAATAAAAACGGCATTACCACTGTTCTTGTTGATCTCGAGAGGACACCTGGAGTCGAGAAGATATACGACCTAACAAACCTGTACTACACTTGGGCACAGGTTGAAAAACCGTATCCCAATCGCGATATCGTCCAGTGCCATAACTGTCAGGCGTATGGGCATACAAAATCTTACTGCCACCACCCTCCTAGGTGTGTTAAGTGCAGTGGGCAGCACAAAACCGAATTGTGTAAAAAGCCCCTTAAATCGCCTGCGGTATGCGTGCCAGCAAGGACATCCAGCCAACTACAAGGGCTGCGAGGCATACAGAACGCTGAAGTCCAGGACAGAACAACGTCGACAGCCAGAAGAGAAAAAAACTTGCAGCAAGAAGCGGCCCAGCCAGAAATTTGAGGCCTTTTGTCTCTTTTGCAGATGCCGTTTGTAACAGAGAGCAGTCACAGGCACCGCCCACTCCCTGTCCACAAGATCACCTTTCCCAGCATTCCATTCATCCCGTTAACCCTCAAGCTCAATCCCATCCTCAACCACACATCTCGCATATTCCTCCACCTTCAAGTTCTTCGGATCTTACTAGCCTATTAACCTCATTCCTTACAGAGTTCAGAACCCTAATTACCCCTCTCATTTCCCTTCTTACAAATCTTGTCTCCTACCTTATCCCCGTTAAACAAAATCCATAAGTGGATCCTTCCGACTCCTTATCCATTCTCCTTTGGAATGCGAATGGTGTTCGCACCCACACTAACGAACTGACAGCACTACTTCACGACAAAAACATCGACGTAGCTCTCATTACTGAAACAAGACTAACGAGTAAACGACCATTTACTGTTCGACAGTACAAGACTTATCGAACTGATCACCCAGATGGAACAGCTCATGCAGGTACCGCTGTCATTGTCCATAACTCCATATCCCACCACATAGTTCCTCTGGTGGCACATGATTTCCTTCAATCCACTGCAGTGTCAATCACCACCTTCACTTTTCCCCTTACACTAGCATCAGTGTACTGCCCTCCCAATAAATCCATTTCCGACTCCCAATTCATCTCCTTTCTAGACTCCATAGGACATCGTTTCCTTGTGGGTGGGGACTTTAATGCGAAGCACCAACACTGGGGGTCAAGATCCACTAATACACGAGGACGTGCTTTGCTGTCTGCACTAACACGGAAACATTGCTCCACTATCACTCCTGACACAGCCACCTATTGGCCATCTGATCTCAACCGAAATCCTGATCTCCTTGACTTCTTTTTTTACAATAGTTTAGGAACACTTAACTATTCACTCACGCGCCTCGATGACCTCTCCTCTGATCATAGTCCTTTATTATTAACCATTTCCCTAAGACCAATTCACAAACTGCCTCCTCCTTCATTTATTAGGGGCCCAGTTGACTGGGACCACTTCCGCCAGCTTCTTACAGAGTCCGTAAACCTCAAATTGTCCCTGAAAACATCCCAAGACCTAGACGATGCAGTGCATTCTTTCACTACTCTGGTCCAGAGTTCGGCTTGGGAGGCATCGTCACCCCATCGTCACCCAAAAATCCATAATCATAATCGTTTACCTCAGCATCTCAAAGACCTAATCCAATCCAAACGCCGCTCCAGAACCGTGTGGCAAAGATCCCGGCATCCTGCTGATCGCCGCTCGTACAATCAGTACTGCCGATTGGTAAAGCGGCGATTGGCATCCTTCGGTTCCGATTCTTTCAATTCCTACCTCTCCTCTCTGTCTACCAGGGATAACTCGTTGTGGAATGTAACCAAAAAAATCCTAAAGTATCAACCTGTTTCACATCCACTCCGTCGTGATGATGGGTCCTGGGCGGCTTCGGATGGGGATAGGTCGGAGGAATTTGCTCTGCATCTTACCCATACTTTCACACCTCACCTTTCTCATCAAAGCCATACTCACAGCACAACTGTGGAAGATTTCCTCACTTCACCTATTCCTCTCTCTCTTCCACCAAAAGCCGTTAATCCCTCTGAGGTCAAATACCTTCTGAAAAACTTACCTTACCGAAAATCCCCTGGATATGATCTCCTTACTCCTCAAATTCTCAAACAGCTTCCTCCTAAAGCCATAATATTTTTAACTTATATATATAATGCATTATCCGAACGACGCACTTTCCTCTCCTCTGGAAACATTCCATTATTGTCCTATTCGCCAAACCTGGTAAACCACCCAATGACGCCTCATCTTACCGTCCAATTAGCCTACTCCCTATCCTCTCAAAATTTTTGAGAAACTCCTACTAAAACGTCTATTTCCAATTGTTGAATCCAAAAACCTTTTTCCCACACACCAGTCTGGTTTCCGCCAACGACATTCCACTGCTCAACAAGGCCTTCGCGTTGTTGATCACATCTCCTCAGCCCTTGAAACCAAACAGTATTGCACTGCTGCCTTTCTCGATATAGCTCAAGCTTTTGACAGGGTTTGGCACGCAGGTTTGCTCTACAAGCTCAAAAGATATTTACCACAGACCCTTTTCCTAATCCTACAGTCCTACCTTTCAAACCGCTTCTTCCAAGTCCGCTGTGGTTTAGAATACTCTAACTACTATCCCATAAATGCAGGAGTTCCACAGGGC
Organism: Acanthosoma haemorrhoidale; assembly: GCA_930367205.1. Classification (NCBI taxonomy): domain Eukaryota; kingdom Metazoa; phylum Arthropoda; class Insecta; order Hemiptera; family Acanthosomatidae; genus Acanthosoma; species Acanthosoma haemorrhoidale. The sequence continues at coordinate 121,433,106 of OV884011.1, read as the reverse complement.
AGTGTCCTGGGCCCCATCCTCTATAACCTATACACCGCTGATGTCCCTTCTACTCCCAATACCTTCTTGGCCACATTTGCAGATGACACTGCAGTCTTGTCATCCCACCCAGATCCCGACATAGCATCCCATAACCTTCAAAAACACCTTGACGAGATCGAGTATTGGTGCAATCAATGGCGGATCAAAGTTAATGAAGCAAAATGCTCCCACATTACCTTCACCCTTTGTCGCAAGTCTTGTCCACTAGTTTATTTTAATTCTATTCCTCTCCCTGTATCCGAGACAGTACGGTACTTAGGCTTCCATCTTGACAAACGACTGACCTGGAAACCACATACGAGACAAAAAAGACAAGAACTAAACAGACACTTTGGACAACTGTACAGACTACTTCAAAGGACATCCCATCTCTCAATAGAAAATAAACTACTAATCTACAAAGTTATACTTAAACCAATCTGGACATACGGAATAGAGCTATGGGGGACAGCAAAAAAGTCGAACATCAAGCGTATCCAATCCTTTCAATCAAAAGTCCTGAGAACAATAGTAAATGCCCCTTATTATGTCAGCAAAAAAACCCTTCATAACAACCTTAACATACCCTGCATTCTAGAACTTATCCCTTCCAAGTTTATGAAATTCCACAGTAGCCTTTCCAACCACCCTAGTCCTGTAGCACAGTCATTGCACTGCGCCACTCATCCCTATAATCCTCCTCGGAGAATGAAACGGCAGTGGCCTCGTGACCTGCTATAAACGCGTGACAGTGGGAGTCCTGGCAATGGCCAGTTTCTCCAATCATGTCCTGAGCGTATGTGGTTCTCGCGCTCTTTGTCAGCCTCCGCTGGCTAGTATCCGGTGACGCGGCTGACGGAGGAGCGTGGGGGACTTCCCAAGACTCCGCGTTCTCTTCGCGGTGGATTTGGGGGGTCTCTGGGCTGTCTGTAAATATTTTATGAATGAGCGAGTGAATGATGAACTGTAAATATGGTATGAATGAGAGCATTTATCTTAATTACTTATTGCCTTATAAAAGGCAGATTGTAATTTTAGCACAATAAAGGAATTTAACTAAAAAAAAAAAAATATTATATATAATGCTAATAGTAGAAGCTAGTGTATACCTGAGACTTCATGGAAGTCACTGATATTTTTAAGTAAGCGACCGCATTCCTTCTAAAAACTCCATCCCAATTCCCGGATTTACCCTTCTCTTATATACATATGTCTCAGCTTCAGCCCCAATCCCCACTTGTTCTCCGACACACGTCCCTAAACATCCCACCCAGTAATTAGTAAAGTAACTCTTAATATTTGTATATACCAGTGTTTTGTGTGTACTTCATAATAAAGCTTTTCTTTCTTTTCTTTTAAAAGACTCTCCTCTACAAAGATTATTTAACTAATGATGCTGTAGGTTTTAAATAACACAAATGTACATTTCTCTTCAAACTAGTTTTTGAAGACAAACGAACGTTGGTGTTATTTAAAATCTAAATGATATCACATCATCCCATCTAACACCTTATTTTAAATAACGCTTAGCCTAGCACTTTCAAAAATTCCTGACAAGCAAGTTTGTCCTTGGCTCAGGTAGGAACACGCAATGACATTCAAAAATTCTATTTTCAAAAATCATTCGATGACCCCAGAAATAGCAAGGTCGGCTACTGTTTTCTTGATAATGTTTTAATAGTTTTTATTTTATTTTTTAAGCAGGTTTTATGATCATTCACGTTTTGGATTATCATCGTTCGGTTAAACGACTCATTTCAGTTCATCAATTACGTAATAATCCGGATTTTTATAGGCCCATCAGAATTTTACGATTGACGACTACTGGTTGTGAGTAAAAATATTAAGAAAACAACGTGATATTTTAGCTTCTCAAAAGTTCATGTTCTCAGTAGTAACTGTGACACGATGCGTGGCTGCCGAAACCACTAATAAAATAAAAATAAAGAAATTTTTGGAATACAAAATTTAACGTTTTTTTCTTGACATCAAAGATTTATTCAACAAAGATCACTTCAACAGGAACGATAGTTAAGAGGTGAGAAAAAAATTCCCCGGATCTGGGATTCACAGATCTGATGAAGACTTACATAGCATGTCGAAACGTTTCCCATTAATAAATTTGATGAATATCTCTGTTTTATCAACGTAAGCCAATATTCCAACAAATTCATCCACCCACTACATTCAAGTCTAAACGTGCACTGCAACTAACAAGTTTTAATTTTAGAAAGGACTATACCCTATGTAAACCACATATTTTGTAACAGGCATGAGATCTCTTTATCTTAAGTTATCTTCATAATACATCTGTGTTCTACCGGTGATTATTGAAATGTATTTTGTTCCACTCAATTCAATAGCGGAACGTTTTTAAGTTGCCTGAAGCGGGGCAACACTGGTTCATAAACTGGAAATAAGTGGGATTTAAGATGCATAACTTTTTTCAAAAATATAGACAATATGCTTTCTCTTCTAAATTAAAAAAAATTTAGTTTTCTAGAGGGAGAAGAATTTCATTGACATATGCACTTCACCCCATGTGAGACTGAAACTTATTCATGTCTTTTGGAGATGTCCTTGATTTTCTGGGTTCTTAAAATATCGAATGTGACCTCTCTATGAAATTGGTTTTCTATATCATGAAAAAAAGATTTAGAACTACAAGAATAAAGACGCTGGTAAAAACAAAAAGGTTTTGGGGGAAAACAATTCATAGAAATCACAAAGGTACCGTCAGACACCGTTTTAATTTGTACATGGCAGTGTTTAAATAGTACCAGCATATTACTAGCTGGCTGTTTTTGTATACGTTAACAGCTATTACAAACTTCTGTATGCCACAAATAACTTCTCAAAGTGCTTAAATATGTAAATAAAAATAAATTAATTATCTCGTGATTAATTTCAAGTAATAATTAACTAGTATCTTTAGTATTGTGGTGAATGAGTATGCTTTACATTGAGCTTTAAACGGATGAAATAAAGTTGCGGGTTCGTTAACTGATAGCCCCTAACGACCCGTATTCGCACTCAAAACAACACTCATCATTACATGTGGGTTTGCAATACAGGAAGACACCACCCATTATACCCGTAGAAACCACATGCGATTTCTCATCGGAATTTTACTGAAAAATCAACTACAATATTTTTCATTCCATTCAAGTTTTTTTCTATTTTTCTCAATACCCCACTGCTTGTAATCTCGTGGTTCAAGTTACTACTAATATTGAGTTTGTACAATGTCGTTATTCTTTTTGATGTATTTACTACGATATATCAGTGATATATTGTCCGCCAATATTATGTATGGTCTCGCTCGGAAGTAGCAAGTTATTTAAAGTAGTTAAGGGCACATTAAAGAAGCTAAAGCTAATACGGATTTAAAAGATATGTATTTAAAAAATAAATTTTTGAAAAACCTCTGCTAAAATTTAGTATTTTATACGTTTCAGTCGATTTCATTTTGGTTTTAAGTTATCTAAGGTGATTTTTACTGACCGAGATGGCTTGATAACAAAAATGAAGCATTATTTTTTATAAATAATGTCAAGTAGTTTTTTCACGTTCGTTTTATTTTAAGAAACTGATGTGTTCCGCCTATTAGTTTCGCAAGGATCTCTCAATAACATTTCTTCACGTGTCAGATCACTTATTTCGTTTATTTATTTAAACAAAAATCTTTGAATTGCAAAAATAAAGTATGTGGATGCTACTGACCTATGGATCCACTACAACAATGTGGGTTGTGGACAATTTTATTTAAAATAATCTGAATTCCTTCTTACTCGTGTCATGGAGATTCTTTAGTCATTGGAGGGCAAGATCCATCACCTTCTCTACCGATGCACCTTTCTAAGACCTTGTCGCTTATGGTTATGTGAGATCATTGGCTGTTTTAAGAAAGTAAACGTGGTTTCGATCCGATCGGCCCAAGGTTGAATCCACCTGAAAGAAAATATTTTCAACTCCAATTAGCGACAGTGATTCTTCTTACATGAAGTAGACTTCTGAAGGACACTCCACAACACAATAAAAAACAGGCTATAGATAATTACTAGCTGGCTGTTTTTGTATACGTTAACAGCTATTACCAAGTTCTGTATGCCACAAATAACTTCTCAAAGTGCTTAAATATGTAAATAAAAATAAATTCATTATCTCGTGATTAATTTCAAGTAATAATTCACGAGTATCTTACCTGTAATGAATAAGAGGGAATGCTACAACTATTCCAACCCAATTGAATTTATTTTCTTTGGATATAGCTTGCCTATTGCAATGGAGTTGGGTGACACCTTACTTCCATCCTCTATCCATCACTTATGGACTGCATGCTGCAGACATGCAGAAATCGACATCCATTTATGAATTCGATAGATAGACCAATAGATATCCCAACCAATACATACGCTAGGATTATTATAAATTTATTATAACAATAAAACTAAATTATTCTATTTGAAACAAACGCAAATAATTACTTCATATGACAAGTACTAAGGGATGCATATATTGTTTTTTCCAAGTTACAAGATAGCAGAGTTCCTCTGAACCAACACTGTAACACATTCAAATTAAAATGTATAATGATTACTTATCGTCATGTAGGAGTGGCAGAACCAAGAAATATATAAATCAACAGGTAAATTTTCTACATATCTCTCTTGTATGTAGAAATGGTTTGAATCAATTTTAACGAAAATTCAGCTTTAGACACAAAAGATTCCCAAATTCGTAGATAGATGTAGAAGGGAAATTTTTAATGATCCCTAAGCTATACAAATATGCCCATATTGTGTGAATGTATATTGTAAATAAGGTACGCATGAAAGAGTAAAATTTGTAAATATAGTATAAATGCGATCTTCACAATTATCCATTGTATCCGTCCTGGGCAGATTGTAATTTTATTCTGTCGGGTCATCACGAGATGGGTGACGGAGCCCTGGTGACGAAGTGAGTGTTGATTAGGCTATGACCTGGACAATCGTTTCATGGCGGGTCTTACTATCTGACTCCATATTTGATAGGTATGTGCCCCGACAATGCACTATGTTCAGGAGAAGAGGTATAGGGTAGGTAGGTAGGTAGTTTGTGTGGTCTTGGAATGACCACGAATTCGGTATCTGAGGGTAGGCGAAATCCGTCCGGATCCCAAAGTCGAGTGTGAACCGGAGAGAGGCAGATTGGATTCCCGTGGGAGACATTACTAGATAAATTTTGTAGGGCCACGACAACCGTTGTCCGCTAGGGAGAGGTCTCTCTAAGGAACTGCTAGTTTTAGCGAGGCAAAAGCAGAGAATCCCACTAGGAGAGTGTGGGGTCTGACAAGGCCGGACTAAAACATAGCGAGGTTGGAAGAGAGGTCCAGAGGTTTTCATGAATGAGAAGGCCAAGTTTTGAACATCAATGCAGCCGCAAGTCGCCAGTTAGAGAGTCGTCGCGAGAATGATTTACAGGCCAACCCCCGGGTCTATTTATACCTTGGCGTGTCTGTTAGTTCTCAATCATGTGAGGTTTTATTGTACCCAATGACAGCCCAGTATGCGGTGGCCTTTGTTCTCCTAGTGACACAGGCCTTGTCCGGGTCGCTACTACCTCCTGCTATTGGGGAGAGGGTAAGGGTTTCCAGGCTCTAACTAGTTTACTTGCAGCTGCGTCTTTTATTGTTTACAACATTTACAATGACTTATGGTTTGGTAATGTTATTTACATTTGTTTAAATTAATTTACAATATATATCTGTACCTCGGAGGGATACAACACGAGCTCCTTTGGATTCGTCCCACATAATACAATGGACTGACGAATCAGAAGAATCAAAAAGGGTGTAATTCAACGTCCAAAGTTTTCTCTTGTAAAAGCTTATGCAATTTGTTATAAGGGGTGACGGCAAACATTTTTGAAGATCACCCGTTAATACCTTAAGTGTTGTATCCCTCCGAGGTATAGATATATATATACAATAGAGTATAGGGTGATTTATCTTATGTAGTTAGCGGTCACTACAATTCAAATAACGGTTTAGTATTATTTAAAAAAAAATATATAATGGAAGGATTGTGACTGGATATAAAACTTCAATATTGTGTGGGTAGACAGTCCATTTCATCCATCAATAGCTTCCAACGTTCCGAAATTCGGTTATAATGACATGTAGCTATAATAAGCAAATAATATGCAAGCCTGCATGACACATCCACTGTAAACAGTATAGATACGCCATTCTTACGTGGGGCTACTACGTAAGGGTGAAACACGAAGTATGTGCTATTCATCATTTTATACATGCCTCATAATCATTATAACAGTTTTATCATTTCTTAACATAATAACGTAAGTTTCAGTCAACAATATGTTATGATAAATGAAGATTTCTATCGATTATTTATTGATGTTTTGAGGTTAGAAGATGTCCTATTCTTATTTATAATTTTAATTTAGAAACCCCTTGTTTACCAAACGCTGAAATCGGAATTAAGATTAGATACGATATGAATTTCAATCATCAAACTTGAGGTTTGCAAACTAGTGAGATTGATGGAAATCTAGAGTCCAATGTTTATCACTTTTATCACCTGTTGTAAGAATATAGTATATTGAAATTCGCGTTATATTTTAAAATATATTAATACAAAAAATATACATTTCATGTTGTTATACATTGTATAATACTTGGTAGTGTAAAACTTGGTCTGTCTTTAAACTATGTTAAATTATATCACCACTTCGATGCCGATACATAGAACCAACTAAAGAACATGAAATGTTGTCTGTATTTAATTTTTAACCAAGGACCTGAATATAATGAATATTGGTTGAATAAAGAGAAGATAGTAACCAAACCAAGAAATTTTTACATTGATATCACCGAAAATGAAACCCAACAATCTCCCAACCTTAACTTCCCACGCTCATCAGATGGTTAAGGCACCGCATATGGAACTCACTATGTGCATCCAAATCGGGATGACTGGATTTTGAATAATATAATTGAGTCATAAAATTGGTAATTTTATAATTTGGGACAGGAAAAAAATTAGACAAAGCCAACAAAAATATGCAATTCCAATCCAGCCTATACATATAGCCAATATAACATAAAGGTTTACTACAATGAAAATATATTGTACTTGCCCTCTGTATCAAGCTCATCATCAATTTTCTCCCACAACTCATCTCTTGGCTTAGCCCTCATGTAACCGGGATGGCTAGTAAAGTATAGTACTGGCTTGTCCTGGACAAGTTCAATCAAATTCAGAAATCCCTATTTTCAACCTCCATGTTAGAAAACATGCGGAAATACAATGGATCCGGCCAAAGAAAACTGTTAACAACAACGTTAATATGATAAAATTAAAATCTGCCTGATTGGGCTAATTGTGGGGGGTAATTGTGATAAATGATCTCATTCACACCAATTTACAATTTTCATTCACTCCCTCATTCATACTATATATACAAACAGCCCAGAGGCCCCCCAAGTCCACATGGTTGTCACCGCCCTCACTTGCTAAAGAGGAAGCGGAATCTTGGGAAGTCCCCACGCTCCTCCCCACGTCAGCCCTGTCACCGGATACGAGCCAGGGCAGGCTGACGAAGAGCGCGAGAGCCACAGACGCTCAGGACATGATTGGAGAAACTGGCCATTGTCAGGACTCTCACTTTCACGAATTTATAGCAGGTCGCGAGGCCACTAGGGTTTTAGTCTCCGAGGAGGGAGGATTATAGAGATCAGTGGGGCAGTGCAATGACTGTTCCAGGCAATTAGGGTGATTGGAAAGGTTACTATGGAACTTTATAAGCTTGGAAGGGATGAGTTCGAGAATTTAAGGCATATTTAGATCGTTATGAAGGGTTTTGTTGCTGACATGATAAGGGGCATTTACTATTGTTCTCAAGACCTTTGATTGAAAAGATTGGATAAGCTTGATAATTGACTTTTTTGCTGTCCCCCATAGCTCTATTTCGTATGTCCAGATTGGCTTAAGTATAAATTTGTAGATAAGTAATTTATTTTCTATTGAGAGATGGGATGTCCTTCGAAGTAGTCTGTACAGTTGTCCAAAGCGTCTGTTTAGTTCTTGTCCTTTTACCCTCGCTTCCATGTCAGTCTTTTTTCAAAATGAAAGCCTAAATACCGTACTGACTCAGGCACAGGGAGAGGAATCGAATTTTAAAAAACTAGCGGACAGGACTTGCGGCAGAGGGTAAAGGTTATTTGGGAATATTTTTCTTCATTGACTTCGATTCGCCATTGATTGCACCAATAGTCGATCTCATAAAAGTGTTTTTGAAGGTTTTCGGATGCTATATCAGGGTCTGAATGGGTTGACAGTACTGCAGTGTCATCTGTAAATATTACCATGAAGGTATTGATGGTAGAGAGGACATCAGCGGTGTATAGATTAGACAGGACGGGGCCCAGGACGCTGCCCTGTGAAACTTCTGCTTTTATGGGATAGTAGTCACAGCGGACTTGGAAGAAGCGGTTTGAAAGGTAGGACTGTAGTATTAGGAATAGGGTCCGCGGTAAATATCCTATGAGCTTGTAAAGCAAACCTGCCTGTCAAAAGCTTGAGCTATGTCCAGAAAGGCAGCAGTACAATACTGTTGGGTTTCAAAGGTTAAGGATATGTGATCAACAACGCGAAGGCCTTGTTGAGCAGTGGAATGTCGAAGACGGAAACTAAACTAGTGAGTTTGAGAGGAGAGGGAGTAGGCTAATTGGACGGTAAGATGAGGCGTCAATGGGTGGTTTACCGGGTTTCGCGAATAGGACAATAATAGAATGTTTCCAGAGGAGAGGAAAGTGCGTAGTGCGGATAATGCAATTATCAATATAGCTTAGGAAGATAACGGCTTTAGTAGGGAGTTGTTTGAGAATTTAAGAAGTAATGGATCATTTCCAGGGGATTTTCGGTAAGTTAAGTTTTTCAGAAGGTATTTGAATTCAGAGGAGTTAACGGCTTTTGGTGGAAGTGAGAGAGGTATAGGTGAAGTGAGATAATCTTCAACAATTGTGCGATGAGTATTGTTTTGAGGAGTAAGGTGAGGAGTGAAAGTACGGGGAAGATGCAGTGCGAATTCTTCCGCCCTCTCGCCATCCGAAGCCACCCAGGACCCGTCATCACGACAGAGTGGGTGTGAAACAGGATGATATTTTAGGATTTTCTTAGTTAGATTCCACTAGTAGTTATCCCTGGTAGATAGAGAGGAGAGATAGGAATTAAAAGAATCGGAACGGAAGGATGCCAATTGCCGCTTTACCAATCTGCAGTACTGATTGTATGAGCGAGGATCAGCAGGATGTCGGGATCTTTGCCACACTTTTCTCGAGTGGCATTTGCATTTGATTAGGTCTTTGAGATACTGAGGTTAAGGATTTTAATTGTGAATTTTCAGATGACGGTGGGATGACGATGTCTCCCAAGCCGACCTCTGGATCAGGGTAGTGAAGGATTTCACTCCATCATCTAGGTCTTGAAGTATTTTCAGAGGTACTTTGAGGTCTACAGAGTCTGTAAGAATCTGGCAGAGGTGGTCCCAACCAACTGGGCCCCTGATAAATGAAGGAGGAGGCAGTTTTTGGATAGGTCTTAGGGAAATGGTATGGATTACCGGGCTATGATCGGAGGTCATCGAGGCGCGTGAGTGAATAGTTTAGTGTTCCTAAACTATTGTAAGAAAATAAGTCAAGGAGATCAGGATTTCGGTTGGGATCTGATGGCCAGTAGGTGACTGTGTCAGTGGAGATAGTGAAGCAATGTTTCGGTGCGAGTGCTGAGAGCAAAGCACGTCCTCTTGTATTTATGGATCTTGAGCCCTAGTGTTGGTGCTTTGCGTTAAAGTCCCCACCCATAAGGAAACGGTGCCCGGTGGAGTCTAGAGAGGAGGTGAATTGGGAATCAGAAATGGATTTATTGGGAGGGCAGTATACTGATGCTAGAGTAAGGGGAAAAGGAAATCGTGTGCTACCAAAGGAACTGTGTGATGGGAAATGGAGTTATGGACAATGACAGCGGTACCTGCATGTGCTCTTTCATCTAAGTGATCAGTTCGATATGTCAGGTATTGTCGAACTGTAAATGGTCGTTTACTCGTAAGTCTTGTTTCAGTAATGAGAGCTACGTCGATGTTCTTGTCGTGAAGTAGTGCTGTCAGTTCGTTAGTGTGGGTGCGAGCACCATTCGCATTCCAAAGGAGAATGGATAAGGAGTCGGAAGGATCCACTTATAGATTTGGTTTAATGGGGATGAGGTAGGTGACAAGATTTGTAAGAAGGGAAATGAGAGGGATAATTAGGGTTCTGAACTCTGTAAGGAATGATGTTAATAGGCTGGTGAGATCTGAAGAGCTTGAAGGTGGAGGAATATGCGAGATGTGTGGTTGAGGATGGGATTGAGTTTGCTGTTTGCTGGGATGAACAACTTGTGGACGAGGAGTGGGCTATGCCTGTGACTGCTCTCTGTTCCGAACGGCGTCAGCAAAAGAGACTGAAGACCTCACATTTCTGGCGAGGGCGATTCTAGAGCTACCTGTGACTGGCTTCTCTTCTTCTGGCCGATGACGTTGTTCGCTCCTGGACTTCCGGATTCTGTTAGCCTCACAGCCTTTATAGTAGGCCTTGCTGGCAGAGCACGCATAAAGCAGGTGATTTTAGGGGATTTTTGCACAATTCACTTTTGTGCTGCCCACTGCACTTTACACACCTGGGAGAGTGGTAGCAGTATGATTTCGTGTGCCCAAATGCCTGTCAATTATGGCATTGGACTATGTCACGTTTGGGGTAAGGTTTTTCGACCTGTACTCTTGTGTAATACAAGAGGGTAAGCTCGTAGATTTTTTCTACTCCAGGTTTTCGCTCTAGATCCACAAAGAACAAGGGCAGTGGTGTCTTGATAGCTTCGTCTTCTTCCCTTTTCTCACGGAGCACATTGGTAATTTGGTGAACCTTGTATCCTAAGCCTAAGAGCTCCTTTTCTTTCTCGTCCGCTAGTTGTGGGATGCAGGTTTCTAATCACCACCCTAGCGATCTTTCCTGCTTTAGCTGGTAAGTATGGAATTCGGTCTTAGTTTCTTCCAAGTATTTGTATATCGCTCGATATGTGTCGGGAGTGTCCGGAGAAACGTTTGTGTCTGGAGAAACTTTTGTGTTCCGAGACCGATTGAACACGTGTATTTGCTAGTGCCTACGATTTTACTCAATTGGGTAAATAGCAATTTAAAATTACGAATATTGCGGCTTGGGCTGTGTGGGTGTTTGTGTAGAGTCCATATCCTCTACTCGAAAACTATAAGTACCTACCGTAGATGAGGAATGTAAGTTGTAAATAGCTAGAACCGCTTGAAAGCATTTTTTCTAAAATATGTTATTTAGTTACGTTACTGTTATTTTAACCAGGAATTCCAGGAAGATTTTATTCTAAACAACATATTTCTTTTATTTATGTTTATATATATGGTTTTTTTTTAAGAGCTTTAAGGTTGTTTGGCCTGATAAATGTTCCTATCATTCAGTGGATCTATGTCATTTGATAAAATGTAGGACGCAGCCGATTGTAAATTACTACCAATACAACGTTCTAGACTCACGATGATGGCACTGAACACAGAAACTCAATCCGATTTCTCGTTATTTTGACATAATATAACTGTCATTATAATAAATATTTCGAAGTGATTATAGAGTTGACTTTTAGCGTTTTTACAAAACAATGGGGACAGGAAAAAAACCTAAAAAAAAGTACTGTATACCTACGTAAATGTTAAGGGATTAGGACGGGAAAACACTGTGAAATATACATATATATATTTCTGTTTAATTATTATTAACAGTTTTCCACTGTTTAAACTTTCGATAACGGATTCACAGTATGTTATTTCCACTGGTCAAACTAGAGGTTTCATTTGCCTCTAATTTCCAGCTAATTAATTTTATAGCTTTTTGTTTACATTCCGAGTACAATTGAAGAGAGTTTTAAAAGAACCAGCTATCTCTTGTTTCTGTTACCGGCGTCTTATTTTGTGATTATTAAAGGTTCTTCTTATGCTTTGCACTCTCCACATTTAGTTTTCTGCACACCCAAGGACGCAGTCAGAGGGGTGGTTCAGAACCCCACCCCCATACTCTCCATATAACATCAATTGAAAAATAAAGTAGGTGGACTGAAATTTACCTTTATTTTCAATTTCCTCCAGGAAAGCGTAAGATAAAAACTAACCTGTATAAAACCAATATACATTTTCCTTATTGAGCTTGGAGTAGAAATAAAATATTGAAAAGCTACACGGGAAAGGAAAATAATAATGAAATATAACGAAAAAGGTATGTACGAGGGTGGACTGAAAAGTTTCCGACCTAACAAAGCTTTTATTTATTTTATTATCATCTTCATGTCGAGGTCGGAAACTTTTCAGACCACCTGTGTAATAGCATGGATATTATATTATTTATTACAAAAAAGCCATGACGCGCTCATGTGATAACCCCGGAACTTTAAACACATTAGACCCAACACCATGTTTATATTGCTAACTTCCAAGTATAACTTATTAGCTTCAAATCCTACTAGAATGGCACAGATAAGTTTTTAATAATTTACACTATAAGTGAAAGTTCTTCACTGGGAAAAAGCTGTAAGTTCTTTTGTGACTAATAGTTTTCAGATATCCTACGACTAGAACATTACCATGTAAGACCATTAGCACATTTGTTTTAATTCACACTGTCATATCTGTAAAACCACTGTCAAGCGGTAACCACAGCACTTGCTGCACTAAAAATACACATTTTATTTTCGAAAACTTAATTAGTTTTGATACCCCACACTTTAAACCACGATTTTCACAATATGTTCTTTCTTGATCTAAAAGCCACATAGTCGTTTTTAACACTCCACCACCAATCCACGTACAGGATACCAACCCGATGTGTCTAAATGTAGAGTACTTATTTTGTGTTGTATTTACTGTATAATTCTTTATTTCTTTATCGAAATGTTTATAAGCAATCGAAACAGTAGTGTTTTAAGCAGTAATTTGAATTTCGGCCTTTTTGAAGGAAAACGGCTCGTTATCCAAAACCGCTTCACGTGTCACTTTGGTACAAGTTGAATAAACAAAATGCTAGTTGGTTTGGAGGAGGTCTAGAGGCCGCCTCCACCTTAGGCGTCGCTTTGGGTTACCCTGGATGAGACAGGAGTATAGATAATTAGCCAGAGGTAGGTAGATCTTGAACGATATGTAAGATCATCGAGAAGGGTACGGTTGTTGATACCTTGGATATCTTATATCCGTAGGACCATGAGGGTGAGAGTATTGTTGTGTTCAACCAGGCCCTTGTTCTCTATTATAATATTAGAACGATTGAACAAGAGGCAAAGAAGTGGTTTGAATGGTCTGTTGATTTCTGTTCATTTGGGCGTGAGGTGAGAACACCATGTCAGTCACTTGTCTAGTATAAGTCCTAGATAGGGGACTGTGCTTATTAATTGCTTTTCGCCAAGTTTTTGGTATTCATAATAAATCAATTGCAGGTGCGTACATCAGACGTTGAAATCTTTCAGACAATTATACCTTGGCCCAAGATGGTTCTCCTTACCATTTCAGCCATCAAAGTCATTCACTGTTTATGTAATGTCTGTCTAACAAACTTGCACTACACCCACCATACAATCAGTGCCTCCAGATGATTGATAATCAAGCGTGGAGGAATTAGTAGGGTACAGAACGGTTCGGCCTTAGAGGGACTGATTAGCACACAAACGGCCTACGCTGACCATGACAGTTTTCGCTAACGCCCTCCTTAACTAACACTTATACAACCTTACCTCCATCTCTGATCCAACAAGACTAACTAACTAAGTTCAATTGTTCACTTTGGTCTCATTGTCATGTCGTATGCTCCACGAGAGTTAGCAAACGGTATTATTCAGTCAGAGAGATCATTGCTAGCATGCACTTTTTTTTATAATGAACTAAATTTGCTGTAAATTAACTTTATATATAATGACTTTGAATTGAATATTGCATGCCCCTTTTAACAGTATAGAATTACATTCATAAAAAGTTTCCGATGGTATAATTCATTATTTAAAGTTGGGTAGAAATATAGGTGTTAGTTGTTTAAATAGAAGAATAGGGGTGTTGGAGAAAGGTACTATGCTGATTGCACTACCTGGAACCCTATAGAAAGCCATGTTCAAGAGAATCGTCACAAATAGAAGGAAAAAATTGGACGATGAATGAGAAGCAATGAAGGAGAATTTTGAGTGTAGATTATGAATTAACTTGATTATTATTAATTTGATTATTAATCACTAATTATAGTGGGATATATTGGTTTGGTAAGAAAGTGATTTTCGGTTTGCACCAGTAGAAATACTGGTTATGTTTGTTTCATTATTCTTTTGTCAATGTTAGATTTTTTTTTCTTTTGAGATTTGGTAGGTCGATAGCTTTAGGTTGCTATAGAAAGAAATTCCGTGTAATTTTGTTTGCAGCTGTCAGTTTACGGTCAGTTTTAATATGGAGTTCAAAAATAAGCTATTTTGACACATTTTAATTTTTTATTTTCATAAAGGCAAGAAAGCGCCTGAGGCTCACAAAGAGGTATGTGAAGTTCATGGTGTTGATTGTTAAACTGAACGCACGTGCGAAATTGGTTAAAACAATTTGGTTACGGAGATTTTCTCTGAAAGATGACCTTCTGAAGTTGATGATGACAAAATGAAAGCCATAATTGAATCGAATCGTCATATAACTGTGCGTGAACTTGCAAAACAATTAAATGTATCACACACAGCAATTGAAAATCATATATATATATATATATATATTTGTTTTTCTAAACCCCTTTAAATTTTAATACAATGTGTAAACTTGTAATGAATATGAACAAAATAATTGACAAATGTTCTCCTCTTTCTGCTATGCGCAGATGCACTTGAAGGAGGTTGGGATACATAAAATCAGATTGAAGTTAATAGGAAAATAACATGAATACAAATCTAGGTAATGGGGCTCACCTTCAGTTTAATATATGGGAGAAAAAACTTACTAACTAAAACCTAAACCTAGAACCTAAAACTAAAGCGTTCCAGCCGCGGCAGCGTCCTGCCATCGCTGGGGGTACGGAGCGGGGGTTATCGTGTTAAACACCGGGTTTGTCAAGTATTGCAGGGAGTCGAAAAATTTGATATGTCTACGTTGGATGAGTTCATCCACCGTAGGCAGCTCAAAGATCTTGTGAAGCTCACTGTTGCTCCGCAGCTCGAATGAAGTACCTCTGACCACTTTTATCAGTATACCGTTTTGGAATTGTTGGAATCGCCGAGCTGTCGTATACGTCAGATAACGAAAAAGCGGTGCACCATACAGCAGAGTAGGCCTGATTATACTCTTGTAGATCAATAATAGCTTGAGCCGCAGTGATAGATTGGGGGAAGTCAATAAATGAGTAAGCCGGTAAAACTTCGTGCGAGTATGCTTCACCTTCTTCGTAAAATGGTTACTAAAATGGAGGTGTCTGTCCATTTTAATTCCCAGATATACTAGGTTGTTGGCTGGTGAATTTTCCTCCGTTCTTACTATGTACAGTCTTATTAATTACAGTCAGTCTTACCCGCGTTTACAGAGATATTGTCTCCCCAATCTCTCACTGATCTGGTTACAGGCTACTTCAGCCTGTCTTAGAGCTACCTTGGCACTCATGCTGCTACTGTACCCCGCTATGTCATCTGCGAAAGCAGTAACTGTGGTATTTTTGTACCGGGCTCCGACAATCTCAGACGTGTATACGTTGAATAGTACAGGAGATAAGACGGCTCCTTGGGGTACTCCACAGGTCAGTGGCACAGCTTTGGAGAAGCTATCACCCACCCGCACCCACATCGATCTGTTTTTCAGGAAGATAGCCAGAATTGAATAGAGTTGTTCCGGGCATTCCCGGTCACAGAGCATTTGACACAGTGTCCTGTGAGACACCGAGTCGAATGCTTGGGTGCTGTCATTGGAAATCATAGCCGTAGCTATGTTTCTATTCATGTTATGGATAACTTCTGACTGTACCTTCAGAAGGGGGTGCTCTGCGCTCATACTGGATTGAAATCCAGTCTATTCCGGCGGAATGATGTCGTTTTCCGAACAGTAATCTTTGAGCTAATTCAAAAGAATTTTCTCAAAAATTTTCCCCATCTGTGGTAGCAAACTGATCGGGAGGTAGTGGGCTGGGTGATCTCCGCTCTTGGCTGGGAACAAGATGGCTTGTTTCCATGTGTCAGGAAAGTACCGCAATCTCATACAAGAGTTGTATAAGTTTGCTAGTTGTACTATCCCTCTCCTCGGCATTTGTTTGAGCAGCACTGTTTGTATCCCGTCGTGCCCTGGTACTCGGTTTCCCAGACACCGGCGAAGAAGCGCCTTGAGCTGCTTGGTGTGGTTCTGTTCAGCATCTACCGGAGGAGGCATGTGGTAGTATCCCCTCCTTGCCGTAATGTCCCTAGCGTAATGGTCGGCCAGTTATGAAAATCATATAAGATGTCTTGGACTTCTTAAGAACCTCAATATTTGGGTTCCGCCACGACAATGCCGGGCCTCACACATGTTTAGCAACACTTACGAAACTATTAGAGCTTGGTTGGAATGTGATGTCACATCCCCCATGCAGCCCCGACCCTGCACCGTCGGATTATCATTTATTTTGAAGTTTACAAAACTTCTTAAATGGTAAAAATTTTAGTAATAACGATTACCTCAAATCGCACTTGGTTGAGTTTTTTTCTGATAAGGACCAAAAGTTCTATGAGCGTGGGATCGTGAAGTTACCAGAAAGATGGCAAAAGGTGGTCGAAAAGAATAGAAGATGTTTGACGGATTAAAGTTCATTTTTTGTATAGAATAAATTGAGTTTTATTTTACACTAAAAAACTTAAATTACTTTCTTGCCAACCTATTATATCACAAGGAAAATCGCAAAGAATAATTTTTCTATACGAGGACTAAAATATGTAAAGATTTGAACTGAAACCATTGAATCTAATATATTAAAACGATTTAAACTTGTATCCTCATAAATAATTTCTCATACGAACTGGGGTTTGTGAAAGAAATCAAATTAGCAAAATATTTTAGAAGAATGCACCAACGATCATCAAAAAATAAATATACCTACCTATGTTATTTATGGCAAATTCCTGAATAATCTAAAAACAACAATGAAATTTAAATAATGATATCGATAATACTGATACATTGGAACTTTAGCGTTGAAAGTGTTGGCTTTTCGAAACCAAAATCCTTTGACATTTCTCATCCAGACAAAAATACTCATAGCCCCAGTATGCTAAATCCAGCAATGTGCAAAGTTTTAGACGTATATTGATTGTTATTATGGTATATTGGGTAACATTATAATTAAATATGTTATAACTACAATTTACCACTATAAAAAATAAATGTATGATACATGAGAAGCAAGGAAACTTTAGTGTATAGATGAATTTTTATTTAGATTAATGGAAATCACCAAAGCTAGAATATTTTTAATGAGTGGAAACGATTGGTTGGTTCATACCTGTACTTACCTAACACAATCACTGAAACTGATGTGGCTTTGTGACTATAGCATGAGCGATATGACGGAGGCTCAGCTTCCAATTGATCCTACTCCTGGCTTGCATATTAATATAGCTGGATAATTGGAAATTTAGAAGATGTCGTTCGACTATCTCCATTTAAACCACCTTATTTTTTTTCTCCATACCACCTTGTAAATTATGGAAATCAGTATAGATTCAACATAAATGAATCTATTTACAGTAGGTCATTTTATGTCCAGTAGCTTGGCTACATTTGTTTGAATAATTTTACATTACGATTTGTGATTGTTACCAAAATATAATGCACATCATACAGTCATTGTCTAAACATGTTTAAAAGTAATGGGGCGCACCTTATGAATCATAGACTTAAAACTAACCTACATCTAACAACAAAATCTTAACCTAATTTTCCCCGACGGTCTGTAGCCATCGATGCGGAAAGGGTGGTGGGGTCATAGTGTTAAATACTGGGTTTGTTAGATGCTGCTAGAGTTAAAAAACTTGATGTGTCTCCGGTGATTGAACTCACCCACCGATGGCACACCAAGCAACAGTCGGCATTCTTTAACCTCTCGAGAAGGGTGTGTCTGACCACTTTTCTCATGATCCCATTCTGAAATTGCTAGAGACTTTTAGGTGTATTGTCAGTCAAGTGAGCATATAGCAGGGCACAATACATCAGAGCTGGACGGAGGACACATTTATATATCATCAGTTTGAAACTCTCTCTACCTTTTACTAAAGATAAACCTCATAACCGAGTTTTCTGGCACGTGTGTTAATAACATTTTACGTGAGAGAGGTGTTGCTTGTACCACTCTATATCATACTGGCATAAAAGTAACAGTGGACGTCAAGTCCTTTAGTCTAAAGCCCTACCAGTTAAATTATATTGAACAATTTAAATTTCTTAATACTAAGTATCCAATAAATTAATTTAAGAGTACAAGTCTGATTAATGTCAAATACCCGAGTCTTGAATCTTGAACAGAGAACTCACAAAACAAGAACTATGGACTAGCCCGCCAGCCTGCGTCCTGACGTCCACGCTCCTCAGTCAATTAGAATGGCAATTTATGTCGAAAGCGCTCAGGACATTACAAAAACATAACATTGTGAGTAGACAAACATTTATTAACCATGAATAGATTTGTTAGCAATGCTGTTCCAAGAGGGCCGTGGAGGTTTATTTTGACGTATTTTACCAAAACGGTAAAATCTCGAAAATATTTCGCCATTGTAAAAAGACGGAAGATTGGTTATTTGATATAATCCGTTTGTTTATTATTTTGTGTTTTCTAACATCACTTGGTTTACCAAAGACAGAGAAGTAGCCTTGGTCAATTTCTCACTTGCGAGATCCTTAGGGTTTCATTATAGTCTTATTTATGATTTATTCTTAGAATATTGATTCAAAACCTAGTTATAACCACCCGTTGCTTGGTGGGCCGTCGGTGGGTGAGTTCATCCACCGGAGAAATTTTTTGACTCGTTGCACCTAATCAAAACAGTATTTCACACTATGACCCCACCACCCCTCCCGCATCAATGGCAACAGACTGTTGGGGAAGGGTTGGGTTAAGAATTAGTATGTAAGTTAGTTTTAAGTTTGATCAAGAAGGTGAGCCCTTATTAGTCAGTTTAGTTCAGTCACGTATTATGTGTATCATTATACTTGTTTATTCATTATATAATTTTTATCTGTATATAATGTAGCGACGCTACAGGAAATACAAAAATAATTTGTAAATATATTTGCCTGAGGATCTATAATTGTAACAATAATATGTAAATTTAAAGGGGCTATGAAGAAGAAAATAAACCAGAAAAAACTAACAGTTGTAACCAGTAACGCTTTGAAAATTCCATATGAGATTGAACACATGGTCTCGATTGACTTCCTTCTTCTGTAGACCAGCCAATAAGAAGACTAGATACTATTGTATTTCATGCATCACTTCATTGCTGCAATGAATTGATTCATGTATCTTTCTTAAGGTAACGGTTTTTACATAAGCGGCTTATAAATCTGGATTATTAGTTACGGAGAACCGTCTTATCGGATTACTTTTTTAAATCCTAAATGCTACTTGTCTCCGTGACACGCTTAAAAATATTTTCAATTATAGAATTATTCGGACTTGATGAGTTTACATTTGTAAAATCATTCTGATCTTCTTAATTTGAGTGATATTTCCCACAAAAATGTTGGCATCCGGCCACTAGACGTGTCACTTTACCACCGATCACGAGATACATATGAATGGATACAGTAGCGTACCTAGGGAAGGGGGCGTCAATCAAAGATTACAATAAGTATGGAAATTACACAAAAACGCGTGCTGAGACCGGTGGAATTTGCGATAGCGAAAAAAGTCCCCAAAAGGCGACAAAACGTCGCCATGTGTTCAAATCTAGATCCAGCGATAATTTCAAAAGAAAAACAGCTAACTGCTGATATAAATTTTTTCAATGTCTTTCAAGACATTTCTAATGAAATAGCAAGAAAAATAAGCATATAAACATGCATACATTTTATCATTATGTGTACGATCTGCTTAAACATAAGAAATAAAGTTCTTTATTTATGGTCAGTAAGTGTTAAGAACAATCTTAATTTTAATTGACTTTGAATGGGTGGCCCAAGGAAGCAAAAGTTTTACTTACCAATAGGTACATAACAATCGTCTTTTGGATCTTCAATAGCATTCGTAAAAGTTATTCAATCGTTCTGAAATTTTAAAGGGTAAAAGGGAAAATTGCCTACAAAAATATTCCAAAAAAAGTAATGTTTAAGAGTTCGCACTAGTATCGCGTGTATTGTAACTAAAAGTGATATTCAGTTAGGGAGATGGTTTAACAAATAGAATAAAATATTTTTTATCGTTAATATCTAGTAGCTTTTTCACATGCGCAGTCAGTATTTTAGAAGCTGGTGTGTCAATTAACGCCTAGGACTCTTGTTGACAATGTTCCTTCCTTTTCTACGCTCTTAACTGTTGTTTATATAAATTTTCAAAAATATAATTTAGCTCGTATTTAATATGTTAATATACTTATAGTCGGTAAAATAGAATAACACAATGTTTGGTATCATAAAAATGGCCAGGCATCGGATTCACTAATTTTCTCCTGAACCTAGTGATGGGCTGCCAGGTAATATCCCCACTTTCCGAAGTGTCCTGTGGTAAGAGTGTGAAACGGTGCCGCTGCTAACGGAGCCTAGCAAAGTTGCATAACAGCTGGTAATTACAGGTTCGATTCCCGCGCTAGCTTCTTCCTGGCCGGCCCTGGCGCCAGGCTTCTCCGTTCTGCCAACAGGACCTCCTTTACTTCAATTCGGCTTGGGTCCTAAGGATTTTGACGTACGATGACAAGAATTACTATGACGATGACCAGAATTATTTGTTATATCGATTCTACTTTGGTATTGAGTGAATTTTGGCTGAGCTGAAATTACGGAAATTATTGCTGACACTATTGGCTCTATTCTGTACCGAACAATCATCACAAAAACCACGTTTACCAAAGTGCAATGTGAGGAGCTCTCTTGTAGAGTCTGGTCGTAAGTTCAATGAGAATTGGATCTGGAACGGATGAAGTGTACAAGCATGAGTATATTGTATGCCTGACTGTATTTCCCCTGGTGAAGAAAGCTGCCTAGGTAATTGTTGTGCCAACTTCTTCACCACGAATAAATAGAAGTTCAGGGGAACTTTCAGGGAACATCATTTCAAGAGGGCTTCTCGTACCAGAAAACACCCGCTCTCTCTCTCTCTCTCTCTCTCTCTCTCTCTCTCTCACTCTCTCTCTCTCTCTCTCTCTCTCTCTCTCTCTCTCTCTCTCTCTCTCTCTCTCTCCCTCTCCCTCTCCCTCTCCCTCTCCCTCTCTCTCTCTCTCTCTCTCTCTCTCTCTCTCTCTCTCTCTCTCTCTCTCTCTCTCTCTCTCTCTCCCTCTCCCTCTCCCTCTCCCTCTCTCTCTCTCTCTCTCTCTCTCTCTCTCTCTCTCTCTCTCTCTCTCTCTCTCTCTCTCTCTCTCTCTCTCTCTCTCTCTCTCTCTCTCTCTCTCTCTCTCCCTCTCCCTCGTATAGGGTAGGAAGGTAGGTAGTTTGTGTGGTCTTGGAATGACCACGAATTCACACTCGGTATCTAAGGGTAGGCGAAATCCGTCCGGATCCCAAAGTCGAGTGTGAACCGGAGAGAGGCAGACTGGATTCCCATGGGAGACATTACTAGATAAATTTTGCAGGGCCGCGACAACCGTTGATTTAGCGAGGCGAAGGCAGAGATTCCCACTAGGAAGGTGTGGGGTCTGACAACGCCGGACTAAAACATAGCGAGGTTAGGAGAGAAGAGATGCAGAGGTTTTTCATAAGAAAGAAGACCAAATTCTTAAATACCGTCGAGCTGCAAGTCGTGTAGCTTCGGTATAGAGGAGAATAAATTACAGCCCGAGATCTGCCCCTATTTATAGTTAGTGGTGGCTCGTTAGGCCCAATCATTTCCCTCCTTGTTGTAACCAATAAGATCTAAGTATGGGGTCGGGCTTTGTGTAGGCAGCCAAAGGGCTGACCCGGCAGGGTCGTTTCTACCTGATGTGGGGTAGCGGTTACCCACCCGGCTTGCAGCTGTGACCTCTTTATTGTTTACACATTTACAATGACTTAATTACTTAATTAATTTACAATATATATACAATAGAGTATAGGGTGATTTATCTTATGTAGTTAGCGGTCGCTACAATACCTACTCTGTTCTTCTTCTCCAGAACTTCGGGAACTATCGGGGTACACCTTCTAAGATCTTATAGAGTCAGATCAACACGAAAAAAGCTGCCCGGCGACTAGGCCGCCAGCAAAGGTGAAAGACCACAGGTTTACCCATTTTATCTCTTTCTTGACACCCGCCAGACAGCGGACGGGTCGTTGAGACCCCTCCCCTCCCCTCAAAACCCGACAGTGATCAATATGTCAAGATTTTCGACCATACGGAAGTATTTTTTATAGTCATCTAAAACATTGGTTGCTTTTACATGGCAAGGTTAAATTACTATACTGATCCCGTTTTTTACACCACTTCTTTATTCATACGGTGCGTTCCACTTTTCTCCTGCTGCCCAATGGCCTAACTAGCTTTTTTTTCATTATGCATTGCGCATGATTTAAACAGTTTGTGTCTCAATGTCAACTGACCTCAAATTACGTCATTCAGTCTATAAAATCAGTCAGACTAACAGGTGTAGGGAGAGGTCTTCGTGATGACCGCATCATTTAGCATCTCCTACCACAGTCATCACTACCCTCGAAGCCACCTTAGCTCCGTCTTCCAATTTCTAGGTATTCCTTGAGATACCCTTCCGTTCTCACTATTTGTTTAAGGTTACCGTATCCACAAGAACTTCTACCATACTCAATACTTCGCTATCCATGACTGTTCTGCTAGCCAGATTTCCTCCGTAGGTGACCTTCCCCTGCGTTCACATGCGCTGATTATAGACTTTTAAATGGGAATGATCTTACTCGCCCCGAATTTAGATAAACCTCGAGGTGGCCATGTTGGTCGAGGAGCTTTATTTTCTATTGGTGAATCTTTAGTCAGCTCTTGGAAGCTGTCAAGGTATAGTTTTTGTTCAGGTCTTATAGAAAAAAAAAAGGTTTCTTTTAAAGTTCTCTAAAAGAAAAAATGATTTATTTAAAAAATGTTATCTCAACATATCCGAAAAATATATTTTTTTATCTTGTTTCCCACAGGACGATTTTAATTATTTTTAGCCCTGTGCACATTTCTGCTGACTTATTAATGTGGTAGTTAAATATTTGATGAGCTGACTTTCCTAATTTAAGCTCATTCCAGTGAGTAATAAATTGAATTTCAGTTAGAGGATTTAGACCCTTCAATCATTCTAGATTCACCGCTTGGTACAAAGTGCTTTGGAAAAACTCTCAATACGTGACTAACTCATCCATATGAATCACATGTAAAGTTAGCGGCTATCATGTGATATTTTCAAAGCGATTGCTACCCTATAACATTTTGGAACGGAACAGAAAGGACAGAGCCACAGCGCTAGAAAACTGCTACGATCTGATGAGGATCGCGATGGTACTAATGCAATTATACGATAACAATGGAATTAATTGGCGCTAACGAGCAGCCTACCTTGGCCAGGAAGAGAAGGCGGAACACTACTTTGATTAAGAGCGTGCGGGCAATGGGGAGGTAAACAAGGAGGGCCTATATATCCGCCAACCTTGGCACACTTGCGGATTTAGCTGTTAGTGTAATCTTGTCTTGTTCCCGCTGTCACTGGTTAGCTAGCCACTGGGGTCAGCTAATCTCCGGTCAGAGGTCATGTCTCCATGATGAAAGGTGAATCTTCGTATAGATAATGTCTATTATTGAAATTTTTTTTGGTATTTTAAGAGGAATATATTTGGTATTTGTACACTTGAGTCAAGTGTGCAAATAGTAAATCTATGCTCGAAGGATTGGGATTGAGGGGACTGCCCCTTCATGTTCCAGAAAATATATATATAGAGCACAATATGTTTAGGCCTAATAGCCGAAAAATATCTTGTAATAAATTATAAATATCACATGTTTGCGCTTGGGTTCTTAAAAATCAAGAATTTCCCGAACGCCAGAAAATTGCACCGGTTACGTCGTGAGCTGGATGTTGGATTTAGTTGATTAGCGTTACATGCCAACTGTAAGGCATAAACAATAAACCATGTAATTAAACAAAACCAAAAATAATAAATAAATAAATATTCATTTTATTCAAAATAAAAAAAAATAACTGATCACCAATTTTACAGTTAATTTAACCAGGCCCGATTGTTATATGTTATTTTATAACTAGTATAAATAATTGTTAGTAGAAATAACGTATAAAAAATTACGAAAAAAGTTTATAGTCACGATGCGATGTTTCGAAGAAGAGCGCGGATAGTCAACCACAGGGCGGCGATGTGCAAGGAGAGATATGTAGGCGAGATAGGCCGAGAAGTCCAAATTTGTAGTAAACAGCGACTTCTTGTTCGCAGGGGAACAGGCCCGTATTCTGCTATCTTCATCACTGATTAAGCCAAGCTCCTTGTTCTCTTATACGCAAAGTCCTATTTATTTACTTCCTCGAGCTTTATAGTCTTTCAAACTATTTTCTCTGTGTGTTGATGTAATAAAATGAAAACTGCTGTTAAAGAGAAATAAAATAAATACATTTCATAACTTACATTTAAAGTTTTAATCTTAAATATACGTCCATGTATACAATATTTACATACACTTTTCCTAATTTTCTCGAGCCAAAACAATCAGAAAAAAAAGAAAATAAATTTATAATTTTAAAATTTTTCACTCATCTCATTACCGTAATAAAAAAAAATAATAAAAAATATTGTTGAAATCTTTTCATTTTATTTAGAATTACCCTTCTAATCAAAACTTATTTACTGCCTATGGAGCCCGAACATCACTAATTGAAGAGTTCGACCGAATGGTCCATGCTACATTTTAAGTTAAGGTATACAAGTTCCAACAGATTTCATTGCTATGCCACTTTACATAGATAGAATGGTGTGTTCTATAATAGAGCCGGTATATGTTGCAGTTGCGTAAGGAACATGTAAGGGAAGCTACTTAGAACGTTGTTCAATTAAAAAAAACATGATTTCCCTAAAATATGACATTTGGCCGAATCCTGCAATTGTAATTAAATTAAAGTTTAATTACAATGATTAGCAACGACAATAGCACGACTAACGTTCCACTAAAACATAGCCCCAACACCCACCTTCCTAACTCAACGTGGATCGACCTATCGACGTCCCCGATCTTTCGATTCGTGACCTATCTTGTTATTTTTTTCCGGCTCGGCAACGAGAGCTCGCTGAATTTGTCGATAGGTTTTTTCCTCCTAAATCCGCAGCCCCCATCTCTTATACCTCGAATATCGGTTTACTGTTTGGGCAACGTACCCGACATCAACGTAGTAGATGATCAGCAGCTTCTGTTAAAAAGCAGTAATCACCTACATACTCCCAAAACTATGAAATCCGATGTTAGACAGGATCCTCTAATCGCATTATTGTCTTGCCACATAACATACAAGACGTATCGAATACTTCACACAGCCGCGTAGCAAACACCAAGAGAGAGTCGAGATCCGCTTCGGAAATTCTCGGTTCATTGTGAATCCGTGAAGCAAGCAACGCAACGCCGCCATGCGGATATGATCAACTCGCCTGTCACACATCGGCTGTAGTGTCCGTAACTGGATTTTCCCTGCTGGACGTTTTTCAGTTCATTGGGCTACTAGCTCCGGCTTGGCCATTTCGAAACTAAATTAGTTGACTCATGGTTACCTTAGCAACTGCTGTATTAATATCCATGATTCTGCGTCGATTATTATCTGTTTATTTAAGTATTAATTTTTATGATATTCTTATGTATTTTAAATAGGTATTTTGCCTTAATATTGCGTACTATTATTACAACCAACCGCGATCATTGTAATGGGTACCTCCATAGTACACGAAATTTCATCAATCATCCTAATCACCTAGCGCAGACATTGTACCGCCTCTTACATCACTATAATACTTCTTGAGGATTAAAGTTGCAGCGTCTTCGTGACCAGTAAATTCATGAGATTCATGAGCTGGGAGTTCTGGCAATGGTTAGTTTCTTCAATCATGTCCTCCCACGCTCATGGTCAGCCTCCGCTGGCTCGTATCCGGTGGGGTGGCTGATGGAAGAACGTTGGGGATCTCCCGAGCCTACACTTCCTCTTTAGCGAGAGAGGAAGGCGACAATCTTGCGGGGTCGGGTGGTTTCTGGGCTTTGTGTATTTGTATGCATCATATGAATAAGCCAGGGAATGCTGAATTGTAAATGGAAATGGAATGAATGAGAACAATGATCACAATTACTTATTGCCTAAAAAGCTGAAATTTTTCTTTTATAGAAATATTTTCTAGCAATAATATGTTTAGAGAACTAGAAACTGTAATGTTTTCACCTCTATGTGTCTCTGTCCTGGATACCGAATGTCTACTTTTCGACCCCTAATTTTGGATGAGAGTCCATATGACATCAATGACATGTCGTATATTTTCAGCTCTATTACTAAGAAATACAAAAATAGTTGCATACATAATTCATTTTGAAATCAAATTAATGATGTCGACGCCCTGAATAATTATTTGTAACATGTTTATTTAAAATGGACTCTTCAAGATCCACTACAAAAATTGTACACGATGACGTTACTAAAAATTATACTATAACATAATGTAATTATGCATTAAATATTTGTTTGTCAACTATCTGGAATCCAATTTCACGTGTAAATATATTAAAATTAAAAAATGATTGAAAATCACATTTACTAATCAGTAATATTCTTTTTTTTCACTTAAAATTTTAAAGGTCCCTCGAAAAATGGCGATTTATTTTTGGTTAAATATAACAACGGAGAGTAAACAAAAGAACTCAATAGGAAGAATGCAAACCTGTTTCTGTAAACCATTCCAGTTCCCTGCTCCGAAGCAATTTAAAATTCATATTTTGTCCGTGGTTAGGGAATATTAAATTTTTAAGGCTTTTTTTATTTAAACTCTCTTTTTGTTCAAAGGTTTTTAATCTGTTAAAAAGGCGAGTTTTAGCAACCAAGATGGTTTAAGAAATAAAGTGAAGTATTTAGTGTCAAAAATACCGAATAGGTTTTTCTAAGTGCTGAAGACATTATTGTTCGTGAACTTCACGAGTATCTCTCGATATTATTTATTTTTGTACATCCTTTATTTTGTCTTATATTTATTTTTAAATACATCTTAATTCCTATTCAATATCAAAAAAATAGCAGACGTTGGGCTAAATCAGTTGTTTATGTGTCAACTACAGTTCGTTCGGCAAGGGAATGCATTAATTTTTGGAAGAAGAAACAATTGACAAGTAATTAAAGTAAGTAGTAATTAAACACATATTTCGTGAACTTCACGAATTACAACTTGAAGGATCTGCCAAAGTAACGGTCTATGTCATATTTTGGCGAAATCGTGTTTTTGATTGACAATCGTTCTCAGTAGCTTTCCTTACATGTTCTGTACATACGTATCCTAGTTATATGCCTTATATATTTACTATCCAGATCCTGTGATCATGTTTTTATAGTGTTCTATAAAACACTACACGACGTATATAAATACTGCCTGACACCAAAGGTTATTATTACCAAAGGTATTTGATTTCATATTTCCCTGACCACGCAACCCATCACTGCAGCAACAAAGTGATTTTACCTACCTTTTACTGAAGTTTTGTATTCGATTGGAGATTCAGCTCACTTAATTAAACAAGTTTTTTGTATGACTCCATTGTTGGTTTAATTAGTAATTTAGTTTAATTAAATATTTATAACTTAGGGAATTTCATTTTCAGGCAAGTAATCAATACACTACCATTGATTATTCAGGCATTTTGAACAATAAAATACAAAAATATAACAAAATTCAACACTGTCATTCATTCCCTTTATTGAATGGAACATAGCATTTGTTTTTTGTTTTGTTCTCAAATATACTGCACTTCATGGTACAAGGTCTAAAGTGACTGCGGAAATCATTATCCTGATTCACGTACTTATAGGATAATTTTTGCCACAACACTGCTATAAACATCACAGGATAGTTGATGCAGCTGTCTCAGTAGCATTTTTCTTTAATGGTTTTGTTTGGTTAGTACTCTTAGTAAAGAAGTCATCTGTTTCGAGTCAGCTATTCTTTTTTAAAATCCTTTTATTAATCTTTTCCATGTTTAAAATATTTCAACAGCAAATTAACAAATTAACTCCATTAACTGGAATTTGTAGTATGCGCTTATTGTATTTACTGTAATGTAGCTACGTTTTATACATATTTTGTGGAAATACAGTGTTTGTTCTGTTGAAAATGTGATGTACTTAATGCAACTCTTTTTTTATTATTCGAAAGGTAATGATGGACGTGATATGATTATACAAACTTAACTTAACTATAACTTAACCCAAGTTTTCCAGACAGGCTGTTACCATTGATGTGGGATGGAGTGGTGGAGTCATGGTTGAACATCGGGTTTGCGAGGTACGTCAAAGAGTCAAAAACGTGATGTGTCTATGGTTGGTGAGCTCGCCCACCGCCGGTACTCTAGGTTCTCTAGCTCTCGAGAGTAGTATGTTTAAACATTTTTCTCATCGTTGCAAACTTTTAGCTGTATTATGAATGAGGTGTGTAATCTACATGTAGTGAGTATATAGCATGATTCCGTACATCTGATCTTGGTGGAGGATAATCCAGTTTGTAAGGTTGCATGTTGGTAGTTATATAATGCTAATATCATATATAATGCTAAAAGTAGAAACAAGCCCCTTCTACTGTATACCTGCTTCGTGACTTCA
This sequence comes from Acanthosoma haemorrhoidale, assembly GCA_930367205.1. Taxonomy (NCBI): domain Eukaryota; kingdom Metazoa; phylum Arthropoda; class Insecta; order Hemiptera; family Acanthosomatidae; genus Acanthosoma; species Acanthosoma haemorrhoidale. Next base: position 121,404,040 of record OV884011.1, on the reverse strand, counting down.
TGGAAGTCACTGATGGTTCCTGTTATGTTTTAACTAAGCGACCGCATCCCTCCAAGATCTCCCTCCCACTTCCCTGAACTACCCTTTTCTTTTACATATATGTCTCAGCTTTAGCCCTAGACCACCAACTTGTTCCCAGACATTTGTTCCTTCACTTGTTTCCAAACATTCCACCCAGTATGTAGTAACGTAACTCTTGATATTTGTATATACCAGTGTTTTTTTGCTCGTACTTCATAATAAAGCTTTTCTTTCTTTTCTTTTAAAAGACTCTCCTCTACAAAGATTATTTAACTGTAGAATGCAGTTAAATAGGTTTGCCAGGTTTCGAGAGCTGTTTCAATATACTTGGAGTTATGAAATCATGTCCGGGAGGTTTTTTTGGTTTTCAGTCGTGATATTTCTTTGCCAACATCATTTGTGGATCGGTTTGAGCAGAAGAATTTTTTTTATTTCTCCTTTATGTTCGTACAGTAACGTATTGAATAAGAGATTGTAGACTGTCAAAACTTGATTTCTAGGAAGATATTTGTTATTATTTATCCATTGACGTATTTAATGTTATTAACCTTAACATTGAAAAAAGTACCTCTCCTTCCTGCCTTTGCAATAACTGCCAATAATCAGTACAACAGCTAACTGTAACCTTCACTCATCTACATCGGGTCGTTTTCTAGCTCAAAAGTGTATCTTTATTCTTATCCTACAGTTAAATAATCTTTCTACGACTATCAAAAGCCTCCCATAATGTACAAAATAAACCGTAATAATAATAATTATGGAACAATAAGTGACCTCAATAGACTGCAGATTAGGAATACCGTCTATTTTCACATTTCCCGGTATTTTGAAACATTCACTTAACCGATTTAAAACCACAAAACTAACTGCTGAATTTGACGAATTAATAATTTGTGAAACCGAAGAAACAATAACTATTGAAGATACAGGGTTAGCCTTTTCAGTGTACCATTAATTCATTATTGGTTTTATATATTATATGTAATTATTATAATTTAATATACTACGTAGACATGTGTGTTGTTCATTTTTTATAAATATAATTATAAATAGCAGCATAATAATAAATTATTTTGTTTTGAATATTTGCCGGTATTGTTTAAACCGATATTATAAAATGAATTTTTGATTATTTATAATATTGCGTAGCGCTTTCGATGGCTTAGAAGTAAGAAGCTGCTACCTCCATGGCACTAACTTAGCAACTCTAGAGCGCTTGTATTATTAGAAATAATAAACAAATGTGGGCAGACAGAAGTGAATTTAATTGTTTATTTTTATATTGTTCGTCAATATAACATTATAATTATAATTATGTTTTATTTTCAAGCTCTCGGGCAAGGTAATACTACAAACGGTAACGTGGAAGTTAAAGCATTTATGGACTACAGAGGGAAGCCTTTATGCAATATTAACAATTTGAATTAAATTTTCGAATCCATAAAACTTTAGTTTTCCATTGAATAAATAGACGATGGTTGAAAATTCCCATGCAGATGACAATAGTCAAGCCACCACTTGATCGCGTACAATAGAATGTTGACCGTTGTCTTTTTCTGACGTGATTGGGTTCACAATATATCTGGCAGCCAGATCTGAATATATTACCAAGCAGACCCCATATTCGGAAATGGGCTGACATACGGTGACATAGGTGTTCACAGTAGCATCTTTCAATTATTTTTTTCTATGTCAACTTTTTATATACTTTGCTAATCACCCACTAAAAGTAGAAACGAAGTAATTTTACCCACCTTTTAATACGTGTACACCCTAAAATGTTTAATTCGTTCAGTGATTTTGTTGATTTTGTCCCCATAAAACAAACGAAGAATCCAAAGATGAAGTCAGGAGCCACTAAAGAAAACCAAGTTCTGCCTTTTTTCCGGTGTTTTATGGCTACAACCGCAGTACTAAATGATTAGTGGTAAAAACAGACATTACCAGTCAAACGTAATTAATTAGTTAACCCGGTTTCCAACCCACTTTTTTTTTAAGTTTTTCTTTTTTATAAATTTTCTTCTTTTCTTGGTTGAAGACTCACTCAAAGGTAGTTCCAAAACATATATTAATCCATATAAAAAGTATTTACATTTTGTAATCAATTTAATGGAACCTACTATTTTTATCATGTTTTGCATAAGCCGAACATATTAGCGTTATTCTGAGATCTATTATAATGTAACCTCATCTAGCAGCCAAAGTAGTAGGACGCACGTACAGAAGACACAACTGATAGATGAAAGACAAGCCCCTGTCTCCAAACACGTGAATGTATAAATAGGAATTTGTAAAATTATTTTGTTGACTATAATAGATTGTCTTTTTTTCCTCTGAGTGGTTCTTCTTTCATTTGGGGATGAATTGATCGTCTCTCTGTGGGTATGGAATAGAGAGTGTATAAAAAAAAGTCTCATTAGCCATCTTTCGATCAGTTACTTGATCTCACGATGTTACTTACCACACCTTTGGATAACTGTCAAAAAACGTCTGGGGCGCAATTCCGCCTTGCGCAAAATTATCGATTGTATTTCCTAGATTCATTATTTAATGTTTTATCAGGGAATGAAACAAGTGATGACCTGGCGGGCCGAAGTCTGGACTATCTGGTGGGTGTGGCAGGAATTCTATCCCATGAAGGACTTTTTTTTGTTCAACAGGAACCGTGTTACTGAGTGTTATCTAGCTGGAACAGATCTCATTTACGGTTAGCGAAATTTGGTAAAGCTGGGCTGACTCCTCATAAATTCTTAGTTGAAAGTTAACAGTGCATCCATCAGAAACAAACTCGTGATGAATATCGCCTTCACACGCAGCACAGAGTTGTCCCCTTGCAAGAACTGGAAAAGCGTGGTCTAGCCATTGCCTATGGGGGGTATGAGGATTTCGCCAGTGAACCGACTTTTCACTGCACGTGACAGTCTTTCGGTAAAATCTCATATCATAATGGTTGCTCAAAATATTTTCACACTTTCCATCTCCATACTGGATTTTCATGGCATAAATTCATGGTGGACAAGCCTCTTGTTTTTTTATCACCTTCCCACGCTGTAAGGTCGTAGATTGGCTGGGTGGATATAGATGGCTACTGAACCGCACTTCCTGGAATTTACACGAGTGCATGTGACTGGATTAGATCCTGCAGCATTCTGTAGAACCTCATCGATATCCATTGTTGGTCACCCTATCCTTCTTCCTTGCCAAGTATGTATCTCCAGTATTAATTGTTTTTAACCAACACTGTGATACACAGCTCAACACCTTCCTCTTTAGTTTGAATAATTTCTCGTGCAGTAATTTGCTAAGACAACGTCATCTTTCTTTTTGAGATCAATTGAACTAAGGTTTTATCGTAGCAGTCGAGTATATTAATAGTAGGCATATCAATACCATTTGAAAAAAACAGTACTATAAATGAAAAAGGTTGGTCGTGTTTTGATCACAGGAGATCTCATGGTCATTGTTTCTTTAATCTATGAGAAGGGATGTGTGGAGATAGATTCTTGCATTATGATAGGATATGTGAATAATTTTTAAAATTTAGAAGGAATTTTTTCATAATGTTAGTGACGTAGAATGGGGTCTTTCTGTTGGTCTAAGCACTTTTAATTGGGAGGAATGAGCAGGATTCAAGGTGAAGCAGGATAGGAATGTCTGCGGAATATGGGATTAGAGGCGATGTACCAGAGCACTGCTCCTTGAGGAACGCCGCCTTCAACTGGTAAGTAGTTTGAGATTTCTGAATCGTGGCAGGTTTAATAAACGCGGTTAGACCGATAGAGACGAACAATGAGGAAATATGTTCGGGTTAGAGTGGAGTTCAGTTATTAGAGCAAGCCGGCTAACCAAACCCAAGAAAAAATAAAATTTAGAAATGCACCAGTGAAATAGCCCTCACTCTCCAGGACTGAGGAAATGTGGTCCACTTCGGGAAGACCCAGAGTCCTGTCGGTGGAAGCCAAACTCGAACCAATGTTGGGGATAAGGGATTTAGCGAATTCACCTGTCGTACCTTGACACCTGACCCGGACGCTGAGAGGGTGGGATATTTTTTATTTGTTTTAGGATTTCTTTTTGGGTTTGACCAGAGGGATTTATCTGTGGCAGATGGAGAAGATGGATAGGATTTGAAGGTTTCTGGTTGGGTCAATTCTCACCGTTCTTCTAGGGTTCTTTGAAATTATAGTTTTGGTAGCTAAAAATAGAAATTTAGTATTTAATACGATTCGTTTTCAATAGGCTTTTATACACCAAGGTTTTATATTTTTTTTTTCCTTTAAAAGGTGATTACTTTTCTCAGACCCATTCAATAAGCTTTCAAGATACTCTTTCATATTCGTCCCTCGAGTATTTCTTGATACTTTATTTGGTTACGGATTTTTAAAACAATTTAATTTATCTAATAATCGTCGTAAACTACCTTTTTTTCGGTTAAAAATATAATCATTAAAATAATATTAAAAATTGCAAAGCTGTTGATCATAAGATTAACTTGTTCTCTTTTATTTTATTTTTTTTTAAAAGAAATTGTGGTTCAGTGATCGCAAATAACCCAGGCTAATTTGGGCCCGAACAGGTATTTATTTCCGCGGGTCTACAAACGGTCGACAGGTGTGCCCACTAAGGCCAAATTGTAACTTAATAACAAACCTACGGCCTTGTCCTTTGGACGGATTGATATTTAGAATGCCTTTGCATCTACGATTATCAGGTTTGTTATTCAGCGTCCAGGAACAGAGGGATCAGCTGGTATCCGGCCTTGATCGGCGGAACATTCACGGCCCAGCTAAAGACCCTACAGGTGGAACGAAGCTGATAAAATATGGAAGATTTCGTTACAGTCCAATCCTCCTTCCTGATTCCTGCCAAAGGCAAGTATGTTTTGAATTTAATTAACATCTGTAAAACGAAAGCTATCAAGAACACTATTTTATAAAATATCAGTTAAAAAAGCTGTGTCTATGCAATAATTTCTTCATTAACTATTAGTTCAAATGTGATATGAATCAATTTTCTATTAATTGATTACATGGTACGAAATATGCTAATTATAATACAATAACGAAAAGTTCATAAAAAAAATAAGCATTACAAAATTTGGGCCCAAATTAGTTTTTCTCGCTGAATTTGAAGATTTATTAACTTTTAATACCTGAGCAGAATTATATCGGACCCTCAACGTCAGAATTTAAAGATTACCTATGAAAGCTGAAAGTGCTTAGTAAAAAAACAAAGTTATCAGATTAAGGTTTATTTTAATTAATTTCACTCATAATTCCCATACAACTCAGCGTGCATCCCTACCACAACACAAAAAAACCTAAAAATAAAATATAAAAAAATATTACAACTTTAATATGATTAAATTACAATCTGCCTCAATGGACAATAAGTAATTGTGATAAATGTTTTCATTCAAACCATAGTTACAATTTTCATTCACTCGCTCATTCATACAGTATTTGCAAACAGCCCAGTAGCCTCCCAAATCCACATGGTTGACAGCTCCCTCACAGGCGATAGAGGAAGTGGAGTCTTAGGAAGTCCCCCACGCTCCTTCGTCAGCCGTGTCACCGGATACGAGCCAGTGGAGGCTGACCAAGAGCGCTAGAGCCACATACGCTCAGGACATGATTGGACAAGCCGGCCAACTCTCACTGTTACGCATTTATAGCAGGTCACGAGGCCACTACCGTTTAAGTCTCTGAGGATTATAGGGATGAGTGGTGCAGTGCAATGACTGTGCTAGGGCATTAGGGTGGTTGGATAGGTTACTATGGAATTTCATCAACATGGAAGGCATGAGTTCAAGAATGTAAGGTTTATTTAGATCGTTATAAAGGGTTTTGTTCGTGACATAATAAGGAGCATTTACTATTGTTCTCAGGACTTCTGATTGAAAGGATTGGATACGCTTGATGTTCGACTTTTTTGCTGTCCCCCATAGCTCTATTCCGTATGTCCAGATCAGCTTAAGCATAACTTTGTAAATTAGTAATTTGTTTTCTTTTGATAAATGGGATGTCCTCTGAAGTAGTCAGTACAGTTGTCCAAAGCGACTGTTTAGTTCTTGTCATTTTAGCCTCGTATGTGGGTTCCAGGTCAGTCGTTTGTCGAGATAGAAGCCTAAGTACCGTACTAACTCGGCTACAGGGAGAGGAATGGAATAACAAGAAACTAGTGGAAAAGACTTGCGGCAGAGGGTGGAGGTGATGTGGGAACAATTTGCTTCATTAACTTTAATCCACCAGATTGAAATGACAAAACTGCAGTGTCATCTACAAATGTGGCCAAGAAGGTATTGGGCGTAGCGGGAACATCGGCGGTGTATAGGTTATAAAGGATGGGACCCAGGACACTGCCCTGTGGAACTCCTGCTTTTATGGGATAGTAATTAGAATATTCTAAGCCACAGTGGACTTTGAAGAAGCGGTTTGAAAGGTAGGACTGTAGTAATAGGAAAAGGGTCTGTGGTAAATATCTTTTGAGGTTGTAAAGCAAACCTTCGTGCCAGACCCTGTCAAAAGCTTGAGCTATGTCTAGAAAGGCAGCAGTGCAATACTGTTTGGTTTCAAGAGCTAAGTATATGTGATCAACAACGCGAAGGCCTTGTTGAGCAGTGGAATGTCCTAGACAGAAACCAAATTGGTGTGTAGGAAAAAGGTTTTTGGATTCAACATTGGGAAGTAGACGTTTTAGTGACTGTTACTGGTGCTCGATATCGCGGCATGATAACACAGTTCTTTGTGCTGAAATTGGATTATATTGATGTGGCCAATATGTGGTTTCAACAAGATGGTGCCACATGCCATACAGCCCATGAAACAATTCAAATACTGCATGAGACATTTCCAGGTCATGTACTCTCTGGTTTCGGTGATAAGAATCAGCCCCCTAGATCGGGTGATTTAACACCTTAAGATTTATTTTTATGAGGTTATTTGACGTCAAAGGTGTATGTCAACAAGCCCACATCCACCGGTGCATTAAAAGAGGAAATTTAACGCTGCATCAACGAAATTCAACCACATTTATGCAAAATGTTCGTGGAAAATTTCGACAAAAGAGTGCTTATATGCCAGAAAAGTCGTGGAGGTCATTTGCTCGATGTGTTATTCCATAAATAACCCTACTTTATAATTCAATAAAAAAATAACAACAAAAATACTAAAAACTGTGTTTTCTATTTAAATCAAATCTTACGTTAATTCTGGGACACCCTTTATAACATTTCAGTGATATATACGTTACACTTAGTGGATCAAATAAAAACAAACTAAACAGGGAATTTTTATTATTATTTATAAAGATAGAGGAAGAAGTTATTGATGAAAGCAACTAGTCACTGATCACTCCCGAAGCTTCTTTTCCAAGATAATCTTGAAAGCATTTTGGGACAGTCCCTTTTTAAACTCCAGCAGTAATCTGCCACCATATACCTATCCCATCTTCCTCAATAGTTTTAATATTCACTCTGTTCCTTACTGCTATCTCCTAAATATTCAGGAAAACTGTGGCTGTGTAAATAGTGCACCTTGATACTCATGTCACATTCAAGGGATTTGAAACTGTAAAGCATTTCGTTTACCATTTCAACATAGTTTTCAGCTTTGGTTTTGCCCAGAACATTTCCGACAACTGCAACAATTGAATCCCAGGCTTTTCGCTCAGCTCCATTCATCGAATTGACGAAGGCAGGATCCTTAATGAGTTTTCCTATTTTTGAGCCATCAAATCACCCATTGATGTTCACGACACTTTATCTTCTCCAAGACCAAAGATATGGTATTGTATTCTTCTTTTATTTTCGTTGAGTAAGCAACTAGTAATGAACCTAGTTCGACTTTTCTTTATTGAGCTAAAATTACAATCAGCCTTATAAGGCAATAATTAATTGTGATAAATGTTCTCATTCATACAATATTTACAATTTTCATTTACTCGCTCATTCATACAGTATTTACAAACAGCCCAGGGACCCCCCAAATCCACTAGGTTGTCACCTCCCTCGCATGCGAAAGAAGAAGTGGAGTCTTGCGAAGTCCTTCCATCAGCCACGTCGCCAGATACGAGCCAGTGGAGGCTGACAATGAGCAGGACACATATACGCTTACAGAAGGAACAGCTCTGTTATCATTATGTTATAAGGAGAAACCTCTTATGTTGTATTTATATGTTTATATTCTGTACACCATAAAAAAAGTTTTTCAGTGAATACAATCTACAGATAGAATGAATTAGAATTTAATTGTTCGAATGACTTACTATTCATTTTTTAAGTAAAAGTGACATAAAACTATAAGAAGTAGACATGATAAATGTTCGTGGTAAAAGTTATCAGGCAGACAGATAACCATGAGTTTCATAAAATGAGCCTATACGTCTTTGACTTATGGTTTAGTGCCGCATTGGATACACATTAGTTAGTAATTTGCCAATAACGCTAAACTGGGAAAATATTAGATAATTACTTATCGGGGAGGATGTGGCATTAAGCTTATCAAGAACGCAGCATAAACTCACGTGAATGATTCAAGACACATCGGCGACAGTCATACAATCCAGCTAACGACCCAAGCTGTTAGTGGCACAACATCCAATCATAGCTGTTGACGATTGGGTTTTCTTAAGGGTGAAAGTGTACCCGCTAAAGAGCGGTAGGGATTTCGCCCGGCCTCCTCATGGCAGTGTGTTTGAGCCTCCGAAATACTTAGTTGTACAAACTTTCTACTCTAGGTCTCGTAGAGACATTGTCGAGAGCGATTTCCCTACGCGCGGGGAGGTGACAGATATCTAATGAACGAAGAGACAATCGCTGCCGAGTGAGAGTCGGACCAGAAGAAAGGAGCAATTAGAGAATGGTATGACAATGGTGAAGGCGACCACCCGGAAAATCCTAGTAGGCTGATAGTAGTTTTATTTTACAGTCGGTAGAGAAGAAGGGGATAGTTTCGCAACGGATAGCTCCAGTGACAATAGTTGAGTGTGTACAGTGCAGGTATGTCATCGCTGCTAATAGCTTATTGTTGTATCGAGGAGTTGCCCAATGCAGGGCATATATGTAGCTTAGAGATCCTTTATAGTTATGGATATATGTGATTCATAAATAGTTTCTTCCCTTTCATCTTTATGGGACCCTCTCCAAAACCAGGAAAACAAAAAGGATTTACCTGCTCTGCATGGATTTTATTACAGAAAATCTATTTTAAAGGGGTTTAAGTCATTTACAAAATAAACGGGACGTTGAAGGGCATTTCACATCATGTGAAAGGGTACTCGGAACTTAGAGATACGTCTGCTGTGTGCAATATAATGTACACTACAATTTGGAGCTATAGTCGTTATTACATACATTTATATAACAACAATATTAATAGGATTTTTAATAATAGCCTTTTGCTGGAATTATTAACGATTGGAACTCTAGTGTGTTTCCCGTAATTACAAGACACCATTCTTACTTGATCTGAAAATTTAGGAACATTTTTTCAATAGGATTTACAGGGGTATGATGAACGGCATCACCCCGTATATGACTTCGTTCACTCCTGGCCTAACAGGTTACTGGTGATTAAGACACAATTAACCATCGGTAATGTTTATTTACGAGGAATAACTTTTTTAGTCTCTGAATCATATTAATTTCTAATATTAAATTGATGAATTTTATATATGAAACGCTAACAACACAAAATACTACAATTTCCTGAGACTGTAATTTTTTTCAGGCCATTAATAATAATAACTTTATTTCATCAAGAAACTCCCCTGCCCACAAAACCATCTTAAAAAGTCAAATTCAACATTAAACAACCTATATTTTCTATGCATATTCAATACAATAGGAAGAGGTAGCACAAAAACCACAACATTTACTTTATAAAACTCAAACAATGTGAACAACTTAATATTCAAAGAATTTATCATGAGGTACAGCACCTCCTGTTACCAAACGAGAGTAGCAAAAAAAAGAACGAACCATGATTTTTTAAATCAAATCATAATTCAAAGGTCAATCTAGAGCTTTTAATTGTTTTTATTTACCAACTACACACTGTTGGGAGACTCCACTGTCTATAAGTAAGTAAATAAGTAATGTTTCAAAGGAGAGTTGGTTAAATGCACCTTGTTGTCATTTTTTATATAGTTCAGCTTGTGCAACAATTGCTTACATTAATATATTGAACAAAACCGATAAGCTCCCCGATATAGAGCTAAATCACGTAATAACGGGAAGTCTTCGTGTTTAAAAACTTACAGAAATCCAAATAATCCGGTGATTCGTTTTTTGTTATAATCTTAGCATACTTTGATGTAAGAGCAACATTCCATTGTAAGTCACTTCGTATTCCAAGAAGACTTTCACTGGAGTTTTGTGTCTTTTATTTCAAAGGAGTTGATTAAAAGCATTTCTCTCCCTCAAAGTCAACAAATCTGGTCTTGAAGGATTGAAATAGACACGAAAAATTGATTTTCTATTTTGTGGTCAGGAGCCACTTCAATTTGACCAGAGTGTTCTTGCATGCATGGGAAATGAGAGGTTTTCAGAAATATCTGTAACATATGCTTTATATAACATATGATTGTGCCTTGCCTGGAACGATGTAACATGATACATCAGTATTGGCAAATGATTAGATTCACCTTGCAACTGAGTGATCAACATGTTTACATACAGAGTTATGTCACAGAGGGAAGCGAGATCAAAAAGCGATCCATTGTCTTCAAAGAGGGGTGAGATGTGAGGAAGTTCTTCATTTTCCTTTAGGTGAGTTGAGACATCACTGCGTAGTATCCGGAACATTTCCAAAGACTTGCAAACATCGCAATGGAAAACTAGTTTTTATTTCAAGAGAGATTTTTAGCTCCTCAAACACATCTTATCCTGTAGCCGTTGTTTGTAGCTGACGGTGGTCAAGGAGTCCTTCAGATATTATAAGATTCTCGTTGACCATAGGATCAAAAACACAGATCTGAGTAGATTATTTGCGGTCGCAACATTCGTCCAAAGCCACAGTAAAATCTGCAACTCAAAAGCTTAGAAATTACCCGCGAGCTCACCTATCCTGCTATATCATCAATCCACCGTATTTTATCCACTAGTTAAGAACTTTTTGGATAGTTTGTCTGTTTTGCTAATATTGTTTGACTGAGTTTGATAACTTGATCTACATCATGGCTTGGTTTCATTTGTTATACCAGTAGCAAAGATATTTCATAGGAAACCATTGAAGAAAACTCGTACTTTGTTCTTTTAATATTAATGACTGTTAACATAACGATTAAATTTTTTCAGTGAAATCAAATCTCAAAGCTGAATCAACCGGACTTGAGGTCAAAATCACAATGATTTTTTTTATTTTTTAGGCACTGAAACGTTTTCACCACAGATCAAACACACTGGGTTCAAAACGTTTGCATTCGTGAATAGAAGCCGTTCTTCCCAATAACTACTTAACACTCTCGTTTCAATGTCCTTTTGGTATTTGAAATTTATCAAAAAAGGAGGGACAGGGAAGCTGGAATTCTAGTTGAGAAGTAGGGAATACAGGTGCCAGTTGATCATCAGAAAATATCAGAGGATGCGCTTCTTTTGTCTCCTGGCAGATATGCACCGAGAAATCAAGAAGAGCGTGCGGCACGATTCCATTTTTCTCAAACCACCCCAACCCCTTTAGCACTTGCTGATACTATACGCTTAGCGCTTGCCAATTTCCCTATACGTTTACCTAAAAAAACATTTCTATAGCTGTTTTGTGTTCCGTAGAAGAATTCGAAAATGCGTCTCTGGCCACAAAGTTTCCAACCCTGTCCTACACAAAGTACACATAGCCCAAGGCTTAAAATCGTAAACGCAGGAGTTCATGGACAATCTTAGATATTTTATTCCCACAACTCGAATTTGAGATATAATTCTGCTTTTACTATTATGGCATGGAGGTTTCTGATACCCTTCTCTTGCCTACAATTAATTAGACTTTCCTGTATAAGGATTTGCCAACTTCAGCAAAGGCAAATAGAAGTTACCCTCTTTACTGACCAGAAAATACCCACCTATTTTTCCATATTTTTATACCAATCAAATTACGGCTTCAGTATAGAGAGATGGGAGGGACTATTTCACGATCCAGAAACCGCGAGCGCTAAATAGGGGCGCTGGCGTAGAACCCTGATTAGTCAGAATAAGAGCTTCCTAGTGAAGTTTCCTTGGTTCTGCCGGCTAAACTTGCATATCCTTGGAAAGGACCCACTCCTTGCATAGGACGGCTTATGGGTCCCTACAAAATGTCGTAGTAGTGTCTCTTCCAACTGTACAGTCTGCCTCTCTCCGGTTCACACTCGCCTTTAGGATCCGGACGATTTTCGCCTACACTTAGATACCGAGTGTGAACTCCTGGTCATTCCGTGGTTTCAATCCTAAGATAACTAACAGTTAGGAGTATTTCTTGTAAGTTGCAGCAGAGCTTTCAAGAATTTAAGCTGAATTTTCTCTATTACATCAGTATAACGAAACCTCCATAATTCACTACCATATAAAAGTGTACCAAACCATGATTCGGTTTCCCAGGTGCCGGATTTACTTTTAATAACGATGCTTAGGCTTATGACTCTAACGATGGCAAGGTGCGCCTTCGTTACCGTGGAATTTCCCATAGTTTGAAAAATTTACTCCCATGTAAAGATAAGTCTTGACAAACTGGATTTCATGATTATCTATAGTTAAATAATCTTTGTAGAGGAGAGTATTTTAAAAGAAAAGAAAGAAAAGCTTTATTATGAAGTACAAGCAAAGCACTGGTATATACAAATCTTAAGACTTATGTTACTACATACTGGGTCGAATGTTGGGGAACGAGTGTCTGGGAAACAAGTGTGGTCTGGGGTTAAAGCTGAGACACATACGTATGTATAAGAGAAGGGTAGTTCCGGGAATTGGGAGCTAGGTCTAGGAAGGAATGCGGTTGCTTACTTAAAAAATATCAGTGACTTCCATGAGGTCACGAGGCAGGTATACACTAGCTTCTACTATTAGCATTATATAACTTATGTACAGTTTCTTCATATTAGTTTTGCCTATTCAACCTATGTGGACAGGGAGAACAGGCTAAAGGTTTCTGAGGATGTCGATCTTCTGCAATTATCATCATATTATTGTCTCAGTATGTTATGTTTGAATTGGGGATCGTCAGTCTTTGTGGCAAATATGGCTATTTTACCCGTCATCAATAGTAGTATATTTGTTACGCCTGCGATAAAGATGCTCTCAGCTCCATGATTGATAAAGTATTCCACAGCAACGCAGAGTGATAATAAAGGTGGAGAAAGTTTTTCCCCTTCAAGAACGCCTTCTGTTACAGGATACTCATTAGTCTGGTTAGCCCCATCGTTCTAAAAAAATCTGGCATTTCCAGATAACTTTCTGTAAAACTTTGCTGACTTTCCGTTTTAATATAGTTTTTGCCAAAGCGTGTTATGAGGGACATACAGTCCCCTTTAATGCTATTTTGAAATTCAGAAAAACTACGTTCATTTCCAAGAGACAGTTTTGAATGGATGCTAAAGAAAATATGCCATTTGCACAACCATATCCTGGCCTAAAGCCCATTTGTTTCTCTAGCAGTATGTTATTGCTTTCATATCCAATCGGTAAATCTGTTGTAAATGAGACCTGTGAATAGTTTCGTCATGATGTTATTCAGGGCAATCGGTCTATTTTCATTTAGATCAGGTGCTGCGGCCTTCTTATAAATCATCTTTATAAGGTGATTATAAAATATATCCATGGCGTAATACGTCACGAAGAGATAGGGTGGACCGAAGTCAGCGTAGTTGGTACGCTTGTAATACTAGTACTAAACGTTACCTATCTACCTTAACTTCGGTTTACTTAATGGGACCCTCAACTTTCTTATTCAGGCATTTATTCATTATTTTGCCCTTAGAAGGCTGGGTTAATACTGAACATACGCATCACCCAAAAAAAAAAAAATCCATAGGCGAGCTGGTGATCGAACCCGTTATAAGCCAGCAAGCTAACCACTGCACTACATGAGTGGTCAATTTTAGGCCAAAACTATTTATAAAGAAAGTAAGGATATATACTATCGTGAGCAATACAAGCAATAGAAGTTATTGTTCAAGATATACAGATAAAATTTCTACATTTATTACCTTTTCAGATAATATCATTTTTACCACCCCCGTAAAAAAGGATTAGATCACATATTTTGGAGAGTAACTGGAAATCCCATCAGATCCGGAAATCGTAGGAATATCAAACTACACCACAAATAAAAAAACAAAAACAGTAAAATATCCTCCACTCCCTGGCATTGACATTTATAAAGTTTATTACGGTGATAAAGTTGAAAAAAAAATAAGCTATATATAATACTGTAGGCCTAAAACAGCTATGACTGGAGAAGATTGCCCCTTTTGGGACACAATAGAAGAGACAGTTTTAACTATTGCTGTCGTAAAAGGACGCCTTTCTGGGAGCTATGAATGCCCTAAGCCTGCACTATAAAAGCTTAAACTATAAGTCATTTCCATATAATCTATACTCGTAACTATTTTTCAAACGTATTTTACTATTTTCTTGCCCAGATTTAAATTACTAAGTGTTTTTTTACATATGTCCTCCGATCAGTCTTCGTGTCCTTAAGCTGATAATCCATGTCCTGCCTACCCGACAGGTGGGACTGGGGTGTGTCTGAGAACGCGGTCGGACTTAATTGTGCCTCGGGCGTGTTCTCACTATCGTGCTCACACAGCTTTCTTAGCATTGTAATGTCACAATTAAAGATAAAAGAACAAGTTGACGAATCGTAAAACCCAAATACGAAATGATCGTATTTATGGCGGTATCAATGACTCATGTGGCTGATACGTCTTTAAAGCCAACAAACAAAAAAGTAAATCAAATAAATAAAGTTTTGAGTGACAACTTTTACTTAAAGGAGCGCGCTTAATACGTTCCAAGTAGTATTAATATTAATATAATTTTAGCTATTTTCCATTTTTTAATTCTTGAAACTGGGATTTTTGGATATCAAGATAGTTCACCATCTAATTGGGCCTATGTTTGTTTTTTTGAATAAAAGTTTTTCTAGATCAGTACGTACATAAGTTTTACGTGGCTCTAACCCTGGCCACTTTTGTTGTCATTCCTACCCCTTTTACTAAACTTTAAGTTTCCTATGCCCTTCTCTCTATGGAGGCTCTGATTTTTCTTTAGAAAACATCTAACATTGAAAATTCTCATCAAAACATCTCATCGACCGTGGTGAAACAATCAGAACACCGATTCTTTAATAGCATCGCATTAGTTAGTAGAAAATTTATATGTCAATGAGAAATGGCTCAGTTAATAGATGTGGAGTCAAGTTTAATTTGAGTCGATTGAATTATTAGATTTATAATTATTTACTGCCTCTACAGTTGAGCCCACAGATTGACAGATGGTCGACCTTGACGACTTGGGTGAAAGTAGAACCTCTTCCTCCAATGCAGGTAATAAATTCAATTTACTCTAATCTTGTACTAAATTCTCCAGCATGAGTGCCAAAAAAATTATTTAATCAATTGGAACATCTTATGAGATCACTATGACTGTATGAGTCATATATGGTTATGAAATATTAAAATGGGGCAGCCGACACCACAAGGGGTTCCTTATTCTGCAAGGTCCTGGTTTTCAACCCAACATATGTAAATTAATTTACGTGAAGTCACTCATATTCTGCGTAGATGGTGATTCCAGATTACTGCATATTTTTAATTATTATATACATATATTTTGGTTTTAACATCTTTTATTTTGTTGATTATTACTTAATTAAAGAAATCTTGCTCATAATTTTAAAACGAATTTTGGAAACGTGTAGCGTTTTAACAAATGTGAATAAATAGCAATCGTGTCAGATGAATCGAATTTAAATTAATTCTATAGCATTAAACAAATAACGTAACGTAAACGAAGGAAAGTAATGGCAAAACTTAAAATGGTGTTAATACATGATCGAATATGTTTAATGTTGATATTTATGCTTTTAAAGGTTAATATACTTAAATCCTTGATTTATACGCGATAATCATCGCGCGGCTCCACTGGGCTACTCGATTAGATAGGATTAATATTTTTCAAAGTAATTATTTATTAGTTACAAAAGGTTGATCAAAATAATGTTGAGAAGATAAAGTCGAGCATCATTTCCATAAGAATTAAGATTATGAATCGTGATTATGATTTCCATTTACATAAGTCCAAAAAAATAAAAATTGAATGTATTAAATTCATCAGATAAGTAGTACTCAAACAGAGGCACTTGTATGGTATTTATTTATGTTGGAAAAAAAACTTGGAGTATCCCAATAATTCTCTTTTTCACCAATTCAGACAACGTCAGGGCTAAAATTGAGGATAAGAAACATAAATTTACGTATTTAGAAGTTATTTCTTGTAATGTATAAGTATATTAATTACATATCACGTTAGGTTTTTTTTGGGGGGGGGGTTCTTCTCTAAATTAAAGGTTTTCATTATCTATCTATTGAAAATTCCAATAAGAAGAAAATTAATAGCGTATGCATTCCTATTTTATCATTCTACATAAATATTTGTAATTATATTGCAATTAATATCTTTCTCTCTCTGTGTCTATCTCTCTCCACCAATAAATTGTTTAAATTTTTTCTTTATATTGTACCTTTATCAAATAAATTGAGGAACCATTTATTATTTCCAACTTTCTGGACCTATAGAATTGGCAATCTACAGGCATAATAGGCTGAGAGCATTAAGGGCTTTTAGATAAGAAGGGCTATCTTCCCAAGGCAGGCAGAGGGTCACAAGGGTATCTGCCCTTCAGCCCTACCCTGCCGTAAATTCGGTTATCTTTGCGTGAAATTGCACCCGAGCTGATAAGCAAGTTGTAAAAGCTGGCTCTATCACAACAAAAGTAAATGTGGAACAACGGTGAATGTGGACCCTGGACGAACGTTAGAGTGTTGAAGAGGGTAGGTTAAGCCGCAGCGTACAAAAAATCGTAAATAATTGTGGGGCGATTTCCGGATAGGTGAAAGGGAAGCAGCTGCGACCACCGCCCATCCCCTAACACATGCCCACTGGGAACATACTAACGTACGGATTGATTGATGCATCTTAACAGAATATGGGGTATTATCCAGGAGGCAAGGAGCACGCACGACGACATGAAACCCGTCTTGTTTTCTCCTTCCCCTAAAATAAAATGGGTTCATTAACAATAACAATCGCCCCTAAAAAAGACAACACACATATAAAACAATAAAATAAGAGAATATATAACAAAAAATATACATAAAAGACATATTTTTATCAGGAATTAGAAATATAACATGAACTGTGTGTAAACCAAAAAAATTGAAGAAAATAAAACAGGAGCTTGCAAGAAAAAAAAAAAATCCATACAAATACCCTCCTTGTACGTACAAACGCCTATGCAGACTAAAATAAAAATTGCTCACATAAGGTATGTTATGTCTCTGGTCGTAGAATAGACCAGCGGATGACAGCGTGTGATGAAAACAATAAAAATATCTATTATAAATAATCTATTATTGTGTATATCAATGAGATTCATTTTAAAAGCAGAATACGTGCGATTTAAAGGGTTGCAATTTGATTTAACCGGTTTGTTATGAATGGGCGTTCCCAATGGCGGATTATCTATCACCCACCAAAGTCTTGCATAAGTCTTACTACTATTAAGGATTTAAACATCTTTCTTACCAATGTACAAAAATAAATTCAAATTCTGAATTCATAGCGATGAATTTGAATTGGTATATTCGTTAGGATATTGGCCTACGCTGATGAAAAAAAAAAACATATTAGATTTTCATAAAATTTATTGACGATGTTTTGACATACTAAGTGTCTGTCATTAATGTGAGATAGAAGAAATATGCAAAACATATCTGTGCTACGATGGCAAACTGTTTGCCATAACAATGAATAAAAAAACTTTGCCTAGCAATGAGATTTTTTCACATTCAAGTGTCTATAAAGATACTCTAAAAAGATACTATAAGTATTAGGCAACTATCACTGGTAATACGTTCACTATTGTAAAACATTTTTGCGATTTTTCATAACACTATAGTAACTTATAGAGTTTGGAATGTACAAAAAATCTTTGTTAGGAAAAGTGACTTATAACATCTTTCCATCTGAGTACAAGAGATATACAGTATGTCGAAACGGCGTTATAAATAAATTTGATGAAAATTTTACAACTTTCTTTCAACTAAGTAAGTTGATAGCGCAGCAGCTAATAAAAAAAATCATTTGCGATGTATTACGCGATTGATGATTTTCCGTACTAGCGTCGAATATTTTGAATTAATTATGATTGAAAACTTAGCTACTTAAACATAAAACGGAGGGGAGGGGGGGAGAAATACAAAAAATTACCTAAACAGGCCGGATTTTTTCATTTCAATTTGTATTCTGTTCTAGTACTCATTGTTTTCAATGTTTTTTCATAATAGTGAATTAGGTTTTTTTTTACTTGGCAAAAAAAAAAAATCAGTGAACGAGATGGTTCAACGAATAATAAGAAGCATTTAAGTCAATAATACCAAGTGGTTCGTCATTTAATACGTTTTAAGGAAAACTGGGGGCCATGAGGCTGGCACATATTTTGGGGTGGCATATTTTTTTGTGTAATAAATTATATAAACATTAACAATATACTAATGTTGTAATCAACAGAATCAATGATTGTAATAAGTATACAATTCGACGAAAATTTATACTGGCCCCGGTTCCCCGACTAGAGCTTATATTTTTACGCTTAGTTGGTGAAAGAAAAAAACATGCACGCCGTAAATTTGGAATGAAACTTGGAATGGCAATTAAAAATGAGAAAGTTTATTTTGAATGGGCCCTTATAAAAACGTTTTCATTCAATCATTATGTGTACCATCTGTTTTAAAAAAGAAAGACATTTTTTATTGATTTATTTGTGTTCAGCAATTGTTATTAACCCCTCATGATTTTGATTGAAATAGAAAGGGTGGAAAATTTGGTGCCGCTAGAGGCTGCAAGTTCTAGATTCGCCCCCGGCTACAATATTAAGCGGAAAAAACTAAGCCATAAAATCTATTTCGTTTATACATACATATTTCAATATATACAATTTAATTGTATAACAATTGATTTTTTTTTTTAATAATGAAAATGAATGGGCAGGCTCCTGATAATCGTATCGAGTGGTTATTATTGTTTTTTAAAGGGGAAAAAGTGTGGTTGTACATCCAGAATGGGTACTATCCAGTGAATGCCTGGAAATGGCTGGAGAGGTGGTGGGGGTAGCCTGGAGCCTAGAGGGGGCCCCGAAGCTTGCCAGTCAGCTCTACACGGTCAGTGCCTACGCTTGGCCAGTTCTCAGTTATAGTGCGTTCTGTTCGTACCAGCCAGCAGGCGCCTCACTTATAACATAACTGGCTCTGCCTCTCGCTTCTGGATTAGGATTTCCAATTTCAGGTAACACTTATCCCCTTGCATGCAGCCTGTGTACAATTGTATGCCATTTCTTTCACCTGTAATAAATACCGTGTCAGCTTGTAGTTGTGACCGGTTCGAATCAACCCCAGCAGATTAGAAAGTTAATTTTCCACTTGCTCACCAATATCATTTTTTTTTTTTTTTTCTTGCATTTAAAATTCACTTTCTCAATAATTTTTTCCTTTTAATCAACTTTAAACTTAACAAAAATTTTATAGTACAAAGCATTTCGAACAATTCGAGGTGGTTCCTCGTTGTGTCAAAGAATTTTCAGAATGAAGAATCGCTGCATTTTTGTAAAGTTATGCGAACTAAAAAAAGGTCGTAAACGTGATGAAAAAATACTCAGCCTGGGTCTGATCAGTGTCTTCAAAACTGTGAAAAAGTACTTAGATTTGTCTACAAACTTCATTGTATTGATGAACAATCTGCAAATTTGGGACGGGATTATATACTCTTTTACTAATATATGTTTCGCAATATCTTTAAAGTCATTCAGGCTTTACTAGCGCTTTCCCCTTAGCCAATAGGAAAATATAGATAGTTGCTAATCTAACAGCTTCTGAAATGGGACTTCTTAAAAGCCATTCCAAACGTGTCGTGTTTTAGTAATACTGATTTAGCCTAATACTGATAAATGTTTTTCGTTTTATTTTTGGAACATACCCTTAAAATTTCATGCGATTGTATAGTTGGTATAGTCGGACATGTGACAGTAGACCTCTTCAGACTGGGCAGAGGAACTACAATATTTTAGCGTACACCATAAGAGATGTTGCACCGAGCAACAATAAAACAGAAATATAAATCCAACCCCACCTTAAAAAAAAGTCCGTGCCTTAGAAGCATGTTCACTGATGTAATCATAATTGTCGCAGCACCCTAGAGATCGGCTCGTTCAATTTGCATTGGGTAATGCACTCCTCTTCGAAGCAAATCCGCTAAAAGTACTTTTATGAAACTTATATTTTATTTATTTTATAAATATTGATTCTAGGATGAGCTCCCTCGGTTTGTAAGTCTATAATATTTTCATCAAAATGTAGTATGTAGATGTGCGATTTAGTTTCGTTCCACTTTTTTCCCACCCTCAACTTTTAATGTTAAAATATTTTCCTTAGATATACTCTTTTGAATTTAAACCGTCAAATTTGTTAACGAACCTTATCGAAAGTATAACTATACTAGTAACACGTGTATAAATTCTGAAACCGAAATATCTAGTCAAGCTTGTGAGGTGGGCAAACCTTACGAGTTGCAGGCATTTAACTTGATGATTCGGAAGCTCAGAATGTGATGTGCTCTTCTGACGCCAATTCAGGCTTCTTTGAAATCTACTTGTAAGTTAACTTAGTCCGCAGTAGCGCTCAAATCGACAGAAAAATAGTTTTTTTTGTTTGATGTATTATTTAGGACATGTTAATTTGCATTGATTGATCTAACCTAAACAATATAAACAAAATAATCGTACAAAACAATTTTTTATAAAACTGGTCAGAAGAACGTAAAACGCCCGTATAAAAAATTGTTTCTATTTTTTACCAATGTATTAATCTGGCTTTTGCTAATCCGACAGTGTCCACATCTGCCAGATTATTGGGCCAATTTGAAAATTTCCTAATTTTTACTCAATCTTTTAAAATTTCATAATTCACTAACTTAAAATTCAGTATGGTGCCGTTAAATGAGTGCTAAAGTTGTCCAACTACAGTTTGGTAATGCTTATGGACTGAAATTTACATTAGAAAACCAAAGAGGGAAAGGTTACTCTGTCGAAACTGCAACTTACCAATGCACGGCGGGTAACAACGTTTGGTCGGATGTAAAATGAGTTCTCTCTTAATAAATAACTTTATTTATTAGTGTTTATTACCTACTTGAATATGCTACACATTTTTTTTTCTTAGCATCTTTAAATTTACAGATAATTAGATATAGTTATAGATACTCAGGCGAATCTATTTACAATTTATTTTTGTATTTCCTGTAGCATCGCTACATATCGCTAGGATATGCAACACATTCTATATTAACTCATCATATAAACAGTTCGCGTATTGCTTCGTCGAGATTGGCTTGTTTTAATAATCTACACGTTATCGGTTACCTAAGATCGGATTGCCGTGTTTGTTTATTATTGAGATCATTGAGTAAAGATGTATTAAGTTTTATTTACTACTAGCTAATTCCTTATAATATTTAATAAAATATTCCGTCAAAAGTTGATTCGTGTAATCGTAAAAGATAATAGAGCAAAAAATGTTTTTTTTTGTTGAGGCCAACTCAATACGCGTATAACTTCATTTTCAGTTAACTTCATGTTTGTGATAATAATCAGGCATGTTTCTTTTTACAATCATGTTGTTTATTGTTTAAATCAACTCTCGTATTGTTTATCAATTGTTTTGAATTCTGTGTAGAACCTGTTAATGCGTATCCTTCCATAAGCTCGTTTTATGGAACCTTTTTCAAATGTGGTAAACCTAATATACTTATAAAAGATGGATCGTAGTTAATTTTGGTTATAATTATATCAGTTTGTAATGGCTATATTGTTTGTATTTAAACAATTTTTTTTTTTTTATTCGAGAACAATCGAAACTTTTTTATGTTTTAAATCCTATGTGGTATTTATAAATTTATGGAAATATACAATATAGTCGATATTTTTAAATGCGTGGAAGAAACAATTTTAAAAATAAAGTTTTATTTTTTTGACGAGGTATAGTTTTACCGCAAATAATGCAGTGATTGTGGAGCCCAAGGTCATTCAGGTCTGCCTGTTGTTCTGAGAAGAGACGTTGGTCGTACAATCGACCTGAAATATCTAAGGTGCATTCCAAAAAACTAGTATAACTTTTCAATAAAACTTGTCAAGACTAAGTTTAACAGTAATTTAAGATTTGCTGCTCTTTTCCCCAAAAGCTTAAAGACACACCAAAGTTTGTTGGAAACAATAAAATCGCACTAATAAGGCTCTGAAATTGATAAGCTTCTTTCTTAAGTTTCACTTGACGTTCAGCTACCTGTTATTCATAGTGTCCAGTCCCAAGACATCTTGAATGGCCCCATACATTAACAGAAATGGTGAACATAGTGCCAGGATGTTCTTGAATCCTTCTCAGTTTGACCTGGAATGTCCCTCGGAGACCCTTGTGTAGTTAACACATGTTGTGTGCACTGTCCCCTTTGCCTGGAACCTCCGGCATAGGCCAAGTTCAACATATGTCGGGTGGCTATGTTGAGAAGAGACATGGTGCTGGGAGTATGGCATATCGTACAGCTTTCACCGTAATCGATTAGGTTGGAGTCGCTAATATTCAATCGTGAATGTCACTAATCGACACAACTACAAACATGTGTAATAAAGCTCAGAATTACAAGAAATGAGTTATTTAACTTTTTTGGAAATAATTTAGTAATTCTATACTACCATTACAACGCTACTGCTATACAAATATCAAATATGATGTTTAGAATTGTGTATCCCAAGCAATGATCCAGGCGAAAAATTAGCTGAGTAAATCTCAGACTCACCTCCGCAATCACATACGTGTATCTTAGAAGTGAAAAAATCTAATAAATAAAGTCAAATATAAAAAATGGGCCAAAACACTATTCTTGAAAGTACATGTCTTGAAAAAAAAGGTTCACAAATGGTGTGACAATGACTAGAAGACATTGCACGAGGAAGAACGAGGGAGCCCAAGTATAAATGAATGGGTACAATTGCAATATTTTTACTGAAATAGAAGATTTAAATATGTATTTGAGGACTCCTTTGTAGTACGTAAGCCATCAAAACTATCTGGGCTTTTTCCTTGATCATCAAGTTCTTGACCTCTATTATTAACATCTATTCATTTCATCTATTCGTTCATTAACATCTATGAAAATAATTCATAAAAAACATATGGCAGACTTACCAATAATGAGATGCAAAAGCCCGCAAATCAATTTTTAAAAACATCGATAGGGTAGAGATCTGAGGTATAGTTTGCTAAATATAGCTTTTTATTTCAAATTTTGAAAGTAGTATCTCTCATGATGGAATTTTAATTATGAGGTTATTACATTTTAATTTTTTTTTTTTGTCTACTGCTATACTTACTTTGTTACTACTGAAACGTAGAAACTAAATATATACAATAATTAACAGACAAAAAAAAAAAATACTGTCAAGATTTCCCTGTTAATCTGAAATCCTTAACGGGTTAGATATATATGTATTTATATAAAAACCCAATTTGAATTTTTAAAATCTTCTCAAGCTGTAGTAATAACAAAAAAAATGAACCAATGAGAGTCCGTCATAGGATGAATTAATCAACACATATTTTTTAGAAGACCGTAGTGTTACAACCTTACATAGACATATTAACAATTAAATAATTAAAAACTTTAAATCTGTACCTGTAACTATGAATTTTTAAAAAAGGAATGGTCAATTATTCATCAATTATATTCTCATCGACTTCCTTCTAATTTTACCATTTTCTAGTTTGGTTTTTCTTAACTAGTAGAACGATATGCTTCCATGTCCCCTGTTGGTAAGGCCACATCGGGACCAGATGAATTATTCAACGGCCTTTCGGCAGTCATAACACGATGACTAGAAACCGTGACCTTACACGAGTTAGTGTCAACGTTACCTCTGTTGATCCTGTGTGACTGAAATAAAATTGTACAGTTTCAACCGATTTTATAACAAAAATCTGTTCTGTAGGTTAAAAAAAAAATACATTTACACAGTGGCTTAATTTCAATAGATTGTCAGAGCGGAAATGGTAAATTTCTATTCCATAATAGTTATGCTGTCGGAGTTTTATTTCTGCTTTTGACAAAAAAAGAATTTGTTTGCTTGGGATGTTTGTATTATACAAAGAGACCTGGAGGAGTGTCAAAGGTCAATAAGAAGGAAGGAATTTCCCTTGAAGAAAATATATGTATTGCTGGAAGTGCGATGATCCAGTTTACGTCTCCATCATCCTACCAACCTGAAGTAGATTCTGCCTCGCTGTATAACTTATTTATAAATATATATTATAACAGAAGCAGTTTAGTAAATTATAATTATAAAAATTCAAGTCAACTATGATGCATCACGCAAATTAGGGTTAATTTAGAGTTAAAACTTCATATTTGTTAACCTTTCAAGTATGCAAACATTTCAATCTGCTTTGATGGTACACATTTGTAATCAGAATGTCAAGATCTTTCTAAGTTGATACCCTACCCAAAATTATATATATTTTTTAATGCCAGATTTTTAATCATGTTTTGTTGATATTACTAATTAACATATTATTAATTGGTAATATATATTATTAATGATAAACATGAGTTTTCGCAGCACCTCACTATAGAACCTCTTTGTAAAATTTCATTAATTAGTTGTCTAAGTTGTTCATAGGACTTTCAAAATCTCAAACGGACAGACTAAATCCCTTGAAGGGATGCAAAGTAAATTAATGGTTTTTAAGAATATTTAAAGGAGAAACTACGGTTTTATGATTTAATTGTAGGTCATCGGTTTAAATTAAGTAAATGTCCTATTTTTGTGTTTTAGCAAGTTATTTATTCCTTATTTCAGCTGCCACTCTCAAGTGCTCAGAATATATTTAATGATAGCAGTGCCTAACTTGCTGCTCAAGTAGTAAAAATTGCGGTGTGGGCTACTGAAAGCGCTTGATTAATAATTCGTGGGAAAACAAACATAGGTCATGATGGTATTTGTCAAAAAACATGTTTGAACCAGATATGCACTTATGGAACTATCAATTTTGTCACGATTCTCAGGACCAAGTTTGAGAAAGCTGAGTAACAGAAGAAAAGAAATATTAATCAATTCGTTCTTGACATTACTTTCCTCTCGGTCCATCTTTCTGTTTTACAGTATTATATAATATCAATTTCCTCAAAAATTTTATTTACAGTTATACAACTTTCATGCACATTATCCGATTCGTCGTATAATTAGTCATCCTGTGTTGTGAACGTGACGTACTACAGCTTTAGTAAAACATAGAAGACCATAACTGGTTCATTGAACGAGTATGTGCATGTGGATATTAAATATATATTCCTTCTCCGAACAGACATTAAAGGGGAAAAAATTCAAGGATAAGGAAAGTGGAATAGCAACAATCAAATTACATTAATCGTTGATACGTTACTCGTAAGGTTATTGGTATATTGCCTTTAAAATATATTAACACAAGAAATAAAAGATTTTTTTTTTAAGGAACATTCAAAGGAAAAACTTCTTCTGTTGTCACATCCGCCGCATCATTGATTTAAATGAGAATCTAAGGTCCGTCCACCTTGGAGTGGACGTGTCATCAATTTCTTGAGTGTTAGTTGTGATTGACGCGATTATTTTACTACATATAATGTCAACATCACTTTCGAAAATTTCCGGAAACCCTGAAACAAATGCTCTATAATCTTTAAAGTTGATTGACTTAAAGTACTTCTACGTACAGCACGTACGTGCTGAGGAATAATAACGATGCCTAACTTTGATTACTTTAATTTGTTTTAGGGAGCAATTAGCAGAATATCATTAATTACATACATATGAAAGGAAAATTCTCTTTAAGTATGTTCTTCTTTTATTGCACCTTGTACGTAATTTAATTTATAATTTTTTAAGATAAAAAATACTCTATAGATAAAATATAATTTAATTTTCAAACAAAATATTTATTTATTCTTAAAAAAAATCGTGGTTTATTTTTTTAAGTAAAGATCCACGCCCTTATCATTATTTTCCCTGGTACGGTATTCTAGGCTCCCCTAAGGATAATTCGGGGGGATAGATGGGTGTGGTTGTTCCACTCGGCCTCGTTAGGCTAAATGAGTAGCTACTTGAACAATGCAGCAGCAAATCAAGTTTATAAAACCAAACTGCCTGACAACCTCCGGCTCTCCCACATCATGGTTGCTGCTTCACTAAGATGTTCGCGTCTAAATGTCCCAAAATTATCCACTCGTATTGCACGTAGTTTCAAGTCCTGACAACGAGGATATATTTTGGTACTAATTTATTTTGTACATATATTCTCGTACAAATGTATATTATAAGTATGATCGTGTACTTATACGAATAGTCAAATGTCAATATATATATTTTGTCCACTTCTTCCCCTCCATAGTAGACTTCAAGAAATCGAACTAACAGGAATTATATGAAATCTTTATATATATGTCAATATATTATTTCATTATATATACAACAAAACTTTGAATTAGGAAAGGCGCTGGTTTGTTTTGATTTTTTTTTTTTTATCTTTCGTTTCGTCAACAGAGTTGTACGTTAGCCAAGAAACAGCAGCTATTTTCGGCTCGACAAAACTATGGGTTTTGTAAGCTTTTCAAAACATCGATGTCGATTTTCTCTATTGGCGTCTCCATCAAAGTCACTCGACAAAAAATTGACACAAATAATCTGAGAATTGCGTTACGTCAGCCGTCACTGCATCGAGAGACGGAAGCTGTCACCCAAGCGCTAATTTGTTGAAGGTAAAAGTCGCTGGCGAAATGTGTCAATGGGCCATGATTTTCAAAACTATTTCTAAATATCACTCAGGCCTGTTCCAGGGCCCATTACATGTCATTTTACTGCTTTCTCATTTCCAGGATGTCTTTCGGCCTGGAAGTGACTCTAAGCCTACATAATAACTTGTAACATTTTTGCCGTTTTTTTAGAAATTCTTTATGTTTTCGTCCTTGTCTCTGAATGTCTGGTACGGTCTTTATGAGACCCCTGCTCCACTTAGAGGAGTG
Organism: Acanthosoma haemorrhoidale; assembly: GCA_930367205.1. NCBI lineage: Eukaryota > Metazoa > Arthropoda > Insecta > Hemiptera > Acanthosomatidae > Acanthosoma > Acanthosoma haemorrhoidale. The sequence goes on along the minus strand of OV884011.1, from coordinate 121,376,679 downwards.
AAATGTTTAAAGATGGATTTGATGCCCAAATCCTTGCAAACTAATTGCATGGTAATACAGTTACATATTCTCTAATTGGAATCGGGCATCAAATTTTAGATTTTGACGTCCTCTTGAATAATATCTAGTTTATGTTTTGCCTTTATGTATCGAAAATTCACAAAACCCTATGACTCCGATTTATTTTTCTCGGTTCTTAAAACCACATTTCAAAGTACATTTTCTATTCTACCCAACTTGGTCTTTCTTGATTAAGCCGTTACGATACCTACAAGAAAGTCTATGTTCGCAACTCTTGACTCGACTTTCACATTCTTTAATAGTTATTTGTACGACTAGTGCAGAAAGTGACACTTTTCACACGAGTGACACGAACCAATCGTTTGATCATGCTCACATGTTACTACTTAATGTTAAATACTCTCCTATGAAAGTAATTAAAGGGCATTATTTAAAAACAATCAAACTCATATATCTTGTAAGGTTCTTTGTACAAACCGGGTTTTTAATAAATTAGCGTTGCATAAAAGCTTGCTTTGTTTTTTTGAATTTTCAAGATACCTACTGAATAATTTCAATCGATAACAATTTCCTGGCCAATTATAACTGCTATTTATTTGTGTAGATGAGACATATTACACTTAATGCTTTTTTAAATCTCTGTGAATCTTAGGAAATAAACTTAAGATCAAATATTTTATTGAAGACTCACTTCTATACAATAAATGGTTCCTTTCCATTATAGAAGGTCTCAGAATAGCGTAAGGTGTGGATTGAATAATTGCCCCCTAAAATTCAAAATTAAGAAATACTTGTTATTATGTTTCCGTAAAATGTCGATCAACAAATATATTACTGGTTTGGTATAGGTGATAAGTTATTACGTATTCCGTTTTTATAGCGTGCCCCTTTAGAAATCTCACCATCCGAGACTTCCAATTCTCTCCTGATATAAATTAATAAATTTCCCCTGACTGCCCTCCGCAACAGCTGGTGAGACAAGTGTTTATTTCGCGTTGCGTGCGCCGGCTGTGAAGTCACAAAGGGTCGGAATTGTTGATTTATTTTATTTAAATTCGTTTTATTGGCCGATCCTTGATGGAAGACTTGATATTATGTAGAAAAACAGTATTATTAACTTCAATTTAGCTAAATGTAGATACCATATATGATAAACAATAATAATATACTACTGAAACCATATAACATTACAATCACAACCTAATATTACAATCATTAAGACGTTATCTATCAAAATTGATCTTCTTTATTAATTAAATTTATGATCTTCGGTGGCTAACAACATACATGATATGCGTGTGCTTTATCTAGAACCATCACCCCACATGCATCAGTCTACCTCTCAAGTCCAAGGTTTGTGCATCGTGACTGCGGGACTGACCACTTCTGCATTGAACAGCTCAGTGATAATCCCAGAATAAGTTCTTTTCTGTCTCAGAACCCTGCTCCTTCAGCCTGCCTGTTAGATTAAACTCTTAGAACAACAGTTAGAAGAGGTAACAGATCCAGTTGTGTACCCTTTTGTTGTGTGTGAATGCCAGGGTATATCCCGTTTGTGACACACATAAACGTGAACGATGTTGAACAGGAATAAAAAATATTGCTTGTTCTAAGGTCAACGTGTTATAGCAAAGAACATTCTTGATAGTCTTTTCATTAATGAAAACTTGAACATTGTCTGTAAAACTACGCCATGGGTCTTGATGATATTCTTATTCTCTGAAAACAGTGGAGTTAAGGATGCTGCTGCTATAATACTGTCATATATATTCTGCATAGTACTATAAATTTTTTTTGTTTTCATTGTTATTTTTTAGTAATCATTTGTTAGTGTTTTGTAAAAATATCAGGTGTCAATAGGTATCATTACGTACAATTAGTATTATTACAGGTTCTATCCAATTACAATACGGATCACTTGTTATAAAAATTAAGGATAGAGGAGAGAGAAAGCATTAGAATTGACATATCTTTATTTTAGCTTATTATTGTTAATAGTTTAATTATATTAAATTTATGTCTATCTTTGTAAAATGTTGGAGAAATGACATTTTATGTGAAATTGCAAATGCATCTGACTCAGTAAAAACATGAGTTAGTGTCAATACTTAATTAGTTATTTGGTGTTTTGTTTTTTAATCTATAATCACAAAAAAGTATTAATACTCTACGATTGATTTTCTTGACAAGGAAATATAGTTTTCAGTTCCATTTGATGCACCCTTAATGCTAAAAATAAGACGAGCTGCGCGAAAAATTATGATGGTCATCTGCATATAATCATATTTGGTTCCCCATTATAATTATTAGTATAATTATAACTATGTTTTTTATAGAATCTTCGTTACTCTCAAAATCATTCAATGATATTAGTCAGTTCCTCAAGCAACTTCGATCGATTATTTCGGTATTTCTATCAATATTCATCGACCGATCAGAAATGCCCCAAGCTGCCCTTGCCTTGGAAGGCTGGACATCTGATATGTAAGGTCACATTCACAAGCCAGAACTAGCAGACAGCCAGCAGCCGAGTGCCCTTCTTAGGGCCGGTGTATCACCGAAGGGTTCTGGTTATATAGCCCTTTTCTTATTAATAGTCACTGATTGGAAACAGAGCGAGGTATTTATATGGTTAGTTAACTTTAAATTAGATCATTAAGAATCCGAGGAGGGGGGAGATGTGCCCATAATGTACTCATGTTACATTATATCAACTTAACATAATATATCCTCAGTAGCAAGTATGTAACAAAAAAAAGATGTATTCGGTTTCTTCAGAATGATAACGATTAGCGTTATCTGGGTTACTCTGTATAATTTTTTACCCATCTATCAGCCAAAGTCGATTGTGAAAACCATTCAAAAAAAAATATCATTCAGTGGATTAGAAAATCAAGTTAGAACATACCTTATCAATGTTTTGGCACTGTATTTTTTCATTTCTTTTTTTTAGTTGTAGTTTAAGTAAAATCTGACTGTGGCAGAAAGGGTGGGAATGAGGTGTAAGAAAAAAAACACACAGTCCATATGAGGATTCTGAAGCAGTACTTAAGCATCATACAAAAAGCATTTAGGTTCTACGATTATTTATGTTACGAAAGATATCTACGTCACCATTCAAATATTAACAGTTCTCTAAAAATTAATTATAAATAATAAGATGTATCTTTATTAACAAGATTCATTTCAGGTAGGACAGTTCAAATTGATTAATAAATTAAATAATGGTGAGCCTTAGTGAATGATATTATATTGGCTGCTTAGGAGTAACCATCAAGTTCCTAGATACACCTAGATATAGTTTATATCCTTTCATTATGGGATATGTTCTGTTGGACGTTAAGATTCGAGAACCTTGCAGCTATCTCCTGCATTTTACCTGTCTAGGGATTTCCAAATAGTTTAACATGTATGGATACGTCTTTAAATGTTTTTCTTGACGATGAAAAGCTGCCCGGAGTCAAATAAAATATAAGTAGTTTTAGAAATAATTACTCCAATTATGCTGAGGAGGATCATATGAGATTTCTATTTCAGTTCGTTTTGGGGAAGATAATTGATTTACCAACTTATTCGCCACGAATAAATAAAAGTTCCCCTCTTCTTGGACCAGAAAACACCCGCCTACGTTTCCATATAAGACCGAAATTCGGAGCTGTTCTTATTCATTCAGAGTAACCGAAGGTGAGCCCCATCACCTAGTCATGCACCCAGAGATTTGTAATTTTAACTTCAAATAGAATATTGTCATATGTAATACCCTCCTTCGAGTGCATTTGCGTATGCAGTAAGACGAGAAACTTGTAAATAGAAAAAAATTTGTTTATTGTAGAACTTTTAATCAATAAAGGGTTTTTGAAATTAAAAAAATCAGAACCCGATACTTGAAGTGAACACTGACCCTTCCATGCGTTCTCTGTGGGGCCCTGTAAAATGTCCCTAGTAGGGTCTCCCCCAGCGATCCAAACTGCATCCCTCCCGATCACACTCGCCGTTGGGATCCGAACGGTTTTCCGGGATACCGAGTGTGAACACGTGTTCATTGAAATACCACGTAAACTACCTATAATACCTATCCACTGTCGGGACCCACCTTCTTATAAGATCTTGGAGTCAGGTCAATAAGAATGAAGATGCCTGCCGACTAGGCCACCAGCAAAGGTCAAAGACCACAGGTTTACCCATTTTATCTCTTTCTTGACGCCCGCTGGGCAGCGGCCGGGTCGACAAGACCCTAGCCCCTCGCCGGACGCCCCATTAACCGACAGTAATAAATGTTGATGTAGTTAAGGGTTAGTCGGCCTAATTGGGCATCTCGCTTAGATGAGAGACGATGATCGCACATTGATTAAAACCATCCATTAAAATATGTTGATCTAGAGTAGAGTAGAGAACAGCAACAGAACCAAATCGGCTCTGGCTCCAAGAGTTCATGATGATATTTTTCTTTCTTTGATAGGGCAGTATGAACATGTTAAGAAAATGAAAGAAGTGATTGGACGCCATTGTCACTGCTCCATCACTCATTATTACTTTTAAAATGTGAACGATACTCTAACTTATTTCAATATATGACTTGGCTCTCCCCCACAAGCACTCTCCAGGTATCAGATTCGATTGGTTATCAAGGCAGGATTAAATTTTTTATTATGATTAGATTATTTGGATTTTTTAGGTATTTGGCAATTCGAAATCTTACGTACACGGAGAGGAAGTAGGGAACATAAATCTTTTCGCACTTCTAACCCACGTGTAGCGCCCATTGCAGAAACGATATACTGACCCAATTTTCACGTGGTCCTTATCGAACCCGCTGTCCTCGTTAATTCTAACCCCGTTTAAACGGGTCTCGAGATTTATTATTTCCTAAGATAGCAATTAAATAACAATCTCGTCTCATTTACAGCCAGAAGTGGGTGACAGGCCCTCTGGCCGTTTCCTGTTCTATACTGCTATCCTTCCGCGCATAAACGGATAGTATTACGTAATCATTGCATAATTAGCCTACAGACCCACTGAGCCAAAAAGAGAGCACTATCCCAAACTGGTAATTTTTGGCCCATGGAAGGTTTTTATGTCCAATAGTAAATCGACGTTCACATAATAATGGTTACGTCCATTAGTTGTATGTTTGCTTGCCACACATTTTCACAGAAATGTGACTTGCAGCACTACATAAGCTTTTTTTTTTTGAGTTTATGATATGTTCGTCCACTCAAAAAATTCTTGGAATAGCGGAGCGTCTTGCGGATTAAGTTCTGTTCATACACATGGGTCATGGGTCACTTTCTCCTTCGTAAGGGATTGGCCATTGAAAAGTGATGTTTGCCTCCTATATAATTTCTAGGCAAATCAAAGTTCACCAGACAGGAACAGCAAATCTGACGCCAACCGACAAGGCGTGAAAACTTTCGAGAAACCAGACATCCCTTCAGTTTGAGACCGATGATCAATAGATAGTAATTTCACATGCGGAAATTTCATGACTACGAATGAGAGCGATCTCGGTTATCTTTACGGCACTAAAAAAATATTCTAAAAGGTAATTGAAAAATACACGTTTAATACCAGGAGATGATATGAAAACTTTCTCCGTTTCATGAGCCTTAATCTAAAAAACAAGTCTATTCGTATTATTCAGCTTGTTTTCTGCTTTATTCTACCCTAATGGTTGTCTAGTGAATCATTAAGCCAATGCAAGTAGTCCTAACACCCACTTGCACGAATAGGTTAGATGACGGTTCCAAAATAATGCTACGTTCAGTAGCGAATGTACCGTTTTCCAGAATTAACCGCGCATAAGAAAAAAAAATGTGGAGAAAGGGCCGACCGGAATTAGGCACTGCGGAGGAAATTAGGGCATGGAGGCTGCTGGTTTGTAGGTCACCGGTGTATGTGTCTTTTTGAACGTTTAACTGAACATCCCGTCTGGAAGATCTCAACCTGACACTTAGAAAATGACCCGGGAGCTGATGCCCACGCCATTTCCTTTACATTTGTTTTTATTGGTCAATTGGAGTTATCGCTCTTCAGATCTTCTGGGTCACTTTTGATGTTTTATTGACCCCGAAGAGAGGTGTTTTGCGATGTTTCTAAAAAATATACATCATCTGAAATTTAAGGTACACACTTCAAATCGAAGTATTCTAATGAGTTGTTAGGAAAAATCTTATATTCCGCTTGTTTTTACCTATCTCATAAAATAAAGATATTTTGAAAAAATGTTTTCTTCCAACCAGCATTTTTTGTATCTGGGAGTCGTACAGGAAAGAAAATTTTACAGTTAGTTTATAGATAAAGTATAAAATAAGATTTATTACCTTAAATCATCTATCACCTTTTATAAAAATGTATTCCACTTTATGTGACCAATTTGGATGCCTACATCTTTCAGGTCACATACAAGTGTTGTTTGATAGAATCAATAAATGGGCATACAAATTTCTTCAGATAAGTCTCCTTGGGGCTAGAAGCAATTAGGTATTGCAACCATAGACAGTATAACAATAATAAATATAACTTATTGCAAACAAATTATTTATATCATAGCCCCATCACACTTCAATTGGCAATTACTACAATATTTACTCCCGTTTTTCCATTGTTTCATAATGCCAGTATAACAATAACAATATCCATGCGACGACTCCATATTGCCCGTATAACGTCCAATGATTGTACTCTTCTTCTAGTACATTGTTGGGAATGCTAATCGAGGAGTTTTCTCCAGCTCGAAACCATTCGTGTCATGGCTATCCCCACCTGACCACTACTGCTCTAATAAACCTTCACTTTTACTGTCGATAATTTTTATTCCATCATATCGAATTATAGGACAAACTCGGATAGCATTAAAATATTATAATCAATTGAACAAAGAAATCCGTTTATATACCATAAATAATGTCAAAATAAATTCAGCATTTATTTTAACGCATTTATAGCGGTGTTAGTTCGATTCTCACCTGGAAGAGTTTGTTTTTTATAAGAACAAACACAATTTTGGTAATGATGAATAACTTCTTGCCCATTGTCTATTTTCGCAATAAATAACTAAAATTCAATAAAAATATATTTGTCCAATAGCGTTCATTTTGTATTTACGCTTTTCAGGGGCTATACAATAGTATAACAGGGCTAACCCTTGCTGGGTAATGAAAACGGGTTTTCTACTGCGATCCAATGGGATAGAACTTTGCCGTATATTGCAAAGACCCTTTACTAGTCAGTAGGCTCTACCTTACTGGAGCTGATAAGGTAAATTACTGTAATGCATAGTACTTCACAGACCAAGTGGCTAGACCTCTATCGCTCAATTAATGCGACGATACCAATGAAAAGCACCCAAAGTTCATCATTTCTCTATGTATGGATATGTTGATCCACGGATCTGCCAACCCCATACCCCATAGAACCCAGAATGACTCACCTGAGGCCTTATCCATAGGCCCAGGCAGCATTCCACAATAGATCTCCAATCGCATCCTGTTACCCACCTTGCTACCTGACACAGACACATGAAGATAGCAGCCGTAGGTATGGCACCTGCTCACGACCTGTCTGGTGCCTGCCTGTCTTCAAGTGCCGGAGTTTTTGTGCTTTCGTATATTGGACTTCTGTCAGCCTGTAATTGCTGATTGTTCGCTGCTCAAAGTTTTCACTCAAGGTCATTCCAGGATCAGTTGCCAACCAATTCTCACCCATTATTTCAAATATTTTTCTTTTTTTTTACCAAATAAATTTGTATTTTTTGAAAAAAAAATATATATAATACATAAAATTAAAAAATGTATGTATATATAGAGAGAAACTATTACAACCAATAGGTAGTATTTTTTTTTTTTTTTTTTTTTTTTCGAAGCTCTTTAGGTCGAATTTAGGATGTGGGAAAAATATAAAATATTTGGGGTAAAAGGAACCTTGTACTAGGCGTACCTGCTTGAAGGTGGTGTGAGAGGAGTTAGGGATGTGGGAATCCTCGGTGGAGGTTGGTTAAGTCAGTACAGTAGTGAGAGTCTACCGGTGGCTGGGCCTAGAGTCTCTCTAGGCATGTGGTGTCGTCGTTGTTAGTCTGATGTCAGAGTGAGGGTGCCCCTTAGAGGCTTGTTGTCAGTGGGTCGGCGTCGTGATGTCTATCATCTTCTCTGCTCTACCCGATCTTGCGAGTTGCCATCGTGCCGGTAGCGGTGGTGGTGTCATGTCTCGGAAGAGCGGGTTGAGACTGTGCTTCATCGAGTCGAAGAATTTGATGTGCCGTCGTCTGATGGCCTCGGTGATGGTGGGGAGCTCAAATTTTTCATGCATGTCGGATGCCTTCATGTCGCGAAAAGGAGTGTGCCACAGTGCCGTTCTCAGGATGTTATTCTGAAAGCTCTGGAGTCTGGTGATGTTGCTGGTATGTAAAAATCGAAAAAGTGGTGTCCCATACAGTAGAGCTGGCCTCAGGACGCTCTTATATATGAGGAGTTTTAGTCGGAGGGATATGGCCTGGCTGGTGATAAGATGCTGCAGAGAGTAATATGTTTTGCGGACCCGTTTCAGTTTCTTTTGTAAATGTGTGCCGAACGTCATGTGCCTACCTAGGTTGATGCCTAGATAGCAGATGTTGTTGGCTAGTTTACACGGAGTATATGATTGATGAAAGGTTAAAAATATTTACTTTTCATCGTCTTATAATTTATTAAAGTTTCGTGAGATCCGCCGATTCACCAGCTAGCATTCGATGAGGAAGGACCTACTCTGATCCAGCGATTTGTTTTCCAGTGAAGTTAGTCTTTTTCGGTGAACTTAGTCACACAGTGTTACTCGTGAAGACAGGAAGGATAGGAGCTTTCGAGGAACTGTAAGTAGTCTTACTATTATTGGTGATCCAGTGACTTTTCCCCCAACTGGGTGTGCATCGCACGAACCCACAAAGACAATGCCCGCCCGTAAAGGTTCCCGCAGGTCGTCTGACACACAAATGGACATTACTTATGCCATTTCCGACTCCCCAGTCAGCCCCGAGTCCGATACGGACAATACTGAGGGATTCAAGAAGCCCAAAAGACACTGTCGACCCCGAACAGAGCCACAAACCGTCACTCAGGTTCAGAATTCTTTTGAACCCTTAAATACGGCTCAACCACAAACGGCTCCATCCGAGCCCATGACTACTAAACCAAGACCTATACCTCCCCTAGTCATGGGTAAATTAAACAGCTACGACTTGACCAGGCTCTTAAAAGAGTACATCGTCACGGGGTACCATATAGTCCAAGGACAGCAGGATACCAAAGTATTTTGTGCCACGGAACAAGCCCTAACAACCACAACCGCCGCTCTTAAAGCAGCTCAAATCCCATTTCATACATATGCCCCGAGGGGAACGAAGCCTAACAAGAAATTCCTTCTCCACGGATTTGACCTAACACATCCCTTCGACGAAATTGAAGAGCGCATAAAAACAATAGGAGGAATAATATCGGTCTACAGACTACGCAAAAGTGACCACAATGGCGCCAAAACGGATATTGAGCCAGTCCTTGTAATAGGTGACTCATCACTTACTGCGGAAAAACTCAAACAAATCCGCCATGTTCACAACGTGCTTTTCCGGGTCAGCGCCTATAATGAAAAGCGCGGCATCCCCATGTGCCAGAATTGCCAAGAGTATGGCCATACCCGGCGATACTGCTTCAAATCGGTAGTATTTTAAACAGTGTTTAGTACTTTAGTTAATAATGTCTTGTTACATTTTTGGGGAAGAAGTCTCATTAGCCAAAACCACTTTACTTGTCATTTTAGTCATCACCACTCTGTAAAGCTCACTATAAACGAAATGCTAGTTGGTTTGGAGAAGGTCCGCGAGGCCACCTCCGCCTTAGAAATAGCATTGCGAGGCGTTGCAGGGGATGAGATGAGAGTACGCAGCATTAGTAGCATACGGGCTAGAACGGCAGAGAGGTGGGTATGGAGAAAAATTAAAGACATTTAAAGACAAGAAGTTAAGGAACAATATCGAGAGATGTCGGAATTCTTCGGAACAGGAGTGTAGTTTTGGACCAAATATATATTTGACGAGTCGTACATAAAACTTAAGTAATTTTTAATTCACCACTAAAGCAACTTAACCAAGATAGCACGTTGTGATATAGAGGTGGCACTCCGTGGAGCAGGTCTAAGGTCAATGACTTGCTGTGGGACCTACTGTTCTCGGTACGCTAACGGTGTACCTGCTGTAGGTACTGCACCTGCCTCAAGCCTATATTCTTTCTATTAACAACCTTTTTTCCCCCAAGCCCAACGGCCTCTACTTTCTATTTTCATTTCGTTTCTCTAACATTGATATTTTCTACGAGAGATGTCGCAAAAAAGTATCCGATCGATCTCTTTTAATGAATTATCCCACCACACCCCGAAATGGGCTGATTAGTTTTTGTCAAAATGCAATAGCGGAAAATAATGAGTGCAATTTAAAGTTGAAATTGGCCTGTTCCGCTAAGTTAAGATATCTCAAGTCGCAGCTTGGAAGCCGTTTAAGATATTATTGTAACTCAAAACCGAATTAAAAAAGAAATCTAAAAAGTACAGAATCATAGCAAACAATCGCTTAGCCCCTCGAGTGTTTCTGATACTGTTTTTCTCACATTATGCGTCCTTTATTTTTCCCTTTACTGTTTTCAAAAACTGTTAAAATGTAATCTGACATTTTGAATCTAACTTATGAAATAGGATAAGGCACCTTTATTTACAATTCAACTTGTTACTAAATTGGTATGACATTTGTCGGTACCATTCCTATGTTATTGTATTGACTATAACATAATAATATGTATGCATTAGGAAAAATCAAAGAAAAGAAAACTAAAACCTTATTTAAAAATTAAATTTTAAAATGTTTATAAATTAAATAATAATGTTTATGTTATAAATTAATCACTTTTTACACGTTAGATAAGGCTATTTGAAATATAATAAACATATTTATAATTTAAATTAAGATGATCTTTAAATTGATCAAGTGATAACAGTTTCATTTAGACATCAGAAGTTATTTTGTTTTTTGGTTACCAAAACTATATGTAAACTATTTCGTACTTATTGTAAGATTTTTTTTTTTGTCTGTGAAGTACTATGCATTACAGTAATTTACCTTATCAGCTCCAGTAAGGTAGAGCCTACTGACTAGTAAAGGGTCTTTGCAATATACGGCAAAGTTCTATCCCATTGGATCGCAGTAGAAAACCCGTTTTCATTACCCAGCAAGGGTTAGCCCTGTTATACTATTGTATAGCCCCTGAACCTCTTGATATTTTTTTCCATTATTTGCTAGATTTTTTAAAAGTATTATTAAATCAAATTATTTTACACTCATTATGAACCCCACCGTATTTTTGAAAAACAAATATAAGCAAATTTAATGCCACGTAAAGTGAAAAACAATATTTAGGATAAAATGTTTTTCATTTGGTCTATCGAACCATCTTGGTCACTGAAAATCGCCTTTTCAGAATTATAAACCGGCAAAATATTGACAGAAAGGGTCCTGTAGAACTCGGTGTGACACGTTTGTTGGATCCCAAATCTTAATTTTTTGTAATATGCTTCTAATTTTTACTTGGCAATAAGAGAAAATCAGATCTTTAAATCACTGTTATCTTCCAAGCGATGATTCCAGAAAGCAAAAAAGCTAGTGAAATGTACGGTTTACGGATTTTATTCCCGCAACCGCGTACATCCTGTTATTTTATGTTAACCAGAACGTAGACAACGTAATCCAGGTTGTTGCTGAGCACGCCTTTCAAATTTCAGATAGATTGGATCAATTTTACAGCTGTTGTAAATACTGACAGAGAAAATGCCCAGTGGGTTCGATGAAGAGAAGATTATGACTGCTTCTTATCTTGCACATGTTCCAAATGCGAATCATCGGACCAATTTAAGCCGGGACATGGAGGACCGGATTCCGTGAATAACTGAGTGTTAGGCAATCCCATACAATGCCAGTGAGACATAAGCCGCGGTAGTGTCAACCATTTGAATAAAATTATCAGCGATGAATGGAGAGATTAAGGCGTCGCATAATGTTCATGGATGTATGTTATGCAAGGTCCTGGTGCTTAGGGGCCTACATTCAGTGGGCAGAAGTGTACCATTCGCCCAGTTCTAAGTGTGGTAGCTAATACGCATGTTTTGATCAAAGACGCGGTCCACAGCCAATGATATTAGCAACTCGTGACACCATTTTCTTCCACCATGAGCATGAATCCACCAAAGTAGGATATGCAATTAACCACATCTGCAACTTCTCTCCTGATTTCAAAGTTATTAGAAGCATGTACACTGCACTTCAAGCGGACCATAAAGAACCATTCCATGGGTCAAATGAGAAATTTCATTGATTCGCTAAATGTTTGTGGAAAAAAAGTGTTACACTGCACACAATAAATGGTTTCGATATTCACACTAATTACTCCTTTTTTGTTGCTTTCCAATTTTTATTGAATTTTTTAATTACTTTTTTTACTTTCAAAAGAATTATTCCTGTTTTATCATGTCTTTATGTTACAGCAGTTTTATTCGAGATCATATGTAAAAAAAAATCTTCCGCTTTGATTTTATTTCTGAACATATTCCATTAAAACCTCAATATTCATATTTTCATGTTTGATTTCATAACCTGCACGCTATATTAGGAAAAAAATTGTTTTTTCATTACCCAGTAATTAACTGATCAATGACACTTATTATTTTTCATAGAATTACTTTTATTTTTAGAATCATCGGGGCATCAAATGCCAAAATTATGGCTCTAAAAAAATCAACGTTTAATGTTACAATCGTGATTTTAATGACTTTAATCTTATACCTCACTCAGTAAGATATTATATTTTTTTAATTATCAAGCAATACATTAATTATACCGTGAGGTCAAAACTGGGCTAGAGTTTAAAGAGGAGTTTTAAGTAACAATTTTGATTTTAATATAAAAATTATTTCAAATACAGTAATTATATTAAAAAATCATGTGTTTCCATACAAACAAACTGCGTTGAATATGATTTTTATTTTCATTCAGTGCACTGTGTAATTTGAGTAATATTGCTAAGTAAATACAATTAAATGACTTTTTTATTGGCATGTAACATAACGTTGTAAAGTTAACAATAACAATATATCTACATACTTATATTCCGTTATCATATTTATTCATTCTCTTTTTTTACAATCATTCTAATCAGGCGTTGAAACAATGCTGATGTTTCTGTGATGAATATTCCTCGTAGTACAACGGATTTTACGTTAACACAAACAATGTGAATGTGTAATTGATATGTTATAATATGTTAAGTTTCATTGCGAATTGAGCAATTTATTTATATTTGATTCGCCTCATTTGTGTGTAAAGATAGCCCTGTTCCAGATTCAGTGAATGCTTTCTATTTAGAGCAAGCGGGACACTTTTTTGACGTTTCAGAATCATTGTCCAAGTATGAAGAATTGATGTTCATTATTTTTGAGCGTTTAAAATATGTCCATGAGCATATAATATAGACAAATCAGGCCATTCCTGCAAGCTATAGCATATAATGATTTGTTATAACGGTTATATGTAAAGCGATACTCTCAATGAAACTGCACCATTTTGGGAATATTATGCTAGGAAATCCATCTAAACTAAAAAATTCTTGCAAACATAGGCACTTTACCAATCCCATTCCAAGACCTTCTATGTGAATGAACAAAACAAGTGGGTTTGGCAAGAGGTCATTCTGTAGAACCGTCAAACAAAAGTCAATTAAAGATACCGTCCGTAGGACTGTGGAAGGCCTGGCAAGAAGCGAATTAGTGGTTGTACTTTCAAGGCAACTGATTGGTCACACGATGATCTACTATGTTGTTACAAAAGTCTTAGTGCATGCAAACATTGTTTCTGTTAAAAGAACTTATTAGATCATTATTTGACTCTTTTGCTTGTATGATTTATAACATTATACCACAAAAGAAGTTGATTATAATTTATTTATTTTCTCATCACGGGACTCCTTCGCTTAGCCACCTTTATGTATTCTTTCTGTGTCTCTTATTAAAACTGTCTCTACTTCTTGCGATAGCCTACTTTGGAGTGTGGTTAACGTTTCTTAGATGCTTTTTCATTTCACTGTAAAGGGTTGGAAATCTGAATTTTCCGATCCAGCACCGACATTAAGCAAGGCAGAACGCATCAGCATACCATTGAAGATTCATCATTGTAGTTACCTTAGCGTTTGTCTTGCTTTGCAACCAGTTTTCCTTTGCTTTTATTTTCTCCAAATCCCCCATATACCTGTAGGATATAGGCCATATGTCAAATACCCAAAGGAGCACAGGAGTGCTAAAAGAAATATGTGAACTAAAGGGCTGGGCTACCTGCTACCCTTGGAGGTAAGAGGTCGATGGCCTTCTTTTGTCACCGACATGTGTTTTATTTTTCTGAGCGGTTCTGAGAAGGCTTACCGATTTTTTAAAAATCATTGTTAACAAAATTCCCAGAATTGTCTAAGAACTCCTTGAGGCGTGTTGGATTTTATGTTATTATTAAATGAGCTTTGCTTCACAATTTTTAAGTTAAAAAAAAATATAAATAGCAGTTACTTCACCCTGACCCGGCAAAGGTTCCAGGACGCTTTAGACCCGTAGACGCCCAGGTACGTCCTGTAAAAGTGTTTTCCGATTTCCAAGTAAATCAACGACTGATTAAAAAAAAACACAAGGCTTCTCCTAACAACTAATTTTAAGTTCAATAAGCAAACAACCTAGTACCTTATTCCCTAGCTTGAGTGAAAGGTATAAAGTTCCAAGGTAATTTTTTTTTTACCTTAAGAACTTAGGTAGTTTGCAAAAGTGCATACAAAAGATCATTATGTCCGTCCTCACGTTACCATAATATTCTCTATTTTTCATGGAGCTCTCGATTTTTTTCGAGTTTTACTATTATAACTACGAAAATTGTACGTTTGATTTAAATTTTTTAACAGTTGCTTTTCCTATGTGAAATTCTAATTCTGTGATTGGAAAACAAGTATATCTTAATGAGTTTTTAATGTAGGTTTGGATCATAGTTGACAAGTGTGAGATAACTGCAAAGAATGAAAAAAAGAATATAAAAAAAAATGTGCTCTTACATTTCCTTACAAGTAAAGTAGGCCTAACGGTAAAAGAGTAGGTTTATACGGGTTTGTACTCATTCAAAACCATTGGAGTTAGCAGACAGTTGCTCTGCAGTCGGGGTAGGGCTGTTGTTTTTTATCGGTTCGGAAAATACATGTTCACGATATGTTATGTGCCTCAATCAACAGTTAACTTGATCATAATTCTTTCATGTTTACTTGTTTTAGCCATTCAATTCCCAACACACATTACATATTATAAATCATTAATTATGTACGTACCCTATTCAATATAGTAGGGACATATTAATTTTTTTGCAACCGAGATATTGAATTAATAACACTTAATTACCTATGTTTCATGTCTTTAAAAACGCAAGGGTGAAAACAAGGGTTTCTCTCTTTAAAAAACAAAAACAAAAAAATCACAGTGACTAAAAATAGACATTCTCACCAAATTCTTCTTACATCATCTTACAATTTTCACAAAAAGAAAATCAAGAATCAAAAATTTTGTCTTAGCGTCACTTTTTTTTTTTGTTAGTAGAAGCTGTACACAGATTATAGGGAAAGGCTACAAACGTCACGAAACTTTAAAATGTCACAGTAATGAGGTGCAGGTGTGCAGGTCGTTTTCTAGCCTTTCTTCCAACTATGAATGGCCCATTTAGCTCTACTCTTCAAACTGTACATTTCGCTTGCCTCAACTCTAATCTGACAAAAAATTTACATTTTCTGTTTCGTTTATGTTTACCTTTCCATTTAGTAAAAAAACCATTAAAGCCGAGGCAACAGTGCCGTTTTATGACCCACCTTAAAGTATTTACGGTCACCATTTGTAGAACCATGTTTCCTGCTTCAAAAACTGTGTCCGATTGAAGCAAAACTCATAAGAACAAGTCAGCACTAAAAAATATTTATAGACGCCAGGACCTATCTTGCAACCTAAAAGCCTCTTGAGACATTTCTAATGATTACCTATCGAGGGAAGTAATAATATCTTTTGAATGAACTTGATGGCGAAGTGCCAAGAGAGTTCACGATCTCTTCATCAGCATCCCGGATCTTCAAGATGAGTCAAGCAGGACTGATGGCTATTGAGGAGCCACACTGATTACATATTCAGTCATTTGATAAAGCAAATGTGGTTAACATGTGCGGTGCATATGCCTTGAGGGCAATGGTCTTGACGTTTTCTTTCTTAAAACTTCTCTGCTGGTGAAAATTGTTTTATAGTATTCTCAAATGTTCCTTTATACCAAGACGCCCTTTGTGGAGTACTTTGTTTTGGGTCATATTTTAAAGGGGTTTGCATATGTGTAGTGAATAATACTATCTCTAATTATTTTTTTCTGTTTGAATTGTATTTTTTTCTGAATTGTACTAGTGGCTTCATTCGAAAAGTATTCATCTGTCAAAGTTTCTTCTTGTTCTTCCTCTGCCTCTCCTGGGCTTTGTGACAGTCAAGGTAGGTTTTTATATTCGCACTGCACATTAATGACTTGTAAGGTGTACGAAGAAACGGAAATATTGTAAAAGGTATTTCATAAAAGAAATAATTAAGATTACGCAATTATACTACTATTACTTGTAATTAAAACAGTTTTGAGTAATTATATATCGATTGTTTATCATCGCCATTTAATTGTATTAAAAAGTTACTATAGAGACCGTCAGTCTAACTCGTGAAGAGATGAATATGAGACCGAACTAGTATAGAAGTAGGAACTACTGTACGTAGTTGTAATAATTTTCTACTTGCACACCAATCGTATTGGCTCAACATTATTTAACATATTTATCCTTTTTCGTCGTTTCTGAAATTTATAATTTGAAAAAAAAATAGCATTTATATCCCTCCATTCAACTTCTGATACAGTTTTTCCAAAGGAAATGATGCACTAAATTCCAGAAGGAATTCTAGTAGTACCCCTTTGGCTAAAATAATACATGATCACTATTTGGAACTTAAGTGTAAATTCCAGAAAATAATCCCCTCCTTCTGTTCAAAAATCGCCACCATGGGCGCAATCCAAGAAATTTTATAACTGAAAATTTACTAAGACAATTCCAAATCCACTTCAAATAATTACATGATTCCAGATTTTTATTGAGTCAAAATGCTTTAATCTACCAGGCACCGTCCATAACCAGATCAAGTTGATTGTTCCACACTCAATTCTTAAGTTAAAGATAACAATTTCTCTATCTGTTGCTGTGTGCAGTTATAAGACGAGGGAAAACTCAGTTTAACAGTTGTGAATCTTAATGAGTTTCAGTTGTTAATTGTAGTAGGATTCTTAATTAAGGAGTCAATGCTCTCTTACTCAAGATTCGGGTCACTACTGATGATTTTGTGAAGTGTTTGTTCCATGATGAAGTTGTGGTAATAAATTTTAATTCTGCTTACTTGGTATGTTCAAGTTTTTAACAACTCCAATTTTGATTACGAACGGTGTTCTGCTTTTATTCATATAGTATTCCTTGGATTTTCTTTCAATGGTAATATCCGGAAGATTTCAATTATTATTATTCTAAAAAATATTCATTTTTAATTATAAAATCAAAGTTAATAAATAAGAATGTTCTTTTACATGACCGACATTCTAAAATTAAAAGAATATCCCTTAGTGGTCAACTCGTTTCCAAGTGAAACTGGCTAAGGTCAATGCAATGTTAATCTAATTTAAATCCTTTATTCAACTTTCCCCCGTTGTGGTTAACCACTCTTTTATTAAGAAATGAATATTTGTAAACACAAAAAAATAGTGTCACGGACGGACAAAAAAAACTTGGGTTATAACCATAGCTCAGCTCAGCAACAAGGGCGGTTTTTTTTTTTCATAAGAAAGTTAGGATGAAAAACAAGAGGTCTCGGGTCAGATTCTCGGGCGTGACAGTATAAAATATTACTGATTCTCGAACTAGAAGGGACAGGCATAATTTTATTCAGGTATGGTGCAATCGTCATTTGTTTGTCCGCGGGTTCTTGCGAGAGCGGTCGGAAAAATGAGTCAATTGACCTGAAATTGCAAAAAAAAAAATTCTACCACACTTCGAAATATCCTAATTTCATTTCGGTTTAAACACAATTAAAAAAAATAAGTCATGCTCGCCTTGCAAACATTTAACATTTCTTAAGCCCCATCTAAGACCCTATTTCAGATTTAATGTTTTGATTTTTCTCCGTTGTTAAACAACAACAAAGGATTTTTTTGATATTTTTTATTAGTGTTTTAGTTATTTATTTGATTTTCATAGGCCTGGATGGTTTAACTAATTATGTTATTTTGATTAAAATAATTTTCTTACAATCGTTTAATTATTTACGAACTATACTTTGAGAATTAACTGATTGTGATCAATGGTCTCATTTATACCGGATATATTTTTTGGATAAAACTTAATTATTTGATCCAGTTTTCGCCGAGAGCAGGAAGATTCGTACGAGGGTGGTCTGAAAAGTTTCCAACCTAACAAAGCTTTTATTTCACTAGCTTTTATTTATTTTATTATCATCTTCACGTTGAGGCCGGAAACTTTTCAGACCGCCTGTGTACATCGGCCGCACGGCTAATCCATCGATCGACATTTACAATTATTCCCACATGTGTACGTTGACACACACACGGTGCATCACAAACTTTAATGCGTGCATTTATCGCATTACATCATGAAGAGTGAAGGTAAGTAGTTGCCTGAAGAGCCGGCCCAGATACTAGGTAGACATGTAGGCCGTTTGAGATGAATATACTTTCTAATTAGCCTGTGAAATCCTTCTCAGCCTGATTTTAGTGTTTTTTCATCCTGCCCTTCTCTTTCCAGCATTCCTCCTTATCGGTGTCTTTCTTAGTTAACCGTCTACTATAGTCAATGGTCCTTAACCGAGGGAGTGTTTCCATATACCTTATAGCATGTAACATATCACTCGCCCCAGAAAAAAATCATTGATATTCTTATTATTTATTAATAGATAGGCTATTTCTTTATGCTGAAATAACTGATCTAGCCATCAATACTTTGGGTATTTTAATTTAAGATAGAACCCGCAGGATTAATCAGAATTGTATTGCATTAGTTCCATTTTCTTTTACACAATGTTTCTTGGGTGATCTTCTTGTAATTATGGACCTATTGAATTTTTATAATTCATAACCCAGTACAGTTGAAAGGGGTGAAATAAATGTTGCCTTCTGTGTTCAGTAACACAACCCAAAGAAACAATAATGTAGTACCGAATTTGCCATACATAATGTTTCCTTGTAAAATGACCTGTACAATTGAAAACAAATTTTCAGCAGGACACCAAGCAAACTTGATGATTCCACTGAAGTGTAGTAGGTACTTAGGGTAGGGTTTTTGTTTTTTTAGTGGATACATCAACTAAATAACTTAAAAACAGACAATTTTATATTTTAAAATATTTAACAAGCAAACCATTCCACACCTTCATTTCCCGATTACAGTATTTTCTTTCATCTCAGCTCCCTGTCAGCTGGGAGGACTTTGGTTAACCTATTTTTCACCTTTCTTTGGTGGCTGATTGAATGTAAGTATAGGTAATATTGGCTACCCTATCCTTTGCAAATAGGCAAGACAAGCCTTTAGAAGGTCTCTGGTGGACCGAAAAATACGACTCATTTTGTGAGGTGTACATTAAATGTTTATTATGTAATTGATTTCAGGTGTAAAATTAATGTGTTACATGCAATGTCTTTTCATTTCAAGTTTCAATAAGTTTCAAAAGGACGGCCTTACAGAAAGAGAGCAAACACACTTGGCGAGCTCAGTCAGCTAACTCCTCCTCGAATCCTTTTTGCTCACTTCCCAGAACAGCTGCCCTGTTTGCATTCTCGAACTGGCCACCGTGAGGTGCGAATTTCTTCATCCGGGAGATAGGGTTTCATCGGGGACTGCAACATCCCGTGGGAGAGGCTTTCGAAGCGGCGTTATGCGATACGTCGGAAGCTGGTCATCTGTTTCTCTTCTGATCTGTTTTAAGTCTTGAAACAGCTGAATGAAAATAACGCATCACGTAATCCTCTTAGATACACAACTTAGTGCACTGATGTATTGCT
Organism: Acanthosoma haemorrhoidale; assembly: GCA_930367205.1. Classification (NCBI taxonomy): domain Eukaryota; kingdom Metazoa; phylum Arthropoda; class Insecta; order Hemiptera; family Acanthosomatidae; genus Acanthosoma; species Acanthosoma haemorrhoidale. The sequence goes on along the minus strand of OV884011.1, from coordinate 121,356,449 downwards.
GGCCATGAGTGAAAACCAAGGCAATGAAATACATGGATCTTAACAGACTACTCAACAGCTCACGAATAATTGCTAGCTAAAATTGTATATATTGTTTATGTTTCAGTGGCATTGCTAGATGAGACCCATGTTTTTATAGTTACCGACATAACATATATTAAAAATACATAAATGTTTTATATGTTGTTATATAATCTTAACATATAAACAGATGTTTTTCAGCCAAAGAAATCATGAAAAAAGTTGCTACGGAGTTAAGATACAAGGCATTTTAGGCCAAGGTGGCTGGGTGTAGGTACCAAGATAGGAATTGTGACTGGGATCGGTCCGACGACGTCAGGGTTAACGCTTTTGTTTTTAAGTAAACAGCTAAGGTTCATTCGATAATTTATTTATTGTCTACTTAAAATCAATTCTGGGTCTCGAAGCATTTTCGGAGTCATTGATTATTTATGTGACTAGATTAATATCAATGAAAACATTTTATGTAATAAAAAAGAATAATGAGCCCAGCGATATATAGTATATTTTTGATGTTGCATGTAATTATCATAGATATAAAATGTTTACTGACAAATTTCTGGTCATAAAGTAATGAAGTACTTGCTTCAGTACTAGTCCTCATTCAGGATCTGAATATCGCACAATATACAAACGTGAATTTGCAGATACTGCAACACCTCCCTGGATATAGTAGTCCGTGTTGAACTTTGTTGCACGACCGGTCACCGGAAAAGTGTAATGTCTATAAATATCGATAAAGTGATATTTAGAAAATATATTCAGGTGTAATTGTGCAGTTGCCTCGCATTTTCAGAAAATAAATCGCTTTTAGCTTCCTTTGTATGATATAAAAAAAAATTATTAGTTCAAAATTTAAAATTATCGGGCAATATATGCTTAGCTCACGACATTCGATCAGCCCTATCTTACTAATCGACTACTAGCGAAGAGAAAATACTACGAATCCATTGAAATCAACCTGCTACAGCCGAACTAACCTATTGGTAACTTGATCGTCCCACAGATAGGAGAGAGTTATTAGTTTGGCCCAACCTGTGACCCACTGGCCGGTAACAGATTAGCCTTACCGAACCAAACGGACCATTTAGTCTGCTCCGATATAAATCAGCTGTCTGCTACCTAGCCAAATACTGTGATCCTTGTACTCGGTAAATCATTGTTACAAGTACATATTCACAGAATCGCAACTTGATGTTAACCCCGACATTGTTAAAATGTACAGATACCGATAGATACAAAGAAAGGTTTCATTACTTAGGTCTTAAGCTCCAGAAAAAAAAGGCAATTGACAAATCTGAACATTTGTTTTTCTTAAAAAAGTAGTTCGAAAAAAGTTATATCTTGGGATGTATGTTTAATAATTCATAACATCCTAAACTTACGAGGAGGCACACGCTATTTGCTTCTATCATTTGTAATTGGCAACTTGGGGATTGAGGGATGGACCACCCCCTCCCCCGAGCAAGAAACTCATAGAAAAATTAACAGCTATTATTATTATATTGCACGTTAATACCTAAATGAAAATACCGAACACCTAATTATTTTGTAAGTTAAGACCTAATTAGCACAGTTCTGGTATTAATATTTAATCATAATTTAATTGCTTGTTATTACTTTACTGCTCACAAGAAAATATATCCCCCCCCCCTGAACTTTAAATCACTCCCGGCAACATCTATTCGTGGTCCAATAGTAGAGATTATATAAATTTTGTTTCACCGTATTTTCGCTTTTTTCATTTTTTTTTTTTTAAGTGAACCTTCGGTTAAGACGAAGATTGTTTTTATGCATTTCGTGTAAAAGGGGGTCGTACGAAATGTTCGAATATCGCCGGTGAGAGCAATCTATCAATTTATTTACCCAATGTGTGTTTACGTTGTTCAATTTAGTTGCGCTGAATTAGATCTGAGTCTAAAACGCATCGAAATAACCGTACAAATGCACCTTCCCCCGTATAGAAAGAAGTCGATTTCTAACCCATTTTTTTCTTCCTTTTTATTCAACAATACAATACCTGTTACAAAAGTTATATAAGACTAAACAGTAATGTGGTAAAATAGCGATATGAAACAGTTTTTTTTTCATTGTAATGTCTAAAAGATGAATAGCAAACCATTTGTGTTTTATCTCAACGATAACAGTTACAATTGATTTCTCGTACATTTCGTTTCTGTGACTTATCACAGCTTAAAGCATGCTGGTTTGACAGAAAACCATTAGATTATACATTATGATGAGAATTATGAATAGTTTATCAGTTGTACAGGTCCAATAAGGTCCAAATCAAACAATTTTTGATGAATCTGAGTCACTCGTCCCACAGTTTGGGTTCTCGATGGTACTTGGGCGTGATCATAGCAGTTCTACGAGTTTGGTATAACTCATTATCGGATATTTAGAAAAGATGTTCAGATATCGTTATGCAGTTATGCCACGCACTTTCAGAAAATAAGTCGCTGTTCGTTTCCCTTTTATGATATAAAAAAAATTATTAGGTCAAAATTTAAAATTATCTGGCAATACATGCTGAGCTCATGACATACGACCAGCCAATCAGCTATAGTAATCGACTACTAGCTAATAGTGGAAAAAATACTGCTAATCCATTCAAATCTACCTGCTGCCTGCTAAAAAACATTTAATTAAATATTGGGTGAAATTGATTTATATGCAGTTTTAGTATTTTGTTTTGCTGTGTAGCCTTACGAGACCAAGTCATGACACAGTGACACATCGTACCTCCACAGTCATGTAGAATGTATATCATTATACTTGTTTATTCATTATATAATTTCTATAAAATAACAAAACCTGTATATAATGTAGTGATGCTACAGGAAATACAAAATAATTTGTAAATGGATTCGCCAGAGGATCTATAATTATATATGATTGTCTGTAAATTTGAAGGGGCTATGAAGGGAAAAAAAAAAAAAAAAAAAAAATTGATTTATCCTCTGTTCACAGACAATCGTTTTATTCATTTTAGTTTTATTCTTGATAATACATTCCAAATTTGCCATTCTTAATTTTCCATACCCACGCAATAATGTAAGCCACTTATATGTACATATATTGTACGATAATTACCATGCATGTAATCTATCCAATCTGAGTCAATAATAAGTATCAATAGTGAGTGCGTAGGATGCAGTTTTTTTGGAAGAAAAGAAAAAAAATGTTTTACAATATTTTCAAATTTTCATTCCTTGTTCAAATCGCATTTCAAACGTATGATATCCTCTCACTCTGAAGTCATGCCAAGAATAGATTGCCTCTGTTCAAAATAAAAACGGAAGAGTGACAAAAAACTATGGGGATCCCTCGCAGTCTCGCAAAATCTGTGGACACCTTTAGCTGCCAACTGAATGTCGTAGGTAATTAAAAGGAAATAATGGTGACAAAATCATTTACAAGCCAACAGCAGTCTATTTCTTGGCTCCCGAAGTTGTCTAACACTAAATAAATGAACATATTGTACATTTCGACCGCTCTCGTGTAATTAATTATTAAATTGGCTTAGAAGTGCAATTGGTATATAGAAAACCTCTTTTGTTCTAGACTTTAAATGTCTGCAGTTGATGATGAAAGTATAATCTATGTTCAACTGACTAGTGTTTTAACACATTTCATCGATATAAATTTAAACTTTATTCCATTTTATGTCATGGCATTAGATACACAGATATGCCTCAGTTGCTCTAAATCTTTAACTTGATAAGAACCAAATAAAACTCTTTGAAGACAAATTCTGTCTGATAAGTGGGATCGTAAAATCTTATCTTTATTCACACTCCACTCTGTACTCTGCACCTGAATAGCACAAATAAAAAGCCCGAACTACAAGCAGAACACACTGATAGCAGTCCTATGTAAATACAGATAGCGACTTCATACACCTGATACCACCCGGAAGCCGACAAAGAAGGGGATGGCTTCAAGAAGTGGGATAACCAGATGCAAGTGGGTCACACGCTCTCCTGAGTACCTCTCTTTCCAGCATCCATGTAGTCCTCGGAGCTTTCCGGTAACTAGAGGGTGGGGGCAAGTTAGTAATGGCTTTCGATTTCGGTGGTGTCACCGAATACTTCTTTGTATATAATTTACTTGTTTTTTTTCTCCGTATGGGTAGTATTGGTAAGTTCCTTGCCTACCTGAAGAAAAATATCATTTATAGTACACGTTACCTGTCAACTCATCCTTCTAATGGGTGTGTTTGTTAAACGGTGGTGCTTAAAACGCGATATTAGTCAGTGACCCATTACCGGCAAGTGTATTGCTAAACAGTGGCAGTAGACCACTACTTTCTAATAACCTCTCTAAAGGTTACGTAAAATTTTCCAAGACAACATGCCTAGGTTTTTATTTATTTTTTAATAGAATTAACATAATAAAAATTCAGGAGAATCAGATTCCTATAAAACAAGCTCAGATTAATAATGATAATGTGCTTCAAATAGGCATCTAGCTAATTCATGACTTAATGAATAAACAAATCATTAATAATTTTTATCAAAAGGAAAAGTACGATGGTAGAAACAGGACTCGGACCAGTGACATTCTCAATATCCAGTCGGGGTTTTAGCCTACTAAGCTAGCCTGTACGAGTGAGGATCATTCCAATATGATTTTTCTTTGGCAAGAACTCTAGCTAAGACTACGATGGGTACGGAAGGCAGACTGGGAGGGGTGCAATGAAACCCCTAATTTAAGTTACTAAGAAATAGTTTCCTTATGCTAGTGGATGAAAATATAAAATATTTTAAAAATCACTCTACATATTTTGTGGCATTATATTCACAGAGCTTAAAAAAGTTCATTTTTCCAGTCAGCTCCAAATTTCCTTGTTTTGCTGTAGTCTTCACTAATATCAAGAAATATTATTTTACAAGAATAGAAGTAAATGGTTTAAAGTGCAAAATTATGATCTTACTGAGAAACCATTGAAAAATATACCTTATTAACATCCCGAAAGCACAAATTTTAAAAACTATGACTAGAGAATAATAGATATATTTTAGTTTGAGGATACCATCATTCATAGGTTTGTCGATTTATAAGTTGGATTGTTACCAATCATATTATTATTGTGTCAAGTATGTAATTATTAGTTAGTATGTTTTTTTGATGTAATACTAATTTTCACACAGTATAAATATCAATAGGTAAGTGTTACTTTTTGATTATTACTTTAAAAATAAAAGTAAATACTGAAGCAGGAGACAACTGAAATATAAAATACTGTTAATTCAATTTATGACAACTTTATTTTACGCTAAAAAAGGTTTTACCATTCTAGGCCTCAAAGGTGGTTGAACAAAAAAAAATCGACTGTACCTACAGAAGCTGTAACGCAAATGCTAAATTATCTTTTAAAACTTTTTTTTTTTAAACCTCTTAAATCACAGCAGTGAAGTTTCCCACTCGCGATTTACGCAATCGCAAGTGAAATGATAATTCGATTTATGAGCTTGGTTTTCCTTGATTAAACAACTGGCCTCACACAATTATTGTTTATTGCAAAGGTATCCACGTGCCGGTCACAATGTGAGGGCAGGTTGTCTTGTCTCTACAGTCTTGTCTTGGCCCCGGGCTATGCCTTCCATTGTTACTCCCTTCTAAAGCGAATCGTTCTAGATTAGTTAATTATTTCATTGGAGCTCAAGGTAACTGAAGGTAGGCGGCGTAAATTTCTATTTAGGTAACGTTCCTGTTGTAATAAGCCTTCATGGTGTCATATAAAATAATATTCTAACGACCTCTAGAAATTACACTTTTTGAAAAAAGAAATATTTTAAAAAAAGCTTTAGTCCCTAAAATTAATTATTTTTGTTTTACGTCAGTCAACGTTTCTTCTCTTTAGGTAGCGCCAGGACTAAAAATTAAATACACAAACATTATGTATAAAATATGTAAATATAATATAAATTATACACATACATATAACACATTACACCTAAATAACATTTATAGTTAAAATTCCTTTATTGTGCTATAATTACAATCTGCCTTTTATAAGGCAATAAGTAATTAAGATAAATGATCTCATTCATACAATATTTACAGTTCATCATTCACAAGCTCATTCATACAATATTTACAGACAGCCCAGAGACCCCCCAAATCCACCGCGAAGAGAAAGCGGAGTCTTGGGAAGTCCCCCACGCTCCTCCGTCAGCCGCGTCACCGGATACTAGCCAGTGGAGGCTGACCGAGAGCGTGAGAGCTCACAGACGCTCAGGACATGATTGGAGAAACTGGCCATTGCCAGGACTCCCACTGTCACGCGATTATAGCAGGTCACGAAAATAACATTTAAATATTTAATTTGTCTGTACATTCATATATAAATGATAATTGATCATAATACTATAGGTTTAAAGTACGTAATATTATCAAGTCACACCACAGATTCAGACCAACAAAAAATATACTAAACCGATAAATAAAGTTATAACGATATATAATATAAATATATAAAGATAGTTCTTTTGTACATATGTTTTAGAATAGGATTTAGATTATATAACATCAACTGACCATTTTATATAATTATATATATTTTATTATTATTTATAAATATGGTGGCTAGATGGTTCTTAGTAGATTTTTTAGGATATTATTATGTTATTGTAAAGTTATATTTATTGCCGATACAGTCAAGTTTGTTTATGTTGATATTGTGCCCAACGGTGGGTAGTTATTTTCTATCTTTTATGTCGAATTTGGCCAAAAATCCTATTTTAATTATAAGTGCAGATGTCTAGTGTATAGTTAGACATTTTGTACAGCTTGTTCATCAGACATTTTCGTTCAGTCCGAAATTTCCACAAGTTAACTGTTGGTCCACTTTTTGTTATGAATTATGCTTCTAAATTGCTGAGTACCCGATTCTCTTTTTCTTTATATCCGGTCGTAATCGTGCTTGTCTGAATCTGTATGACTTGAGAATGTTACACACTATATATACCAATCCGTATTTTTCTCCTGTAACTACTTAAATATCGAATCAGTAAAAACATTTAAGGAAATGATCTTATCTAGGAATGACAGAAGGACATACTGATACCGACCAGGCGAATTTATGCGCTAATTAGATAAAAGGTTAGAAGGTTTTGACTGATTATAATGTTGTGTTCCAAAGTGCTCTTGAAAAATATTTATTACGATAACTAATTAATAGTTTAATTATTACATCATGATATAAATTACATAATTCAGAGAAATATTTGTATCTTTCTTGTTATTACTCAGAGATCTTATTAAAATTTTTCCTCTGGCAACTCTGGGGGCCATTCTTTGTCTGATTAGGTTTTTTTTTTAAAGAATAAATATTCTTATATACACATACATCCTCAACAAAGAAGAAAGTGTATTTCTATACTTTTCACTAAAAATACCCTGGACACTACAGAGCTATTTTGTAACTTTTCTACGTTCTTCTTTAAACCACTGTGCTGTTGTGAGACATGTATGCAATAACTACTTCCCGTTTAGATTTTAAATAAAAACGACCTTGGAGGACAAATGTTTATCCTGGATTAGAACCAGGTGAAACGTCTGCCAATTCTCCATCGTATCGTGTAACGTTTGCGTTGGCAAGCTCAGACTGGATCGGAAGCTCTACGTCCAAACGCCTTGTTTCGTTGTACATCGGAGAGGCTGGGGGGGGGGGATGTTTCTCGTAACAAATTTATTTGTTTTATTTTAGTCACTGGCCGAAAAATAGCATCAAAGTCATGAAAATACACTCCCAGACAAAATTAGCACAACACTTTTTTTGTTATATAAATTTACACAGTATTCTGTCCATTTCTTTCTCATTTTTTTCTTTTTGTTACTTTAATACTCTTACTCTTATTGAATTAGATCGCTAATTAATTTTATTTTCAATAGTTTTACAGAGAAACAGTTAGCAGAAGAAAAATGTTAGCTCTTTATTTGATCATATTGAATCAAAAAATATTGTTTCAACCAAAAATTTAAGAAATAAAATATCAACCACTGTTGAAAAAAGCAGAGTAGGTATTAACTTGGTTTTTGTTCAAGTTCATACTGAAATAGGCTAGCCGAAGGTAAACAGTGATTTCAAAATAAAATAACTACAAACATTAGTTCATCTCCAAATAGGGATTTTAAAATTATGCACTGATTTTATCCAAGAATTCACTTCAGGAATTCACGAACTAGTACGATTCATAACTAATGGGTCAAAGAATTTTACTCTATTCAAATTTATATAATAAATCCATAAATAAATGGATGAGCTTTAAATCGACATTGAAAATGGGACTGGTTGTAATATTTTTACTCTGACACAAAATACGATATATCCACATGTATTCGAAAGTAAAAACTCGACTTTTTGTTTTCGTCATTAAAACAAATATGCACATTATAAAATGTAATTAAATATAATATAATTCATCGTTCAACTGTTTTATCTGATAAAGAACAGGCATTAAACTTACTGACCTTTGAAGAATTTACAATTATCAGCCCAACCTTCAGCGACCCCACCACCTCCTCTGTCGTCGAATAATAAAACCTTTAACTCTGAGCCCACGGACTGGTTTTATCCACCGATAAGCCTTTAAACGAGCATAAATATTTCGCATGGACGTACTAACAGAATCCCTGGGACAATTTTCAGACTCCATTGGTGTCGGGCTCAAAAGATCTTAAATGTCACTCACCTCCATCAGGTTCAGCCCTTACGTAATAATAATTTGCTCCCCCTGTTCCTCAGAAACGGACTCTTTTCCTCAAATAAACACAAATATGGAAGCGTTATATAACAAAAATATAAATCGGTCAGGAAAAATCATTTGATTTTTGTTTTTTTTAAACGGGATATTCCGTGGCTCGAAATCGTTTGACCCAACTATTTTCAGTTGAAAATATCTATAAGCTTCCCAATATATTGATCAATTCTTTGAGAAATGGTTTAGCCGAATTGGTAGAATTTTGACAAATTTTATATTAACCTAGCACGAGCTATCATCCTTGGGAACTATCCACTTATAATTATCACTAATAAACAAAAGAATGCTTCTCAGACGAAATTGCTGACACAAAGTGGCTGTTAACTGTTACCTTCATTATCACACCATAAAGCCATTTTCATTAATTGTTAGTTATTTAAATGATATCTCAATCAAAATGTTTCCTAATCTATTCTCCTGGTTTGGAAATGTAGAAACAAAGACAAGGTAAGACCCTAACTATAAACCTTTATTATCAGGGCATAGTGACTATTTACTTTATTTAAACTATAATAAATTGGTAGAAGTTTGAAAAGTTAATTAAGAACGATAACATTTTTCCAGCTTCATATTCATGGGTAGGTTGTCATACGTTTATGTTATCCGTCATGCTAAAAATGGTATTTCATTGTTAGAATAGAACGGCAGCCATACTTTCAAATTTAAGTCCTCAAAGTCCTGATAAATAATGTCAATTATGTGTAAGTAAAGTACTTTTGAGGAATATGATTATTTTTTTATAGCACATTTTTGTTTCTGTAACAAAACATTTTCAGGTAATAATCTATATGAAGAAACACGGTTTTCATCTTTATGAATAAATAACAGGACGGTTAATGTTTGGATACTTATTTCCAGTATCGACTCATAACAAATATGAATAAACCCTTGCTGAATACTAATTGGTTTAGGGAAAAAACTTTTAGCTGTTTCCGAGGGAATAGAAAGCGTTCGTTATTATTTCAACTGTGATCTGATTAGAAAGTTGTTTGTTCAGCCGAAGGCCTTTTCTACAGCACGGAGTGTAGTGTATTTTCTGCACAGGCGGTCGCGCCTCCTCTATGGTCTCAACAGGTGACAAGCTAAACCCTAATGGTCTGACATAGCTTTCCTGACAATGACGAAAGTTCTTCTTCAGGATCAGATTTTGTTTTTGGAGTAACGTGGTAAAGGGGTCCAAGTCGATGGGATTTCCCCATACTCTTTTAAACTACCATTATTTAATATGACTAATTTCTCAATATCTGTTATCTTACTTATATAACTCATTATCTAATTGGTTTAATTAAAATTATCTGATCGGGCGTGCATAAGGGGTGGATGAAAAGGTTGTAAAAAAGGATACTCTGTAACATAATTTTATGGTCGAGATCTCAAAAATAATTTAGGAAGGTATCACAGAGGGTACGTTCGATTTATTAGAAAATATATGAAGTGAAATAATGTAGAGAACTGTGAAAAAAATATTTGATAACTCTTGTGGGGAATAATAATAGGGAATATTCTGAATAATTGGCAGGTTTTGGGGAAATGACTGAGTGCCTAGGCTTGCAATACCTTAGGGACAGACAATATAAATAGAAAACCAACAATTTAAAACATGAATTAATTAACAACTCTTACAGACTGAACCCTCATCGGAAAGAAAACATAATTGACAATTTTTCCTAATTATATTTTTGTTATGATTTCCCAAATATCCTGTCTCTCGGGACTATGATCAATGAAACCAATAAATAACAGGTTAATACTTACTAAGGTAATTATTTTTTTAGATGTATCATCAACAACAACTTTATTATGATAAAATTACAAACTGCCTGATCGGGCTATAAGTAATTGTGATAAATGATCTCATTCATACCATATTTACAATTCATCATTCACTCGCTCATTCATACAATATATACAAACAGCCCAGAGGCCCCCAAGTCCACGTGGTTGTCGCCTCCTTCACGTGCGAAGCGGAGTCTTGGGAAGTCCCCCACGCTTGTTCGTCAGCCACGTCACTGGATAAGAGCCAGCGGAGGCGGATCAAGAGCGCGAGTTTTTAAATATAGAAATAATAATATAACAATTTTTCAATGATCTATAACCTATATTTGGGGGACGATTTGTATTCAACGCGTTTTTCTGTGATTATTGTAATGATGTGATTATTATGTTAAAACAATTGCGGTCTCGTCGATGTCCGCACAAGCTGCTCATTCATAACGGGATCGCGACAGTTCATTCACGTAATAATTTTGTTTAGGCTAGTAGCAGGTGCGATGTACACCTGTGGGTGCATAACAGATTAGACTGGCTGTCACGTTTGATATTGTTCCTTGGCTGAGGAGCTGCACAGAGCATAGGCACGTCCAACCTTGGCGCCCACTCCCGCCGTAATAGACACTATCGCCGGAGCTAAGAGGGCCGCTTGACCCTGGTTATAGCATGATCTGGGGAGAAGTATCTGAATCGGCAATGACAACAACCATCGGAAGCGTGCTGTTTCAACCGATGACCTAAAAAGTTGAGTGGTGGCCCGGTGGAAGGTTTTTTTGTAGACAGTTCTCAATAGTTGACGGTATGAGGATAACCTTTTTGGATGTCAATGTAGGTTTGCAGGTTCGTCTATCAATTAATTATTTTTTCTCTAACTGCTTGATCCTTAGCTGGCCTACAACCAACTTATACTACACCAAATTAGTGGTTATAAGCTCGGGAAACCTCAAGTGACATCACCTTTAAAATTAATTCAATTAAAGCAAGCCAACGCTAACTCTTTTTTAGATTTGATGGAATTCGTTTTTTTATTCGTTGAACAGAGCCTCTCGTTTCATTCATTGAGCTGTAGATTCATGTTTATCACCTATTAATGTCTTATTCTGAATACCCATAAGTGGTGTTTAGGTTGTTCCATAAAGCAGCCTTTTTTTTCGAGTCTGTCAGCCAGACCCTGAATCGTTTGGCCTAAAAGTTAGTAAGTTTCATTATTGTCCATTCTGAAGTGAATGGAGGGAAATATTTTGTGTTTTAATTACCCATAAAGATTTTAACGGCCTAATTATTCAAAAGGGACTAAATATCTTTCATTATTAATTAGAGCACCGTATCGGTGGATATAGATGTCACAGTATGTATGAAATACATTTTAAGTTAATGGCACCGCCGAGTATTAGTTAATAGTATAAAACTTGTACAAAACTGAAGTTAAAACCAGCGAATATATAGCACGAAGAAAAGCTATCATAGTTCTGGAAGGTGGGAGGGAGAGTTCTTAAGTTGCTTTACTTGGTTGGGTTTGGGTGCACCGACCCAGCGCTAGTTCGATGACATACACATGAGACTGAATCATACATAGTTTGGAACATTACACAGTAAACAAATAGCTAGGCGTCCGCCTGTACAGTGTCTCACATACAGATAGGCCGACGATCAGCGAGTGATAGGAGCCACGAATCAATCGATCAGGTATCAGATACGCCTTCCGGGAATGAATAGCGCAGTAATTCATTGGATGCATCAAATTCTACTCGCTTATATTCGGATTCTTGGGAAATAATGACGAATATATATTCATATATTTTTAATGGCTTCATGGCTTTATAATCTGCTAAACCTGGCAAAATACACGTTTTCCTAAGAATTTGTATGCCAATAGTTGTATCCATCTATAGCTCCTCATAACTTTCCCTCAACTATAAGGGAGTGGATATTGCGGGTTTTGATATTAACACCCGTTCTCAATGTTTATTTGGAAGGTGTTGCCACTTAGTCGATGTGTCTAAATGAAGGGGCACAAGTATTTGTCATCGTAAACAAGATTTCTGGTTCATATTAAAATGAAGTTGCTATGGCTACTCGTTAGGGTAACTGCTTCATGATATGGAAATTAAAACTATAGGGTCAAATCGCCTCTCGAACTGTTACTGCAGTCCCTTAACTAGAATTAGGCTTCTCTCGATTGGAATAGGATAGTATGTCTTTCCTGCCCTTAATTGAAGCGAAAAAAGGCGATTGTTGTTCTTTACATTCTTAACAGTAGGTGGTCATTCCTATCTGAAGTAACCCGGCCTTTGAAAGTAGTGAAATGTTTCTCTGCCTATCTTCGGATAAAGCAGTTATGAAACAAAGGAAATTTTTTTTTAGTATTAACGGTTCCTAAATGTCTCTATTCGTACAATGTAGCATTACGGTTACTATAATAATAGCTGCTATTGTATCACTGTTAGCCGACCGGTAGTTAGCCTCGAGAAAACGGTAGCGCCGATGAGGAACACCTTGTATTACACGGGTGATGATTCGGCCTTATGTAACAGTTCCAACGGCAACTGCTACTAGCTCTGTGCTAATAGTCCATTGACTACTGCACTCTCGGATGTTGCCGTATTCATTAACGTATCAGCTAGTGCACTCGAGCTTTCCATAGTGTCTCCTGGGGAGCCGATCAAAAGATATGCAGTATCATAACCATCGGAATACTATATGCACATAATGAAATACCAATGATTCATCTGCAAAAAATCAATGACGTGCAACTGACTTCCATCTATGATAACATGTCATAGTCGACCGGATAGGGTTTATTTAGGGAGTAGTTGTTCTGGAAGATCGTCCTTCAGGTTTTCCTCCTTCTGGCCCAGAGAAGACTGAAGGTTAGAGAGAGTTTATATTCCATCCATAGCTGCTGACACGCACAATTGCTATTAAACTGGGACCTGAGTGGCACACCTTATAAAAAGCTAAGCCTCATAGTTAATGGATATAGCTAAATTTAATTCGGTTTTTGTTCTCTGGTTGAAATAATATATTCTAGGTATTCATTCTCGTATAGGACACTGAGTGAAGCTCGACCGAACCCAACCCCTCAGAAGAAATACTTACGGCAACTGGGAATAAACGTAGGTTGACCCATGTCCAATAGGCATCCATCTTTTTTTAACGAAAACTTAATTTAATCTGTCCGTAATTCCTTCAAAAAAAAAAAAAGACTAATTGATCATTTATTATTGAGATTAACAAATCAGGCTGAATAATCTTAAGTAGTAAATTAATAACTTTATTGGGTCCTATTCCCTAAAATGACAATCAAACAATCTTTGCAGTTTAACGTTCTTAAGAACGTAAACAATCGTAAGGTTATATCACGGTGCGTGATCTTTCTGGTTGTGGATCTTCACCCGGAGTTACTGACCTCATGTTCACGCTAATGGTGGCTGAGCATTAATTAATAAATACATAAATTATTCACTTTCATGACTAACTGTGCTGTTGAGTTTGTTACTCGATTATTTTGGTCGTCGGAATAACGTCCTTGTCATCTGCAAAACCGATAGCATGGCTATTAATTAATTTGTTCCCGCCTCTTATCACACCACTAGAGGTCTCATACCCTAATAGTTCATCGAAATCCGCTGAAAATAATAATTAAATCTTTCCTAAAGATATAATTAACCATTACGGAAAACTATTAAAAATTGATATAATCAGTTTTGTAGTTACATAATTGTATAAGCGATGATAATTTTCTGTTTTTAGTATTAAAATGGTCATTTGCGAAGAATATGTAAAAACAAATCACGGGGAATAAAACTAGTAAGTCGATGTGTTGTGAAAATCAGATGATCGTATATTATAGGGTAGTATCATAAAGTTTATGTTTATTTCCATTCCAACTTCACCCGACTAAAACTCCGTGCAAAATAAAACTAGTTGAGTGAAAAATATATAAAGTCAACGGTTCAAAAAAGGGTTTCTCATAGTGATAAATATCCTAACAAGCTTACAATAAAGTTAAACTAAAAACAGATGACGTAGTAATTTTCAGACTGGTCACCTGTGAAATCTGTTTTTAATAAATTATTCCATGTGATAATCGATATTTCTTTCCGGATATCGTTCAGCTCTTTTATCTGTTTCTGACTGTACCAAAAACCTGGCCGTGGAAGGTTCCTTAAGGTAGTCTCGCAAACTTGGTCTGTAAAAAAATCACCGAAGAATCGATCACCCTTTTTTTTTTTTTTTCAAATAGGTCAATTATGAGCTAAATTGTATTTTCTTAAATACGTATGAACAAAATAAAGGATGTACTGCGTAAAGAAATAATATAGAAATAAACAGGTCCCCAAATGCAGTTTGAGTGTTTAATTATTTTTCCACTTACTTCTCATATTAATATCTTAACTAATGTCTAGGATGGAGATGAATATATCTTTAAAATTTCAGATAGATTTGGCCATTTTTTGTTCGCTACTGATTATTAAGTATGTGATTAATCGGTATTATATGTTCATTTTACTAGCTCTTTAGGTTGTCGAAAGGATAGAAAATGGCTACAATGATCGTAAGCGTTCATACCATGCAAATTCCAGCCAGCCAATGACCGAATCCCATAAGGAAGTGGTGGGAATATTTCGAACCGACTGGTTCAGACTAGAGACGCGAGCCTTGAACCGGCAAAGTAATTGAGGTTAAATCGGCCCTGTAGTCGGCGAACGTTGTTATTCAAGAGCGGGAGTAGGAAGTGCCCTGTGCTCCGACGACCACAACATCAATGCTGATGATTACTGTTATCGGGGGATTGATTATTGGAGGGCCTCGATGATAGTTCGATGATCGCGGCTATGCTGTTATCAGGTGAGGGCTTTCAATTATAAACACTACCTGTGGTATAGAAAGCGAGTCCTTTCAAAAATGTCAAGGTCCCGCAGATCCTGGATCACTCGAGATGATGTTCCCTGTACCATTTTTTTTTTATAGAGTCGGGGCTCTTCCATTTTCATTTAAATCGTCTTATCGATTTGTGTGTCGTATTGTTGTGTGACGCTATTCTTACGTTTGACAAATGATCGTTTTATGGCCCTGTTGATAATTGTCAAACAGTTCAAGCCAGAATCTTTTGTGCATTTAGTTGCGAGATTTTCACTAACTGTTGAGGCAAGCTCGAATTCAACAAATTGCTCTATAAAACCTATTTGATACAATGGTAAGGAACTATAGCGAGTAGCAGATTGTTCAAACATCTTAACATTATAAAGAGGTTTCATTGAAATGTGGGAGATGGCTAATATACATAACATCATATAACCAATCAATTAAATGTTCACTATGGAGTTAGTTCATGTACAAATCCTTTGATAATAACGTGAACATACGAATCAAACACTATCAATTATGGACAACTTAAAAAAAGATGGCCAAGGTACTTACTGGCACCTGGGAAAGATAAGTAATAAATGAGCACGGTAACTGTTTTGGTTAGTTTGATAACAAATTATTGTAATGCTCATACGAATATAACTGTGAAAAATATTTACTAATTAGATTGCGCAATAAAAAGACAAATTCAAAAATAAAAAATAAGGAATTTAATATTTTTCTTTTTCTCATGCCTTAATCATTTTGACTGCTTATTAAATCAGAGAAAGTTCTGAATCCTTAAGAAAGTTAAGAAACTGCTTAACAATTCTACAAGTTACAATCAGGGAAAAAATATAACGCTAAGTGATACGCTATAATAATAATACACTTTTAAATTCATCCCTTCCTTGCCTGTTCTCGATGATAAAGGCGTAATACACCACTTTCAATTATTGCTACCAGCTTAGAGCTGCTATTGTAAACCCGTGTACTAAATAAAGTTGTGAAAATCAAATTAGCTCAAGTTCTACAACTGAATGGTGTCATCAGTCTCCGCTTTGTGCACACATTTTAAAGGAGTCGTACCAGCTTCGAAAAGGACACTTTCCCTCGGTGGAGTTGGAACAAGACAGCTGCCGGTTTTTCATCTCGCTTTTATCTTTTTATTGCCAGTTTCTCCGGATTTCACTAAACTTGTTCTCCTCCCAGTTGTATCAGAATGGCCCATTGACCAAGTCCGGAACTCCTCATTAAATAATTGCCGCCATTAAATACTAACTACTTTAAGCTGGGAACGAAAATGCTTTTCTGCACTGCGAAGAAGTGGTACAAGCCGGTAGCTCTCCTAATTAACACAAATCATCAATTAACATCTTGTAGTTGCATCTCGGTGGCATCGTTGTTTTTCGAATAAGAGCGTGTTATGTCTCGGGAGTCACTCTAGTACCATTCCAAGTTTTTTTTTTTCAATACAATATAGATCTATATAAACGAAATGAAAAAACTAGAGATAGAAAGGAACAATATCGAAAGATTGTATTTCCGATCCACCACGTAAATTTCTTGAATACTTTGGTATTTTTGATCATAATACTTTATTTTATACTAACTTTGAACCATCGCATTACTGTTATAAAATTGACCGGCTTGGACGATATGAAATACGCGATTTATACTTTGAGGTCCAAAACGTTATTTTTTAAAATTTGATTTCTTTAATTTGATTTTTTCTATCGTCTTTATTGTGTTATTAATCATAGGGAAAACATATGAACTTAGCCTCTCACATAGGTGCTTAGTTGGGTCCAGATAAATCTTAAAATTGTTGTAACTGTTCCACTTGTTTTTCAAGCACCTTCCTGCTACATTATTTTCACACACAAATATCTTAATTTTAGAAATATACCTTTTAACATGTTTTTAAATATAACTTTTTTAAACCATAACACTATTTTAAATCAAACATATTAACGTCATGAACTAAAAAGAAATTCTGGCAGACTTACATCGCTTCGGAATAAGCTAACAGATGATAGTGGAAACTAAGGTTTTCAGTCTTTGGCGGTTGTAACAGAAATTATGTTGGCCCATAACCCCTAAAACCATTATCAAAAAAGCGAAAGAAATATGTGGGTGAGTATAATCTAAAGTCTTTTAACTGCGAATGTGGTCCTCTCTTAAAACTTATGGCCCGTTTCTTATGGCTTGTTCCGCATCGCAGCATATCTCTCTCACTTTAGTAAAGTATAAATTAACTTAAATAATCGGTGGATTTAAGGCATGATATACCTCTTCATGTCCTGGTACCGTACAAATTAACAATAGAGAAGTTAATTCTAGTCAAATAAGCTACAAATAGAACTGGTGAATCTCGTTTATCGTCAAGTTAATCAGCTTGTTTCGTGTCAAGTATTATTCAATTGCAAATAAAATGATAATTGCCACTAAATTCAATCATCAAACGGTACTTTTTAGTTATTTAAATAGAAATAACTATTTCTTAGTTGGTCTATGGAGTGTTACTAGTTGCTTTGATATCTGTCTTTTTGTAAGTTCCACCTTTTTCACTACTAATATTCACAAGTCTGATGTAAATATTAGGATAGGGGCGGGAGAGGGAAAAGCTGGATTGTCTGTAGCATGAATTAACTAATTGGTCAAGAAACCTCCTTGTATAGCTCTCACACATGTTGTAATGTTTTACTGACCTTCTGGGTTAATTTCAATAATCGCTCTGCTGTATAATTAAGTAGACCTTCGTCATAAATTATTATAATATACGACACTGAAGTTGAACCGCTTAGACGTTAGCTGGATGCGCGATATGATCACTTATAACGTACCAACAGTCGGGAGGTTTAGTAGTGCGGTAGTGGAGAATATGGCTGCTAGTTGAGGATGTTCACTGAAAGATATACGTCCCACTACCTTCTCTATAATGGTGAGCTATAACACGAGTCTTAGCGGAGCATGCTTCGCAATATAGCAGCTTAAGCCCTCCAAGTCACGGCACGGCATCGCTTTATCCTATCGTGATCACATTAAATTGTCTGATATATATATATATATATTATAAATAATGTTCTGCATTTATAGAAGTTAAATTATTTGGTATGTTCCCATTTCGTCGGCACGATCCAGCAAACATAACCAACAAATCTAAAGAAAACAACAAATCCTAGATTTTCTTTCTACAACTGAAGACTTTATGTGCGTCATATACATTCAAGCCATAAGAAGTATGTTAACCTTCAAAGCTAATCCACTGATATTAATATACGTAGTAAATAAGTAAAAATATTTGTGGCTCTGTAAAAAAAGTTTTTTTTTCTGGATTCTAACCTCACATGATACCATAGTAATTGTGTGAAATCAATACACTCCTGCTGTCTTAGCATGCCACCTCTTGGTGTTTTTACCTTGGTATATACATGTTTCGAGTGGTTGTACATAAGCTTGGATGCTAGAACTATTGAAGGTGCAACGTGTAGGCGCAGGCTTTTCCTAGTATAAATGTATAAGCAAGGTTTGCCAAGCTGTTTGTTAGACTCAAATGGAACTTTTTATCCTTGGAAAATGGTATCATCCTACAAGATGATTGGCAAATGTAGAATGGTATGCATACAGAACAAGACCTTGTTCTGAAATGTTAACCGTGGATTTCTAACTGGCTTATTTATGCAGTTAGGTCTCACTCCCTGGTGTCTCAGAACGGTTCGTGAATAAGAAGTACAAAATTACTTTAAACATTTTTGTGTTTATACATATTTATATATTGGTATTGCAACTGTCAATGATGGTTACAGCTTTTTACACTGACAAACTTACTTGGTTGTTCTATTTTTAGTCATTACCAAAGTGACACGATTCGAATTATGAATTTCATATACTTATATTACGTTGAGGGAACTTATGTAAGGGTAATAAATTAAAAAGATAATCACAGAATTATTCGAGTACGTTTGAAAATCCACAAAAACGTGCGTGTTGCAAGTTTAGTTCATTAAAAACACATAGTTATTGTATATACACATACTTTTTTATTCCACAATGGCTGCACACATGATAAACAAGGGACACTATACACACGTACTAGGCTTAAGACATACAACCTTCAGTGCTGCCAGAATCATATACATATAATATTTGGAAGCCTAGGAGTGTTTCTAATGCTCACATTCTCTTCTTTTCCATAGTTATTCGCTGTAAAGCCAAGTCGTCACCACTATCTGCTAAAAAAAAAAGACAAAGTTACATAAAAAAAGCAAATATTTAGCAAACGGTAATCAAAATAAAACTTTCAGGGTGTGATACCGGTTTGTGGAGGAATTGACCATCATTTCGGCTTAAATGTTCACGACGTATAATCTTGAGAGTTGACAATTCCTTCCTAATTGCACTCAATTCCCCAAGATCCATCATGTCTCTCGTTTATTTATTTGTTGCTGTCTTTATACTTTGCACAAGGTTTTAGCCAAAATAAAAAGAAAACACTTCACACTGTGAAACTCTTTATTTTCTATTCAGTTTTTCTCACTATAACCTCCTCACTCACTTATCTCAATCGATATATTTAATCATTGATAAATCGATATTTTTCTAATAATTATTAATTGTATTGCTATTCTATTGTTACCCTACATTACTCCTCTCCCAGTAACATGAAGGATGTTACGATACTAATTACACAAAACTATATTAATCACTAGAGGCACATTTCACATTTGATCACTGTAGGTAACGCTGGGGAAACCTGACTCTTCTACCAGTTCTTCTCACTATAACCTCCTCACTCACTTATCTCAATCGATATATTTAATCATTGATAAATCGATATTTTTCTAATAATTATTAATTTTATTGCTATTCTATTGTTACCCTACATATTTATGGTTACTAGTGTGTACAACTTATAAGCACAAATACACAATGTAAACAAGTGTGCACGACTAAAAATAAAACTGAATCCGCTTCTGAAATTTAAATGGCGTGGAAAGCATTCGACATTTATGTTTCCGTTACAGGCCTTGAGAGCGTCCTTGTCCTGAGTCTTTTAACCTAACGCCAGTGATGTCATAGCATAGCTCAGTTAGAATAGGATGATTTATTTCTAACGTAATGCTGGATTATTAATTTAAATAAGTTAAAAATAGATTATTCTTCAGCATATTCCACTTTAATTACAACTTCAAATTTACAATTACAATTAATGCTTCTATATAACCTGAGCTATAAATAGTAACAGTGGCCTCGTCATTTCTGTTTTTCATTAGAACAAAACTTAATTTGCCCATTTCTTACTGAATAAATTATCTTTTTATCAATTACACAGGTCTACAGACAACATTTTTATTTGTTAAATTTGGCTGATTCATTTATGTTTCTTTATACTTCATGGTGTGAAATCAAAAATAAATTCTGTTTTCTACCATCATGTACATATAAAATATACATTTAAAATACTACCCTCCCTACGTCGTTCCTGTAGGCATGCATCTCAAAGCACAGCCTGCTCAGATAGGAACGTACTGGTCTCAGTAGTCACCTTCTGGCGTTAAACCATATTGAACTTGTTATATGTTACAGATCACTGCCTATTTGGCTGCTCATAATCTCAGTCCAGTGTATCGTATGAAGTGAATGCCAAGGTGAATACCTTGTTTACCTACTTGTGTCGAAGTGAAGGAAAAATATTTTTGTGAGTTTGAGTTTTGAAAAAAATGTCTCATCGTCGTTGTGTTACCAGACAAGACTACTTCTACTTCATCTGTGGTGAATATACCAACGGAATATACCAGACTTCGTCAAAAAGCTATATTATGGATATTTTAGTTTAAGAATAGATCATTATAAAGTTTGGGCTGCTCACAAAGTTTGCCATAGCTGCGAAGAAAACTGCTTCTGGCACAAAGGTGAGATCAACAATCATCCAAATTTGGTATCCCAATGTTGTGTTAGGTGCAAACAAATCATGGTTACTTTTTCACTTGTGATGTTCAAGGTTATAACTCAAAAACTAAAAAAGGCATTAACTACCCTAATCTTGAATCTGCTAATCGTCTTACACCACACTGTTCTGGACTACCAGCTCCTTAGCCCCATCGTGACTTGTGACAGTATTGATAAGAAAACGATTGAGAATGTTGTTTGATGAAAAAGTACGAAATAATTCAGAGAACGAACCTGTTTTGTTTTTTCTCGACATGAGTTGAACGACTTAGTGAGAGATCCGGACCTTCCGAAAGACACAGCTCAGTTCAAAAACAAAAAATTATTACAGCCAGGCACTTCTTTTTTTATGGTATCTGCATCACGGAACACTTTTTGTTGCTTACGTTTCACAGGACGAGAAGCTTGTCTACTAAAGTGTTAGTGGACTGATAGGCCAGTTTGGTGTACAATATCTCTCTAAGCATTGGCGTCTATTCATAGACTCGTCAAAGAGAAGTCTAATATTTCTATAAGTTTAATATTTAAACGGTTAGCATTGGCCGATTTCTAACTACAAATAGTACAATATAATGCTCAGTATGCATTGACGTTGGGGTCGATTTGTTTGTCACGCCCGCTAGAACCTACAAATACATGGACGGACTTGCACAGAAATAACAGCTCTTCAAGTGGGCGAGTTCCCTAGATGCAATCGACTTGATCCAACTCATCGACTTCCTAAAGATTTCTTCGCAACGGTGTTTCCAGCGTGAGTCGTTGTTTTCCTCTAGAAAAAAAAACCGAGAGAAGACGTGACTAGATTCACTTTCATATTTCTTTCTTGTACATTCTAATTCTGGTCGGTTACGTAATGGTAAATAGATACTATTTAAAATTTGAAGACGGTCCCTTCTCTACTTTATTCAGACTTTTCAATTCATGATATTAATTCTTAATGATTAATTATTAATAGTTGTTCAATTAAATATACCATCTTTAATATATTTAATTATTTTTAGTGCTTATCAGGGACAATTAAAAAAAAAACAGCTCCAACTGGAGATTTCTTTTCCGATTCAATACCGGGACATTAAAACCGTAACACTAATAATCTAAATGGAGTATTAAAGTCAATTTTTGTATATTTCTGCTTTGTCGGTTGCCAATATGCTGGTTTTCCGGGGATAGAAAAAAACGAAAGAGAGAGCCCTAGTGGTTTCTCGCGTCTACAAAGCAATTCATGGAATTGGTTATAACCAATTTCATATTTGGAACAAAAGGAATATTTAAATAATTGAGCAAGGTTATTTTGGGGGAAACAATGCTGTATTGAAGAGATTTTGATGAGTTTTTTTTATTGCAAAGATTAGAATTTTTGGCAGTGCCCCCCAATAAAGGTCCATATGTCAATTTTGGTTTAAGTGCTGTGAAATAAGTCGTTTGCCATTTAGCATTGATTTCGATCAGTTGTCTAGAAGTTGGAAAATGTTGTAAATATTTATTTAGTTCCTATATTTTTGTCTGTTGGTGTGGGTTACATATAAATCGTCAGAGGTCAAACCGAGGTTCTTGGATGCATTCGAGACTTTTTTTCGTGCCTATGTTTGGTTCAAAATAAATAATGGCGATGGTTTGTTTGGTATTGATGGTGAACTTTTATTCAAATTACTTTGTATTATCCATTCCTTGATTCATGGCTATATAAACTGAACATGATTCTGTTTTTATTTTCTTCTCTAGAGTGTCATCAGCAAAAGTAAAAGTATTAGTCAAGGGCTAGGTGGAGATATCAGTTGTGCATTTGGAGTAAATAATAGGGCTGATAAAACTACCTTGTGGAACACTTGCTTTTTGCAGAGACGTAGACGAAAATGAAGCATCATGGTAGTGGAAGAAACGAGAAGGTACATATGAAAGGAGGATTAAGCGAGGAAACATTTTTTTGAGCTTCCACAGGCCGTTCTCTGTCAAAGATTTGAGGAACATCAAAGAAAACTATTAAGCTGTAAAGCTCCGGATATGTAAACGTCGGGAGTAACAATTAAAAATTGTTGGAGTTGCCTAAGGCAATTTTCAAACTGGATTCTCGGCAATACTACCTTTGGTGTTTTTGGCTGCCAGATCGAGAAATATTCTTAAATGACATTTTAGTTTTTGAAGACTTTCGTTTTAATAGAAACACTTGTTTCCAAAAAGCAATAAAGCTTGAAAACTGGCTCATTCACCGTCTTCCTGAAGATATCACTAGCCACTTAATTTGGCGTTCAGCTGTAGCTGTTAAAGAAAAACCTTTTCCTGCTTTATGATTTGGATCTTATGAGAAAGGTTGTCAGCGTTAATAACGAACGAAACGTTTTTTTCTCTTACAGCGTCAGCGAGTCGTTTAGGAGACCTTTTACTTTCACTCAAGATATTTCTCAGATTCCTCGTGGGTGTACGTGGGCGTGTTGGAATCGGCTCAGATAAATGCATAATCAAGTAGCGGGATTTGTTTGAGGTTGTTTCGTTGAAATCACCTTTGTACTTTTTATGCTTTATGCGGTCTGACATATAATGAACGCTAGCGTTCATTTACTGTGCCAAGGAGGGACCAGGTGATTGGAATACGATACTTACCTTACCCACAACCTTGGATTTTTCCTTCTCAAATTATCTTACAGTTGTAACCGCGTTAATGATAAAGCTGCGAACAGATTTATAGGATTGCTTGTAGAGTCAAGAAAATGGGTATATGTAGTTCATTATAAGTTACTATATAGTAATGATTTGAAAACCAGAAGACTTCTGCCATTAGCATGAGTGTTTGAGCCGTCGAGTGTATGAGGGAGAAAGAAAATGACTTGATGGAGTTGGGGATGTACATGTAGTTTTTCGTGGAATTTAGTCACATAAGTCGATGTATAATGCCTTGTTTGGTACGTGAATGGGTGATTCGGTGATTTGACGTAGTATAAATTGGTTGAATTGCTTTTATAGTGAGTAAAAGTTTTTTCACTTCAATAATGCTTATTTTCAGTCAACTTTTTATGCAATCCTAAAAAAAACTGAATTCCCTGTGTATCACTTCTGACCTAAGTTTAAAATTGAGGATTTACCTTAATTAAAAACATTTTATTGACCACTTAAATCAGTTTAGACCTGCAAGATTGTTTCCTTCAAATATATTTGCCTCTAAAAAAACCTAAAACCTTCTTAGTAATGTTTCTACCATCTAAATGAAACAATCTAACAATGGGGAATGATATTTTTTTCAATGTTCATTTGCTTTACTCATATTTCAACAGCTTATGACAATTTTTTTTATTATTTGTCAGCGATTGTATCTCACTGTTTTGATTTCTATTAGCAGAAACTATTATATTCGATATTTTAGTTGTAGATTTGAACAGTTTCGTTGCCAGAGGTTAGTTTAGGGATGATAATAAAGATAATTATGTGAAAAGAATGAACTTTTTTATGGTTTACAACTGACACACATCGGATACAGCATCGCTAAAAATAAATGTCTAGGAGCCCAAAAATTACAATAGGGAATTTAATTTAGTTCGAATCAATTTCAACAGAATTTGTTTTCTCGATATTTTATCTCTTTACATTTTTTTTATACTAAAAACCAACTTTATAAGTAAGTTTGGATATGTTTCATTCACATTACAGTTATTATTATTGGTTAATTTAATATATAATAACTTTTTTCATATATCAATTAAAAATAACAAATAAGCACTTTTTTAAAATTATATCTCTGCAAAATATATTGTTTCAATAACGAACTGACACGAAGTTCGAAAAAAACTCGTTTATGACCAATATGGCACTCAAAACCATAAGGTTTTCCCCTCCCCCTTAATCTGGTGAATTACTAAGTATAATTGGTTCATAGTGTGAGGTGTCTCAATATTCAAGGGCCACTCCCTTTCTTCACCATAGTTCCACGCCCTATTACGTGGGGCAAGTCATCCCCCCCTGTATAATATTTATGCAATATAAATTAATATATAAGTATAATATTTTTAACATTTAAATTTGTATAAAATATGAAATGGTCTGTAAAGGGCTCCTCATATAGCTAATATGCATTGTAAGCAGTTTCTGGCACAATTACTGGGACAGGTCAGCCTAAAAATATTCCTCTGTTATTTTACTTTGTAACAAACGCCACGATAATACAATTTATTAACACGGATGAAAAGTCGTTATAAACTTGAACAATGATGCTATGTGATATAGTTACTGGCACTCGAATACCGTGGAAGGTTACCCACGCGAGGGAGGACACGCAGTTACCACTGTGCCGAATAGAAAATAGAGCAAGTAGGCCAACAGATACATTGAGCTCTATTGCACAGCACTCAAGCAGTTTATTGGCCATTGTCCAAAGGATCGTTGGGTCGATTGTAAAGGCTCGCGAGAATGGGCAGCCATTGTTAGTTCGGCTAGCCATTTGGATCATTTCGACCATTATACATCCAAGTCACGGCTTGTCATGGCTGGTCGTTGTTTTTTCAACTGTAACATGTGCCCGATGCCAATGTCTAGGGCTGCGTATTGCTTACTGCTCATGGTCACGCCTTTTGCTAAGGGGCCTTGGTAACCAGTTGCTAAGTCTTCATTTCATCTTGACACCAACAGTTCCGAAGGAGGTTAGTTTGGATTAGGACTACACAGCACTGATCACAGCTCACACCTGGTTTGTTTTTAAAGCGAATGGGCAGCAATCAAGTTTACTTACTAATTGTGTACATACTTCTCTTTATTTTATTTTTGATGTTACTTATGTAACCCCAGGGTCGAAATGTATTCATTAAATAGATGACATTCAAAATGAGCGTAATTTTATCTCTCCCCCAAAAATATGTAAACTAAGTGAAAAAAAATTACTTTATATTAGGATGGTTCATAATAAGAGTTAAATGACGCCAACTTCAAGGTTTTAAGCGTCGGAAACATACAACTACATTTTACCGCATCTCTACATTTCCAAGCTGCAACTACTGCTTCAGATCTTAATAATATATTTGCTATTTGTAAAGCAAAATCATTTACCCGAATAACTCAAACATCAGAAAGACGTTTCATACTTTTTGAATGAGTCACACACCTTCGGTGGTGAAATTGTGTTGATCTTCAGAAGTTTTCCAACTCATTAGCGATCGAGTATTAGTCGAATTCTTATCATTGCTGTCATGAAGCAGGTTCATTGGCTGCTCTATATGATGCGAAAATAACATCAATAGGTGTGTATGATCGGACCCCTAAGAACAGCCACCTGTTTTTCAGATCTTTCCGGAGGCAGATTTCGCAACCGCTTATTCAATTTTATACGTCCTTTGAAACGAAGAATATCTTAGAAAAACAAATCCTTTATTAATTTTCTAAAGTTGAGTACGAACTATAATTTGTATTGATGGATTATGTGGTTTTATATGACTATTATGCATTGAAAGGACTACGTTTGCCTTTACTCACTCAACTCCCTCCCTGCCAAGACGATGGACACACCAAATACTAGTAGATAAAAATATAAGCCTATAGCGAAGGCGTGGGCACAAACGATGTTTGTATTTAGATATCTATCAAACCTTGAGCTGTCACAGTCACCCAGACCAGCTGGTGCCAAGGTGACTGCTGGCCACACTAGCCAGGTAAATAATGACCTGTCGCTCACCTGTCCATGCTCACTGCCAATATTGCATTTCAGTTCTGTTTTCAATCAGCACCTATCTTTCACCATTGCTTTTCGCTTCTTGAGTCTTCTCTTCGGGCGGCTCTTCTTGACGCCATCCCAGTATTCAAATGATAATAGTTAAATCTCGGTTGACGCTAGGCATTGAGATTAAACATTAAATACAATGTTTTGTTTGTGATTGAATAACTATCGAGTTTTTTTGTTATCTCCTACAAATCAGTATATTACTGATACATAAGGACGTTCGGTAAGTTACACTGTTGTCAACAGCTTTTACACGAGCACCTATAGTCAGATAAAAATATAAAATAATAATCCTTGAATAGCGTATATCATAGAAGATGATCACAGCTACTAGCTGAGGATTTAGATTTTGTTTCCTGGAAGCAGGAGTTTGTGTATCAAAAGTGCCATTTAAAATCTTACACTAGTGAATATGAGATATCCAATATTGCGAACTTCCCGGACAAAACATAACGCCAGTTGGATTTCCTCAGTAAACTCGAATGATGTAATAGATAATACATTATATATAAGGGACACTGGCATAAGAGGAATCTGAATCCGCCGAGGATGACCCAGTGTTCCCTGCAGAGCGGGAGGCTGTTTTCTCCAGCGACCTCGCGCCACATTCGCCCTAACCTAATGCAACAGCTGCCTACAACCGGGTCGATCCTCTTTCCTATCCTACCATCATCCGAAGGCGATTTCTTATAGGTCTATAGAGGCTCTTAAGTAGCCATCTTTAGTGTAGTAGTAGACTATAACAATCAAACAATTAGTTGCATTCTTTTACGTAAAGGATATAAAACCAGATTTTTGGGACGAACTGGAAACAGTTATGGTAATAATATATTTTAGGACCTGTCTGAAATCATGGACATGGTTGAAACTATATACCGAAATAGACTAAGTAAAAGTATAATTATTTAGATATTATTCATGAAAAGTTAGGTAATAAAGCAACAATCAAGGGTTGATTTACAAATAAATTTACTAATTCATCTAATTTTCATTGAATTTATAAAATTGTCACTCTACTAAAGCAGTTTTCCTAACAAACCCAATTGATACGTAATTTAGTTACTTTGATTTAAATATGTCATGTTTCACTTGATTTTATGTAAGTGTACGGAAGCCGCAGCTTATAATACATATATACACATTATTGTGCCGAGGTCTTCAATTTCATACCCTAGTCAATAGGATAGGAATAATATTTTTTTATTATTACTAAGTAATTAGCCTTTAATTATGTTTTAGGGAGTTTAACATCTTTCTCATGTTTATAAGTCAAACTTGGGACTCAGAATTCCCAGGACAGACAACAAAACACATGGGTCTGTCCAGAGGCATAACGGTTTCTGGTTTGATGAAAACAGTACCCCCCCCCCCCCAAAAAAAAGGTGGATCCCTTAACTCTTAACTACTAATCGGTTTTATGACTTTTAACATTTCTCGAAAGCTATTTCTAGAAGTTGTGATTGTCTAATATTAATACATAATGAGGGTAACGAATTAAGAAATTTTTGAAAACAAACATTTACTACAAAGGTCATGTACTAAATATCGTCCAAGACGATATTTTTTTCAATATTTAAGATTTTTATAATTAACTGCATTGTGCCAAAAAGATTTAACTTATTTATATAATATTTCTCTAACGTCTTTGTCACCGTAAATTCTGATCAAATCTCAGCTTTTACAAGGTATTTAAGAAATTGACAAGCCTTCATCTGTAACAGACTCGTAGATAAAATACACTGAGTGTTTGTGACTCTCGAGGGTCGCTCCTGCGACTCCAACTATTACAAAAATGTTTTCACCAGTTCTAATGAACTGTTTGTATTGCAAACGGTTGATGACCTCATGTAGATTTTCACAGTGTCACTTGACAGTCCGCCAAGCTTTGGGGTGATCGAGAATGTAAATAAGTTCTGTTACGTCGTTCGGTTATCAATACACTAATTTCTAATTTTCTTTACCCTGCTAAGACATCTCGTGCAGCCCTTAACAATACTTAACTAATTGATCCTAGAATCAATTGGCTATCCATTTTTTTTTATATGCATTATTTTTTTAGAATTATGGTAAATTAAATTGTATGTAATACATATATGTAAAGTAAATGAGCAAATTTCGAAATGCTACGAAATACTGTTTCACTTTCATAAATCACTTTAAATTTGATTGAATAATTTTTACTATAGCTACGTACATTCAGGCAGACAGCCAAAAAAAAAGCCATGCGCCTTGTTGAAAGCGCTTCCTCTTCCCGCTTGGCAATATGTGTTCATTAAGACAGAGTTTACAAATATTTTAAACAATCCCTCTGACATCCACGAAAAGTTCGAGGTCCCCACCATCACCGAAGCCATCAGAAGAAGACACATCAAATTCTTTGACTCAATGAAACATAGCCAAAACCCTCTATTCCAAGGACTGACACTCCCACCACTACCGGCAAGATGGCAACTCTCTAGATCTGGGAAAGCAAACCAAATGGTGGACATTACGGCCCTTGGCCAAGCAACAACAAGCCTCTGACGGGTGCCCATCACTGCTTTCCAACTGAATGAGCTTCCACTACATGCCTAGAGAGACTCTAGGCTCAGCCTTCAGTGGACACTCACCACTGCACCGCAACATTTCCACCTCTACCGAGGCTTCCCACACTTCTTAATCCCCTCCCTCCGCCTTCAAACAGGTACTCCTAGTAAAAGGATCCACTCACCGCAAATAAATTACCTTTATTTTTCCCTTATCTCTAATCTTAAAAATTTTAGAGTTAAGGGGGGAAAAAAATCAACTCTCATGTTTTTAATCACCCAACAGCTCTCTCTAACGATTGCGTAAAATTGCCAGTGTTAAGTATACTTTCACTATAAGCCTTTATTTAAATAAAAGTTTTATATTCACTACTTTTATATGTTATATTCTCAATTAATCACCGTCAAATCTTTTAAATCAAAAGTTTTTGTTTTATTATACATAAGTTAATTTTTATTTATTTGTTTGCTGATATGGGACATTTAGTTAACTACCTCACAAGTACCTACAATGAATTTTTCTCCACATTCGATTATATTATTAAAGTAAAGTATTGTTGATATGAAATATATGATGGGATCACATAACGAAATAATTAATTATTATTGACCAGTAGCAGTTTCATGCAGTGGTCCTAACACAGTTTCTATTTCTGTACTGTAATCTTGTATTTTAAGTACATTGCTTGCTATCGAAACCTGAAACCAAAATTAATATAATCATGCGAATAATTTTAATTTTAATTATTATTGCTTTAATTTAAACAATTTATTTATAATCTAATAATTTGTTGTTTATTCTGTGCAGGATTCTGAAGGAGACCCCCGAACTGCTAGAGGTGGTGGGACATTAAAGTCTGATCACTTGTTTGAAAGGTCAGTATCTTACTTACTAGTTATCAACGCAGTAACAGGTATTTATTACATAAATATATGAGTGTATAATATATCACATGAATAATATAAGTTTCATCATATGTATAATTACAAGCAGTGTAAGACAAGTCATCAGAAGAAAAATCGTTATTGAAAATAGAAACTAAACTCATAATTGTGGAATCCATGTCGCTAGTGACAAGTTGGTCTATTTTACAATCAAAAACTTTTGTAATTTTGCTTCCGTCCTTTGTCTAGCCTAGAAACATCAAGTTTGCATAGAGCATCCTCTAGACGATCCCAATACTACCAACTTCATAAAAATTAATTAAGGTTCCATAATTACATGTTATTAAAAAAAAACAATTTTGTTCAGTAAGTTAAAACATACATGATCTTGAAGTCCTGCCTACTGTTGGTATGATATCTTTCTGTGAGTAGATTACAAATATTAATATCCCGAAGTTACTTAAATGCCAACTAAAAATAAAAGGAATTTCAACACCTCAAACGTCAAAATGTTCCGGGTGGGTTACTTATTAAGCCTTAATTGACTAGGAGATATGCTGCCAGTGACATCACTATGTTTGTTAAGTTGAAATTCGGCTAGGTTTCGTTGCCAGACCATCATATTATCTATTCAGGATTGCTGTTCGAAACAAGCACGACAGTCCACACCCGTTCACTCGATATCACATGCCGACATGCTTCCAAAGGCATACGGGTTGCCATGTCCAGATAGAACACGTACCGAGATAGACACCCTCGCTTTGCGATGTTTTGCTTTAGCAATCACAAGCTCCCTTGAAGATATATTTTTCGTTGGGTATGCAGAACTTCAGTCGTGGAAAATGGCTCATTCACGATATGAACGAGCTTAGTTTGAATCTCTCGATTACTCCTCGTCCCCCTAACACTGGGACCGTGCCCCAGACAGGGCTAAAGCCTTTAAAAACCTTGAATTCGACAACAAAAGACAAAACTTGAACCAAAGATTAATACTGTTATACCACTTGATAAACAAGCGATCATAACTACCTCAAAGCACAAAAACTGAAGGCAAACGCTTACCTACGAAGACCCATTTATTTGGACATGTTTAGCACAGATTTACGGGACAACCAATAATTCAAGAACATAAATATTCGTAACAACAGAATAAATATTCCATATATAAATAACAACAGAAATATTCCAATGAATTCTGCGTCGAATTATCACTGGTGCACCTCATGATGTTAGAAATACGACCATTCACATAGACTCACGAATTCCATACGTACATATCTTAAGACTGCGAAAACAATTGCATCAATTACACATACACCGCAATACTGCGCTGCGGTGCTTGAATTTGGAACACAAAACATATACCACCATGACGACTCCGGAGTAACTGGAGTAGGGATTTAATAATTTAAATAAACTGTCATCAACATAACCCTTCAAACGGAGAGGCATCACTGGATCTCTCCTTCCTATACGTCTGTTTGTTACGATTATTCATTCGTCATTTCATTCACTGGTTGGATCATTGATTTTCTGCATACAGTTGTTATTTGACAAAAACAACATCTTGAAGCAAAGACTCATCATCGAGGCAAACGAGATAGACTCGGCACCATATCCCTTCTAATGAATCATTTCACTTTCCCTCAACGCATTGCAAGATCACTTATGTTATTGTTATTTTTTTTTAATTTAAAATATCAGTTGGTTGATTTCTCCAGCTCGCCACCATCGAAGGCTCCAGATGAGGAAAGCCTCGTGTAAGAGAAATTTTTCTGTCCTTCTCACAATCATCGGTTGCTTTCTTTTTTTCCCCCGGGTTATTAGAGGTTGGAAATTTCACAAACATATATTTTAATTACAGGACGAAAGTCAGTAGTTGGAAAGAACGACATATTGGACACGGGCAGAACTGTCATTATTGCATGCTGCCCAATTCCCAGCGGTTTCTAAGAGGACCAACTTCAATTATCACTGTTTTATTTCTGGTTATGGGTTTGGATTTAAATGAATGAACGTCTGTGTGGGATGACGTATATGTCACTTGGACAAAATGAAAACCTTTCCAATTTGTAAATATTGACACTTTTCTGTACTTAGCTTTAACATAAGTGTATTGAATCTACATAGTCTAATCAATTTTGGAAATGATTTAATCATAATACAAATCCGTCTTTTCTCTGATTTTTTTTTTTTTTTTTACTAAAATATAATGTCGAAGTGAAATCGTATATGTTTCACAAAACAGTGTAAATCCTTCCATGTTTTCAATTTGCTTACCAAATGATTCCAGGTGATTTAAATGTATTCGTTAACAAATGCAATAATTACCTTGTACCAGAAGGCAATGTTATTAAATGTAATAAATACCTTACTTCGCAATCGATCCCAATCGAGCCGCTGACACGTAATATAATTTTACATTATTGATTATAAATTAGCATCAGTAGGTAGTTATGTTTACTCGTGATACTTTCTACCAATAAAAAATATATCCCTTTCTTATTACATGAGGATATAAATGAAATATTAGATTTGAAACCCTTTCAAATGTGTTAATCTAACTATCGTAATATTAGGTACGTAAACGATGCAAATTTGCACTGTTTAGCTAAACCTTTGGAATTAATAACCATAAAAAAAAATATATTTTTCATTTTTTACGAAGTAGATTTTCAATCAATTCTCGTCCTCCGAATAGTTTCCTGTCCGGTAGATAATAGAAAAAAATCGATACATAAAACGACGTAAGTACGGGGATGGGTCCCCTTCTGCTCGCCAACAAAACTATCTTGGTTCCCTCCTCAGCATTATCATGACTAAAAAGCCTCCTTACCTTTACAACCTCCTTCAATTCAAATCAGCTATCGAATCTCGCAATACTAGGTCCCGCCCATCCGGCCGGTCCTAGCTCACAAATCTGCTTCCTTCGACCGTACTTTTCTGATTTGTGTTACAAACCATTGGAACTATAATCCTATCAATATTCTTCGTTCATTAACTCTCCTAATGTTTAAATATAGAGTTTACCAGCTCCTCATCTCCCTTCAATCCGTTAATTCATCATTATTGTTATTTTTATTACTTTTTTCATTTCCCATCACATCAACACAACCCAGCAACCTTTTAGCGTCGTTTCCTTCTTGTAATAATTCCTACATTTTCTCGTTTGCAATTGTCGGTCAATATCAACTCTTATGTTTTTAGTTTCAATCTTATGCTATTGGTTCATTGTAGTCGACATAATGTATATGGATGGCCCCTTTAGTATTTATAAGGTAATCATATCATTGTAATATACTTATATATTTTTTGTCAGCTAGAGGCATGTTTTTTTTCATTTCATACTATTCATAAAGACGCCTTTAAGACTGAAAGGTGCAATATCAGAGACTGTGCCTTCCATGCCGTTTAATATTCTAACATCTTGTACAATTAGTTATATTGATGATTTATTGATGTAATTTTACACGGACCAATACCTGGGCTCGTAGGTATTAAAACGATCCACATTAATAATGGATTTATCGGGCGTAACTAATTGGGAACGTTGATGACACGATGGTGGGTAATTGTAGCTTGATACAAGGCCTGACCCTGACAGTGATGAGGTACCTCGAGGAGTCAACACACGCGGAAGTAAACAGTATCTAACGATGTAGATGTATTAACTAACAATGGTCAATAATCGATCCTATCTTGCAAATAGACGAGATTCGAAAATGATTTATTCCTAAATTTGGAAGGGACATAATTAAAGTTTCGATGACGAAGCTATTTATGTGGTTTAATGCTTCAATGCTTAATTGGCGTTGCTCCTAGGCAAAGCATAGGACCCACTCCATTCATTTTTTTAATACATATTTTTTTACAATTGGCAATTTCGGGTCCCTTCCATTTTGCAATGGTATTAAGCTATGTATTTATTGGGCTTTTTGTAACTTTATTTTCTCCTTTTCTATAGTAAATTCCTTATTTCTACGTGGCTTTTTCTGATCAGTTGCTCAGTGATTTATTTTTGTGTGTTTTACCAGTCACAGTTGGTTTTTGATCCTGTTTTCTTTGAAAGTTTGAAATAGTTACTAGAAAGCAAACTGGGACATATTCCTACCATAATTTAACTTACTTACAATATTATCTTACCTGCAATTAGGTCGCTAAACATGGCCGTTTTCTCCATGTTTCTGTAACATCCGAAACTCCGTTCATAGCCACTTTATCGGAGGAACGGCGTTTGACAAAAATGTTAACAGAAATCGATTTCAATACTCATGACACATTCGAACGGTTAAATCAGTTCTTTAATAACCGGTTTATTCCATAAAGACCAACCCAAGAAAAGGTCGAAGCAATTCGAATCCTTAACCTCAGATGCCGTAACCTCTGCCGACCTCGCAGTAACAACGGGTGGGTACAGATTATAACAATCGAATCAGGAAGCTGCAGACGTGCGCAGCTCTACTTTGGATCCTTGGTTCGAATAGACCTTTAAACAGCAAGGTGTCAGGAAGGAAACCTCCGAAGGTTCGAGGAAAAACATACGCTATTAGGTTTATTCACGTATGGAAATCATAGCCGCAGTATATAGACACATGAGATAGACGTATCATTATCATGGTTCCAAGAAAATTGAACTTACTAGACCTGTTTTGAACCTGGAAGGTGTGATTTAGAGATAATTTAGAAAATAAAATATCTTTCGTATTATGTATTTTTATAGACAAACGTTATTGTTAGAACTATTATTTACTTATTATTACTTTATGAGCGTTAATACTTTAACAGAGGCACTTGTATCTAGGTATTTTTATATGTTAGAAACTAATTTTTTTTTTCTTTTTTCCCATAGCCCCTTTAAATTTCCAGATAATTATAGATCCTCAGGTGAATCTATTTACAAATTATTTTGTATTTCCTGTAGCATCACTACATTATATACAGGCTTTGTTATTTTATTTAATAACAAATATTATAATATTATATAATGAATAAACAAGTATAATGATATACATTATACGTGACTCGACTGAACTGACTAATAAAGGTGATGGGGCTCACCTTTTTGATCAACCTTAAAACTAACTTACATACTAATTAGAAACTAAGATTGGAATCTCTCATAATAAATCTTTTTCATTCTCTCAGTCAACGTTTCACCCTACAATTTTGAACTTGAAATTATGAAGAAGTATTTAGACCTAAATAGTTCAAAAACTAATTAGTTTGTCAATTCAAGTAAAACGACCGGCCCACCTCCTTTTATCCATCAGAAAAAATACCATTTTATAACCATTCAAAAGATGTTTTTTTAAATACTCAAAATTCTCTGCGAAATAAATTTTTATTTAGATACCAGTGGCCTCGCCGTTTTTTTTAGCATATCGTAGATTAATTTGTATTGGTGTTTTGATTTTTTCTTTCTTTATCATTCATTATCAAAACTGCTTATGTAACACCCTAACATAAATACACAACCAAGCGACATTGACATACCATGATTACAATCCTTCAGTGTCATGTTATTGAGCCCCGGGGTTTTTCAAACAAAAATGTAATGACTGAAACCAAAACTACTTAGTCTAATTAATTCGGTCACCGAAAATCGCTTTTTACACAAAAAAAAAAAAATTTAGAACCTATTAAAGTAGTGCGTTCTTTACATTTCTTACCTGGGATCTTATCTCATTTTGGTTTTCTTAGCTGTTCAGAGTTTCATTTATTTTGAACAATCCGAAGCCTTTGTGCTATTACCAGTATGTCCATATATCTGTACAGGTTTTATGAGGCCCATGTTAAACATAGAAATCCCATTTGACATCAGGAAGAAACGAAAAATCTTGAAAACATAAGTGTCATTAATTAATTTAGTTCGTATAAAAAAAAGTGTCTATAATTTTGAGCAGTGGGTCAAATTAAAGATTTCGACTTGTTATTAGTGATGTGTAATTTTCTTTTCTTTCAAACGACCGAGCCATTAAAACTGTTAAAGTCTAGTTACAACTTTAACTCAACCAGCTTAATACAAAAAATAATAAATTAATTAGTAGTAACATAAATATGTGTCTGTCATACTGAGCAACGATCTCGAGGATTACTTTACATAAGAATCATACGCCTCGCCGTTTGGAGACCATCAAAAGCCAATAGCAATTGGAGATTCCGATGTGGAAAGTAGGCGTCGCATATCGGCCGACGACACACATACAATGGAACCCCTGCCGCGTACAGCGATTTTCACAAACGGCATATACAGACAGATCTGTACTGCGCAGATATCTGATCCGCGATAACGACTCTTGTAGGCTTTCATCTGAGATAGGGTTCATTAACCGTTTCGGGGTAAGGGTATCGCACATCTAACTCTCGGAGGCTTCTCTCATCATCCAATCCCGTACTTCCACACGTGAAGATTATGAAACACAAAATTTTAATGCTTCTACTGTCACGAAAAGTAAAAAAAAAAAAAAATGGTTTACTTCAGAAGTTGTTTTTCAAGTAAGTAGGTGTTCCAATCAGATTGTCAACCGCAGAACTTTTCCGAAGATGACCTCTGGTAACTGAATATTTTAGTATGAGGAGCAAGAATTTTTTATGATCGCACTCCTGATTATTGTAGCAGTAATAACTTGTACATGTGGTAGTTTTTCTAAAAAAAATTGTAATTTTTTCCCATTTTAAAAAGGCCGTAAGATTCTACAATAAGTAATTCAATATGAATTCACTTCCATATATTTCTTTAAGAAAAATATTGTTAAAAAAGTTAGGAGAGTGAAGGTGGTCTCTGTTCAAGCTTACGGCTGG
The DNA here is from genome assembly GCA_930367205.1 of Acanthosoma haemorrhoidale. Lineage (NCBI taxonomy): Eukaryota > Metazoa > Arthropoda > Insecta > Hemiptera > Acanthosomatidae > Acanthosoma > Acanthosoma haemorrhoidale. The sequence continues at coordinate 121,319,178 of OV884011.1, read as the reverse complement.
GGGGTTATGGTATATTATCATCCTACAACATTTCCTTGTGTCCTAGAGACCAGCCTACTCAACAATGGGGTGTCGCCTGAATGCTTGGTACCAATTCCTCAACTCAATGCTCTCATTAAAATCCAACTAATACAGTGCTTTGTCCATTCATGTCATGAACAGAAGGAGTCACGATTTAAATCCCCCAAAAACCTAAGAAAAGTGTCCACTTCAACATTTTCGCTATGCTAGAGCGGAATATAAATCTGGATAGCCCTGCCAGAATAAGCTGTTTTCAATGCACCAGGTAGCCTTGCGGAGGGATTTTACATGGCAGACATAAGATATGTAAAAAAGATAAGGAAGTAGTACTTCAGAATAGTCGGTCAAATCGATAAACAAAACATTACCGTTTTGTATTACAATCCGATCATTATTTCCTACCTTAGTCAGTATACCTTTGGTTCACGTTGTATTATTTCAAGGTTCGGTGAATACTTAGAAGAAAACGATGAAATGGGATTCGTAAATTTTAAAAAATAAATAAAAAGGGTTCAGCGAAAGAAATGACGTTCCAAATAGAGACGAGCAGATTGTATAACCGGCATGACCTAATTGGTTACATAATCGAGGGATGTCAATAGTTTACAGCTACGCACGTTGAATAATTACCTTTTACTATGTCAGCAAATTTAGAAGTGGCTGCTACTCAGACGACTTCTCTTAAAGAAATGCATTGATATTTTAAACATTTGCTAATTGTTTTCCATTCATTATCCAATGAAGTCAAAAGTTTGAGTATAAATAATAACCAAACGTGTACTTATGCATAATTTATGGTAATTATTATGAATTAGTACGGTATAAACTGAGAGCAACAACACGGACTGTTTATTTACCTTGGAGTACGCGGAACTGATCTCTAATTGGTGACAGTGCTGTTTGGAGAACGCTTAGCTATGTAGAACATGGGTTAGAGTCTTTTAAGAGAGAGGGGTCTATTTTCAAGCATGTTTTGGTTTATTATTTACCTATTACTTCCTCGAAGTTTTATGTATTATTCTAATAATAAATAATTAAAAGTTTCTTATATTCCGACTCTGATTATAGACCTTTTCTAAGGTCAATTGGAAACAAACATTACGAAATTATTTTATAAAGAAATGTTTAGTTATATCATGGTATAATAGAAAAATTATCGTTGTTTAAGATTGGATTTGAAGAAAAAACTCTTGAAAATAGTGGAAATTCGTCGAGCTTCCTAAAAATTAAGGTTTAATTAATTATATTATTATAGTTTAATTTAATTAAAAACCCTTACAGTGCCAATTTTGTACATGTCTTACTCTGCCATGTCCTCCAGATTTATTTTTCTTTCAGTACTTTTTCAGTTCTGATATTCTGCTTAGACGGCACCAACCAGCCTAATCGACTTGCAGTTATCTTTTCAAGAAGGTGGAATATGTGGCACAGTACCAACTGTTTTCTCCTGCTTCCGCAAGTTACTAAAAAAATCCGCTATAGTAAATATTTCATCTCTATCGAATATTTTCTCTTAAATACATACCTACACTGCCCCACTTAAAAAGTGCCACGCTTTGAAAAATTCAATATTTTCTTCCTAATAGAATTATTTCGACTATAAACATGAAGGAAAAACCCAATACATATTCAAAAAGTTTAATTAAAAAAAATTAAACAGAATTTTTTATTTTGATGTTTGTGTAAGTGATCCCTAAAAATTTAGCAAAGGTTTTTTGTTTTTTTTTTATATTTAAAAAGTGGTTTTGACGGTTGAGCAAATAGCTCGGGTTGTTGCTTTTGTGGGTGACGGTTGAAACCAAAGATATGCAGCCCGTGCATTGGGTTTACCTGAAACTACTTTTCGGAGAGAATTGCACGTTACCGTGTAATCCACGGTTTGTGCAATTGCAGACCCGGATCAGGTCGGCTGCAAGTGACCAAGAGATGGTCGTTTATTGTACTATAAACGCTTCGGAATTAGTTTTTAACTGATACTAAGACTGCTCAACTTCTTCGTACAACCCGGGGAGTAGCAACATGTGCAGAAACGGTTACATGAAGACTTGTTGGAGTTAATTCAACCCCTCAGAGACCAGCATCAGGTCCATTGTTTAGAATTTGCTCGGGTACACGTTATATGTACTAAAAACGAATGGAGCCACGTGTTGATTCAGATCAACCGCGCTTATCGCTTTATACACTATATGGACGGATAAGAGTTTATTGAAGGCCTGGTGAGCGCTACGCTGTGTGTAACGCCACTGGGAGTGTTAGGTTCTCCGACGGCGAACACAGAGCTATATGATCCTAAGAACATAACACCATTAAGGTCTTTAATGGTCTCTGGTCAACATTAGCCCTGATGCCGGTCTCTGAGGAGTTTCTTTGAATGTTTTAAATATTTATAGTCCCTTACCACTGAAAAGGTTTTTATGACGTCAAGGTTTTACGGCTTTAACAGCTCAACAATGGGCTTTTACCATCTTACCTTGAACGTCTCTAAAAAGAAGAAAAGTCTACCTACACTCTAAGAAGTTTCTGGTAGTTTTCTAAATAAGACTTCCTTTATGTGCAACTATGTGTGGTCGCAGGATCGAATTCATTCGAACTCAGGAAATTCAACAGGAAATGACCGTGACACACGAGAAATGCGTGGTGTGAGGTACTAGTCATATATCGATTTCCATGGTCGCTCCCCTCTTCTATCCAGTTACAATATCCACTATACGCCGATTCGAAAGGTCGGTGAAATGCTTTCGGAATGTAGTGATACATACTCTGTCAATAATTGGAATCAAAGACCGATTGAAAGATGGACGTAAAAAAAAAAAATCGCCCCCCTCGAAGATGTGACATCGACGAGATCTGAACGACCCCGAAGTGGGACATGGGCTGGCCCTAGACAATCGTCCGCGGACCAGGTGGTAGCTGCGGCAGATCCGAGATAGCGGTAAGAGAAACGAGGCCTATTGTACACTCGGGCAGATCCGAGAGATAGACTGGCCTAGAAATTTGTCTTCGTGCTTCCTGCCTCGAGCAAGGCAAAAAAGCCGTCATCCGGGATAACTTCGGATCTGGCTGTTCCTGGGCGGCCTTGGTTACATGGCATGTGACAAAGAACGTACCCACCGAACTGCACCTTTTTTGCAAGTCTTCATTTTTGTCTAATCAAAACATTCATCCTACACACTAAAATTAAATTTGAATCTGATTGGAAATTGAACCATAAAGGCAATGAAGTAGGCGCTTCTTCCATTGTTAATTGTACAGACACAGCCAATCGGTGGACTTATACTATATTAACGTTTGGCCTTCCAAAAAGGAATTATTAACATGTCGAACATGTTTTATTATGTAAAATATAGCATTCTGCATAAAGAATTTACAGTAATATATTTATATTCGTAATATAAAGACAATATAGGTAGAATAAATAAGTTACGGCCATAAAATATGAGATGACTTTGATGGATGCTTATAAATTGCTACGTAGATTGACTGAGCATATGCTCGAAATATGCTCTGCCTTTCCTGGAATGTCAATATATCTTCGCAACTCTGCAGTATCCCTCGCCTTCCTAAGGCAGGGAAATTCCACTGATTTATCCGGCATGTTTACTACCTGCACTGAACACGCTAGGCACATTGATGGTTCACAATGGCGTCTTTTAGACGCTGGATGCACTTTACATAATTACTCCATATGTAAATGGTTGAACATCCCCGCGCCAGTAACAGTTCCTTGGAGATTGATGTGCTGACCTTACATAAGTCGGTGGTGCTGTTTACATTAACATAACTGGTGTTCTGCTTCATCCAATAAATCGATCTATCGAACAAAACAGTCCACGGCCTTTGTGTAGATATTTCCTGGCTCAGGAAAAGACCTTTCCAGGTTTTTGGGTATTATTTTTGCTTCAATGTTTGTTTTATTTACCCTTTAAAGGAAAACCGAAACGGTTAAATGCTTCCTTGAAGTTATATAGCCCAAAATCATGACGCACTAGAACCATTGCTCAACTAACACACAGTCTTTCATCATTATTAGGTTGTAGCATTAATAAACTGTTTTTTTTTTTAGCTGAATGTGAGTGGTAAAATATTTTAATTATTTTTAATGACAGGCAGAAATGGACTAAATATCTTCAGCCTGACAATACTCCATTTCCTTAGTGGCTCCTTTCGCGTCAGACTTCTTGTATCGTAAAGTAGACATTAAACATTTCGTGCGTTGTTGTGATTATGTGTACAATTACAGCACATTTAGAGGGACTCATATCATACGCATGAAAAGTCCTCCTACTAAACTTTTCATCTCCCTGTATTACTTTATGTCGAAAGAAACACCTTCCTGGTTGGTTCCTGGACCTATATATGAATATTGATTTTGTTATTATTTGTAGAATTGCAATTCGTATTACATTTTTTTAGTTTAACTGAAATTATATATATATATATATATATATATATATATATATATGTCGGGCTCAGATGTGTGAGTCCCCATGGTGGGGAGGAGACGCCCGCCGGGTCGCTACAACCTCTAGCCGTCGTCCAGCGAGCACCTAGAATGAGATAAGGCGGGTGGACCTTTGGTATTTCACTCTTGCTAGCGGCCTAGTCGGCGGGCAGCTTAATTTGTTTTGATCTGACTCCATAAGATCTTAGAAGCTGTGCCCCGACAAAGCATTATGTTCAGGAGAAGAGGAACAGGGTAAGTTTATAGGTAGTTTATGTGGTCTTGGAATGACCACGAATTCACACTCAGTATCTAAGGGTAGGCGAATACTGTACGGATCCTAAAGGCGAGTGTGAACCGGAGAGAGGCAGACTGGATTACCGTGGGAGACGCTACTAGGTAAAGTTTGTAGGGCTACAAAATTTGGGGTTCCCCCACCTGCTGCTGTTTCCCCCACTAGCTTCCCCCTCTCTCTTACTAACGCCTTAAGTTTATTATTAAAATATGGAAACATAAGTAGATATTTTTTGGACCGAGAAGAGGGGAACTTCTAATTATTTGTAATTAATAGGTTGGCCACAACATATATATAATCTAATAGAAAATATATAAATATTTATATCGTTTCCTTTTGTCCCGACTACGCTTGTCAAATTCAGCCTCACTTATTAGAACGGGCCAGGTGTAACAATGTTCAAAAGGACAAGTCACCTTACACTTTCACTCTGCCTAACGGGATCCTGCCCATTGATAAAGTGATGGAATATTTAAGCAGTTGATTAATCAGCTCATGGAAAAAATACAGCGATCCTAATCAGTGAGTATGGCTAGTATTTTGGGTAGGTCTCTCGCCTGTATGGTACGGTAACCCCCTCTCCTACTGGGGGACGGAATTGTGGACTATTCTACAGAAAACTAGTAAATAAATATACAACAATTTAAAACTGACAGTTTCCCTATTAGTATTTGAACCACCTCTGTCGGTATAATTCACCTCTTGAAAAACAAATGTACAATTGAAAAAAAAGTTAGATACCTACCCCTTCGCCGTACTTCTGTCTTTTTTTTTTTTTTCACTTCCCATTATTGTATTTGCATCGAAACATATTTTCAGGTTTCGTGGAAAACACTTTGATTTGGCATTGCGTTAACTTGGAGGCAATATGGTTTCAATCCTTAATAAGAAAAATAAAATGTTTTTCCCTAAATTTTATTGTTAGCTTCTTAAGCTTCGGTTTTTGTCAAAGCTAGTAGATGACTATTAGAACCCTTTGTCGGCCTTTCAGTCTCCTAATTTATAGCTGTCTCGAGACGTTTTACTATTCTTTCTCGACTAACGCTAAGTTTTCATTTTGTGTCTATTTCTAGCTGAGTAATTATTTCTTTTCTTTTCCCTTCCCTGTGCAGGCTGTGGGCCGCAGGAGAGGCGCATGTGAGGCCACCGAGTCCATTTGTTCTTGAACCATCCTGTGATGTACGCCTGTCCTACAAGATCTCGTTCCGGGAGCTAGTTAGGAAAGGTAACATCCAAGTTTTTTTTTTTTTTTTATATATATCAATCATTAGTCTAAGCGATTTTTTAAACCGAAATATTTTACTTACACGGGGGACATTCGGCATATAAGCCAAGGTGATTCCGTTATGCGGGTGAAATTTTCGACCCTGGTCCTAACAAAGTGGGTTGGCAATGACAGTGAGGTCGAAGCATTACATCCCGTTCAAGATGGTTTCTATTTCAATCCTCAGCTGTGTCAAGAACGAAATTGTTTTATCATTAGGAAACTAGAACCTATTCTAAACGGTTTGTTATTGAAATATAACTACCAGTAGTTAGTATGTATTTTCTAGTTACATCACCAAAATAATGGATATAGAAAGTGAAGGAACGATATCGAGAAACGTTTGGGCCGTAGCTTTCATATCAATTATTTAATACTTATTAACTGATTATGTGAAATGTATGTTTGACCCGAAATATTCCTTTTTGTTGAACTATTTCGGTTAATCAATACCAATTTAAAAAAAAATGTAAATAGCTGAAATATTGGTTAACGAAATTTAATAAATCGACCATAACGGGATTCAATATGTAATTTCTATCATTACCTCTCACAACTTTAATTTCTTATCGTGTTACCGTCTTTAAAGCACCTTAAATAGCTTCTAAGCAGTGGCTGGACAAATTTTTCAGCCTTTAATTTTTGTTTTTATATTTCATGTTTCTGTATTCACAAATCGAGTCGTTTTTAGGACTGGTGTCGTGATGCCCGGACTATTTGAAAATAGAGCCTCTCTCTTTGTCTCAGCCATGAAGGAAATTTGTTGTATGTCTAGTTCAGATCTCAAAAAAGACATTGAGTATGTTTCAAGAAGATTTGATAGCTAGACGGTGGGCAGCTTAATTCGTTTTGATCCGACTTCATAAAATCTTAGAAGGTGCATTCATGCTGTTGCTGTAAACAGCAATGTCGTTGGCAAAAGCGATTACCGTCGCTTTCTTATAATTTGTTACACGATTTCAGATGTGTACATGCTGAAAAGAACCGGAGACAAAACCGCTCCTTGAGGAACTCCACAAGTCAGAGATCCCAGTCACCCCGACAATAGTCGTACTTCGTGGGACGCGGGATAACAACTCTACCGTCAATGGAATGCAGGACTAGGCAGGTGGTCGGTCGTTACTAGGTCCAGGGTCTCACAATTGTTTATCTTGTGAGGCTGTTTTGTGACACCCAAAAAGGTGTAGTGGGGTGTTTTCTCGTTTTTTTAGTGCCTCTATCAGTTTCTTTCTTTCGTCCTCCTTATCTAAGAATATCCTAACTGCTGGTGAATGCCCCAAATTGGGCTGCTTATATAGGCAGGCCAGCGGTGGTGGGGGGAGGGTTCCCCCACCTGCGGCTATTTCGTACACTAGTTTCCCCCTCTCTTAACTGACGCTTTAAATCTTTATTAAAATATGGAAACGTAGATAAATATTTTCTGGGCCGAGAAGAGAGGAACTTCTAATTATCGTGATAAAGAGGTTGATTCCACGTATACCAATAAAAATATCAGGAGATATTAAACTACTGTAATTCCTGCAATTATAAAGAAGGGAACATTTTCATTAATATATAAAAAGACATTGACTTTTCACTCACTCTTAAAATAATCATATTCATCCTTAATCTTGCTGTCACCAAGTCAACAATCGTTTCTTACAGAATGATAATAGCGTACAGAGAATATGTTGTGGTATGACGTCTCACCTATGTCAAAAACCTTACAGTTGTTTTTACGTCAAAGGCCCCATGAAAACCGCTCTGTCTTAGACTCTTCGCACTATCCCATCTGGCCCGAGTATGTCTTTCTCTTCCAACGGAAGCTTTAAATATTCCGGCCTTACTTTCACCCGCACACTCTCCTTGGCCACATCTAGTCGTTGAGAAGTGTGTGCTGCCAGGCCACCTTGGCTGTGAACCGTCCCTACTACAGTAACTAGATATATATTTATATTCAATAGTAATCATTAGTTGTGGTATATAACCTCGCTTTTTTAATAATTATTAACCTAAGAAGAAATACACTAAAACCTAACTCCGGTCGGGTGCTCTATCCTCTGAGTTATCCGAGCACGAGTATGCCAATACCAAATCTCTTAAGCCGCGCTCTCACGAACCTTACAAAAACAACGCCAGAAGTGAAGCCTCTTTAAGAAATCGGCCAAGCGATTTTGAAAGAAATTAATAAGAAATCATTCAATAGCAAGATATAATTAATCCGAGCAGTTGAAAACCACTTAAAACATTATATTTATTTCTCCCTCAAATGACAACAAACTTCTCTGAAAAAAACTAAGTGGTTCAAAATCGTCAAGAAAATATTTTTTCTTTACTGATAGTTGTGCACTGTGATGATAGATGCATTATTTCCCTTGCTACTTACAATGTTTCACATAGGTATAGTACGTTTTCCACATTTTCAGCGCTTTCACTTAGCTTCATCAAGGGATCATTCAGCACCCGAAATTCCTTTCCGTAGTGTAAAACAGATATGCAGTAACATGCCAACACGTTTCCGAAAGAATTGTATATCTCCACTTATTATTTTAAACTCAACCAATTTATATACTCGACCTACTCCCGATTTCAGTCCCATGCTTAAAACAGACGATAATCATAGTACCATGGTTTATCTTTTCCAACGTCTCACCTAAATTTTTCTATTATAAAGTAACAAGGAAGTAATGAAGGAAATCTAATATTCTTTATACATTAAACTTACGTTTTCTTTTTATGTTTTTCAAATTTAACAGATCTCATCGTATTCTAAAAAAAAGTTTGCTATATTAAAATAAGCGTTTGCGTTATGGCATGTTGTGTGAGATGCCAATCACGCCTCAACTTTCCAACCTTCATTCCCATGTCCCTTCACATCACTGACGTCTGGTCGAAGTGAAAAGTTATGGCATTCCTGTGGTGGAATAGACTGCTTTCGTACATATTGGGAATTTATTTTCTCTCACTAGATTTCTGAAAGATCGAGAGCTTAAGCATTCACGAAATATTTTATCGTGAATAATTTTTGAAGCATAAATAACGCCTTTATATAAGTTGTATAAAATGCATTTGTCTGGTTAGTGTTTTTTTTTTTTTTTAAATTTTGAATTTAAGCCATTATGCATTATTGAGCTATGCCGTCACCATAAAATCATTTTGGATGTCTCCCACAATTTTAATAATTTTTAAATGAACACTGTACCATATTTGAAACCATATCGTTATTCCATCAACCATTATTTTGAAACCTAAACACGAATTCGAATCTCTAACGTTACATTGATATCGATTGACAAAATATTTTCCTTAGTTTGCAGCTTAGTGTCGCATCAAATTCAAAGAAGGCAAATGCGTGGACACCACATATATGCTTCGACGAGGATCCCGACCAACAGTAACCTTCAATCCCACACCCAACACTGTCAGATACCTTCTTAGGTTTCTCGCCAGCTTCACTGGGAGCTCCTGGGCAGATTTTTAATGTATATATTGTATGAATACGGTATGAGTGTGAACTGTATATATCGAATGAGTTGAATTGTGTATAAGGTATGAATGAGTTCTTATATCACAATTATTGATGCTGGATAGGCATATTGTAATTTTACAAATAAAAAAAAACAAGTTTGCAACTGTGATCTTTGAGTCACATTGAATAAACCACTTCGCTTATAAAGCGATATGGGAGTGAGAACGTTATAAAATTAAATAAAAAATAGTTTTACTGTGTTATAATAGTGAATTTACCTAATTTTTTTAATTTACTTAATTGAATTTTCTCAAATATATATTTATAGTTTGTTCACACTTTTTTTTAATTACAAGCTTTGATTTTCTTTATTCTTCACAAAAATCTTTTGTATAACTGTTAATAATAATGTTTTAACTCACCATTTCTTTTGTTGAATTCATTGATTGTTCCTGCACTTTTTTGGGAATGTTTCTGAAAGCTTCCTTGGCGTAAATATTCCTCATGGTCTTAATGATTCAAAATCCCTGCACGATAAATTATTTAACGATTTACTGCTATAATTTAGTCGTCCTGGGTTTAAAGGGGTAAAAAGGAGGCAATAAGTTGCATTTCTAGGTGGTGACGCAACAGTATTTTTTTTTTTATATTGAAACTTTTTTATTGTGCTAAAATTACAATCTGGCTTATTAGGCAATAAGTAATTGTGATAAATGTGCTCATTAATAACAGTATTTTAAGACATTTTTATGACATCTTCACTGATTATTCCAAAAATGTTTGGGAAATTTTACTTAGAAACATTATCCTACTGTATATTCTTTCTTGTTTTTAATGAGTTCCTTCCCCTCTCGACGGTAATTCAGTCGATAATGGCAAGGAACTGAGTCACTGTCGGTTACTGTGGAGTTAATGAACGACTGAAGTATGAAATTGGTGAGTCATGAACTACTTATATATGCTTGTCCGTTCAGTCAACCTTCTGTCGTTGTATGTGTTCAATAAGTGCCCAACTAATTATATGGGATAAAGTACAACTATTAAGTAGTTGTGATATTTAAAAATATATCTGTACCTCGGAGGGATACAACACTTAAGGTATTAACAGGTGATCTTCAAAAATGTTTGCGGTCACCCCTTACAACAAATTGCATTAGCTTTTACAAGAGAAAACTTTGGACGTTGAATTACACCCTTTTTGATTCTTCTGATTCGTCAGTCCATTGTATTATGTGGGACGAATCCAAAGGAGCTCGTGTTGTATCCCTCCGAGGTACAGATATATACGGTTATACTTAGAGAGAAAATAATAGTTTGTACCTAATCAAATGTAAGCTCTGAACAAAATAGTGTTAATGATTTTAGCAGGTTTTTGTTTAATTTACTCAAGAATTCTCCTCTACACAGACAATAGGAAACAAACCAGCAGATATTTCAGTGGCATACCTCCGTTCTTTATTTGTTTACAAAACGGTTCTATAATAGCGGTCTGTGTATGAAAACATGTTTGGGAACCTTCGGAGCTGTATCCCACCATACACATTTCTCTTGCAGCCAGGGCTGCAAAACGTTACACACCCCTGACGTAGAACATCCAATAATAACCATTGGAAAATAACAGAAAACGGATCTTTGTCATCAGAGAGGTATTCACCACCGATGATTTCTTTTTATCAACAGAGAAAGAGGAACAATTTTTTTTTTTGATCAATTTTGTACACGAGTATACAATAGTTTTGACTGTAGTTTTTTTTGTTGTTTTTTAAAGCCCTTTATTGAATATACACAGATTGATTTACAGATTTCACAATATGGAATCTTTACATAAATGCACCGCGTGCTTATTATATTTACTGTAGCGTAGCAATATTTTATATAATGCGTGAGGTTTACAAGAATTTTGCCACAAGGCGTGTGAACAGAGAAAGTGATAGGGCTTACCTTAAGAATGAGTTGTGCTAATACTAACCTAAATCTATATAAACTAACTTAACCTAGTTTTCCCCGACAGCCTGCTGCCACCTATACGGGAATAGGGGTGGGGTCATAGTGTTAAACATTGGGTTTGTGAGGTGCTGCAACGAATCAAAAAACCTCTTGTGTCCCCTGACGATGAACTCGCCCACCAACGGACACCAAGCAACGGGTGCAGATCGCGCAGACGGAGTGGTCTAGACCACTCAGAAGTTGGCCCGCATTATTTTTTAGTTTATACAGTAAGCCACAGAGCAACGAAGTATTCTCTTCCGGGTGGGATTCTTATGCCAAAGCAAACAACCCTCGAGAAATTCTTTTAGACCCCCAAAAATATGTTATACCAACTTGTCTTGTCACGATTTCACCAATTACTACTGAGAGCATTCTCTCAGTTTGTCAGTCTCAGTTCTTTTTTTTTTTTTTATTCTATCTACCAATTTCATATCAATATACTTCTCGATCAATTGTTTCGGTACCGTTGTGTTTCAAACAGAAACACAAAAAACATGTTTTTGCAGGCAGGGAACTTTTCATTTTTCATTCCTCTAAGTCTTCTCTATGACTTCCCCTAGGCGGTGTGAGCGCTTGTTAAAAATGTCAGTTTGTATTTGAATTTAGTGACGAGCTCCCCCCCCCCTACCGCCCTACCCCCTACCCCTACCCTATCGTCTTGAATTTGCCGGTTTCTAGCGAACTACTAGTAATTGGAAATAAGTGTTCATTGTTTCAATACCCGCCATGCCACAATCAGTTTGCACAACCAAGAATCCAATTAGATTAAGAAGGATGTTTATTTATATAAACATAATACACATATATATACTTATATGTACATGTGTAAGACGTGGTCTAATTTTTTTCAAAACTTCCATTTTTAAAATGAACATACCAACTAAGACTCAAGGACATGCAAAAAAAACAAAAACATTAATCACACCGAATGATAGATACCATTTGGCCTATCAATCATAATAATAAGAGAGAAAAAATCAAACGTATCAACATATACATACTTTTTTAAGAGTTCTGAAAACAGGACCGTAATCTTATCATAAAATCAAAAGAGCCCAAAAGCAGCCCAGGCGCCGAAGGTTGGAGATTCCAATAGGACAATGGTCGCTAGTGGCTGAAAACTGGCCGTTCCTCCATCCGCGTTCCGACCATTTTGCAGACAGACCATCCTCTTCCTCTGTGAATAGAGCTCGCTCCTTTCTCTCTAGGGGATGTTTCGTATTCGACGTGAGCCGAAGATGATCGGCTCAACGTATCTCCATTCTCCTAAAGTGGCCATATCTTTCAGTTTGTTGAGTATAGCGGCTAATACATTACCGTATTTTTTTTTCAATAATAAATCACTATTTAAAAAAAAAATTACGATCTGCACAAGGGCAATATATAGCAGTGATAAATTCATCAAAAGATACTTTCATTCATACCTTATTTACAATATACATTCATGCAATACAGGCACATTCGTATTCATAATCCAGGGATCCCGTAATGCGAACGCAGTAGTCTCTCGTCTTCGCTGGTATGGAAATGGAGGCAAGGATTTGGGAGATCCCACGGGCTAATCATGCAGCCGCATCACTACTACGCAGAAGTGGGTACTGAAAGGTAATTCTCAGAGAGCTCGAAATATCTGAAATCTGCAGGCTTTAACCCTTTCAGTCAGGAAAAATTTATGTCTAAAAATTCTGAATAATAATACCATGGAAATAAGAATATCGACAACTTTATCCACTTTTGTAGACTACGCAACAGTGATTTCGTTAATATCTCGGTATAATCCCTTTCTCGTAAGATGGGGGAATCGAGAACGTGTCTATATATTTTTGGGAGTACAAGACAAATTTAAAAATTGTAAATGGAAATATCGGGTGGGACAGGTTGGACAACGAATACAATCACTGCTGCCAACTGTTCATTTCGACATCGCAACAACCGTGGACATTATTTTTTACAGTCAAAGAAACCAGTTTGCAGGAATTAGGTTACCAGTCCCAGCATGGGCAAATCTGAAACGTTTCCATTTGTCTCGTTTCAATTTCATTTTGAATTGGTTAAAATATCATTAATACTGTTATATTTCCATCATTCTCTACCATTCGGAATATAAATTTTATAATAGCGTACTTTGGAACTCGAATGAAATGGGAATAAAAAACTATTGTGATATTCCTTTGATTTAAAAGGAAAAGCCTGCTAGTAATTTGATTAACCACTGAGAAACAGAAACGAACCCATCAGCAGAAGAGAAAACCCTGTCTTAAAACCAGTAGTTGATGGCAGGTGGGGAAGCATTGTCTGGGCTCCGTATTCAGGACCACAAAAGGCAAAATTGCCTTAAATACTCCAAGATCCACGGACCAACTAAAAGAGGACTCCCCACCCTCAAAAAAAAAAAAGTAAAAGCTTTCCGAGAATTTCAATTTAAGACGGGAAGCTTTTGCCAGTCACTTTCCTTTGGACCATTGTCCCACTCGTATTATTACTCTCAACTCTTGGGACTAATTGCGCTCGCTTCCCGATTTTGAATCATTTCTTATTTACAATATTAGTAATTTCGTGCAATGGATCCTATCTATAATTATTATTTCGGATGCTACCGAATGACGCACGGGTAGTATATACAACGGTTATATACAATTTACTTTAATCGAAGTAATCTTTTTGTAAATATACACTTTTGGGCTCCTTAGTCGGTTTTCAAAGCTATAAACTATTATTTTCACTCATGCGCAGGTCGGTCTGTTTCAATAGTTTTAGTTCCTCTCTTTGTCCTAAAAATGTCAAATGTTCCGTGCAAGCTACATTTAGTGGTCCAATGGCGTGAAAAATGCTGACGATTTCATAAAAAATAATAATTCCATCGATCATTGTACGTTGATAAAAACATGTAATGTTTGTCGAGTTATTTGGGCGTTAGAATTTACAGAAAATAATGTAACTTTATAAAGGGGCTGGCAATTTTTCGAGCTAGAAAAATGAAATTGTTCCTTTAGGTTCCACTTAATGTTCTGACGAAGTGAAAAGTAAACAAGGTTTTTTAAATTCAGTTGTTTTCAAATTTCACGCTTTGGGTGGATAAAAACACTGAACTGTCCCGGACTGTTCTCGGAGCCCCCCCCCCCCACCTATGTTAAGCTGTGCAGGTCACACTCCATTATCTAACCATCTTATATATCAATTAATACGTCCACTCAAATCTTAACTATTGCTTATAATTATTGCAGATATTACTGACTGAGTGTTTGCCCCGATAAACTGAGTCCCTATTTTGATTTGATAAGCATAGCAGATTAGAAAACAATCATTTAAAGATATTAAATTCAATGCCGCACGGAGGAATGTGGATATAAACCCCACAAATTACTTGTACTTTGTAATTGAAACAGTAAAAAAGTGTATAAAAGATTCGTAGACAGTGACAAAAACATTTTGTCATATTACAAATATTTCTTTCAGAATACAATTTAGTTCCATTAAATTAATTATAGTTTTCATCAAAAATATGAAGCTGAGATTATTGTATTAATATCTGGGCATTCAAAAAACACCTAGGAGTGATAAACCAACTAATCAATTTTTCAATTAACCACTTCATTCAGTAGCGTACCTCGAGCATTTGTCACCTGGGGTGGTCCCCAATTTTACCACCCATCTAAGTCAATTAAAATTAGTAGTTGTTTACATATAAGCGTGTTTACATATTCATTTATCTTGTTTTTTTTTATTAGAAAGGAATGGAATTTTCAAAATTTATATCATATGTTTCCAATGGAAAGTATCGCTAAATCTCGATTTTACCACCCGGTGACATATCTTTATGTTATCATCAAGAATTTTTTGCTTTTTTCACTGATTAAGTAATTTTTGTAAAATAGATTACTTCTTGTAATTATTGGGTCTGTTAGAACCTTATTATATTATTGATTTTTTATATAATTTTGACAAAAATATTTATTTATTTTTTAAACCAAAATATGTCCCGCACGAGGTGGACCACCCTCATTGCCCCCTCCCCAGATACGCTTCACGGTACTGAATTCATTCAGTACATCTTCATGGAGTAAAGTACTGAATGACGAAGAAATCGAGATGCAACGCCATAAGTAGGTTATATTAATTGTTTCTCGATGGTTCACAGCTACCATTGAGGTCGTTACATGCACGTGATCGCCATTAGCAACAACTGTTCATTATGCATGTGATATCGAAGCTCTGTCCATCTACTGAACACTTACCACTAAGTAATGGTATCGTGGTAATCCCTAACGAATTAATTAGTCATTCGTGTATCTTCATAGTTTGGCCTCATTGTTCATAATGGAGAATTTATACAATTAAACAGGAAGTGAAGGACTGGCTATGTTTCGTGAGCAAAAAAGTGTAATTTTACCACAAACCGGCGATAGGTGTATTTGTCACGCTGATAACGTTTCCTTTCAAAACCGTGTTGACAAAAATATGCATAAAATATCCTCTAGTTGAACCAGAAAATGTATTTCCCAAACATTTTCATTACGTTTTTTCTCTTTTTTCTTGATCTTGACTTGTAACTTCAATGAATACGACTGGGTGCAACTATATCGACTATGCACTATGCAACTTGTGTTAACAGTTTTTCTGCTGAACTTAAAATATGAGAATAAGAGGTTCCTAGTGATAGTGGTGTTGAAGGTAGAGGCGTGCTTTTCACGTTTACTCCCGGGCAGATAGCAAGACGTTATTGAAATCCATCGAGACTTTGTATTGCTAGAATCAACAGGATTCATGTATGGGTAGAGGGTGTTTTTGGAGTTGTTGATCAATTGCACTCATGTCAGGTTCATTCGAGATCACAAAGGGAGATACTTTGCCTTCATGAAGGTACGGGTAGGTCTGTCTGTCTGAGTATAAATATAATAAATAAAGTAGATAAGTCGATTTCATTGACTTTTCAGGACAACACTTTTAACTTGTATAACAATTCCAAAATGCTGGAATGGTAGTATAAATTATTTTCGTTTACGAATTTTTGACTGTTAAAGTAATTTGATGCTGTCAAAATATAAATTAATTATGTAAAGACTTTATTATATTGTAATATTATTTAATTTAACATAATGAGTTAACCACATTTGATCATGACTTTCCTTATTTTGCACGTGTTTTTTCTTTAATTATGCACCAAACCAATAATTATCTTTTACCGAATAAAAATCCCTTGGACAATATTTGTAAATGTTTAGCTTTAATTTGTAACACGCGGTAGTTAGTACAATGCAAGAACACTACTTTTCAATTTAAAATATAAACTTGTTTTTATTGTAATATTATGAAAAGCCATTGTTACAATTATTTTACTCAACATATTCAGATGGCCATATTCTATTGATCAGAATCAATTGGATATTTTTCGACGAATCACAAATGTTTTTATCGCTCATGGAATGTACTTTCTATCAATGGAATCTTATCCATCTTCTTTTTTAGCCGCACTTATCGGGATTTGGGATTTTTGAAATAACAATCAATTGAGATTGATTGACATGCGTACATTTTCCTTGTCAATTTATAGAAAGAGTTTGAAATTCTTCATTATTTAGATTTGTCTTAAAAAAAAGTTCATAAGAAGATTCAACTCTGTACTGTAGACATTGTACTTTTCTCTAAAAAAAATTTCCCGTTTAATGTCAGATTTCTTTAAAATAAAAGGTCCCCTTTTCATGGTTAGGACTGCAGTATCATTAAAATCCTCCTAAACTATCGACGTTACTAAGAATGTTTTGTTTTTTTCTTTTAGTACACACTTATTAGCTAAATCATGTCATCTAAATAATTTGTTTTCATGTTTGCTCTTTTTTTTTTCTTTTTGAATAAGGGCTTGGTAACTGCCACACTCCACATGACTGTGATCATTACCCAGAAATTTGTTATCTATTATCTTCAAAGTAGAACAATGCTGGATCGCAAAGAAAAACTTCATTGCTATTTTATAATTTTTATTTTGTCCACCGCACGTGACCGAATAAAAAGTAATCTCCCTAACACATATCCCATCGTGTTCGTAAATACACGAGGCTACCTGACTCGACCCTCTACCTGATATTGTTTCATCCCTTGGAGAACAATCGGCTTGGCCATTAGCAAGATTATGAACTGTCAAGTTGAAAGACCATAACTTTTATAAAAAGAGATGGATGTGTTCAAATAATGGGTTGATAGACATTGTAATAAGTCAAAGGTGAACGCCATTGTTTTTGTGTCATTTTTTGATCGAGTTTTGTCTCGCCTTTTAGTTTCGTATGTTTTTTCAGCTAGATTATGATGAGCACTCTTTCTCCTATTAAAGTTTTTTAGCATCTACATTTTCAATACTTAAAATTTTCATCTAGAACGCAACACGTTTGGTGGTTTGAATGCAATATTTTGTCCTTTGTACAATGAGCACATTTTCGAAATGGTCAAATCTGAATTTAAATATTTTTTTGACGTGATTTTTCGACAATAATGGCTTTCATGTACTGGGAATTGGTTTGAGGAGTGTAATCTTCTTTCCTACAGAAGATATACATATATATTTTTTATCGTGTATTTTTTCAATTAACCTCCCTAGAAAACAAGTTTTTTGTTGCCACTAAAAACTACTTATACTACGTATAATATTCATCCGGAAAGACCAGTTGGGATAACTTATCGAGCTGCAAAATATGTGCTAATTCCGATGACTGCATTTACCTACACCAACTGGACAAATGTAAACAAGGAAAACGAAGTTAAAATGACAATTCGAATGTCATTTGTGAAAAAACGTAGACCTGCTATATTTTCAGTACCAAACATTAAAAGGAAGAAATGGCAAATCAACAAATGTTAAGCTACCTCAACTTAGTTGTAAACTTCACATCGGAAATTCTATCTCATGCAACAGAATCAGACGTAACTGATTTACACGACATAAACTACACAGCAAAAGAGACCTTAAGGTTAATCATTTTTCAGACAACTCGACTTATCCGCTTTTTCACGACCGCCACACTTGTACATATTATATATTTCGCTAACTATTATCATTTCTCAACTCCCAGTTCAGAAACTATTTGAGCGTTGAAGTTCTGACCGTTTCCCCAACCTTGTGGGCTCATTAAAGACACAAAGAATTTCAATAATACTCATTAATATTTTATTTGTTCAATTTTTCCCCCTTAAAGCTAACTTTTTGCTATTTACAAAAGGGACTCCAATCCATCAAACGGTGCCTTATCGATGACCATCCCCGATATTACGGCTCCTCAACCAGCATCTTAACATAAGGCTTAAAAGAACAAAAGGTGACCAGTGCAATACACTCAATTGCAAACAACTTGTTAGGTTTTCATAAAATTTACTTAAGGGCAGCGTTTTGAAATACCATGTAATAATGATAATGTAATAATAATGTACTGTTCTACTCATCTATACACTCAAACTCCCATTACATTTTTGTATGGCTCTTTTAGTGAGTAAAGCCCCCCAGATTTTTATTTTGAATGCCTATTAGAGGTAAAAAAAACACGAGTGGACACGATTCAAAAAAATTTAAAACCGAACCACTCTATTGTGTTATTCTGAAATTCACGAGAGCGGAGCTAAAGAGATTTCATATTGGCTAGACTAGTGTCCGTACATGATATTTCGGGTGAAACTTGGCTGGTTGGATTGTTACGTCCCAGATTCGGGCCCCAAATAATAAATTTATTAACAGTTGTTCAAAAGTAGGATCGTACATCACAACTATTGATTATTAATGCGTTTTTAATTGATGACGTCTACGTTTTACGATAGGCATCGAGTGTTTCTGTCAGTTTAGCACAGAAACTTTAACTTTTATCACGTTTTTATCATAAATTACGGAGGTCAGTATAGATTCTGTATAAATGAATCTAATTACAGTAGGTCATTATGTGTCCTGTAGCTTGGCTACATTTTATACAATTTTTTATTAATTTTGCATTGCGATTTGTGATTATTACAAAATTAGAATGTACATTAAAGTCTTATTAAGAGGAAAACAATAGAGTGGTTCGATTTTAAATTTTCCAAAAATAGTTTTCAAACTATGTGTCTGTCAAAAACGACTTGAATATTTTATTTGATTCGTGGCCACTTACGTCTCTACTGGGAATTCAAAATTTTAATGTACATTAACTCTCCAAAAAAAAAAAAAAAGATATATATATAGTACGTGATATATATATATTCGAACATGAGTCATAAGGAAATAAATACCCTAGCAATAAGAAGAAGGTTATTTTTATTAAGTCGCGAAACAACCAGAATAATATATTCACTGTATAACTTGTCCTGTTTACGTTATTTTCGGTCCTTAATGTTTTCATTCCTGTGTATCTTTGTCTATACTGGTTATTGTAAGTATCCTGTTCGTCCAATGTATAATGCATAATAATAATGGCGTGTAATGGGGCTTTTATTGACAAAAGTCAGAAGATTTCTTAGTTAAAACTACCATTTTTATCGTGTTCTCAACCCATGTTTAAGAAGACGCATGCGTGATTAATTGAAGCTGCAATTAATTCACAAGAATACGTAGAATTTAGCAAAAATAAAATGCCTAGAAATCCCTGAGGTATCGTCCCCCCCCCAAAAAAAATAAGTTGTATGTTTAAATAACACGGTTTCCAACAGGAAGTGGGTTGGAACTTTGGGGTTATGTTGCGGGCGCAGGTCTCAAGCCACAGCCAAATTGCACCTCTATCTTGAAAGTCGCCGCAGATATTGTTACCACTTTTTATTTGCAAAAATAGCCCTGCGGTTCGATACCTTTGTCTAAATGTCAGATGTCGCTGGTTCGGTTAAGAAACATACTTATGAAAGGCACGTTCGAGGTGTTAAAATAAATAAATAAATAAAAAGTAATAGACATATTTATCTTGTCAAGGAGAAATTTCACCCGAAAAGTTGTTCTCTTTTATTTAAGTAGGGGTCGATCGTCTTCCGTGGCTGTTGTGTGTAGGCTTATTCTTTGATCGCCATCGGAACGAGGATTCAATCAGCGGTAATTGTATATTCAAAAACACCTCACAATATGCGGATTGGTCTTTAGTTAAACCGCAAATATAGTACGGAAGTGTGTAAGTGAATTAAATCACTTTTAGATTTAAAAGTTCTTTTTTCGCTGTGGTTGATGGCTCATCGAAGATAATAATTCAAATAAAATCAAAAGCTATTCGAAAGGGTGCTGTGCTCAATCCGATTTCAATTATGTTGTTTTTGACCAATATTTCATCTATTTCAATGTTTCTTATTTGTTGAAAAGGCTGGTGACTGAGATTTGTCACATAAATTGAATTATTTAAAAAAAAAAGTTTTATTTTTCTCAATCATTTAAGAAACTGAAATGTGCCTTCACTTTCCATACCCTTGCTTCAAAAGTCATAATTTATATAAAAACATGCCAGGCTGTAAAAATAAAAAATAAATGGTTCAACTAATAATTACTAGTAATCAACCCTTCTCAATTGGCTTTGTCGTAAATTTAATTGGAAGCCATAGGTAATAAAAGTACAACCTATCTTGAGGAATAAAGGAATGAAAATAACCACCTGAGAAAAAGTTCAGAATAATACGGTCACCCAAGTTAGGAAATTCTCTATGGCTGCGTTTCCTATTTGAAAACTTTTTCCTTTCTAAGCAACACTTCACCTCACTTGAAAAATAATCGTCTCCCAAATAATAATAAATAAAATAACCCCCTCCAGGTGAAAGTAATGTAAGAGGACTATCTCACTTTGTTTGTACCCTGGCCGATATTTTACTAAATATAAGTTTGGAGAAAATGTGAGCAAGTATTGGTCTCTCGTCGGGGTGTATTCAAACAGGATTGAAACCTTGTCCTTGAAAGTTATTTATGGTCGAAGTGAATGAATGCTAATTTCCCTCCTAGATCCTGACTTTTTGCATAATCGAAAAGTTAGAAAACGGAACCTCCTGCAGAAAATAGTACCAAAAAAGGAAATATCCTTCATGACCGAAACTATATTCCTGTTAAGTATTCTCAGTTTTTGTTATAACGCCACACAGTGTTTGGAAAGTCACTTTTTTTCGGGATACATGTCAAACTCTACCGGTAAGCAATAGACAAATGCGTATAAAATGAACACAATCTTATTTTGATCTAAATTTTCTTTAAGATATATGTAATGAAACTTTGTCTTATTTGGTATTATAATTATTTATCAACATTTGCTGTTTTTGACGGCTTTTATTTTATTAGATATCAGTGATTAAATATAAATATATTATTTTTCGCTTAACCAATTTCCATGAGATTTCGTAACTGATTATTTTGAAATACTTATGATATAATAGTATTTAACTGTAAAAGAAACTCGACTAAAGTAAATAAAAGCTGACCTAAAAATGTTGTTTTTAATAAAACTGAATATTCATAAAAACCAACATGTATTAAATGGATAATTTTGCTCCGGTGAAAACGTGTCCATGAATGAACTAAAGCATCGATATTGAGCTACGTAATAAAAAAATCACGTACTCTCAATTCAAAACTTTTGGATGAAAGCTGAAAAAGCAAGCAGGTACATGCACGAGCCCTCCCAAACGTTCATACGGTTCTGCGGTTTCTCGGGGAGGCATAAAACTGTATTATAACGCTAAGATCCTATTGTATGCGGTGTAAAAACGGCCCACCCTACCTACTAAAAGATAGAATAAATGAACTTCTCTATGGCTCATCTCTCTGAAATCCATTCCGCTCGGTTTATTCTGGCGTTCTGCTACATATATTTGCATAGCGATCCAAGACATTAACGATATCAGACATACCGTTAGCACTGCAGAAATGAGTTCTGCAGAAGAGCAAGAACCTGCTGGTTTCTCAGTCCGCTGGAGAGGAGGTATTCCTCTGTACTCCATCGCTTCCTCAGCCCATCACTTCCTCCGAGTTCAATTTTATGGGGCCGACGTATCTTGCCGAAAAGATTGCCTTTTGTAAGCTACGGAGTTACTCTGTTTTTTTTTTAGATATGCAGTAATAACCTAGTCCAGAGGTAAAGGATTTACTTTCAAAATGGTACTAGGGTCCAATCTTCTTTAGTATGTCTATCGATCTGTATATTCTATGATAAAAAACAGTGATAAAAATGATACAATTGATCCAAAATACCGCGATTCGAAGTATGCTTATTAAGTTAAGTGTTCAGGAAAAAAAACTGAATTGAAGAGAAGTGGAGCCTGTTTAACTAAATTTCTAAAGTAGCTCCGGATCTTCTTAACAATTTAAGTTACGATTTTCCTCAGTACACATTACAGACGCTATCGCAAAAATAATTTCAAACAAATTGAATTTTGAGAGCCAACAATAGATCGCTAATTTTACATTATTTTTTAAAATTTTTGTAGCTAATCAATAATATTGTTGTTGTTTTTAAGAGCCGTTCAGTGACCGAGATCGTTTAAAAAATAAATTTCCATAATCTGGTCCGAAAATGCTGATTTGATAAAAAAAATTGAAGCGGAGACTGAGGCCTGGAGCTCAGACATCCCTCGTTATTGTTCTTCCACTATTCATGTCCTCTTGAAAAAAATGGTTCTCTAAAAATAAAATCTTTGGGCTTGAAAAGAAAAGTGACGCAACTAATCGTCAGAACTACTAGGGTATACACTATTAGTGGAAAATGTTTGTTTGGTATGCACTTGTTTGTTTTTTAATAAAAAAAATCACGAGGTGGCAATCACCGATGACTATGTTTTTAATTCAGTGATTCTTAGGATATTTTGGTACATTCGTTAATCTGCCAAAGTATGTTTTTGGTACTAGAGAGACTTTCCGGGAGGTACGGGACGTCACAGTTGAACGGTGGCCAGGGCAGGAAGTGAGTAACGGCGCTCAGCATCCTCCCCACAGTTCCCAGCCAGCATCGCATACACTCCCTGCCTTCTTAATAAGGGCATATTGCCAACACACTGCCTCTTGTACCGACAGTAATGCATGCCCAGGGCCAAACCTAATTCGTGTCATTCAATAAACGGTTTGGTAATGAGGTCCACCTTAATGGTACAAAAAATGAAAGAAAAATAGGACCATATTGGGTACTGTGTTTACATTTACAGACTATCAGGCCTTGAGAAAAGGCCTGTAAGAGTCCTAGTAGAGTTCTGATGGAAAAAATAAATTATCTTCGAAGAGGCCGTAAAAGAGGGACTATCGTAATTTTTATCTTGAATTTTACAATGACTTTTGGTAAAAATAAAATAGTTAACAATTAAAAAAAAAAATTTATTGTGCCTAGTTCGCTTTTAAGTGGTCATAAATGTTGCCATTTAACAGTTTTACCTTTTTTTTAACTTTAAATAATTGCTGTAGTTATACAACGTTTAATCAGTTTATTTTCTTATTTCTTAAGCATATGTTATATTTATTGTTCATTTATTTATGCATATTATTTTTATTTTTTTCTCTTATAACTTACATGGACTTTAGTTTCGCTAAATTGTTTTATACAAACAGTTATATTTGCTCTTTAGTGGCAAATTCTCACATAAAAAAGGAATCATTCTATTCTATTATATTTTGTAGCTTCTCGTCAATGTTAGGTCTAAATTACATAATAGACTAAGATTGTAAGTTTTATTCCCTTTATGTGTACGTTCTAACGAATGTCATTACCTGTTTCAGGCCCTGCATTAGGTGACATGTGGGATGTGGGAGGTGTGGCTGTGGGCCGCCCTCTGTTCAGGACTAGTACTCTCGGCCCCCCACCTAGGGGAGAGCACGGAGCTAGCCTGGTTGCTAGTCCACGAATCTCCCCAGCAGTCTCCGCTTGTTCTGCGAAGAATTACACCCAAGAGTGTCTTCCTTGCGCCGACCTTCACGTCCTGTTCCGAAGGATACAGACAAGATAATATGGGTCGCTGCGTCAAAGTTGTCAAATTGAACCAGCAGGCCCAATGGGAGTTCTTCTTGCAGAAGCTCAACTCCATGTATGCTGCACCGGTAGAACCTCCTAAAAAAGAATCCTCTTCCAACTCCCTCAGGTTCCCGATACCCATAGAAGAGGACCCACCATCAACAACGACCACAACTTTAGAACCCACGACATCTGCTACTACGGAGATGCCTACAGAGACTCAGTTCCTGATTGTGGTCGCCAATACAACAATGCCGATGGAGACTACAGCCGAAACTTCCACCACAGAAGGAACGACGTCGACAACGATGCAGATGACTGAAGAGACTGTACCAGCCTCCACGATGAGGACCACTCTAGCCATGGAGAGCACTACAATGCCCACTACAGTAGGATCCACAGGAATGGATACCTCAACCATGACAACCAGCATGAAGTGTGAAGACTGTGAGGATGCTGAGGAGACGGTAGTCACAGAGACCTTCACCCCTCCTAAGAGCACAGTCCGCTTCCCTGACTTTCCTGATCAGAGGAAGCGACCATCCTCCTCCTCTTCATATGTCAGATTCCCAGAGAGCTATCCCGCTTCTGTTGTCTCTCCCTATTGGTGGCCTCATTCTTGGGATAGGTCTCAGGGATTCTGGCAACCCCAACCCCAACCTCCTTCCCCCCACAACAGGCCCACCTCTTATCGACCCCATTGGTCGACTCCTTTCTAACCCCACTATAGTTTTTAATTGTTTACACTTATTTCCCATCAACAACTATCTTCTAATTCGATTTTAAAAAGTCACTAGAATGATTTTCAAATATTGTGGTTTTACTAGATTTTAATGCCGCATGTTTTATTATTGTATGTGGTTTTGCTTTAGGCATTTATTTTAAAATACAATTATTACGGGTCAGTGTTGTGGTGCTTCTTTAAGTATGTAAAAACAATATAAAAATAATTTATACAAGTGCTGAATGCTGCCAAAGTTCGAACTTTAGATGGGAGAGTTTGTTTATATTGTTATTGTAAACAGAGTATTATTGAGTAGTTATTTATATGTAGCGTTTTTTTGTAAATAGCAATATCTTATCTATTATAAATATATAAGTGATTTGTCATGCACTTATTTTTTACTTCATGTTGTCAAATGTGAATTAAAAATCTAATCAATAAAAAATTGTAAATAATAATTACGAGACAACCTGTCATAATACCACAAAATAAAATGCAGCAGTAGGAAGTAATCATCTATCCCTCTGATGTATGATGGGTTAATACTTAGCTTATTGACAATATCTGTTTGTAGATAATAACTTACTTTGTCTGTTTGATAAAATAATTTTATAATATATAATTAACAATAAATAAATGTGTAAATAATATCACAATATGTATTGGGCAAGCTAAAAGCATTTATTTTACAGATTCAAATAAATCACAATAATGTTTAATTCTAGTCAATTTAGCTAACTGTTTGAGTTTTTATGATGCAAATAGTTTTATAAATGATCTGAAAACTCTTGTTAAGAGAAATTCTGGTTCCGGGTTGAATTTTGTACTAATATAGTTTGTTAAAAATATAAAATTGACAATTTCATTATATTTATAAAACTATATTGTTATTAATCCACAATGTAAATAACAAAGAAATTTTAAATTATTAGTGAATATATCAGAGGGAATATAAATAAGTGGCCAAAGCCATAAATTATAAATTTACATACATATTTATAAACACTTCTGAATTAAAGGATGAGGTCATCCCTAAAGGACTGTAGGCCTCCAAGTTCTTAACCACTGAATACTTCTTGATGTATGGTTTTAAAATCTTTGTTGTTTTAACATCCTATTTGCATGCATATTATTAATGAAGTATTAATTTTCACAGTTACCGTGCTTTATTATATATAGATTTTGTTTATATTCAGCTTACTAGATAAATATGCCAAAACCAATAGACCTTAATATATTCTTGCTAGATCTTGCCTTGTAGCAACTAAGCCTCAAATGTTTCAATTTCTGGTTAAAACTTAGTGTTTTTGTCATGATACAAACCATCGTCTGATAACAATTAAGTTACGTAGTGTTTATTCTAAAATTTATTTTCAAAAAATAGAAATAAAATAATCCATTTGTTATTATAAAGATTTATATCAAAAACAAAAAGGTTTGTAATATTTGTTTTATTATTTTAAATAACAGTGTATGATAAACAAAAAGATCCATATACACATTAAATGACAGGGTCCATAGTTCCTAAGACAAACCAAACTACAATACTTAATATCCACAGATTTGTATAGCGTAGAAACTATGTTTGTGCAATTAAGTTATTTGTGTCAAATATATTAAATATTTGTTGTATACTCGATCCAACTGCACTGTAATTATATTATCTGTAATGTTATGTATGGTTTGTTTGTACTATACTGCCAGTAAAAAAGTATTCAAAAACCCATTAACTGATTTTTTAACCTGTTTCATTTCTTAACTTAACCTCTTATAATTTTTTCACCAGCATCACAAGTAAATTCATTAGATAGAAATTAATTGTAGACGAAACATATGTTCTAATTTTAAAGTCATGCACTGTTTTTAACCAACTGCTAAGATAAGATATCCAATATGAAGGCCAAGAGGACTCTCTAAATATAATGGCATAAATACTAGATTGCTGTAGTATTAAGGAAGTTGGCAGATATTAACAATCTTTGACATTGGGCTTGAATTATTAACTTTTCGATTTTTTTATTATTATTATTTACCAAATCAACTTTGTCAGGATTCTCGCAGCAATCCAATCCAGTTCCCCACTGAGTAGGGGTAAAAAACTTGGGGTTTAGATTATGAAATTGACATGACATCACCTAACCAGTGGCTAACACAGTGGTACTCCACGTTTTTTGGCCCATTGCCCACATTCAGGTACTTTGCCCCTTCTATGAATTTGAGCACCTATCACCCCCTCCCCTAAACCAATCTCATTAGGCTTAATTTATTATTTATTTATTAATTATTATGATTTATTAAAATATTTTATTGATAATAATTATTGAGTTTGAAACAACATCTACAAAAAGTCAGTGATATCTGGTGAACTGGAATTTAGTGACAGTTGCAGATCACATATGATATCTGAAACTATCACAGATACTATCATTTATTTACCCCTGAGGTTCATCCCCCTTCCCAAATTATCCTAGGAGAGGGGGGATACCGCCCTCATTTAGGAGCAATTTCTTTATCTAGTCTAAACCTTTAGACCCCTATCGACTGTAATGGCAAAGGATTTTTTTAATTTAATAATACAGAAGTCAGATAAGCTAAACACTTCAGGAGGTAAGTAAGAAATTGATTGATGAAAAATTAAGACGTGTGAATATATCAGTCATCTTATTATTTACAAACCCATTAATATGACTTCAAAACGTTTACACCAATCCAGGACAAATCAACTGTAATATTATAAACAAATAAATGTTAAATTTCTTTAATGTTGAATTCTAGGAGTCAATAACACTCATGAGCTAAAGTTCCAATTATTGATTTTCACTAAGAACTTTCATTGTGATAGGGTCATATCTCGCCCTCACTCTGACTGTCAGTTATTTCCGTTACTAGCAGCTGTGGCCGGTGGTAATACATAAGCATGTAACATCCTCCCGCTAGGCTATATGGTACTGTGCCAATTCTCAATATAACTTGCCAATTGACTGGATGCCGAGTAGTTCCACCATTCTTTGTTCTCTCTGATTAGTCATTTAGGTGTTGTGTAAAGAAAGGGTAACCTCTCGTGGATTTTCTAGAGTATCCTATGTGTAAAAGGTTCATATCTCTAGGAAAATACAAAAACTACGGTAGATGACCTTTTAAACTGACACTCCATTCATTGTCATTCCGTAGTCATCAAATTGCTGTTTATTTGTAGCTCCCTACAAAGATGCTACTAGAGTGGTCATTGCTCTATAGTCATTATATACAAGGATTTGCCTTACAAATTAATTTTTTGAAAATATATTAATAATTTTTTTTCTTGCAAGAAACCTAGACATTTCGCTATGGACTGCTCTGAGTCCAAAGTTCAACAATATTGCTCTTTGCCTCAACTGAACTATCATGTGGAATCAATACTTATGTGTTGTAAAATTCCCAGCTCACTTATAAATTTTCTAATGTTTATGATAGTAAGAGACATATGTAGAAGCAAAACCTGTTGGAAAAACCAAAGTAATGGTTTAAGGGCTAATCTTGGGAGTACAAGGCCTATGCACCATTTACCATCTAAGGTGGAAACTTTGGTAGGCTTTGTCTGATTAATATAATTGTTAATAAGCAGTCCACTGCTCCTAATATTGCATAGTATTTTCACTTCAGTGAATAAGAGACTTTAAACTATAATGTATTCTCCCCAGTTTTTGAGTGCAATAAATTAATGAATAGAAAATAATAAACAATAATTTTTGTTTTGTTTTTATGCAAATTTGACCAGGCAGATGGGCTAAGCTTTGTATGTTTGGCAATAATTATTTAGTTATTGTTATTTAAATTGTAAATATGGTATAAATGCGATATTTTATCACAATTATCTATTGCCCTTCTAGGGTAGATTGTAATTTTCTTCAAAGATTTATTATTGACAAAAAAAAATTCTTATTTTTTTATTATTATTATATGTAGGGTCGGGTATTTGCTGTTTCAAACTTACAACTATGTATTGTAAACAATTTTGTTAGGAGCCCTGGGTAACAGCACCAAATATCAGTGACATACAACAAATGAATTAAAAGAACAATAACCACAATATTTGAGGGATAATGTTTATTGAAATTAAATATTTATTACTAACCAAAAGCGAAATATGTTTTAAAATTTGTTTAAATGTGAGATCTTGAAGATGTGTCCATCCTTTCCCTTAAATTCGGCCAGGTAAGAGCCCAGAAAATCTCAGTTTTTTCCTCATTTGTTTTATTGAGCCAATGGATTGAACCTTTGTGTTTTTCAATTTTGTGTGTGTTGGCTTATGTATCAAGATCCACGAAGTCGTATTTATGATTTACTGTTTGATGTTTTTAATTTTTTTTTATAAAAATGAAGATTTTTTTAAAGTGCGAAATTAAGCGACGTAGCCTCTGAGATGCTAAAAAGAAGAATGAAAATAATAAATAGTCAATTATTAATCAATTACTTTAATACATTAGTAATTATTTTTCTGTGACATTAAAGATTCTGACGCCCTGATTAATAATATGCATTTTGTGCTGTCTTAATTATGGCTAAAGTGAACAATATTCAATTAAAATTATTTAAGCTGTCATCAAAAGTGTAAAGTTTTACTTCTTGCCCCAGAGATACTTAAATTAAAAGCAAATGAAAAATAATGAAGGGTCAATTATTAATTGAAAATATTTGCCTACATATTATGTAAATCATCAAATTAAAAATCCTTGCTGTCCTGATTAATAATATGTATTATGTGTTAGAGCTCTAGTGGCCTATTAGTAAAAAATGTCCTTAACTCTGTCCATAAAATTGCAACCATTACGAAACCATTAATTGTGTGATGTATCACCCGTGACTTGAATTAGTTATTTCTCTTGAAGCTCTCTAAATTAGACGTAGGCTGTTTTTGGAAGGGTAGCTCTAAATGAAAGTGTACAAAGCCCTAAAACCCAAATAAAAATATTCATAATAGAAATTGAATATAAATGTTATAGCTTATATTAAATAATTCAGAATATCCAAGCAAAGAATTGTAATTTTTGAGTACATATATTTTAAATAAAACCTTTTAGTATTGAATAAACCTAATCTTTACAACAACTATTGCTAGGAATATTTGATATAGAATTTCAAAACATAAATTTTTGAATATTTATTTTGATAAAAACATTACAGACCAGGAACAATAACAAACTGGAGTGTTTAACCTCAATACACTATATATATATATATGTTTCTAGGGTAACAAGGGATAAGAACATTTTCATAGTATGTGACAATACATATTATATATTGCCATGAAATAAAAAAACCTTCCAACAAATAGTATTGGTTATCTAAATATTTTTCTCTCAAAAGGTTCTGTACTGCCGAAAAAATTTTGACTATGAATCAGCCATCTTTAGTGCTAGATTAATGTTTAAAAATAAAATTGCAGCTTTAATATAACATTGTTTGTGGTATGGCTTCAAAAAGTCATTTGATTGTCGACTTTCTGTTTTAGAACAATGGGAAATTCTAGTATATTGTTTATTTATGCTTTTCTTTTATAAATAAAATTATTTATTGTCCTTTTAATAGTTACAATTAGTGATAATGAGCAGATTTATAATTAAACATTTAATAATCAAAACTTTTTATGATTTTTTTTTTTTGTGCAAAGGTGGTAATTATGTTCATAGATTAAAATACTTCCAATCTTGACCATATTTGTTTTCGAAATCTGTCTTCCAAGAGTGATAAACAATCATCAAGAACACCGTGAGAATAACATAGCCAATGTACCACAAGATCAGTACAATTAAAATGATGTACCATAACAAGTTCATTGGGTGTTCATCCTGTTTGATGTACCTTATTTTTCACCTGAAATTAGTTTCA
Organism: Acanthosoma haemorrhoidale; assembly: GCA_930367205.1. Taxonomy (NCBI): domain Eukaryota; kingdom Metazoa; phylum Arthropoda; class Insecta; order Hemiptera; family Acanthosomatidae; genus Acanthosoma; species Acanthosoma haemorrhoidale. Next base: position 121,288,229 of record OV884011.1, on the reverse strand, counting down.
TGGATAACATATTCATAATTATTGACAATGATAAGGAAGAAAATCATACATCTTCATTTCAATAAATCATGAAAAGTTTATATACATGTATACATCTATATATGTATATATTTTATTATATATAATGGATCTATGAGGACGAATCGTGTAAAAATAAATGACTTTCCACTAGTAAAGCCCATAATATTTTAATGTATATGCATATTTATTGATGGACACAGGATGGGTATGGGTAAATTTGCCGATGAGGCAACAAAATTACCCAAAAATTAATATCCCATCTCTCTTCAATAAATTCAACAAAACTTTGTCTAAATTATTTTTATTTCTATTTGTAGTTAGTTTCCTACTCATACCTAGTTTTTCACGCTCGCATTTTGCTTTTGAACAGAATTTTTGTGAGTAAAGTTGAAATAGAAGTTATTCTCCTTCATAATATACAATTACTTAATTTTTCACAAAAATTGGTCTTACCTAGTTTTTCCCTGGATCATCGAATATAATTATATCAGAAGAGGGATTACTCATGTCATAAATATGATTCATGAAGGTCTAAAGCAATTATTACGAAACTAGTTGATCCATGGATCAGCAACCTCACAATTTTCATTTTTTTGTTTTACATCAGATATGAACTAGCTTCTATTTTTTGAAATACATTTAAAATAAATAAAAGAAATGGAAAGTGAAGGAACAGTATTGAGAGATGGCAATCTGCATGAATTAAATGGCTGTGAAAACTACATTTTTTCCGCATTGTGTGAAAATGTGATTGAAATAATGTGGAAATCATAATTCACTTCAGAAAGCTTGAAAAGTTTTCAGGGAGAAAAAATTTAGTTCAGAGTTATGAAACTGAATGTTTTCACATACTTTTACCATTATTATATCTTAATCAAAACATACACTGTGATTAGGTGTTGTTGGCTAATCATTTTGAAATTTCAGGCCGATTTTATGATATTATGACTGCCAAACAGACAGATGAAATAATGAAAAAGAATTGCCTGTTTCAAAGTAAAGCCTCTCGCTTTAGGTTTGGAATTTACTTTCAGCATTTAAGGGAAACTCCCAATCAGTTTAAATTTTATGAAAACAGTTTCCTCTACGAAATAGTTTTTTTAAAACACACATTGTGAAATATGCATATTCAGTTATGAGTGTAAAAAAAGGTTATAATAAATTTACAATGTTTTAAAAATTATATTTATAAATTACAGAGATTAATCTAAACAAAGAGATTGGAACTAATAAGTTCAAAACAGTGCAGATAATGAATCTACAAAATATTTTTTTCATATCCTCTAGCAATGCCAAATATTCTTTTCCTTCTTTCTTTTCTTAAAATTTAGTGACCCTGTGAGTAATAAAATTATCATCATACCTCCAAATAAGGAGCAGATATCAACAGATTCATTGAAAAATATTACCTGGAAAGCATAACCATACACTATATCAGAAGCTTGAATGATTGCCACAGGTCCAGCATGTTCTACTTGTAATGCAAGTGTCATTAATACTTGTTCACATAAATTAAATAAAACTAAAATAAATAAAAGAGTTAATTGATGAAAGCCAAAGGGTTTCCACTTTGAAAAGAAAAAAGAAAGAAAGGTGGTTTGAATAAAACTCATCAGTCCATAGTTAAAAAGTATCACTGAAAAATGTATAGACCTCAAGTCTCGTAAGATTACATTACCCAAAGAATCACACAGTGAGGCAATGATTGCCAATGTAACACCAGTAACATAATCTAATGTGAGTTCTGTTTGACTGAAGATAAACGAAGGTTTCATGACTAGAATGACACAACTCGTCAACACCAAAGCTATCGCAAAGTTTATAAGCGAACATGGCTCCTTCAACAGCCAACTTGCAAGAACGACTGTAAAAGCAGGAGCTGTATAGAAGAGTACTGAAGCATCCCCGAGTGGTATCAGTCGTACAGAGTGAAAGCTGCATAATAAAAACACTGTTCCCACCACAGATCTACAAACTAAAAGCTTTCTGTAACCTCGAGGGAAAATCTTTTCCCTTTGTTGAGCCAACGGAAAGATAGATGTGATCAGGATGGCAAGGAAGCTGAAGCATGACAGCTGTATAGGGTTTAAATCTGCCAAGAACTTTGCTATCAGGGAACAGAGTGAAAAAAATAGAGATGACAATGCGGCTAGGAGCACTCCATTCTGGCAAGAGAGCATAGCACATACTGAACGAGCATGTGTTCTATCAGTTTCAAGGCATTAGAGGTCAAATAGCAAGTAGAAGACAGACTGACAATCCTGTCACTGATAGCAATACCAGTGGAAGTCAACTCATTAATATTAATTATAATTTTAAAACAATTCATGTAAGTTCACAAATTATTAAATTAGTCATGAAATTATTTGTAATTTACACATTTTAAATGAGATAAACCTGCTAACAAAAATGTCAAGTAATAATTTAAATCTTGTAACATATTTGTAGCAGGCCATACATAAAAATCACATCTTATTTTTTTTAAATACATTTAACATAGATCTCTTACCTATTACTTTATGTATAGGGTAAAAAAACATATTTAAACAGTTCAATTTCAATCACTTTGCCAATTCAAAAAAATAATTTTGATAAATGAATATTCATTTGTATTTAAACCCATTATTATTTTCTTACATTATGCAGTTTTAAATTAATAATTCTTGTCAAAATTCTTGGATTAAAAATAAATATAATTTTAACCTATAAACTACATCATGAAATCGAATGCCTTACTTAAATGATTTAAAATTAACACTTGAAAAAGCTTTCAATTTTTATTGTTTCATCTGTTTTTAATATATATGTGTATACACATTATACTTTTTACTCACTATTGTTCAACACTGCCTCAGCTAGTTAAATTTATTAATTTACATTGTTTATAGGTATTATTGAAAATTTATTTTTAAATATAAGTTTCAGGTCCCTCACTAATATATTTAATTAACTCAAATAACACCTAGTTTGTTAAATCAAGTCCTTCCTCAGGACTTGATACTAAAATAATAAAAATCAATCACAAAATTTTGACTTATAGTTAAAACTAGAAAGCTTAATCAATGTAATTGGTGACTTTTTTTTTTAATTCTCATTTCAACAAGAGTATAACAAATGACAATTTAATGCTCTTAAAGCTTCCTACTATTGTGTATTATGTCCTGGGGATGCCTTAATATGGTGAAAAGTAGAATTTTATTCAATAAATATATTAGTGAGAGACCCAAGGCTTTTAAAGAATAGATATCATCTTATTGGTCTTTATTTGGATTCTTGGTCTAATTAAAGCAAATAAATATATCTAAATAACCTAAAAATTAAGATATTAGTACCTACGCCCTAAATAAATAACCAAGAAAAAATTTTCAGCCGAACTAAACTTTACATTGTTAGTAGAGCAAAAACATGCATATCCCATTTGTATAAAATCTTTTCAAAGTATTTGATTTGTGATCATTATTTAAGATCCTTAACCTATCTTAATAGAAACCTTGATCTTAATAAATTTATTCATTCAGTTGAAATTGTACATAACCAATTATGCTCACAGTTGCAAATTTATCATCCCCTTATCTTTGTCAATGATAATTTAAGCTGATTCTACTGAAACATTTGTAGATTAAATATTAACAGATTTCTAGAATATTTATTTTTATTCCTGCATGATGATGGTATTCAATCTGATTTCATTTTAAAATAATTATTGTGTAATAGAAAAATAGTATCATGGCCACTTAGTATTTAAAATTTAATTTAAAACACATTAGAACTGCTTATCATAATCCACAAAAAAAATAAAGAAGACAATAAATTTGTTTCAAGCTATAAAAAAAGTTTACTACATAGTAGTTATCAATGAAAAACATATCAATTGTTTATGTTCACAAAATTGCCAAAACCAGCTAAGTAAAAAATAGAGCAACTGCAATTTTAGCAACTCTGTTTGTTAGCCATCTGGATGTAAGCCAAGAAAGAGTTTCTCGGTTCAATTCATAGGCACAACTCAATTTATTTTTATGAAATAAGTATTTATATTCAATGTTGTGACAATTTAAATCCAATGAATTCAAACCTATTTGCTAATGTAATTTAGCATTATAAATGTATACAAATACTACTTTTTGAAGTTTTTGTATCAAAGGGTCATGATAGAGTTAATTTAATTGAGTAACACTACAACTGCAAGAAAATGATTGCAAAAGGTTCCACTTTTTAACAGGTACCAAGTATCTTCTTATTTTTGTCTGTAAGCCCTGTGTTAGCTGTCATAAAAATGTTTCAATCAATCTAAAGTTTTAATTGTATATTCAACAACAGCATACTGTTGGCTACTGCTGACTAACTAAATTATGAGTCAACATGAGCGCTATTAGATGGATTAAAGTTTTAATGTTATATTTAAAAGATAAAATTCTGATTTTGATTGTGATATGATTTGTGATGTATTTTCCAGTATGTTTTTCCGGGGCTCACATTTCCAAACTGCCCTCCTTATAAATCTGAGTCCTTCCATTCTAAAAGATACCACAGCAAGATATGCAGTAATGTCAAAGTGGTTGTAGAACTTCCTGCAAATATAATGATGTTCAAGGAGTTATCATGCACAGTTGATTTAGTGTCAGTAGTCTCTCTTCATCATTGGATCATGCCCAACTCTGTTGTTGGATTTTACTGTCTTGGATGCACTGTTTCAAACTACAGTCGACTATTCCACCAAGATAAGGAAGTGGGAGGAAAGATTAGACATTGAGTAGATCCATGAAAAGTTACCCCGGAAAAAGCCTTTTCAGCCGTAAACTCAAGGCAGGTGTCAGGATATAGTTGTTCGCCATACCCCAAAAACAAACGAATATTATTTTTTTTGAAAAGGTGGTTTTTAATGACTGAGATAGCTTAACAAATACAATGAAATCTTTTTTATAAAAATTGCCTATCTAGTACATTTGTCACAATCATTAAAATTATTATTTAAGAAACTCACAGAGTGTCCTATAATTGCCACTCGATATTTTTTCTTTATTTTCTAGGATGCTTATTTAAATTGCGTATGTATTTAAAAAAATACAATTAGTCAATAATTTATGTACAAGTTTAGTGGGTAATAAATTTTTAAAAAAATTCTTTAAATAATGAAAAATATGGAGACACTACTGATCAAATGGTAATAATTACTGAATGGAAAAGGTAATTTTACAATTATAATCTGCTAAAGACCAAAAATAACTTACACATTGTCAATCAGCATGTCAAGACCTTTAGCTTGAAGCCCTAGTCTCTAAACTTCTTTTTCATAGGGCCATCACTCATTGTGGATCTGAGCCTTCATGATATTCCTCCACCATTCAATCTTTAAAACATTTTAGTTTCTGTCTATCCTCAGCTTAATTGATTAATAATGCCTGCCCTATATCTGATTAATTTATTTACCTTAACTACAGTAGTTTTATTTCATGATATAACATACTCCAATGGAAAGTACAGTCATCTCCCGATTATTGACTTGTAACAGTCCTCTTCAGACATCGGTCTTCACTCCTGCCATCCTTTTAAGCCTATCCATCCTTTTAAGCCCATTCCAATAGATCTTCAAGCATCCTCTTTAGGTTATTGACCATGTTATATATAGTACCTCAGAACCATCCAACCACTGGAGTAACCTCAGTTGACTTTATTTCTTCATGAGAAGTACCACAAATTTGAATTTACATATCCATTTTACTATTATTCTTTTTCTCCAAAAACTAAAAGGGTTTTTACTATATTAAAAATTACTAATGATGGTGTAGCGACCGCTAACTACATAAGATAAATCACCTTATACTCTATTGTATAAATATAGTAAATTGGTTACAATATGTTGTAAATTAATTTAAACAAATGTAAATAACATTACCAAACCATAAGTCATAACAGTGTAAATATTGTAAACAATAAAAGACGTAGCTGCAAAACTCTAGTCAGAGGCCCTTGAAGGGATAAGCAGGTAGCGAGCGACCCAGGCCTCGGTGGGTCACAGCCTAGAACAAGCAAGCGTCACTGCAACTCTGTGCAGTCGGTCAGATATGCACCGCAGAAATGTGGTGTGGTTGGTTAGAATAACACCCCAGATCATTGGCTACTGACAGCCACTACTGACTATAAATAGGGCCGGGTTTTGGCCTGTAAATCATTCTAACAACGGCTCCTCTCTGACTGGTACCCTGCAGCTGCACTGATGTTTCAAAATTTGGCCTTCTCATTTACGAAAACTTCTAGATCTCTCTTCCTAACCTCGCTATGTTTCAGTCTGCCCTCGTTAGATCCCACACTCTCCTAGTGGGATTCTCTGCCTTCGTCTCACTAAAACTAGCACCTCCTTGGGAGAGACCTCTCCCTCGCGGACAATGGTTGCTGTGGCCCTACAAACTTTACCTAGTAGTGTCTCCCACAGCAATTCAGTCCGCCTCTCTCTGGTTCACACTCGCCTTTGGGATCCGGGCGGTTTTCACCTACCCTCAAATACCGAGTGTGAATTCGTGATCATTCCAAGACCACATAAACTACCTACAATACCTACCTTATAACTCTTCTCCTGAACACAGTGCATTGTCGGGGCACATACTTATCAAATATAGAGTCACATAGTACAGTAGTAAGACCCACCATGAAGCAATTGACCAGGTCATCGTGACGACCCAACAGAGGGTACGTAATCCTCCTGGTGTAAGTTTTAATAATTATTGGTTTTAAGAAAATATAGTGATAAAGCTGTGATTTTAACCCTGAACCTTGGGATAATCCACTGAGGCCATGGGACAAAAAGTGATACGGGATAGCTTAGATAAGGGTGTATGAACATAAATCAGAACTCCTCAGGTTTGAATCTTGACTGTAACACTATTTTTTCACTTAGACCAGTAATCATTATAAGAATTTCTGGTTTTTAAAACAAAAACCTGAAAATAAATATACGTATTTCATTTAATATTTAATTAAACCAATAATATATAACAAACATTCACAACTTTCGGGTACTTAAAATTCAAGGCTAGTTATATATTTGAACCTGCCAATATATACAAATTACTTAAACTATTACAAGAAAAGGCGAGCAATTCATTGTTGTGTTGAAAATATTAAGTTTAAATCAGATCTAAATATTTTTATAGTTATTATTTAAACAATGAAGAGAGGAATCCAGTAAATAAAGTTAAAAATCAAAAAGGCAAGTGGGAACACTACTCTACTCTTAGCATCTATCCAGATAGCTATCTCTTGTGGAGTCATCGTAAAGACTGAATGGCTAGGATTGTTAGTTCTTGGTTCATTGTTAATCCCAGCTTGTACAAGGTTCCCTAATGAAATACTTATTTCTTTTAGTTCCTGTAAAATAGTAAGGAATTTTTTTAAATTTATATTAAGCAAGATGAAAGAAATAAGAAAAAAAATTAATCTAGTCATTTACTTTAAATGTTTTAGCAGAATTAGGATTCTTAGCGAAATGCCGCCTGATTTCAGGGGAGGAAGGACAAGATGATGATCGACGTAGTCTCGTTCTACCAGCCGCTGTGTCAACACCTCCACGAAAAATATATTTAGTTTTCAATTTCTTAATGTGAACTTTTTCAACCCTAAAAAACATAGGATAAATGAAGTAATAATGTATCAAACAATACACCGTTTTTTTTAAAACTTGTCTTTCAGGTTTTGGCCCAACATAAGTAGAGATTAGCTAGTCATAATTTCATTAACAAACAAAGCCTCTATTACTTTATAATAAAACTACAATGCAATGAGGAGGAATTGATTGGCAAATTGACCAGGAAGATTTCGACACTCAAGAGCTCTAAATTAGTGTAAAAAACTCACTAACTGAAAAATTCTTCGATTTTTGAATTTCCTGTTCACCATTTTTTCCTTGCACAATAAACTGCTGAAAAATTCTAGATAAAATAAAAAAAAAGTTAAGCCACCATCAGTGGCGTAACTATATCATCTGGGGCCTGTGGCAAATTCCTTTAATGGGGGCCCTATCATTAAGCTTTATTATACTTACGAGTAGTTTAGTTACCCACAACCAATAATTTGTATTATGGTATATATATTTTAATATTTTTATAAATAGGTACAATATTAAAACAATATTTCTGACCTCGCGGCCACTTGGGCCGGGGCCCTCTTGGGTCGGAGGCCCGTGGCATTTTACCAGCCCTGCCACCCTGTAGTTACCCCTCTGGCCACCATTGAGGGGGGCAAATCTAAGAGTTATTTCATGTTATTTGTGTCACCTTTTCAAAATTCCCACCCATTTGGGTTTATTGCTAGTTCCAAAGTACCAGCTTCATTTAAAAAAAAATCCTAACATTTCATGGAGAGAAAATAAAGTAACATTCACTCTTTTTTGTTTGGTCCCTATCTATCATGAATCTGTTGTTGGATTTTAAAATTCCAACTTTTTTTCCCCTGTGACCGAATTGGTCCACATTTGGGCGATTTGTGATGAATTCAAGGGCAAAAAAAAAATGTATCGACTAAAGAAAAAGTCTAAGGTGAAAGACATTTCATAGTTAAAAAAAAAAGATAATTATTTATGATGTGTTGCCCACTGGTTGATGTGAGGAGAATGGTTGACCTCACCTTACTTCATGAGCAGATTGTCCAACAGAAGATCTGAAAAGGTGCAAATTTTTTAAATAGATGTATCTCTTTCTCTGGATGAGATATATGTATGGATTTCTCATGTCTTAAATTGAGAGAAATTTGAAACAATACACAGAAATCATAAAAACTAAATTAGTGACTTCTGTATCATTGGAAAATATCATACGTTCTTTCTGATAACATTTTACCTACTCAGTTTACATATTCCAGTTATGATTTGGAGGAGTGGGAAAATGGAATGGCCAAAGGTGTAAGGCATAAAAAGAAGAAAATAAATTTATAAATTGAAAATTCTGAACTTGCTCAAGGAATTCATAGATAGTATTGCTACCATACGAATACGAATACGTTTCATTTTTTTTTTAAAGATTTTCTCATTACCTTGCAATTCTTTTGTGAATACACGTAATTTATGCCATTCCATGGGTCTTCTCTTATATTTATCCTTAAATCTTATATTTAACCTTTAAATTCTAAAATTGAAAAAATTAAGAACACCATCATCATGGACTGAAGTGATCTATACTGATGGACAAAATTATTGCACCACTCTTATTTTTTACAAGGTTTCCAATTTGTGAAAATTTTAGACTTTAAAAATATTTTTGGTTGAAAAAATAAGTCATTTGAAGACAAAATTGAATTTTACACAGATAATTGAAGGTACATAATGAGTAAAAGAAGAAATATTGTAAAAGAAAAATAAACTTTGAACCATTTTTTTTATTGCCGGTGATGCACCGGTTTCGCAAAGCCAGGTGCTGGATGTACCTGTCCTGAATACACAATCGTATTCACTTAAATGTCTTACTGGTGCCATTGAAAAAAATTAAAAACGTTTACAAAGAGTTTGTAAAGAGAAAGAATGGATTTTATGATGAGTAGATTGGATGGATCAAATGCTACTGTTTGTGAAAAAGGGATTTAAGAGTAAACAAAGCATTGTTCGCGGTTTATATTTACACAAATATCACCTAAATACCAATAGTTAATCAAAATAAAAAAGAAAGATAATTTATTTAATTTTAACTAAAAAAAATTTAGTGGTGTGTTAATTTTGTCCATCAGTGTATTAGACTGGCACAGTGGTGATTACTTTGTCACAGTCAGGCAGTGGTAGGCTATTGAACATCTTTTTGTAACAGTTACATCATCTTGTCTGATGCAGTGGCCAGCCTAAAAAATTTAGTTTTAAAATATTCTAAAACAATAAAAAAACAAATTTCATACCCTTGTTTCCGCTCAATACTATTAACGAATGCAAATTCAGCCAGCGAAAGGAATATAAAAGCAATGCAAGTAACTGCCCAAATATCATTGGCTACAAAATCTGACCTGCTTGGTATCCCAATCATGTCAAGCTGAATGAATGTGAGCATCGTTGAAACACCTGAAAATTATTTGCCTTAGGTTATTTTAGTTTTCTCTTTATCACTCAATATTTAATTCATGTTTGGGTTCAAATAATGATAAATGATAAATTAGTTTACTGAGGGAACAGGTATTGAATTTTCATAAAATTAATCTTATCACCAAGAATAAATTAATACTTTACTATTAACAATTATTTGAATTTCATCTACAGGTTATATTATGATCCAATGTGAGAAATAATCATTAAAAAGAATAGGTTTTATTAGAATTATCCAAGAAGATTTCATATTACTATATTTTTAGTGGATTCAAATTTGTATTGTATTTTTTTTTTTTTTTTTTTAATAATATATAATCAATACAAATAGTATTGTTCATACAAATAGTATTACATATTAGGACATTGTGTTGTTATCATCTTGTTACTTTTGAGGAGGAAAAAAAAAAATCATTAGCAAAGCTTCTTGTAGTCTTACCAGCTCACCTGAATATGAAATGTTTGTAGGTCACAAGGCCAGCTCCACCTTAGGTGCTACTCTGATTTACCAGGAATAACCTGGGATCACATAGGGATTGGAGAGACCAGGGAGGCGGGAATGAAAATTCTGTTAAAATGGGGTGGCTAGCTCTTAGGTGAAAGGGATTTTGAAATCGATTATTAGCTTTAAATAATAATACATTTTTACTGTAAATATGCTATTAGATAAAGAATATTTCTGAATATTCATAGAATTTTTTGTATTCAACAATCTATAGTTGATTATCAAAGAAAGCATACCTAATGTTACCCTTGCTGGCACAATAGCAGGATCGAGCCAGAAAGAAAACCATGATATAATAACCAAAAGTTCACTAGGCAAGTAATAATTTAGTAGGTAGTATCCATAGTGCCTTTCTAGAATCATCTCTATAATTAAGCTGCTAAATTTTTGCTCTGAAAGTAAATAAATGTTTTTTGTCATCATCAGTTCATAAACAGGTAATAGTATACCTTTAAATTATTCAAACTGCCTATTCATTTTTGAGAAAATTTCTTTATTTTAGATCAACTACTTTTTAGGTCATTGGTCCTCATTATTCCAATTATATTAAATTCACCATTCAGCATATTTTAATAGATAGTCCAAAAATCCAAAAAATAAGAAAATTTAGTTAGTCATGAGTTTTTAAAAAAATTGCATATTTCACAGTTTGAAGTGTTTCACTGATAATGTAAAGGGTAGTGACCAAAACAATAAATAGATTATTATATTTTAACTTTTGCAAGGTTTTTAAGGCTCAAGATATCTGTTTTAGGCAGTTCTATTAGTAGTGTTTAATGTTTTATGCACTGTCCGTCATAAATAAATAATTTTTTGTAACATATTATATAATTTTGCTTGATAAGTTAGATGTTAAAAGAAGATAAAATTAACAGAAGCAAGTAGGAACATAAATAATAAATGTAGACAACTTTATAATACATCATGCTGGTATATTGCATGCAAACTAATCTTGGGATTGAGAGATGAATCAACTCTTAAATCGACAATTCATTTTTATTTATAGACTATCATATTTTACCATTTATGGGTTCAATATGCACATCTTTGCCTGTCATATGCTTTAAATCGAGAATGTCAAATTCCATAAGACTTTTAGCCAGGCCCCCTATTTGTAGTGGAGTGTCCTCATCCCAAACCAGTCGAAGACTGCTGGTATTGTAAGTTACTAAAAACACAAAACATTTACTATTATATTATAATGTATTACCACTGAAGGTATCATAATTTTCTGTTGATTAGACTCATAAGAAAAAAAAAATTATGCTGAAGATAAGAGATATCTATTTGATAAATATAATATAAAGAAATTACTTTCTGTAATAATTTAATCAGTACTTACAACTGTCAATATTTAAGTGACAATGCTGTTGATCAAAGGGAAATTTACCAAGATGAAGAAAACAAATCATGGAAGTCATTATTCTGAAGAAGAATATAAAACATTAGTTAATAATTTTTTTATAAATTCCAGTTACAGCCTAGTCATGGCTGAAAACATCACATACAACAATATACCATTACAGAAGAACCTGAACCCAACATATTAGATTTTGGTGGGTTATTAACCAACAGTATCAATGTATAGGAAATAAGTTAATTTCTTCAATAATTGAAATACTTATACGGTCATACTTAACATTATAAGTAAGTAAAATAATTTTGCTATAAAAGATAAAGACAAAAGTACTATAAGTTACCAATAAAATGTTTTTGTTGTTGTGAGTGTTTCACAAATAATAGCAATAGTAAGGAATTTTTTTTTTTTTTTTACGAATTTGTTGGCTAGGTATTATAGTGATATTCCAGGATGCCCAGAGCCCAACCTAACCAGACACTATTCTTAATTTTGCCCAAGTGCAATTGCAGTGATTCACATGAATACTAATTTTAAAATTAGTATAGCAACAAATATAATTTATCACAACAGCATTAGAAAATCAATGATTTTTATAAATAGGTTTATTACTAATGCAATTCCTTAGTTAATTAGTTAGTTCAAACAAAAGTGAAATACACATTTCATTGCCACTTTTCAAATTAATACTGCCCCTTTGATGAAACTCTTTTTGGTATACATATTTACTTCTCAGGGATGTATATGGTCTTCGGGTAACTTCTGGCTACTAAGGAATAAGCTCCCATAAGGAGTTTTGGTGATGGAGATGGGGTCCATTCAGCTTCGTGATGAAAAATAGCTATTTGAATAAAAAAGTTGAACGACTGATATAAGGGACATTTTAAAAATTTAAAAAAGGATGAAAATTTGTTAAATTAAAATCTCAATGTATCTTTCGAGATAGAAATTGCCATAAGAAATAATGTAGCACAACTGAATATAATAAATCCAGTGAAAACAACAGCTACCTTAACACACATTTTAAGACATTTAGGACTGTAGCCCATTTGTTAAATTTTTTATTTAGAATTTAAAAATTTAATATATTCAAACTGAGTGAAAATGCATAGCTAAAAATTATATTGAAAACAGACCAAATTAATCAACACCATGGGTTAAAACAAATTATAAATTTATATTGGGAGGCATTAAATTAACAAATGAGGATTTGATTATTTATTATTTTATTTTCAGATAAAAATAAATATAAATTACCATATCCTCCTTAATAGCCAACCTCCTGACTATTCTAAATCAATATTATTAACTAGTGAGCGATATTTGACCTGTGTTTCAGATAACCTTGTTGTTAGAAGAACCGAACCACTAGGGAGTATAGTCAAAAAATCATCTTTTCTACTTGTTCCCATTTTTTGTGAATCCTTTTCATTTGTGAACATGACGTGTGGTGTCCAAATAGCATCATGATGATACTTTCCACCTGTAATTGACCTTAAGCTACTTGATATTTCATAATAGGCCAGCCTGGGATCATTCCAGCTTAGTTCAAGCATCACTTGCATTTTAATATCCTAAATTAAAAATTAGTTCATATCAATAAAACAGTAATAAATTATCTGAAATAATAAAATGATATATTTTTTCCAATGAAATAATTTATAATAATAGTGTTAGATGAAAAGTGAATTTATTTCATTTCCATCAACTTGGGGAATTGGACAGGTTAGCCCATCTTTCAGATGTAAATGGGAGTACTTAATAGCCTAAATACATAAACAAATAACAGTTTTTAAAAGGTTGTGATTTTGTTTATTATTATGATTCCTGATATATATATATAGAAGTTAATTTTTATCGGCTTTCGAATAAAAAAAAAAGGAAAAAAGGTACAAAGAAACAACACGCATGAAAGTTAGAGCTAGACTGTTTATTTCAAGTCTATAATCCTGTATATTTACATTTAGGATGTTTACATCCCGACGTTGGGGATTAAGGTTGGATACTGATGCCCGGAGCTTAACTCCCCCTTGCCAGTTTACGTACACCTTTTCATAAACTATGAAGTCTAACTTGAGGACGATTTAGGAGATATTACGATCATTCTCCTAATTGTACTAGGGAGCGAAGGCCAGCCCAAACAGTACACAATCTGTAATCCATTACATTCATCGTACATCTTACATTAGTAATCGTACATTCAGTCATATTCCTGAGACACTTATAGTCCAAATAGAACGCTGCATCCAACACTGCAGCCGCTAGTGACAAAATCAAAACAAAAAAAAAAAATTACATGGCTTATTACTTAAAGAAAACAATGGCATCTTTCACGGCAAATTTGGTCACCCTTGACACCCGGTTGCGACCAGACTGTCGTAATACTACTCTTGCCATAGTTTCCATGCGTAGCCCACATCAGGCCGGACGTTTGCGTCTTCCAAATAATTTGCCGCCGTTTATCGTTAATGATACCATCGATCGTCTCCATTTCCACTGATTGCTCTCCGGCAGATTCTTCCGCTTCTTGGTGTTTGCTCCCATCGCTATCATCCCACGACTTCCATCTTCCCCAGGCTCCCATTCCTGTATAAATTGTCTGAGATCCCCGGGCATTTCCCCCTCCTTGACTGCATTTACGGTAATCGCTCGGGACAGCCGTAGTAGTCTGCCACTACATTGCCCTTCCCTGGCTTGTATATAATTTCCAGGTTGTATTGTGACAAAAATCCTTCCAGCTGGATGATTCCTTCAGCTTCCCCACCCATTGAAGAGGTCTGTGGTCCGTATGTACTCTGAATCTCCGCCCGAATACGTATGGATGAAAATGATCAATAGCCCATAAGATGCCAAGAAGTTCGCGCTCGAGGGCACTGTACCACGCCTCCGTGTTGGTCAGTCCTCGACTCGCGTACCCCACCGGTCGCTCCCTGCCATCTTCCTCCTGCGACAGCACCGCTCCCAATGCATACTCACTTGCGTCAGTGGTGATAGTGATTAACTTCTCAAAATCGGGAAACGCCAGGATTGGTTTCTCTTGCAGTCGAGCCATGCATTTTCGAAGGTTTGCTCTATAATAGGTGTGATCACTACCTGCGCCCCCTTCCGCAGCAGGTTTCTGATGGGTACAAGATACTCTGACATGTCTGGCACAAAACGCCGATAGTAATTAAGCGTACCTAAAAGTCAAGTGCCCTTGATGTCTTTTGGCACTGCCATTTTCCGAATTGCATTGACTTTCACAGGATCCGGCTGGACTCCCTCCCTCAAGATGGTATGCCCTAAACAGTTGATCCGATCTTCTCCCAGCAATGATTTTTCCATGGACAATTTTAACCCGAATTCATGCAATCGTCGGAATACCCTCCGGAGATGTTCAATGTGTTCAGATTCTGTTCGGGTGAAGATCATCAGATCGTCCATATAAATCTGGCATACCGCCTCGTCAATTCCCCTCAGGATTTTGTCCATCAATCGCTGGAAAGTAATTGGAGCGTTCTTCAAACCAAATGGCATCCGAGTGAACTCATAGTGCCCCCTCACGAAAGTAAACACTTTTAGTGTTGATCGGTAGCGCTCATTTTGATTTGATGGTACCCTGCTTTCAAATCCAAGGTGCTGAAGATTGTAGCTCCATTCAGTCTGTCAAGGATGTCTTCAAACCGGGAAATCGCATACTTCTCATCCGTTGTGTTCTCATTCAATTTTCTAAAATCGATGACGATTCTATATTTATCCTCCTACTCTCCCAATTTACTCTTCTTTCGTACTGCCCACAGAGGACTATTATATGGTGATGCGCTATCCACGTTTATACCCTGTGGTCTTAAGCTGTTGATTTCTTTCTGGATATGTTGGCAGAGTGCCTGCGGATAACGTCTCTCCTTCAAGTACGTTATTCGGTCCAATTTTAATGGGATTTCATGTACTGTCTTCCCCGTTGCCCCTAGTATATCACCCTCCACATAAAAAATATCTCCAAACTCCCTCCGTAAGCTTTCTCCAGTCCACCACTTTCTTGACTGCCCCCTATCCACGCTCTCCTCCCTCATACGGTCCCCTGACATTGATAAGTTACCCCCCCCCCCCCTTCACAACTTGATCCGCCACTCCTTTTCCTTGTTCTGTACACATGCGCCTACCCGTCCGAATAAGTCACTCTCCAGTATGATTTGATACTCTTGCGGCATGTACTCCACAATATGTACCCTTAAGGTAGTATATCGCCCTTTTTTTCACCCATTTTTCTAAATTCGCAACCGCCTCTCCCGCCACTTCACAGGGCCCGCTCAGGGTAATTAAAATGCACTTACATACCTTGATCTGGAGTGCCCTCTCTCTGGCATACAGCCGCTCCAACACTCTGCGTGACATTATGGTATTGGTTCTACATGTATCCACCCAGCACCTCTCTCCCCCCTCGACTCTGATTATTGGCTACTCGCACAGTATCCCTCTCTGTATTACACTTTAGGGTGCGGTCGCCACTCTGCTGCCACTTTCCTCAGGCTTCCACACACTGCTCCCACCTTCTCAGAGTAATCTTCTGTCGCTCGTGCTCTCTGCTGCTGTCGCGACCCGGCTCTTCTCCTGTTTCTGACGTCCCTGACGCCCTCGACGGTTCCTCAGCTGATGATCCTTTCCCTCTGGGTGATATCTTCCTTCTTTCTCGCATCGTTTGAGTATTCACTTCCATCGGTTCTGCCCTATGAAGATCTCTCCTCCAATACACGTAGGGGCAATGGCTCGCGATATGCCCCTCCTCACTGCACTCAAAACATTTTGTGCGAGGGTACTGTGACACTAAATGACCCATCTTCCCGCACCCATGGCATTTTATCTCTTCTCTGCAAGGTCCGTACCTGGGTCTTGCCACCCTGAACCTCCTTTTGCTTGCCACTCCCCTGACCCTACCCGTCGTTGATGTTTCGATTTTTTTCCAATTTGCTTTAGGGACCCTGGCTCTTCTGTACGCTATCCGGCTCCATTCTCCCTCATCCTCCTCCCTGGCGCTGGTATTAATCATGACTTGGGCACACTCGAGGAATGAGCGCTCATTAGGGAATACCTCTTTTCTCCCTGTTTCTTTCACTAACTGTACCTTCAGTATAGTAGACAGAAATCCCATTCTGCCCCCTACCTTTTCGATGCTCATCAAGGCCTGTGGCATATTAGCCGATACTCTTCCTAGAGGGTCTTGTCTCCCGGAACATCTGAAAAATATCTTCTTCTGAGGTCCATCGCCCACCTCCATATGCTTTCTTTAGCCGCATCTTCACCGTTTCCTCATCCGCTTGGATCTGGTTGAGAATACTTCTCTTGACCCAACATATCAGGACCGCTCTTAGTGACTCTGCATCCCTGGGGTCCAGGAGATTTTCCTCTGCTTTTGCTATCATTAACGCAATGAGGCCATCTCCTCCCTTCAGAAAGTGTTGAGTTCTTCTAATTCACCAATGAATCATTCCAGCTCTGAAATTGCCTTTCTCAGATCTTGAGTGTTCATTGCTTTTACTCTCATCAACGTAAGAGCGGTAGCATGAGCTTCTGGCAAAACCCCCGCCCTTCTCGTTGCTAAATGTTCTGCCCCATCCACTACATTCAGAACAGGTTGTAGCAGCACGCCTCCTTCCACTATTCTATCTTCTCTGCCCACTGATTGAGCACGGCAAAAAGCAGAAAAAAAAAAATTGAACAGCCATCGCTTAGTTTTCTTCTCACTCCACAAATACCCGAGTTTTGGCACCAGTTAATGTTTATCGGCTTTCGAATTCAAAAAAAAAAGGAAAAAAAGGTACTAAGAAACAACACAAATGAAAGTTAGAACTAGACAGTTTATTTCAAGTCTATAATCCTGTACATTTACATTCGGGATGTTTACATCCCGATGTCGGCGATTAAGGATACTGATGCTGTCCGGAGCTTATATATAAGAATGGTCACCCGGTGGAGAAGGTGAAGAGGGGGCCAATGCGGACGCCCCGGGGAGCAACAGTTCAGTGGGAGACCGCCTACCGACATAGATATATATAAGTCAACTGAGCCCTAGGAGTATTAGGACTTATTATTGTAAACAACAGATCAGAGTGGGGTTAATCCCACTCGCAAATGTATATATAGGAGAGAAGAGTAAAATAAAGTTTAGTTTCAAGTTCGATAGCGTGTCATTTAACCCTCAACCATTTTCACTATTTCTGTCCGAGCTACGTTAAGTTATATATATATATATATGTATGTATATTCTAATATTTATTATTTCTATATATTTTAATTATATATTTTTTCATATAATTTAAAAAGCTTATATTTTTAACTTTAACGTTATCTCAAGGTTCTGTTAATAAAACTATAGGAAACTTCTGGCAAAAGGAATATTGGTTTTATTTACACACATTGAATATATAAAAATTGATATACAAAAAATAAATACGTAAGTAATAAAAAATACTGTTAAGATTAAATTTATGTATTATACTGGCCAGTGTATCTTTGTGTTGGTATCTTCGTTGTTCATCTTCTATTGCTTGATCCGAATTGTCTTCTTCTTATCTGCATCGCATGTTCCGGGTTTTCTTCCTGGCGCGTCCTTTCTTCTCTTGCCGAGTGAAAGTGAAAATGTCTGACCTGATGCACCACGAGGCCGTGGGTCGCTACCTGGGCTGGAGCTCCTCCTGTGCCGGTTCCTGATGAAAAAGTGAGTCGTTTTCGTCCTCTGGTGGATCATATATCTGCATCTATCCGCTGCCTTACTGATCTTTCAACTGGTTATTTAATGCCAGTTGTTTCGGTTATTTATACTTTGCTTAATTTACGTAGTTTATAAAATAAATGTTTACATTAGTTATGATATTATTTTTATTATAAATATTAATAATTAATATGACGACAATAAAACGTTCATACTTTCATAGGCATGAACCACGGATTGTTATTACGGTTTCAACGCTTGCTTTTTCCGAGTTTATTTAAGCAAACACCATTAAAAATCATCATATTAAAATATCACAACAATATATACTGTTATTAATAATATTTAAATAAAAAATCAAAGAGAAAACAATTTTGATGCATCCAATGTTAATCAATGTGAAATAAATTATGAAATCCAGATTTCATCTGATTGTCCCAAAGGAAATGGTAATAGGAGGAAGAACCCAGAAGCAGCTGGAACAGTGGAGGTGAAGGTAGCAGAGATCATGGAAGGAGCGGATGGCAGGGTGCAGAGGCAGAAAGGAGAACACGAGCGGTAGCCTGAGGAGTGGAGCAGCAGAGGGGTCACTGCACATTAGAAAACTATGGCGAGGGAGGTAGAACATGTGATGGAAAATAATCTGCGGCGATTCATGGCGCAATTACAGGAGCCAGTGCTAGCCTTCCTGGATTTTTCCCAGCAATTTACTATCACAACAGACGCCAGTGAATATGCGTTGGGGGCAGTACTATCACTGGATGGAGGAGAGAAGTCAATAGCATATGCCAGCAGGGCCTCACGAATCCAGAGAGTCGATATAGCGCGCTCGAGAGGGCATTGTTGGTGGTTGTGTGGGCAATTGACCACTTCCGACCCTATATGTTCGGCAGGAGATTCAAGATTCAGACGGAGTTGAAAGAGTGGTTGGTGAGTTACCTGATGGAAAGAATTTTTTAACCAGTACAATATGGAAATTGTTTATAAACCAGGGTAGGAAAACGTGGTGACAGACTGGTTGACATGGGCGACAATGGTGAGTGCTATCAAAGAGGACGCTGCGCGACCATCGCGAGACATCCGGCAGTTTGTACAAGAATGGTCATCCAGTGGAGAAGGTGAAGAGGGGGCCAATGAGGAGGACGCCCAAGGGAACGACAGTTCAGTGGGAGACCGGCCTACCGACATAGAATACGTGAAGACATCGTCGATATAGCTTATATGGCTTTTGAAGGAGGAACATACGTCATATGGCTGATGTAACATCGTCACTATATGGTCGACGCTGGGGGTTAAGGACGAGATGATATGACGTGTCCTTAAGGACACATCTGAGCCAGGTTAGACCCATCACATATACGAGTGGTAACACCATGATTTGGGATAGAATAAAACCCTTATGGAGGACAGAGAGAATAGGGGTGGATCGCACATTCGTCCGCTGTACCCTAAAGATGGAAACAATCATGGATGAAGAACGCCAGAGGGAGGTGAACCTCGCGTATCATTAGGCTAAAATTAATCACCGGGGAATTAGGGGAAACATTATAAGCATTGAAGCATCGCTATTTTTGGTGGGGCATGAAGGACACAATTACTAGAGTCATCGGCACCTCCGACACATGCCTAAGCAGTAAGTACAATCGACACCCCTCCCCCCAGAGCAATACAGGCCAGGCTGAAACCCCTACAGCGGAAATGCCACTGGCAGACTTACAAGTTGATATGTTTGCCTAGCAGGGATAAAGTGGGTCACCATCATTTATCTATTTAGCAAGATCCAGGAAATGAAAAGGAAAGGCACCTGATCCAGGAATGATTTGGCTGGAGTGGTGTTAGGGGCGCTAAGTGCATAGTTCCAATTTTAAGACGGGCCAGACCGGATTGCATCGGATGGGGGAAAAGAATTTGACATTGCCGAGATAAGTACCGAGGCGACGGCCATGGAGTTACGATGGCAACTCAACACCCCAGGACACCCGAAGAGTTGTGATGACATCGAACATTTTCCCAGCACGCTGAGCGACCATCTTCGCGTATATCAAGTTGAAAAGGGTCTAGAGCCGAACGTAGCGATGGTGAAGGCAGTTACGGCGTATAATCATTCAATACATACCGCCACGGGATTCCCATTCTTTTCGGGCACTCCAGGATTCTTTTCGGATTTCGGGGACGGCGTCGGGTTGGCGGGAGTACGGCGGTTGACGAGGAATTATCGGGGCGCGTGGTGAGTAACTAGATCGCTATGTGAAAACAGTGAGAGAAAGTTCGGGGGAAGCTCGAGGAAGGAAAACGCATACGGGTAGCACTGGGCAATTTTTGGTTCAAAGACGTGTTGGGGAGCATTAATTCGGGAACATAATATCGTCACGGTGGAAAGCATAAAACCACCTGGGAAACGGAGGACCGTTCACATCGAACAGTTGAAGTTTTCCATACTGGGCCCAGAGTGACCATGGTGGGTTGGAGTGCCTGCTCGTTACAACCCAGATTTTTTTTTTGTGTGTTGGTTTTATTTCTGATTTTGTTAATTTAACGTTATGCGCAGTTTGGGTAGCAGTGACAAGTGAAATTTTTCTTGTAATGCATCAGTGTCTAACATTTCTTTTCATAACATACCTGTCAGAAGGTATTTTTTTCTCTATCTCTTTCTACTATTTTTTTTTTTACTTATCATGTTTCTATCATTATTTTTATTATATACATTGTGTCTGTTGTAATAAGTTTATGAGGAGATTTCATAAACTAGTAGGGAGGAGTTAAGGCTTGTGGTATATATAAATATTATATATATTACTACATATATACTATATATTATTGCATTTATTATATATTTATATATATATAAAAGGTTAAATTATAAGATATAATCTATTAACTCAAATTTTCAGCAATATTCAAGGTAAATGATTTGTCGTTTTAAATAAGGTTCTGCAAAAAGATAAAATTACAATTAACTAAAAAGTTTTAGAAGAACAAATCTTTTCATCTAAAATAATTGTAAGAAGAATAAGACAATGAAGTATGAAGAATAATCATGCTATGATCAAGTATAAACCTACATTTTACATAAAAATCTGTGGTATTGTAAAAGTAATAAATGAAAAATTTGTAACAAAATAATTAAAATTAATACTCCTTATTCCAAATATCTTAGTATTAATACAGCTTTATAATGATTGTCAATTAACATTTTTATAATTTCAAGGAAATTAAAAGGCAAAATGTATAATGTGCTTACAATCTTTGATGTCTCTTTTGCATTTAAGTGGAAAATATACATTTTTATCTTAACAATTAATGGTTCTCCATTTTCAGTTACAGGCATCATCCACTTTGTATAGCTTGATTTATTAGTTAATAACTTAAAAACATGTGAAGCTGAGTTATTTGCTAAGCCGCATTGTAATCTGAAAATAATTTCATTGATTTTATAAGTAGATTGTTATTAATAATATCTAAATAAAAAATGAAAGAGAAAACAATTTTGGTGTGTCCAATGTCCATCAATAAACAATCAATGTGAAATAAATCTTGAAATCCACATTTCATCCGATTGTCCCAAAAGAAATGGTATTTATGATAAAAGTATGTCAAAATTTGGAGAGTTGGTCATGGAATTTTGAGTGGACTAGATATGAGAGGGACATGGAAGTGAGGACAAGTAAGTTTCTCAGTAAGTAACAAACACTGGGGCATATTGTGACACTATCCAGAAGAAGCAAACGAAAAGTTATAGTCGAGGAGCAGTGGCTGGTGCACAGACTTTAAAAGGTACATAATTATTGTAAAATAGTGATATAGTTAAGGCTCCTAGTAAATATAGAGTTGTAGAACATTTTATTTATTTATCCATTGATTTGTTTATTTATTTTTTGGTCACTAAAAAATGTTAATATAAAAAATGAAAAAGATAAGAAAATAGTTACATTTTGACGCCTGTAATAAAGGACTTAAAAAAAATAATAATAACATTAAAAAAATACCAGGTACCTGATAGAAAAAACATCAATCGAGTGTTGGGAGAATTATTGTTGAGGGGAATTACATAGCACCATTAAGGGGCGCTTATGATCCATTAGTAAGTAAATAGGGGAAATATCATCATAGAAAAATTGGAAAGAAGGGATAGACGAATGAAGTGTTTAGGACTTTTTGGTTTCAGTAAGAAATAGTATTGTGGAAGAGATGGCTGAATGAGGTGGTCGAGGAGTTTTCGGTTTCAGTGAGAAATACACTCCTGTAAGATAGCTGAATTTAAGGGTAAAAAAAAAAAATTGTGACTGTGGGAAGATTAATTTACTTAAACTGTTGTGAAAATTATGTGATAAATTTGACTCACTAGAAACAACTATAAATGAAGGAAGAATTGAATACTGCTATCAGTTAAAAAAACAAAAACGAATGGGCTGTTCACATCATATAATAAGTTAGATGAGAAAAAGATGATCTGAGATATATATTCAAATTCTAATAACTTGGAGGGAGACATTTCTGAAAGTAATGGAACAGATAAGGTTCATGATATTGATGAAGTAGAAAATGAAGACATCAGTTCTGAAAAAAAGATGATCTGGTAAATTTAAAAGAAAAGGTTAATACATCTGAATGTGAAGAAGTTGGACAATGAGAAAAATATGGACCTCAATAATCTGTACTATGCATTTAAAGAAAAGAAAAATCAAAACTTAAAGTGGGAAATCACTGAAATTCAGGATAAAAATCATGTTACTAATATGGATAAAGATGTTATTGGTGGAATTAATGGCCAGAAGTGTTGCAGTGAGTCTAGCCAAAATATATTTATATATTCTAATAAACAGATTTCATTACATGAAACTTTTGAAGGAGGAAATATGACAAATGACAAAAACATGCTTCTGGGCAGTTAACAAAGTTAAAATTAGGGCCTTCATAAGATGACAATTTGTGTGAAAAACAGTCAAAGGTAATAATAAAACATCATCCGGGGAAATATGATGATAATAAATATTCATTGATGTTCAGTTTAGACACAGAACAGATGAAAAAGCAAGCCAAAAAACTGATATGAACTATTTAAAAAAAAATTAAAAACTAATAAACTGGCTAATAAAAATAAAGGTGATAAAATTAATAGCTTATACTGTGTGGTCTTCAACTATAATCATTTGTCATTACGATTATAGGGAATCTTACTGAAATTACTTATTCTAATTTATGGTTTTACACATGTTATAAAATTATTTGTACTAGTAATTATTAATAATATAAACCAAAAAAGAAATAAAAAAAGTTTCATTTAAATCTTGTTAATTTATTAAAATGTTATTAAAAAAAAAAATCTAATAATTTATAAAAAAGTATGTTATGAAAAAAGATTCTAATCTTATAAATTTATTATGTGAGAATCATAAAAATTGTGTACTGAATTTTTTTTATTGGTTTCAAATATGTTCTGTCGCTTAAAAAAAAATAAATGTAGAAGTTATTTATTATAATAACTATTATAAATAAAATTATTTATGCTATCGACTATTAATAATATTAAAAAAATTGTTGATTCTAATATTGATAACTTAATATGGAGCTGTTACTTGTTTTTTATTGGTTATAA
Organism: Acanthosoma haemorrhoidale; assembly: GCA_930367205.1. NCBI lineage: Eukaryota > Metazoa > Arthropoda > Insecta > Hemiptera > Acanthosomatidae > Acanthosoma > Acanthosoma haemorrhoidale. The sequence goes on along the minus strand of OV884011.1, from coordinate 121,264,011 downwards.
ATATTTTCTAAAGTTTTTAAAAAAAAAATTCTATAGTTGTAAAGTTTTATAGTAGTTGTATTTTATAGTTGAAATTAAACTACTGGTTCATTTTATTTTTATCCATTTTACAGTAATAATATAGTTCAGCAGAAACTCTAAAACAACAGTGAGGTGGAATAATATTATAGAAAGCCAAAAATCTGTGAAATAGAAAAATATTTACTTTTAAATAAATAATTAGTTTATTAATAGTATTCCATTGTTTTCAGCATGATCGGGCACCAAACTATCAGCATTAAATGGAACTGCCATGCAAAATAACATACCTCTAAATAAACACTAATTGAATCAATGTTGCAAACATGGTGTCAGTTTGAATGACTTTTTGTTATTGTAATTTGAAAAAAAACAAAATAAAAAACATATTGTTAATCAGGAAAATGAGACCTATAATTTGACACCCTACTCAAAATTATAGATTTTTTACTGCTAATTGATAAATTAATTAATGACCCTAACAGAGGCTTTAGGCTTTATTATTATTTTAAAGATACTAAATTATTATTATTATTTATTTTTTAGGCTTTCCTTGTGCCAAATGAGACCTATATGTAAAATTCTGTGCCTCTAGCTTAAATATGGGACTCATGAAGACCATAACACGCAGACCCACATAAAATATAAGGGTTTCTGGTTTTGAAAAGCCCTAAAAATAGATAAAGCCAAGATAAACTATGATGTATTGGGGGAAAATGTTAGATTCTAAGCCTTGTGTTTGATCACAGATATTTCAGAACGGAGAAAAATTGAATCTGAATTTCCTTTCTTCCTTTTTTATTTGGGTACGATCACTTTTAAATATGATTCAATTACATCTGTGGTCATGGATCTTTCATCACATATATCAAATTTGAGATTCAATCTTAGGGTTTACAACTTGAAAATTGTATGTTATATAGTTTATAAGTATACATTTCAATGCACGCTATTAGGTTAATGAAGTATAGTTTAAAATATACTATTTTAATGTATATTTTATACCTTATATAAAGTACATTTTAATTTTATTCTTGATGAATTTTAAAAATTGGACATTGAACTTTTTTTTTTAAAGGAGGAAATGAATTAAAATAACAGCCTGTTTATATTCATGGTCTTGTGTAACGTTAATTTAGCATCAAGGCATTGAATAAGGTCACCCTAAATGATATATGACTTCTATGGGACCATCTTGAAAAATTAGTCACACCTACATCTTTTAAATACAATGAATGTTAATATAATTTATCTCTATTATATCTAATATTGCTTTCATAAAAATTATTAATTAGCAGTTTCAAAAAATTTAAATTGATCACTGTCAGTACTAATGTAGTTTACGAATTTAACTTTCAACGGTGAATATCAGCAGGTTTATAATTTGAATATACTTCCAGAAGTAATGCTAGTTCTTGGCTAAAATTGTATCAAACAAACTTTTGAGCAAAATGAATGAAAAAAAAAACACTTTAGTCTTGGGCATTGGCCCCTAAGAATCACTAAACTTTTCACAGAAATCCACAAACATAAAACAGATAAATTACAATACACGAATGTAAAGCATTAAAGATTTTTTAATAATTTATTAGTCAAAGAAGAAAAATACTGGGAGGATCTAGACTCGAATCCGGTATCTCTTCTGTAAAGATTTAATTCTGTAATTTAAATTTGTTGAGTAAACTTTTTTTTTAAAGCAATTTTGTTTATTAATACAAATGAAATCATGGAAATAACCAAGGGAATGAATGAACATCATAGAAAAATTATTACAAATGTTTATTAGTTATTAATGTGTTGATACCAGTTAAATATTGATACCAACCTTTATCTCTCAATGTTTGCATTTCAGGGGGAAAAATAGAACATATTTAAAATACTTATTACTCTTTATAATTTCCTAGCTTGAATGAATGTTGATGGGTTTATGCTTAACTTTTTTGAAACTCCACTATTGTTTGTTGTTTGCTCATTGGGCTTTTAATAAGCAGAGTAAAAGATTACTAAAGATATATTTCTATCCTTAATTGTTTTTGAATTATGTGTGTAATCACCCACTGGTGATCCCACTGGGACCACAGGGAAGGGATACCGGTTGTGTCACTATTTTTCTCTTCCACTGACATCAATATCATTTAACTATTCGACAAAAGATAACACTCTAGCTACTTACTCAGCTGAAGAAATATACATCAATGATAAAAAAAACAGGCTAGATAATATGTGATGCATTCTTCATTTACCATTTCTTATCAATGAGGAGACTGCCCCTGGCTGGCTTATCATGTTTGGAAGTGAGGTGGAGGTGGAAATGGACTATTCCTATTCCTAGACATACTTAGCTATTTGCATAACAGCAGAAATGAATTATTTATTTTGTGTATGCAATATGAGCTCAATGCATAAATATCCATTTTTGATTGTAGCTTTTAACGGGGGGGGGGGGGATACTTATCAAAACAATTTGCAACACTTTATTTGAATTATTTTTTTTTTTAGATGCTAAATATACATAATGAGAAAAAAGTTAAAGTTGAATAATAAATGTGAACTGAACTAATTTAAAGATATTGTATCGCAGGCATGAAAACAGGAAAAAAAACCATTCCCATTTGATTAGGTTATAAGTTTACTCTAGTCATTGTTTAAGTAATTAAGGTTCTGATTTTTTTAAATTAAAATATATCCTAAACAAATAAAATTTTGTGACCCCCCCCCAAAAAAAATGAGAAAATCACTTTACTAGCAATTAATACAATGCAAATAAAGAAGTAATAGAAATCACTAATTTTAATTTAAAATAAATTAAATAATTTAAAATTATTCATACTGATTTTAATGAGGTGACAAATTTAAACACTTATTTTATTCATTGTAAAATTGTCAAAAGTAAGCAAGATTAGGATTGAATATCATTTGGCGATATTTCAAAAACACTCATTATCATACCAGTACTCAAAAAGTAATAAGTATGACTTAAGTATATATTAATTAAAATAATAAAAGTCATTCTATATTATAAGGGATGTGGCAGTCCTTAATTATTTCTGATTAAGGTCTAGCACCACTTATGTATCTACTACTGATTTAGCTAACTTAATAATGTTTAATTTTCAAGAGATGATCCTTGTATACACAGTGACTAAAATTATCACCAAGATAAGTGATACAAACATTTATCAAAGCTGCTCATGTCACAGGACTAGAAAAAAAAATCAGTTCAGTTTCATTTCATATTATATATGAAATAGCTATCTGAATAACCTCGCCAGGTTATCCGTGGATAAATATTTTGTTAGTAAGCAATCTGTGAATAAATATGTATTTCATATAAGAGGTAAATTTTATCTCAATTTTTATTATTAGCATTTCAATCTATTCTTACCAACCGACAGTTACCTACCAAATTTGGCAAAAATGATGTTTATTGCCTAACAAAAAAAGTCAAGTCAAGGGTTATGGGTAAGATAATCATCTTACCCATGGTTTTATACAATAGAAGTAAAAACAATTTTATTGACAGCTGATTGACTTTTTGGGAGTCAGCTAAAACAAATAAATTATTTATCAAGATGCCGAAATCTTTAATTCGATGCTTTACATAATATTTTAGGAAAATATTTTTATTTGCAGGTATGCAGGCAAAATTGATCCTTCATTATTTTTCATGAGGATGCTCTTTTTTCAAGCATATCTAAGAAAAAACTAACAAATTCCTCAAAGTGAAACTGTGGAGGAGGGAGGCAACAAAATTGGAAATATTCTTTGTTGACTGTTCATAATCGTAGTACTTTTAGGCCCAAACTCTGTTTGGTATTACATACTTTTACTTTTACATTAGTATTACATACTAATCCGGAATCACAGATCCTTATGTTAAAATCCTACTCAATATGATAGAAAACTATTTATTTCTTATTAATAATTGATTAATTTTCCAGTCATCATGGGACAGGTTTTATTATTAGCATCATCATGGAAACGTATAAAACTACAATGGAAAATAGCATTTATCTGGAAAAAACATGAATTTTAGTAATTATATTTTGAAAAAAACACAAATAACGTACTGTCAAATCAAGATGTTGAGACCTTTAATTTGATGAAAAATTGGGGAAGCCACAATCTCAAAATTTAACCCTTTCCCTCCATTGATTTACATTTATTACACTCATGGGAAATTTGGTATGAATACTGCTCCTAAACTAACCTAAAATACTGCAGAGACATCAAATTTTACCCTTTTCCTTCACAATGAATTTTTAATGTCAGCTTTATAGCGAGTTTCCCTTGAGTATTGTTTAGTATCAGAAAAAAAAAAAAAGTCGAGACCACAAAATTGCATGAGCAAGAGTCAGCAGGGCTTACTTATTTACTCTCAGAATGTAAGATCTAGCAAAAAGCTGGAAACTTATATCATGTAAGGATGTAATTTAAAAAAAATCTCCAGTTAATAAATTTAATAGACAAATAAATTTTTTTTTTCAAAATGCATACATATTTGTGCAAAATACAATATATACATACAGAGTAACTATGTTTGTTCAATATTTCTTTATTTACAATATCAATGTTTTTTCAAGAACCATTGGTGGTGATACATTGTTTTGTTTTCTACTGTATCAAATAAATAAACACATAAGCACAATTAATTTCATGTAGCACCATTTAATCTTTACTACTATTACGTTTATAATTAAAATCTAAAAATTACTGCCAAGGTCGGTATCTCTTCATTTATTGTTATAATATCATAATTAGTTACCAATTAACATATATGTAATGTGCAATATATGAATACTAATAAGTGCTAATTTATCGAATATCTAGTAAATAATTAATTTTAGATACCACATAATTGTTTAATTTTTCTAGTTTTAGTTGTAGCAATTAATCCAGTCTATACCATTAGCAATATTTGTTCTAAGGATTAGAGAAAATAGCTTCAGTTTGATTGCTAAATGATTGCTTTGATATAGTTTTGAAATTTAAATTGAATTAAACATAGTGTTTTTTTAAAAGGTAAATGACCCATAAAAATAATTGTACTCCATTCTGTTTTATATACAATTTCTAGACCATGAAAAATAAAAATGAAATCCTAAAATGGTCAATAAATAGCCCACATTCATCTTGGATAGATAAATAATTCTCACATGTCAACCCACAAAAGTTTTATTTATATAACAAAATAATTTTTACAAATAAATTATAAATAAGGATACAAGTTATAACAAATAAATGGGGTTTAGGGATAATTTATTTGCTTAAACCAGACGATAATTATCTAATCCATTAAAAAATAAATAACTGAAAATCCTAAAAGAAAATCAATTGATTATGGATAATGCGTCAGCAGTTTAAATAAATTTTAATAGTCATGAGAGCTCAATATTTGATACAAATCAATACCTCAGAGCAATGGTTATATTAATTAAACTTATCAGGGAAGCAGAAACAAATAATAAATATTACACAAAGTGGGCCATCATAAACCTTATATCATTAGATCTGTTGCTAATAAGATAAATTGAATCTTAAATATGTCTTGAAATAGGTTGTCTTAGAGCAACAATAACATCCCACTAAACATGATTTCCATGCCTGAAAACCCAATAATCCTTCAGGATTGCTCATGTTTACATGTTATGTGGATACAAAACAAAATCCAGCTGTAAGTCCAAAACTAATCGAAACATTTTTAATTTACATAATTAATTATATTATTTTAGCAAATTGATTCTATGTGCTCTTATGCTATAAAACTTGATACTTTTATAACCTATTGAATTGTTAATGTTTTATTAACATGTCTTTCTTATTCAGTTATATTCTGTTAACCATACTACAATAAGTGTTAAAACATTTGAAAATAAACGAGTCAGGTAATGAAGTAACTGAAGAAACTATTCTATCTGCAAAAACTTTAACTAATACATTCATTTAACTAATTTTTATACCAAAAAGTGTTGTTTAAATTTAAGAGGGGAAAGAAATTAAGAGTACTTAGCTCAAACTAGTAGTTAGCTAGTAAGATAAGAATGAGAGTATTGAGAAAAAAAGAGTATAACATCAATAAACGTAAAAGGGCAAATAACGGGGTAAGCAAGGGGTGGAGGAGAGAGATAAGAGTCCATCACAAAGACTTGGTTTAAACCACAGATGTTGTATAATATATTACATGCACATTTAGCTCCTATTCATAATTTTCATCACAAAACAATTAAATAGTGTAAGCAAACATAACTTGTATCATTTCATTCCTCCTCAATTGGAATTAATGGAATAATCCAGCACAAATAAATTAAGATTTATCAAGCTGTAACATTTAATTCTAACATAACAGACATGTTGAAAACAAGTGCTGTTAGAATTCAAGACTGGTGAAAACTTAATTTTAAACAAATGAAGTAAAGTATTTTGCTTATTTAAAAAAAAATAAAATTTCATACATTGTGCCTGTCATACTATTAACAAAAATTATTTAAATGTATTATTGAAAAATCAAACAGAAATAAGAAGAATTGATGAAACAATCATAATTAAATTCATATTCTATGATGCATTCATTAGATTTTGCTGTATCAAAAGGAAATAATGGTACAATTTATAAAATTCTAAAATAGATACTCGATTTATAAATTATTTGATTCGCAATAAAATTAACATGTTTTTAAAATATTGCAAAGAAGGAAAAAGGAATTTGTTGAAACAATAACCAAGGACCTTGAAAAAAACGCATAAATTTCACTACCCATAAATATCACTAAAAAAACAACTATTAAACAGTTGAAGCCTTATTTGTACTCAAAATATCAAACATATTATTATCACATAACACTGTTAATTTAAATATCACAGAGCTTACAATTAAAATTTTCTACAATATTTTATTTAATAATAAAAATAAGAAATCTGATAAAAAAAGATAATAATTCTTTGTAATAAAAAAATAAATAATTGAATGTTGCCAATAGGACTGTTTATTCAACCATGCAACAAATGAAAAAACTAAAGCTGGAACAGTCCCCATCAGAATTAGCAAGTCCAGAATTGAAAAGAAATAAGCTGTATGATTAATACAATTATTTTATGAAAATTGTAACTGAATGGTTAATGTAAAGTAATTTATTAATATGGCCATATTAAACAAAAATGCATTAATTTAAGAACCAACTTAAAAAATATCACAGAGAAACCTAGCAAACTTATGAGCTAAATTAACAATTTAAGGCCACCAGTTACAAATCAAATTAATTATTTCTCATACTGGCAATTCTCACTCTCTGGTTTTTCAATTCTTCTTTGGATTGTAAACTAGGCTAGGGTATAGCAAAGGTTTTGAGTTTCACAATTTTTATGATTTTCCAGCAGCTTCTGAAAAAAGGAAGATCAAAAGGTCTGCAGAAGAAAAAGAACCCTAGACCCTAATAAATCTAAACAAAGAATAAATTTAATAGTAGATAGATTAAAAATTTCAATGTATCTTTTACCCTAAAGGAAAATTTATGGCATATTGGCTTATGAATACATTTGATTGTTATGTATTTTACTGTATATAGATTATGGGTTTCAATGTTGATATTAATCCATATTTAGTTTTCAAACTGATTTGATAACGAAGAGGTATAAAATGGAAGTAGTTAACTATCAACTATTTAAAAGTCAAACATAAAGAAAAATCTTTTAAACTGTTTTGATCCAGAATTAGCTTGTTTGAAACAAAAACGTTTTAATATGATAAAACTTTTTTTGATTTCTATGTTCTTTTATAATGCATTCACTTGTTTAATATTATTTTTTCCAGCCTAGATCACGAGTTCTCTTCGCCCTCTTCTTCTTCCACATCATCATTATCGTCGTCGTCATCATCATATTCACCGATATTATTAATATCTTCATAATCAGAATCGAATCTACAGAAATTAAAGAAGAATTAATAATTTATCAAAACTGAATTAAGTAGTTATAAAATAATTATCAACTGACTACCAGTCCCATAACTATAAGTTACATTTATCTTATCAGGTTTTCAATGAATATTGCTATAATAAAATAGTTGATTTAATATCCTTAATATTTGGATTGCCATATCACTTATTCAATACAATTCACTAGCAGCATTTGTTGTTGGTGCATTAAATAATTAAGTAAACAAATGACTATCATTAACTGCATGAAAATAGATTTTCAGTTAATAATAATATAATTGTGTCTCTTTTTGTAGTTTTACTCTTAAGAATATTATTAAATAATTATCTTCCATCAAGAGGTACTAACAGTACAGCAAAAATTGCTCCTTACTCGGCTTCATCAGTGGTCCAATCAGAGCCTTCCTCTGAATCAGAATTAGCTGCTTCTTCCTCTTGAAGCCTTAGCCGAGGCATAAAACTCGAAGCTCGCTCTATACTTATTTCCATCCGGACAAGTACACCCAGTGACATAAACCCTGACATAATAAGAAGTGGTAATCGCGCCCTTGATTCCCAAGCCAGCCTGAGCAAGAACAGGAGGCCAGGTTTAACAGGGTTAAGGCTCCTTTCTCCTGTACTCGCAGCTATGATTTCAAGCATCTAAAATCAACAAGAAATATTTTAGAAGAATAATTAATTATATTTCAGTGTACAATGTTTGATTAACGGTAGCTGACAAAATAAATAATCACAAAAAAAAACATAATTTTAAGACTGTTCCAAGCAGATTACAATATACACCTTACACATACATTTTGGTGTAGGAGAAGACTTGATTTCAAGTCTTCATGCTAACATCAGTTACTCTACCAACTAAGTTAAGCAAAGCTATGTACAAGCTAAGCTAACCTCCAAGCTATGTTTAAAATTAACACCAGTGCGATCGAATTGCACCATTAAAATAATTTTTTATAAATATACACATGTCAAATCTTTATTACGATAAAATTACAATCTGCCTAATTGGGCAATAAGTAATTGTGTTCAATTTCCTCATTCATACCATATTTACAATTCTTCATTCACTCACTCATTATTATTAAGTATTATGATTTCATTAAATAATTATCTTCCATCACGAGGTACTAACAGTACTGCAAAAATTGCTCCTTACACGGATTTGCTTCATTAGTGGTCCAATCAGAGCCTTCCTCCGAATCAGAATTAGCTGCTTCTTCCTCTTGAAGCCTTACAGTATTTACAAACAGTCCTGAGACCTCCCAAATCCACATGGTTGTCACCTCCCTCACATGCGAAAGAGGAAACAAAGTCTTGGGGTTCCCCCACATTCCTCCAGCAGCCACGTCACTGGAAACAACCCAGTGGGGGCTGAATAAGAGCACAAGAGTCACAGATGCTCAGAACATGATTGGAGAAACTGGCCATTGCCAGGACTCCCACTGTCATGTATTTATAGCAGGTCACGAGGCCACTGCGACTTTAGTCTCCAAGGAGGATTATAGGGATGTGTGGTGCAGTGTAATGACTGTGCTAAAGGATTAGGGTGGTCGGATAGATTTGATGGAATTTCATGAACTTGGAAGTTTAAAATAATAAGTAACTTTTCACCATGAATCAAAAACAAAATATCAATATTAATAAGTATTAGTTGAATAAAACCACCTAATACTCTGCATCACTGCTGATGAGCTGTACCTTAAAAATCGAGGATATACAATTTCAAGATCAGTTATGCAATGCATCCCTCACTTGCATAAAAAATAAGTACACAATTATGTGGTATGGCTATGATTGTTATTTTGGATGCACCTGCCATAGTCCATAATCACTTATTAATTTTAATGATTTATCCTGCTAAGCAATTTTTATATAATTTGACCATTTAAATAGATTTTACTGTTAGTAACTATGACTGTAGACATTACCTTATTATATTTTATATATCAATATAAATAGTACCTATGGGAGTGACAAGTAGGATGGGACTTGGAATGGCAAAATTATTTCAATATAATGGGATTTTTTTCTTCTAGTCAGGTTATCTTCCTCAGAATAAAGGAGGAAACCTATGCTAGAAAAGACAGAACTCAAAATATCCTTCCCTCTACAAGAATCAAAACGGTAAGATTACTTCCTAATGGGTGGGCGAACTTTAAGTGATTCGGGAAAGGGGGGGGGGTAGACTTTTATAAGAGCTCAAACATGAAAATAAAGTTTTGAGATCAATAGTAAACATTGCTGTATTAATACAGTTCAAGCTGATTTCAATAGGTTTTTTGATCAATATTTCAGCTTAATATATTTATTTTTGTGCAAAAGGCAATCTACAGAGAACGGTATGGCATACTAAAATCATAGTATTTTTGATTGAGATACCAATGATTTAATAAGTACTAAGAAACTCGCAGGGAGTTTTTCCAGAACCTGTGAATGAAGTTATTGTTTTTTCAGTTTCAATGTCCTATATTTATATTTCAAAAATTCAGTTAAGTTCAAAATGAATGCAAAAAAAAAATAGCTTATTACGGCCCAATGGTTTACTCAACTCACAAATAAACATATTATAATTTAAATGATTAATTTTGACATATAGACACTCATTTTAATTCTGACATGATAGCAAATTTTGAGACGTTTCAGGTTAGATCATTGCAGATAGTAGAACATCACATATATAACTTACAATATACAACCTACTATTGATTTCTGGCCACTTAAATAAATTAGGGTATTTATTATTTTAGTTTTATTTTCATGACACTATTTTCCTTTTCCTACCTAAAAACTGTTTATAAAGTGCCCTACTTCGCAAATTTGTATCTAGAATATAATGAACTTTTAAGCTCTTTCTAATCTCACAGTTCCATCACATTTGATTTCAACCTTTCAAAGCCAAAAATCATCTGTTCCTCAAAAACATGTAAATAGGCGACAGTCTAAACATAGTCAACTTTTTCACTCACCTTACTTGATTGAGGCAGTTTTATTTGAGTATATACCAACGATAAAAAGTAAAACCTCAGCTATTCTCAGGTGTGTGCAAGTAATTTTAGCGAAAAATAAATAAATGTATTTGACACCGTTAATAGGCAGGAAGGTTACAAAGTAGAGTTGGGCAGGTGAAGGGAGAATCGAATATTTTGAATCGATCATCAAAAAGAGCGTTCTTCCGAACGACTCCTGAAAAAGAATTGCAATTCTTTTCAATCCCGATTCCCATTTCTTGATTATTTTCATTCCCGATTGTAAAGATTCTTTTTTCGATTCTTGGCTCAGTCGACTCGTGAACCATGAGCAGCTAGTTCTTCAATTCATTTCATCGGTTCATCAGTTATGTAATATACATAATATTATCATTAACAAATGGTATGCTTATCTGTAACATCCTAAGGACTGTTTCTCATAACTTATAATCAGCTCTATTATAATTATCAGTAACTTAGCTTCCCTTCCCAGATCTCCATTTTGAATAATTGGCTCTCACGTCCTTTTATCTACTCCTTTTACTACTATTATCGCTTTCCTTCACAGAGAAACACCCCTTAGGTATAAGACAGAGTGTTGATCCCTTAGGAAACTCATTGACTAGTAAGCTCTCAGCTTGTAACCATATATAATTGTACCTTTGTGTGTTATACCAAATAAAGTTTCTTTTTTGAGTTATTGAGCTACAGAAATATAATTGGCACCTGAACTTGGGCCGGGTTGGACTGCTTTGAGGAAATATTGACCGTACTAGCCACATATTCTCTTCACGACAACAGGGAAGACTCCGCTTCTGGACTACATAGGTAATTCACCCTAGCAGAAGACCCTCTTACTCGGCCGAGAAGGCACCGCTCACGAGACTCTTCGCAGGTACTCTTAGAGTTTCACCCGGTCTGATCAATCGTCATTATATCAAAGCTCTTCAAGAACGCCTTATTCGAATTCTTGAGGTATAATAATTTTTGTACTAATTATATGGGGAAAACTGGGGATAGAATCAACCAAATACGAGACATTACAAACCACCTTTCACGAACACAGATTAAACCTTTGCAATGAGTTCCCACATTTTACCGATTTAAAAAGACAGACATGGATGGCTAGCTGATACAGGCTCACAGATAAATTATATAACAACAAGTTCTGTACCCGACGGAACTGAAATATCCTCGGAAGAATTTACTGTGAACACGCCAGCCGGTAGTAAAAAAGGACATGGAGCTATCCTCATTGACCCTAGCACCGGGACTAGGATTGTCACATAAATTATTAGTAAAGTTTAAAATATTTAGTTTTAGCAACCGTTACAATATGTCACTTGGCATGGAAACCATGAAAAAAGTTGGTATGAAAATAAACTTCGATAAAAATAATGAATTTATAATAAACGGGAAAATAATTAAAAACGGTGAAAACTTGCCTAAAAATAATGAAATAACAAAAGAAAATGAGATAAATAATAAAATAAACAATATTGTAAAAAACGAATTAAATATATTAAATAAAAATTAAATAAGGAACCTCATACGCGTCAATCATTTAGATGATTAAGACCAAAAAGAATTAATAGGCTTATTAAACAAATATCCAAGAATAATAAAGACAGAAGATAAAAACTTAAATAAGACCAATTTATTAAAAGATGTGTAGTGACCGCTACATAAGATAAATCACCCTATACTCTAATATATATATATATTGTAAATTGGTTATAATATGTTGTAAATTGATTTAAACAAATGTAAATAACCTTACCAAACCATAAGTCATTGTAAATGTTGTAAACAATAAAAGACGCATCTGCAAAACAAAACTAGTTAGAGGCTGGAAAGGGTAGAAGAGCAGGTAGCGGTTGACCTGGGCCTGGGTCACTGCCGAGAACAAAGCGCCACCGCAAACTGGGATATCATTGGCCACAATAACGCCTTACATGGTTGGCCACTAACGAGCCACCGCTGAGTATAAAGAGGGCCGGGTTTTGGCCTGTAAAATATTCTCACGACGGCTCTCTAACTGGTGAACCTGCAGCTGCACTGTTGTTTCAAGACTTGACCTTCTCATTTATGAAAACCTCTGGACCTATCTTCCTAACCTCGCTATGTTTTAGTCCGGCCTTGTCAGACACCACACTAGTGGTATTCTCTGCCTTCGTCTCGCTAAAACTAGCAGCTCTTTGGGATAGACCTGTCCCTCGTGGACAAAGGTTGTCGTGGCCCTACAAACTTTACCTAGTAGTGTCTCCCACGGCAATTCAGTCTGCCTCTCTCCAGTTCACACTCGCCTTTGGGATCCGGACAGTTTTCGCCTACCCTCAGATACCGAGTGTGAATTCGTGGTCATTCCAAGACCACTCAAACTTTCTACACTACCTACCCTATAGCCCTTCTCCTGAACATAGTGCATTTTCGGGGCACACATTTATCAAATATGGAGTCAGATAGTAAGTAAGACCCGTAATGAAGCAATTGTCCAGGTCATAGCCTAATCAACCCACACTTCGTCACCAGGGCTAGTGTAACTAGGCACCCCCCTCGTGACGACCCAACAGCATGTAATCCCACTAAAAACAGAAACATTTATTTATACAAGAAACTACCGTTACCCTCAACAGTTTAAGGAAGACGTAAATAGAATAATGACTACACTTTTAAATAACGATATTATTTGGGAAAGCAATTCTCCTTCTAACAGCCCCATCTAGGTTGTACCCAAGAAAATGGATGCTAGTGGTAAACGGAAAATTCGATTAGTGATTGACTGTAGAAAATTGAATGCGGAAACGGTACCAGATAAATTCCCTCTTCCGAATTCCCCTTACTCAGGACTGAATCAAAAATTATGCCCACATAGCTCAACCATTGTCAAAATGTTTAAGGAAATCTGAAGAAACTATAAATTCGGAGACATGCAGACACGCGTTTGAAAATCTTAAAGCATTATTGATCAATTCACCAATCTTAACATATCCGGACTTTTCTAAGCAAATGATTTTAACAACCGACGCAAGTAATGTAGCAGTTGAAGTCGTACTTTCCCAACTTTCAGAAGGGTCTTAACAATTTTTATTTAATTTGTTTGTCCTAATTTCTTTTTCTCTTTCAATATCTTGTTTGGATTTTTCGTGTACTATTTTTAATCTTTCATGATATTTTTGTATTACCTGTTGTTTGATTATTTTTTCTTCTTTATTAGGGTCCTTTATTTTTCTAAACGTTATCTCGTTAGGTGTTTTTTTTTTTTTTTTTTTTTTTTTTTTTTTTTTAGCTCTCAAACTTATAAAAATAGGATGTGGGAAAAATAAAGAAAAATTATTTTGGGCTAATGAGTGCCTTTCACTAAGGGGAGTCCCCCATTTGAAGGATGTATGAGAAGGATATAGGGTGTGGTATGCCTAAAAAGGCGGATGGAATCAGGAAGGTAGTGAGAGTCTACCAAGGGTCGTTAGGTGTTAAATTTAAATTGTTATTTATTGTTTCAATAAAGGTCATTATCACGAGGTTTAAATTCGTTTCAGTTCCGTTTTTTGGATTCTCTGATTTTATTACCCTTAATAGCTCGATGAAAGTATTATAGAATGGGCTCGATTCAGTATTCCTAAGAAGTTCAAGCTGTTTGACACAGTATTCTATACCAAGACTTTCCAAAAGATTCCGGATAAGATTATTATTATATTCGCGGCCTTGATCCATTTTTATTTGTATAGGTGCCGGGAAGATCGCTAAATATTTAGTTATCGCTTGGAATACAATGGTGGCTTTATACGTTTTAACTCTGGTAGCGTAAAGACGTTGTGAAAATGTTTCTATAATTGTTATTATAAAGGCTTGTTCTTGGTGCAAGGTGTCAATCATTAGATATTCGAGAATTCGTGATATGTTAAGATTGGAGAGTTGATCAATAATGCTTTAAGATTTTCAAACAAATTTTCTAAGCAAATGATTTTAACAACCGACGCAAGTAATATAGCAGTTGGAGTAGTACTTTCCCAACTTTCAGAAGGGAGGGATCACACAATCGCTTTTGCTTCGAAAACATTATCACAGACCGAATCAAGATATTCAACTATAGAAAAAGAACTTTTTGTTATATAATTTATCTCTAAGGCTGTATCAACTAGCCAAGTATGTCCTTTTAAATCGGTAAAAGGGTTGCCAGCTGAAGAGTAGCGAAAGGCCACCTCCCCGGAGGGGACCCGGGTGGGAGGTGGGAGTCCCCTGTGGCTACATCCTACACAGTCGGGTAGGATCCCCACCCTGTAGGATGTTAGGGTCCTCTCCTAGAAAACCCGGTTGAAGAGAAAGAGGACGGACGAAGACACCGAGTTCCTGGAGTATTCGACGAAGACCTCCCTCTTTGACCGAACAATGGAAACTAGGGATAGCCTGGGCCACTTTTTCGTTTATCTGCGGGACAGGAAGGTGTCGAAAAAGATAGGCGGGTGGGCTGGGTGACCAGCTGAACTTGGCCAGCTTGTCAACTTGGCTGAAATCACGAAACTGCTCCTGGAGAGCCTAAAGGAGAGTCCCGCCACCCCAAGGAGCCCGCGCATGGGAAAGGAGCATATTCAACAACTCGTCCAGGATACTAAGAGGCACGGAGGCTGGAGGGCTCCTTGTTGAGATCCCTAGCATGGAAGAAGCTGTGAGGCTCCTCGAAGCCATTTTGACAGTTAGTCTCACCTCAAGACTGGTGCTGAGTAGGGGATCTAGGGTGATCTTCCAAAGAGTCCCTAGGGCCTGGAGCGAAAAAGAATTCCTAGACGAGGTATAGATTACGCTGTCCAGGGTTGACCCTACCCTGGCAAGACTGGCTCTGAAACTGGTATTCAGTATGGTGGGCGTCAGGAATCCGGTACACGCGAGTTGGGTAACCCTCCACGTTAGGTTTGCGCTTCTGGGGAGTGACAAAATATGGATAGGTGGTTGGCACAAGGTAGTGTTAAAAGACTACCTCGAGGATCCTCTACCTGGATGTTGTTGGAATCTTGAGATACGCTTCGCAGTCATAGTCGGCACATCCGAACTAGGGCACTGATTCGGGTCATGAAGGCCTACAGTACATCGCACGAGGCAGTTGAGGTCTTGGCAGCGGTGGCTCCAGTGGACCTGGTCCTCCTGGAACAACGCCTCAGGTCAAGGACGAAGAAGGGACTGATGGAAGATCTTCCACCTCCCCTATGGAGAAGAATTGAGGATAAAACCAGGATGTGGAAGGCCCAAATAGGCGAGTGGACTACTGAGCCGTGGAGCGCCAGGTAGACCAATACGACGAATGGGAGCACCCTCAAGAAGTACTTCCTCTCAGTCCAGGGCAGGCTGAGGGCAAGATGGCGCTCCCCGAATAATTGGACGTCGCAGATTCTCACTGGACACGGTGGATTTCGTGCCAGGCTATACGAGTATAAGAGGGCAAGGGTGGGGACTAGTACTTTCCTCACTGCAGAGAGGACGACACCGCGGAGCACGTCACGCTCTCTTGTTGCGCGTCGCTGGTCAGCGAGGAGAAGAAATTTGAGGCGTTCCAAGGAGGAGTGGTAGGAGATTCAAGGTGCTGGACACTTCTCGGTTTCCAGGGGGGTGATGCGAGGTGAGCAACCGTGATTTTGGGAAAGCTCACCCGAAAACAACGTTGTATCGCCGGCCGGAGTGTAGTCTCTGTAAATATAAAATAAGATAGGACTTAGAATTATTTAGTTACGCTCTAAGTTTAGTTTTTAAGGGAGAAATAATACACTCCTTGTTATATAGATTTAAGGTTATTAGGGTTAAGAATTTTGTAAATGGTAGATAAAGTAAATTGTATATAGGTTAGGTAACTTTTTTCATGCTTTCCATACCAAGTAACATGTTGTAACGGTTTTTTTACAATATTATTTATTTTATTATTTATCTCATTTTCTTTTGTTATTTCATTATTTTTAGTCAAGTTTTCACCGTTTTTAATTATTTTCCCGTTTATTATAAATTCATTATTTTTATCGAAGTTTATTTTCATACCAACTTTTTTCATGGTTTCCATGCCAAGTGACATATTGTAACGGTTGCTAAAATTAAATGTTTTAAATTTTACTAATAATTTATGTGACAATCCTAGTCTCGGTGCTAGGTCGCTCCATGTCCTTTACGCTACCGGCTGGCGTGTTCATAATAAATTCTTCCGAGGATATTTATTAAACAGCCGCAGGTGGGGACTCCATAAGATCTTAGAAGGTATGCCCCGACAAAGCACTATGTTCAGGAGAAGAGGAACAGGGTAGGTTTATAGGTAGTTTATGTCGTCTTGGAATGACCACGAATTCACACTCGGTGTCTAAGGGTAGGCGAAAACCGTCCGGATCCCAAAGGCGAGTGTAAACCGGAGAGAGGCAGGCTGGATTGCCCCAGGGAACACTACTCTCCTCCCTCTCGACACTGGCACTTGCTGCTCTACTTAAACCATGGTCTTCTCATTCAACTACCTCTGCATCTCTCTCTTCTAACCTCGCTATGTTTTAGTACGGCGTTGTCAGGACCCACACCTTCCTATTGGGAATCTCTGCCTTCGTCTCGCTAAAACTAGCACCTCCTTGGGAGAGACCTCTCCCTCGCAGACGACGGTTGCCGTGGCCCTACAAACTTTACCTAGTAGCATCTCCCACGGCAATCCAGCCTGCCTCTCTCTCCGGTTTACACTCGCCTTTGGGATCCGGGCGGTTTTCGCCTACCCTTAGACACCGAGTGTGAATTCGTGGTCATTCCAAGACCACATAAACTACCTATAAACCTACCCTGTTCCTCTTCTCCTGAACATAGTGCTTTGTCGGGGCACACCTTCTAAGATCTTATGGAGACAGATCAAAACGAACTAGGCTGCCCGCCGACTAGGCCACCAGCCAGGGTGAAAGACCACAGGCCCACCCGCTCAATCTCTTTCTAGGCGCTCGACGGGCAGCGGCTAGAGGTTGTAGCGATCCAAGCCCGCGGCGGGCGTCTCCTCCCCACTTTGGGGATATTCGACGACAATTTTTGACCCGACAGTCATTTTGTTGATAAGTATGATACCGTCTTTGTTCGAAGTTATTTTGCCTAGGGGTTGTGTGAAATATTTTCGTATCTTTACTTTGATCATTATCACTATAGTGTTGCTTATTATTACTTTTATTGTAGTTCTGTCCATATAATCGTTCCATGATGTGACTACAATCATTTAATATCGCGTTCCGCATAGTATCTATATTTTCGAGTTTCATGTGTACTAAGAAGTCTCCTAGTTGAGGATGTAAATTTTCTTTCGTTTATTTCCCTATCCTGATATCTTATAAAATTTAGTTTATCACTAACATCTTTGTCTATTTGTATCCGTGAGAAAATTAAAGATCGTAATTGCGCTATGCGGTTTATGAATTCTACTGGGTGTTCTTTCCTGTATGGGAAAGTGTTCATTAGTTTTCGTTTTAATTGTTTTACTGTACGTGGGTCTTTAAATTACTGCCTTAAATAATTTAAAAGTTCTTTGATGTGATTAAACGAGTTAGTTAATAAGCAGTCTCTGGCTTGTTCGGTAAGCCTAGTTTTTACAATAGCAAGTAACCTAACGTGGTTTTGATCCCTAGCATTATTGTCAGGAGCACATATATTATTGTAAATTTCCTTTAGTCATAGAATATGTCATGGAACTTGTGCTTGTGTTTTCCATGTTGTTTTTAATATCTCGTATTTGGTTGATCCTATCACTAGTTTTCCCATATAATTAGTACGAAACTGATTATACCTCAAGTATCCGAATAAGGCGTTCTTGAAGAGCTTTGGTATAATGATGATTGATCAGACGGTGTGAAACTCTCAGAGTACTAGCGATGAGTTTCGTGAGCCTTCTTGTTCAAGCAAGAGGTTCTTCTGCTAGGTCGAAGAATATGAGTGGTTCAGTGGTGGAGCCTTCCCTGTTGTCGAGAAGAAGAATATGACTAGAACGGTCAAGATTTCCTCAATGCAGTCTAACCCGACCCAAGTTCGCCAAATATATTTCTGTTGCTCAATAACTCAAAAAAGAAACTTTATTTGGTATAACACACAAAGGTACAAGTATACATGGTAACAAGCTAAGCTTACTAGCTACTGAGTGCTCTAAAAGACCAACGCTCTGTCTTATGCCAAAGGGGTATTTATCTGTGTAGGAAAGCTATAACAGTAGGGATAAGGGTACATATAAAAGATCGTGAGAGCCAATTATTCAGAATGGAGGTCTGGAAAAGGAAGCTAAGTTACTGATAATTATAATAGAGCTGATTATAAGTTATGAGACGTAGTCCTTAGGATGTTACTGATAAGCATAACATTTGTTAATGATAAGAGATATATATTACATAACTGATGAGGATTGTATTTTGTATTACATTAAAACATTTTTATTAATTTCATTGTGATTCTTATTTTGTTACTAACCCCTAATTTTAATTTAAGAACTTAGATGATATATTCAACCGTTATTTTTATTATGTTTGTACTGAAGCTGCGATTGACGTTTTAAGGAGGTTTTGTTTGACCTGAAGCATATTGAATATGTTTTACTTTTTGTAAAATAAATAAAAATAAAATGGGGCCTAAGGCCTTATTCTCTGGCTATCATACTTTGCGGTCATTGTGGGAATGTCGGAGTAGATATGTTGAACTTTTGGCTCCCGAAGTAATGCCGGGAATTAAAGCACATGGCATGTCTCTGTTTATAAATTCTTCAATTGAGGTGAGCTCTTGCGTTTCATTCAGGTAATTCATCTTCACATTGATGGACCACTCCACAGACAAAATTGTTGAAATGTTAGTGGAGAATTTACTCAATCTCCATCATTAAAATTAAAATCTGGTCTATTTTGGGTATAAGTAAAGCGAAAATACCAAAGAAACTTAATTAGACTCCCACTAATTTCATCAAATTAGTTTTACCAATTTCCGATCTTCATTTTTGTGGTTTCTCGGGGGTGGTATAAAAGAGCTACACAACCATCCTAAATCATTCAGTCTCCTGCGGACCCACAAACATGTAAGGTTCACTTCGTCAGATCGTTGACTTTATGTTTTAATTGCTTATAGGATATATTTTTTTTATTTGTGTTTAACACCCTCGTGTACCTAAGCATAGAGCATGAAGGTTCGGTTATCTACGGGTCTGATGTCAACAAGACACCTTGTGATTGACAGCATGGAAGCTCTCCCAAGTAGGAATCGAACATACGCCAATCAAGTCCAAGGGAACAATACTAACAGACTAGATCACATTACATCCACAGCTCAACTTATACTACCTACCTAATTCTTATTTATTCTTGTAATTAAATTAATTAATGATATATTCTTTTACTCAGTTATAACATGTTTTTCATCTTTGTTACATCAATTGATGAGATAATTAAAATAACATGGTCACAGTAAATTTTCCTGAAATAAAAAGAAGAAAATAATTAATCACATAAAATTAAAATTTAGAAATTAGGATACGGTTTCAGTCATGCCTTGTTACGGTTTATTTCCATTATTTCCAAGGAAATACACTTTATAAAAAAATAATAATAAAGATGTATGGCCATTTCCGCAACTAAAAGAAAAACAAATATCTGATGAAGCACAGATTAATATATTTTTATATTCATTTAAGCAAATGAAAACATTATATTATCTATCTACGTGAAATTAAAGAAGATTAAATAAAAAAAATTATTCGTTAAATAAATTATTAATTATTCGTTCGTGACCTGCTATACACAATATATACACGTGACAGTGGGAGTCCTGGCAATGGGCAGTTTCTCCTAGCCTGTCCTGAGCATCTGTGGCTCTCATGCTCTTGATCATCCTCCACTGATCGTATTCAGTGACGTAGTTGACGAAGAAACGTGAGGGACTTCCCAAAACTCCACTTCCTCTTTCGCATGCGACGGAGGTGACAACCATGTGGATTTGAGGGGTCTCTGGACTGTTTGTAAATACTGTATGAATGAGCGAGTGAATGAAAATTGTAAATATGGTATGAATGAGAACATTTATGACAATTACTTATTGTCCAATAAGGCAAATTGTAATTTTATCACAATAAAGAAGTTTTGCAATGTTAATTATTTATAATATTGTTCAAGGCTTGGACTCAGTACCATCGGTCTATTTTTATGTGGGCTTGCTGCAGCTAGGAGTGACTTTCCAGACTTCTTGATGGAAAAAGAGGAAACTCCAAGCAAGGTATGTATGTCTAGAAGGATTATAATTGGATGTGTATTAGCACTGGACTGTGTAATTGATATGTCATTTTTAAGGAGTAGGTGATTTCAGAGAAAGATTATTATTATTATAAAATATTAAATAAATTATAAAGATTTTAATTTCAAACAAGTGAATGAAACAGCTTGGAAGTATGTCAGTAATTAGAACAGGGGAGAGGAACGCTGGGAGTTCGGTTGTGCATTAAAAGAGAAGTTGTCAGACGTTGAGGATATCACGAGAAGAGAGGTGTAGATGACGATTTATTGCAGTTTGCGGGTGGTCAAACATATTTGACGTGAAGGCACTCATACTTCGTATTTCTTTATACATCATATTTGCATGTACCTCGTATTTCATTTCTTCGTATTTCTTAATATCCTCGTATTTACCCATACTTATACGTAAAAGCACGATTGGCAGAATCTACAGGAGGCCATTGAGGCAGTATAGTTGAAGCGTCAGGATCAACAAGAGGCCATTGAGGCAGTATAGTTGAAGCGTCAGGATCAACAAGAGGCCATTGAAGCAGTATAGTTGAAGCGTCAGGATCAACAAGAGGCCATTGAGGCAGTATAGTTGAAGCGTCAGGATCAACAAGAGGCCATTGAGGCAGTATAGTTGGAGAGTCAACGTAGGAAAACCGTGAAGTAGTCAAAAACATTATATGTCTACTTTTTGTTTATTTTATGTAAATTGTTGGTTGTCAGTGAGGTTCCTAAGATATAATAAATTATAAGTTACATTAATTGATTGTTTTGATATTTGTAAATAAACGTTACTTCATAATATATGAACTGTATAGTTTATAATTCAAGAAAATTAAACGATTATCTTGTTTTTTTATTACATCAAAAATACGGTTAAAATAATGCAGTAAAAATTGGAATATATATTCTACCTTTACAAAATAATGTAATTTTTGTACATGTATTACAAAATTTTTGTACGTATTACGTTATTTTGTAATAGTCATTAAGTGACTTGAAAAATAGTACTGTAACGCAATTACCGAGCAATGATAAATAAATAAAATATTGCTAATTTTTAAGAATAATAACCTTTTGATACAGGTGGATGATCTCTCCAGGCCGTTTTTTATCACAACACCTTTAGATCTTGGTGAATTGCCCTGCAAAATGGACATAAAGATAGTAAGTATTATTTTTTTTAAATTAAGTAACACGCTGAAAGTAATAAATCATATGTAATGTAAAATAATTGTCTCCCCACAAGGTCATTATTAGTTAAAAGCTAAGGATTTCGACTGTACTTCTCAGTCTTCTTCATTCAGGCTCTCAAAGGAAACCAACTTTTTGGTGTCAGTAACAAACTTTTCGAAATGCTCCAAATAATTTATACATAATGAATGGGAATATTAGTAGAATGAAATATTGTCTGCAATTAAATATAAAAGTTAACGTATTCAAAATGTAATTTTTTAATAATTTAGTATTTTAAAATAGTAAATAATTTTAATAAAAACACATTTATCAATATCCACATGATAAGTTTACTTATCATTGAATACAAAAATATTTTGAAATATATATATAAAATAATTTTGTTAGCTACACGACTTTAGGGTTATTACTGGTTCTGGCAATAATTATGATTATCATTCCCTAAAAGAACAAAGGGTTGTTGTCCTTCACCACTAACGTATCTACTATTTCGTCCTTCCGGTTTCAGTTCTGTAAAATAATGCGTAACATAGCTTGTGTAGAAACGATTTGTTTTACAATGCAATGTTGTTATAACATTACTACAGGTTAAGGGGCTGAAATATTGTATTTGTGATCTATTGTATTTGTAGTTTTGTGATATATTGCATCTACCTGTTGGTTGGCGATCGTTTTCTATGTTGGTATTGAAATTCAATTTTATATATTTATTTAGAGGAAAATATTAACAGACTCGGCGATCGAACGTTTCAAGACTTGCGTTATACCAAACACTCGGGGCAAGAATTTAAAAATTTATTTTTTTACTTATGTGTGCTAGCCTGTTGCGAGAGTGCTCCAGTGTACCGAAAAGACGAATAAAATACGTAATAATTAATGATTGTTTTAAAGTTCAAAATTTTGTCATAGCGACGATTTTCAAAGTGTTTGGAATTTTATTCAGAAACTTCGCTCGCATGACGAAAACCAACTTTTAAAAACTTCTTTATAGCAGAGACAGAGATTGATAAAAAATATAATTTTTTTCAATAATTGATAACATACCTTCAAAGATACATCCAAGCGATGAATGCGAACTAAAATCGAAGGAAGGTGCCCACCAAACATGTGGATATTTATAAAGGGTGTCCCAGAATTAACGCAAGATTTGAATTTGCCGCCATTTGTGCAGTAAAGTGCTGGCAACACTAAAAAAAAAATGGAACGTTACACGGTAGAACAACGTGTCTTTATTGTTGAACATTATCTAAAAACTAATGAAAGTTTGGCGGCCGCAGTTCGAAAATTTCATACAAAATATGGTCGGAACCGTGTTTTGACTTCATCAAATGAGAAGAGATTAATTGAAAAATTTAGGGAGACTGAATCAGTTGGAGGCACTAAACACACTGGTCGTCCAAAAACAAGCCGTTCAGATGTCAATATCGCAGCAGTGCGTGAGAGTGTCAAATGAGGCTGATCAAGCAGGGACTGTTACTGATGCTCGATATCGCGACATGATAACACAGTTCTTTGTGCCGAAATTGGATGATATTGATGTGGGCAATATGTGGTTTCAACAAGATGGTGCCACATGCCATACAGCCCATGAAACAATTCAAATACTGCATGAGACATTTCCAGGTCGTGTACTCTCTCGTTTCGGTGATCAGAATTGGCCCCCTAATTAGTGTGATTTAACACCTTTAGATTTCTTTTTATGGGGTTATTTGAAGTCAAAGGGGTATGTAACAAGCCCACATCCACCCGTGCATTAAAAGAGGAAATTCAACGCTGCATCAACGAAATTCGAAGTCGTGGAGGCCATTTGCCCGATTTGTTATATCATAAATAACCCTATACTATTTACTTTATAATGCAATAAAAAAATAACAACAAAAATACTAAAAACTGTGTTTTCTATTTAAATCAAATCTTGCCTTAATTCTGGGGCACCCTATAGGATTTGGTCTGTTCAAAAAGTTTTTCTTCAGCATATTTTAGGTTTACATTAATCTCATCAGCCTTTTATTACTAGTTATATTGAAAATTTAAAACAACTTTTTTTTTTCAGACCGAACGAGTAATTGGAAAATGCGTACGACTAGGTCCTAGTTCAGAAGCCTGCGTGTCCAATTCTTACATTGAACCCTTCCATCCAGAATGTCCATCACGACGATAACAATACTCTTTGCTAAGAGTTTCCTCATTTCAATAAACGAATAAATTATGATTATTTATTACGTTTTTATTAATTAATGCTTTTAATAACGCATCATTTCGGCCTTTCCACTTCTCATTGTTCATCATTCACAAATTATTTACGATCATCATCAACTAGATGGACCAGCCTTGGATTGTATAGCAGGTTACACGATAACTTCATAATTAATAAATTGTCTTACCCACAAAAAATGAGGGTACGATACGAGTCTTTTAGTACAGAATCAGTAGTAAAGGAAATCAGTATTGTTGTTAAAATATAATTAATTAACAATAACTCAAGGGTATTACATTGAAGTACTTTAATTACAACACCACACACTACAGTAACAAATTATTTTCCAGGCTGAACACAGCATTAACTTAGTTCGTACAAAGAGTTAGTGTAGACTCAACGTGAGCCCGCAATGGTGAAGGCTGACGCCAAGATTAACACAATTACCTCCTAGTGGCTGGGGTGTTAGAAAATCATGGGAACTTGAAGATAGCAGACATAAGGATGGAGGTCCACTTCGATATCACTAAAAAAATAATGCACTACACGTCTTGCACTTGAAAGCCCAATGGGAAATACGCTTCTTTCCCAGCAGTGGCAGTTGAAAAAAATAAACATAAGGCTGCTATATCATTTGTGTAATAAGAAGTCTTGTCTTTCCAAAACGTGTTCAATTGACTGCAATTTAGTGTTTTCGGCTGATTTGTGAAAATTAACAAATATATGACAAGCTTCAATACAAATTACAGATATTAACTATTTTTAAATTTATTTTTTCTCAAATGGTCAACAATTATAAATAATAGAATCTATAGCAGTAAAAAATAATTTCTATACAAGTGTATACATTTGTGAAAAATCGATACATTGTTAAAACATGAGCTTGTGAAAATGATTGATTGACGCTTAGATTAACCTTGGTAAATTTAATTGAAATATATTGATAGCTACAATATCAAAAGTGTTCAGAAGAAGGTTGTAAGCTGTGTGGATGTAAAAGATATACTTGCTCTGCTTAGGAGCATAGGAGGGCACAACCTATATGGCCATATTTTTAATGTATGTGCAAACTGTAATCATTTTATAAGGGTGGTAGAAAACTTAATATCTCGAACAATTTTCTACAAAAAAAAAAAAAAAAAAAAAAAGGCATCTTCTATCTAAACAGATAGTTTACGAATCCTAAAAATACTACATAAGTTAAATAAATTACTCTCAACTCTATCGAAGTGAGTTTGGCATTTATATATTGTAATTTAGTTAAATAAACAAATGTAAATAATATTACCAAACTGAAAAGTCATATCAGTGTAAATATTGTAAACAATAAATGAAGTAGCTGCAGATGAGTTCACAGGCAGTCCATAGAGTCCCTAGATCAGCCCGACCCAGCGAGCACGTACCTCCTGCAAGCCGATTGGCCAAAAGAATTGGCTCATTGGATGCTTTGGGCTATATATACCCCCTAGTATTAGCCGGCAATTTATTCAAGCTACGGCTCGCCTCTGGACTTGCAGCTGCACTGATACTTCAAAATATTGCCTTCTCGTTCATGAAACCCTCTACACTTGTATTTCCTACCCTTGCTTTCTTTTAGTCCGGCGTTGTCAGACCACACAGCTTCCTAGTGGAATTGTCTGCCTTCGTCACGCTAAAACTAGCACATCTTTGAAAGGGATCTCTTCCATGCGGACAACGATCTCTAGGACCCTCGAGCATACCTAGTAGCGTCTCCCCCAGCGATCCAGTTTGCCTCTTTCCGGTCCACACTCGCCTTTGGGATCCGGACGGTTTTCACCTACCATTAGATACCGAGTGTGAATTCCTGGTCATTCCAAGACCAAATAAACTACCTATAATACCTGTTTGGAATTTCACCAGTTGAAATCGCAACCGGCAAACGAGGCGACTGATTCGAGAAACTAATTAGCCTGGGGATAATTAGCTATACGTTTGAGTTTTAAGTGGACTGTAATTATTTGAGAGTCTCGTTAGAGAAATGACAATATCAAATGTAAACACAGTAATGTAAATTCCTACCTGCTTCGATGTGACGACAGCGTGCGAATCTCCCTTCTTGAACTCCGATAACCTAGAGATTTGGGCCCAAACTCCAGATTTACCCAAGTCCCGATTCATCCAATATCTGTCTGCGTTTAATCTGAAATGTCGCTTCTCCAAGACTGCGTACTAGTGATTTGAATAATGACTAAACAAAGATAATGGCGTTGAAAATACGCTTGAAAAACAGTGTGAAAAAAAAACTGTTGAAGACAAAAATAGACGCTATAATAATGAAAATGAAAATTACCACCTGAGAGACAAAAGCGTGGGGAAAAACGCTGATCGAGCCGGCAGGCAGCGCCAGCGTCTGTGATTCACAGAACTACCGAATGGTTTCGGGTAATTACTTATTGAATAGCAAATTCAAATTAAAATGAAATTAAGTTTACGCAAATGGCGTAAACAATACCTATCCTGTACCTCTTCTCCTGAACACAATGCACTGTCGGGCATACCTATCAGATATGGAGTCAGATAGCTCAATAGTAAAACCCGTCATCAAGCGGTCGTCCAGGTCATAGTCTATTCAACTATCTTTCCATCACCAGGACTAGAACAAGGCCCCCTAGTGACGACCCGGCAATATATAGGTTTTTGGCTGCATCACTTTTTCACTCACTGTGTTATGCGAGCTGTTATATCGAGGTAATCTTATTTCATTCATAATTTCATGTACTCCGACGATCGTTGAATGCCTTGAAGAAAATAGGTAAAAAATCAATATTGTGTTTTTTATGTAAAACGTTTTCTCCACACGAGCACACTAGACTCCAGAGCTTCCAGAACAACATCCTGTGCACGGCACTATGGCATACCCCTTTTTGTGAAATGAAGGCTCCTGACATCCACGAAAAGTTCGAGGTCCCCACCATCACCGAAGCCATCAAAAGAAGACATATCAAATGCTTCGACTCGATTAAACATTGCCAAAACCCCCTATTCCAAGACCTGACACCCCCACCACTACCGGCAAGATGGCATCTGGGAAAGCAGACCAAATGGTGGACATTACGGCACTTGGCCAACCAACAACAAGCCTCTGACGGGCACCCATCACTGCTTTCCAACTGAATGAGCTTCCACTACATGCCTAGAGAGACTCTAGGCTCAGCCTTCAGTGGACTCTCACCACTGCACCGCAACATTTCCACCTCTACCGAGGCTTCCCACACTCCTTAATTCCCTCCCTCCACCTTTAAACAGGTACTCCTAGTAAAAAGATCCACTCACCCCAAATAAATTACCTTTATTTTTCCCTTATCTATAATCTTAAAAATTTGAGAGCTAAGGAAAAAAAAACAAAAAAACTATGTAAAACGTTTCCGGAAGTAGCACATTGCATTGAACAATGAGCAAAGCTCCAAAAATCAACTGTTTGTTTATTCCATTTGGATGATTCAGACTTGTTTGGTATTAATCAAAGGTTCTGTGAACAAGTTTCAACATTAGCTTCTGGGATTAGGAGTTAAGTAGAACCGATTTCATTTGAATACAGTTTTTCAGTCTCGTAACACGGCACGTTTTATATGTATTATTTCTTTATTCACAATGGACCCTTCAACCAGTGGTAAGTTTTACAATTATTTTATGATAGTATTACTAATTTACGATAGTGGCATGATTTTTAACAGTTCAAAAAATCATTTTTAGTAGGTAACCTTAAACTTCAAATATATCCTAAAAACTTTTAATTTTCTTCAAACCAAAAATGATATTGCCCAAAAAAAATTTGTTGGGATCTATTAGTAAAATTGTTCCCTGTGCTCTTTTAAAAAATCTTGGAACTATTTGCAACTTTATTGACAGCGATTTTTTTCTTTTTTTAAGAACACCCTAAAACCAATGGGGATATATTTCGAAGTTTGCCGAGTCACTCCATAGAGTGACAGAAATGAGAAGATATTACAGTTAATAGTGGACTATTTTAAATTGGATTGGTGATTTGATGAGGTTCGAACCCTCATTGAAAAGTTTTGGTGTGTCGATGTAAGAATATGTTGGGAGAACTGACATAGGATGTTACCCAAAGTTATCATCAAACATTAAAATTGGGTTGATGTTCCTTTCGTTTTGCCGGATTACATAGCTGGAAACTTGCGAGCTGAATCCTCTGTGCCCTCCAAGAAAACTGGTGGACGCCCAAAAAAAAAATTTCGAAGAATGTTCCACAAAGATAAAAAAAAAACGTTGGTAGAACATCTAGTCGACAACTACACACCTGGCGAACTGTCATTTGCGGTATCAACGGTATCAGGCCGAAGTCATCAGGAGCTACTAGAGACACTCATTGGAATTGTTTAACACAAACTGAAGCCCTTGCATTGAACTTAGATATAGATCTTTTGGAAAGGAAATACAAAATTCTAAGAAAAATAGTTAACGGAATACATAACAATTGTTTTCCCAGCCAGTACATTATTAATAAGACAAAATAAACATATTTACCACAAAATATGAGAGTGGCAGAAATAGGCGCAGTAGTGAAACCAGTTCAAAGTTATTGAAAATAAATGATATTGTAACAGCAACTTTGATTTGTAAATGGAGGTTTGACGTCAGTCAGTGACATAGCACCTTTAAGCAGATTTTCAGTGATGATGAATATAAATTTATGATTTCTTATGTACCAATAAAATTTAATTGATAAACAATCAGGCAGTCCCTTATGCATTAATGAGTTCCCGTCCTCACCGATATATTGATGAACAATAAAGTTTATTTTCAGCAAAGAATGTCCAAATCTTGTTTTAAAGGAAGAAGGAGTAACAAGAGCTCAAATTCAAAATCTATAAGTGTATCGTGTAAATGTAACGACTACCCGCTTAATGTTACTTTGGATTTTCCCTTGGCAATGTTTGATGGCCGCGTTTAGAATATTTTGACAGAAACAAAGTCTACTGCAACGTGCCTACATCTGTGGACCAAACCCAACAGAAATAAACTTCACAAAAACAACTCTCTCTACACTTCCGTAATGGTTTATCCTCCCTCCACAGGATACGAACCTTTGAATGTTTACTACATATAACCTACCAGGCTACCTTTTAAATCATGGCAAGATAAAGGCTCTAAAAAAAACACTCTTTGAAAAGGAAAAAAAAGGATTTAATTGGAATTCAAATCCAAAATTGGCCTAATAGTCAATAAGGCCAAGCAAGGAAGTTCCTACGATGGCAACACTTCGAGGCGATTTTTTCTAAACCATAAGGCAGAAATTACAGGAATCGACAAAAACTGAATATCAAACTTCTCAATTATTTTAAGAGTTAATATCTTCAAGTAAAACAACCAACCTTAACCAACTTAATGACCTTATCAAAGAAACCAGAGATCTATATATGCAGCTTTATGTATGGCACTATACGATCAGTAGGGTGCATAAATTATTAATTCATGGCATTGACGTAATTGACTTTTTCCACCTACCAAAAGGACAATTATTTGAAGAGACTCTGGAGTCAAGGCATAAAGTATTTCGCAAGAATAGGCTGCACACTCGCAAATCTTCAAGACAAAGCACTTGTAACCATCTTATGAAACATCTGCTTATTAAGTACGATCCCTTCATTCCTTCAAAGAGGAATTCTTCCTTAGCCAGAAAGAATAAGAAAGTTTATAAAGTCACCCAAGATTTTTTTACAACCCCCAAGCACTTCAATGCAAGCATGAAAACTGTTATGACAGTTTAAACAAATTCGTTTCAAATTTAGATATTAAGTATTCAGACTCTGAAGATTTGCCGGATTAAAAACTGTTGTCGTTAAAGAAGTTAGAATGAGTTATTTACTTATTTATTTTTATACTTACTTATTTTATTTATTCCTACCTAAGTACCTATTTTCACTTCTGTAGACATATTGCATGTTCATTCTAAATTTAAAATATTACAAAACGAACTTAAATTGTTAATAGTAAATTTACTTGTAAATAGATTAATTTGGATAGGTTAATTATTATCAATGAATTTAATTGAATTTGGGCCATCTCAGTAATTTTTCATGGTTTTTGAATTCAAGTTAAAAAAAAAATACTTACTTTATTTGGATTTATGTATGTTATATGAATCATGGATTAATTTTAGAAGCAAATGGAGCACATTTTTGTCTTGTTAAAAAATAAAAAATACTTATTGGACGGTGAGATTTGTATTTCCTTCTTTCTCCCCATATACTCGGTGCGTAGGTTAACAGACTTCTAATAAGTAATAATTAGTAATTAGTAATACTTCTGTAGCTTGTTATGTTGTGAACCGGTCTGTAGCTTATTTCAAATTAGAGAGTATACACTCTTCGGAGCATTTTAAAAGCTCCTGAGATGAGTACTATTTATAAACATTTTATTACAAAATGATTTAATTTTTGTTTATTTATTATTTAAAGAAATAAGTAAATTCCATCCGAAGGGACAAGGGGAATGGAATAATTATCCTTTATAATGGAGAAATAATTTTTAAAAAATGAACCAGGATAAAGAAAAGTGTAAAAATAAGAATTTACTAATTTAGATTGAAGAGTTCGCAATAAGCCCGAGGAAAGAGGAGATTTATTTCAAGCTCAGCTGTTATTTGTACCGTGAGGCTTAGCGATCTGTCTTCGCGCCCCACTCAATGAACTTTTGATTAAAAACTTGAGGAGGCAATAAACAAGGGTTGAAGGGGTAAATTAAGATAAGTATCACCCTTGGTCTAAAGCTGGCTGTTTTTGTGGCTTTTTCAATTTGTACCTCATATATGACCTTTCTTTCGTTAAAAATTCTCCTCAAAGTTGTGGATGAGGGCTTCGTATATTTAATTAGAACATTTTAAAGAACACTTTATTAACTGCTTGATAAAAAATATAATCTCACTTTTGAAAACAAACTTCACATATAGAAACAATAAATGTTTATACCTTTATTTATGTCTAAATAAAACCGATTTCGACCTACGGACTTGAGGAGTAGAGCACCCCTTCTACATTATCTTTAAACTTATCCACATTCCTTCTTTTGGTGTTACTCTTTTTCATACAATCATCCTCGTCGCCTAAAGCGGCACTAGCCTCTGGCATTGGAAATCATCCCTAATCTTCTCCTGAGCGTCTGTTGCACTCTTGCTCTCTTTCTGGTCCTCACCACATTGTGAAACGATTGGAGAGTGAGACAGAGGAGCATCGTTGACCTCAACCCCTCTGCCAGCTTCGTTAGGAAACCTTGGGTGCATGGGGCTCCTTTGCAGATTTTCTAGTTACATATTGCATGAACGTTGGAGTGAGTGAGAACTTAATATATTAAGTGAGTGGAATTGTGTATAAGGTATGAATGAGCTCTTAAATTCCAAACATTATTGCTAGAAAAGAAAATTGTAATTTCACAAGCGAATAACTTTCTAAAAAACAAATGTGACTGAATGCGTGGGGTACAAGTATATGCTAAACCATATGTCGGGTTGTCACTAGGAAGGTGCCTGATCACCCTAACCCTGGTGACAAGTGCGGATTGTTCGAGTTAATAACCTGGACAATCGTTCCAGGACGGCGTTACTATCTGACTCCATTTTACGATAGGTATGTGCCCCGACAATGCGCTATGTTCAAGAGAAGAGATACGGAGGTTTCATAAAAAATGAGGCAAGTTTTCAGAGTTCGAGTGGAAGCCAAGCAGTGTCACGGGTACAGAGCGCCAGAGAGTCTGCAAGGAGACTAAAAGACGGGTGAGAGACTCAGAGGCGGATGAGGAGACTGAGAGACTGACTTCCAGGGCCAGGAGCCCTGGCGTAAGGCGTCACCGAGTAAAGGCGGATGAGGAGACTAGTTTACAGGGCCAAACGCCCTGGTTTAAATCGTTCCTGCTTGGGGGGGATGGGCCTAGGCCGGCGTGAGGAAATGCGACCGCCGCCCGATTACGTGACCCCTCGCCCCCTAAAGGACTGTTTATGGCTGCCAGCTCCCGACCCTTTTAGTTTTATGACTTGTTTGACTTCCGCGTTTTATTTCTTAGCACTTTACAATGGTTTACAATACATTTAGTTCCTGTTATTTTAATTTTGCTTACAATATATATGCACTAGAGTATAGGGTGATTTAACTTATGTAGTTAGCGGTCACTACACCATAACTGGCATTTTTAGGAACTTTTCTGTTACAAAGAATCGTGAAGGAATCTGAAATACATTGGATGAAATAATGAGTATTAAAATAAACTGTGGATTGTCGCTCCACAAGTCTTATTTATATTCATATGCGACTTAGTTATGAGGTGATTTTATACTCTTTTAGTCAATCAATATGTCACAGGCTTGTTTATGTCAGTCACGTGCCATAAAATGAAGGGTTTCCTTTGTAACTAACCACTGATTCAAGTGTATCAGGAAAATAAAAATCAATGGCTTTTATTATTTGTTAGGAGGTATGTTTTTTACATCCTAATATTTACCGATGTAAAATTCCATATCTTTAGGCAT
This sequence comes from Acanthosoma haemorrhoidale, assembly GCA_930367205.1. Classification (NCBI taxonomy): domain Eukaryota; kingdom Metazoa; phylum Arthropoda; class Insecta; order Hemiptera; family Acanthosomatidae; genus Acanthosoma; species Acanthosoma haemorrhoidale. The sequence continues at coordinate 121,230,964 of OV884011.1, read as the reverse complement.
GAAAGGGGCTGCCAAAAAGTTGGGAAGCTAATGTCTAAACAAATATTAAATAGTATATTTATGACCTCGACTCCTTTAATCTGTAAACTTCTCCACAGGTTGTCATTTTGAATTACAAATTAATTAATTAGCCTCTAATTATTTGTATGCCATGGACAGCACTTTTGATGAGTCATAAAGTGGAACCTTTATGCATAATATGAAGTGAACGTTCTCTTGATCTTAACATTGATGGACTTAAGGAAATAATATTCTTTCCATATGCGTAAAAGTTTTACTTTTCTAAAGGTAGTACCAACTTTAATAAAGATAGCCGACTATGTGATTTCAGCATTCAAGTAAGCAATTAAAAGAAGTCACACAATTTGCTTATATTAGTATTCAGTTCAATACATCAGGAGCTTTCTTTAAGGAAGCTACCCTCGCGACTTCTACATTTTACTACACCTTCTCAGAAGTAACTAAGAACCTTACTTGTTCTAAAGAGTTACTTCATGAGCTCAAAGAGATACTAAAGAGTATTTTATGTTTTGTAATGTTGACCCTAGGATACGAAGTCATTTAAAGTAAGCTGAGCCGAAGTTTCATAAAATATTTCGCGCCCTGATCAAGCTGATCCTACTGCATGAGACTGGCTAGTCGTGTTTTATTGTTTTGAAATTTACACTAAATCAAATTTGCTAACAGGCTTCGACTTATAAACGTCTGTTGGTGTTCCTTGACCATGAGGAAGAGAGAAATTCGACTCTTAAATCGCTTCTGAACTGTAACTTGAGAAAGCGAAACCGATTCTTTCCGTTTGATTCCGTCGGCAAACATTACAAATATTTTTTGGAATGTAAAAGAAATGTATTATTTGTTCAACTCACGATGCTGCAACGGTGCTAATCTTATGAGATCATTGGGGAGACGTTGGTCGATGGGGAGTTTGTAGGTTTTTAATAACCTGTTTAGTCTTCCACGTCTCATTTAGACGAAACAGGACCTACTTCAAATGTTCCATTCTGTGGAGATCTCGATGTGGAAATTGATTTCCAAAAGGGTCAAAGTTGTGAGAATTCTTCGTGGTGAGCTTTTCGTGTTTTGTGAGGGACGTCTTTCCCTACCGTTCTGGGTCAATATTTTGCAGTTTAGATGTCCCAATTCATCTTATTTTTATACAGTTTCATTTTCTACCCTTTCATCTTAGGCTTATTAGCTTCACATTTACTACGTTAGTTTGATATTCGTCGCCTTGTCTTAAGTCTATCTTGAAGTCTACTCTTATCTACAGGTATTATATTAGATTTAGCTCTGCGTCTCTGTGGCCAGATCAAGAAAACAAAGATCGTCCGGGAATAGGGGTCCTCAAATCCCTCAGTAATGGGATCTAAGTGGCTGTAATGCTAGTCTTACGACCAGGAAAAACACCATAATGAGGATCATATGAGATGAAAATGTATGAATCACTATTCTACACCCGAATCCATCTAAGGCTCAGTGAGCTTCTTTGCATTGATGTTCTCCTTGGTTTTCTTCAACCTATGGTGCTAAATGGTATTTCTCCTAGTCTCTAATATTAGCTTTTTGATCCGACTGAAAGGAACCTATTTAGTTATCTCCTTAATTTCATCTTTAACTTTTGCAATTCTTCAAATACGCGGGCTGTATGCTTAATTGGAACCCTCCAGTTTCTACATCGGGCTAAACCTCTCTTCATTTTTATTAGAAGTACTTTTCTCCAATCACTTGGTGCACACTTCAACAGATTAATACTAATGAAAAATAATTTATTTTTTAACAGTAGTTTGCTCTTAAATTTCCTTTTAAAAAAATATAAAAAGTTTAACTTCAATTGCATTTGAGGTTTTGCTTACAGTCCTCAAATCGTCTAAGTTTACGAGCGTTGTGGAATCGTGAAACTGAATTTTAGTAGAAACTCAATTAGTCAGCTTTACTGATTGTTTTAATTAGTTTTTGTTAATTTCCGATCCATCTTTGAGGGGTTTCTCAGGGATGGTATTTAAGACCCCTATCAATCATTTGCGCCATCCAGTCATCTGAAGGCCAGCAAACATGTAAGGACCACTTCTGTACTGTCTGTCTTTACACTTAAGTTTAAATTTTGAATAAACTATAATGAAATAATTTAAAGCAAGTATATACTCTCAATACCTGTATACACACAACTACTTAAATATTTGTTTATCATAAAACTATTTAATTTATTCATGGAAGAGGTGGCTATTATATTGATTGCCACCTTTTTTTTTAGACTACTAGATTGTAAATAAATGATGAGCGTCCATCAACGGATTTGAATCCTCTATTTTATGCTTAAAAGATATATAAATTAAACAGAATTTAAATTTAGTAAAATTTGGCTAATTTTTTAGTTTATTATAAAACAATAAAATTAATTTTCAGAACCTAATAACAACCATTGCAGCCTTATCAAACCTGAATGCAAATACACTCAAATTAAAACATACAACTGATTTAATTTTGTTATGTACCGTTAATGAATCATTTTAGTGAATAGGAGATTTTCTTGAACAAATGACAGAAATGGTACAATACATTACAATTTAAGAACAAACGGATAATAAAATATTTTCCTATAACCTTTTTAGTCCTCTTCCGTTAGACTGTACATTGCTTTAACTCCATCCTTTTCACTCTCCCATTTGGTTCTCAATCATAAATTTACTTCAGCAACCTTGTACACTTTTTTGTTGAACACTAGTTCAATTAAAAATTGATTGGTTTTAATATCTACTAGGCTTGGACTTTTTAGTATTGCACTCTTCCTTTGTGGTGTTGCTGCAGCTAGGAACAACTTTCCAGATTTCTTGCTCGACAAAGAGGACTCATTCAACGAGGTATAAATATTTAATGTGTTCATATGATTTTCAAAAAATTTGGTTTTGTTTTAATTAATGTGAAATATCTGTGTATATATATATATACATATTACTTAGGTCGATGGTTCCGTGGGACGGATTATCACCGGCCCTCTAGATCTGGGAGAGCTGCCTTGCCAAATGGACGTCAAAATGGTGAGTATTGTGCTGATAATACTATATGAAAATATGCCATCATGATAATGTTTATTTTAGGATCCCATGAATATCTTTGTAGTTGTAACCTTGGTAGGCATCGTCTCATCCCGGCTTGTCAACGGTTTATTTGTTGTGTTAATATTTAGCGTACATGTTTTTTGTCTCCATAGTCTAGTGGTTAGCATGTTGATTTCTAACTGCGAAGACCCGGGTTCTAACCCCGACTTTTTCCAATCCAAGGATTTTATCTTTAGGGGATGAATCTAGGAGAGTTCACTCAGCCTTATGAGGATACATGAGGAGCTTGAATAAGAAAGTACCATATCCAAAGAAATTCCAAATCCAAAAGAAAGATGATTTCAACGTTGAGTGGTAACGCCTAGACCTTAATGCAACCTACCAACTACGACGACAACCTTCGTTCGGCCCTTAGGTCTTCATGAGGTTTTTTTTTTGTAATATCTAGTTTATAATATTTTATTGCTACTTTTTTTTTTTTTTTTTACTTTCAGACTAAACGTGTGACTGGGAAATGCGTCCGGCTGGCACCTGGTTCAGAAGCATGCGTTGCCGGCTCCTATGTTCATCCCTTCCACCACGAATGCCTCACGGAACGCTAGATCAAGTTACAAACATTGTAATGTTTAAATAAATAGCTTATTAAAGATATTGCCGTTTAATTTATTTATCCCTAAACACTTTGGTATTGATACAACCAAGTCACATCATCACAAATACATCCTTGATAATTATCACTGAGGCAACAATAAAACCTTTCTTGTTTAAGAATAATGTGTAATATTGTTTAAGAAATATGGGACGGAATAAAAGAAAAAATAAATTAAGAAGACTGTGGATGAGGACCAGAAACCATTGACATAAACGTATGTGTAATTCGTCGAAGTGGGAAGTTAAAAGATATACTTTTGACGAACTCGAACTGACAAAATATCAGAACTACGTGGCAGATCGTCATCCCAAAGATACTAATACTATACGAATACTAGCAAATGATTTCTTGCTTCTCAGTGGTCAAGAAAAAGCTGATATTTTTTCTAACCACTAAGAAACGTGTTTCTCCACCTCAAAACCAAATTAAAGAGTATTTGAGTACCTATCTCATCTCTTCAGCTTCCAATGGAGTTCAGCCAATGAATTACAGGAATTATAAAACTTCGTTACACAAAGTCTGGCCTTTCGGGCTTCTCTTCATGTTAAAAAAAACAAAAAACGATGAGTTAACAACAATTTATCTCCGACCAGGTCTATTAATGCAGGAATTCTACAGGGTTCTGTTCTGTCTCCACTTTTAGTAAACTTATATCTGTATAACATTAAACATCAACCTACAACATCAATAGCTATGTTCGCTGATGACTTGATGAAAATAAATTTACCGAGGCATATTCTAGGCTAGCAGTGTTGAATAGGAAATCGCACCTCAAGTAGAATGTTGCCATTTTAATCTTCAGTGCCATCCATCCTTAGACCACTGATCATGTACGGTTGTAAAGTATGGGGCTCTGCATACAGTTCAAAGCTTAAAAGGCTACAAATTTTCCAAAATAAAATTCTAAGGATTGCTGTGAATGCGCCCTGGTTCGTCAGCGACAATAAACTTCACCAAGACCAAAGTCGAATTCGCTTTAAAAATTAAGATTAAATGTCATAGTTGGAAAGAATGTAAGCTGGTGTAGAGTGTAGCATCCACTTTCATTAGTTTGGGGCTACTCAAGTACATTAGGTAAGGAAGTTTTTGTTGAATGCCAAACCGGAAGAGAAATGATTCACGTTTAAAAAATTACAGGACATCCAACTTTTGTTAGCCTGTCATGTCCACGTCGATAGCTGTAGTAAAAATGACGAAATCGATATGAAATTGTACAGGTATCTTCAATAACATTCCGGATTACATCCAACAATTATTAACTAACCCGGTTCGATAAAATTAATGTTCTCATTTTCCCCACTTTGGTTAAGGGCACGAAAATGAAGCGACTCGATAATGAATTAAAAATACCATTTCACTACATTAATCCTTCACATTTTACATTGTTTATTTAGATTAAAAAAAAAAATTTATTTAATTATCGATGTGACAAAAGTAAACCAGTAAAAATAAAAAAGAAATTACCTTTGCTATAATTGATCGTAACTGACGAAATAAATTTCAATGCACTTGATAACTTTTGAAAAAATAAACCGACGAAGATTATTTACAACGTGAAGTAAAATTTGTGGTTTCGTCATTAAAAAAAAAAAAAAAAATGGTGTACATTAACATGTTGTATTTGGAGACCCAATAGTATGCTCACAATACCGCTAAAAATTTGTTGACATTTGTACTTTCTCCTTTCAAAGGAAACATCATTCATTTCAGTTAAAAATAGAGAAAACTATAGCCGGAGCGTGGTGCTTACAAATATCGCACACGAACTTGCATCAGTACCTTTTATACTCGCGTACCAAGGCATGAATTCTTCATAAAAAATCTTTATGATCTCACATAGAAAAAAATGGCAAGGATTATTAGTGTGGGCAACGCGTGCTCTCATTTACAAAACTACCACTATTCCAGTCAAAATACTTGATCCACACCTTTTTAAATGAATAAACTTGTTTTTGCTCAAAGTTAATATTGTTTATAACACACAAACGTTATTGTAGCGATTCTAACTCAGTGATACTTTGCTTCTGTTCGAACTCAGAAAATTTGACTTATTCTTCATGAAGCCTCTGTACCTTTTTTCTTGAACATAGTGCATTGTCGGGGCGCACACCTATCAGAAATGGAGTCAGATATTAACGCCGACATGGAACGATAGTCCAGGTTATAAACTTGAACAATCCACACTTGTCACCAGGGCTAGAGTGATTAGGCACTCCCCTAGTGACAATCCCGACAGTTATCAATGGCTCTCTGTTTAGGTGACCACCAAGTTTCTGCCCATTATTTTAATTTAATTATATTATTTTATCTGTCTTGAACGGATTGAATGATTCTCATTTTTTTAGTTCGGATGGGTGGGTGAAACATTTTAGAGCTTTTAACGTTAAGCTACTTTTATAATTTAAAATTTAAGTTTATTTAGGTTATTTTAACTATTTATATTAAAATTTGACTTTTATTATTGCTTTATTATGATTTTAACTATTTATGAGATATTAAATTTTAACGTTAATTTTTGTGTTTAAGTATTTTAATTTTGTTATTTTATATGGCCTCTTTTAATTCTAAATGATTGTATGCGCTAGTTAAGGAGTTAGTTATCCCAAATAAAATAAAACGATACAACAATAAAACATTTTGTGAAATTAATTAGCTTACGTCATTGCCTTGCTGAATCTCCTACCTGTCCTAATTATTGGGTAGAAAGTATTTCTAGGGCCTGTTGTTGGTTTGGCGAATGTCTGAATTTTTATTTCGCCAGTGTGTTGGCAACATACTCCCGTCATAATAAAAGTGGCTTTTCCAAAGGGTACCTGACAAAGTCAAACACTCTAAACAAATGATTTCAACCAAAAACTCACCCTCTTGAATCAATTTAATTCTAACAAAATAATTTAATTGTATTATATAAATATCATTACATGGCTGTGGCCTAAACAGTTGCAATTTAATTTCAGTCTTTTAAATTTTTATTTTAAAAATCGGTGAATAATTCTAATCTTGTCATGTCATAACATCTGAAAATGATGGTTTAAATTATTGGGAAAAAATAACTCTGTAGACACAAATTTATTCATTTAATAATTGAGGTTCGACCCACGACCGGCAAATACTCCAAATAACTTACAAGTGTTTGATCCTGATATGGAACAAGAATCGAAAATTTTATGAAACTTGAAGAACTTGTATCTGGGCAGCCGTGGGTAGTGGAGGGGACGACTGTAGCTGTATAAATAGAGGGTGAAGGAAGGAGGCAGGGAAGAACATGCGCTTACTACTGACGCTGCTCCTGGCCCCGCTGTTAGCCCAGGCCAGTATTCTGTCGGCGGTCCACGGTCTCCTCGACTACTACACCAGGCACAGGGTCAGCGACAACTTCCTCTTTGGGCTCATCCTCGCCGAGGGTATTTGTCTATTGTTTTAGCCACTAGACCTCTCACACGTTGTAGCCAATGTTATTTTACCGTACGACACTACAGATTATTCACACTTATATACGCGTACATACCTATCTCAACACGCTGTATACACAATCCCATAAAAACCTATGAGAATAGCCAAACCTTCACATACTTGGACTAGGAACACAAGTCTTACCTGCCCGCTACAACGACTCCGGAGAAGCAGGAGTAGGGATTTGTTAAATGAACTGCCATACACACAATCCTCCATATGGGGAGGTACCACCAGTGGATCTTCTTTCCCACATGTCATTCATGTCTATTTATTAATATTCAATCACCATTTCATTCACTGTTTGCATCGTTTATTTTCTGTATAAAGTTGTGAATCAATCAATATGACAAAAAAAAATTGTCAACATTGAAAGCTTAGTAAAGATACACGGTGGATGTAATCGTTAGGTTGGTGAAAACAGGACATGCTATGTACGCCTGCATCAGGTACTTATAGCAATAATTGGATGCGTCAGATCTTTCTGTGGGACGGCCCAATAATGTAAGCAAGATAACACTTATTGGTGGAAAAACTGTTCACATCTTGCTTCCCTATGTCTGTTCGCCATCCCATATAAGGGATCTAATGTAGACGCAAAAATAGCATGTCGAAACATGGCCCACGAATAAATGTGACGAAAATTCTCTTTTTTCGTCTCCCAAGCCAATCCCAAACAAATAAATCCACTCAAATTTCAGGACTATGAACACTCAAACTAGCGAGCCTTCAATGTGAAAGAAAGAAACCTATTCTTTGAGAGCTGATTCACAAAATGCCTGATATAAACACATTTTCCATTTGACTATTTTTATTATTTGATGTTTCACATTATTTAATAATCAGACAAAGGTGTCATTATTTATTTGTTGTTAGCCACAAATGATTTATTACATTTAACTGCGCCATATTTTTATCCATATGATACTCGATTCCATAGTAAATTTTATTTAAAAAAATAATAAGTAATATAAGTAGAAACGCCCAAATAGGTGTAAAATATTTTAAGACCTAGCATCACCAATGAGTTTTATGGGACGTGAGAAAAAATATAGCGATTTAAACGGCGCTTTATAACACTAAACCATCATGACTCAACAGTCTGGCTGGTTTCTAACTTCTGTATACTTAAATGATAAGGAGTAGGAGCTAAATCGTTCTTCCAACTATTCCTTAAACAGAAAAATATGTTGGCTAAAAGATCTGGATATGTTGGACCGCAACGGTGTTGGTTAGATTCTCCCCAGAGGGAGGTAAGTTTTTGTTGAGCACCCCCCTAAGAAATAAAGACAACCATCCCTCTCTTGCTTGAAAAGGGTGGGGTGTTTCCTTTCAAATGCATGCTAGAGTATGTGAAGACAATTGGGCTATAATAAATAAACAAATAAAGTAAATTAATAATTCTCATTTGCGAATGAAAGTAAATACAAATAACAGTGATATGCACTAAATCAGTTATTTTTAGGATAATTGTATTTTTCAACACTAGAAACTGTTACTTTTCAGTCATATATCTGAGTGTCTGATAAGGCTACTGAGAATCCTCTCTGTGGCCTAGAAACATGAAACTTTACATGAAGGTTTATATATGACCAATATCAAGAAAAATACTGTCAACTCCACAAAAAATAATAAAGGTTTATTAATTAGTTCATTATGGATTTTGTAATAAATATTTTACTAAATCAATATACAGCTCTAAACATCTTAATTAATAATATACAGTATGAGTTGAATCCTTAGTGGAAAATAATTTGAAAAAAAAAATTGTTCATGGCCCTTGTATGAAAGAGAACCAACCGTGTTTGAACTATGAACATGAAATTTTGGGAAGTTCCAGTTGATATTACAATAATGCTGAAAGAAATCCCATAAAAACTAATTAACTGTTATTAATGAATTAATAATTATATTTCCATCATTTTTAGATTTGAATTATACAATCTAATAAATTAAAATCTGGCCATATTTTTTATATCAACTATTTTAAATGAATCTATCAAAGAAAAGTAATCGCAGTAAGTTAACAAAATCATTCATCATCTGAATTATCACAACTTACTAATTTTTTTTACTGTAACATATTTTTCTATTTATTTGTATATAACCCAAGAAGATTTCATTTACTATTCAAAAAGCTTCAGTACTTTAGATATTTCTACACTAATTTTAACTTTCTTATATAATGTTTCTTTCAAAAAAGCTTAAATTGGATAAAAAATAAATAATATCCTTAAACATTTCACTTAATTATGCACAATAGATATATATATAATTCATTCCGTGCTAATAATTATTTTTTTCCAGGCCAACTATATGCTACCAAATTGATCAATGGAGGCTTGAGAGACTTGGGGAAAGAGTTAGATTCATTAATAGATAGATGTGATAACATAATAGAAAACAACCCAAGATTTTGGTTGAACAAAGAAATTGGTACGTATACTATAAAATAATTACAGTAATTCACCTCAAAACTATTATATGTGCATACATCTTGTAAAATTCATAATCACTACAAAAATAAACCTACAAATAATATAAGTGATCTCTCATTTGGTGTAGTGATTAGCACAACTACTTCATGACATAATAGTTATGGGTTCAAAACCCAAGGCTGAAGGTGAATTTACTTAATTTCCAAAAATAGAAGTGCTGGTTGGTTTTTCAGCCCTGAACATTAATAATTTAACAGTTAAACATAAACAAACTTGATTTTTAAACAGATTTTATATGTCATTTAATGGGAATTCTATTTTTTTAAAGCCTGTCCCATATACAGCTGCTGAGATTCAACTCTTGATAAATATTTACGGTTGTGTAACCAACAGTAAACTAGGGAGGTAAAGTTGTCCGGCTCATACTACAACCTCTAAGTTTTCCTGCAACCTACCAAGTTTTCCAAGGGCTACCTACTTCACAGAGGCTATGTGATTTCCAACCTCTGAGTTGACTGATTTTTTTTGGGGTGGTTTAACAGAAAATAATATTTCTTGTAATAGCAAGCCTAAAATTAACTGACATCAACTGGGCTCCTTGAAACTCGATTAATGCATTGTTTGTTTGTTTCAGTGATGAGAGCAGGAAAGGCGTTAATAAGGCTAAAGAATACTAAGCACAAGAAACTTATTGCCCCAGAACTACCCGGATATAGATTGGAGAAGAATTTTCTTCATGGCTCACCAAGCAGAGGTAACTCTTCACTTTGCATACTTGAGGCTATGATGGAAAAGCAGATATCCGACAGGTGCTTGAGGCAGGAGGCTGACATAGAAGCCAGAGGCTACTCACTATCTCACCAAGTACTGTACTTCTCGATAGCATCAGCTGTGAGTATTTAATTAATTGGATATTAAATGAAATGTTTATGAAATGTCCCACAACTTATGAGAGGACACTCTTTGTGAGCAACTATTTTTCAAAATACTTCAATTTTTAAAGTGTTGAAAGGAAAAGTAACTTATAGGTTTAACTACCAACAAACTCCCTTTAATTAAAACAAATGCAATTTTGGCATCTCTCACTGCCATTATCAAGGGCTAAAACAAATTGCATAAAAATCACAAATCTTCAAATGGTACAAAACACTTCAAACAACAATAATAATATTCTCTTTATTATCCTGTGATTATGCCCTTAAGAACAAAGATTTATTTAACATAAAGTAGAATCTTTGACAGCATTAGTCACAGCTAGTAACAATGTGTAGAGATAAAATATATATATTGTAATGTTATTTTTAAGAAGAATTATTTTATTATATAAGATATTGGGTACTATAAATAAATAAATAATAAAAAGTTTAAATCCAAAAGAGGTGTATGTAACAGCGAGAAGTATAAGTGGTTGGAACGCCAGAGAGGAATGTTGGGACTGCAGTTGTTTTTGTTTACTGGAATGGAGCAGTTGTTTCTAGTTACTAGAGAAGAGGCAGTTGTAGAGAAAAGCTATAAAGGAGAAGTTGTCAATTTTGGAAGTGTTATAAGAACAGAGATGTTAATGATAATTTGTAACAGTTTGCGGATGATTTGTGATCTTTTAAAGAACTTTATAATAACACTGCGAGCTGCTAAATTTAAAATTTAATGACACTTTGCTTATGCATTAAGTAAACGGGACACCTATAAATGACTTTTGTTATGGTTTAATTGATGGCTGTGGGTTAAGATTATGTACAAACATCACAATTTTGTTTTCCACAAGTTTGCAATATTATTTTATAGCGCTTTCAGCAGCCAAACTGTCATTATCAAGTGCTGCAAAAACTAAGACTCAAAATGTTATTTATATTCGCTTGAGAACGACAGTATAGCTGTCGAAAGCGCTTGTAAAATAAAAATACAAACTTGTGGTATCCCTTTAAAGTACAGCCCACGACCAGCATATCATCCTAAAACTTTAATTTTCAATAATTTTGTGACATAAGTTAAGAAATGAAGAACCTCAGATATAGTCTGTTAATTAATTAATGTTGTTAGAGTCTCTGAGATTCATAAAAGTGGTTTTTTTCATATAATATATTATTACGTTCTTTGAATATGTATGATAATTTTATTTTTTATTCTTTTACTTTAAATTTATTTTATTTACTATTTATTATTAGGTTCTATTAACAAAAATAATTCTGGCAAACAGATGAATTTAATTTTACAAACATAAAAAAATAAACTTATATTAATTTTATAAATACTTGTCTATTAATTCGATTCCTTTTCTTCTTTAATTCTCTTCATTCTTTATACAAAATTAATACTTCTTCTCTTCGTGCTATTTCTCTTCCGTTCCACTTCAAGTCAATAACCACTAACCAACAAAGTTTTTTAAGTTTTTCTTACTCACAATCTCAAGCTAATAATATGTATTACGGGCTTTTTATTTCATCACTGAGTTCAGATACATATATCAGGCTGATTCCAAAAACTAGAGTGAATATAATGCTCTGTGTGTTTTCCTTTTCACAACAACAACTAATTATAACTGGCTAAAAACTAGAGAGTAATTCTGTGTGTTCCTTATGATACCACAACAACTATATTCCTTTGTTTTTTTCATACACTCTCACTTGTTTTTATTTTGCCTTCTTGATAAGTTGGATTAAATATTATATAAAAACTCCACAATCTCTAATATCACAACAATAAATATGTTTCATAAATTTGCATGAATTAGATCTAAGTGAATTATATCAAAGATGTAAGGAACATCATTTAACAACTTTTTTGAATTATTTGTGGAAATAAGTCAATGTTTTTAGATTATACCGTTCCCTTCTATCACTGAAAAAATTTTATCTCAGAAATGTGGAAAAATTCTGTCTGAAGTTAACTATGCTTGGGAAAAGGGCATCCCAGACGATCTGGTAGATCTTTTCATTGAAGAAGGTAATATATAAATTCATCTCATACTGTTTTAATGAACTATATGTTTTACTTATAACATACAAACTGTTACAGTGGCTGTGTGTAGTATCAATAACTACAAAGAATTTTTAACAGAAACTATTCTGGCTTTTATACTAAGCCTGCAGCAGGATAATGGCTGCTTTTCTTTGCACAAGTAAGGACCATTGTATGTAAAACATTTTACATAAATTAATATATAATTTAGTATTGAAAATTAAGTATTTTCAGTATAAATTGATTACTTGAGAAACCACACAGACGATAAAATTTTAGCTTTGCTTATTTGAAAGATATTTGTTCTTTGATACCCTTTATGGAATATCGCCTGCTAGTAATCCAGCAGTGGTCCAAATGAGAACGGTCATTCATCCAAGTGAATTAAAGACTTGAAACTGAACAGCCTCTTCAGCAAAGTGCTTACTTAAATATAAAGAAATGAACATGATTCCTTTCTTAGTCTAGATAATTTATTCTATGTCTGCATAGAATCAATAATTTAATTGAAACAGGGTCCGAAAATTGATTTCCAATCAGAAGGAAGCCTCTTTCACTTGATACAAACTACTACCTGGGAATTAATGATAATTTTTTTCCCGATTTCACTTAAAAATGTAATATAAATGACATTTTCATTAAAGGCAGAAAAGATGCTTTGTGAATAATTATAATGTTTGTAACTTTTCAATTTGAAGAGATTAATTTTTGTGTTACATACACAACCATAAGATTCTTAATATAAAATTTTAATTGTGACATTATATATGTAAGTCAAATAAATGCTCATATGTATTTATTTAATAATAACTAAGTGATTTTTTATATTCCAGAAGTGAATGTGATGATCACTTGTCTTCAACAGCGTTGGTATGTTTAACAAGTTTTCTCTATGCCGCAATTGAAAGCAAGCAGTACAACGTGTTGTGATGTGTAGAGAAGCAAATTTTCTGTATCATATATTTTTTGTTTAAATAGTAATTTCATTCCAAAATAAATTGTCATTTTACTTAAATTATATAATATAATAAAACTGGTATCAAAAAAGTTATTCAATAACATGATTTAAAATAAATCATACAAATCAAATTTGTTTTCCTCTATTGTTATACTGGTAATAAAGGGATCATCAAGGATTTATCATCTTCACAATAAATTCAATAATTATAGAAATATAAAGTAATGTACTGGATTGCGTGATGCAAAAAATTTTCCCTAATAATCTTTGAGTTTTCCTCTCAGTTAATATGATTCAATTTAGTATAAATGTCCCTGTCAGGATATTCATTGATTTATGTTTGGGATGGCCATTCTGCTAAAATTTTAAATAATCCTTTATCTCTCATTTCTCTCTTTAGTTTTTTGCCTTACATTATCTCCACCTTGTTGGGTTAAGGGAACCCAGCTAAAGTGTAACTCAATGAGCCCAACAAAACATAGTTCATGTTAGGGTCACCTAAGCTAAACTATGAGTCACAACAATAGAATACACAAGCCATTGACATCCCCTTGAACCATGAATCAAGATAAGTAATCTAGTGCTGTCCACAGTGACTAGACCTGTTGAGGAGTCAGTCGGTTAGCAAATTATGTGTAGTTTTGTTGAAGTGCGTTTGCAATTCTTCCTAAAGTTGTCTTTTATCAGTTAAGTATCAAGAAAGCTAGTGAAAGAGGCCCGAATTTCTTTATGAGTAACTTTTTTTTCTCCATAATCCTGTAATTGTATTTTTTAAATAGTGGTAGATAATACGAGCAGTGATATTAAGAATAAAATGGAAGTGTTTACATTGGAGCATTGCTTCAAGCAAAACTTTAATACTAATCAACAATATAGTCCCTACATATGAAGGCCTCAGAGTGACAGTGGGGTAAGTCCAACAATTTCAAAAATGAATTTTTCACTATATCATAATCCTCGTAAGTTGTCCCATTCAGTAGGATAGTAAAATAAGCCATTTCTGCCACTGGGAGGAGCATAAAGCTTTTTCTATGCAACTAAAATCGCTTCTGGGGAGAATATTGTAATGCAAATGCTACATTTCTCAAAGAATTCTTATCAGCCTTACACCACTTTCATTCTCAATGGTTCATATATAGTCACTGCTCTCTCTTTGTATATTCTCACTACTAGTTATAACTAGGTATGTGTTGTTAGTCTGTACCTTTAATTAAACATGTAAATAATATGGATAAAGGGATTTGAAACAAAGAATAAATAGTTTGTACCACATGGGTACTTATTATTGTCTTATGTTTATTAATAAATAGTTGTAAAACACACTGTCATTTTGATGAACTTCTAACAGATTATGGGCCAAATAAATCAAAGTCTAAATGTCCGGAAGTGAATTCTTCCAGCAGCCACTTAGCACTAGCGTTATCTAGGGAAGAACCGAAAGGAAAGCCAAGTAATTCGCGCCGTAGCCTATCTAGCTTTGTTAAAAATTCAAAACTTTTTGTTTCTTTAATTACAATATTACACACATTATCAATGCCAATAATAATACACATATATTAATAATACATATTAATTTAAACCAAGTTTTAAATTAATTAAAATAGACATCACTTTAAAGGTTTTTTTAATACAGAACAAACAGAGAAAACTATGTAAAAAAATATATAATCAGAAAAAAGTTACAAGCAAAAACTAAGAAGTGTTTAAAATATTTTTTTGATTTTTACTTATTTTTTAAAATATTTTAAGCCCTCAAATTATGGTTTTAAGTCTATATTATGAAAATAGTTTTGTTGAATCTTAAGGAAAACTTTCAAAAAAATAATTTAAGCTAACTGATAACCTAAGAGATGCGAAATATTCTAACCACCCACCGTTTCCACTGTAATAGTGATGTTTAAAGTAGTGAAGTAGCTTTACTTTATTAAACAGAGTTACAGTTATAATAATAACTTACTAAATACTTTATTTTGGACTTTCACTAAGTTTGGCAGAATAAATCTTTATAAAACAACTTATTGTAGTTATTTTTCTTTATATTTGCATACATAGAAGCATGAAGTCTGATGAAATTACATTAAATTATTAATGAGACCCCTGAGGCTGATGCTGCGAAACTAAATATTGGATATCTGGCTCAATGTTTGTGAGGAACAAACCAAAGTCTCCTCTTTCGGAGACATTCAGGCTATTTCTTTCTTTGGTTATAGTATAACTGATAGCACTAAATCCCGATTCCTCTAGATATGAGGTTGGGAAAGGTATCAATAAAGTGAATATCATTTTCCACATATTTGGATATGACAGGCATTTTTTATTTTGGTTTTCATATACACCACAATCAAATTTATGTTTACTTTCTATATCATATCTAATTTCTAAGAGTTCTTCATAGCAACTTGTATTCTTTGAGTCGCACTATAGTGCCATTTAGTTTCAGTTACATAACCTGAACTAAACTTATGCCCGGGTGACACAAAAAAAATCATATTTAAAATTTATTTTTTATATATTTGAAATTTAAATTGTCATAAGGAATTTTATGAAAACCTAATGTAAATGTTTTTAAAACCCCATACCACCCAACATGAATGCTGGAACGCCCACTAAAGGGTGATAGGGACCGAGTTGATCTCAAAAAGAATCTTGAAGGGAATCTATCTTGTTACCCGTTTGGAAACAAACATCCCTTAAATTAACAATGTCAAAATGCGTGAAAATCGCTGTCAGTTGAATTTTATCATTTTAAGAAAAAACATCACATCAGGTTATCAATCCTGAAATGTGTGAAAATCATTCCAATCTGGATTCGATCTTTCAAGCCTTTCTGAAAAAAAAAAAAAAAAATCTCGGATCCCACAGGAGCTAACTACTCCTCTAAATGAGAATTCCCAAGTGGAGGGAGAACTAAGACTGGAGATGTGAGCTTCTACAAAATAAAAAATTTCTGATGAGAAATACCCGCCCTGCCAGAACCAATTAGTTTTCTTAGTGGTCAACAGAAAACTGCCACGAAGCAATAAAAATGCCAAATATTGCTGTTAAGTTCCAACAGTCGACCTTCAGATAGAGCTGCATGTCAATTTATTTAATGTAATACTTCCCTCTCACTCTAAATATATCTGCTTCTCTCTCACCAGCCTGAAGTAGAGCTTTTTCTCTTTTCTCTCAACAGATGGCACTGAAATGCACTCAATTTCCTATTTTTTTAAAGTTGCTTCTGAATGTAACCAATAGATTGTGCTACATTACAATTATTTACATAAAATAATCTCTCACTCTAATCCCTTAAGAACACGAATTGCAAATTCAATATATTATTAAAATATTTTTTATATAATTTATATTTTATTTTTATTCTTTATATTTAACTTTTACTTTATCTTAAGGTTCTGTTAATTTAAAAAGGATAATTCTGGCAAAAGGAATAATTGTTTATTCACACAAATTGATTTAAAAATTAAATAAAATAACATTATTATAAACTAAAGTTAAATTGCACCTTAATTACTACGCGTTTGACTGGCCAGTGTTTCTTTGTGTTGCGTCCTTTGGTGCATTCTTCCCGCCCTTGTAGCGTCTCTGTGGCTTAGCGTGGGTTGCTACCTCGTGGTGATCATGGTCTTCTCCGTAAGGCCGTCCGTGAAAGAGTGCCCCGCTTCTACCTAGGTCTCGTCTCCTCGGTCTCCGATGAAAGAGTGACCTTGTGGCCTCGTTCTTTATCCTCGTACCTTTTCGCTGCCATCTTGATCTCTTGGGTTGTTCAATCCTCTTTGGCTCATATAGGATTACTTTTCTTGTTTTTAAGTCATTAAAATAAAATATTTATATTTAATTATTGATATTATTTTTATTATAAATATTAATGGTAGATACAACGCAACGAATAGTGTTTCAACATTCATGAATCGTGAACCACGGGTCGTATATTTTTCATGTACGCTCGCTAATTTCGAGTTTATCTCAAAAACACAATCAAAAATCATCACAATATTTTTTAAAAATAAGTAGTCCGAGCCTCTGAGATTGATTATAGCTTATTGATTAATTAATTAAAAGGAAATTAAACGGATTGAATTTGACCAATTTTATTTTTGATTAATCATTTATAAATATTGCGGTGAAAATCGCTTCTGCTTTAAAAATATATTGAGCTAAACTTTTTCAACCTATTTAAGGAGTTTATGATTGGTTCAAAAACACAGCAGATAAAAAGGTTACTGCAGTTTCAAACCACTTACCGAAAACTTTAACCAAGTATGACTAGATAGAATTTAAAATTAATGAATTATAGGTGGAGTTAGATTCGGAATATACCTCGAGCATTTAAAGATTTCCATGTAGATTTATTTGAATAAATGAATGTGGTGGCAGAAAAATTTGGGATTAAGAAAAGGGCACCTAATAGTAATATAGTTGGTGAGCCACCTTCGCCTACCATGGAAATTAAACTGCACCTTCTTAAGTTAGAGTTGCCTTGTTTTAAAGAAGATCAAACCCCCAATGGTCCAGTGTTTTATAACATGTTTAAATCATTGGAGCACAAAAACAAATCGTTGACCGACCAGCATAGGATGCAGTACTTGGTATCAAAACTTACTGGGGAACCATTGAATATATGCAGACATTTACCTCCAGTAGCTGTAAATTATTCGGTGTTCTGGGACCCATTACAAAGACGTTATAATGATTCTAGAGCCCACATTGATACTTATTTAGAGCAGGTTTTTGTATTCAAACCTTTAAGTTAAAGGCCAAGTCAGGGAGGGGGGACCTCAGTATTGGATCAATTTTGTGGCCAAATACTACTAGGCCACTGAGCTCACCCTGAGAAAAAAGTTGAGGTCCTTCTTCAACAGAAAAATCTGAGCTATAATCGTCCAGGGGAAATAATGGCTCCGTCCTCCAACTCGCTCAGGATATCATCCAAACTGGAAGGTGGTTGTGGAACTGGTATTTCAGAGCTATGGCACACTGGGCGAATAGCTGAATCAAGGTTAGGGTAAGATAATTTATTTTTGTATTAAATCCTTTTACATCTACTGATAAAAATAGCAGCCAGTAGAGTGGTTTCTATGTACATCCTACATCATAGGAATGTCTAAACGAAATGAGTTTTTCTTGCCCTTAAACCACAAACGAAGATCTTCCTCGCTTCTTATGCATAACTTATGAGAAGCCCATGCTTTTGATCCTAAAGTTGAAGTAAGCAAAATAAACTATCTTCACAAAATCACTTACGTTTCTTTGTTGAATTTTTATCATACATTCACTACAAATAAAACAAATGTCCGGAGAAATAATACAACCCTTTAATCCATTAATAAAAACACGAGCACAGTTACTTTTGTATGTCAGATGTAAACTGAGTATGGCTTTACATAACAGGCAAGATACTGAACTTATTTATTTAGCTTGTTGAACATGATCTTAATTGACAGCCGGCATGTTTACACTTATTCCTAGTAACCCAGATAGCACGCCGAAATATGCTGAACCAAGCCAGTAAGATTCCTCACCATTCACTGTAAGCAAATTAAACCTTTTAGAGGATGATCACCCATAAATTAATAAAATGAATGTGAGAAGTCATGTTTTTGTGATGATTTTAAAAATAAAAAACAGGATACATTTTAAGTTAAATAGAAATTTCACACTAAATGAATGGAGATATCACAGTTTTGTTTCATTCTGAGCCCAGAACATAGCATGCCTAGTAGTGACAATTTGGATTCAATGCAGTTACCACACTGACCATTCCATGTGCTGGCCACACCAAGATTTTCCATAACTGGTTAGTTAAATAAATTTATTATTTATATTGCTCATA
Source organism: Acanthosoma haemorrhoidale (assembly GCA_930367205.1). Lineage (NCBI taxonomy): Eukaryota > Metazoa > Arthropoda > Insecta > Hemiptera > Acanthosomatidae > Acanthosoma > Acanthosoma haemorrhoidale. The sequence continues at coordinate 121,211,616 of OV884011.1, read as the reverse complement.
TGTTAACAATACCAATAAATCAAAGGGAAATGTCTGCTGTACTTATGATATAAAAGGAAATATTGAAATAGATTAGAAGGACAGTGTGGTTTTCTCTTGTATGTCTTACTTGCTCTCTCCCAACAGGATAAAAGGAATAATAAATATATTTTAAAAAAGTATAAACTTTAAATATAAATATTTATTTTGTTGTTGGTTAAAAGCGATTTCTCTGTTTTATATTAATAAATACAAAGGCATGAGGGTGATGTACGCTTATGTAGGATTTGTCATCATAATATAAAATAAATGTAAGCAGATATTATATAATAGCTCCACATATATACGTATATATTTTATATATAGCTTTGTAAAAAAAGAAAATAACAATAACTCTCTTTTATATAATATTAATTCAGGCACTCTTTTTTTTTTAAATAATAAATATAGCTAAATTAGTCTTAACAATAAAGTTTAACATCCTCCACCTTTTTTTTTTTTTTTTTTTTTTTCCAATAATTTACTTTCACTTTTGTAAATATATTTTTTTATTTATGCATATATTTATATTTTTTATAAAAATTTAAGACAAAAGGCTTCTTTTTTTTGCCTGCTATTTCGTCTTTAAAATTTAAGTTTAAAGTATTGTCAACAGTAAAGATAAAAAATTGCTAAAAAAAATTTGGACCGCATGAGAATATTTAAATATAAAACAAAAGCATATCGCTTCTAGTGCCATTAGGTCTTAATGAATTTTCTATCACACGTGTATAATGAAAAAAAAGTGTGGATATGTACATTGTGCGAAGTGTATACCTTCTCGATTTAAATCTAAATAGCAACAAATATATATAAAAAAATAAATAATTCTTTCAATTTGTTCTATAAAAAAACACCTGCTCCATCAAGCGGGAACTGAATCTGTGTCCAAATCCTCCATTCTTGCAAGTGGAGCTTTACGAACCTATAATAGAAATGAAAAAAAATTAAATTGTATTTATAATTTTAAGAAGCAAGTATTAGAAAATAATAATTAAATTAAAAATTATAGACATAAAAACCCAAAGAACATGCAATTCTAAAAATATTCACAAACCGATTATATATAAGAAAATCTCCAAATAATTTAGGCTGGGGAACATTGATAATACATGTAATTAAGTTTGTATTTATTAGGAGTGTTTGTCAATCAGTCTGTCTGGTTTGATACAATTATAGTCCTACCAACCTGTATTAGGTTTTAAGCCTAAAATGAAAAAAATAAGTTACAACTAATTTACATTTTTTAAATAATTAATGCGCCAATTAGTGCCATGTATCACACAATTAACGTGTTTATTATATAATGTTGAATTTAATATTTATGTGAATGTTATGTTGCAATCAAAAATAAAAAGTGTGATATAAATTAAAACCTATAATAATTTCAGGATTCGGTTAATAAAAACCTACCTATCAATTCATCTTTGTTTTGAAAACATTTTTGGACCATTCTTGTAAATGTGCATTCATGCAAAATTACTTTAAGAAGGCCTGGTCTATATGTCATGTCCATATAAATACAAATTCATTCAAAGGTGTTGAAATTTTAAAGTTTATACAGTTGGTTAATACACCTTAATATTAATTATAAAGAATTAGGTTGAATTCCCAGTATGGATGGGTTTGGCCGAGATACATTAAGTCTCCTGAGAGAATATAACTTGGCTACTTACATAAAGAAGTAGTGAATCCAGTGTAGAAAACCAAATTGAAGGTTGCAAAGTAATATAATAAAAAATTCATTCTCCTAGTTACCTCATCAATATCTACCAACCTCGGTAGACTTGATTTCTTAATGAGATATTGTCACAGATTTTACATTCACTCATTCATTAATACACTCAGATACTGTAAACTTTTTTTTGAAAATTAACAAGTCATTTTTTAATTGAAAAGACTTAAATATATTTTAGTGAAATAGCAACATATATTTCTTTCTATAAGTATATTTGGGTAAGATAGGAAACTTGCAATCAGACAAAGTAGAGAAAACACAAGTTTCTGATTTAGGAGAAACTAGCAAAATCTTCAAAATTAGGAATATAAAAAAAATTAACAAAAATACAATTGCTGTTCAGGGCTTGAAAAAAATCATGATAAAAAAAGTAAGCCTATTGAAGTGAAATAAAATGCTGGAGGATTTGGTCAGTAAAAAAAATGAAAATCCGTATGGCATGCACTACAAGACATGAACATAAGAGCATGCATAAAATATATTATCAATTTACTACTAAATTGGAAAAACAAACAGCAGTAAGATTAAAAAAAAAAATTAAACCAATAGTTAAATGAATGAATTGATGTTGGCCTCAGCCAAAAGAACTTTAAAAATATAACACAAGGTACACTCTATTGGAAGAGCTACATATTAATAACTAAAAATTCTTGCAAGCAGCAATTACCTTAAAATAAGAATAATATTAACTAAATACATAGTTCTACAAACATTCAAAATTATTGCAGTTAATATTTTCTTTGGCTAAACTCTCGCAATGGCTGTAAGCATCACACTACGGTGGGTAAGGTTAACTTATATTCTTGTGTTTTGTAATTATAATTGAATAGATGCTATTATGAAATACTATGGAATAATTATTTAGATAAAGTTAAAGGAAAAGTAATATGGATTACTAGAATTAGAACTTTGGTAATAGATTAGAATTAGAAACATTAGAATAATAATGGATTAGTAATATGGATTACATCAAGACATAGTTAGCAGCTGAGTTCGCTTAGGAGACAAGATAAAATAAAATGGCACCAACAACCACATGATAGAATTAAGTGTGAAAACATGACACAAAACTAGCTTAGGACAAGGTTACAGTAGAGGGTTAGAAAATGCAAGAATGAAAGTGGCGAATGTGTACCTGGGACACTGCTGATTGCTGATCGTCCTCCCCTCCAGAATCAGCTATAAGGAACACAAAACACACTTCTATTCTACTATCTACTACTAATATAGAAACACAAACACAATACATAAATAAAAAAAAAATTGAAAAACCATGCACATAAAATAAAAATTACATTATATGTACACGGTATTAGCTTTCATAGCAAACAATAGTGAATACTATACCAACCATTTTAATAAACCTATTTAATAAAACCAACCATGTTTTTCTCATTATGCAGTATTTATTTAAGAATTTTCAATTTCAATTTAAATTTTAACTACACTGCTTCACAAAAAAAGTGACGCACTTAGGAAAGAAATACCATTTAATTTTTTTTAAATTCCATTAGTTGTATAAGGAGTGTATCGAGTCGATAAGATTACTTATCATCGATAGTTATACAACTTATTATCAATTATAAAAGTTATATACAAGTTCTCCGGAGAGTTGTTACAAGGGGAGGAAAATTATATTTTTCACAGGGTGATCGAAAAAACAGAATAAAAAAAATACACAAAAGTAATATTATTAATAATAGTTGCGAAAAATATATCAGAATACTTAGTACCAGGAGTAAATAACACGAAGAGATGATAACGTCTGGCATTGACTTCCATATTACACCTATCATCCTGAAAGCCACCAAGCTCAAAGAAGCAATTAGTCAGGAGACTTTCTGGTTTGAACAGTTTGATTTTTTTGCAAAAGTTATTTCTAAAATGGTTTTCTGGTCTCAGATAATTTCAAACCAGTAATCAATCAATACAACTATGAATAAGCATTTTTGCTATGTCATGTTTGTTGACAAATGGTATCGTGTCGTTGAATTAAACTTTTGCTGGACCGTGTATCTTAAAGGCCAAAAAAGAAGAGCCACTCATAGTTATATCATTCTAATTATTTTAATTTATTTTCAATGGTTTATATACAATTAACATATTTTACGTGCAATTTCCCAAGTCATTTACTGGGGGTAAATTGCATATGAGTTGATTATTTGTCACGGTATCGGCATTGATTGAAGAGAGAAATGTTACATTTACGTCAAATTCACGAACAAATGACGTTACGACATATATCTATAAAATCAGGATAATTTTAAAAGAACAGAGATTCTTGCATTATTGTAAATAATGAAGTTGTACTCGTTAATCTACTTTAGTTGCATTATATTAACACAAACAAGAGCCTTTATACCTTGAAAAAAAATTATCTGATTTGTATTAGGGCCTCTCTCAAAGAAAGATCTACAATTATCACTATAGGATGGTTTGGAAAGTAATCTCTTTGGAAGCAAAACAGAGCTCCAAGTCTTTAGGAAGTCCATCAATGAATGGAGAATCATACACTACTCACATTTACAGGGCTATGTAATCCTATTCGCATAATCTTTTTTGCACAGTATTATTTTTACACAAGACCACATGAGTAGTCCAATATATCTTGAAAAAGTTGGGGTTTGTACTTAAAACTGTAGCTTTTAACCTAGATTAGATCATTTAATGGAGCACTTAAGACTATTAAGAGACAATCAATGATGCTAGGACCCTACCAGAGCTACGCATGCCCTAGAGTAGAATAATTGGATCATTAATTGTGATTAATTAGAGGCAATAACCCAAGAAGTCACGAGAAACTATAAAAGGAACAGTATATTAAGAAAGATGAAAGCGGCCATTAGAGCTAAAGGAGGTAACACTTTACCAAGTTAGGATTATTCCTTTTCAAAATTGAAGTTTATTTTACTTTCACGTATTTCTGTATTATGCTCCTTACGTATGTAAAAATGTTATTTTTAAGATAAAAAATAGTTTCTTAAAACCGAAGATAAGATTTTCGATGAGTGCCACTTATTGTTTTGTGGAGCAGTGTAGATAATTTATTTGAATGTTTCGTTCTTAATACGAAAGCCTTCTCTTTCCAGAAGAAGCTATGATTCCTTTCCCTTTACCATGGGATCAAGACTCCTGAAAAACTATATTAAACATTTGTCATTATTTTCGAGTCACTTCAGAATTCCCGCCCCTTCTGACTCCCACCCCAAAGCAGTTTAAATTAAACGTCACATAATTTTAATTAGTAATTCCCTCTTATACAGTACCAGTCTTTTAACTAAAAAGGTAGTTTTCAAGAAGCTTTCACATCCTTTTATAATCATATGTTAAGAAAATTAACTGATAAATGATGCAGGAACCATTCAGAACAGTGGCCCTGTGGAAAAAACTGATGTAGCATTAAGAATAATGATAAATCCCATGAATATTGGAAGAACAGACCTAAAATTAATAGCTTCTTACTACTTTAAATTCTGAACTCTTCAAGAAGTAAAGATGTAGTCTGCATTCCAAATCAAATCATATATGTCTTCTCAAATATGTTGCAGAACCACTTACTAAACTTAATCTAAATAAAGTAAACTAAAAAGTAAATTTAAATGTTCTAAAATATCAGTCTAAATAAGTAAATATGGCTTTCAGAACAAAAGTGGTTTGGTCTATATAGGAATTTTCTATGCCTACATAAATGAATCTCCCCAACACAATAAATACATGCACAATCAGGTGTTTGTTGCCAATTGCAGAAAAAAAACCGAGGTGACTTTTATTTCATTGTAAATAGATTAATTATCAGGTTTGTGACAGTTTTATATTTTAGGATAAACCCAAATAGACTTACACCACTTCTGCTCAGAGTGCCTCTATTACACCTACAGAAAAAAATGTTGATTTTTTCAATGTATAATTTTCTAGTGTAATAGTATGCAATGAGTTTCACATATATTTGCATGTTATGACACAATGGCTTTTTTTTAAGTAAAAATGAAAAAAAAACTTTATTTGACAAAAAATATATAAAGAAATGAAATTTCTCGATTGGAAGAGGTCAATCTTTCCACTATCTCAGAAAATAATCTTTTTCATAACCCCTTGTAAAGATGTTAAGAAACTATCAGTTCTGATTCATCTTCAGACAAGAAAGAACATTTTTTTTTTAAACCTTCCGACTTTGCACTAAAGCGTGAACATAGTTGAGCTTTATAAGGAAATTAAAATTTTTGTATGCATTGTATATCATTGCATTATAAGCAAATGATACATTCAGATAAATTATACTAAAGATCTATATTTTTAAAAATACTAAAAATTATCTGCAGCTCCAGAATAAGCAAAATTAACGAACACAAAAAATTTAATTATAAATACAGTTCTTATTCCATAATTATTTGTAAACTGGTATCACCCTCGATTCTTTTATTTTATACAATTATGGTAAAAATACCAATTCTACTCAGCCAATATTTTTGGAGGAGGAGGGGAAACATTGAACATTCCTAAACAAAGTCTTAAAATATACTTGTTTTGTCATACAATTATAAAATATAAATTCTACTGTTAGAATTATGGAACTGACGTTATGGGTGGGTCCGAGTCACCAAAACATGACAGTCAGCAATGAAATTAAATTTTGTTATTTTGTGATAAAATTACCTCTACACCACCATGAGGGTTATAAAATGCCTACCAATAGATAGCATATAATAATTTATTTGTTATTAATCAACAACTCAAAATGAAATTATTTTCTTATAGAAATTTATAAACAAAATTAAATAGTAATTACTATTATAAATTCCAGAAAATTACATTTAAATAAATAATTTCATGCTTTTAAAACAAAGATTAACAGTAAAGTTTCAATCATATAAATAAGAATTTAGGAATTTGAGACTAGGGAAAATTCGCACTGTAACATCTCTAATCACTAATTAACTATAACATAAATAAAAATAAATGCTCATAGTCTTACCTAAACAGTCGCTGCATGCAAACACATGTATATTAGTTTCTTTACCAACACCATGCAAAATTATTTTTTAGCAACAAACAAAATTCGCAACATTTATTATATGCAAGTAAGTCTAAGCATTGTTTTAAACAACAATTTTCATTATGGATAACTAGAAATAATTCAAAACTAAGAGTTAAAATACTGGTCTTAAAACAACCAAAATTCAAGAAACTATTTTAAAAACATGTCTTGATTGCAAATAAATAAAATAAATAGCTAACAGTTATTGTCTCAAGTAAAACATGCTGAAAATTTTACGAGAGCGAACAAATGCGCCTAGTTAGAGTGAAGTTGAACATAAATGGAAACTTACTTTCTGTAGGTGCAGTTGTCAAATGCAGCGATTCATTTGTTGAAATCACAGTCGTCTTAGTCAAAGTTGACTCAATTTTAGAGGTTTCATTTCGTATTACTTCAATCGTCCTGCTTTCTTCAGTACTGCTCACATTGCTAAAATATAAAACATACATTTAAAGTGAGTTCTATCTATTTATTAAACTAATAAATAGATAATTATAATATTATTATTATTTATAATTATGTTAGATCATTATAGATTAGCTAAGACAAAACCAATATCCTAAATCACAAAGATATATATTCAAGTTTAACTCTAAAAGAAAAATCAGGAGAACTTATAATAAAACATGGATGGAATCTTGGAAGTAATGATTATATAGAGATGAAATAAAAATATAATAAAAGGAATTTTAACTCGTGCATTTAATTTTAGTCCTAAAACAGTAAGGGTACTGTCACTCTTGTTGATATGTAACAAGGGAAGTCTTAAGGCCTCTGGTAGCGGAGAAAAGAGTTAGATGGTCTATGACCTTGACAACGGTTCAGTGACAAGTAACATCTTTGATTTACCTGACTCCATTTTCTTTTGATAGATGTGTGTGTCCTGAGAGTGCTTTGTGTCCAGGAGAAGAGGTAGGTAAGTATATAACTATAGGTTAGGATTTGGGGATTTTACGTGGTCTTGGAGTGCCACGAGCTCACACTCAGAATCTTAGGTTAGGCAAAGCCACCCCAAATGGCGAATGTGAACCGGGAAGAGATGGACTGAACCACTTGGGGAGTGCCACTAAGAATCTGTGGTGTCCTAGAAGCCATTGTGCAAGGAAGTGCTAGTTTAAGCGAGACATAGCCAGGGAATTCAAATGGAAAGGTGAGGAGCCTGACAATTACAGACCAAATTTTGCAAGGAAGGGCTAGTTTTAGCGAGACCAAGCCCGAGAATTCCACAAGGAAAATGTGGAGTCTGACAGTGTCTAAAACTAAAACTAGGTTAGGAAAGAGAGGTGCAGAGGTTAAATAAGAAGACAATATTTTGAAACATAAATGCAATGGAACTGCGAGTACCAGTCCTTAGGCTCAACTGGAGCTGAATGCCTGGTCAGCCCAGAACAGGGCTATATATAGCCAATCAGCACCCAATCAAAACGCTGTTTGTTTTGGCCAATAAAAAATTGCTTCACTGGCTGCAGCAGTGACCCAGCACTACTAGCTGTGGCCTAGGAACTAGTCATGCAGTAGGGATGAATCATTATTTATAGAGTTTGATTTTACCTAAATAAAATTATTTACATTATTTAAATCAGACAGAGTATAGGTTATGTTATTAAATTATATTGTAATGTTTGCCTTGATAAATCAGAGTATATGAAAACTTAATTTTGTCCATGAAAAGGTTGGCACAACAGCTATCTTAACCGTAATTCTTATTTTCATAGCTGCATGTGAAGATAGATAGATCGATGAAGGGAGGACTTAAATGGTTATATTGGTACAACAACTAGGCCCACAGCCCTTTTTGAGCGACTCTATGTAGTTCCCAAATCCATGATAGGGTTTCTCTTGGAATCTCCTTGACCTCTTAAGAAAGTCAATGATTGATTCCATCTGATTGGAGTCGAGTTCCTCTCATGGAATCTTAACCAGCAGCCTACAGTGTAAAACTGTATTTTGCTGAATGATTCACTACTCCAAAGAGGTTGTGGGGGGGGGGGGGGGGGCTTTTCTCCTCCTGTCTACATAAGGACACATGGAGTTCGAAGATACGCCTATGCTTGATAGGTGTCAACTTAATAAGCAGTGCCCGGTCAAAATATCTTTTATAAGGTTAATATTTTGCTGGTTGCAGTTTAGTAACCATGAGTTAATTAATTACCTTGGCAGCCCTTTTCATGAATAGTTTGGCCTGTGTATACAGTTGATTCTTTGGACCATTGCTCATACATTTTGGTCCACCACATTTACCATTTCAATATAGAGGTAGATGTGGCTTTGGACAGGCTAATAGCAGGCTGGAAGTTTGCCAATAGGCCCGCCCACTCCCTCCCCTCAGCATGTTTGGGATGATGCTACTGGGTGGTAGCTGCAGGTGAAAGGAAAATTTGTTGTCTGTCTTGGGATTCACAATGAGATCTAGTCAACACCAGTCCTTATCAAAAGTGAATACAATCAAACTTAGGTAGCTTGTAAATATAGTCGATTGTTATCATAAACATTATACTCTAAAATTTCAGTTTTGTTTATTTGATTTATATTTATAAGGTTTTTGAATTTTGAATTTTCAAATTCAGTTCCCTTTAACTTAATCGAAAAAAAGTAATTAATCTATGAATTTAAGTGAAACATGTGAGTGACTTAACAACTTACTTTGTGAGGTGGTCCTTAACAGAGTCAATGGTTATGTCAACACTTGACAGAGTCAAATCATGTGCTGAAGTTTCTGACACTCCGTTTTCTTTTATCTCAGTCTTGTCGGCATCTCCTGCTTCAGGCCTGCCTTCCCTTTTGTCTGCTAAAATAAATGGATAAGAAAGAATTAATATTTGTCACAAAAGTGAAAAAACCATGTCCATTTGGCTTTTTTTTCTTTTTTTTTTTTAACAAAAACTTTACTCTGGGATTCTATAATAAAAATTAAGTAAAATAAAATGTTAACTTCAATTAAAAAATAAATAATGAACATATATTTCCATAAATGAACATAGCATTCCAGTAAATACATTCATAGATTCATAGGTTCAAGAAACTGTATATATAAGAAGGTTGATAAGATTTATCGGTTGGAAAAAATAAGAAACAAAAGAGTAATGTTCACAGAAGGAGCGGAAGACCCACCCTTAACTCGGCTTAGAGATGAGAGTGTTGCAGAGCCTTAAAGACAAATCTAATGAAACAGTTCACTAGTCCCTTCAACTTATCTCTGTGAGGGAGTGATGAGGGAAGATACATGAAATTTATGTTAGGCTGAGGGAGGGGAGGAGATGGTGAGATCGATGAAATATATTAATTCCAGGGGAGGATTTTGTCATTAAGGGTCAAAGTAGGAAAATCCACAAAGAATTTGAAGACGTTAGCTGTAACCTATAACAATAGCCCGAGTTTTTGCAGCATTTAACCTTAATTTGTTCTTGTTTGCACTGACACTGATCTGATCTAGGTTTTCCTGACTCTTGGTCAACTCTGCTGATAACTTAGAGAGGGAGAATGATAAATAAGTTTTGGATTTGTCAGTATAAAGGCGATATGAACTATGATGAATGGATTTGTATTCAGGAAGATTGTTAATATAGGACCTAAAAAGAAGAAGAAAAATGCTTGATCCCTAGGCTACATCCAAGGACAGAGTAAGAGGAGCAGGTAGTGGTTGATAAGGGATAGCAACTACTAATGTACGGCTAGCATCACAATTTGAACTTCCCTAACCAGTAACAAGGTCAAGAGGTAGTGATGCCCCAGATGAAAAGAAGTCTTTTTTCCACAAGCTAGAGGCCAAAAAAAGAAGCAGAAAAAAATCAGCAAACCACAACTGTAGACAGCATCATTACTGCCAAGCACTATATCAAGGAAGTAGCATTACCAAAACAGGTGAAAATACTGGAATATTGATGAAACAACGAACATAAATATTCACCCATAGATTCCATTGGCAAAAAATATTAATGCGTTCCTGCAACCTCAGTCCCATTCAAGATCATTTTCTCTGAAGCCGGAGAGATAATCAGCGAAGAGAGGAGCTGTCAGAGTCCATTGAAAGCTGAGATGTAAATTATTTTGAAAAGTAACTTTTGGTGACTGGAGTGAACTAATTTTGAATAATTTTGTGTATTTGTTGGTGGGGAACCCAAAAATCAAGCCTGCTCACATAGCCAAGTTGATGCAAATGGTTTTCAACACTCGATTTGGATATTTTGAGGATAACTGCGGTCTCCCTAGTTGTATAACAGGGATTGGTGTCGACTAATTCCTTCACTTTGTCGCTGTTAATCTCAGTTGGCCGGCCAGAGCAAGGTGAGCCTTGAACCAAAAAATTTCCCGATTGAAATCTTGAAAACCACTTCTGGCACACGTTCTGTAGCCGCATCCTCTCCGTATACAGCGCATATCTTCCTGCAAGTTTCCACTGCTTTCTTCCCTTTTTTAGAATAAAAAAGCACGAGGTGTCGATAATGTTCGTTTTGGTTTTCCATTTTCAGGATGATCCTAAACACAAAAAATACAATCGTCGGAATTTCGCCTCAAACTACGTTGAAGTGTCTAGTATCTGACGAGAGCGCACTCGCAAGGGACAGACTGAAGTTAGCTACATATTAGACTGCTTGAAGTTTCGTGACGACAAACACCGAACGGACTTGTGGCCAACCTGATACATTCCCGTGAAACATTGCTTAACTTAGGGAGCACTGCAGGTTTGATTCATCTTCCCTAAAGATGCCTGACTTACATATTGAGCAATGGATCATTGCTATAGACATACAAGTGAAAAAAAAAAATATTAATTTTAAAATTTATCGTGTCCCATACAAAAAACTATTTAACATTCTAAGTTCCTATTATTTCCCAATAGTTAAAGGAATTAAATTAAGGGAAGAAGGTGTTACAACCTAAGACAGTTACACACAAATAAGTTGAAACATACCTCAAAAAATAAATGAGTAGCAGGGTTTATTTCTGTGTCAGAAGGAGGGGTTGGTGTTGAGTGTTTTAAACATTTAGGAGAACTCATTTATATACACGCAGCTAACAATGAACTCAAAAATTATGTTTTAAAACAAAGTATACACATTGCATATATTACAATTGTTCCAAGCCAGTTTTAATAGGTTTTTAGATGATGATACTTAAGGTATTTCCAATATTTTTTGATTTGTTGAAAAAGCTATTTTAATTGACCAAGATGATTTAAAAAATAAAATAAAGTATTTAAGGACAAAAAAACTAAGTGCTTTTTCACAACAATTTAATAAGTTTTAAGACACTACCACAAAGGCTCTTAGTATCTTGATATCACTTCTTTACTTTTTACTTTATTTATTCCATTTACGTGTATTTAAAAAAAAATGTAGTGAACTAAAATGAAAAAGAATCTTTTAAATAATAATAAAACAAAAGGAATATGAGGATGAAGGATCAGATACTGTCGTAGGATCAACTAGTAATAATATATTGTTGTGATATTTTAATGTTATGATTTTTGATAGTGTTTTTATTAATAAACTCAAAATTAGCGGGCATAAATGAACAATATCAGGATTCATGAATGTTTAAACACTATTCGTTGCATTGTCTCTACCATAAATATTTATAATATAAATAATGTCAATAATTTAATATAAATATTTTATTTCATAAACTACGTAAATTAAGCAAAGTATAAATATCCGAACAACCAAAGAGGTCAAGAGTCAAGAAGGCAGCGGTAGGTAGGAGAGAGGGGACCTGACCTAACCAGCAAAGAGCGGGAAGCTCATTCTATTCATCTAGGAACCGGCAGAGGACGAGGCAGCACGAGGAGGGACTCAAGCCCAGGTAGCAGCCTCACGCTAAGACCCGGCGACTGCCTCGTGGTGCATCAGGGAATACCGGCCCAGACTTGCATCCGGCCTCGAGACAAGATCCACGCACTCTTTCACTGACGATCAAGAAGAAGACGCTAATCCAAATCACGCAATAGAAGACGACCATCGAAGATAGCAACACTTAGCAGTATAAATATGTAAATTTAGTTTTAACAGTATTATTTATTACGTACGTATTTTATTTGTATATCAATTGTAAAATCAATGTGTGTAAATAAACCATTATTCCTTTTGCCAGAAGTTTCCTAAATTTTATTAACAGAACCTTGAGATAACGTAAAAGTTAAATATAAAGTAATAAATTATATGAAAAAATATATAATTAAAATATATATAAATAATAAATATTTGAATAATATAAATAAATAATAAATATTTGAATAATATAGTTCCAAGTTTAAAAACTTGAAGGATAACATAGCTATTGTACAGTGTTATTTTCATTACCAGGCTGCTGGCTGTTAGCAGAGGAAGAGGATGATGATGAGGAACTGCTTGACTGAGAGGATTCCGAGCTTTGGCTGGTGTTATCACTCTGTAGTGGAGGCCTGGCTCCAGGTGGTAGCTCGATCCTGCACCTGGCCAGGGTGACACAGGTTGTAGACAGGCTGACCCTCTGCAGCTCACTGCTTGAGTGCAGGTACAGCGCCTCTCCCCGCTCGGTGAAGCTCAGTGATGAGATACCATTAATGTCTTCTCGTCGAATCACAGCAGCATTCACCTAACAATAAATTCATTGGTTCTGCTGGCAACATTAAATCACAAGTTAATAAAGTCAGATTTTGACGTTTAAGTTATTCAGGCTTCTTTTGTACTTGAATAATGAAAAAAGGTATTCACAAACTCATTAAATTGATTTATTTTATTAATGGCTGAACTAGAACTAGTAACCAATTAGAAAATAAAAGTAGTATTTACAATACAATCTTTTTGTAATTAGTATCCAGTTCTAAATTAACCGCTGACATATTTAGTCTTTTTAATGATTTTGAGAAATAGCCTTTCTTTATTTATTTCATAATTTAAAAGTCCAGAAGATTCCTGAATAAGTAGAAACATCAACATTTGGAATATGTATTAATTAGAAATACACACTTTGGAGATACTTAAGGCTTTTTATTTGAACGTTTCTTCAATATTACCTTGAAATAAACTTAGTAATGTTATGATTACACATAGAGTATCGAATTGGCTGTGATCGCAAATAATGGTTCTCATAGGCTATTTCAATTATAACAAATGTTGTTAAAAGAGAAATGGTGTATATACAATTAATGTTTTGTTTTTTTACTAAATTCTTTCTTAAGATAAGGGTGCGCTCATTAGTACTGTGGGCTAAGTAGATTTAAGTGCAAACATGAAACATTCTTTTCTCATAGCAACAAAAGGCAGTTGACCGTGTTTAGCAATGTTGCTTGCTACAACTCATTAACCATCAGTGTGTAAATAACATCTTCAAAACTAATGTTGATGAGCGTTATGACAGGTTACATTTCCAACACTTTCAAGGTTTTAAAATAATTAGATTTGTGTAAATAAGATAGTTTATTTACGTGTATCCATCTTAGACAACAAATTCTTGTTTAGAAAAGAATGTAAAAAAACTTTTATCACTAACCTGGCGTCGGAGATCAGGAAGTGCAAGGACAACAACATCACCAAGATTGGTGAGACATAAAAGGCAAGTTTCTATATGAGATCCTGCACTAAAAGTTGCCAAAATTGTCCTCCTCACACGTGCACCTTCGCAAGCGGTCAATTTCAGTTTCGTAACAGGTTTTAATTGTGGTACAGTAAAAACCTAGACAATATTTTATATTAAATTAGTATGTAAAAATTAGTGTATACATAAAAAATAACATCAATCCAATGTTCCAAACCCATATTATTAATCAGGATGTCAAGATAAATCAGTTTGATAACCTACCCAATAGGACCGGAAAATATCTATTTTCTAGTTCTCAAGCAATTGATTAATTAATGACCCTTAGTCATTTTCATGGGGTTTCTTTCATGTCTCTACCTTTGGTGCTGTTACAGCCAAAAGACGGCAATTGGAAAAAAAAAAAAAAAAATTTACATATTAAGAGTATATAATCTATATTTACTGTAATGGTTAATTTTCTGTAATTTCACACGACTATCCATAAGTTTACAGGAATATAGCATCTTCGTCAATCCTTAGCAAAGGGACTGCTGAGGGGAGTTTGTTTTAGGTATTCTTATGATATATAACATGTAGTTCACACTACCTGCTACAGCCAAGAATGTTGTGTTTGAGAAAGCCGAAATAAGGGCAAGTGATTATATTCACTATAAGGGAATAATTTAAAGATGAAAAAAATTAAGCAGGTCGAGAGGACTGGTTGAGATAATGTTATACAATGAAATGGTAACATTACATAAGCAATAAAAGGAAGATAAAAAGTTAGTCTGCATCTGGCCATTGGGCATTCTGCTTCCCTGCAGTTGTACAATGGATCAACAATATAAAACTCATGATTTAGTAAGGTGGCTTGTTGCACTCGACTCAGCTACTTCTAGAGATACATTAGTGGTACCTCCTTGGTTTCTCTGGTTTCAGGGAGGTTAGAGCCCCTATGAACAGTCGCATATAGGTCTTCAAAATAGCACTGCCCAAGGGTTTTCAGGTAGTTTTGTCCATCGGTATCCTTCCTTCCCTGAGGGCTGAACATGAGGCAAAGGGCAATCTATGCCTTCAGATAAAAGATCCAAAACTGCTACCATCCTTGAATAGTCCCAAAATCTGACATGTTAAATATTAAAAAAAAAGCCCACCCTGAAGAAATATGTAGAAATTTATATTTGAGGGCTGAGGGGAAAAAACTTATAACGACTTGGCAATTATGATACAAACGTTTACTGAGATGTCTCTCCGTTACTGCATCGGCACAAGTTACCACAGTGCACTCTGTAAGGGGACTGGCGTGAATCCATCAACCTCAGAGGCTGGGTGTGGGGTAAGCAGTCTTGATGATTCTAGAGTAGTTAGGCTAGTAATCAGTAGTAGTAGGTTAGTTTAATTAGCAGTGTGTGGACAAAAGCAACAGGAATGTCTGTGATAATGTCAGTGAATCTGTATAACCCCAAATCACATTTATAAAACAAAAAACAAAACAAGGAAGAGCTATCCGCATATCATACATAAACAAAATATCAGCCATTTATTGACATGGCTGAAACCTTGCATCCTACAACTTTCGATTTTTCATAGAGTTACTTTTATTTTTAGTATCATCAGGGCAGGAACTGCCATGCAAAATATAATACCACTAATACAAATGGTTCAGTTAAAATTGCTAACACAATGTTAATAGAAGTATTAATTTCTGTAATAATAGATTAAAAAGAAATTTTAAAAGAAAGAAGAATAAATAACATATTGTTAATAAACATGTTGAGATTTTTAATTTAATCACCTACGGAAATAAGTAATAATTAGTTAACCAATGAAACTTAAGGTTTTATGGAGATGATAGTATTTTTCATGTTATCAGAACTTCAAATGAGGCCTACATGTAAAATTTCATGTTTCTAGGTTGAACTGGGAACCCATAACGTCCAGAATGAACAAACATTCTGGCGAGAAAATAATTTTCTTTTTCTTTTTTTTTAACCCTAAAAACATATTTAAGTAAGAAATAGTTACCTTTATCTGTTCTTCACTTGAAATAAGTACTTTGTGGGGTGGAGGATGGTTGTCATGCCTACTAGTGTCAACTGTTTTACAATTGCTATCCATGAGCGATATGTTGATAACGGGTGCCCTATGTTTCAGCTGTATTTCCTTTCCTGCTCACATCACCAAACACATAAATAAAGTGAATATATTCTTATAACTTCCTCCCACCAGATTTCAATTTTCCTTTTTTCCAATAGTAAATTTAATATAATTATGTCAATTACAAATCAAATATCTTACTTTCAATACAACTCAACATAAATGAATAAATGTTTATTCATTTAAAAGTATTAAAAAAAAATTTGGCAGATCAAAAGTTAACCCAGTTTTACTCTATTGCATTTGTAGTTTAAATTTTAATTTCATTAACTTGAAACCCTAAAGCTCAGCAGAAAATGAACTTCCTGACTCAAGTTGGTTTTAGACACTAGGTAAGTTGAAGTATTAAGACAATTTAATTGCGCCTATGATAATTTGTGATTGGCCTGCCCCTGCTCGAGATCTTGTTTTCCATTATATAAAAGCAGAAACTTGGTAACCAACATACAAACTAAACTATTAGACAATAAAGAAAATAAACATTTAAAAAAAATGATTCTGTAGAACAGGCAATAAAACCAGTGGGGGTGTGTAATGCATCATAAAAAAAAAATATTGGAATATTTTAATTTTCCTATATTTTAAAGGGCCAGCAGCTAAGCAAAGTTGGCCTAAGTCAGTAATTAATTATTAGGTAACCACCCTCCTTGTGGCGCTCCAGCACACTCAGGGTAAGATAGGCCCAGCAGTCTACAGCATACCAATCTGATGACACAATCTAATAGGTCCCTAGGATTGTGAATGAGTCTATGGCTATGAGAATGCCAAAAAATATTCCAAAAAGGATGAAATCAGGAAGAAAAAAAAATCTAAAATAATATATGGAGAACATTACCTAATTGGCAAGCAACGGATTCTTCCTTCCTCTTCTCTCCTCCAGGTATGGCCAATGTGAATACGTACACAGTACCGTTGTTGGTTCCAACCCACAATGTCGGAGTCATATTTTGAACTGGAAAAATAATCATCAAATTATTTGCGTGGCTAACTTACTATATCTGATCCTACAGTTATCTTCAATAAGTAAGTGTCTCTAAACAATCACTTACCACTAATGATGTATGTCCTTGCAAAAGTGATACATCTGACCATTGATCCCATTCCATCATCTGCTGGCCGAGCTTCAATTGCCCTTTCAACTGGCTTTACATCAGCTCCGTCGGGTGATCTGAATGTACAATGCAGATTTTAATGCAAAATACAGTAATGCTGATTACTTTGGATTATCTTACTAACAAATCAACCTTATCAAACAGAAAAGGATGAAAATATAAATGAAGGAGTTAAGACACAAAAGGGTGGTGAAATGTAACCCAAAAACCACTTCTACTTTAGAGATCACATTAAGAGATTAAGTAAGGTGCTTAGCTACAGGATTTTGAAAATGGCCTTAACTTAAAACAGCGATTTCTGAAAACTTTTTCATTTAGGTATTAATAATAAAATACTCATATATAAGTAAAATTTACTGTGGAGATGGTGAGGCCGTAGCAGCCACTGTAGTTGCTCCTCTCTTGTCACCTCTTTGGGACCTTCCTTTCCTCAACCTTCTAAAGGACTCCCTTAAGGACTTTTTGAAAGACTTCCTGCGAGATATTGGTCCTTCTCCAGAACCAGACATATCTAAAATCAACATTCAGGCAATTAAGTAACTTTATCAATGAGTCACAATTAACTAAAAAAATCAAAATTAACATTTGATTACAATTAGTACTATATTATGCCATGCAATATAATTAGAAAATTTATTACAGTTATCTGTGCCAAGAACTTAACATAAAATGTATGTTATGAGAGACTATTAATATAGATTTTAATTTTGTTGACTTCTCTTCTAATTAGATTCTGGAGAACAATGTTAGGTAACCAATTTTTATGATCACTCAGATATTATTTTAAAATGAATAATTATTTGATGTTTTGTAGCCATTTATGAAAATATAAAATAATTGGACAAAGCAAAATTATGCGTTGGAACTAATAATACTCTGAGATCATATTAAATGAGGCATCATAAAATAAATAATTATAACATTTATAAACTTTTTATAAATGTCCTTTGACTTCTTATGAGCAAGAACAACAAAGACAAGATATTGCATTAATAGAAACACTATTAATACCTGTAACATAGGTATAATCGGCCCATAGTATACCAGTATAGATCAGGACAATTATCTCGGAGAAAAGGTACACATAGTGGCCTGTACCGAAAACATGCACTCAAACTACACTAAGTACTCAGCTAGATGTTTGATGAGAGGTTAGTAATGAGACCAACCGGGTGCCAGTGTGAGCTGAGGTACAAAGCTAAACACCGGTCTATAGTTGCCATGGTCGAAAAGTACCTATATAATATCAATTCAATTATATGCGGAATTGGTTTTGGTGTCTCAAGACTCCTATAACTCAGGTTTATTTTGAGCTGAACCATCAGGATTGTTTTTTTGTTTAGTGAAAAATACTCTTTATTAGAAGCTCTAATGATGGAACTATGTTGATCTAAGGAGTTAGCATTTTAATAAATGGCTGTTACAACTGAAAATAGAAAAAAGGAAAATTTTAATTAATGTGTCATGATGAACTATGCTTTCATTTGATGACTAGATGGCTCAATATTCAGGCTTAAATTCCCCAACTTGAGGGTTGGGCACTTTAGGCACCAGGGGGCAGAGCCCCCTAATAAAATGATACGTTAGATAATTTTTATGGCTGCTTTTGTAGAACAAACAGACAGACATAGCAACAAACTAAAAACAATGTCCCCTCATCCATTAGTAAGTAGAGCCTTTCCCTTCTAGCTCACCAATTTTATTTAAAACTACTAAAAAAGACTTCAAGATTTACCCTAGTAATTTGCTAATTAATGTAAGCTGATTTTATTTCAATAGTAAGAAGAGCAGTACTAAATACAATCACTACCCAGTGGACTGAGTGTTGACTTGACTGTGACTGCTGCCATCTTTTGAAAATCGTACAGTGCTATCCCATGAGCAGTGCCGGCGGCAACTAGGCCCCATGGAGAGTGAAGAGCAAGGGCAGTAACCGCAGCAGGGGGGTGAAGTTGGAGTAAAGAAGTACATGCGAACCCGGGCTCGCTTGTTGTTGTCTCATTGAAAGAAAGGGCCTGGTATCCTTTCCAAACAAATCCCTCTCGTGAACTCAGGATGTTCATTGTAACTACCTGTGGAAAACAGATTAATTAGTTTCATAATAAATATATAAAATTTTATGATATTGTGATGCAATATATGATTTCACTCTCAATTAAAAGATTAAAATAATATTAAGTAATCAAAATAAAATAATCCAATAAATTTACGATTACTGGCAATAAAAACAATCTAAAGCAATAAAAATAAAATGGACCCTTAAACAGAAAATAGATAATTTTTTTAGAGCTTTGTTTGTTTAAAAAAAAAAAAGGAACTCTCATGTTTTCACCCCTGCTTTAATATACTGCTATTATGTGCTAGATAAGTTTCCTGTTTACCCTAAATACATGAAATTTTTAATCCCTTGATGATTCTAGTCCAGTAACGAACTGTAATGTCAGTGTGTGACCTGATCAATGACACTTTCTGCTAATAATTTGTTGCGATATAGCTTCTGAGCCAGTTTTTCTCCACAATGGAATAAATACACAAGATGTTTTGGAGGGTATTGTTGACAAATACTCACAACTTTCTAATGATTACCACACATATGCCTCTCAGTCATATACCTTGTTGTGGCCACCTCTTAATTACAAATAATTATAATTTCCCTTCTTCTCGACCCAGAAAAATCTATCTATGTTTCCATATGTTTTGTAAATAAAGCTTATGACGTCCGGCGGAGAGGGGAGATAAGCTAGTGGGGGAAACAACCGCAGGTGGGGAGCCATCCATCCATATCTCTCTCCCCCCCCCCCACTGGTGCTTGCTGCTCTACTAAAAACCATGGTCTTCTCATTAAACTACATCTGCATCTCTCTCTCCTATCCTCGCTATGTTTTAGTCCGGCATTGTCAGGCCCCACACCTTCCTAGGTGGAATCCCCACCTTCGCCTCGCTAAAACTAGCACTTCCTTAGGAGAGGCCTCTCCCTCACGGACGACGGTTGCTGTGGCCCTACAAACTTACCTAGAATCGTCTCCCACGGCAGTCCAGTCTGCTTCTCTCCAGTTCACACTCGCCTTTGGGATCCGGACTGTTTTCGCCTACCCTTAGACACTGAGTGTGAATTCTTGGTCATTCCAATACCACATAAACTACCTATAAACCTACCCTGTTCCTCTTCTCCTGAACATAGTGCACTGTCGGGGCACACCTTTTAAGATCTTATGGAGTCAGATCAAAACGAATTAGGCTGCCCGCCGACTAGGGCGGCAGCCAGGGTGAAAGACCACAGGTCCACCCGCCTTATCTCCTTCTTGGCGCTCGCCGGACCGGAGAGGTTGCAGCAACCCTAGCCCGTGGCGGGCGTCTCCTCCCCACTTTGGGGATATTATACAACAATTTTTGACCCGCCAGACCTATAACGTCAGTTCTCAAAATTTAGAGTATTGTTTTGTGGAGAATGTAATTAGCCCATCACATGGGATTTAGCTAGGCAAAAGTTACCTTTGCTTTATTAATATATGCAGCCAGATCCTAGTTAGCTTCTCTATCCTTGCTCACTCCCTAAATAGACCTATTGGACTGCCTTGGTTAGTATGGCTTAATCAAAGAATTTGTCTTCGTTTTGTAGGATTTGTTTGCATTGATAACATGCTCTTCTTTTTTTCCTGCACGCCAGAAATCATGAAAGACATCAGAAGGTGCACTAACTGAGTAAAATCATGTGCATATTAAAGGTCTTGCTACCTCTTGAGTAGACCAAATTGTATAGATGAGGCATTGGAACTTAAGTACATTTGATTTAAAAGCTGGTTAATTTTTTGGTAAGAAATTTTTTTACACTACTTACATCTTTGAGATATTTCTTTCACTTTATTTTCTACTCTCTGTATACATAATTATATCTTCTTTAGCTATGATTTTCAGAAAATCCATGCAATTAAACAGCTTTTTAACACATGAAGCAGATGTAAGAAATAAGTGAAAGATTGGATACTACGACTAACACGGCATCTCCATAAATTGTTTTAAGTTAAGAAATAATTCGTATTAAAAATCAAAAATATACATTTATTTTACAGTTATTCTTAAACTGTTATATGTACACACAAATCATATATTCATCTTCGATGAACATTAGTTTACTGTAACACTGCAGCTTCAAACATTTGCAAGCCTTATAGTCTCAAAACTAATAAAAACCATTACAACTATTCATTACATGCAATTTCACAAAAAAAAAAAAAAAGAAAAAAAAAATGAAGAGTTTAATCGCTCTTACCTCTCTAACAAACTTGCAGCATGAAAAATTGTTATGTTACATACGATATTCATTATTTATCAACTAAGAAATATAATGTTCAGATTGAAAAATATGTTCTATTACAACTTTTAGTATCTACTCTTATTGCATGAAAAATATTGACTGGAATAGTTGGAATCTCCAAATATTTTTAAGTGTGTAATTACAAATCAAATTAAATTAAAATATTATCAGCATTGAAACTGTTTAAGACTTAGCCAAACTAAGATGACAAGAGCTACATAGTTAAATAATGTAAAACTAATTCAATCAAATTAATAGAAAGGAACAGGAGGTTTTGAAATGGGTCAAGTTCAAACTATCAAATTCATTCCAGCTAAGTCGACAACTTTATGGAATCTAATAAAATAAAAAGTTTATAAGTGTATTGATGTGTTCAGCAAATAGTCCACTAAAAATAGCATTCGACCTCGAACAAATTGGTGGACAAAAGCAATTTTAACATTTCAAAAAATGCAAACAAATCAAAAATGCAACAAAATTCTTACACGGGAAATAACTTTTTTACAATTTTCCTATATGGCCTCCCACAAAATATGAAGAATTTCTTCCTGAGGAAGTTAATGATTGAAATTTACACAAGTTTTTAGGATATTTTTTTAGTGCTGATCACAAATTTGATGTTAAATAAGAGAATTAATTAATTTCAAGTAACAGAATATTAAGTTCTAAAATTAAAATCAAGAATGTAATCTGACTTCTTTTTCTGTTCCAAGTTGAATTAATAATTCATGCATAACAGAAGGTCAAAAATGCATTTGCATCATGTGTAAACGGGAAACTGATGATGATGAACTGAGGTGTTCACAAAATAAATGTGCAGATGGAATAGACAAATCTAACAAAGAAAGAAGTTTTAAACGTTTGTGCTTTTGCCAGTGACTTCGTACACAGTGTGTGGAAGAGGTTCACAGACAAGAAAGACAACAACATTTTTTATTATGTTTATCAACTACTGAGTTCGATGCATCTGTTTCAATCCTGTTCCAGTGATGGTGGGTTTAGTAGTGCAACAAGTTGTTCCTTTTGTGAGAATTTAGTAGATTCCTGCTCAAAATATGACTCTAAATCAGACTGAAACATTGTAACATGTAAAGAAAATACTTCAATTATGTAAGGAACGAAATGAGACATGGTCTACAGAAGTGATCACATTGCAGCCGATTGTACTACCTGTCTTGCAGTGTAAATTTCTGAACTAGAAAAGACATTCCCTATAAATATAAATACAAAGAAAGTAGCCAAACAAATATCAGAAGTGTTTAAAAAGGTTTTCCCCTCCATAGAAGGAAATGAAGATGAATAATATACAGTCAGTGATCTAATTTGCCTAATGAATCAACATCTACAATATGCAGAAGAAAGCACTTGCACCTCGGTAACTAAAATAAAAAATGGTTGAACACTTTGTGGAATCAATATTTATAAGTAAGGAGAATTGGATATTGTCATCTTAAGAGACTTTATCAGCTCCATAATAAGGAAACATGAGGCAATTCAGCAGTCGGACAGTGATGAGGCTAAAAATATTAAAAACTAAATTAAGGAAACAGTTGTAAAGTTAATTAAAAGGGACATCAAGAGTAAGAAAATTGGTTTGGGAATAAAAGAATTTTATCCCCAGCAACAGAACATTGAGGACAGGTATTGAATATTTTCCAACTAGTCTAAAATTACTATTTTCTAAATTACATATTTTCTACACATGACGAACTGAATATAGCTGCCATTGGCCTACCAATAATTCAGGCATGTATTCTGTTGTAACACCAATGCAGGATAGGTATTTCACTTTTGGCGTACTCTCATTCCAGATCCAGTTCCTTTTAGATATACTGAGTCACTTAAGTTTCAGTAGCTCTTATGAGGCAATCAGAAAGATTATGATGTATGAATCTGCTGCAACTGGTGGATACCTTATAGAAAAAGACAAATGTGAAACAGATATTTTTTCTGCTGATAACATTGATCACAATCTTACAACTCTAAAAGGTGAATATACCATTCACAGCACGGCAATGAGGCCTCAAACTTTGGAAATATTCTCTTATAGCTAATGAGAGAATCTGAGACAGAAGATATATAACAGAGTTAGAGGATTTGGTCATTATGCTGGGGCCTTTCCACGCTTAAATGAATCTTTTTG
The DNA here is from genome assembly GCA_930367205.1 of Acanthosoma haemorrhoidale. Lineage (NCBI taxonomy): Eukaryota > Metazoa > Arthropoda > Insecta > Hemiptera > Acanthosomatidae > Acanthosoma > Acanthosoma haemorrhoidale. Next base: position 121,187,601 of record OV884011.1, on the reverse strand, counting down.
GTGAAATTGGAAGTATGATGGAAGGTGTTGGTCTAGAAGAGGTGCTACAAACAATACATGGACCAAACACAGCGAAACAAATAATGACTGGAAAAGCAGTGTCCAGAGCATTTCGTAGGCACATGTTGGTTGACTCTGCCTTGAGTTCAAAGCTGAAGAGTGAAATACTTACCAAAAAAAATAATGATCCTTTGCACGCAAATGTTCTCCACCTGTATGAACAATTAGAACGGCAAAAGACAATTTCTGATTTAGAAAAATCATGTTACAGAAAAAGAAGTTGAAAGTTTATCAGAGCATTCAGATTGACTTTAACTGGGCCAGTTTAGTTTATTTCTTTAATTTTATGATTTGTATTTTTATGATTTGTTTTTTGTTCTATGTATAAACATACAATTTGTTACAGAATTCATTAAAAAAACTTTGAGATATTGTACGGAGGTGTTATATCTGCATTCAAAACTTAACAAGAAACTGTTTTTAGAACTATAAGAATATCTACTTAAAGAATTAAATAATTATTTAAACTTTAAACAATAGTTATTAGTGATGTATAACCCTGTATAATTTAGCTTCAGAAGCAAATATTAATTTCATTTTAAGATTCATTGTTTGTGTTAAACAATGCTATTATGTGAAATAAGTTATGTACTTTATGTGTTTTTGACATAATTATTTTGAATATATTTTTTTATATAAATGGACACTATCTTCCAGAAAATCAGTAATAAAATAAATGATGTCTTTCATTTGAACTTATTTCATGATGGAATAATTCAAAAACATACTTCCACAGAATAAACAATACTACAGTATTACTTGAACTTTGTTGGAAGATATACTACCAAACCCAACTGTGGGATTGCTGCCATCTTGAAATTTCTATTTCTGACAAACTTCCCACCATTTCCTCGGATTTTGACTATCATAAACAGACATAGTTCCCCTTTCAAACTGTGGACGAATTACTTCTGTTGCAACATGTTCAAGGTTCTGTTTTTTCAGTAGACTAAAAGGCATCTAAGCAAGTAGAGATATTCACAACAAACTTAAAAAGATGTAGTTCAGTTTCATACGCAAAACATAAGGGAGAACTGCAATCTTGACATTTTATCTTTCTCCCCAAACTTTAACCCCATTAATCCTCACAATTTCTAATTATCATCAGATTTGCAGTAAATTTGGCATAAATACTGTTAATTCTTAACATAATATATTACTTAACCACCAAATATTGTGGTGGTCACAACTAGAGATGGCAATAATTTAATCAAATTACTTATTAATCAATTAAAATTCTTTTATTTAAAAAAATTATTGACACGATTAAATATTGAATACAAAAATAAGAAAATAAAAAATTTACAAATTAATTTGATAAGAATCCGTCACAATTGAATATTTTGTTAAATTGTATGGTGGTTAGGGCTGTTCATTTAACACTTGGTGCATGCACACCTGTAAATTGCTACCAATAGAAATAGAAAAATCTTTTGATTAATTGATCAAACCACAAAAATTAATTGATTAATAAGTAACTCAATTAAATTATTGCCATCTCTAGTCATGAACCCCGCAATAACACCAAATAGGGCATGATTAATGTTCCGAATGAAGGAAAAAATAATGCGAGAATCAAAACTTTGAAATTTTTACTCCTCCTCCTCCCATTAATGCCTGAAATTGATTTGTATTGAAGGATTAGCAGTTTTCATATTTGAAATGAATACAAATGGTATTTTGAATTTGAGAAAAATCCTGAGGGGTTGGCAACCTAAAAATTTTACTTCTCTCTATTAGTGATTGTTGTGAGATAGATCAGCACCAAAAATAAATACACTAGCTTGGGGAAATTACTCTGAAGTATGAAATCCAGGCTTCTGGAGAAATTTATAAAAAATACAATACATACAAAAAATAGGAAGGAAGAAGTTATTAAGCATATTTTATTGAATAACTCTCAATCATTACTGAACGACATTGGACAGAAAAACATTGGTTGGTTATACTTCATGGAATAAGAAAAAAAAAATGTTTTAAATGAATTGATCTAATGATAATAGTAATAAAGCGAAAATGGTTACATGGCTCACACTTAAAACATCTATTAGTTTACATCCAAAAAAATAGACACTGCTTAAGACCCGTAAAAGGTGGAAATAGGAGACAAAAAGTTACAATAAGCTTCCTACCTGAGGTTTAGGAGTATTTCCATCCTTAGAAAGTTTTGCAAGAATTACATGGCCTGCAGTACCTGCGACAGCCAACACACCTGTTTCAGGGCAAAGGGCAACTTTTTTTACAGCCAACCTAGGATCATCTGAATATGGGTCAAAGCTGCCAACCTGAAATAAAGATAAGTAAACAATGATATCAATATGAAAAGATATATATATAATATAGATCATGGCCCCACAAAGCCTCTAATTCCATTGACAATTATCCGAACTCTTAAATCCCCTAGCAAGATCAAGCATCACACATCCAGTGTAAGTGGCCTCGTGATCTGGACAGTTATGGTGTTAGTCAGATTTCTACACTCATGCATTTTGTCTGCATCTCTCTCACATACATATAAAAGATTTAAAATGATATTATGTAATAAAGTGAAAGAAATGAAATTATTAACTTTGGTGATAATTTTTTGTTCATAATTTTAAAACACAATCCAGACTTGAAATTTTGAAAGTAACATACATTAAAGTTGGATAAATTCTGAAAAGAGTGGTACTAAACACATTTGTAAAGTTTTTAGAATAAGGCCCTTACAAAGTTATCGCTAAAAAATATTGTTTGAAGGTATATATTGTTGTGATATTAGATATTGTGGAGTTTGTATATAAATATATAATCCAACCTTGAATCAAGAAGGCAAACAAAAACAATTGAGAGTGGAGGAAAAAACAAAAGATAGTATAGTTGTGGTTGTGATAATGAAAACACACAAAATTACAGCACTCTAGTTATGGGATCGGCCTGGTGTATAGGTGTCTGGGTCTAGTGATCATGGAAAAACTTTTATAGTATAGTTTTTGTTGTGATAATGAAAACACACAGAGCATTATACTCATCTAGTTTTGGGATCAGCCCGTAATACATGTTATTACCTTGAGATTGTGAGTAAGAAAAACTTAAAAACTTTGTTGGTTAGTGGTTATTGACTTAAAGCAGAACGAAGAGAAATAGCACGTAGAGAAGAAGTATTAATTTTGTTTAAAGAATGAAGAGAATTAAAGAAGAAAAGGAATCAAGTTTATAGACAAGTATTTATATAATTAATATAAGTTTATTTTTTTATGTTTGTAAAATTAAATTCATCTTTTTGCCAGAATTATTTTTGTTAATAGAACCTAATAATCAATAGTAAATAAAATAAATTTAAAGTAAAAGAATAACAAATAAAATTACCATACCTATCAAAGAACGTAATAATATTTACCTACAAAAATAAATGTGCCACAGTAATATAAGTTATTATTAGTTTTAATACATGTTACCATGACTATTGGTCAGATTTGCGATGCCATCTTCACCAGGGTTGGTGTCTTAAAAATAACAAAATTAAAGCATGGAACTAGAATGAATATTTGGTTTGCTGGTTAGAAAATAAACTTTGAAAGGAGTGTTAATTTATGAACTGAAATGTTTTGGCTGACTACCTAACAGGAATATTTGTACGTATAATTTAAGCAAGAAAGATGCCTTTGAAACATTCTTAAATGCATATACGAGTTTCTGAATTTGATAAATGCAAAATGCTGCAGTAATAGCAGCTCTCATATGGTGAAGTGGTTAGCGTAACTTCTTCATGATATGGGAGTACTTAGATTTCAAATCTCTAGATAAAAAATTAATTTACTTCATTTCCATAAATAGAAGTGGGGGACTTGTGGTAGCCCAACTTTCAGCCGTAGATGGAAGAATATAAGGGTGTAGATTATCAAACAATAACAGTTTCCGTGGTGCAATGGTTAACATGCCTGATTAGTTATAGCCTGTTCTTATGTACCACAACATAATACTGGTAGAGCAATACTTCTAAAAGGCTTACAAATTTTTTCTACACAGAGGGAGAATAATGAGTTTATTAAGCTGGTTATTTATCAAGCTGTCGCAATATTAGTAAGGTTCAAAATATTTTATTTTATTCAATAATAACCTTAATAAAAATTGATTTATTTTTGTGATTAACATATGTTTTACACATTATATAATAAAACTAGTTTAGAAATGAAACAGAACAGGGATGTGGAAATTAGAAATAAGTGGTGCTTTAATACACAGTTTCTTACTTATATGTTTATTTGACATTCACCTACAACGAGAGGTATTCCAAGGAACTTCACAAAATTGTAGCAATCAACCTCTGGCTAAAAGGTTAGTTTTAATTATTGCTAATGGATTAGATGGAGAAGAAACATGGAATATAATTAATAGTGACAATAGGAGTAAGCCATTTTCAAGTCACAACAAGTTGTCTGGGATTTGGGGCTTAGCTGCAAAAAATAATTTAGTAAGATCCAATGGAATAACAGCAATTACTGGCGGTTTTGAACAGAATCCTAGGTCATTTTCTTCAATTTATGAAAAAAGAAACAAAAAGTTTGATCACATTTTCAATCATGCTTCAAAAACGATCTATGCTGGAGAATTGAAATACCTTGATTATTTTGGTGAAAAAAGTAAATCTTGGAAAAAATTAATAATCTACATTAATGACTCAAAAACCAGTACTTATAAGAAAACATTACCTGACAGACTACAACAGGAGTTTAACAGTGATGTCAATAACAGTAGTAATGTAATAATATTTGTGTGCCTACCAGAATTTACAACTAACCCTGAAAATAAATCGAGCAAAGAACTCTACTACAAATCGAAGATGGATTATTTTGAGGACAACATAAACAAAATAATTGCAACAGTTGATAAGTATTATCATGACAATGAAACTTCATTTATACTGTGCACTGATAATGACCATCCAACGGATTATGAAAAAAGTAGAGAATTATTTATGATGTGGGGAAAAGGAGTGAATCAGATCGGAGAAGTGAATATCGCCATAAAAGATATAAGCCTCATGGCTTCAACAATAATGGGCAATCCTATACCTCTTGGCAGTACCGGTACTTGGTGTAAGTCAGCTCTCGCCCTAAGTTTAAAAGAAGAAGCCCACACAATAGCATGCAATGCATTTCATCTGTCATCAATGGCCAACAGTACACTTCAGCAAGTAGGAAATCAGTTAATGAAAACACTTCATTTTAGTTCTGACTTGGATTCAAAAATACTCAAGCATTATCAAACAAACATTACAAATTTACTAAATAACAATAATAATTACAGTGAGATAAACGAAATATCCGACGAGTTGACAACACTTAGTCTTAAGATATTAGACAAAGATGTAATATTCATGAAAACCATGTTATTTTGTCTAACACATTCTATATTCATCGGTTGGGCACTTACTTTGCTGATTCAATTAATAATGTTAAAAATATCAAAACATCCAGACCAAGAAATGAGGATACGAATGTTAAGAAAAAAGACAGAGCTTTGGTTTTTTGGCTTGCATACATTACTAATACTGATAGGTACAACATCAGTGCTGTTTATAATACTTAAGGACTGGCCATTGCACTATATTTTCTATTGGCTGATTGCTTTGTCGGTTTGGGGCTTTGTTTTGGGCAACTTCCAAACATGGACTGGAATCATAGATAGTTTGAACTTCCGAAAATTTGCTGTATTATTTCTGTATACAGTCATATATGGGGTTGCTACCGAAAGTTTCATTTGGGCATTAAAGTTTAAATTAGTTCTTTGTGGGGTTATAATGACAATTACCTTAGTCATGGGGATAAAGAGTTCAATACTGAAAAAGAAATTTCCATTAAAAATTTCATCACTTCTTTCGGGTTTGACATTATGTGCAGCTGTTTTGTTGCCAACAGCTAAGTTCAAAGACCCTCTAATAGTTATTGCAACAGGGGTTTTGCTGCCTATAATGGGTGTTATTTGTGCTTATTTCATGCGGAATGATTCTTATGATTTCCTAATAATGACTGTATATATATTTCTCAGTTCTATCTCTTTAATGATTACCATTTTCAAATTATTTTATTCAGTAAAAATATTTGAAGCGCTCTCATGGATTTTATTTGCAGTAGGAATTTTTTTACCGGTTTTTGGAGGAGTGGACAAAACAAATAGACTCCAACATATAGCAGTTTCCTTCGGTTCAAGTATCACTCTTTTATCGGTTGGTTGTGAACCCCTCATAGTAATTATTGTTTTCACATTTTCAATGTCATGGTATTTGAATGATAAGCCTGTACATAAAGTAAAATTTATAAACAGATACAACGGCTTTCAGGTAGTAATTTTTATTGTGCTAATTTTAACTATTTTACACTTAATTGGAGAACTGGAACCATCTGCTAATTATAATTCAGTAACAAGAGAAATTTTGGGAAAAGTTAGGCTTCTTATACTAATATTTTTAGCATTAACTGTATTTACAGCATTAAAACATGAAAATGGAGGGGAATCACAACTCATTATGTCCATTTTACTCTTGCATTATTGCACTTACAGACTGTTTTTGGAAATGGAACTAAATGAAAAAGTAAATGGGTTTTCTAAGCAGCTTTGTATATTCTGCACATTACAAATAACGACGATTATTCTGTTTGCAACTCATTCGTTCAGTAAATTCATATTACACGCGAGCATAATTAATGTAAAAACGTACTTGAATGAAATATATGAAAGAGTATTTAGCATAAGGATTCAATATTAGAAACCACCGTTAAATATAGTAAAACAACAGGACATTTGTAATTACAATTATATCATTTGAAAATATAAAGAAATTAATGACTGTTAATAATTTATTCAAACAAAATAAGTTACTTTAAAAACTAAAATAGACCTTTAATAACACTATTAGTATAAATTGCACTCATATGAAAAAAAAACAAAAAAAACAGGGCAGGAAAATATGTACTACCAGAGGTTTAAAGGTCTCCCTTGACGTAACCCTTCAACAATATTTTTATTTATGATTCAGTTTTTTTTATTCCCACAATGCTTTGTTCCCATCCATTTTCGATAAACACATACTGTTCAGCTGGAGCCTAACCAAGACAATTTAAAATTCATGAACACGGGAAACGGGAATATTTAGACAAAAAAACAACAACACTTCAATCACCTTCTTAAAGGGTGGCCAATCATCAGAGGTTTCTTCTTCTGGAGAATGAGGCAAGTCATCATCACTGGCAACTAACCATTTAGTTGAAGAGAACCTAAAATATATTTTTATATTAGACAACTAATTTGTTTTTTAAAGAATAATCCATTCATAAAATAATGCCAATAAAAATACATGATTTTGGTAGATTACTATCGATAATCTTATAAGTGAAGCACAAAATCAAATCTAAGATATATCTATCTATTTGAAAAAGATCTTAAGCTCTCTTTGTTTTCAATCAAGCCTAATTAATCAGGATCAGGGATGCATAACTAACTTTTTTTTTTTGAAAAAATTTCATTCGAACTTCTACTATTTTTGAGAAATAAGTTTTATCTCAAATGACAATAAAAAATATATAAAAAAAATTGAACTGTTGTTTTTTAAGTTATAATTTTTTTTTTTTAATACTGTTACTTAAAAATTCACTAGAAAAAAGTTTTAATAAAAAAAGGTTTTTGTCTTTCGATAAGTTTACTTCATTGAATGAAAACATGGATATAAATAATAAAAAAAAACCACATAGAATAGAAATATTAACAACAATATCTTATAAATAAAAGTTTTCTTACAACAGCAATTTTATAAATTAAAAAACAAAAGTTTATACAAAACAGTTAGTAAAAAAAATTGCTGCCTTTAAATGGATTAGAAACAATTTATTTTCACAAATTAAGGCATCCTGATAAATATGCTTAAATTTTATTTTGCACAAAATTGTGTTTTAAATTTTTATTATATATAAATAAATTTTATGTTTTTACTACACAAAATTGCATATTTGGCCTAAATTAAAAAACTTATTTGTAAATTAGTTTAACAATGTAAACATGACAACAAAAATACAAACAAAATTTTTTGTTAAGTGATGTATGACTTTTTCTGAATGAATTTTTTGAGAAATTCTCAAACATTTCATTTTTTTTTATCCCTGTAAATTTGTGGAAAACCAATTAACACCCACAATTCCTCTCTTCCATTGATGTTCCTTACACCCAGTCTTAGTTTATTATTAAATGTGAACACTGGTTTTAAAAGAAACGCTATCATGCCAGTGGGATCAAGTCAGTCTTCCAAAGTAAAAAGTTGGATAATTAATTATCGTGAACTCAAGACTGTGTTCTACACATCATGTAAGAAAACAATTGAAGAGAAAGAAAATCCCAAATAGATGATCACTGTAACTCAGGTAATGCACTCTACACATTATTATTTTCCTTTTAAAACGTTGGTTATAATTTTTTTTTTTTTTAATTAGCTGGAAATAAACAGTTGATGAGATAATTGTAAAAGTAGTAAACCTGTCCAAACTTTGCTTACTGAATGCAGCTCAGCTTTTGAAATTCAGAAACAATTCAACAAAGACTTATGTTATGCTGTGGTCTATTCAAACATTTCCTTCAACAAATTAGAGTTGTAATCTTTCAAAACTTTTTAACAAAATATATTAAATTAAAAATTCCTGACTAAAGTATTGTAACAAAAAATTGCCTGTAAACATGCTACGAGTCGACCTTTTCAAAAATTCAACAACAAATACAGGAACACTTTATTTAATTACCCAATGATAGGCGTGACCACAGATTCAAGGGGGCTTTATATTTGTTATTGGAATACTACATCCAGAAAAATACCCTTATTCATTTTTAATTACCATTAAGCTGTCAGAGAGGACAAATTTTGAAATGTCGCTTTGTCAACAGCAGTTAAATTGAATTTTTCCAAAACACCCATTTAACACGAGCATAAGTGTTAAAAGATCCTTTTTCCGCCTAAAAAACATATTTTGTGACAGGAAGCACAGTTTTACATTACATAATTTTGAAATGTACTTAGTCGTAAATTTCAATTCAAGAAATGGTTAAATAAGGCGAAGTTCTACTGTTGGTAAAAAATGCTGCACCCTACATGGTTAATTGGTGAAGGATTAAAAATTTTCTTTCCAAATATGGTCCACATTTGTACTTGTTTGACACATTAATTAAACTGTGGGTGGAAAAAGTGCGGAATATTTTCTCAGATGTTAATTAACTCTTAAACATTGGGCAAAAAATGTTTTAAAAGTAAATGCTTACAAAGAATTTATGCTATGTCAGCTTCCTCCAGAACCCGTGATTATTCAATGGGGAACATGGTTGGAGGCAGCAATGTTTTATGAAGAACATTTGACGTAGTTGAGACATTTGATTCTCACAGTTTTTGAGATTGCCCTAATCTGTGACAAAAATTAAGAGCATACTAAGCTCAACTAAAACTAATATGGACACAGCTTTCAATAGCATTCATCATGTTTGCCTCATGCAAAATTACAACTTGAGACAAAACATTTGACGCTGAAATTCGAAATTGACATTGTCGAAAAGTTGGGAACAAATTAAAAAACATAGACACCTCCAAGGATCGATTGTTGATAGACACATTTTCAACAGTTCTCAGCAAAAATCCTGGGTATAGACATCTGAAAATAATAAAGGCGGGCATAAACAGTGAACCTCAGATAATAACTAGCTACAAAAATTGCCATGTCACAAGCATAAGTGTTAAAAGATCCTTTTCCTGCCTAAAAAACATACTTTGTGACAGGCAGCACAGTGTTACACTACATAATTTTGAAATGTACTTAGTCGTAAATTTCAATTCAAGGACTGGTTAAATAAAAAATACACATACATTTAGTGTATTACGTTGTAAACTATTTCATATTTTTCCTATTTCTAATATTTTCTTACAACAAAAAATTCAAATTATAAGCTTTTGTAATTAATTTTATATTTTCCACATATTTTGTCTATTAGTTTTTTATTATAAAACATAAAAATAACTTACTTATGTAATTAAAATACCAAGGTAAACAAAAAATTTGATTTTCAGTAAAATTCTGTCCATAAATTATAAAAATAAAATCCTTTGAACTTTTTCTTATATTGATTTGAATGAATTGATATGGAAATAGTAATTTATGCAAGAAATCAAAACTGATGTAATTCTTTTTTCGCAAAAAAGAAGTGAATGGCAAAGAAGTGGATTTTATTTTTTGTTAAACATGTTTGCCTGTTAACTGCATGTTTTTATATTTTTTAACTGCACAAAATCCGGGCTCTAGTAACGAAAATTAGGCAAAGTGGGCAAGTTGTAGTACAGCTACCACTATGATGAAAATAAACGAGTCGGATCAGACTTAAGTATTTGGTGTGACTATGTGGGCACTATGTCACGGTAAGGAGAAATTTTCTTACAGTCAGCATACAGTGGTCATTCCAGACATTCAGGCATATGTACATATCTATAACTTTAACACTACTGAACTGATTTTTATTAAACCATCACCAAAATGTGCAAGATGGAATCCCAGGAGTGATGAAGTATGCGATATATACTCTTGCAGGGTGTAACCTTGATCTGGCAGGCCAAAAATTAAAGTATGCACAACATTTTAATGTAAATGTTTCTTAATTGATTCAAATCTACAATGGTTTAAGGATATAGAGTTGCATATATGTACAATGTAGAGGTGATACAACATTAGCTTGGCTTCATGCAAACCCCTCTGCAAGTGTAGAGACATACAGTCTCCCAAGCAAGGGCAATTACTACACTGTAACATGAGTGAGCCACCCATAATAAAGCAGATTCCTAACCAATCATTGCACAGCTGAGTAGAATAAAGAATTCTCCCATAGTAATGACTTCATTTTCAAAATTTGAATAAAATATATTAACCCAAATTATGGAATTTATAAACCTGAGCAGAGGCAGCATCGCTACAGATGCAGCATCCCACAGTCGAACTGAACCGTCTTCATGACCTGTGAGAAATAAATCTCGCCTTTTGGGTTCATCTGTTTCTTCAATTTCTCCTCCATCAACCGGCCATTCCTAAAATAAATATATTAAAGAGATTAAGTGGGTGTAAAACTACAAATAAAAACCAAAAAGAACTGTTATATCATAATTTTTTTTTTCAAATATAAGTCTCTTTGGCAAATTTATATATTTAATTATCAATGTTTCGTCATAATTTAAGCACCTAGCCATCCTCAGGACTAGAAAAGTAGAAGACGTTTTATACAGTAGTAGGTATAAAAACATTATTTTTAGGTCAATTATGAAATATTATTACTAGCCTTCACAATTGCCATAGATATACCATTTAGAACAAATTCTAAGTTCATCCACTGATTTTTGGTTGCTATACATGACCACAAGGGTTGAACATAAGTGACTCTTCATTTGTGTTAATAATAGATAACTTATACATAAATTAATTATAAGATTCATTATTCTTAGATCTATTCATGATTCATAAGAAAATCATTAAAACCACATACCGTCGATGAGAAATGTCCAGATATCTGTTGTTTTCCAACTTCAACAATGTCATCCCATAATTCCTGAGGCAAATCAGACACATAGGTAGAGCACGTCACTGCAGATGCATGCAGCGAGACAAGATATGGTAGCGGTAGCATGGGCCAAGCATCATCATTTAATTGAATAGCGCATAATTCTTCTTCAGCAAGTACCATCAGGACAGCTAAAAACACAAACTGAGTTAAAATACTGACTACTATTTAATTGACATGTATCACACCTCTTGTTTCTTCCCACAAAAATATGTATTTTTATTAATGAGCACTTTCAGTACCAAATGTTGCCATTTCTTTCCGCTAACACTTCTTCCACCGCCCAAACCACAAACTGGTTATGTTCAGGTATATCGCCAACTGACTCAACAACATGTCGTTAAAACAGGAACAATACTATAAACGACTTTTAGTAATCGAACATGTGGCCACTGCTAACGGATACCCAATACGTATGGTCTATAAACAACTAAGGTGCCTCAATAGAACAGCTTTATTGAAATAAATGAAAGATACAAAGTCTAGAGCGAGAAACAAGACTAATAAACATGCAGGATGGGCTACTTTACCATATATGAGTGCAATATCAGCTAAAATTGGGAAAAGAATAAACAGAGCTCGTTATAACTTATTGTCAAAGGCTAAAGACCTGGTGCCTTTGAAAGATCACTCAGGGCTTTATAAACTAAGTTCAGCTAAGTGTGACTCTCTTGTGTAGGTATAATGTGCAGAAAGACCAGATGTCAGTAACACATGAGACGCAAAGACAGTATATGTTCGTTCTTCTTGCATACAACAAATTTTAAACACCTGGAAGCCCTGCATATGCAAGAACTTCTGCAGAGCAGTAGAAATATCTAAACTTGAATATTGAAATAAAGCTGAATGCAGTCTGTTCAAAATTTCTTGAAAAGCACGAAGAACTCAGATGCAAGTCATTGCTCATTGAGCACCTCCCATCCCCACTGATTCACCGAAACTGATATTTAGTCATTAACAGGTCCTATACAGTATGTAGGAGATATTATCTGGTGAATGACATTTCTCTACACATACATTCACATATCTATTTTATATTGGGACCCATTATAATGTACCCCCACTTTTAATTATGACTGATTTATTTATTTATTGTTTTGATTTAGCTATTTCAACATGTTTTAAATGCATTCACTAAAACTTTTTATTATTAATATAATAATTTTAGATATTTTAACAGATTGTAGATTAGAAGTGATTAATTTCAATTTTGTACATCGTTTTAACGATGATCAAATGGCATTAAAATATTTCTGGGATTTTATATGTGTATATTCATAAATGTTTTTTTTTTTAATTTTTGATAGTTCCTATTAGCTGAGACTTATTAATGCTTCACTTGGATATTTTGTCAAATATTATTCACTGTCATTACTACATCTATGCACTATTCAGAGTTTTTGTTTTATGTGTTGGCAGTGCTTCAAAATGGCAGTGTGTTGTTCCCAGAGCGCTTGTAAATAGAAATGTATACTTTTGTGGCAAAACAAGGAAGTGTGTTTCATTTTATCGATTTAAACCTGCAGCAATAATACCTGACTATTTAAATGGTTAAATTTAAACAAAACTCACAATGTAATATAACCAGGGATGCAAAACGTTTTTCACTTTACACAGAACAATTGGTTATATCAATTTCACAAAAAGGTTTATTTAAAAGTTCTCTGTATAAAAACTTAACACTATTATACCAGAAGACATAAACTGGCATAGATTTTATATTATTTTATAATATAATTGTTATAGTATAATTTTATAGCATAATTGTTTTTAGTGCATTCAAATTACTATTGCACATTAATATTTAATAATATTAGATGACAATTTTGAAAAGAAATTGATAATCCCTGAATAATAAAAAAAATTATTTGTTAGCATAAAATATTTATTTTTTGTAAATATGGACTTTTTTAATCCTACAATTTTTATTTAATTAAATAAATAAGTAGAATTTAAAAATGTAGAGACACAATAAAGATATAAATTTTAAAATTTAGTTTCGCTGTGATAAATGTATATTACATGATTTTACTAAATCTAGAAGAATGTGCATACAAAACATGAAGTTATATACTAAAGTATGTATGTATGTATAATCAATTTGATTCCTACTTTATGTGAAAATAAAACTTTATTTGATGTATTTATTTGTCAAAAAAAATTTAGCATTTAGTTATTTGGAGCATCTTGAACATTTTAAACTAACAACAGTCATCATACATAACAAGAAACAAATCCGTAACAATTTACATACCAAGAGTAACACTGTGTTGGAGACAGTTCTTGACTTGTCAATATCTACAACGACACACATAAATATAAATGATGTCACCCCAAAAGTAAACAATTTAAGAAGTGGAAATACTTACTGTCGTCACCAGAAGTTGTGACAAAGAAGTCGATGACTTTAGAAGTAAAGTCAAAAACAACATGCCTGTCACCGTCTAATACTGAAATGGTATTTCTATCACTGTAAGAAGCTCGTTGCATTCCACCAGAAAATATGACCATATCCCTACAAAAAAACAAATTTTACATAAACAGAATAAAAAATAATGAACTGATAACAACTATGGGACGAGACAAGGATGTTCCAATTTATTTTATCAATGACCATTTATTTCATCCACAAACGTAAAAAAAAAAAGTTAGTCAATAAAGTGTTCTCAAATAGTTATAGTTGATAATGAATGCTACCCATTTTATTAGATAAGCTCCTTAATCTATAATTCAACAGAATTTTTCAAAACCAGAAATCCTTATATTTTCACCCATGCATCTGTCTGTTCTAGTCTTTGTGGGCCTCTTCAAATGTCTTAAGAAATGAAATTTTATATGGAGGTCCCCTTCCTGTCTTATTTGATAAAGGGAAAACATGAAAAATATTACGATCTCCATAAAATATGATTAACTCTGTATACATAAATATGTAAACATTTTTGTATAGTTTGGAGTATGGTATCCCATTAAAGATCCTAAATTCCTGATTAAAAATTATATGGTTTTTAGTTTATTTTTTTTGAAATATGATCATCACAATCAATAAAATTTAGTTATCACAACTATAACTCATGTGATTTTTTTTTTTAGAGGCTTGAAGAAATTTTGCATGTTAGTTCTATTTAATGACCAGATGATGCTAAAATAATAGTAACACCATGACAAAAATAATGATGGCTTATTAATAAAATATATGAAAAAATATTTGACAAATGTGGAGTGAAGACTCTACCTTATAACAGGAAATATCTGTTGTCTTTCTGTAACAACTCCAAAATAGTTACAAGAGTCAAGAAAATGTTAAATCAGGAGTGAATATTAACTATGTATTCAAAAAACACTGCAGGCTACATTTTTAAACAAACTTTTCTTCATAAATGGCAATTTAAATAGATGAAATTGTTTACCCTTAAGTTACACAATAATAGTGGGGTTTCCACCAATACTTAAATTGTCATAAAAAAACTTCCTTTACTTATTTAGCCTTGAAATTGGCATTACTTAATGTTTAAAAAAAATATTAAAGATGTTACCCCTTAAAATCTAAGTTTATGAGTTTTGCGAATGTTTTCATGCACTTATACAATAGAGATTTTGCTCTGAGGTTGTACATTTGGTTGAGACATAAATGCAATCTATCATCATATTACTTTATGCTAATTTTCTCAGACAAAATAGAATTAAATTTTTAGAATAAGAAAAAATATGATTTAAGTCCTTCTCACTCACCCATGAGCTATCAGTTTTGATATCTTTTTGCAAGGAAACGGACCATACACAGTTGTAGAATCCTTCAATGGTTCAGGCATCTTCGTGCTCCATATCATGTAACTGCCATCATTGTGTGATGAAATAAACGTCTCGTTATCTTTCCAGTCGACACTTTCAACACCTTGCATACTAATACAAGTCTGAAAAATAGAACAAACTATATAAAACTAAATAACATCCAAACATGACCTACTTTATTCAGTTGCAATATGCTATGCTTTTTTTGGAAATTTTAATGTTTAAAAAAACGACTGTTATTATGCTATTAATAAAATAGGATGAACTATCTAGATCATAAGAAAATTAATACTTGCACAATAGCAACATTAAAAATTCAAATAAGTCAGTATAAAAAAATGCCTATTATTAAAAATTTCAAGTCATTCAAACATACAGCTTAAATTTTTTTAGGCCTTACCACCTTCATTCATACTTAAACCTGCCGAGTGAGAATCAAACATACAACATTCCGCTTCATAGGAATCATAATGAATCCCAGACAAAAGCACTGGAACAATTGGCCTCTCCCTTCCCAAAATATTTATTGCTAAATCAAATAGAAAATATAATTACCTGCTCAGCTGCCGGCTTTTTCATGTTCCAAAGAACCATCAATCCTCTTTCATATCCTATTAATAAATTGTCAGGGTTTCCTGGCTGAATTGCCATGGCATCCACTGCACCTGGGTTTATTTTGTAATCTTCAGGTACACTAGAAAACATTATAAATATATATATATATATTAATACTAAATACTAATAAGCATCAGTAGGAATCCTGGCCCTGTCACTATTTATTCTCTATAGAAAATAATTAAAAAGTAAAGTAAAGCTACAAAAGAAAACTTAACACAATGTAAAACTATAATTATTTTGTTTTTTTTTAAATAATTAATTTGAGATATCAATTACAGAGTTATCAGCCTGCTGGCAGAAATTATGTAATAATTAGAAATAAACTATCACAGGAAGCTTACTTTTGCATAACTACGTCTTGATAAATAACCATCTTAGACATTTCAAATGTGCTCAGATTAAGAAGGTACACGTTACCACCTTCTGTTCCTATGAGCAGGTGTTCTTCAGAACCTTCCAAGCACAATGCAGACACTTTATTCAACCTAGAAGATCAAAATAATAATACAAGAAAGAAATTCATCATGAATTATCAGTAATTTTATGTTACACGTGTAAAAAACACTTTTTTTTTTCTTTGTAGGCAATTTTAACAAATAAAATTTTATGAATCATGTTATATAGGGGTTTTCATATTCATTTATATCACTTGTTTATAAGAATAATACAACTAGTTGATGGATGAAAGATATCAAAAAATACGTACTTTCCTTCAACTGTATGGGACTTAACATTTTCTAATGTATTTCCATTTATTTCCCACAGATGAAGTGAGTTGTCTTCACATAGTGACACAACACGACCCTGCATAAATAAAGGTAATGCATAATTTATAATATTAGGTGGTTAAAAACTATAATGATAAATATAAAAGTAAGTAATAAATAAAGGAAAATTGAATAGTATTAAATAAAAGAATGTTACCTGATTCGGAATAAAAATAATTTTGGTCACTGAAATATCCGAACTGCTATGGTGTCCATAGAACTCCACCCCAGGTTGGCCAAGACTATACATTATTATTAAGGACAATTAAAAAAAAATTGGTGTACGAATAATAATGTGTAAAATTTTGAACTTAAGAAGTTCCATATTTTAAAATAAACATCAACCAAATAAAAAACTCTGAAGCAATAACTAAAAATTACTCAAAATGAAAACATGGAACTCAATTTGATTTTCTTAAATACTAATTAAATAAATAAAAATACTTTATTCTATTTCTTAAACTACCCCAAGGCTCCGGGAAATGAGTTCATCCTTGGTTTTTGAATGGAGTTATGCGCTTTTCAATTTATTATTAGCCAAAGAAAAAAGATAGTTTAGTAGGATTCGAAACTTGGTTCTGTCACTATCTTTTTTCTTTGGCTAATATTTATTCAAAAATATTTGGATCGAGAAATCAACTAAACATTATTATATTTTTTTTCATTCTATCTATCACATATAAGAATTGCTTCTTGCATATATCAATAATGTACGTATCATTGACATCCAAAAGTCGATTCAGGTTTAAGTAGTCTAAGCTCTGTAATTTATTTCCAGAATAAGATAAACCATAAACACAGCTGGTATCCACATTACTAATAATGACAGGGACAAGATTATGTTAAAAAGAATATCATGTAACACCACAATTAATGAATGTCAATGAATATAATTGATAGAGATGGTGAAGGGTGAGAAACACAAGAACAATTGTAATAGTCCTAATAATGTTAAGATAGGTGAGATTTATAACCCAACTTTATTTTTTTTGCTATCGCCAATTAAAAGTTGGTTTTCCAAGTAAACTAATATTCAGAAGTAGCCCTTGTTTTCTTGGAGAAAATCCTTAGAAATAAATTGGTTGGCATACAAAAACTTTACAGGGGTCTGTAATATACAGGAATAGTGTTCAGGCAAATGTTTTTCAAAACTGAAGGCTTTTTTGATTTTTCAATACACATCAAAGGAAAAAAAATCCTGACAGCTCAATTGGGGTCCACAGGTCTAGAGGCATTTTAGTCTTACAAGATGCTGAGAGAGAAACAATAAGCAACACAGCTGTTATAAAAACTACTCTGTTAGTTTGGTTGAGAAGAACGACTATTTTTTTCTATTTACTAATAGAATATTAAATTTGTCTAGAATGAATGAGAGGTAAATGTCAAATAAATAGTTATGTTTAACATGGGTATATGTTGACACATTCATTGTCTGTTTAATATTAACTATTACACTAACACTTTAAGAAATTTCAAAATAAGACTGAATGAAAATTTGTTTTTATATCAAACAGTAATCAGTGACCGATGAAATTTTAATTACCAGGTTATCTACCTGCTACAGAATAAAACCACACAGATAAAAAAAACTTATTCTATATATAAATACAAATAATGATTAATACTGCTGAGAGGCAAAGCATTTCAAGAACAAATTTTAACTAGGGAGTGGTGCTCTTGATTTAATCGCTGCTTGATCTTATCTACTTTTGAAGGATTAGTGCCAAACTCGTTATTAAAAATTCTTGTCGTACAACTCTAATATATATTCTATAAAAAAAGGATACACTTTGATTGCTCCTGAAGCAGTACCGATGGCCATAAGCCTAAGAACTGGATCCCAAGCGAGACATGTAGGTTTATTAGGGAACCCATGTTGAACAGTCTGTAAAAAAAACAATGACATAACAAAATGAATACATAACTAATAATATATAATAATAATAATATAATTATAGACATTCATGGATAAATATAAATAAAAATTAACTTAAAACACTGATGTTTTTAAATAATATGAACTATATTATCAATTATTTTTAGGATAAAAATAAACATGTCATTAGAGGCTGTGAGAAGCCAAGAAATACAAGGGACAATTCCATTATTTTATGAAAACCCAGTTTAAAGTTAAATAATTTTAATAAATTCCCTAAAACTCAAAAGTCATTATTATGCATTGTATATTATACATATTATAGTTCAAGTTATATCCCTTGAATATTGAGAAATAAGCTTTTGAAATAATTATTGAAATGTATCGACTATCCTTAACCGCACTTAACTCTTCTTCTTCTTCTTCTTCTTTTTTTTTTTTTTTTAGTCACTTGTGCTCCTAGGGTTTTCACAACCCCTCATTAAAATTAAAACTAAATCAATTGTACGTAAATTTCTTTTTAGTAAAAAATTATACACAAGATAACTTATTTATCAGAAAACCAGATAGCACAGTATTAACATAACATTATCTATTTTATTTTAAGACACATTATAAAGTATACAAATTTATGAATAAATAAAAATTAGTATTGTAAAATTACATTACAACTGGTAAAGTTGGCAATTACAAAACAAGCGAGTATAAATCATGATGGAATAAGTAATAACATTAACATAAAATTACACAAAGAAAGAAAACAACAATTGGCATTTATTCCGTGAAAGAAGTGATGATTTTAGTTGCTTCATAAGGCTGTATTCACACAATAGAGCAATGCCGTTTTAATCTAAGGAAACTGTCGCCATACTATACACTAAGTTCACAATGAGTGACACAATCATGAGACTGCAATGATAATAATTTATAAATATAAAACAAAAATAAACCCATTAATAATCAAATTACTATCCCTCCAAAAAAATGGAGATGGACTGAAGTACCACTCGTTTTTATATGATTTATTGTGAAGGCAAAACAGAAATATTCAAACCAAGCTAAAATAAAATGTGTACTGCTGCAAAATAATAATTTTAATTGAGACGTTGACGGATGACAGGTAACAGATGACGGAAACAAAGTTTGAACAAATCTACCAAATCAAAAGAAAAACCGTTTCTATCCAAGATGTCAAGATGAATCTTGTTTAAAATCTTCACAAAAAAATTTGAAAATTAGACATATGATATATTCCAACAAATATCTCAAAATAGCAAAATAAAATATTTCCAACTTGATTTTTTATTTGATCACTTTTTTTCTCCTTTCTATTATTCAATTAGTGATTCCCTCTATTATTTTTTTATTAAATTAAAAAAAATTCCAGAATTCTGACCAAGTTGGAAAAAACTCAAAACAGGCCATGATTACTTGACAAAGAGTATCCGTCATAATATTGATAGGAAAAATGAGTTGTATCCACAATCTCTTGTGTGCCCTTACTACAAATAAGACCATGAACTAGCATGTCTTACCGGCGCGGCTCTTTAAAACTTTCTATGACTCACAAGTTAAAATTGATATGAATGTGATATTGTAAGTGTGGTTTTCATTCATTTATCTTTTTTATTTGCCTTATTAGGGCAAATTTAATTTTTTTTTCAAATTAAAAGATTTTTTCATTTGAAATAATTTTTTTTTCTGTGAAATTATTGATCTTGAACAATTTTTTATGAAAATAAATGCTTTGAAATAAAATGATTAAATGTGTTGAAATCCATTTACATTGGAAATAAATAAGAATAGGAATTTCAGAGGGGAAGGGAAATATTATATATTATAAATATATCCACTCCTTCTAAACATTATATATTTATCAGAAAACATTGTAGCTTACCGCAAAACAATTTGGTTTTATCAACATATAAAGCATATAAATTTATGAAGTAACAGTCAATTTTACAGTGGTCAACAGGAATTTAAAGTGAGGTCATACTAAAGTTTTCAAAAGCTTAGTCACTATTCTGATATATCTTTATAAATTAAATAAGAACATCCAACTAAATAAAATCAATTCTTCCATCACGAAATGCAAATGACAATCATAATAGTAAGCAGTATAAATTACTACAGTTCCCATGGTGATAATAAGCATAATCAATATTTTTTTTTTTAAATAATAAATTCATCACTAATTCACAAATATCACTTAATACAAAATGTTAAAACAATAATTCCTTCAAACTTTAATGGTATATATAAATTCATAGAATTTGTAAAAGGAATAAAGCAAAAGATAAATAAAAGATTCCCTGAATCCCTTCTGTGTCTACCCTACTCTTGTCTAAAATAACTTTATTAAATTCTTTGTCGATTAAGGAGAGTGTAATACCTAGTGAGTTAGCAAGAAAAATGTGATTTACAACTTTTAAAATACTTTCAAAATACAAGAAACTGAACGAACAAATCTGAAATAAAATCTGTTAACTTTACTATTGCTGATAGTAGTTATTAAGAACTACAGTATATATTATAAAATACCATACAACTGTAATAAAATATTTTATTTAAAATCTACAAAGTGATAAAAGTCTAATTCTGGACATTTATATTAAAGCATGTAGACTAGTTTTGCTTTATTAAACATGAAAGCTGGTATACAAAAAAATATTATTAACCCCCTTGGCCATTACCGTTATCCTTAAACAAAATTCTGGCATCTGAAATTATAACAGGACTAATGCACAAAAATAAAAATATTGTGTCTTGGTTAAATAATATATCCATTTTATAGGCAGTTGTGAGTAATTAATTATGTTTTTAAAAAATGAAGTATAAAAATAAAGATAAACTGGCAAGTAAAAATTTTTACATTTACTGGAAAATATTTTGTTCTATGTACAGGTGGTGTTATCAAAACCAGGAAAGTAATTTATTTGCACGCTTTACAGAGGGTGCAGATAACATGATAAGAGATATGGAGGTGTTAAGGAAAGGATATTGTCCATTCAATTTTTAATACACAATACAAAAACCATTCATCACAGCAGTAAATAATCTCTCGTTTCTATCAATTATCAAAACCTATAAATTAAGTCATTAAATAAAAGAACTAAATTACTAAACTGATATGAATATAGATAAATTTTAAATAAGTCAAATAGATAAGAAAAAGTTATTACAAATTAAGTTAACACTTTGTAGTTGGAATGTGAGAACAATCAAAATATATTGATACTTAAGTTCAGGGATAATCATTTACTCTTAAAGACCATTGTGTACATTAAATCTTATTACATTTAACAGCAAATCAGTATAGTGATTAATTAATAAATTTACAAATATTACCTTTCTAAATGCAAACAGCTCCTTCTGTAATTTCACCCTTTCTGCTGAAGGCTGCTGCCCCTTTCCTCGGATAAACTTCAACATACCTGCAATTTTTTTTGGCACACAGGTTAGGTTACCATTCAAAGTAAACACTAGCACCACAACAAGACAATTAAACACAACACGCTGAAGCAACTGTACTAGGGTAGGAACGTTCCTTCGTTATGACATTTATTGACAGTTGAACATAACAAATGTTGATAAATAAGAGAAGGAAACGCCTGCTTACGTCAACCACAGATGCCAAGACGAATATTGAAAAACATTCGTCGATTGACACAGTTAAGCTGGTAGTATTCCATATAAGGGAAGAGAAACGAAAAACCTACCTGTTTAGTTTGATTTACGAGTGAGAATTAATTAGTCTAAAACCTCCCAGGTAACACTTATGAGAAAATAGCCTACATGCACTAAGCATTGGACGCCTTTGAGACTGCAACTGGTCATTGGTTTATACGTGTCCAGTTTAGCCAACCTCTCATTTCAAAATATATCATTCACTCTAACTAGTTGACGTGAATATACGATGTAAACGCACAAAATAAGCTACTTATAAACATAAACAGGATTTCGGACAACAAATAAAATATATTCGCCTTTTAAAATGTAACAGTTTTTGAAAGTAGGCTTGTTTCCTAAAATGGTAGTATCTCGAGTTCGATGACACATCAAAGGTGGATTCACCTACGCCATTCTTCTCTCTATTATTCAAGGAGGGCATTGAAAATTGGATATTCAAAGCATTCTTACTCGTTGTAATAGATATTGGAAAAATTTACTTTTTATTGTTATGAGTAATTAACTTGAAATTTCTAAAAATCATGACAGGAGGGGTTCCATTCTTGGAATCATTTTGTATCTAACTCTGTAAGCATAATTACTATGCAATAAATAATTGTATATACCCCATCACCTAGTCCTGCACCCAGTGATTTGTAATTTTCACTTCAAATAGAAAATTGTAATTGTAATTCTACCCTCCTTTGAAAGCATCTGCATACGCAGTAAGAGGAAAAAATTGTAAATTGTAAAACTTATTCATCAATAAAGATGTTTTGAACAAAAAAAAAATTGTATATAAAAATTAATTAACAATCATAATCCGGCCATACACATAAATAGAAGTTATGAAAAAAAAATTTCTGACATAATGGTCCAAGTATCCATAGATCCAGACTATACCAACCCAGCAAAATATGGAAGTTTATTAAGTGATTGACAAATCTATTGACTTAAATTTAAAGAATTTTTCAATAAGTTTTTCTAACAAATACAATTTTTTTTCAATCAAATTAAACCCTTTTAATTTACCAAAAAGGGGGAAAGGGTTAAATTTGTTTGGAAAAAAGTTTATTTTATTTGGAAAACGCTAAGAATCCATCAATGATTTTTTTTGTTTATTAAAATATAGTACAATCAACTGTAGGCATATTGGGTGAAAGCAATTAAGAATTAATCTTTAAAAGTCAATTGTAATTATTATTTATATGAGTAGTACAATCATAATTATTGCCCTATTCATTACAAACATTTGAAAATAAAAAATTTGTACACAGTAAAAATAATAACTATAATATAATATACAGATCTTCACAAATTGTTAAATGTGTTAAAAGTATGAGATTCATACATATTTATATTAAAAAACAACAAAAAATTAAAATGTTGGTAACTTCTTTTAAACAAAATAAAACAAATCAACAAATGCCATTGTACAATTTGAGAAATTCATATCAACAGAATATCACAAAGTCCTAGTCATTTATTGATGAAGGAACTACTTTAATGTTAATATCATTCAATCAATGAAACTAATCATAAATAAAATTTCATTAACTCTGGACCAAGAGTCTATATCCCGAACGACTTAAAAGCATTGGAAGTATTGAAATTGGCGAAACAAAAACTTATAACTTATTGAACTTATAAGATACAAAGTTTTAAGTCTTTTTTAAATTATTGCATAAAGATGTATCCACCCTATTTTATTTTATAAAAGTATTTGCAAACAAATATATGTAGGTGAATATGTATATTTACATAAGGCTCATTAAAATAAAATATCTCAACAATTTATTCTCTGACCAGTAAAACTTGTTTCTCTATAAATATAGTAGAACATGCAAGGACAGAGGTGAAATAAAAGTGCTTATTCACTCATGACAATTAACAATGTCAGGTGTAGTGAAACTGGAATTTACATCATTTCATAAAAAATATCTGTCATTGTGTAACATAATTTGTAAATTATTACAGAACAAAGATAAATTGATTTTTTTAGATATGTACTTTATTAACAAACTGGGATCTTAGCACAGCCTTCTGAGAATGTCAGATAATACATTCATCGATATATAGAATGAATAATATCAATTTACACTTTTGATTATTATAATCAATTAATTAAAAGGAATGGAATAAACAACTTTCTTTTCGGGAATGGAAAAAACTCTTTTCAAAATGAAAAGGCATTAATTTGGCAAGAAATCCAAACTTCCATGAAGATATGCATATGTAAAAACTTGAATAACTTTGTTAAGTGTTTCAATAGTAGGAAAATCCAGTACAGAGTAATCATCCTTTTCAGTATGCCAGACACTAGGAAATTGCACTGGTATCAAATGTAAAATAGGCACACCTAAAATAAAAAATAATAATAAAAACTTATTCATTTTCATGTATAACTTGGAACAAGATAATCACATAATTTTCAGGAAAAGCCTTGCAATAAACATTATACATGGATATTGCAATAATAAAAGTATACTATGGGGTATGAACGTATTACTGACATGGATAGAGTTAAGCTTTCCAAAAAGCATTATTTCAAATAATATTCAGCTCATGAGTATTATCATCTAGATGGTACAGTATGAAAAAATTTAAATGTGAGCAAAGAAAAAATAGCCTGTACATAGAAAAATTAATCATAGTAAGAACCATTACAAATCAAAATTTACACTCTCCCTGACAATGCAGAGGTCCAGGGCTTGAATCCTTTTTTTTTTTCTTTGACTCTTAATTATTAATAATAGCAGAATCAATATCACAATAAAGATGTCCTGTTTAAAAGTGATACGTTAAAATATATCTACCAGTATGGTTTATATCCCCAAACTAGCCCTTGGAAAATTAACTTTATGTTCACACTGGTTCTCCACAACATCAGACAGCTTCTGGTGACCATCAGGTATATTTATTGCATACCGTCTTTCTGAGAGTTTGGCCAAAGAAAATTCATGGGGGAGGTTATCACTCAAAGCAGGTTATCTTATTTATTGCATGTATTAATTTAATACGGCTTGCTCCAATTCAACCAATAGGAAAGAGGGATTTTAATTCACACCTTTGCTTAGGTTGCTCCCCACCCCTCTTTGACCGAGCAAAGGAGATATAAAGCCAGTAGCAGGTCAGGAACTACTTAGATTAACAGAATATTTAGGTAAATGTCGTCTCTTTACTGAGTTTGGTCCATTGCATTATTTTATTGTTGACCTTATGCCTTGAATATTTTATATATTTGTTTCAATTTAAGGGAAATGTACGCATGGTTTTAATTAGTGTTTTTAATCTATTCATTTTTTAATGTGTAAAAAGTTTTATTTTTGGTCTTATGCAGTTGATTTTAATCCAGTTATTGATTAGTTTCTAGGGACATCTTTAGTTGCATGAATTTTAAATGAGGATGAAATTTTAAATGTTATAGTTTAGTGTAATTACTACCTATATATATATTTCAAGAAAATCGTTCTTTTTTGAACTTGAGAATGGCAGTAAAGCCTTCTGAAAGCACTAGTAAAAAAAAAATAAATAACTTGTGGTAACACATAAATAGGACATGACATTTACTTAATATAAACACACGAGCAGCAATTAAACCATAACATCAAAAGTACTTGCATTTAATAGCTTTCTAATCTCTTCTACATTTTTTAATTTTGGGAACTTGTACTTCACTAGTCATAGTTAACTTATTTAGTTAATTTAAACTCCATAAAATGTTAAGTTCAAAGCAAAATCAATGAATTTTAAACAAAACCAGTAAAGAAACAACATGATTCAAATATCACATGTTGATTAATGAATCACATCAAATTATGTTAGGTTTTGCCACAATAATCACTTGTAGAATAAAATTGAGTATGATAATAAAATTACCTCGTTGTAGGAATGGTATATGATCATCTTCAATGTAACCAAAGGTAGACTTTTCAAGGAAATGGAGTGGTTGGTTACTTGCCACTTGTCCCAATGATTTCAATTTATGCTCAATATGAGCTAAACCTCTGTGCCATTGTTCAGTTTCGGGAAAAAAACTGTAAAACTTAGTATCCTTTGAACCCATAAGGTCTAGTAATACTAAAAGGTCCTAAAAAAAACATAAGTGATTTAATTATAAACTTAAAAATTATTATTTTAACTATCTTAATTATTTTGTTATTTGTACAAAAAATAACAATTAAGTTATAACATACTGCCAAAACCCAATTAATTATTTAGAAAATCATTGGCTGGCACTTCCCTTATTTTTTGCTTAAGTTTACTTATCTGGTATGGTATCAGATATGTATTAATTCCAGGGCTTTCTTTAAATTTAATACCGTATTTTACTGACTTTTTTTTATTACCTTCTATTTTTGTAACATTTTATCTGTTCCGTCCAATGTAACCTCTAACAAAGAGAGGTTCAGGTTGGACTGCTTTTCTATTTCACTAGAGTCCACCCCTTGCTCAGTGTAGCCCTTTCAGTAGATAAGGTTTCTTAGTGCATCTAGGTTAGTGTTTTCAAAGACTTGGTCTGTTTGCATGTCTCGGTGTAGCCTTCATTGAAGACTAGGTCTCTTCGAAAGTCTCGGTTTGGTTGGAGTAGGGCACTGGCCTTGGCTAACTCGCTTAGGTCCTAATCGGCAACTTGCCTTAATTGGTTGAAGTCTCCTCAGAGGACTGTAGTCAGATCCCAGTTGGGAGTTAATACCTCACAATAGTCACCGTGCTGGGGCCACCTAGCAACGTCTCTAGGCACTTTGACAGCTCCAATCAAGGAGTACCTGGAGGATGGTGCTGTCCTCTGGAGGCACTAAACTAAATGACCCAGTCATCAAGGAGAGATTCGACTTCACATTAACCGATTGCAATTCTGCAGCAGCAAAGGGGCTCGGTCGGAAAGAGCCATGAAAAACCTTGTATTCATGATATATTACATACATGCATATATGAATTATTAAAATATTTGAAAACTAAATTCAAATAATATTTTGTAACAATGATATAATCTAATAAAGTTAAATATACTATCTTATATTAAAAATAAATTCAGTTGAAAATAATAGACACAGCCTCTCCTGGTCAGTTACAAAATAAATAGCAGCTTGACATAGTAATATTCTGGCCCAAAGAATGTCAATGAATTTATTTACTGGAAGCTTTTAAATAGTTTTTTAATTGTTCATTGTGGTTTACACTTCATGTGACATTTTTTTTTTAATTTGTACTATACTATTTGATTATTCATAGGTACTTGGTCCGAGAACAAAGTTTTTTTTTTTTCAATGTACCTTTCTAAATTAAAATTGAAGGGAGGTTTTTTTTACTTTGCTAGTTCATTTCCGCAGTTTAGTTAACAGGTTATCAAACTGACTTCTACTAGAGTCATAAAATCCTAACCTCTGATTAGTCAAAAGAAACCAACTTCATCTATATAAACTTAGGCGAACTAATAAAGGTGACAAAGCTGAGTCTCCCTCAGTTGACAGTTGGCAAAAACCTATGAACTAAAAATCAGTACCCAAGGAGCAGGCCTCCATTGGTAGTATATAAAACAGTGACAGTTTGAGATATTTTGAGCTCATGCAATCATTACTGCAGTTTATTATTGTATAGAATTAAGTAACATAAAATACAAATTAATAATTATCTTTCATTTTATTTTCACATACAACTGATGCAAAAGGTACTTAATTGAATTGGCTTAAGATTCAATACCCAGATGTTCCATCCAGGCATAATAAAATATTGACATTTATAATATTGGGTAGACACTGAACACACCAAAATATATTACATATATGAATCTAAAAAGTAATGTAGTTAGTATTTCAGAATAAAACCTATTCTTATTTAAAATTTACTGGTTCATAACAACTGCCACACTATTATGTTTGCTGACTAAATAGTGTTACGATCTTGTCATATAAAATAATAAAATGTATTAAATTGAAATAAGATTCTATTTAAATTTTCAAAGTTGGGTTCTGACAACCAAATACTCACAAAACTAAACATTTATTTCTTAACCTTAAGTTCTTAAAGTAGGTCAAGTTCTTTACCATTTCTCTACTTGTCTAGCTCCAGCCCAAGTATTGTTTTGTTGATCCTGACACTCCAAATGTGATACTGCCAATATGCAAAATATGATGTATAAAGGAATACAAAGTATGAGAGCCCTGCCCTCACGTCAAATATGTTTGACCATCCGCAAACTGCATCAAATCATCATCAACATCTCTCTTCTCATACAATTCTTAACTGCTGACAACTAACCACTTCTCCTTTCATGCATCTCTAAACAACTGTTCCTCTCTAGTAGCTAGCCCTGGCGTTTCTCTCAGCTTTTCCAATTACTGACATACTTCCTGCTGTTACATTCACTTGTTAAACTTTTTATAATGTATTTTATATAATTTAATTTTGAAGAACTTAACCTACTTTTTGAAGTGCAATTAGGACTGGTGGTTCCAGTTTAAACAGAGTTGGCAAGCACTCAGATAAATAATAATATGTTCTCAATGACAGGGACAACTGGGAGCCAACTACGAATTGTAAAGGCAGCCCGTAGTTGGAAAGTCTAATAAATAATTAAAAAGATGGCTCTAGAAAAAATCTATTATGTTTTTAAAAAAAGGGCTAACATGGAGGTGATTAAACCAGGAAATGAATCAACACCTATTAATTTGCTCATCTGAAAGGATTGACTAATTTTTTTTAGTTAGGATTGGGCAGTTCTGACATAGTGGAATCCCCATGTTTTCCAATTGCTAGTCATGACCAAGAGATTTGATACCAGGTAAGTTGTTAATCCATGATTAATCTCAGGATATTTTAATTTCTTCTCTTTTGCCCACCCTAACGATAATTTTAACGTAACAATAAAATAATTAGTAGAAAATACAAATTCTATGTCTAGTTCATATATTACCAAAATTACCATTCTATTTAGTTCATTAGTAGTCGAATCATCTCTTGGAAAAGGACTTCTACTCCACTTTTTGGCTAAATGTCGTGACCCATAGATACTGTCAGTGCCTGACCAATTTTTGAAACTTTCTTCTCCGTCAAAAAATAATAGAATTAAACTGACTTTCTGGAAAAGAAAAATACAATCATAATTATAACATTCCGTTATATACAATTAGGAACAATCATAACAAAGTGATAGATATACAATTTTAAATATAGTAGTTGTTTTTGAATACAAAGTTAGTACAATAACAGGCTTGTATCATATCAAAGTCAACAATTAAGAAGAAAAATGCCAAGTAAACCAATTATCTTTTGTATGAAATAGAAAGCTAACTAATGGTAGGTTAGATGACCTAATTGGCCATTCACTTTTTCAAGTGATTATCCATAAAAATAATTTCATTTCAGAATATATTTTGATATCATACCACATTTAATGAACTAAATATAGTACGATTACATAATGAAAGACCAAATAAATAACATGAGCAGTTTTTTCCCAATAATAATTTAATAATATCAATGTATATTTACTGGGCATGGATTGATGCAAGAGGATGCTCTGAGGATTTAAAGATATAGCAAAACTCGAGGAAATACGTACAATGAGGTATGAAGAAGAGTTCAGACAAATATTTTACTTACTGGATTTTCAATACGTATCAGAGGAGTCAGTACCTTAGCTATCTCTAAAAGCATAGCACAGGGTACTGCAGAGTCTGTAGCTCCAAGAAATTCAAAGTCTCGGAAGTATTTAGAATCATAATGACACGCTAAAGTCAGAAATCTCGAGGCTCTGGGATCAAGTTTTGCAATGATGTTGGTAAATCTTAGTGAGCCAAAATTTGGAGTGACATCATCAAACACATCATATTCGACATTATATCCTAGTGACTGCAACTCGGATCCTATAAACTAAATGAGAAAATGGGTTAAACACTGAAAACTAAACAGTAAGTAAAAATTATATATCATCTAAAGATTACAAAAATAGTACAGAACAGCACTAAACTGTAACGAAAACTTTTATTTTTTACACTATTTAAAATCTTCTTTAGTTTTACTGATTGACACAATTAATGCTGCTCACTAAAAATACAATATAACAATTAACTGAAATCTACAAATTAAAATGTTACATATCGGTTTATAATCAAATACTACCCATAATAATTAAAGAAAAAGAAGAGTGTACAGTTAAGTACACACAATAATCAATAATTGAAATGTTTTCAAAAAATTTTTTAAAGGAATATATAAATTTAAACATGAATAATAATTCTCAATAGTTAAAAATCTATTCATCGGTTCGTATTTTGAAATCCAACAGGAACTAAGAAATTAATGATTCGAAATTGATTTGTACTAGCTCTTATTTAATAAGTGGTATACATGGCTAGTAAATAGCAATGAAACATGAAGTATTTTGAGAATATTCAAGGAATTATTTGCTTACAGAAAAACAAAAAATTCTTATATAATAAAAAAAGAATGTTGTAAATATTGTAAAGGAATTTAACACAAAGCACAAGCCGTTAAATTAATAACTGTTTCCACTTTTCAGCTTTATTTTTTTATTCAAATGTGCCTTTAAATGCAAATATTGCAAATCAAGTTTAGCAATGTGACATCTCAAAAAACACTAATTTTGAGTTAGCACTGTGAAGAAATAGTGCTATATTTTCAGAAAAAGTTTTGATAAAATACTTAAACTACACATAGCAACCAAGAAAATACAAATACTTTAATTCCTTATTTTATTAGAAACTAGATTACTATTCAAAACTCCAAACCTGCTTTCCCCAAAATGGATTTTTTTTTAGATGTGACACTGCTTAAGTAGGTGTGCGATATATCATAATTAATGTTTGAAAATAACAATTTATGTCTTGTTATAATGCAATCATGTACCTAACACACAAATCAACTATATTTTAGTGAGTTGGGAGATGAAATAATTGAATACTAAACAGAAAATGTTAGTGAAACTAAAAACACGTCATAAATAAATACTCCAGGTATTCCACCAATAACAGTGGATATGAGGAATCTGTTAATATATATATATTCTTATCAGAGGAGAATATTCCATAATTTTAATAATTATTATTATAAGCTAATTCATGAAAAATATACATTAAACTGATAATTAATATTTAGTTATGTTCAAAATAATACATCAGACTATATTGATCAACAAAACTTCTTTTAAATTACTTTGCCTAAACACTCTTCAGGCAAAACATATCTTTCTGAGTAATATATAAATAATGCTGATCACAGTATAATTTTAATGGAAAATAAGTTACACTTCAATAAACAAGGGGAAAACAATTCTGTCGAAAAATTTTATATGAATTAAAAAAAAAAAAAAAGAGGTATAAAATATTATAACTAAAATAAATTTGTATCATCATTTTTGTATGTTCACAATCAATGTGGTGCTACTACAAATAATAATTCAAATGTTAAAAAATCATTATATTTATCTGCCAGCAAACCAGTCAACTTTAAATAAAATAAATGTTTTATAAATTACACATATATTTAAAAACTAAATCTAATATTTAGATTTAAAAAAAAAAATATTCCTATATATCTGTGGCAACACTTAATATTGTGACAGGTATTGGCAATTATCAGAATTAATTATTTAAGTTAATGATTGATGGAAATTATATTGCATATTAACCATGATGTTCAGATTGATTAATAATTTCATAAATTAAATATTTATCATGATAAAAACAAAAAAAGTGAGCTTAAAACTGTAAAAGTATGTAATAAAATCCAGACAAAGACAACAAAAATGTTCCAATTAATGCAGTGAAAGGGATGTTTAAGGTCATGGTATTTTTACATTAAAATCTTAGATTCCTTGAGGAAATTACAGTAATCTTTTTAATGATAATATCCCATCTTATCACACATAAAAAAAATTTGATTGTACGGAACTTTAATAATTTATTTACACATATATTGAAATAGGCCATACCTCTTTAACTCTTTCGTGAGATGGTGTACCTACTACCCTAGGTACCAAGATGTGTTTAAGAAC
This sequence comes from Acanthosoma haemorrhoidale, assembly GCA_930367205.1. Classification (NCBI taxonomy): domain Eukaryota; kingdom Metazoa; phylum Arthropoda; class Insecta; order Hemiptera; family Acanthosomatidae; genus Acanthosoma; species Acanthosoma haemorrhoidale. Next base: position 121,155,197 of record OV884011.1, on the reverse strand, counting down.
ATCCCTGAAGTAAGTACTGTTATATAACGATGACAGTTGCACCACTTCTGAGCTTGTTAAACTTTTCGATGCATGTACTTTCTGAAATCGACAACATAAATTCTCATTTTAAACAAAGAATATTTTCACTAGAACCACTAAACATGACATAAATTAATAAAACATACTCTTTCTTGGTGGAATTGGAGACTTAATGAGGCTTCGAAGGACTGAAAGTACAAAAATAAACTGGCACAATACACTAAAGCAGTGGTTATAAACGTCATTATGGAATATAGAAGATGAGCAATTGGGTTTTCGTAAATAATAAAAATACACTCGTCAGAAATAAATGAGACCACCGCTCTGAGAGCTGAAGCACATACTCCTACAGAGCCTTGTGTCAAATGTGCTTTATTGAGTCTGCCAGCCAATAAGAACCACAATGTGAAACCTACCATTCGACATGCGCACAAGGAAAATTGCTGTTTTCAAAACATTGAAATGTAGTTACGGGTATTACTGCTATTTTTACCAAACTTTAACAGACGTTTGTTAACAAACAATATTTTAAATTACAAATTTATACCATGAATATAAAATCAGAGGCATGTAATAGTTAATAAATCATTAATTTTTATCACTAGTAGTGCTAGACCAATATCCTATTTTTAGAAGATAATGAAACAGCGATTATTTGCTAGTTCTTTGACGAAAACGACTGGGGAAAAGTTATTTGTAATTGTTTTTGGGTGCAAGTGTCATTACAATTAAGATAGAATTGTGGAAGATAAATATTACTGTTAAAGAAGTGGAGAGAAGATAAATTTGTTTCAACCTATGAGGAGAGACTACGCTAGATTAGATTTTAACTGTACTTGTTCTTCAAAAATACTAGCTCGCTCGTTTTTAAACCTGACCAGTTTACCGTTTGTACAATTCTATTCCGTTTGTCTGAACAGACTATTTCAAAGTTATTAGATCAAATATAATTTAGCTTTATAGAAACGGTTTACTAAGATTATAATTTGTTCCAAGAAACATGCTGTGTTTTTTCAATTTTCAGTGTCTTTGTTTTCTTTGAGTGTCGGCAATATGATATGTTGCTGTGAAAACCTTTGTTATTGTTATTAACTTTCAAACAGTTTACATCAAGATGGGAAAGCACGAAGTGGGAACTCCTAAGTACATCGCAAATAAGATAAAAGCTAAAGGACTACAAAAATTACGGTGGTATTGCCAAATGTGTCAAAAACAGTGTCGAGATGAAAACGGTTTCAAATGTCACACTATGTCTGAATCTCACCAGAGACAATTACTACTATTTGCTGACAATCAAAGTACGTATTTGAATCAGTTTTCGAAGGAATTCTGTGATGGCTACCTTGAACTTCTCAGTAGGCAATTCGGAACAAAACGGGTTCATGCTAACAGGGTATATCAAGAATATATATCTGATAGACACCACTTGCATATGAACGCTACCCAGTGGGAAACATTGACTGATTTTGTTAAGTGGTTGGGACGAGAAGGTAAATGTGTTGTTGATGAGACTGAAAAGGGGTGGTTTGTTACTTACATAGATCGTGACCCTGAAACAATCAGGTTGCAAGATGCTCTAAATAAGAAAGAAAAAATGGATAGAGATGATCACGAAAGGATGATGAAAATGCTCGAAAAGCAAATAGAACGAGGTAAACACTTGGACGCCAAATTACCAAAGCACACACCAACAGATTTAGTAAGAAATGATGATGAAAAGATAACGCTTAGTTTAGGTACTTTTAAGAAACCAGAACCTGTCAAAATTGATCCGAAAGTTTCAGCCCTCGCAAAATTATCTGCTGAATCCAATAACAAGAAAACAAAGAAAGAAGAGAAAAGAAAATTATCTGCTTTAGACCAAATTATTATTGAAGAAGAAGAAAATAAAAAGAAAGTAAGAAAAAAGGCAAACTGGATTACCGAGGATATCATTGTCAAGATAGTTACAGATTCACTCGGGGACAAATACTTTAATAAGAAAGGTGTTGTGATAGAAGTCATTGATAAGTATGCAGCGTTAGTTAAAATGTTGGACTTCAACCATAAATTAAAATTAGATCAATGTCATCTCGAAACAGTGATTCCGAAACCGGGAAGAAAAGTTAAAATTCTTAATGGTGCTTATACAGGTCTTATTGCTGAACTTGTGGATATCAAACCTGAAGATTTTTGTGTTACAGTAAAAATTTCATATGGTCCTTTAAGAGGTAAAGTCATAAATAAACTACCTTATGAAGATATCAGCAAACTGATGACAGAATGAATGGACATCACATTTTTATTTATTAAGCAATTATAAATTTGTTTGTGAGTAAACATTATTTTATGAAATCGAAAGGTTTTCCCAATAAATTCTGTTTTATTAATATTTTTTATCTTATAAACAACAATAAAGTAAACATTTTTTTGTTTTAATGAAGTGAATAATTTTGTATGTAAGTATTTTAAAATGTAATGTTAAAACATTTGTGTATGACAAGTATTACAGATAATTTACAAAGTTATAGATAACTAGATGTACAGTGGGTTCCAGATTATCCAGGGTTGGTTTATTCATAGGTTCGTACAACTAATATCAAACGTGTAACAATATTCAAATTGTGATTTATTTTTAAATTATAATTACAGTTATTAAAAAAATAATATATTGCTCTTAAAAATGTTGAGTGTTCCGTATCCTTCTTTTTTTAAACTTCAAAATCACATTATCCACAGTTCTCGGTTATCTGCGGATAATCAAGACTCCAATGCATTAGTTTCTAAATTTTTTTGCATACCTATATGGAAAATGACACAAGTCAATCAGTTTCAAAATTGGTTTTATGTTTGTATTAAGGAAAAGTATACTAGTTTAATTTGTTGCATTTGCTTGTTATAGACTGGATAAATGACTAATCCAAAATGTTCATCTGCATTTCAGCATCTTAATATCTTAACTAAGGAATTTCCTGTGGATATGCAAAATATATGCATGTGTATGTAGAAAAGAGCTTTTGGAACGACCTGCAAATAACATTTTGTTCTACTCATCATTCTTAAAGTACATAGCTTATTAAATTAACAAAAGAATAATTGGAACACTGCATTTCCTTTAACTTGGTAAGCTGTTTCTTTTAGGACATGTCTGCCACAAAGGTCATTAGTGTTTTTTGTATTTCTGTTATTTTTATTTAATATTTAACATGATACAATTTTAAATATAATCGGTAATAAATTCTCCTCTAAAACTGATTTACTGTTTGTATACTGTCAATTTTTGTTGTGGTATAGATTTCACAATTAGCCAAAGAAAAAAACACTGGCAGGATTGGGACTTGAACACTGAACCTATCCAAGTCAATAGAGCACCCATCGACATCGGGAGGTCCTCGGTTCAAGTTCTATTCGTGCCAGTATGTTTTTTCATTGGCTTCATTTGCTGTTTTGTTTTTATTGTAATTGTCTACTGACTAATAGTTGCTTGCTTGAAAATAAATGAATTATTTTTGATAATTCCGTATTTTTTTGTTTTTTAATATTTATAATTTATTTACTATGTAAGAAAAAGAAAATATTCCGCAATGGGTAGAAGGGGTTTAATGAATAAATTAAATTAAAAGAAAATATTGTCAATGAATTTAGTTTTTCACCTATGGATTTGACAAATACAGATATTAGAATTCATTTGAATTTCAAATTTACTGGTAAGTCTGATTAGTATTATGAGTATTGGCAATAAAAAAACAATCACATAAATATTTCATTGATATATATATTGTAACATTCATGATATTTGAGAATATCATGACCAGCCACCCTCCCACTTTGTCCAGCATCTGCCCTTATGCTCTTAGGAGTGGGGATGGGATAAAAGGGTCAGTCTTAGCCAAGAGCCAGAGAGCAAAGCAGAGCAAGCTCCCGTTCCGTTGACGGTCATCAACACAAGCAGAGGAGAAGAAGAAGAAGAAGAAGAAGGTTACACGGATATCATCGATTGGGTGATATAGATATTGTTTTTTTTATTATGGATCCATTAAAAAGAGATTGAGCTCAATTTTCATTTTTTTTATATAACTAATTAGTAGTAACTATCCTTGTTCAAAAGGAATTGAATATTTTTTTATATAATTAATGTCAGCACTATTTATAATTATAATTATTTGTTATAACCATTTTACTTGTATATATTTCACAATTCCCAGTTTCTCAATTTATTAATAACTATAACATTAGCCTTGAGATCGGGCGATTCAATCGGGATAATTTCCTATGTCAAAGACATAAAAACAAGTTGAATTAAAGATCTCATGACGGACCTACCAAATTAGTTAAGGCCAATTGATATAATAAATTAGGAAAAGAAATGGTAGAAAATGAGGTAGGTTTCAATGGGGGCCGCTCCGGGATTAACTTCAAAAATTCTAAAGAAACCAAAGGAATTGTGAGGTATTGCATGTTAGAATAATAACTAGAACTAACCAATAACGAATTATATTTTCCTATAATTTTACATTTGTTACACAAACACAGACACAAATGACGAACACAAACATGTTCTGGTCAGACTCAGGTACAGGGGTTGGGTCAAACCCAGCCTCTAAGGGAGACCCCCCAGCCCCCGACCCCGAACCCACGATAAATCATGCCAAGTTGTTACAACTAATCCTTGCCCAATTAAACAGTCAATCAAACGCGCTTAAAGAAAATAATGAAAATTTAAACAGTCAATTTAACGCAATTAAAGAACAAAAAGAGTTGAGCGGGAAGTTTGATCAATTAAGGGAAGAAATAAAATCGGGAAGATCGGCTAAATTCGAACAAGGTTACACGGATGTAAACTATAAATTAGATAGACAATTGCGAATTTGTGAGGAGAGAACACTCCAAGTAAATAATAATGTAAATTCAAAATTAAAAGAAGAAATCATTCTATTGAAAAATACGACAGATCATGAAAAAATAAATTTAACAAAGTCACAACTAGTTGATGCTGATTGTCAGACAGATCTTAGCTTATATTCAATTAAGGATAATGAAGAGAAAATGACGTCATTGGAGGATGAACAGAAGATTGCAGATAACAATGATGAGTGTACCTCACGTCAACATGATCTAATAAAGCTTGACGATGAGAATAATATGAGTTTGTTGGAAAATAAATTTTCAGAGTTAGAAGATACAGCGAATATCAAGAAAGGAGAAGTGATTTCGTTGAAAGATCAAATTACAGAGCATCAGCAGACAACCAGCGATAACGTGAAAAATTTAAAAATAATTCAAAATAAAGTTTTGGATATGAAGAAATTGGAATCTCAAATTCCAGCTCATCTTGATGAAATTCCTTTTTGCGTGTTTGATTTGAACAACATTAAAATTAATGAATGGAAGGCATTTAAAAATAATTACAGGGATGTTTTTTGTTCGGTACAATATGACTTCAAAAAAAGAAAAAAAATTATAGTTTTCTTTTATTATTTTCATTATTAAATGAAAATAATACTGATCGGATGACACATAAACTTTAGAAGTTTATACAAACAAAAACAAAACTATTATTAGAAGTATTGACCCTAGTAAAGTCTATGGAATTATCAGCAAGTGAAGTTTTTGCTTTCATTATCACTTAATCTATAAAACAGATCATAAATATTCTTTGAATGCTTAAGTCCATTATAATTAATTTTATAGCAAGGAAATAAAATGAGCTCATACAATTTTATACACGACAACGACCTCCCTATCTTTTCGTAACATTTATAATTTTTTTATAAACACTATCTTTTCACTCAGGTAAAATATTCAAATCACACACACACACTCAACAATTTTTCTCTGTTGTTACTAATTACCAGTAGAATTGTCTAGTATTTTAATTAAAAACCAATATGTATTACTAATCACACTCAACCGTCTTTTCAACAAATGTTTTCCAAATCGCGTTATGATCCATAAAACAATGTACCTTCGAACTAATCCATACTAATTAGCATAATAATTTAGTTAAGTAAAAAATTAAAACAACTTGTACGCTTTTCAAGCAATTTAAAACCTTGCAAAATTTGAACTATTATTACTATAAACTTCAACACCCGTTATAAACAACCAATTCAACAAACCGAACACAGCAACATAATATTGTGGATCCACTTAAAAAAAAAAATTTTTCATAAATTTTTTTTTTTATTTATAAGGGAAGGCAATTGTAACATTCATGATATTTGAGAATATCATGACCAGCCACCCTCCCACTTTGTCCAGCATCTGCCCTTATGCTCTTAGGAGTGGGGATGGGATAAAAGGGTCAGTCTTAGCCAAGAGCCAGAGAGCAAAGCAGAGCAAGCTCCCGTTCCGTTGACGGTCATCAACACAAGCAGAGGAGAAGAAGAAGAAGAAGAAGGTTACACGGATATCATCGATTGGGTGATATAGATATTGTTTTTTTATTATGGATCCATTAAAAAGAGATTGAGCTCAATTTTCAATTTTCATTTTTTTTATATAACTAATTAGTAGTAACTATCCTTGTTCAAAAGGAATTGAATATTTTTTTATATAATTAATGTCAGCACTATTTATAATTATAATTATTTGTTATAACCATTTTACTTGTATATATTTCACAATTCCCAGTTTCTCAATTTATTAATAACTATAACATTAGCCTTGAGATCGGGCGATTCAATCGGGATAATTTCCTATGTCAAAGACATAAAAACAAGTTGAATTAAAGATCTCATGACGGACCTACCAAATTAGTTAAGGCCAATTGATATAATAAATTAGGAAAAGAAATGGTAGAAAATGAGGTAGGTTTCAATATATATATATATAATTAATATATAAGTTATCGGCTCCCAGCTGTAGAAGATAAAAAAAAAGAATGAATAAGGAGGTTAATGATGAAATGCAATGGTTTGGTTTATAACTGGCTTTATTCTCCTCCTGATCCTCTATACACACATTACTGGTTTGTTTATCTTAGGCTATGTGGTAATATGATTAACATTGCCGTGCCACTAGCCATAACTCCTCCCTACTAGAAACTCTCAACCTGTGACATCAGTTATGTATCTATAGAAAAAAACAAAAATCAGACTCTGATAATGATAAAAATATGAAAGGAAAAAAAAAAACTTGTTCCAGGTATATATAATATCACAGCACAGACCCATACAAAAAAAAACACAATAAAAAAAAATATATGCCTCTCGGGACTGGTACGCTGAGGTCGCGTATCTCAAATCAATACCTCACTAGTTCCTTACCCCTGTTGGACCCTTTTCTCCGGTACACGAGCACGCCGAGTTTGAGTTTGCCCAGAATATCGCGGACTTGGAGGTTGTCGCGCGACACCCGTCACCGTTTCTTGTCCTCAAGCCTTCCCCGAACGGTCGCCCACTGTTTCCCTAGCGATATCCGATTACTGACTGCTTGCGCTGGCATCTTCGAAGTCCGAACAGCGTCTCGAGCGGAGAGAAACTGGTGGCAGAATGGATTGAGTGGTTATACGCGATGACTGCCTTTTCCATAGCCGCGTTGCGTTCTAACCCCTTCTCTCCATAGTAAATTCACAGGTGGTCACTGAGCGTGCTGTGCAAACTGCTCTTTGGCTCTTCGGGCTCTTTGGTGTTAAGATGCCAACGAATCTCCAAGGCCGCCGCCTCAGCCCTGATTTTGGCGTTATTGAACTCCTTACCGGCGTCGGAAGCGATGGTGTCTGGTACACAATAAAATTGGTATCATGTGCGTAGTGCCCTTAGGACTGCATCCGCTGATCGTTCTGCTATCAGATGGATGTTGTTGTGGCCACCTCTTAATCCCAAATAATTATAAGTCACCCTCTTCTCGTATCAGACCTTGTATCTATATCGTCAAATGAATATCAGAAAATATGTATCTATTTTTCATTATGTTAATAAAGATTATGACGTCAGTGAGAGTAGGGGCCATCCCCACTTCCTCTCTAGCTGCCTGGTTGGGGGCCATCCCCTCCAGGGCGAGCCGGCTATATAAGCCTCGGCCTCAGACCAAATTAACATAACGAATCGGACCACCACTTACCACAACCCACTATTCTCTGACCTTCAGCCACCACCAATGCCCGTCAGATGGAAGCACTGTTGAACCGCCGAAGCCTGGAGGATGATTGACGTCATAGGACAACAGGACTGAACAACCTACACCCAGCCGAGAGATCGAGGCCGACTCAACCGAAGCTACAAAGATCCCATCTACCTGTTTAAGCAGGGTCAACTTTCCGGCCGAGAGGCTGACTCATTTCAGGGACCTGCCGGGGCGGGCGCCAGGCTTCGCCTGGCCGACTACAATCCACTGCCTAGGTGCCCCTAGGCTCAACTCTTGGTAGAATCTCACTACCTTCCTGATTCCATCCGCCTTTCTAGGCACTCCACACCCTATATCCTTCAAATGGGGGGTCTCCCCTTAGTGAAAGGCACTTATCAGCCAAAAATATTTTCCTTTATTTTTTCCCACATTCCTATTTTTATAAGTTTGAGAGCTTAGGGAAAAAAAAAAAAAAACACCACTTGGAACACTACTCTCTCCTCTCTGCACTGGCGCCTGCTGCTCTACTCAAAACCATGGACTTCTCATTCAATTACCTCTGCATCTCTTTCTCTCCTAACCTCGCCATGTTTTAGTCCGGCGTTGTCAGACCCCACACCTTCCTAGTGGGAATCTCTGTCTTCGTCTCGCTAAAACTAGCACCTCCTTGGGAGAGACCTCTCCCTCGCGGACGACGGTTACCGTGGCCCTGCAAATTTTCCTAGCAGTGTCTCCCATGGCAATCCAGTCTGCCTCTTTCCGGTTCACAATCGCCTTTGGGATCCGGACGGTTTTCGCCTACCCTTAGATACCGAGTGTGAATTCGTAGTCATTCCAAGACCACATAAACTACCTATAAACCTACCCTGTACCTCTTCTCCTGAACATAGTGCTTTGTCGGGGCACACACACCTTCTGAAGATCTTATGGAGTCAGATCAAAGCAAATTAAAGCTGCCCGCCGACTAGGTTGGCAGCCAGGGCAAAATGCCACAGATCCGCCCGTCTTATCTCTTTCTGGGTGCTCGCCGGACGGCGGTTAAGAGGTTGTAGCGACCCTAGCCCGCGATTGGCGCCTCCTCCCCACTTTGGGGATACTCAGGTATAAACTGAGCTCCCGACAGATGTTAAATCCAAATAAACGAACATTTGATTGATTTTCTACTTTATTATTTTCATGGCATTTTGTATTTCTAAATTTAAAAGAAGTTAGGACACTTTTATATACTAATTTAATAAATGCTAAAGAACCATTAAAATTGTAACCGGTGAGATTGATGTACATTTCATAGGGATATTTCAGATAGGGTTTGACTTAGCACTGAGAAAAGCAAGGATATGGTTTGGCCAGTTTTGTCTTCAACCTCGCACTAAAGTAAGCAATGAAAAAGCAAAGCCAGTTCATGCGAGTGGGACAAGATGAAGTTCAGGGAGACCATATTAAAATCGGAACTCACAAGTTTGAGTAGATACATCTCATCGCCTAAGGTCTAAATTGCTACAATAATGTTTCCTTAGGTAGGCCGGAGTATTAAAGCAGCAAACAAGTTGTTTGATACAACAAAAAAACAAGTCGAGTTGTTCAAGTATTTTTATAGGGTCCTAATTACTAAAATTTTATTGGAATTTCCAACCATTTTTCAGGGTCGACATCAAACCATCTCGGACGCATTTACTGCTTTCTTACTATTAGTCAAAGATCTCATAGGTATGCCTCCGATTAAAGGTGTGCCCATCACCTTGTTGAGACTTGTCAATGAAACCAAGTACTTTGTGTATCATAGTAATTGTATTGATTATATAACTTTTAGACCGATTCAGACCTTGTATAGAGTGTACCGATGGTACAGGACATATAAAATGTAATATGTAAATATATTCGCCTAAGAATCTATAGTAAATAATAATTTTGTAATTTTTTGAAGGGATTAGAAAAAAAAACACCTCCGATTGGAGAGGAGAATCCTTTCTTTTCACATTCTTGGAATGTGTGAATATTTGTATATGCCTTGTGGTTCCTTTAGTCTATGGTCAGACTGAAGAGATTCAGCCTACTTACTGTCCACGGCTGTTGGTGACCGAGTTATGTAGGTCTGAGAGCCGAGAACTGAGTTCTTTCGATACGCAGTCATGGATACTTTGCGTATATTTGTAGACAACTTGTTTTTAATGTAATATTTGAGCCTGTGGTCTGAATTGTCTCGCTTTTTAGGGACTGTCGGGTTTGAGCTTGGATTCAGAAACTTCAATAATGTGATGGAAGTTAAAAGGATGAATTCACTGCGATGAGTGAGGATTTGGCTCTAACGGCGCAGGTTGTTAGGTCACTACTCTTGTGAATCAGAAAGGACTATACAAATACGGAAAATCAGGGATCAAGAACTGCTAGACAAGTCATGGGTGAGAGTTAAAAATGTGTGTTGTGGAGACTCCACTTTCTAACTTGGTGATGAAATAAACCTCGTTTTTAGTTTTTAAAACGCGAAGAAAAACTTTTTTTTTAATATTCTTTCTCTTTATTAAAATGCTTACATTGAATCAATACTACGAATTTTAATCAGTGCTAAGGAATTTAGGTTATTAATATTAAAGTTGTGTTTATTAGGTGGGACCGGCTCTTTAGACAAAACCACTTGACGTGGTCAGGATCAGTTTTATCACCTATCTGATTCCCCAGATTTTTTTCAAATTAAAGCTATCTTTGAGGCTTTGATCAGTGACGTCCATGACCTAAAACGAAAAAAAAAAACTTGGCAAATATCCGTCATCAATAATAGGATGATAGACCGTGCAGTCTTTTTTATTTATTATCTGATTACGTCTGTATCCACAACCACCTAATTATAAGTTAGTAAAGTTAAGCGCTTAAGTATTAGGAATCGTTAATTTTGATTATAGCAGTTGTAAAAAATATTCAATCTAGCTGAAAGATCTATACATATATATTGTAACATTCATGATATTTGAGAATATCATGGCCAGGAACCTCACATCTGGTAAGTATCTTCCCTCATTCTCCTAGGAGTGGGGATGAGATAAAAGAGCAGTCTTAGCCCAACCGTCTAGAAGAGCGAACCAGAGCAAGCTCCCGAATTGGCGGTCACCAACAGGAAGAGAGGAGAAGAACCAACAGCAGAAGTAACGTTGATTGGATAAAAAGGAAGATCATCGATTGGGTGATATTAATATTGTTTTTATTATGGATCCATTAAAAGAAATTGAGCTCAAATTTTATGTTTTTTGTAATTAGTAGTAAATATCCTAATTTAAAAGGAATTGAATATTTTTTTTATACTTTTTGTCAGCACTCTATATAATTATAATTATTTGTTATAACCATTTTATTTGAATATATTTCACAATTCCTAATTTCTCAATTTATTAATAACTACAACATTAGCCTTGAGATCGGGCGATTCAATCGGGATAAATTCCTATGTCAAAGACATAAAACAATTTGAATTAAAGATCTCATGACGGACCTGCCAAATTAGTTAAGGTAAATTGATCAAATAAAGTAGAAAAAGAAATGGTAAAAAATGAGGTAGGTTTCAATATATACATACTCTGGGTTAGATTGATCTGATAAGTTTAAAAACAACGAAAGAGTAAAAAAAAATTGATCAAAGGGCTTCTCTCATTTGCTATGTTCATTCAATCCTCTACTCAGAGTTTAATTCAAGTGAAAAGTTCTCATATTTTCCTTCAAAGGCAATTTACAAAAAGAAAAAAAATATATAATGCAATAAATCTGTGGTGGTCGTGAAAAAGTAAATAAGACTTGTTATTTGAAAAATGAGTTACCCTTACCTGCAGGTCTCTTTTGTTGTGGTTTATGTCTTTTAAATTAAGTTACGCAGGTTCTATGAGAACGAATTCCTAATGAGAAGTTTAAGGTAGATTAATTTTAGTAACTTCATATGTTTAAACCGTTTATGTTTAATATGTAATATATGTTAAAATATGCTTGACCGAGGGCGTCAGTCAATTTTTATGCCCAAATATACGAAGCTGTTTACTGGTGAGTTCTGCTGTGTTGCTACAGTCAATGTAGATAGTAGGCAAGTTTGCAAGCCCTGTCCTCGGCACTTGTATCACCAGAACTGCTTGTATCCCGTCGTGCCCTGGTACTCGGTTTCCCTGACACAGGCGAAGAATCGCCTTAAGCTTCGGTGATACAAACATGTGGTACCGTTTCAAGCAGAGGAGGTGGATGGTAACCGCCTGCCATATCCGTGATGTCTCCAGTGTAGTGATCAGCCATTTTATTTGCCTGTTTCTCCGCAGTAAGAAGTGTGTTGCCTATGTAAAGACGGACAGTAACTGTCTTACTTTTTGTGGTCCAAAAATAGCTCCCAGAACTTTGATCACCATGCGTGCTATGAAGTCGCATATGCCAATTTATACCATTTATTATTCTAATTATCGCGCAATGCAATAAGTTTGAGAATGTGGTCTGGAGGTGGTGGAAGGGTCAGTGGCTTCGACGATCACTCAGTAATGAAAAGCAGTTGACGATCGACCTCTTTTTTTGTGCGAAGTACTGTCATTGCATGCAGGTTATAGTAAATTTGCTACCCATACAAATCCCAGTCATCACGAAAGTAGTAGTACTTTGTGGGGCGAGGTATTGCCACCTTACCATCCACCAAATACAGTACAGGCCTGTGGTCTGACGTAATAAACTCTAGGGTGGTGAAACTCATCATACGTTGTGGTTGCCTGGTCACAAGGAAATCTATGGTACAGGGGGCCTGTGGGTTACCTCTGTGGAGAAAGGTGAAGGTCTGAGGTTGTATGACCGTGAATGGCGTTTTCACCAAGAATCTCTCAGCCTTGTTGTCTTCTTGTGTTATACCACAGCGTATGTCGTGTATTTAGGTCTCCTACAATACCCAGTTGGTCCTTTGCGCACATGCGTGTAGCAGAGATGAGTACTTTCGGAGAGACGCGTACGATGTCCTATACAACAAGGTGGTAAAGTTATGGAGCTTGGGATCGCTTGTCGTGAGTGACGGAGCAACTTCCTTCCATGTTGTACTGCCACTAGAATTCCTCTGTGGCTGGTGACCCTCTCGATGGCACCAGAGTAGCCCTTTATGTAAACGAATTGGGTTGTAGTACTCCCTCTTATCTGTAATATACACTATGTCGAGTTAGTAGAGTGCTATTAGTCTCCCCTATTTTAGCCACAAGGCCGTCACAATTAAAATTTGAAACAAAGTGACTCACCATATTTTAGTTGTGACTGGCCAGTAGGGTATCAAATAGCTACAAGGAAACACAGGGCTACAAGGGAGAGGCCTATCCCAGGTGTTGGTGGTCAGTGGTGGAGCTGGCCTTGGCGGTGTTGTTCCTGGTGGGTCAGGGTCTGGTTAGCTCCTTCCTCTTCAGATAGGCTCGGTATGAGGCTGAGTGTGTCTCTACGCGATTGGTGCATATAAGTGGGGTGTTGGGGTCTCTGGGGTACGGCCCCACTTTGTGCGATCCAGCGTACCTCAAGCAGGACGTCTTCTTCCCGCAGTGGTTCCGGGTGTGTCCAAATTCTTCTCACCTAAAAAATTGAGGGTTGCATCTTTTATTTGTAGACAAACGCGCGAAAGATCAAGTGGTTGACCGACCTTATTTTCTTGAGAGTATTTAGCGTCACGGTGGGCTTTACTGTGAGATATTTCTGTCTTTTGTCTTGACGGGTCCGTTTTTCTTCGACGTCGAACATTGACGACTTGGCCTTTGCTACTATGAGTACTGGCGATGACGCTGATGTCCTCCTGGACATTCAACCAAAGAATAAGAAGATCCAGTTGTGCTGGTGATGGAGCTGGCCACTGGCCTAGAAGTGACTTCATCATCGTCCCCATCCTTGTTTCTTCTTCTTTTTTTTTTCAACAAGCTGGGTCAGCAGATGTAGTCCCTTACAAGGGTTACAGCTTAGTGTTTGCGCATTTTGGGTCGACGATTGCCGACTGAATAGAAGCCATGGACAGCTGTTCCAGCTCTGCTCGTATGAGTTTTAATCCCTGTCATTCGGGCTGATATCTCTTTGAAACAGGGACGAATCTTTAGCAACATCATCTGTGAGCCTAAATCTATGAAGGTTATATAAACTTACAGTAGGTTAGCATCTCAAAAAGGTGAAGTATTTTGTTTTGCAAAACTATATTTTATTACCTTCAATTCAAATGTATGTCTAATTCTACTTTTTAGTTAGTTAAAGCAATACCCATACCAATACAGCAATAAGTTACAGCAATACCTTGTTCCAAAAAGAAAATAAGTAGATAAAAAGTAAATTGCGCGAAACAAAAGCAGTGCAAAAGGTAATTAGTTTTATAAACGATTAAATGAGCAGTGATAACTACTTATACAACTAATAAGCTCTGTATTCCTGTATGGCTGTTAGTATAGGGTGTTGACGCTGGAGTCGATGATTACCCTGAGAATATGCTAAAGGAAGGTTTTTCTTATAGTATATTGTCTATTCTGTATCAATGGGGTATGGAAAAGAGCTGAAACTCGGCACTGATGACTTAGTACTGACGGTCTTTAATTAGTAACGGTCATGACTAACTATAACTAGAATAAGGTGGCTAGGAGCAGAGCACGGCTTTAGAAGAAGGTGGTCTACGAAAAGCAAGGCTCAAGACGACATTTCTAGATAACAACAGTCATACTTCATAAAGCCGTGTGAGTTCGGAGATGGTTATTGGCTGTGCAGAGGAATATTTTTGGTGCTTAAAAAACATTAAACATCATATTCTATCGTAACCCAAGAAAGATTGGTGTTCCTGTAGGGTATGAATTTATAATTTGGAGCAATCATATGATTTTCACGACTCCTACGATAATTGCGCTACTAACAAAGTGTGAATGATATTTCTAAGAAAATTTGAACCAAGAGACGAAAAACTTTTGGAGTGGGACTTCCAGTGTCAAGTGAAAGCAAAATTGTCTCTACTTTCAGAATAAGTGACACTTTCGGTGCTGTCAGAGTGTGTCTAACAATTAGTTACTTCGGAGAAAAGATAAGGCGGGAGTGGCGCAGACTGGCGGGAGGCGGTGGGCCGGCGCCAGTAGTCGGCCGGCAGCCGGCTCGATATGACCCAGTCCTAAGCTGGCCTCAAATGGACGAGGAGCGCTCGCCTTGCCTCGAGCCGCGGGTGGCTTTGCTCCTGGTCACCGTAGCGGTTACCGTCGCGGCGACCGCTATGCTCTGTGCGGCCATCATGAGCGACCACTGGGAGCACGTGGTCTGGGATAGGTCCGCCGTAGAGAGGCTGGCCACCGCCGGGAACCTCACCAACACACAGGTCCTCTGTCATAGTGTAGCGGCAACCACGCACTCAGAGCTTGTCTTTTCAGCTTGTCACTCACTTTGCGTCATCTTATCCTGCTTATCTGTAGAGCATATCCTTAATGCGATGTTGATAAAGATAATTAGAAATGAAACTCAATTCTTCCCTTAGTATTTTCTAATTACAGCCTGTAACTGATCTTAGTCTGTAAATCATAGCGTTAAGCGCGTTAAAACAATAATCCAGTATATTGTATATAAAGAACCACAGCTCTAGGAGGTGACAGTTTAAGCTGCCAACAGTGATAAAGAGGAAATTAAAACGTTGCGGGAAGACATTAGTTCCATTACTAATTAATCCAACCAACAACTGGCATCCCAAAAACAGCTCTACAATCGTTTCATTGCATAAATACCCAGGCCTATAGAAGAGTTTTCAATGTAAAATATCATTGAATTCCACTTGGGATGCCAATTAAACAACAATCACCTTGCTTGATCTCACTTCACAATTGTCTCAAACGCTAAGCAACAGTAAATGCAGTTTGCATTAACGAGGATTGATTGAGGCTCTGTACCGGCCTTCCTTAAATATTATTGCGGACTTTCAAGTACTTTCTAACGTTATTGTATCCTTCTACAGTATCCATCTCCTGTCTCTAATTATTGTCTTCTGCCTTATTATTATATTATATGACTTTGAAAGTTGGGCCTCAGATCATTTATGGGTACCCGTTTGATATGTTGATTCGAAATCAACTAAGGAAAACCTCCGTTTTGGCACAGTTCAATGCTTTCCGGGAGATGCTATGAAACAATTTGTATTTTTCATCGTACTCTATAGTACATTGACAACCCTTCTAATTTAAAGTAAATTACCCCCATTCGTTGCAGTTTATGTTGAATCTAGTAGTCACTGTATTTACATTGATGTTTAATGGTTGACACAATTATTTTTTTTAGGATTAAAAACCCAAATGTATTCCACGAAGCCACTACATTACCTCTCCGAGACAAAAATGTAAAGCACTCTTTTTCTGACCGTTTGATTATTTGTAAGATACCTTTGATTATGTTTTATTGTTAGAATATAAACTTCGCGTCAGATAAATTTCTACTGGACGAATCTCTTAAATTCTTACATGGAATGCACTACCTAAAAATGGCTACACCAATCTCATTTGTTTCACCGTGACTGATAAATTATGTTACTCGAGAGTTATTCGAGGTCGGTTATTTTTGCCTGAATTTCAGGAGTGTAAACTTTTAATTTGTAGTCTCATCCAGAATGGCATCGGTGCTGTCAACAACATTTAGGAAAAGGGGCTACGCTATCCAACCAATACGTTCTCATTATAATAATACGAACAAAAAAAAATCCGAGGTCATTCGTATCAGCCTAATTAATGAGTTGGCGGATTCATAATTCATGGGCTTGAAACACTTGAGCAGAATGTTGGATAGCATTTACGCTAAAAATTTCAAATGGGGCGCTGACTGTTAACAAAAGCACTTGTACGAGATATTAAAACAAAATTTGTTTTGTTTTTTCGGAGATCAGTAATCCATATTTAAAAACAAACAATATAAAGTGGCGTTGTCCAGAAGCCAGATTGAAAAAATTTTAATAATCAAAAAGAAGATAAGACAATAATCAAAATTGAGCATTAATTATGTCAAATGATATTTCGAAATGGTCTTTTTTTATTATTATTATTATATAATAAACCTGATTATACCGTACCCATCAGAGTTGCTAAGATCAGATGCAGCACCGAATGTGAAACATTACTCAAATATCCATGACAAAATTGAATGCATTATGTTCAAATAATAAGTATTAGATGTTACTGCCTTTTAGTATAAAACCAGCCGTATTAAATAACTATTGAAATTACAGTAGTGTAAAAAAGAGTCGAGAGATTTGACACAGGAAAAACATAATAGGAAAGGGTCATTTCTTAGCATAATAGATTGTAGTACATAGCCTAATAAATATCTGCTCAACCCGCATAGATTGTGTAATAAGCCATTAGTATTTGAAACCTGCGAACTACTTTATGTTTTATGAAGTCTAAGTTTACGTTGTAAAATCATTGTTTTTATGAATGTGTGAATAATATTTATTCTAAACTTATTAATCTACCTGTACCGATAATAAAAAAAGATAAATCTCCCCAATTTAGAAATAACGAAATATGTTTAGTCTTCCTGTATGCTAACTATTTTAGTGGTCATTTAAAGACCATCAATATATTGTAATAGGATTTAATCGGTAATATTCAGGAAATAATTAAAACCATTAATTGTTTGATGGAGATTCGTTTAACAACAATAGTGAAATGAACAGTTTACAAAGTGTTGAATTTTTTTAAGAGGACCGGCAGAAGTATAAGTGTTTATGCTAATGTTTTCAGTTCTGTTACGCAACCAAGTGATTAGATGCAAGCAATGCATTATCATTTTACAAAACATTAACTGTGTTTACTGTTAGCCGTGAGTATACAAATGAGAAGAAGAGTTGGTTGTAACTTTTCCTAGGTTGATGAAAGAGGGCTGTTAGGTTTTTATCAAATTTATTAATGGACAGCGTTACTACAGGGATAACTTAATTATTACCATTCGGTTTTTAAGCTCTATTTTCTTATCTTTTATCAGAACCTGATGCAGACATAAACAGTATGTAGGAACTTAGTCTATTGTTATTACAAGGTATGTTGGGAAACTCTTCAAGTAGTCGCTAAACAGAACTTATGAAATAAAATGCTTCTGTCTCTCCACAGATTTTTGATTTCCTACCCGAACGTTTTCGACTGACAATGCCGACATTCTCAAGGGATCTAGCTTATCAGTGGCGTACATATGATTATTTTTCGCGGGGGGGCTGGACCCATAGATAAAAGAGACATACTTCTCTCTTATCTCTGGCCGGACCTAAGTCCCTGGCAATAATAGGATAACTTAAATTGTTTTCAATAATGCATTATCATGTACTAATGAGTAGAAAATAGGTGGGCAGTCGCTAGAGTTATTTACATTTTATTAAAGTAATAATAAAATCTTTAACATAGTTGAAAATCAATTTTTATATTATTCTTCTGTAGTGTAGGTACTTCATAAAAACTTTTGGAAGTAAACTCCCCCGTAACCCTCTTTTAATAAACATGCGATAATTTAATTTATGTTCTTTTTGAGCAAGTAAAAAATTGTTTGTAGCAAAATTTTAATAAGCTACTGGGCGAAGTTGTAAAAATCTCCACACATTTCGAGCGGGGGTCATAACCCCCCCTCCTTATATACCCACAGGAGCTGATAGTAACTATCGAACTTGCCGGCTTGACTTTCAAACGATTCAAGCCTTTGAGGATGACGGTATTGCCACCATGCAGGTTGAAAATAAAAAACGCCGTGTAGAGTCAAGTGTTTTATTTTTTAATATAGACACTTCACACCTGCACTACAACAATGAAGAACTTAAATGACATTTGCTTAAGTTTAAATTAGCTATTTTTAAATCAGATTTTTGGTCGAACATATTCGAAAAAGTGAATCATAAAGGTTTTGCTAACTTAAGACCATAAAGTTCAAGAATCACATGTTTCCATGTGTTCCATCCTCCATCCTTCCTCACCTCTGTGTGGATGAGGAGGTTTATACATTAGCCTGCCGTTTACAACTGAGCAATCTAGCCATTAATGTTTACACTAGCGATTTTTTAGAATTTGAATTTGAAGCTCATTCGGTCATAGGTCAATGCTAAAGTAAGAAGCAGTTGGAACTGAAAAACACCACCATCGGAAGGTGTTACGAACTCGAGCAATGTCTAGGGGCAAAAGGTTAAATTGTCAATAACTTTTAATATTGATTACGAAATAACAAATTGGTTATACATCTGTACGAGGGAGAGTGGAATACCTCTGCATGGAGTATTAGGCTTTTTTGAAGTTGTTATAAAACATGAAGGATGGTCAATGGTTTACTTCCTATTAACAAAGCCACATCGATCCTTTTTCAGCATAGGGGAGTAATGGTTTATATAAAATGACTCACAAAATTTTGTATACACGTGTGAGCAGTGATGTACCTCTGTAGTTTTCACTGTTATAATAGTCCCCTTTCATATGGATTGGAAGTTAATCGCTTCCTGCTGGAAAGGGATTTATCCAGGACCAACAAGTGTATATATTTCTGCTGGGATGTTACCTGGTGGTTTGTTATTCTTAAGATTGTAAATGGCAGAAAAAGGTCCAACCCAGTACAAAGATGCCGCGATATGGATGTGGCCAGCACACTGATCTCACACGACTGTGTTAGGCTGCATATTCATGTTGCTAGAATTAGGCCAGCCAGAGATAAGAAATACCAGCCAAAACCCTAGCCGAGAGATGTATGGAACCAATCGATTCCATTCGATTGGAGCGAAAAGCCGATTTGCTTTTTAATTTCTTTATTATAAGAACATCATGTGGGTTTGGAACGATAGAAGTAGGCCTACTATTGTGTATCTCTCAGCTCAAACAATTGAAAATATGTATATACGTATATTTAAAAAAACATTCTAACTATTATATGAAAACTCAATTGCATTTTGTTCTTACTATATAATAACTCCTGGAAATAATACCTAGTTCAATTTAAATACATACTTTATTTTTATTTTTATGCTAATTATAGTTAATCTAGAATTTGTTTCCTTGGATAATTATATCATAGAATAATTTGAAAAAATTTATCAAAAAGCATAACCACGATTTTCTGGCGAAATGGGATATTTTTATTTGTAGTTATAAACACATTGTAAATATGATTTTTTTTCTTTAGTAGGATTGATCATAAAAATATTTTTGTGGAGCGGAGTGTATTGAGGTAAGATCGACAGTACATACGCCTTTACTCACGATTTACATGCAACTGCGCTTATCAAGATGACACGATTTGATTTTCTTTTGGATCTAATCTGCAAAAGAAATTTCTACGTAAATGAATTAAACATTGATGAAAAATCTTGAAATGTAAATTAGGGGCAAATGAATTCACATAGCGGGACAGTCGCTATCGAGCAGAAAGATAAAACAGTGACTCCTATTTTTAGACATTCAATTAAAATAGAATACCATTGACATGCGAACGAAGAATATTTAATAGGATTATTTGTCGTGAGAAAGTTAATTTCTATTCCTGATACGATATAAAAGTTTTTTATCCAACAAACAAGAAAGTACAATTAATTAATTATTTAAAAAGAAATAAACTTAATTAATTAAGTCACAAAAACGGAAACTGTTAAGAATATTGTCGGGTTAGATGTCGAATATCCCCAAAGTGAGGAGAGGACGCCCACCTCGGGCTAGGGTCGCTACAACCTCTACCCGCCGTCCGGCGAGCGCTAAGAAAGAGATAATATGAGGTAGACTTGTGATCTTTTACCTCTGCTGGCGGCCTAGTCGGCGGGCAGCTTAATTCGTTTTGATCTGACTCCATAAGATCTTAGAAGGTGTGCCCCCACAAAGCACTATGTTTAGGAGAAAAGGAAGAGGGTAGGTTTATAGGTAGTTTATGTGGTGTTGGAATGACCACGAATTCACACTCGGTATCTATAAGGGTAGTATAAGGGTAGGCGAAAACCGTCCGGATCCCAAAGGAGAGTGTGAACCAGAGAGAGGAAGACTGGATCGCTGGGGGAAACGCTACTAGGTAAAGTTTGTACGGCCACGGCAACCGTCATCCGCGAGGAAGACGTTTCTTCCAAGGAGGTGCTAGTTTTAGCGAGACGAAGGCAGAAAATCCCACTAGGAAGGTGTGGGGTCTGACAACGCCGAACTAAAATATAGCGAGGTTAGGAAAGAGAGATGCAGAGGTAGTTGAATAAGAAAGCCATGGTTCGAGCAGAGCAGTAAGCGCCAGTGCAGAGAGAGAGAGAATGAGAGTGAGGGGGGAAGGGGTGAAATGGGTCACTATATATATGCCTTGGCCTGTTATGGTATCATTTTTGGGACTTCACTGTCCTTCACATGACTGATTCATCTTATCTTTAACTTTAATTATTTCATGAAGTCTGGTTCTTGGAACATGACGTAGAGTTCTGCGTTTCGACTTTAGTTTTTCCCAGTGTGAGTTCTCCGCCGAAGATATATCTAAAAACTCTTCTCTCGAGAATCATTAGTGGAAAGGGAAATGAATGACAAATCAAACGAGATGAGCAACATTAGCCATGGCTAATATCCATAAAAAACTATTAACGTTTAACATTGTACTTCTGTTTCTACTATTGCCGCTATAATCTAAGACCATGATAAATTAATGCAAGTAGAACCATAATTTTACTATATTCGCATATATATGCAATATATTTGGATGCAATCTATAGTAATTACACACACATTTTCCAATAGACCTAATGTATGTTTTATTACTTGATATTTCCTTCATCGCGGTCTATGTCGCATACAACCTATGGATAGTAAGTGAGTTTTATAAGAAGTGATTATAGTACTAATGTCACAAGACATGCAATAACCTAGTGATTTATTATATCACTATTATTAACCAATAAGTGTATATAACAATAGAATAAACTTAGATTGTTCACACCTGAATGCGATTTATGACACTGAGTATATTTTGGACATCTGATTCCTTTTGATAAAACTTCATCAGCGCGTAGCTTTCAAAGATGTTCACAAGTGAATGTATTTATTTTCATATTAGTTACTAAAGCCTATATCACGAAACTAATTGCTGATCACGAATTAAAGGATTATTTGAATCTCATTTATCGGCTAGGTGCTAAAATGAAAAGCATTTATCTGAAAGTTTAGTTAAAAACTCGGATATTTGAGGCTAGTTTGCACGTGATTATCCGAATCCTTTTTCATACCTTTGCGTGTTGAAGTAAGTATAAATGAAGAGTTCTGTTATACACCCTTCTAAAGTTTCTCTTCCACACCTCGTGCTGACACGCAAATCTCTTCTACCTTTTTGTCTCAAAGTTAAGAATTGGAGAAAAACTCCCACATTCATCCATGGAAAATCAGTTACACCAGAAAAAGTGATTTTTCTAGATGTATGATTTCGATACATGATACGTCCATCAACTTAAAAGGGTCAGTATATATGCTAGTGGAGTGGGGAATGAATGGATGTTAAATAATAATGATGATATTATCATGACAACAAGCAGAGACGAATGTTATATCTCTCTACTGTGAATATATATCATTAACGATACTTATTCCCCTACTTTCATTGAAGCGATTGTCTATATGTCTATTTGATTACCTGCCTAAATGCTCTACCACAGAGCTCATGAAAAAGATTCAATAGGTCTAAAATATTACCCAAAGATTTATTTCAAATTACCACCAAACTGACAGATTTGTTTTTGGTTCGAACACAATAGCCGACATTACAAAAATGAAAAGTCACCCGAAAAAAGTCTGGCCCGTTCCGTTAACACGAAGTCTTCTCAAACCCAAGCCCGTTAACAATTTAAGATTTGGTTAGGCGAAAAACAATTTCAAAGATACAATATGAAACAGCGTACTTAATACGTTCCAAGCAGGTTTTGTTAGTTTTTTTTTATATTAATATTTTATTAGATTATGAGGGATTAAAACTTGCTTCCACGTGACTATGGGAAACCATGTTTTCATAAATTCATTACACATTCCTGGGTCAAAATCAGTTCTTATGTTGGCTTGACCCTCAACAGACCCTCATCATTATTCACAGCCCTTACAAACAGAAAAGGAGATTGAGCCAAAAAATTATTTACGAAATGTTACCGTTTTACTAGTATATTAACTCTATTCCACGAATTATAATCTTCAATAAGACAACAATTTGTATTTAGTTAAACTGAAACATATTTTTATAAAACAACATTTTCTGAAAACCTATTAATACACGAAGCTGGTCGTTAAAATACAACTTCGCTTAGCTACACACGCAAAAAAACCTAACAAACATTTACTATAATTTTAATATTTATGTTTTTATTTGTAATTTAAGCATTTTCGCTGATACCACAACCAGAGTAATGCACTGTATTAAAAGTATTCAGTACTTATAATTGTGATCATGTAAATGCTATAGTTTGTTACATCTATTTTTGTTTTGTAAATATGAACATGAAATCTTTATTGTAGTATTGTATTCTTTGTGGAGACATTTACTAACATAACCAATTGTTATAGTTTCTCATCGACCGTTATTGATAGCAAACAAGTTCATAACTCAAATGATACCCGGGCATGGAGCGTTATTTATCATAGACCTTTAAAGTACATTTTTTTTTACATCAATTATTAACCAAATTTATTTTTTAAAGTATACATAAACGAAATAACGATCGCACAAGCTAAGGAAATAGTGTCCCTGTGAGTGTCTTGAATACTCGTTCAAAAATTTTGAAAAAAAAATTGGTGAGTCACTCGGTCATTCGCTTTTAAAAAACGGCAAGTAGCTCAAATATTTCTATAAAAAAAAAAAAACCAGTTTAAGTTGGCTCATTTTATGTTCAATATTTGATTTATATTTTTGTTTTCTAAGATTTATTTCTTGGAGTTAATTTAAATTGATTTTTGAGTAACTATCTTTAATCTCTACGAGTATAATGAAATGTTTGTTAGGTGGTTTTCCTAGATCTGTTATGGCGTGCATCAGCTTGATAAGAGTCGGCGAGATACTGGTCAGTTAACAGATATGTGGATGAGTTATTCTTCTTTAAAAATTCAGCTTGATTAGACCGTGGATGCTTCAGTATAAAAAACAGACAGACAGGCGAAAGACGTTTGATTCGAACTTCTTCGAGCCAGATCTCGGAATGAGCTTGGAAATTGTAGCTATATACTGAATCAAGAATATTAGAACGAGATAAAAAAAAAAATGTACCACACATTTATAGAAAAGACTGGTCAAAGTTTTCAAGTTGGGTAAATCCGGTTTT
Organism: Acanthosoma haemorrhoidale; assembly: GCA_930367205.1. Classification (NCBI taxonomy): domain Eukaryota; kingdom Metazoa; phylum Arthropoda; class Insecta; order Hemiptera; family Acanthosomatidae; genus Acanthosoma; species Acanthosoma haemorrhoidale. The sequence continues at coordinate 121,130,890 of OV884011.1, read as the reverse complement.
TCGCTGTTGTTTGACGTAGACATATGAAGCTCACATTGCGGAGATTGTTACATCTCTCACATATGTAAAGAAGGAATCAGAATAAGTTGATCCAGGGTTTAGTATTACTACTCGCTTTTGGAATGAGAGCGGATCCTGTGGTGTGACTGACTATGTCAGGGGAGTGAGTGATGAAAGGTACCCTCTCAAGTTTACTCCGGCGGAAAGAAGGGAGAAGGCGATAGGTTGATGATCTAGAGGGACTTATGATGAATGATGTCTTGTCAAGGACTGTAGAAAAAACTGGAAAAATTGAGAAATAAACTATTTTGTGGTGACGATGATGATCAATTGCTTGAATTTGGATTAAATTTTAAATTGAAAATCATACTACACAAGTAAATATGTTATATTAATTAAAAGGTTTCCTTTTAACGAAGCCCTAATATTCACTTAATAAATGCCTCTTAATAATTTCCAATGGTTCATGGAGCTTCCTATGTTCAAAAGACTCCAAGAACTGCGGTAACATCGTCAGTTATAACGACTTTTGCAGACCACGAAGGGAGGACTCAATTTCATTTAGGTGTCGGTGGGGCGAACTTCTTTTGTCCTTTGGTTAAAAAATATCGCATTTTTTTACACGATTATTTGATATGCGTAAGAAAGTCACGAGGACACAAAAACTATAAAAAAATTTAAAGAAATGAACAGCCAAAAATAGATATCCCTTATTTAACGCCGTTCAAATCAATTTCAATATCATGACATATTACGTATCGTTAATGAGGTCAAGGTTAGACCATATCTTTCATGTCTTCGGGCTGTCAAGTGGAACATGAGTGACTCAAAAATCCGGAAGTGACAAACACGGATGTGATAAGGATTTCAGATTTAGAGCCAAATTCACGCCTAGATTTACCTTTTCTAGCGTTCCACATCAAAATAAGAAGAATTATTAATGTTATGTTTTCCTCTAATTGTATTAGAGGTTGTTCTAATTGTACACGTTTCAAATTCCAACTGAAACTAAAAATAATTACTAACACTTAGTTTTACGTTGAAATTTACAAGACTAACAGTTTAATATTAAAATTATAGGCCACGAAATTTAAGTATAAAACATAATTCTATTAGTCACACTAGATAGAAACCATGCGTTCTTTTTTTTTTATCTGATCGGGTGATAATATATTGTTTTGTACAACTACATACTAATTGAAATAAACGAATTAGCAATTTCAATAAAGAGTTAAGAAAAACGTAGTGATTGGTCTGTCGGTAAACTCAGCAAGACCTCATAATGACAGACGCTATCTAGGAGCGATTAATCGATTACTGAAAAGGGCATAATAATAAAGAAAATAAGAGTCAAAACAGACGAAATAAACTACGATTAGGGGGAGGGGTGACAATAGCTTACAGATCCACGGCATTATCTTCAAGATGTTGCGTGTTAACAATATCTTGTAAGTGACGATCACGAGCGGTGGTGCTTCAACGAGTGTACATAGGGAGCACGGTTTGTTCTCTTATCGTTATAAATAACTTGTGGTTTGCTGAACGGGTTACGTCAGCAACTGTGGACGGTGCTCATTTGTTGTTTATTTGACTTAGCACATCTCAGGTGTTCGCATCGTCTAGAATTTATTGGAACGTTTTAAATGTAACCGTTCTAAAACCGATTATTTCTGTCTGTCGTTTTGGTTATGTTTCCTTGTTTGTGGATACCGCAGGTCATTACCAGAGGCCCATTTGTCTTCCGCTGAAAGAGCAGTGCTCTTTAGTGAGGTCTAAATTTGGCGGGCCGAGGTAATCAGAAGGGCGGTCTTTAACGGGGCCCTATTATCGTAAAAGTGAGCGCCTTGAGTTTAATCTTTGACGTAGTGATCTCGCTCAAACACTAAGCCTACGCCAAGCATACCTCACTTTGGGCCCTTAACGAAAAAATCAGCAAATTCTTTAAACCATATTCTGAAATGGAATGTGATACAATGTAAGATAATATGACATAATGAAGGGTTTCATTTTCTTTTATTGTCTACAATTTTCGCATCAATTATGAACTAAATCATATTTTTAGAAATATGTATAAACGGGACAAAGGGAATTCACTACGTGAATAATAATATTCAATGACCTTTTGAGCGGTGATTTGAAAGACGGGCCCGATTTTTTTTTTACTTCCCCGGATTATACGTCAACCAAAAAGTAATCACTATACTTCGAGAAATCTTGAAATATACAATTAAAATTTTAGAGCTAATAGATACATTTTGAGAGATAATATGTTTGCTTCATTTTATGTTGCATGGACTCACATTACATATGGTTGCCAACCACCAGAGTACCTCTAAACTAAAACTAAAATACATAGATTCATTCCTACGAGCACTATCGTAGAATACATACAGGTAGACAGACAGTCGAAAATTAGCGCTACCCCCGTAACTGAATGAATACAAAGCTTCTCTTAATAGTACAGTATTCTATTCGATATAGACTATTTTTTTTATTACCGTACAATTTACTAAACCCTTATTATTATATACGGGATCGGAAGTAAATATTTGGCGTCAGGGGTGAAACCTCTACGCAAATTTTTTTACCTTTTCTCATAGTATCCGGTCGAAGACAGTGGTGGATCTAGGGGGGTGAGCATTGGGGGGGACGAATTCCCAGAAACCTTTTGACAAACATTAAAAAACATATATTAGGCTTGAAAAAATGTCATATCCTTCCCCAAATTACAATTCTGTCCCCCGAACAGCTCTTGTTTGATCTTAGCATATCTGATTTAAGGTATATGAAGGCTATTCAGAATTTAACTCGCCCATATAAACTATATTTTTCATAAATAATCGGACATATCCAGCCGGCAGTGGAGTGTTATCAGTTAATCAATGAAGGTCACTAGGCCCATGGATGCTCACCATCTAAAATGTGAAAATAAACCTATCTCTCTCTCTCTCTCTCTCTCTCTCTCTCTCTCTCTCTCTCCCTCTCTTTCTCCCTCCCTTTCTCCCTCTCTTTCTCCCCATCTCTCTATCTCTCCCTCTCTCATTTACCCTCTGCTCAATATATGCGGAGAATTAGAGAATTTGATGAAATTAATTTGAATATCGTTAAGGGAAACTAATGAAAAGAAGTAGTTTAAATAAATTATTAAAAATAAGTATTCGAAAATCATAGGCATATGAAACCAATGCGACGTCAGCCGGTCAGCCTTCATACATTTTATTCAAATTTCGTTCCACGCCCTTTAATTTGCTTATACATGTGTATATAAAAAAAAAAAAAAATCGAAATTAGAATGAGACGAGATCTATCCTAGGATCTGCTGGTTTCCGATTATCTTTTAATTCACCTTTGAAGTATTTATGATAAATTGGTGTACTGTAAATATGGATCAAACTAATTTTGTGCAACTTTGTAATGTTAGATTCCCCTTGCTCAATTCACAATAAGTAGAAAAAAAAACCCTGTCTGACTAGACCTACTTCACATCTTCAAGGATACCACAGCTGTCCAAACATTGCTTCTTTTTTTTTTTTCATAACAAAACTGTTTATCCGAGAATGATTAATTGCAAACATGTATCAAGCTGCTCAAATAGTTATCGCTTATATGTGTATGTAATACATAGGAAAATTTCTATATTCAGTATTCTAAATGTATATGTTTTACAATAGTATTTGTAAGATGCTTATTTAATTTAAACTCCCTGTGAAACCTTCGAAGGTAGCTCACCGTGGTACGTGATGAGAATTTAATCTAAGTCCAAAAGTAGTACAGCTTAATATCATTTTCTTGTAGAAGTTTTGGAGTTAAGAAGTTCCACGCGAGACCGTTTGCTCTTCTTACAGTTAGGCTACAACTGTCGAAAACAATGAAGCGGACTCCTTGAAAATTTGTGAAGATTTGATAAATTGTTATATTTAAATATCATATGATAATCCGATCAGAGTAAATTACTTTTACTATTATTATTATTACTTTTATTAAGTCCTTACTTTAATTTAATAATTAAACTATAAAACAAATAGTTCTTTGTCCTAACAGAGAAATTTGAACAATGGTCCATTGTGAATATTTAATGATATGGGATTTAGGGGTAAGGATTCTCGACATACTACTCGATGGTGAGTATTTTTCACTGGGGAGAGATTTTGAAAAGAAAGTATAATGACTTATCTATACTTACAATTAGTCAGTAATATTTTTAACACAGCACAACACATACATCGCATATTATAGTTTAGTGTCATATTTTGTTTATTTCGGGTGGAAATACATCCTTTAATTCCCCGTTATCATCGCCATCGGTTTGTTAACTTTCGTTGTGCCCTCTCAATGTAAGGCAAGATTTTTTCAATTATGAGGATTTCTCTCTGTGAATCTTTGGTCGACTGGATGGCAATGGGATAACGTGGAACAGACCTATGCTGCAAAGAGATGACCTGAAGCACTATGCATAATCTACAGGGCGTGTCAGCCGAGTCTAAATGTGCGGCAAGGACGAACAAACAGGATTTACCTAAAATGTTTTTGGTTTAGATTTGATTGACAAACGTAATATAAATTAATATTCTTGAAAAGAAATTATAAAAATATATATTGAATGGAGAAATAAAACTACGAATCAACCTTGATTCCGTCCCGATACTGGTCGATTACTCGGGGAACAAGGTACAGCACTCACAAGGATGCTGTTAGCTCCACTCTTAATGAATAGCAGTCTCCCGGAGTGATCCCTTTCAAAGAACATAGCTTAGTCTAACGAGATCATTACCTGCTCTTGTTACACATCTTTTCCGGTAGAGTTAATTTTTTTTGGACACCTTAAAATTATTTTCATCTTTTAAATTAATATGATTTGCTTCGGATTCAAATGTTTGAATGACTAAGGTGACCTTGATGAATCGAAAAATAATCCATGCGTGCATAAAATATGTGCATTAATTTTTGTTATTGAATGTTCGTGGAGTTGTACGTTAATTAGGAATTACATTCGTAATCACATCGGAAGATGACATTCCGAAGAAATCTAATGACATTCCAAAACGGATTATGTGGGCTAAGAGCTTTACGTATGGTAACTACTAAATATACAATCTGTATTTACTTACCATCCCCAAGCCCTGCGATGAAGCTCCACACTCCATCCAATATCGTAGTTATAATTCGAAATATTGACGCCACATAACATTCAGCCTTACTATTTGCCAAGTAATTTAGTTATATTATAAATAATTTCCTTTTTTTTTTTTTTTGTTATAAACTACTATATAAATGTATGAACGAAAATATATTTCTTAAATGCTAATACAAAAATAAAAGAATCGCGCAATATCATCCTTTAATTGTAAAACTTATTATTGTGTAAATCATTTAATCTACTTGTAGCCAATGAAATAATGAATTAATGTATATACTGTTCCATTTGCCTAAAATCCGACGGAAGTGCCACGTGTTACTTTTTAAAACCCCTTTGCGTGAGAAACTGCAATAAAGAAAACGAGGCGTAGGAAGATAGAGAAAGGTCAAAGCAAATAGTCCTAATTTATTTCTACAATCGTTCAATATGAGCAACGAGGATACCTCAGCAAAATGTTTTCCACAGAAAAGAAATATAAAATTGTACTAGACGACGTTATTTGATGGATTGAAAAAGTATCAAAACTCGCTGTGTTATTAACTTACTGAAAAGAAGCTGATTCTGCAGTGGCTCAGGTAAAGCTAAGGTTTGGTAGGGGTTGAAATTTACCTGATACCTATTATTTACCTTAAGTATTTTTTTTGGTGATACTGATTTATTCACAACTATATATAGAAAATAACTAATTCAACCAGAGGATGATATGGTGAGTGAATAATAAAAACTAATAGGCTTGAATGACGTTTGGGAATCAACATCAAATGATTGCTCCCAATACGAAGGATTATCCTGATAGTAGTGTATTCAAATTAATAAAACCCTACTCCAGTTCCTGCGGAGTCATCGTGGCGTGAGTCTTGTATTGCTAGTCCAAGTATATGAGGACTTGAGGTATCGTGTAGTTTTTGACGGAATTGTCGGAACAGTCTTGAGGCAGGTTTGTACGTGTATAATTCGTGAGTCTACGCGCAAGGTCGCATTTCTGACATACTGCGGTGCACCAGCGATAAGTCGAAGTAGTTCTGATTGAAATCTTATTACTGTCGCTAGGTTTGAATTTTTAGTTGCCCCATATGCCCAGATGGGGTCTAATAAGTGAGTGTATGTCACCAGTGTTTGTGTTAGAAGTAGCCGTGATCGTCTGTATGCGAAGTGGTATAGCAGTTTTAGCCTTTGGTTCAACGTTTGTCTTATTGATCGAGTGTGTGGTTTCCACGGTAGTCGTTAATCGAGTGTCTGCCCAACATACTGTCTCTCTTTGAGATAGACGATGATACAAAAAAAAGTGGGCCATTTATAAGATTATTTTTTAAAAACTATTTCATTAATTATAGATTTCAGTATTTTCCATTGGGCTCCTTTTATTTTTTACATCATTGGGCTATTAATTGGAGTTACTATAAAATAGGTCACGCTTCCACGCAACATATGGTTCGAGCTAAATCCGTGAACCCCATTCAACTATTTGTACGTATAATCTTAAAGGACAAAATACAAAGGACATATTATTAATCACGACATTGATTTGTCGTTGCTTTTAATATGATTAAATTTTTAATTAGTTACCCTTAATAATTTTTCATAGAGTTGGCAGTATTGGCAGCCAAATGGGGCCAACGTCGAGTCTCTAGGTCAAGGAAAAGACAATAGCCAGAACAGGCCAACAGAAAATCGAAAACGTTATCAACGACATCGTACGAAATTAAATATAAAACTTTCATGATTCGTAAATTTTTAAATGAATATTCATATTAATTTTTCACAAATTAAATAAGTCAGGGGGTCTGTAATAGCACTCAGTTCTTAAGTTCAGTATCATGCCGAGTATTAATAAATGGATACAAAGTCATATATAATATTTTTCAGTTGTATAAAAGATATAGTTAAGTGCAGATTAAATAGGAACTAAAAGATATAAATATGTAACTTATACAGCTAAGATTAGTAATAATAACTGACATACAAATCCATACAAACAACATCAACATACATTGCACAAATAATGAGGTCATAAAGAAATTACTTATGAGTTAGTAAAAATCGTGTGAGGTTGTTGTTTGACAGAATTGTCCACATTTTGGTAATGTTGAAATCTGGCTTTATCTTCTGTCAAAGTGGAAAACAGGGACACTTATAAAAAGCTGAGGGATCTAGCATCATCCAGAGTTTTTACCCATAATGCGTAACAAAAACAAATTGTAAAGTGATGTCACGGGGAATTTCACCCTATCGAGCTAAGAAAGAAAGCACTTTCGAAAAGGTTCTATTCCTGGTGTTTTCCTTGTGGAATCCCTTCCTCCTGTCTCTACCTTGTCCAGTGGCCCAGAGGTAGAGCCGTCGGGACTGGGCCGTTATCGAAGGAGGCATATTCACGGGCCCCCGCCCTTGGCCCCGGTCCAAAGCTGTCCATTGGATCTTTTGTTGGCTCTCAGATATCTCTTTCTTCTATACCTCTCTGAATGATTATACGGGATCTTCTTTCTCAGTGGTTTTCAGCTATGAAAAAAATAATTTAGTGCTTATTTTCGATTCTGGACTATTCCTTGCAATTGCCATCTATCTCGGACTTCATTTCTCTTGGAAATATATTCTTAATTATGGATTAAAATTGTGACCAGAGCCAAGAACTAAGAGCCCGGATTTGAACAGGGGAACTTCACATCAGCACTCAATGTGAAATTAGATTGGACTTAAAAATGAGAACCCCTTCAGCAAAATTACAACTTTTGAGAATCCGGGTGATAGAGAAGAACTAATTTACAGTAGGAATTAATATTTACATATAAGTAACTAACACCCACCAGAAAAATAAATATTCAGATTTGTTTAATTTCATTTAAGTAGTTTATGTATTCTAGTTAGAGTTCAAAGTAAATTTTCTATACCTGTCTCAAATTTTCGTGGTAAAGCTAGTGTAACTACTATGTTGCACAGGTATCCGTAGCAAGGTGAACATTCTCAGGCTGGTTGACACTTCGATGCTAATTTTCTGAGGATACTGAGTTAATCTTGTCTAGGGTTGGACGCGGTCGTTCTCAATGTTACCGTGAATTGCTTAGTCTGTGATTACGCAAACGTTTTGACACACGAAATCAATTTTCATTAGAATGATAAGCATGATTATGAAATGATAAGCAAACGAATTAATAAAAAAACACGATTTAAGTGAATGTACTGTCAAATCGTGAAAATTTTTATGTGAGAATTGCTACATTGAATTACAATCATCCGTGGAGGAAATTGTCGAGTGGGCTGGAGTTGTTGTGGAATGTTATCCCCATAGATTTCCTTCACAAAAAGTTCAAACTGAATCATTTTGTGTAGTGTACAACGTACAAATGAGCAAATGTGTGAAAGTTTTCAAAAATCCTTGTTTAATTAGTCATAACTTTTTAGGTATGAAGTGCTATCATATCAGACTTCTACTTTATATTTTATAAGTTGTTTAAAAAAACCCTCAGATTTTGGCAACTTCATGTCGATCTCATGATACTATATTTGAAAATTGAGCGAGGTAGACATATTTTAAAATTTTAAGTGATTTTTCCGGTCACTGGTTAAAATATAAGTTTAAGTTCTTAGCTATGTTGTTGGATTGTTGTAATTATTGATATATATTTTATCTCTTTTGTGGAATAAAACATAGTGTGATGGTGAACTTTCGAAAAATTAAGAAAGATGGTTTTATAGACGATCAATTGCGACAAAAAATTTTAAAAGGAAAAGAAACGTGGAGGCAAATTTTAAAAGCTATTTTGGAGGCAATGCTGAAAAAATAGTGACGCTTTAATAGGAACTTGTGAAAAAATTGGTCATCCCGAATGTGGAAAATTTTTGAACACGATAGAATTAATTACTCATTAAGATCCTTATTTCGCAACATAATGAAAGTCAAAAGAAAAATCCAGTTTATTATTTCTCTCCTATAATACATAATGATATAATTAATATACCAAAAAGTTTAGCCAAAGCAACACCTTCTGAAAATTACATTCCAGAAAAGAGATGGAGCAAAATAAAAAGTATGACTGTATAAAAAGGTACTGAAGATTCGTATGCCATACTCATGTATGGAACTTGGTATGGCACTTTCATAAGTGCGTTACCAAAAAATAAAAAAAAAAATGTGTAAGTTTGAGATATAACACTGATACAACTCAATGGTTAATTTACTGCTTTACAAGAGGTCACAAACGACTTCAGTTTGTTAAATGGACACGCTTTAAAATCATGCCGCAAGATGATCTTAACCGATATAAAACAGAACTAGCACTGAAATATAATGGCGACTTAAATGTTGCAGAATTTGTTTGTGAAATGGAGAGTTTCACATATCAAGCCATGGAAGTTTTTGAAAATTTAGGGGATATGGAAGCTTCGAACGAACAAGACGAAAAAGTACGAACTCTCACTGCAAAACATGTTTCCAAATTTGGACATCGCACCTTCTTTCTTATATTGGACAAGAGCTATACAATATTAATTGAAAAGATGTTGCCAGTTATTAAATATATAACATTAGATTATGACGATATAATAGATGTGTTTGCAAGTGTAAAAGTGAGAAAAAATACTTTATTAAAAAGGCTAAACTTCTTTGAGTTTCAATATATATTTTTATTTTAACGTATACCTATATTTTGTATTTCTTTTATTTTGCCGTCATGAGTATGAATAAAAATTTGTTCTTATATAGGTTATAATTATTCATACAAATACCTTGACAAATACATTATTGTATATGCAGGGAACTCATTTTGATAAGGTTAATAGCACTTAATATATTGCATTTCGTAAAATTTAACTTGTAACACTAAAATTTGTAATTTATTTTTGCCATTAATGGGTTACGGGGTGCAAGTTAGACACTTGCTGGCCCTGCTTAGCACTGGTTTAATGTCACTAAAATTTAATGTCTTTCAAAATTACCTTCTTTAGGTTAACTTTACGATTGTTAGGCCCTTAACCGTTTAAAAATAATAAGAGTTTTAGATATTAAAAAGCTTCTCAGCTACGACTTGACGAGACATTGAGGATTATATTCCATTAGCCAGGCGACTCATTCGACCTAACAGTAGTAGAATAATAGATGGGATCCTCGCGCAAACTTAAAAATTTAGCATTTGCTTCCCCCTCAATTATATCCAGATCACGATGAAATTGGCCTCATAGGCAGTCCTTTGCAATGTAAAATATCAGACCATCGACTGCAACCCTTGGACCCCTCGTGAATTCTCGTCATTTCGGAGGGTTTTTAAAAAAATTAAAATATTCAATAACTCATTTGTTTGTTGATAGTATTATTGTAACGTTCGATATTGCTTTCAAAGCAGGGGATATAAATAAATAAATTTTAATGATGAATACAATTAGATATTTTACTTCTCATTTCCAGGATGTCATTTCCTATCAAAACTCCAGTTTCACTACTAATCAAGGATTAACACCTTTCCATGCATATGAGAATGTAATCATTAGTGGATTGTATTGATGTATGTTGAAAAGAACATGTTTTTTATCCACATCCTCCAATCATACCTATACCTCATACCTCTTATCATACCTAGTTTTTATATTAAAACAATATTTATAAATACCACCAGATATAAGGCACTGGGGGGAGGGGGGTGCCTCCTGAGGAGAGACTAGGCTCTGTCCTCGTCCTTGCATGATCAAGCTATTAGCTCCCATTGGTGGGCTCCCCAAATAAGTTTAAATATTCAAACATCGGCGTTGTTGACCTGAGGGGTTTCACGAAAATACTTCCCAAAAAACAAACTACCACTAATAATAATGATATTGATTTCAGGTTGTGGTAGAGTGGTTCCTGGACGGTCGAGTGACCCGCATATCCGTGAGGAGCTTCAGAAGAGACGATTTCCCGCCAAAGGAAGGACCTGAGTTGGGCTCCGTCTTCCTGGTCCCGATGTACGGTGGCATTTGGACCCTCTGTCTAGCTCTTAACGGTGAGTCCAGTCATCAACTTCTTTGCATATTGAACCTATTCAAATTCAAATAAATTTAATTCCAATATTTACTTGATCAAAATAATCTTTAGATAATATGCAATGTACCTAGTCTAAAAAAAAAAAATCTGAATGTATACACATGAATTTATGCACTAAGCATGTTGGGGTAATTTATCTATGTTAGCTATGTTTTGAAGTGATGATTTCTCAATATGTTGACCCTTATCTATAATAATAGGGATTATGGCTTTTGAAATTTTTAAGATATAATCAGCTTTGGATACTTCAAGTGAATTAACTATTCTGGTATATCATGGTTTGTCCAATATTATTTTTAGAAACTGTTTTTCTATTATTTGAAGTTTGCTGAAATTGATATGTCTGACTCTACTAGAAGATGCGTTAGGTTGGTGTGGGCTTAGTTTTAAAATCAAAAAGTAAGTAATTAATCTGGGTACTAAGCTTATAATTTCTTTGGATCAATGGGAATTGATATATCCTATATATATATAGGAGTAAATTGGATATATATATGCGATTATGCATATATGGTTTAGTTGTGAAAGTGAGTACATGGTCTAGATAAACCCCAAGGTACGTCATGAACCTGAGGATAGGATTTGTATAAGGACTACATAAGAAAATGCAATTGTAGGAGCTAGCGTTCTGAGACAGGGAGTGCTAATATTACGAAACCAATGCAACCTTTATTTATACTACTACTCTCACTCTCAAATATCATGAGCGGCTTAAGAAAGTTTTTTTAATTGGAGTGGGATATAGTAATTAATGCTCGATATTTGGTGGTCAGTAGCACTAATCACTAAGCCACAGAGCCGGTATATTATCTGTTAATAATGAGACCACTCTCATTAGACGAGGATTTACGGTATAATAAACAAGGCTGTGACATTTGAGATGTGTGTCATTGTACTCTCTAATCGAGAAAATGCATAAAGTAAAAAACGTGAAATGAAATAAACTACAAGCTCACAAGTCATAGAGTGAAGTCAGTGATATACATACATCAAAAGACGTATTTGAAAGTCTGAATTTATGTAAAATAACTTCAAATGTCTTAAGGATTGTGGAATGGAATAGTAAAATTATAAAACAGCTTTATTGTCTTTCCACAACTGATAATTTCTTCTTAATTGAAAAAGCGTTTTCGACGCTCCAAGCGGTCATCTTCAGTTGTCTATACAATAAAATAAAAAAGTCAAATGATGTAAAACTTTTACCTGCGCAAAGAAACTTATAAACAAAAAATTAGGAATAAAAATATTTAATATGAGGGAAATATATCCATAAATATATAAGTTAACGATCGTCAACGAAAAACGAGAAGAAAAAGGAAAGAGGTTGAATGTAGTTACTGAACGAGAGTTGTCACAAGACTGTTTTTATTTGAGCTTTTAAAGCCTCTCTAAATACATTCGGGATGTTTACATCCCGATGACTTAAGGATTAGGCTGGCTGCCTACGACGTCCGAACCTTAACTCCCCCCTGCCAGTTTACGCATATCTCTTCGTAAACTCCAAGGTCCGCCGCACTCAGCACACAGCCTGTAATCCCTTACATCACGTTTACGGTCTAATATATTCATAGTCCTCACAAAAAAACAAAGAAAAGAGATAATACAGAAATAAAACAAAAATAATAATAACAAAAAATAATACATTCGCCCTGGACCCGGTGGCTGCCAGGTAAAAAAAAATGGAACATCCACAATATAAATAATGAAAACAAAAACTCTCTCTGAGCAGCACATGTGAATGTGAACATGTGAAACATATGATTCCGGATCAGTTGCTCCGTATCGGATCGAGGGCACACCATCTTACGCACATTCAACACCCTCCCCCCTGTGTTGGGAGTTTCAACTGTTCAATGTGAACGGTTCGCCTCTTCTTTGGGGTGGTCATACTCTCGATGGTCACGAGATTATGTTCCCGAATTATGATGACCTTAAAGGGCCCCTCATACCGAACAAGTTCCTTACTACGATTTGACACGACTTTTCTGTACACAACGGTCCCAATCGATATTGCTCCTATGCGATCACGCACCTTCAAATTTGCCCGTGCCACGCGCTTGGATTTTTCGCGCATAATCTTATCGCGTACTTTGTACCACATCTTTCCGAGCTGTATGTGGGTGTTATGGAGCTGTGCCACCATTCCCTCATCCGCCACCGTCTCTGGCCAGTTCCTCGGTCTCACTCGTAATCCAAACAAAATTTCGAAGGGTGCTAACCCCGTCGTGGCATGTATCGAGTGGTTGTATGCCGCCACCGCCATTGGCATCGCTACGTTCGCCGACAGGCCTTTATCCACCTGGTACACGCGTAAGTGGTCGCTGAGGGTGCTGTGTAACCTTTCGATGGTTCCCCTGCTCTTGGGATGCCCGGGGGTATTAAAATGCCATACCACATCCCGTTTTTGCATTTCGGCTCTCACGGTTGCATTGTCAAACTCCCGTCCCCCGTCCGACGAGATCCTCTCTGGTATGCCGTAGAACTGAAACCATGTGTTGAGGGCTTGTAATATGGAATCTGATGACTTGTCTCCCACCGCGTAGGCCATAGCCACTTTGCTAAATGGGTCGATGATAGTGACCCACTTAAAACCCCGCCACGTGAAGGTGTCCACTTGAATCTCCGTCAGTGGTGCTTCTGCCGTGGGTGATTCCTCCTGGAGTCCCTGCGGGGGATGTCTATCATATTTCGTCTTCTGACAAACTTCGCATGCTCCGATTACCTCCTGAATAGTCCGCTGCATCCCCCACCAAAAATAGCGCCTTCGTAGTGCTTGTGCCGTCTCCTGCCCACCGCGGTGGTTGGTTTTTCCTTGGTGATACGCCAGTGTTACCTCGCGTTGCTGTTCCTCGTCCCGCAGGGTTTGGACCACGGAAAGACACCGAATGAACGAGCGATCCACCCCCAACAGCTCTTTCTGCCACAGCTTTTTAATTTTGTCCCACACAGTCTCGTTGCCCACGAATAAATGGTGTGTTTTGCCGGGTTTGGACACGTCCTTGAGAGCCTGACAAATTTGATCTCCTCGAACTCCCGGTGGTGACCAAATCGTCGCGATCTGACTCCTACCGTACGTACTATGGAGTATTTTCAGAGCACCCGATGTTTGAGTTTTCCATATGATCTGCCTCCGCTTATCATTGATAATTTCGTCCGTCGTCTCCATATCACGCGGTCTCTCTCCTATAGACTCGTCTGATGGTGTGTCCGCACTCCTGTCACTATCTTTCCGCGTGCTGCTCCTGCCCGCTTCTCCAGGCGTCCATTCCTCAATGAACTGCCTCATACCGCTCGATGTTTCCCCTTCTTCTATGGCGTTCACCATAATAGCGCGCGACAGCCAATCTGCCACGACGTTGTCTTTGCCTGGCTTATATACAATATCCAGATTGTATTGGGCTAAGAATTCCTTCCACCTTGTTACCCTTGAGGAGGATTCTTTGAGTTTTCCGACCCATTGAAGAGGTCGGTGATCCGTATGTATTCGAAACCTTCTGCCAAATACATACGGACGGAAGTGCCCAATGGCCCACACTATCCCGAGGAGTTCTCGTTCCAGAGCGCTGTACCGCGCCTCCGTGTCCGTCAGGCGTCTGCTCGCGTAAGCCACCGGTCTTTCCCCGTCTTCGCCTTCCTGTGACAATACTGCCCCCAAGGCATAGTCGCTTGCGTCGGTGGTGATCGTGAAATCCTTCTCAAAGTTAGGGAAAGCCAAAATCGGCGCCTCCTGCAAACGTGCCAAGCATTTGCGGATATTCTGCTCTATCAGCGGCGTGATCATTATCCGTGCTCCTTTCCGTAGTAAATTGTTAATGGGTACCATATATTCTGCCATGTCCGGCACGAAACGGCGGTAGTAATTGAGCGTGCCCAGTAATCTCCGAATCCCTTTTACATCTTTTGGCACCTCCATTCTCTGGATCGCTTCTACTTTCGTCGAGTCTGGTTGAACCCCGTCCTGTGAGATTGTGTGCCCTAAAAAACTAATCTGCTCCTGCCCCAGTGACGATTTGTCTATTGACAGTTTCAACCCGAAATCCCTTAATCTCTCAAATACGTTCCGGAGGTGTTGAATATGTTCCGATTCCGTTCGGCTGAAGATCAGCAGGTCATCCATGTAAATTTGGCACATATTTTCGTCCATTCCTCTCAGAAGTTCGTCCATGAGACGCTGAAAGGTTATTGGAGCATTTTTGAGACCGAACGGCATTCTCGTGAACTCAAAATGCCCTCTTTCAAACGAAAACGCCGTTTTATGTTGGTCATGCGCAGCTAGTTTGATCTGATGGTACCCTGCTTTTAGGTCCAATGTGCTCCTATATGGGATCTGGCTCCAATCGTTGTCATCTTCGTTCATTTTTACTTCTTCTTCCCTTGCGCTAGCATCTATCATCGCCTGGGCGCATTCGAGGAACGATCGCTCATTAGGGAACCCTTCCTTCCTTCCCGTCTCCTTCGCTAATTGTACCTTTAAGATTGTTGACAGGAA
Organism: Acanthosoma haemorrhoidale; assembly: GCA_930367205.1. Classification (NCBI taxonomy): domain Eukaryota; kingdom Metazoa; phylum Arthropoda; class Insecta; order Hemiptera; family Acanthosomatidae; genus Acanthosoma; species Acanthosoma haemorrhoidale. The sequence goes on along the minus strand of OV884011.1, from coordinate 121,115,257 downwards.
TCCCATCCTGCCCTCCACTTCATCGGCGCTAGTTGTCTCCCTCATTTTCTCATTTATTTTATTGTAGCGGACAACCAGGACTGCAGCATACTGTCCACTATTCTGTCTCGGAGATTTCATTTCTCGAAACATTTGGAATATATCCTCCTCTGGGGTCCATCGTCCCCCCCCCATATGCTTTTTTCAGTCTCGTCTTTACTATCTCCCACGGGGTTTCCTCGTCCGCCTGTATCAGGTTCAGCACCTTCCTTTTCACCCTGCACACCAGGTCTGCCTTTATTGACTTAGCGTCACCTGGGTCGAGTAACCCTTCGTCCATCTTGGCTTGTATCCTCTCCATAATCCTATCTCCACCTTTGAGAAAATGATTTAACTCACCTATTTCCCCAGAAAATTTTTCGAGGTCAGAGATCATTTTCCTCATGTCCTGTGACGTCACTGCCCGCACCTTCATCCACGCCAGTGTGTTCGCATGGGCTTCAGCCATGGTTTCTTTAGGTAACTGTGGAACTTCAAACGCTGCCGGCCGCAATTCCACCATTACCTACTTTAATTAAATCACACGAAAGTGAATAAGAAGGAAAAAAAAAACAAAAACCAACTCGCACGTTAATGACTCGAACCCACTCCGCTCCCGGGTTTCGGCACCAGTTAACGATCGTCAACGAAAAACGAGAAGAAAAAGGAAAGAGGTTGAATGTAGTTACTGAACGAGAGTTGTCACAAGACTGTTTTTATTTGAGCTTTTAAAGCCTCTCTAAATACATTCGGGATGTTTACATCCCGATGACTTAAGGATTAGGCTGGCTGCCTACGACGTCCGAACCTTAACTTATATTTACCTATATACATGTTACAAAATCTCATTAAATCATCCTTTCATATCTTAATTTAAATAAACAATAAAATCAAACATTATTTAACACTTTTTATTAATACTCCCACCAAAGTAAAATAACTAACAAAAAAACAAATATAACATAAGTGTGAATTCAATGCAAACGTTACTCCCTAGGTTACTCCAAGCCCACCATTAACAAGGTATGTTTCAAGTATTAAATGCCCTAGTGCTTGTTTCTCCAGTTTCCATAATGAACATTAGCTTTTGTTAATATGGTTGTGGCTTGTGAGGTTCTTATTAATTCTCAATTTCAACCTTTCCTTAATCGTTTTATGAATAATGGATCACCCCAGCTGAAGTTGTTTAAAAAAATCGCGTTGTTTCAGTTTTTACCAGAAATAAACACAATGAAAGCTTGCTCTGACGTAGGACGTTTAACCTTATGTTCAATTAAGAAATTACATTTGAATTTCGGGCCAGTGTTAGCTCACGCAAAACTATCATTATAAAATGGCAGTCCAAATAAACCAGCATAATACTTGAATTATAAAATAAAAGAAATAATAAAGTCATCTTTAATGTTAAAGAAATGAATTTTGAAGTTACTTGTTGTTTTTGACTTTTAATTTATATTGACAATGGTTTAACAATTGTAGAATTGTTAAACGTTTCAATGTTTTGCTTCGAAGCTAAAAGCCATCCAGAAAGAAGGAAAAAGTCAGTTTAAAAAGAATTCCTGCAGGGAAGACCATTACTTTCTTATGGCTGATATATGAAGCTGGTTCGTAAAGCAGAAGATAAACGTCATACTTTGCTGAAGTTAGTGAGCCATGGACCCATTCATACACACATATCTCCCCTCTTTAGCTGGCACCTTTTCTACTATACAAGCCCCTTAAACCCGCAGTATCCGGTTCTATATTGTTTAATGCTTAATAGCAGTACCTTTAGTGAGTCGCGAATAAAATGTATCAAATAAAGGGGGGGTTTAATCATTTACTAGAACCATTATAGCACTTCTGAGGTTATTAACACTGCAGGAACATTGAATTCCATAAGCATATGAAATACAACAGCATATAACAAATTGATGCCTTTATTATGTTTTTTCTAAGATGCTTGATCAATTTGATTGTTCATTAATTGATATAATATCCACACCCTAGTATTGTTGACCCTATTTCAAGCAGTTTGGAGGTAATGTTTTGCTGCATAACAGTTTTTCTCTATGTTTATAAAGCATTTGACAGGGTGAACCATGATGGTATTCTGCAAATTTATGTAAATTAGGAGTATAATTATAAACATATTGTAGCGACCGCTAACTACATAAGTTAAATCACCCTATACTCTAGTACATATATATTGTAAGCAAAAGTAAAATAACAGGAACTAAATGTATTGTAAATAATTGTAAAGTGCTAAGCAATAAAACACGGAAGTCAAACAAGTCATAAACAGCCAGGTACACACCGGCCCAAGAGCAAGGTGGCCAGGGGTACCACCTGACAGCCATAAACAGTCGAAAACTAAGCGACCCTTTTAGGCCTCTCTACCGGTTACGCGCCTTGTGACAGGTGTGCGCGGGAACCACTGCCGGATTAGACCCTCGCAGCCACCCGGCAGAAACAGTATTTAAACCAGGGTTTCTGGCCCTGTAAACCAGTCTCCTTGCAGACTCTCTGGCGACCTGTACCCGTGACTATGCTTGTTTAGCTTCCGCTCGAACTCTTACCTTATTAGGCTTACCTTATTCTTTATGAAACCTCTGTACCTCTTCTCTTGAACATAGTGCATTGTCGGGGCACATACCTATCATAAAATGGATTCAGATAGTAACGCCGTCTGGAACGATTGTCCGGGTTATTAACTCGAACAATCCGCACTTGTCGCCAGGGTTAGGGTGATCAGGCACCTCCCTAGTGACAACCCGACACATATAATCCTTCTTTCTTATATTTCTTTTCGTTTCTTTCACGAATATCATGATGCCCCTACTCCTTCTACTGTATATTTCTGTTAAAAATAAGATGCTCCACAAGTAAGTATTCTCAGCCCTATCATTTGCTCTGAATACACAGCAGATACCTAAACTACCTTTTGGCAAGAAATTTCTCTACTCTGGGCTCTAGACCCCAAAAGTATACTTTTTAGAAGGGACATTTCTTCTTGAGCCAAGAGTTGAGAAACAGAATGAAAATTAGTAGGAGTAATCTTGTGTCTTTTGTAACACAAAAGGTGATTGAAAAGTATTTTTAAGAAGTCCTGTTGCCTGATTTGTGTCAAAACATTTCTAAAACCAATTTTCATAGTTTGCATCTGATCAGGCATTTCCTAGACTTAAATAATGAATAAACTATAAACAGTAATCACAAAATTGATGAAAATATAAACTTGTAATTCATATGCTCAATGGAAACTTAATTATTTTTTATTTCTGAAAAAAAATACACTTGCTCTGTTAGTCTAGCTTCATGAGCAGAATATTTTTTCTCAGTAGGCAACTATACACGAAAAAATAAAAATGCCTACAATTATTGCATTGGTATTTAAGATGAGCAAGAATTCCATGTTAAAAAAAACGACGTAAGGTCAGGAAAATCTGCTACGCACAGAATTCTAGGACCTAGCCTGAATCAGAATGTCTAATGACCACTACTGAAGTGAGAAAAACACCTTGCTTTACAAAACAGCGAGTTTAAAATTATACTGGGAACAATTCACTTCGTATTAACTAAAATAGAACTATAAAATAGAAGCGGCAGATGGTACAGATTAACTATGCATTCGCTTTGAGTTTTAAACCACCGTTCCTAATATCCTGGACCTAACTATAGTTGATAACCTTGACCAATAAAATATAAGAGGATGCAACGGAAATCGAAGTTCTAAGTTAGGTGGTTTATATGTTTTTATCTACACCTTCCGATCATAGCTCGTGACCTATAAAACACTGTCTACAACCACCGCCTGTGTTCAGGGGAGTTCTAAACCTTGTACTATCTTAGGCTCGCATCGGTGGGTTCTCCAAATGAGTTTAAATATACAAACAGGGCTTTTATTTATTTCATCGAAATAAGTTCTATTAGGCAGTTAGCTTCAAGTTTTATTTATAAATACGTTGCTTAACAGCTGAGGAAACTAAGCTACAAGATTTTTATAAGAAAAGAAATGATTTCCTGGTAATTTTAAGAACAAGGAAATCCTTTATGAGATCATTCAAGTCAAAAGTAATATAGATAGTAGGAAATCACGGTAAACAACAAAATTGAGACAAATTAAAACAAATTTTGTCATTATATTACGTTTTCCTATTATTTATCATAAATAAAAATATGCTATCCTATTAAAGCTCAGCTAACAGTAAAACGAAAAGAGACCCAAGCAGAACTAACAATTGATAGTTAAACATAAATGTAGGTTGAGTGGATAAACTATGAGTGGAAACTACATTTCCTACTATGCTATGTAATGGGTAATCACACGATAACGAGGAAATGACGTAAGTGTTTACGGAAGGATGAATTTTGATAATGGCGTATTGTTAGTTGCATTCGTGAATTAAAAGACTTTTTATTTTATAAACTTTCAAAGGACCATTGACTTGTAATGTACATCTCAATTCTACATATAATATGCGCTAAACTACTTTTAAGATGGATCCTTCTCTATAAATTAATTCTAATAACTATTTGAACTAATCTAGATAGTTCCTTAATACTACCTCAGCAAACTCCTCTTCACAGTCTCGGTTTAACAAATGTTTCAGGCATCAAAAGTCGAAAATCTCAGGTTACCGGCCACCTTGGCTCTTAATCAATTGTATATGGCTATGAGAACATTAAGCTTAGTTGATGTCATAGTTTTGTCATCTGCCCAGTCACATTAAGTTAATCCTCTAAAAATCAATAAAAATAACAAATTCAACAAACCCATAACCAACCATGTCGAATCTAATAGTCTAATAAATGGAGCACGTAATTCTAACAAAGGAATAACCAAATAAATAATAAATGATACCACCTCCTAGGTGAAACCAAGAAAACCAAAAAATTCTTTCTTTGGTCTCCGGGTATGTTGAAGTTGATGACCCAAGCAAAAATAAAATAAATTACGTTTTAAAAGGCGAGTTTTTCACCGGATCCAAGAACACAGGAGTGTTTTTAAAGGACATTATAGTCTACAACCAAATGTAACTAATTGTGATTTTTTATCAAGGTGATGTAGGTGCGTTTTCTGTAAAAACGGATTAGTTTTGGTGATTATATTCCCTAAAAAAAAATCGCAATAATTGTATTTACTGTTTACTTAGGTACTCGTTAATGGATAATTTATAGTATCACATCAAAACAGAGAAGATGACTAATTATTGTTAAATATAATTAATTAATTATCTCTTGCTGTCAGTGGGAGGTTTCGGCTAGCGCCCTAGTATTATTAATTAAAGCCAAGATTGCAGTAAATTCAGACGTCTCTACCACAACCTGTTCCCAACCTTGGAAGCTCATCTAAGGGTTGCTCTATTAGATATCCCTGCTTAGAAAGTCCATCGTTTTCGATGAATCAAACTTTTATTTATTTTTTTAAAGCTTTCTATAATTAGAAATTCGTAAGGGCAATAAATAATAATACAGCATGAGTAGATCGTCCGATTTTGAAACAGCTAACTTGGCGTTAGCTCTCTCTTAACTTGTTGGAGCCCAAAATGTTGAAGAGTTGAGGTCAAATGTCTTCAGGGTACTTGAAAAGCTTCAAAAAGCAGGACTCACTGTGTCAATCAAGAAATGTGAGATCGGCAAGAATTCAATTGAATACCTTGGTTACAGAATAGATGATAAGGGTCCGCATTAATCACAAGGTTCCTGCAATTTTTGAGGCACCGATACCAGAGAACATCAGGGAACTCCAGCGTTTCTTGGGAGTGGTTTATTTCCTGTGAGAGTTTTTGCCTCATCTGACGACAATCTTGTCTCCGCTTAACTTTATCGTTTACTTTAAAAGGGACAGCCATGAAGTATAGTGATGCGTGTGCTTAAGCTCTCAATAAAATCAAGAGGATCATTCAAAATCAACGAAGTCTTGTTCATTATAACCCGAATCACCCTATTCGTATAGTTGTGGATGGAGCCGAATTTGCATTGGGGGCAGTGATCTAACAGCGATATCAAAATGGAGTAGAGAGGCCATTAGCGTTTCCCAGCCGAACACTGTCTCAAGTCGAGAAGTCATACTCACAACTACATAAGGAGGGGGAAGATTTGATGTTCAGAATTAGTAGGTTTTATAATTATTTGTATAGACGGAATTTCATTTTAGTCAACAGTTATATAATGCTAAGAATATTGTAATGGTAATATTATATATAATGCTAAAAGTGGAAGCAAGTCCCTTCTAGTGTTTACCTGCCTCGTGACTTCATGAAAGTCACTGGTGTTTCCTGTTATTTTTTAGGTAAGCCTCCACATCCCTCCCTATTCCGGAACTACCCTTCTCTTGTACACATGTATCTCAGCTTTACCCCAGTCCCCACTTGATTCCCAGACACTCGTCCCTAAACATCCGACCCAGTATGTAGTAACGTAACTCTTAATATTTGTATATACCAGTGTTTTGCTTGTACTTCATAACAAAGCTTTTCTTTATTTTCTTTTAAAAGACTTTCCTCTACAAAGGTTATTCAACTAACGATAATCGTCCATTACTATCAATTTTTGGAGCAAAGATTCGTATTCCGGCTTGTGCAGCCAATCGCGTAGCTTGACTGCGCTGATCCTAGATTTCAGCACTACTTGCGGAAGAAGATTATACTGTTATTGGAAAACAATAGTCTCGTTGTGGCAACTGCGTTGCGTCAAGAAGTCCTGAAAGAGCTTCATGCCTTTCATATGAGCATGGAAAACGTAAAATCCCAAGGTCCTGAAGTCGCAAGGTGACCAAATTTGAACAAGAACGTGGCTAACCGTTCCAAAGTAGCTTTAGTATCATGGAATGGCCAGCAAAACCTGTTTGTGTTACGTGTTGATATTTTCCAAATTAGAAGGGAGAGATGTGGGATATCGTTTTTTAATATAGTTAAATTATCATCATTTATCTCATAAATTATCTCATAGTATCGATTGTATATGAGGTTGAGGTGGAGGCTAGGATGATTTTTGTTGGTAGTGAAATGTTCATTTAGTCAAATAAAACTTATCAGTTTCGTATACACTGCCCCAGGACGATGTTCTCTGGTCAGTAATGACCCTGATGCTGGTCTCTGAGGGTTTTCTTCAGCAAGTCTTCTTACAACATTTTCTGCACATATTCCCACTCCCCAAGTTGTATGAAGAATTAGAGCGGTCTAAGTAGCAGTTAAAAACCGATTCCGAAGTGTGTAGTACAATAAACAGATAATCTCTTGCCTCTGTCACTCGCGGCTGACCTGATCCCGGATCTGGAATTGTGCAAAGCTGTCTCACGGTAACGTATAATTGTTCTCCGAACAGTAGTCTCAAGTAAAATAAATGGACGAACAAACATCAAAACCAATTTTTTGAATTAAAGTTTTAAAAAAACCATTCGCTAAATTTTTAGAGGTCATAATAGAAATTTCTGAATAATATTTTTAAAATGAATTTTTTTGATATATTATTAGCCCCTCCTCACTGAAAACGTTTTATATTAATTAAAAAAATAATGGAATGCCGAAATACTTTTATTAAGAGGCAAATATTTGATTTGAAGTGCGTCATTTAATTTGTAGAGCAGTGTAGTTATTCAGTGTAGTTGTGTTTTATTATTATTATGTATATTGTCATTTTTTAAGACATCACAACATGATAATCCCTTTAAAGTACTAATTAAATATCCAGCTTTTATTTTCAGCGGTATCAAAAGTTGACCTATAAAAATTGTCCCCTATTTTTTTTCATTACCTCACTACATATAAGAACTTATTGTAGATTTCGATTATTGTTTTTCCAACAACAACTGGTTAAGCTCCACACCTTTGGACAATCCGAAGGGTGAGTTTGAGGTTTTGGCCACCTCTTCGGTCACGCTGTTTCCTCTTGTAAACTGATGAGTCCCATCAGTCCTCCTTGTAAATCCATGAGTCCCATGGATAACTCCAGAGCAAATATGTGTACCCTTCCTATCTTAGATGAACTAGAAAAGAGAGTGAAAACCATGAATGAATAAATATGAATAAAGTTTTCGGTCGGTTTTCGGTTTTCGGTAAAATGTTAGAATTTACGGGTTTATTCTTTTGGCCCTCGTGAACGTGGTCAATTGAATTTCCTTATTTACCCTCTATATCTCTAGTCGCTGTTCCTACATTATTTTCGATCACAGTTGCTCTTCTAATCCCCCAAGATAATCGGTAAAGTATATAAAGAACTTAAGATGTGGAAGAGAGAAAAGAAAGAAATAACAAATTCTAGGTCAAATCCGAAGGGTGGGCCAACCTAATATAATAGAACGAAAAAAACCCCAGCAAAAATGGTTCAAAGCTCGGCGGATTCAAGTATTCCTTCTAAATTATACATGGTCACAGCACCAAGACGACCATCTTGCCCCAGATATCTTCCTCGCAGTTTCCACCATGTTGAGGGGGTTCTGTTACCAAAATCGTATAATTTTTACTTTTCTGTAAATAAGGTGGTTCAGAAACTACATCGAAGCTTAACTTTGGTTTGCTGCCAAACGGTTTCTACTGTCTACACTGTTGTACGCTAAACGAAAGTTGTATTTAAACTAATTATGTATTTATCTAATATTTAAACTATTCAGCCAAAGATCGTAGTTTGATTGAGATGCCCTTAATCCCCAAATGAACGGTTTTCATATATAATTGAGCTCAGTTCACCTAAGGATTTTTTATTGCAAATTCCAATTTTCTAGGTCGTACGCAATAAGTTAAGTATAGTGTAGTAATACTTAAAACGTATATCATTCGGATGGATTAAAGACTCTTAAAATTTTTTTTCTGAATATTAGCATAAGTTCAAGCAAAATATTTTAGCTGAAGGATAAACTGTGTCATTCATCATAATTATTAATTACATGTGTGTTTAATGTGGTATAATTAATTGTTTGCATGGTAATTGGATTATATAATTGATTTCGTCTCAGTCATAGTGTCATCTCAGACAGCAAACATTTCAATTTCATTGTAAATAGTAAATATTGGCAGAAAATGTATATTTAACCTCCACCGAACCAGATAATGTTTACCTCTTTGCATATCTGATGATACATTTACCTAGCTAAACAAATTTTATACAAGAACAGACTTTACCACGATACTTGGATAACTAATATACCCACAAACAAAAGTGACGTACGAAAAATTCAAATATTTGCTTTTTTAATTAATATTAAACGTTTTCAGGGATAAGGATGAATATGAATGAGGAACAATTTTCATTTTAATTTCTTTTTAATTTAAAAATGGTTTTAACAGTCGAGAAAATAGCCCGTAGAAACCAGTATCATCTCGTATGGAATTTGCTTGGCAACATCTTTTGTGGACTGAAAACGAATGAAAACGCGAGCCGTTTTGAGGTGAATCATGCACTAGATGGGTTTACTGAAGGCCTGGTGAGCGCATCGCTGAGTTTAATGTCACTGGAAGAGTTTGGTGTAAGGTGGTGTACAAAATTACCTTATCGGCAGTCTTTGTGCTGAGGCGTTATTTCAGTTCTACTACATTTTTAGTTGAAGATAAGCATATAATAGATAGAAATAGTAGATTGTCATGACAATGACCAGTTTCTCGAATCATGCCCTAAGCGACTGTGAATCTCGCACTCATAGTCAGCCTCCACTGGCTCGGTGACGTGGGTGATGGAGGAACGTGGGGGATTTCCCAAGCCTCCGCTTCCTCTTTCGTATACGAGGGAGGTGACAACCATGCGGATTTAGGAGATCTTTTGGCTGTTTGTAAATATTATAGAATGAGCAACTGAATGAAGAACTGTAAATAGAGTATGAATGAGATCATTCATCACAATTTGTTATTGTAGGCGTATTACTTATAAGGCGCATTGTAATTTTATCGCAATAAAGGTTTATCTAGTGTATTTCAGTCAACGACTAACTTCATTTCAGGAGGAATGTAAAGACTGGCTCTCTTAGTATTAGTGTATTCAGTATTTTTTTTCTATTAATATCGTCAGATTTTATTTCTATACTTCCCAAGTTATTGATCAATTCATTGAACATAGGGAAATAGGCACATCCCCCTAGCGCCTACCGTGGATTAATGGTAGCACGAGGGTCTATGGTGCATTAAAGCTTACATTTAAGAATCGACTTTTTTTTTTTTAATAATATTGATAATGCAAGATACGTTTATACCAACAACTAGTGTCTCAAAATAAAAAACTGTCAAGATCTCTTGGCACAACACCAACTCCGTCGCCAATTTAATGAAAACCAAACAGGAATATGCTAATAAATTCTTCCACAGCTGGATGGACATACCATCTATGCCAAGCAAGAGACAGAAGAACCGTCAACGAGTCTTCATACTTCACACCAAACAGTTTCGAGGTGCTGAAACATTCAGAAGTAGAATCATTAATATTTGTCCAAATTATTATCAATTTTAAATTTTTATGCTCACAATTAACAAAAGTTGTAGGTACGGGCAAATACACATGTCTAAATCGATCACTATACTCTCCCCATACGTATAGATCTGTCATAAAGTATTTGGAAGATACAAAGGTTGATTTCCATACATATCAGCTAAACCAGCAGAGATCACTAATGGTGGTGAGGAGAAACCTGCCTCCCACTAAACCAGCTGACGAAATTAACAATGAGCTCAAAACTGTTAGATACAAAGTTCGTCAAATAACAAATGTGTTGCGTGAGGACAGGCAACAAGAAGAAGCGATTTAAACGGCGATACCTTTGCTCTTTGCAGACCTTTGCTGACATCTGGAGTAGAGAAAATCTACGATTATACAAGAATACAGCTCGAACTGTACACCAAACACGACATAACTGTCTGGCATATCGGTACACCAAAAACGAACTGTCACCACCCTCTCAGGTGTGTAAAGTCAGTGGGCAGCACAAGAATGAATTGTGCAAGAAGCCCCTGAAATCGCCTGCATTATGCGTTCTCTTCCAACAAGGCCAACTATAAGAGCTGCGAGGCTTACAGGACCCTGAAGTCGAGTAACGAACAACGTCGTCGGTCAGAAGAAGAAAAGCAATAAGCCATAGGCAGCAAAAGAAGTGGTCCAGCCAGAAATTTTAGGCCTTCCGTCTCTTTTGATGTTTTAATGAATATCAGTCACAGGCCCCTCCTCCTCGTCCGCAAGTTCCTCTTCCCCAGCATTCCATTCATCCCGGTAACAGGCAAACCCAATCCCATTCCTAAACAGAAATTTCTCGTATTCCTCCACATTCAAGCTCCTCAGATCTCACTATATTAACTCCATTCTTTACGGAGTTCGGAACCCTAATTACTCCTCTCATTTCCCGTTCAAACACGTCTCCTACCTTATCCCCATAAATGCATCCTTAGAACTTCAAATCCATTCTCCTTTGGAGTGTGAATGGTATTTGCGAAATTAAAGCACTACTCCACCACAAGAACATTGACTTAGCTCTCATTACTGAAACAAAACTTACGAGTAAACGACCGTTTGTAATTCGACAGTGCCAGAAAAATCACCCAGATGGAAGAGCACACCCAAGAACCACTGGCATTGTTCATAGCTCACTATCCCACCACATAGTGCCTTTGGTAGCACATGATTTCCTTTAGTCAAGTGCAGTGTCCATCAGCACCTTCACTTACCTCCTCACCTCGGTGCATTGTCCTCCCAATAAATCCATTTTCGATTCCCACTTCATCTTCTTTCTGGACCCTTTCGGGCATCGTTTCCTTTTGAGTGGGGACTTTAACTCAAAGCACCAACATTGAGGCTCATGGTCCACAAATACACATGAACGCGCTTTGATGTCTGCACTCACACGGAAAAATTGCCGAATGATATCTCTCCTAACACAATCACCTCTTAGCCATCTGATCTCATCCGAAATCCTGATCTCCTTGACTTCTTATTCTACAATAGTTTAGGAAAACCAAACTATTCACTCACGCGCCTCGATGACCTCTTCTACAAGCGTAGCTCTTTTATTCTAAGCATTTCTCTACGACCATTCACAAACTTTCTCCTTCTTCATTTATTAGGGCACCAGGTCATTGGGACCACTTCCACCAGCTTCTTACAGATTTCGTAGATATCAAAGTGTTGCTGAAAACATCCCAAGACCTATACGTTGCAGAGCATTATTTCACTCTGACCCAGAGGTCGGCTTGGGAGGCATCGTTCGCAACGAAGATCTTTTGTCTCAGCATCTCAAAGTGCATATCCACTCAAGAATAGTGTGGCAAAGAACCCGATATCCTGCTGACGGTCGCTGGTACCATCATTATTGAAGATTGGTAAAGCGGCATTCAGCATAGTTCTGGTCCAATTCATTTGATTCCCACCCCTCTTCTATGTCTAAAAAGGATCATTCTTTGTGGAATCTAACTTAAAAGATCTTAAAATATCATCCTGTTTCACACCCAATCCGTCGTAGTGATGGATCCTGGGAGCTTCGGATGAGGAAAGGCCGGAAGAATTCGCTCTGCATCTTTCCCGTGGTTTCACGCTTCACCTTAGACATCAAAACCATACTCATTCCACAACTGTTGAAGATTTCCTCACGTCACCCATATCTCTCTCACATCTGCCAAAAGCCGTTAATACCTCTGAGGTCAACTACCTTCTGAAAAACTTACCTACCTAAAATAGGGCCTAAAATAGCCGTTGTCTGCATGGAAACAGTCTCTTCCAAGAATATGTTAGTTTAGTGGGGCGGGTAGTTCCAATGGGAAGGTCGTGGAGGCTGACAGTGCCTGTATAAAGCTAGCAAGAATAGGAAACAGAGGTGCAGAGGTAATTAAGTAACAAAGCCATGGTTCGAGCAGAGCAAAAAGCGTTAGTGCAGAGAGAGAGGGAGAGAACAGTGTTCACTTCTACTGTCTGATTCCTCTGAAAACCTCAGAATATTGCATTATACATGCAGGTCAGTCCTGCGCCCACAAATGAAGGAACCGTTTATTTTGGCCATTCAGGGGCTACTACTGCCACGCACTTAGTGGCCTCGTGCTGTGTCGGGATCGTGAACTAGTCCCCTCACTTTATACTAACGTCGAAGAACTATTGATAAACATGGAAAGGATAGGCGGGTTAGGTGGGAGTTTTCTGGTCCGTGAAGAGCGTAACAGCTATTTCTCCGAGGAAAAAAAGTTGGCACAACACATACATTTTAACAAAACATTTCATTCGATCAAAAATGATCACCCACATTCCGAGGCAAGACCAGTTACAGCCTCATCCAACACTACACTACAGTTAGGAAATCAAAGCGCAAGAGCCAAGGTGACCCCTTGTAAACAAGGCGATATCGAGAGTTATGGTACTAGTCGGTTTTCTCCCTTCCTGACCTGAGCGTCTGCGCTTCTCATGCTCTTTCGTGGCAGGGATTTGGAATAGTGTGAGGTAGAGGTACTTTCTTGCCTAACTCATTCTAGCTGAGTGAAAATCCTGAAGGTGGATTCGGGAGATTCGTGGGATATCTTTATATTGTTACTGTTTGCTTGAGTGACTAAACAGGATATTGTAAATATGGCAAGAATGGTGCTACTTACTGAAATTCCTCATTACCATATTAGGGAACATGATATTTTCCTCTGGAATGATACTTTCCATTAAAAATAGATTGAGATATAAATAAGAATATAACTAACAGCTAAGCAGAATTAAAAGGATTAGAAGCTTTCCAGCTGATTAATATTCTCAATATGTGACAGCTTTTACAACTTGACAAGCCTAAATAATTGAAGGAAAAGAAGTTGCTTAGAGATTGGCTAAGCAGGCACGTTGTTGACACACTGGTGATGACATTGTTGACAAACACTAGCCTCGGTAACGTGAAACGTGACTGTCAAAGCTCCTTTGTTCTTGCCTTAGCTCACTAATTTCTTTCTAATAAAATAACTCAACTATTGAAGGGAATAGTCGATTTATTTTTTAGATCTTTTTAATATATAATATAGTAAATTGCCATGAGACAATAGATATTAGTTGGATTCTCATTACCATAATCAAATGATTTTTATATGATATGGTCTGAGAATTCAAAGGAAATAAACCAGACATTTAATTAAGTTGAAAAGGTGCAGGAGGAAATTTATAGTTTAGCGAAAAATTCAGGAAATAATGCGGTTGGGATTAGAGATTTTATTTATTCAGAACTGAATAAATAAAATCTTTGACCCCTAATTCCCCAAACAGGTTAATTGTTCAATAACATCTCTCCAGGGTGAGGATTTATCTCTAGGAGGAACTCGATATTGTTCAGATACTTAAGAGTAAAAAGAACATAATGATGGGCAAGTGGTCTGCAGAACAATAATAAATTCAATGAAGTTTAAAATATATTTCAAATGAATTCAACTTCACGAAAGAAAACAGTTTTTCTCGTAATATTTTGTTGTTTCTGGGTTCATATTGAATATAATGAGCTATAACTTCCCCCAGTTCACTGCTCCAGATTGTGGGCGGAGTTGTTTTCATCAAGAACGGTTCCAATTGATAATAATAAAAACAAATAGTACCTTAATGAATCAGTAGCCTAGGAATTTTTACGTTTTATGAGACGATGAAGATTGTAAGGATGAGTGTTGCTGGGTAAGGAATTACCCAGAGTTGGCTAAGCGAATAGGTTTTTGTGGAATTTGGAATATTTTGAGTGAAATCGAGGACTGTCGACCCTTGACAGGCTCAGAGAGATCACTGTGAAGGGATGAGTTTGTAATGTAGAAGGGATTGACTACTACGGTTCTGGGGATGGGTTTGCTTCCCCAATAGCTCTAGTCCGTAAGTTCGAATTGATTTTAGAAACTGTTTCTACTCGTGTATGTGCAGCTTGTTATCTAGTGTCAGGCTAGAGTCTCCGTTAAGTAGGCCTTAGAACATTCCAAACCGTCTGTTTAATTATTGCCTTTTAAGTCGTGCGTAGGGCTTCTTTTGTCTAGATGAAAACCTACCAGTATTTGACATGGGATGTGGTATCAAATTGAAGGTTAGGGAAGGACAAGATCTTCGTTGAAGAGTAAAAGTAGTTTTAACGCATTTCCTTCCATCATCGGCCTTGATGCGCCATTTGATGCAACTAGTTCTCAATCCCTGTGAGGTGATTTTGGAGTAAGGGGATCTGAGAGAAAAGGATTACTGCGTAATCATTAATAGCTAGGGTTGTCGGGAATACCAGTAGTATATATGGTATAAAGGATACCAAGGCGCTAAATAATAGTAATAGTACAGAAATAACTAACTAAAACATTAACATAAAAAAGCAAACGAGATTAATTGGAACGAAATTAAATATCAGATTTTTGGATCCCAAATTACTTTTTTGAAACTCTTTTAAAATAAGTAAATCGGGTACGTATGCATTTAACAACTATTTCAGTACTTCATGGCATGGAATACTAGATTTAGACGAAAGCATGCTGGATGCCGTTAGTGGGTCTGAGATATTGCTCGAGTCCCCACCATGTCCGCACGTCCAATCTCGGTAGAAGGTAATCTCATACATGATACATAGGATTGACGTCCCAGGGACGAGCTAGACACGAGTAGTCCGGGCAGGCAAGATCTAGAACCGTTAATAACATGGCTTCGCGGGTTAAAATTAGCTCTAAAAAATAATTTAATTTAAATGTGGATGTACTACACCATACTATTTAAGGATTTGTGATGGGAAAATTATTTAATGGAAGTTTTAGTGACTTAAAACTAAAGCACAATCAAATAGTACTTGTTATTAATCGGGACATTGAGAAATCGTTCTTATTAACACGGAGCGGCAACCCTTAAGAACTAAAATTCTTTCGCGTAAAATATATTAGTCATTATCATTCCCAGCTAATTTTACAATCAGCATAAATGAAATATCAAAACTATGAATTGAGGAATAAAAGTAAACTTATGTACAAAGAACTAAAAATAATAATAACTTTATGACTTTAATCCATGAACTTCCAATATTTTTCAAGAGGTTACTTTTATACCTAATTGGGACAATGAGTCCAAAGTATCATCACCCCTCGTGAAACAGGGGTTGTGAAAAAGTTTTTGACTTCATTTTTCATGATTTGTTTTGTAATTTTTGTTCTAAGGCAGGCTACTTAATATTAATCAGAGTTTAGAGATCTGGAGTCCCGACCCGTAATAACTATTTTTAACCGCAGATACTTTTAATTTATTTATTTAATATTGTACTAACATATTTTTTTTATTGTCTATTAATTAATAACTTAATAAAAAAAATTCTAGGGCGGCTGCATTTTACATTTGTGTTGGTAGAACAAAGGCCTCGCGATAACGGGAAAAGTCAGACAGGCGTCCACAGGGATGAAAACTAATTATCACTAATTATCACAATAACAAAATTTTACTAGAAACTTTTGAAAAAGTGGCCTTCCCCATAAAACCCGGTAAGGTAAGACAATATTGTAGAGCCCTCTTGATGGAAGCAATAACAACGGCTTCTTTTCTTGCACTTCAACATTACACGATCATTTGGAATGACACTACGTTTCATTAGTAGGTTGGAAAGTAAAGTGAATGACATTACAGATAATGACATTAACGCTGATCGTGTAAAGTCCAGAACTTCTGGAAGTTCATTTTAGAAGTTACGCTCCGCTCGGTCTCATTAAGCCCCCTTTCCTCAGATAATACGGACGAATATTCCCCGTAAAATATTCGGCGAAATAAAACTCTACATTGTTCATAAAATGTTTTTGTTAGTTGTTTTTGTATTTTTTAGGAATATAACGAAGTAGTTTCACAGCATATATATAATCTAGTGAATGTGCTTCACACATTTTCTTTAGCTAAACTATCTTAACGACACCTTAAAAAGGTGATTGCCATCAAAATATGCTTTTATTGTGACCAATAAAGATTTGCAATGTTTCTTAATTAATCCAACCAATTACTAACATAGAAAAACTTAAGCCCATAATAAACTACTTTGTCAACAATAACAAATATTTGGAGGTCTTGAGTTTGATTGTTGTGAAAGAAATTGAACCACTTCAGTACAAGCAAGACCTGACCGTAATCTATAAAAGTAAAATCGAAAAAAAAATTAATAAAAAACTATTTTATATTACTTGATTGTTCTTTCGCTCTAATTAATCATATGACATATTATAAATTTAAAATTAAAATACGCTAAATTGCAATATATGACCATTTATGTGTTCGATCTATCATCTACATTACCAATCCTTGGAAAAACATTCTAAATTCCTGTAAACTCTAAACTAATACTTGTTTGCGACATACTCTTTGTCTTTTACGTTTTCAAAAGTACCTGTTTTTAAGCCTGTACGAGATACCCGAAAAATGAAACATAAAACCACTTACCACATACAACCACCACTCCTTGCGAAAAAATATGGATGGCTCCTTCTCATTAAAATGCTAGCCCGTTTTTAATTCCTGGTGAATTCAAGAATAATTGTACTAATCAAAAAGAAATTCGGTCATTAATATAAGCTCCGAATTCGTTCCAAAGATACGCTAGGAAATTTAGTGCTAAAAATGATCAGCATTCATTGTTTTTTTAATAAATAAGATAGGGTTTAATACAATATTAAGATCATAGACAAAATCAGTGAATCAGAAAATGCGCGGATATAAAAATAATTTTTGTCTGACATTCCATTATGTTTGGAAGACCAATTTTAATTACTAACCACTAGTAATTTGTAAGGTACATTCACATTATAGTAATTTGTCATTGATTATTTCCCAACTCTGTTTGTATGCACTATATGTTGAATAAAGTAACGAAATTGCTAAAATAATTAATTTGCGACAGGCAAGAATTATCATATTTAAGGAGCATGAACGACAAATAAATTACAATTTAGTAGACCGAGGAGATTGTTCGGTGACATATATAGGTATTAATATTATTGTAATGTTTATTAATCCGCTGTCTCGCGGCAGTCAACCGCCGTCATGAGCCCCTTGAGAATTCCCAAGCTTTAACTTAAGAACAGCTGGAACCATACCCGTCTCGGAAAATAAGCTTTAGTTTAGACAGAGACAAAATACTCGCATCTGTTTTCCTTATGAATATTTATGTACTTCCGAATGAGATGTTTACTATCTATATTCTAATATAAAACCATTATTGCAAGGTTGTATAGGTTCCAATTTATTTGAGTTACGAGTGCTCCCGACGACACTTTCAAAACACAAGCTTTTTATGGTCAATAAGCAATCTTCGAAAAAGTATAGTTTTACATTATTCGTTTCTAACTTCACACCATGATTTGCAAACCTCTAATGTATATGAGGAGATATGAAAGAAAAAGCAAACTTTTGCAAAAGGGTAAGACAATGGAATAAACAAAAAGATGGAATGTTTCGTCCACAACCATCAAACAGTCACCGCAGACTTCCACAGACAGCAGAGACACGGAAGAAGCAGCATTGTGGTATGTTGTTGCATTTTTGCAGCAATAAATGTTGGAGAACAAAAAGGAATCTTATCACGGATGTTAAATAATCAGTCCTTCGGGATGTCAATATCGGACTATTTGGAGGCCACTGGTGTAGGATCCTGAAATCGTCACATCCTCTCTTAATGGTGCCTCCTCTTTATTTCAAGGCTAATACTTATTCCCTAATTATTATAAACCTAACAGTGAGTTTATTTAAAACATATATTTGGAGTGGGGTAGTCTAGAGATTTTATTTAATTGTACTCCTAAGGAATACATTTCTACTCTCGCTGAACAGGAATATTGAAATATAGACAAATGGTAGATTCTTGCCCAGTGTCAGAGTAAGAACAGATCGGTGAGGGTACTTGGGGTGATTGCCTCTCTAACTCATTCCCTCTGACTTATGGAGTTCCTCAAGGTGCGGTTCTGTCTCCGGTTCTTTTCAGCATGTACACATCTGAAATTGTTGGGACAAACTATGAGAAAACTACTGTAATCGCTTTCGCCGACGACATTGCTGTTTACAGCAGCAGCATGAGTGCACAAAGAGCTCTTACACACACCGAATCAGTTTGTAACGTTATCAGTGACAGACTGGTCATGTTAAACATCAGTGTAAACGCCGGGAAGATCGACTGCGTAATCTTCTCCCTCCAAAAGGGGAAAAAATCCTTGCCAAAATCGTATAGCATAGGAGGGGAAGAGAACTCATCAGCTTTCTCAATGGACTATTTGGGTATAAAAATGGATAAGCATCTCCATTTCTCTACTCATTTCAGTAATAAAATAGAAAAAGTACGACATCGCACTTGCTAACTTCACCCAACCTGTCGCTTCGTCTCAAATTGATGATATATAAATGTGACTTCCGGCCAGCTCTGCTGTACGGTGCCCCGCTATTTGCCCACTTGGCTGACAATACAGCCAAATATCTCCAACATTTCCAGGTTGGGATCATGCGAAAAGTGGTCCGACATACCTCTTTGGAGAGGTTGAAGAACGCTGACCTGCACCCGTTGCTTGGTGTGCCGTCGGTGGGTGACACATTAAGTTTTTTGACTCGTTGCAGCACCTGACAAACCCAGTGTTTAACACTATGACCCCACCACCCCTCCCGCATCGATGGCAACAGACTGTCGGGGAAAAATTAGGCAAAGAATTAGTATGTAAGTTAGTTTTAAGGTTGATCAAAAAGGTGAGCCCCATCACCTTCATTAGTCAGTTTAGTCCAGTCACGTATAATATATATCATTATACTTGTTTATTCATTCATAATTTTTATAAAATAACAAAACCTGTATATAATATAGCAATGTTACAGGAAATACAAAAATAATTTGTAAATAGATTCACCTGAGGATCTATAATTATATATAATTATCTGTAAATTTAAAGGGGCTATGAAAGAAAATAAAAAGTGTCAGAGTTCATAAGGGCGTATCAATAACTAATTTAAACTTTAATTTCTTTTACGGTTCCTGTTTGTGTTCTTAAACAATAATATCCATAATAATAATAATCCAACAAAATAATTTTTCGGAACAGGAGGCGTCAACAGAATTCTATTGTATTTTCTGTTCATTTGAAATATTAATATTGACATTCTCAAAGTACTAAAAAAACATATTATATCAAATTTATTGATTGAAGGTATCATACCAAACTGATCCACCAAGGTTGACATAGTTATTATTCTGCAACATAAGAAGTTTGAAAAAAAAGCTCAAATCATCATTTGTCTCTATTTATTTGTGATTATTAGTAAAGGGGCTACTTCACTATGGAAACATGCAGAAATCATTGACAAGTACTTTACAATAAAAAAAAAATTGCTGTCTCCGTGAGGTGATGGTTAGAAGAACCCCGACTACTTACTATAGTAGTCGTACTAGTTACAGTTAGATTCCTCCTTCTTTTTCTTTCTGTTGAATATGGATCGAAGCTCACTCATCCTAGTGAGGGAGAATGAGAGGCTACTTGAATAATGATTGTCGGGGGCCAACAATTGTTGGAGGTCAACAATTGTCGGGGGGCGTCACTAGGGGAGTGCCTGATCACTCTAGCCCTGGTGACAAGTGCGGATTGTTGTAGTTTATAACATGGACCATGTTCCATGTAGGCGTTAATATCTGACTCCATTTATTGATAGGGATTTGTCCCGACAATACACTGTGTTCAGGATGAGGTTCAGAGGTTCATAAAGAATAAGACCAGTTTTCAGAGTTCGGGCGAGAGATCGGCAGCGTAATAGTACAAGTCGTCAGAGGTCTGCTTGAGGCTGTGAGGCAAGGTGCCGTCGCAGAGGTGTGGCAGAGAGAGTGTAGACCAGTGGAAGGCTAAGTGGGCTTACTCCCAGGGCCCCGGGGCCCTGGCGTATCGCGACGAGTGATAGCGGCTATCTAAATGAAGAGACTAGGAAAGAAAGAAGAGTGAGCCTACCAGGGCCAAGCCCTGGCGTAAAGTGACAAGTAGTGCGGCTGAGGAGACTAAGAAACAGAGTGGGTTTTCAGGGCGAAACTTCCTGAAATATTGTACCCCCCCCCCTCGTGGAAGGCGGAGTCGGTTGAAAGGGGGAATGTTTATTGATGCCCAGGTGGCTAATCCGTTTTATGACCGTTGGCCTAAAAGGGTGTGTTTTATGATGTCACACCTACCGAGCGATGTGACCGCTCGTCCCCTAAAAGACTGTTTCTGGCATGATTTTATGACCGCCGGAACGTGACTGAAGGTCTTAGTAATAACCGTGTAAAACCGTGTTGGTTTTATTAGGGCATAATGCTTACCCTCTCAGGTTTTATTGCAGGACCTTCGGCCCTCTGTTACTTGTTTCACGACTACCAACCTCTCTATGATTTATTACAAGAAGTTTACAAGGATTTACATTTATTATAATACATTATGCACCAGAGTATAGAGTAATTTACATATATTGTTAGCGCTCGCTACAATGATGAAGAGAATCAGATCCGGGAGTCCATATTAAAGGATGTGAGATGACATCGTAGCGAGAACAACCACTAGATATTCTGCACTGTCTACCGTCAACATTGAGAAACGCAGCCAGCCTTATAATTGCATGACAAAACAGACGTAATACTCCACTACTTTATTAATTCAACGGTTGAAGTTAACCAAATAGATAACTGCCCTGTAATTAGGTTTCTTTGCGTGTCCACAAAACAGATGACTCATTAGTATAAAAGCTAATCTTGAAAATTAGATGAATGGTGGTATGGTTATAAGTGAGGTTAGTCGATAGTGATCATAATTTATTTTAAAAACTTAACTGTCTGGAAAAGCTTTCATGTTTATAGCCTTTTTATCGATTTGAGCTATGTCATGGCCAAAAAGAGCATTACGCCACTTCATTCCGCCGTTTTAATCTTGGGGTAGCATGGAAGTGATCTCACCTGCTTTTGTCTTCATCTTACTTTCTGACCGACTATCTTTCCGCTTTTTGAGATGCTATCCCTTGGTTTGTTACAGCCTGTCCTAATAGAGCCACGGGTAATTGTAACAATAAGACTATCATAATATATTGTACAATATCACAGTCATTCTCACTCTCTAATGCACCTGTATTTATGATATAAAGAGTTATGCAATCCCAGGAACCCCCAGAGTGTGCCGCTAGGATTGAAAGTGATCCCCTGCACCACTTATGCCAACAACTTGCACATACTCGTAATTCTCTTGAAATCTCTAATTTTTTTAAAACGTTTTCAGATATTTCAACATATTCATCATAAAATATGTTTATATTTCATAGGTTTTAATAGCCATATAATGCATATTTTTGTTTATAATGCATCAGTAATCAAGACTAGCTTATATTTCAATGCTAGCTCAATTCCATATTTTGACATCGTTAATATTATGTTGTTTGCATACCAGTTGTGAGTACGAGGATTTCATTGTCCCTACTTTTGTGTTTTTATTCATCTCGACAACTTTATCCAGTTCAAAAATGTAATTGCTAAAAGCGCTGTTGCATACATTAACATGTTCAAGAAATTTGACTAATTATTTATTGACCTACTTGGTCAGTTTTGTTTCGAAACAAGTACATAATGTATTCGGTTATGTTGACAACCTGTTACTTTCCATTGGCTTTTTTATTCGTTGGTAAATACTACAAATTGAGTTGTGCTATCTATATAAATCCTAGTTGCCCAACTGCAACACTTAAAATCCAATAAAACTGCAATAATCTTTATGTCAGTTACACTGCCTGCACTTCATTTTTTTTGGTTAACGAGCTATGAAGTTTTAATACCGGTAAGAGACGGAGAACGTAATGGTATAAATCAATGTTATTTCACGTTGTAAGTACGGTTTCTTATTTTACCGTGATCTGATCTGTTGTTTAAAAAAATCCCTGCATTGCGCTCTTTATGTTATCAAAGTTTCTTGAGCTAAACTATATTTCTGAATTCATGCTCATTATCATTCATCATTTATTATTATAAATGACGTTACTGGGGTAACGTGGGTTCTTTGACAGTATCAGTTCCCACTTAAATATACAGGAATAAAGGAAACAAAACAAAAAAATTAAATAAAAAAATATTATAAAACTCTGAACATAAAAGAAATGTATTTTCAAAAATTAAAAACATAAACAAAAAAAACAACTTTAAAAAATAAAATAATAATTTGCTTGAAAAACAATAATATCTACGCGCATACTGATTTTCAATTATTATGAACGAATTCTATGGGGATAAAGACATAAAATGGATTGTCGGAAGTAGGTTTGGCGTAAATGAACGTCTTTCTTCTTTGGAAGAAAGAAGTTTGAAGGTTGTCCTATAAAGGAGAATTTGTAGATGAAGGTACCAAAGAAGAATTTGCGGCGATTTTATGAATCATACCATTATAACTGTGAATAAAATGGGGTCATTCTAGAGTCTCTTGGCGAGCCAGTGGAAATCTAATCCATGCATTTACCACTCGTTTAACCTTGTTCCCATGGTTACTCCATGTCCTCAAGGAAGCAATCAGATATGTGGGTGAAGATTAGGAAGGAAATAAGATTAAGTCGAACTGAGGGGGGCTGAAAGTTTCACAGTTTCTATAGTTGGACCGAAGAGGCAAAAATAATTTTTTGAGATAACTGTACTAAGTATCTAAGTATTATCTATTTGTAGTTATGACATCAAATCAAATGAAAAAAAAAATATTCTGGGACATACTCCGCTAAGAATAACGTTTGATAAGCTTATAAATACTATGTGAATATGCATAATGCTATGTGATATGGTACATTACTACAAAAAACTACTAATTCGCTTGAAAATGTGTGCAGGTGGAAAAATATATAAATAAAACATAGGAATTATTAAAATGGGAGAAATAGCATGAAAGGTTGCAAGGATAAATAAAGAATAAGAAGTTGTCTGGGTGGAAATTACAAGTGAGGTGGATTGGACTGGAGGAATGGATTTGCGATGAAGCCGTCGGGGAAAACAGAAAATGAGAGTTGAGGTCATCCAAAAAAATATGACAAACACGAGAGGTGTTTAGTTTTATGACAGAAATTTGTGGAGGAGGTCCTATTTTGAGCGAGAGTCCGTTACTGAAGATAACCACTCGTGAATGGATTTTGATTGAGCAAAACGGATTTAGACTGAGTTAGTTTTGGAAGAGTTTTCAAGAGGGATTCATCTTCCTGGTGCGGATAAACCTTCTCCTTGCTGTGTTCCGATGCCTCATCAATGGTTTAATTTCCTAAGTCAACTAAAGAGCTGGGGGCTGTGGCCTCGGGAAGTCTTGAGAGTTCCATGCTTGTCAAGGATGGCGAGGAGATTAGCAGTAAGAAAATGAACCATACGACCGACAGAGGCGAAATAATGTAACATGTCCCATTGAGTCCTCTCTAAATCAGGTTGTATGGTCTAATGTCAAAGAATTGAGATACAGTACGTCTTATTCTTGAGGAAGCGAAGAGTACCGTCCAAGTTGTATGATAAGGAAGTAATCTTGGGCCGAATGGAACGGGACAGGAAGATGAACGGAGGAAATTAGATTCACAGGGAAGTCTACCAGTCTAGAAATCTGAAACATTCATATGGTGGATAGATGTAAATGGGATGACAAAGAGATTCAAGGAAGTGTTAGTCTAAGTCATTGCTAAGTAAATTAGCATTGTATCCACCTGCTAAAATTGTATGGTTAAATGAAGAGACATTGTCGGGACGTCACTAGGGGGGTGCCTGTTCACCCTAGCCCTGGTGACAAGGGTGGATTGTTCGAGTTTATAACCTGGACAATCGGTTCATGACGGCGTTACTATCTGACTCCATTTTTGATAGGTATGTGCCCTGACAATGCACTATGTTCAAGAGAAGAGGTACAGAGGTTTTTCATAAAGAATTAGTCGTTTTCAGAAGTCGAGCGGAAACCAAGCCTCACCGAGTAAAGGTCGTGAGAGGCTAAGAGACTGACTTTCAGGGCCAGAAGCCCTGGCTTAAGTACACTCTCCCCTTGTCTACCGGGAGGGCTGCAAGATTGCCTAGGCCGGTGGTTGGTTTTCACGCATGTGGTGATGCCACGACCGACGCCTAATTACCCGGCCAGGGGACAGGCCCTGGAGGTAGAGAGGCCTTTATGTTTATGTTTATGACTGTTTATGACCTGTGGTATCCTCGCCCATTTGGCTCTTAGGCCCCTGCGGGTACCTGACTGACAGCTGTCGACCTTTCTAGTGTGACTTAGTTGGCTTCCGCCTTTTATTGCTTAACACATTTACAATGACGTATATTTGTTCATTTACATTTGTCTATAATACATTTAGTTCGTGTTATTTACTTTTGCTTACAATATATATGCAATAGAGTATAGGCTGATTTGTTTTATGTAGTTAGCGGTTGCTACAGACATGTTTATAGAGATTTGATTCATATGCAGGATCGTAGGGAGCTCGAGGAGAACGATAAATAATTGCATTGTTTAGAGAGGTTCGTCGTGAAGAGATATTCTATGTGAGGCTCTGGGTGGGAGGAGAGAATTGAAAGATCTGCGTCTATCGTAGGCAAACAGACTGACACCGCCCACCACCGATCCGTTTAGACCTTACTGTGGCGTAGAAGTGAATAGTTGGAGCTGTAACGATAAATTAGGGAGGTATCTGCTTTAAGCCAGGATTCGGAGACTGCTATTATATGATGAAATGGTTAAGGAACAATTGAAGGGATTCGCCATGATGGTGAGGAGGGAGGGATTAGGCGTTTCGTGCCATGTTTTTAGAACATTACTCATAAGGAGTAATGAGAAGAGAGAGAACGAAAACGAGTGCAGGGGGAAAACTGAAGGTCTTAACAACTAGGAGAAATAATCATAAGAAAGTGAACTGAATGTGAAAAGACTCATTACATACACTGTTGTGTATGGAAGCAGTATGAAACAATTTGAGTATAAACAATATATGCTAAAATAAACGTAAAGAAGAGAAGACAAATTGAAACTAGAATAAAAAAAAAATGTCCGGAGATAAAGGTGAGACGGGTAGCAGCAGGAAAAGAAAAACAGGACAGTTGGGGAAAGAGGTTCATCTTCGGGGTAATGGGTGAATGTCTGTAATGGGGTCACATACTAGTTAAAGAGTTTCTGATGAGAAGCCCTATAAGTCTCTAACTGTAGATTTGTTTGGGAATTTAACTTATTCATTTACTATACATTTAGCCTACAAAATGTTTAGATTCAAGCGATTTTGGCCAGCCCATCCAGCGAGTTAGTTGATATCTGACATGATATGTTTGAAATTTGTATCGAAGTCGGAAGGATGTAAGCAATGATAAATTTGGAAGTCATCGGCATATAAATAGTACTTACTGGTTTTTAGGATGCTTAGGAGGCCTAACAGGAGGAGGAAAAGCGTAGCGCATAAAAATGAACTTCGTGGTACAGTTTTCAGGATATCCCAAACTTAGACTTTGGCAATTTATAAATTGTAACTGAGCACCTTCCGAATGGTATGAAATGATGCCTCATTACAGGAGCTTTCGGAGAGGAGAAAGTGGAGTTTAGAAGTGGGTTATGGTGGCACTGTGTCGAATGCTTACTCAAGTCAAAGTGGATAAGTACGGTTACTTTCTTGTTGTCCAAAACAATGTCATAAGTTATTTTTAGAAGAGCGGTCCGTTTAGAAAGAAGGAGGCAGAAGCCAGATTGAAGACGATTAAGGGTATTTCATTGCTGTAGGAAAGTAGAGAGTGCTGAAAATATAATTATTTTCCTTTTATATATAATTAATTAATTTGACATAAAATATGAATATTTTTCTAATATACTAAGTAGGATATCAAATGAAAGATTACATACTATTAATTAGGGTCTCAACCTAATTAATAACATGTCATTTTTGTCTTGTATATTTGTACTGTTATAACAAACCATTCTTTAAAATTGTCTAGCAGAACCGTTGATGAATTGCTTAGTAATTTATAAATAAATATAATTTCATTAGTATTTAGTAGGTTATCAAATTAAAAATTTGGAAGTATAATGTATGATATTGTTTGAGAATTTAATGGAGACAATAATGCAAAATTTATTAAAACTGCCACCACATCTGTATTTACAACTTTTTCCGATACGAAACCATAATTGATTGTGTGATACACATTTTTCATTGAAATGAACAACTTGATATGAAGATGACCTTTAGAGGCTGAACTACTATTTTTAGTTTTGTTTGTTTCTATTATTTTCACACGGGTAAATTAGCAGTGACTTAGGTTTTAGTTAGGTAGAAGCACTCCGGTGTTTGGCAACTATTTAAACTCTTTTCCACTATCATAAACTAAAATAAAGGAAATTTATAATTGTCGGGTCGTCACGAGGGGGGCGCCTAGTTACCCTAGCCCTGGTAACGAAGTGAGGGTTGATTAGGCTATGACCTGGAGGACAATTGCTTCATGACGGGTCTCCAAAGGCGAGTGTGAATCAGAGAGAGCCAGACTGGATTGCCGTGGGAGACACTACTAGGTAAATTTGTAGGGCCACCACAACCGTTGTCCGCGAGAGAGAGGTCTCTCCCAAGGAGCTGCTAGTTTTAGCGAGGCGAAGGCAGAAAATCCCACTAGGAGAGTGTGGGGTCTGACAAGATCGGACTAAAACATAGTGAGGTTAGGAAGAGAGGTCCAGAGGTTTTCATAAATGAGAAGGCCAAGTTTTGAGACATCAGTGCAGCCGCAAGTCGCCAGTTAGAGAGCCGTCGTGAGAATGAATTACAGGCCAAAACACGGGTCTATTTATAGTTGGCGTCCCTCGTTAGTACCCAATCATGGGACTCATTATTGTGGCCTATGACAGCCCAGTATGTGGTGGCCTTTGTTCTCGTAGTAACTCGGGCATTGTCCGGATTGCTACTACCTGCTCTTGGGTAGAGGGTGAGGGTTCCCAGCCTCTAACTAATTTACTTGCAGCTGCGTCTTTTATTGTTTACAACATTTATAATGACTTATGGTTTGGCAATGTTATTTATATTTAAATTAATTTACAATATATATATATACAATAGAGTATAGGGTGATTTATTTTATGTAGTTAGCGGTGGCTACAACTGCCATTACATCTGTATTTACAACTTTTTCCGAAACGAAACCATAATTGTGTGATACAAAATTTTTCATTGAGATGAAGAACTTGATATGAAGATGACCTTTAGAGGCTGAACTACTCATTTTAGTTTTGTTGGTTTTTGTTCTTTTCCCACGGGTAAATTAGCAGTGACTACAGGTTTTAGTTAGGTAGAAGCACTCCGGTGTTTAGCAACTATTTGGTGGAAAAGACTCCACTATCATAAACTAAAATAAAGGAAATTTATAATAACAATAAACTTTGTGGGTTAAGCATTATTAGCACTATTAGCAACAGTTTTAGGAATTTTTCATTCCTTAGGGCGTCCGAAACTTCGTGAATACATCTTACTCAGGTTATGGCTATTGGTTGACAGATATGTGCTTATCGATCAAACCCTTTTTACTCCACATTTTGAAGGTCGTCAACTTAGTGATGACTTAATTTTCA
The DNA here is from genome assembly GCA_930367205.1 of Acanthosoma haemorrhoidale. Classification (NCBI taxonomy): domain Eukaryota; kingdom Metazoa; phylum Arthropoda; class Insecta; order Hemiptera; family Acanthosomatidae; genus Acanthosoma; species Acanthosoma haemorrhoidale. Next base: position 121,086,797 of record OV884011.1, on the reverse strand, counting down.
TTAAAATGCTTTAAATGGACAGAATAATCTCATTCCATAAAAAAAGTTATGTAATTTTTATTCCGACTGAATTGTGAATCTCAACCTATTCCACTTTATGGGACACGGGACATTCAGACGGATGTCGACGTATGCAAATTTCATCGATGGCCCCTAGCATATCATTTTATTTCCCCTTATAGATTAGATAGATAGTTCGCAAAGTAATTTAGATCTCGGAACCAATTTCCTATTGCCGTTGAACTGGAGGCCTTGGAGCGAGTGAACAAATCGATGAAACCTATTGCCCGGACAAGGACCAATTTGGTTTAATGAACCAGCCCCTCTGTCGGACTGTATATACACAAAGTAAGGTTTAATGGATTTTTCAAGATAAGAAAATGTACAATGATAACTACAAAGGATATACTCAAAACACTATTTTTCATAACTACCAAATTAGTTAGACGGATCCATTGGGGTAAAAGCATTATGCTAATGATCTCTATACTTTAGAAAATTTATATAATGATATATTATAGATAACAGAAAATAATTTTTCTCTAATTTGAATTAATGCCCTTTAAATCTGTAAATATATTTAAATAAATAGAAGTTGCGATGTTAACGTCGAACTTATAACATAGCCCGTTTATATTCGAGGACCAACCACAACGAGTTGCACCGTAATTGTGACATAGATTTAATAGATCCTATCTTCAGTTATATAATGCTTAGAATATTGTAATGCTAATAGTAGAAGCTCGTGACTTCATGGAAGTCACTGATATTTTTAAGTAAGCAACCGCATTCCTTCCAAGACCTTCATCCCAATTCCCCGAACTACCCTTCTCTTATACGTACACATATGTCTCACCTTTAGCCCCAGTCCCCACTTGTTCACCAACACTCGTTCCCCAACATCCCACCCAGTAATTAGTAAAGTAACTCTTAATATTTGTATATACCAGTGTTTTACTTGTACTTCATAATAAAGTTTTTTTTTTCATTACTATTGTTGATATTATTTCTTAGAATTGATGATGTACTTTGGTTTTTGGGCTCAATACGTACCTATAGAGTAGATTCTTCCCCGTCTCGTATCTCCATAAGAATTGAACATATAATTATCACTTACAGGTAAATATAATAATTTATAACCTTTCAAAGCATAGGAGTTCATTATTAGAATTTCAAGTATGATTAGAAAAATTCCTTGTATAGTACAGTGGAATCCCGATATTTCGTATCCCGATTATTCGTATTTCCGGCTAATTCGTACAAATTTGGCGGTCCCGCGAGAAAATTCCGTTAAGTGGTATAAAAACAATGCATTTCAGTCCCCTTGGTAATTCGTATTATTTTTATGATCCAGGTCACTTAAAACGTCTTATAATACGTATTTCCAACTTAAAAACCTCGTTAATTCGCACTGTTTCAAGAAAGGGAAAGAGGAGAGTGAGAGACTAGAGAGCAGAATGAGTGCGAGATAAATGTTTTCTAGGAAATCAAGTAATCCCTTCTACAGAAGCAAAAGGAAGAGCGAGTGAGAGGGACAATTTTTCTATGAAATCCCATATGTAATTCGTACTCTTTTTAGTAAAAGGAAATAAGAAGAAGAGAGAGAGAAAGTTTTAGGAATTGTACTAAGCTTTTCTTTCGTTTCTACAGTTCAGTCTCGTTTTTGTTATCGTTGGGACACGTTACCATGCCTCCGATAGCCTGTCTATTAAAGAGAAACAACCAATCATAAACGCCGTGGCCAGTGGCTTTAAGCAAATTCACGTATCCAAGCGTTTTAACGACCTTCGTTCCACGATCACACCAATCCTGAAGAACAAAGACAAAATCACTTCCCAGACATCACGCAGCACAGTAAAACGCTTCAAGACTGGTGATTACCCACAACATGAAGAGAACTTAAAAGAGTGGTTCGCACAAGCAAGGAATTGATGGTTCGATAAGTTACATAATCTTTGTACAGGAGAGTATTTTAAAAAAAATGAAAGAAAAGCTTTTTTATGAAATACATGCAAAACACTGGTATATACAAATATTAAGAGTTACAACATACTGGTTTGGATGTCTATGAGCAAGTGGGGTTTCTGGGGCTAAAGCTGAGACATGTATGTCAAAGAAAAGGATACGTTCTGGGAAGCAGGGAGGTCTGGGAAGGGAGCAGTTGCTTACTTAAAAATAACAGGGAACCATCAGTGACTTCCATGAAGTCACAAGGCAGGTATACAGTTCTGCTCAAGACCCTTTCACTTGTTTACATCATTAGAAAACTGTGGAATAACCAAGACTTGCTTCCTCAAGTTTTGGAGACTCTCGGTCTGACTGCCTGCTTTTGAACAGGGCTCAGTTTATAAGGTCGATTCTTGATTTATAAGGTCGAGATTAATGATTTTCGAGGGCTCCATCAGGTGAATTTCCCGTTGCCCAGTTCTAACTCTCTCAGTGGGAATACCCTGAAAAAAAGATGTTTCAATTTTTTTAAGAATGGTCACTAACTGGTGTTGTTGGTAAAAGGGGAGTTTCGTGTTAAGTCTGTTCAAGTGGTTCTCAGAAGTCAGGGTTGCTACTATTACTGGAACATTATGACAGAGAGGACTCACAATCAACAGGACAGACAGACATTAATCACATCTTAGTAGTTAATTAATACATGGCAAATAAGACAAAATATTGGTTGAACATAATTATTAATTTCAAAATCATATTTATTTTCTTATTCTATTATTTAAATAGTTATAGGGAAGAAGAATTTTTTTTTACCGTGGAAGTTGCAAACGTTTATCCATAAGCAGTAAAATTGTACACAGTTGAAGTAAATTTATATGAATATAAAATTGAGAACATTGTATGATGAGGTAGAAAAATTAACTTCTAATTTATCCCCACTGTCAAAAGTGCGAGATCTAAAGTTATTGCGATAGTTTAGCTATAGGGTTCCATTCTAGGGACCACTTAGCTCTTTTGGTACAGCACCCGACTGGATATTGGGGTTCGATTGCCAACCTGCCAATATATTCTTTGTTTGGATATTAATTATTTATAATGATTTACATAACCATACAATTCTTTGAGTTAATGAGCCAACAAGATTTATTTGCCAACTAAATTTATTTAAAAAGATTTTCATAATATTTACAGAAACATCTCAACTTTGAACTCTCCCGTAAAATGAACTATATTATAGGATACCCTATGTAATTATGGTCGCTATTCTGTTTATTTGCCTAGACTTGGTAGTAATGAACGGTCTTTATATAGATAGGCCTAAGAGGTAGGTTATGGTGGGACGTGAAGCTGCTCTTGGAGGATAGAAAGATACGGGTTTGCTAGTTCAGTGATGGTGAAGTCAACGTATTGAACTGAAATGTCCTTTATCACAAACCGCAATTTCATGTGCCAACTTATGCAGTTTGATGATAAGGAGAAATAAAATATCAACAAGAATTACATAGGAACTCCATAGGACTTAGGAATTACATAGGACATACTCCAACTTATCGATGAGCGCCAAGCAGAGGTCAAATGTCATTCGGTCATTTGCTGCTCCCTGTTGCTTACTCACATCGATTTATAGACTTGCTAGCGCAACATTCGTTCATAGAATATTTTCTAGCATTGTAATGTTATTTATTTTCGTCGCTTTTAAAAAAGGAATAATTTCTTTGTATTGTACAATGTAGGGTAGGAAAGACATGTCTATGGTTATGGAGTTTTTTCTATTGTAAGTGGCAATGGTGAATTTATAAAACCATCACTCCGAAGTAATAAATAACAACGTACAGTGTTGTTATATGAAGAATTCGTGCAGAGATCTATTCATTTATTATGCAACTTTACATATTCCGTCTTATGAACCTATAATAATAATAGAAAGTCAAAAGTTTCAAGAAAAAATGAAAATGGTTAATAATAAGATAAGTACCAATAAATCTCTGTAAGCTGTCCGATATTGAAATTCTTGATTGAACAGACGATTTTTTTCCTAAGAAGAACTTAATCCTTGGTTTTTTTCCTAGGAATGGTAGTGTGACACAAGTAGTTATTAAACCATATCAAATACATACCCTACTAAACCATAAATAATACAGTGATCTTGAAATTCAATTGTAAGGTACTGTATAATGCTATAACATGAAAGTTTGTAAGTAGTCTAATTATGACCCGGAACTAGCCGCATACAGAGAACATACCAGTAACGACATAAAATAATATGTATTGTTATTGCAACATTAATATATCACCATGTTTTACTCTATGAAAATGTTCAAGTTCTTTAAAGACCTCCATTTTTAAAAGAATGATCAAGAAAAATATATAAAGATGTTAAGACTTAAGGTAAATTTATAGTTTATATTCATATATCTCTTCCTATTATCTCTAAACAAAAATAATCAAAATAGCCAACTGTGACAAAGAGTAGGACTCATAGAGCTTGGACCTAAACACCTTGACGAGATCGAGTATTGGTGCAATCTATGGCGGATCAAAGTTAATGAAGCAAAATGCTCCCACATTACCTTCACCCTTTGTCGCAAGACTTGTCCACTAGTTTATTTTAATTCTATTCCTCTCCCTGTATCCGAGACAGTACGGTACTTAGGCTTCCATCTCGACAAACGACTGACCTGGAACCCACATACGAGACTAAAAAGACAAGAACTAAACAGACGCTTTGGACAACTATACAGACTACTTCAAAGGACATCCCATCTCTCAATAGAAAATAAACTACTAATCTACAAAGTTATACTTAAACCAATCTGGACATACGGAATAGAGCTATGGGGGACAGCAAAAAAGTCGAACATCAAGCGTATCCAATCCTTTCAATCAAAAGTCCTGAGAACAATAGTAAATGCCCCTTATTATGTCAGCAACAAAACCCTTCATAACGACCTTAATATACCCTACATTCTAGAACTCATCCCTTCCAAGTTTATGAAATTCCACAGTAGCCTTTTCAAGCACCCTAATCCTGTAGCTCAGTCATTGCACTGCGCCACTCATCCCTATAATCCTCCTCGGAGACTTAAACGGCAGTGGCCTCGTGACCTGCTATAATTGCGTGACAGTGGGAGTCCTGGCAATGGCCAGTTTCTCCAATCATGTCCTGAGCGTCTGTGGCTCTCGCGCTCTTGGTCAGCCTCCACTGGCTAGTACCCGGTGACGCGGCTGACAGAGGAGCGTGGGGGACTTCCCAAGACTCCGCTTTCTCTTCGCATGTGGATTTTGGAGGTCTCTGGGCTGTCTGTAAGTATTGTATGAATGAGCGAGTGAATGATGAACTGTAAATATGGTATGAATGTGATAATTTATCTGTATTATTATTGCTTTATAAAAGGCAGATTGTAATTATAGCACAATAAAGGGAAAAAAACAAAAAAAAACGAACGGTTGAGAACTTGAGGAACGGTGAGAAAGGGAAAAAAATCTACTCTAATTAAGATAGAGTGCCTTGGGAAATTGTTAATGTTTATATAGTTAGTGTCCACATCCACTTATTATTTTATTTCAATTTCAAGCAATGACCATGAGTATATGAAATAAAAATGTTAAATAAACCTGCGCGTTGAATGAACGACGAGTGAACAATTAATGAATAAATTTAAAAAAATGCAACTTAAATTGAGAATCTGAGAGAACACGGATGCTTAAATTCCCAGCTCTACCTGTCGGGTAAGGTTTTTCTTTAAGTCTGATAGTGAAGGCATGAATTTTGATCATAGGATGTACTCATAGGGTACCATTATTATACTACAAGCCATCACATTTAATCAATGATTATACAGTTATGACATTCATTGAAATGTTCAAATCTTGCCCAAAATTGTATAATTAATAATTAAACCATATATCTTTACTTGTACAAACAATGTTAGCGGTTAGGATCACCCATGTTATTGTCATTTGGTCGGTTCTATTAGTTGTGAAATATTATACTCATTTTTACTGGCTAGGATGTCACATATGACTGAAATGGAATGTAGTAACTAGGGCTAGTTCGTTATTTTCCAAGGTATAGATCATAAATTTAATTTTAAGATCTGAAAAATATCTTAAGCCATTTATTAAAAATTGGAGCCAACACAATCATGTCTATAAAGTATGAACATTGTAAACCACAAACAACATTGTTAAACGCAAAGAAACATGAACAAAATTAGTAAAACACAAGAAATAACATCGTAAAACCTAGTAGGAACATTAGACTAAAATGTTAACAAAAATTAGAATTTTAAGAATTAATATTAATAACAACAATTTTTATTTGTTAAGGGATATAATAAAATATTTCTCTGGGCTTTCTTGATTAAAATTTCGCCTATTCTCGTCCAGTAAACGAGGGTAGCTTCTAGATGAACGACTTCTACTGTCGTTATAGGGGTGTGTGAAAACGACGCTATTTCATTCGGTGAAAACGTACCGCTCATACCCAAGGTGATGGCCTCTGTGTGCTGTCCTTTTAGCATGGCAACAATTGCTTCAATAATCTCCCTCTCTTTGTAGAGGCTTGAGATTTTTCCAAATATTTTGAGAGTTAGTCAAGAGAAAAATGAATAATGGTATTTTCTATCGCCTTAGTTGAATCCACAAGGAGCAATTCTCTCTCTTCTAGTTTGGTGATCTCAGCAGGTAAAAATAAAATGTTCCAGCATGTATAGTTTTGTCGTAAAACAAGGTCTTAGATTTTTTAATGGTGGTCAAATCGTATACACGGTATATTATATTTTTTCAAAATTTTCTGCATACTGCAGTACTGCCTTCACCCAAGTTGTTCCCCAGCGTAATGGTAAATTTGGGTATCTAATTTTAAAGTCGGCTACTCTGGATCGTGCCTTATGTCAATTTTTTTCACATTAGCAATTATTTCATTTATTCCATCTAAGTTATCTGTTATTGTTTTGGAAAACCAGTGCAATGCATGGGTAACGTAGGTGATATGAATTATTGTCGGGTATATCACTTTCCTATATGTTTTCCCTCCAATAACATATATGCTGCGGTATTGGTGAAAAGCAGATACAATCTTTCTCGTACATCAGACCCAGATTGGTATATCAGGCGAATGGCATCCTGGACTGCAGCAACGGTATTGGAAGCGTTCGATTTCGTTTTTGGTCGTAAATAAATCAGGTAAGGATTACTGCACTGCCCTGCAATTATAGCACCTACAACTACATGGAAGGCGTATCTCCCACTGCAGGTCCTAATGCATGCATCATGAATGAAAAGTAGTCGTTGACTTCCTCACTCAAAACACAGGTGTTTTGTTTTTTTGTATATTAATAGCTAACGTTTCCAAGCCAAATCTCCGATATCACTTTATTTTTGAACTCGTGTTTTTAAAAGTTTGAATTAAATGGATATTTAATTTAGCGTAAAAGTATAAATGATAATTTGTTAATTTAATCAATTGAATAAAATTCTGAATGAAAGCCCCAGAATAGATCTATTTTAGTGCGAGATCGCAAAAAATATCTAATAGGATTTTGTATTTTAAACCTAGTATTCAAGATCGGCGAAGATCTGTTGAGAGCTCTGGTTTCCCTTAGACACAAAAAAAAGGAAAAATCTTTCAAATCCGATTTCATGAAAAATCACCCAAGTCCTAAGCACTGCTTAAAATACTATTGGTATTGATTAGATTGTACGTATTTCAATAAACAGTAATTTTAATTAAGCGTGGAGCAGTACTTTGATAATGAACAATGCCCAAAACTAAAGTTATTGAAACTGATAGGATATGAATTATTTATGAAATTATATGAATAACTAGCAGATAAATAACGTAAGTTACAATGGGTATTCATGTTTTAAAATAATCATTAGTTACATAGAAACCATTTTATCGCTGGATGACTAACCAGCTTGATGTCAATCTGAAGGATTGGGGCCAATTATTTCACTGAAGCGGAGTCCTATGAAGTGCTAACTAATTGTTCCCTATTAGAAATTGAGATGACCTTGACACATCAATCGTGGATGTCGATTCCCAACACACTTTACATCCTTAGCTGAGTTTCATGTTCACGAAGTATATAAACACACTTGGAGCTCAATTTTCTATAGTATTCTATTTTTATATAAAAATCTATAATATTTTGAAGTGTTAGCAATATCGGGTTAATTGATCAAGGAAACATTTGTTTTAATGAGCTCCCTCTGGTCAAGCGGCTAGGAACCCTGTGGAATATGATCAATACCTTCCTTAATGATGCAGCAGCGTTTAAATTTCAATATTTATTTAAAGTAATAATTATTTTAAATGAACAGCAAAAAATACAGTTGAGTATATTTCAAACTGTATGTCATATTTAACTCTGTAATATAAAACTATATGTCACAATCATTGTTAGCATTTATGAATTTGTCACGACTTATCTACAATATAACTAAAATTTGGGGCTGTAACACACACGCTAGTGTTGTTATCTTAAGGAGTATTGCTATAAACAAAAATAATACTTTCACCATCAGTATAGAGAGTATCTCATATTTCAGCAATTTCCATTTTTTTTTTCACCATATAAATTGGGTAACAGAACTCATTAATTTAGACAAAAGTTTATATTGTTACGTTACTGCAAGGCCTTATTTATTTTGTTACCCACATCGCCATAATGTTGTAGTTTGGATTCTTAAACCTTAGTATGAATTTTAGTTGCTTAGGGATCGTCTGTCATGTGGTACGTGTATTCCATACACACAGCTTGCTCCCATTCCGTCACACCATCGGCCATCCCTCATGCCCTGTGCCCAAACCTGACCCTTATTAAGGTGGTACTGATTACGTACTTAATGCATAATTTTCTCATAGTACAAGGTATAACTTAATTGGTTTTGATTAAGTTCATAAAATATAAATTTAGTTCTAAAAATACTTCTTTTTCGTGAGCCCTAATTTTTAAATACAATAATTTCTTGAGAGTATCACAAACGTTTTCCAATCAACTGTATGGTGGACCGTTTATCGAACGAGTCTTCTGATGTTTCGAATAGCCATTAAACATTAAGTTACGTGAAACAGTCAACATAACCACTACCCCCATTTAAGACTTTTTAATATAGCTTACAAACTTCTAGGATATGTTGTTGATTTAAAGCTACAACTATATTATTTAATATAAAATAGTTTTGATATAAAACTTTCCTGTATCTTAACAATTTTTCAATCAACTGGTTTCCAGTAATATGTTAATCTGGGCAAAGCTTTTACGAAAATGACTTCACACGTCCCACTAATTTATTTCTTTTTGAAACACAAGGAAAGCAAGTTCCTTCTATAATCTACTTTTTAGAGGATCAGAAGGCTATGAGGTCAGGACACCATGGAGTAATATTGGCAAAACTGCCACGGAAATCCGGGGGTGGCTGAAAGGTCTTTTTTACTCGGTAGTTTATAAGGTCACGTGGGACGTCTCGCCTTTGACGTCATTGAGAGCTTTAAACAGGGTAAAGCTAAAAAACTTTTGTTCCCAAACTCTTGTTTTAAACAGAATCAGTTTATTTTTTCGGTCAGCCTAACATTATCAAAAGCCATTATTATTATTCAACCTAATTGAAACGTTAGGAAAATATAAGAAAGCCGATGAGCACTAGTTGTAATTGACTTCATTACGGTTGTCAGCTCTTGAGTCAGTTTGCAATAGTCAGCCCATCCGAATGGAGACCCTCCAATCTAATGAGTGTGCAATCTTTAACTATTCTATATTCTTTTAGTTCTTTACTCCCCCCCCCCCAGTTGTAGGATTGGTTTTCAAGTCAGTATTAACTAAGAATATACAAGCGATTCTAATGACATATATAGATAATAAACGCTCTCCTTACATAGTAACTGTAAGAAGGAAAATAAAAACGTTGTTTTTCATGACACTATTCCCTCGAAACTAGAAGTGGAGTCGAAAATATTCTGGTTGAAATGACAAAACCAAATACGAGTTAAGCATCCCACCGACGAGCCCGCCAGCAAAGGTCAAAGACCGCCTAACTAATTTGTCTCCGAATGTACGTTTAGTATTTTTATCTTATGACTTTATTTTTATTGTAGTAACTGAAGATGACAGAATAAGTCTGTTGTTTTATTAATTATTAGTATCGTGAAGAGAACAATAAGTGTTTATTTAATGGCTATTTTTTATGGTGCTTGAATAAAGTGTAAATATTTATAACTTGCAGTATAGGGTATCGTAAGTCTGCTTAAATTCAAACAACCAAACTAAATATATTTGAATACTTAAGATAGTTCTACTTTATTAATGGCGTTCATAAAAAGATAGTATTACATAAAATATAATTGTGCTAAAGATACTTCATTAACTGATGACGTTTCAAACGCATTATCCATTGAAGTAACCTTCAGTGATGATTTTTAATTTTCTAAATTTATTACACTCATGGATAACAAAATCTCGTATGAAAAATTATGGTATTTTGATTTTTATAATTATGTACAAGAAGTGTTATATATTTATAGATGGTGCCCGAGTACGAGAAATTGTTCGAACGTTACCGAAATAAAGCATTTTTATTGAAATACTTTATTATTACTAAAATGATAATAATCGCAACTATATTAATTACATAATTAATATTAATAAACTATTTTTATAAACAAACCATTATTTGTATGGGGAAAAACAAGTGATGAATATGATCAACGAATATTATTAACTTTTGTAATCATGTATTTCTCCTTCGCCTTGCCAACGTCAAGGACACGCCTTAATTTACTCGCCATGCCTTAACTCAGTGAAATCACCAATATAATTGTACCCTGAGCTAAAGACGGAGCTCTCTACCAATAGGCTTTAAGACGGAGAGCTTAATGGCTCAATATTCCTCAAGCTTATCACCAAAATCAATTCAACATTTTTGAGGAGTTTAAATATTGTTTATCCTGCATAGTTAAAAAGTAAATAATGCTTAAATGTGTGAAAATTACATTAATTTTCAAAGTTTGGTTGTTTCTTTCTTTTTTTGGATAGTTTGTTTATTATGTTTCCACTCATTATGTATTTATCTTGTCTCCCTTGTATTTCTGTCTGTTCTCATCTTTATGAGTCCTCTGCTCAAGTTAGAGGCCTAAAATTTGACATAATTCCCTATTTTACAAAAGGTAAACATAAAGAAATACATAGGGGTGATATTTTGCTCGAAAGTTTTCTTGTTCCCGTAAAGATGCGATCTTATTAAAAATAATATAGTGGTTAGTAATCGATTACTTGTAATTAAAAACTGAAAATCTTCTTATCATATAAAGTAATTTGTCAAATTAATGATCTTTATGATTATTTGGTGTTTAGGGATTATTTGCTATGGGTTATTACATCAGTTTAATAGCTATTAAAGCAGTTGATAAAACTGATATTGTTACCATCGTGAAACCCTTAAGTAGTATTATGTGATAAATCACAGTTGTCTTGATTTTTGTTGTTTTTTTCCCGTGTCTGTCTAGTTCATCGTTTCAATTATATATCATACAGTAGATGATAAAATTATTGGTTTTTTTAGCGACATGAATTTGTTATTTTTGAATCTTTTAGTAGCGACTCAAATATCTATCCTATTCAGATTAGATATTAAAATTACATACTGATATCCAACCGGTCATCCAACTGACAAATGGGTGGTGAATTAAAAGTTGTTTTACAAAAAGAAGCTAATATTATATTTCTAAAAGAAATATTCAGCTTTAAGGTTCTTTAAGTTGGAGATTTCACTGAGATAAGGCATGGCGAGTAAATTAAGGCGCGCCCTTGACGTTGACAAGGTGTTGGAGAAATACATGATTACATGTAATTTGAGGAGTAAGGAGATCATATCCAGGGGATTTTCGGTAAGGTACGTTTTTCAGAAGGTATTTGACCTCAGAGGGGTTAATGGCTTTTGGTGGAAGAGAGAGAGAGGAATAGGTGAAGTGAGGAAATTTTCCACAGTTGTGCTTTGAGTATGGCTTTGATGAGAAAGGTGAGGTGTGAAAGTATGGGTACGATGCAGAGCAAATTCCTCCGACCTATCCCCATCCGAAGCCGCCTAGGATCCATCATCACGACGGAGTGGATGTGAAACAGGTTGATACTTTAGGATTTTTTTGTTTACATTCCACAAGGAGTTATCCCTGGTAGACAGAGAGGAGAGGTAGGAATTGAAAGAATCGGAACGGAAGGATGCCAATAGTCGCTTTACCAATCGGCAGTACTGATTGTACGAGCGGCGATCAGCAGGATGCCGGGATCTTTGCCATACTGTTCTGGAATGGCGTTTGGATTGGATTAGGTCTTTGAGATGCTGAGGTAAACCATTTTGATTGTGAGTTTAATTATGTAATTAATATAGTTGCCATTATTATCATTTTAGAATTAATAAAGTATTTCAATAAAAATGCTTTATTTCGGTAACGTTCGAACAATTTCTCGTACTCGGGTACCATCTATAAATATATAACACTTCTTGTACATAATTATAAAAATAAAAATACCATAATTTTTCATACGAGATTTTGTTATCCATGAGTGTAATAAATTTAGAAAATTAAAAATCATCACTGAAGGTTACTTCAATGGATAATGCGTTTGAAACGTCATCAGTTAATGAAGTATCTTTAGCACAATTATATTTTATGTAATACTATCTTTTTTATGAACGCCATTAATAAAGTAGAACTATCTTAAGTATTCAAATATATTTAGTTTGGTTGTTTGAATTTAAGCAGACTTGCGATACCCTATGCTGCAAGTTATAAATATTTACACTTTACTCATGCTCCATAAAAAATAGTCATTAAATAAACACTTAATGTTCTCTTCGCGATATTAATAATTAATAAAACAACAGCCTTATTCTGTCATCTTCAGTTACTACAGTAAAAATAAAGTCATAAGATAAAAATACTGAACGTACATTCGGAGACAAATTAGTTAGTAATATTCAACACCTAAATAATAATCGTAATTAATAAAACCTACTTTTAAAAATTTTAAAGTGCACATCAAATTTAATTTAAGTTAACAAAACGACCTCTTTCTTACGTAAAATGAAAACATTCAACAACGTTAAGTAAGGCATACTAGTTTTATGGGCACTTACCTGGCCAATGATCTAAAATTTAAATCCTCATAAACTTCTTTATAAACAGTTGGTTGGTAACAGAACCGTCTTCACTCGACGACTCGCTTTGTTTAGGAGGAATGAAGGAGTAGATATCCATCGTGTTCTTGTGTATTGTAAATAGATTCGCCTGAGGATCTATAATTATCTGTAAATTTAAAGCGGCTATGGAAAAAAAAAAAAAAAAAAAAAAAAGTTCTTGTGCGATATAAATATATTTTCATCATCCATCATATGGAGCGTGGAAAGCCTAGGAGTCCGATATCATAAAGTATTGGTGGAGTCATTACTGGTACTGATGAATGGCTGAGGAGAACTTTAAAACAGTTCTAACTAACTGAAGAAAATTACCCGAGGACTTTACAAGAGATAAGTACTATATACTTTAAACTAATTGTAGATATACACATGTTGTAACTATACCTTAAAACAGTTAAGAAGCTTATCTTACTCATGTAATTATCTATTCTGCTCTATATAAACCTAATCGCAGGTTGTTCATTCTTTTAGTCGGTTGCGTCCTAGCGTTATTAAGGTAAACAAAAAGTCAATTATTGGTGAATTTTTGAACCGCGGTCCGGAAATGGGGAAGAATAAAAACCCCCGTACACAAGTCATGGAGATTTGCCATGAGAAATTAAAGTCTCCGGAGAGCCCCGCTCCCGATATATCACAAGGTGATGACTTTCATCATCCAAAGAGAGTATGCCGAAAGCGTACTCTCCCACAAGCCCCCGGAGTAAGTACTTTCAATTCCTTTACTCCTCTAAACTCGGCAGCTCAGTCCGAGGCCAGCACATCCACCGCCCCTGCTGCCCCCAAATCAACCCCCCCCCCTAATATTAGGACGAAATAACAGCTACGACCTCACCTGATTATAACGTAATAAACTTTAAAATAATGCAGACGCAGCAGGACACAAAGGTGCTCTGCCACAGCGTGCATGACCAACAGCAAACAATTGCTGCAATAGGGAATCGAAAATCCCCTTTCATACGTTCGCCCCCCGTGATACTAAGCCCAACAAGAAGTACTTGCTACACGGTTTCGATCTCTCTCACCCGATTGAGGAGATAAAAGCCCACATTAATAGCGTGGGTAGCAATATAATCGATGTATATCGATTGAGGCGCTCTGACCAAAGACGGAGATCGAGCCGATTCTCGTAATCGGCAACCATACTCTCAAGGTGGAGACCTTAAAGCAACTCGGTCATATAAATAATGTGCTCTTAAGAGTGAGCACCTTTCATGACAAAAGAGGCATTCCGATGTGACTTAACTATCAGGAAAACGGCCATACAAGACGGTACTGCTTCAAGCAGGCCAAGTGCGTGAGATGCAGCCAACCTCACGACATAAAAGACTGCCCCAGGGACGCTTCAATTCCTCTCAAATGCGCCAATTGCGGGGGAAATCATGTCACGTCGTACCGACAGTGCCCGTACAGGGTAAAACTTCTAGAGACCGCAGAAATCGAGAAACAGGCACAGAATTTCACAGCCAGGCCGAGAAAGGCCACATTTATGCCTGCCCCCCCCCCACCACCACGACAGACTGCCTCCTATGCCCAGATGGCGTCAGGTAACACCAGGGCTCCGGAAGTAGCACTCCCAGCACATCTACCTCAGCCCGCCAACAACAATGATGCTATGTTGAGTATGATAAGCGCTATGCTCACTACCGCAATCTCGCCGCACTGGTAGAGCGGCTATTAACACAGTCTGACCGGGCATCCGAATGATGGGTCATGGTATATTAAATTAAAACGTTTGCGGCGTTCGGCTCAAACAAGCTGACGTAGAGACACTTCTACGGTGCCATTCGCCAGACGTCGCTGTCCTAACAGACACCCGACTGAAGAGGATTAATTTCTGCAGATTCCTGGGATGTACCGCCTACCACCACGACACTGAGACCATCTCTGGAGGAGTAGCAGTGTTAGTGAGGCATGGAGAGCCCTGTAGGAGACTACCCCCACCCGTGACCCTGGGCACCTCCCACTACATCGTAACGCTCCAGTTACGGCTCACAAAAAACATGATAGTGTCAGGAGTCTACAGAAGACCGAGAGCCAATTGCGACTCGGACAAGCTCCTGCTCACTACAATAGCTCAGAACCGAAGACACGCCATCGTGGGTTAACTAAATGCGAACCACAGCTGGTGGAGCAGTACGACAGCTAACGCTCTCGGCCGCTACATCGCAAAGACACCATTTACGGTCATCTACCGAAGATTGCCGACCTTCCGTCACTTCTCGAACCTCGAGAGGACCTCCGCGCCCCATTTACTCCTGACTCAACAGCCACACCGAGTCACCGGGTGCTCCGCATTGGACTTAACCACCTTCGACCATCGGCCTGGGCTCTACGCACTAGAAGGCGACGTGCCAGAGCCGCCTGCTTCTAGATACAGGTACGATGAGGCCAAGTGGGACCTCTACAAGCAGCTCATCAAGACCGAGTTGCCCACAATTGCGCCCCTGAGACACACCTGGGATATCGGTTACGCTATAAGCCTGCCGGCTGGCTTCATTCGACGAACGAACGAGAAGAAGGCACCAGGTAAAGACGGGATCCACAACATTTTACTCAAGCAATTACCGAGGAAAGGAATCTCGTACATCACCAACGTGTTGAACTCCTGCTTCAGGCTGCACTATTTCCCTCAGAACTGTAACCACGCTGTGGTCGTCCCCTTGCTGAAACCAGCGAAAAGCGGTTATGAGCCCCATCAGTCTGCTGACTAAACCTTCGAGAGAATCGTCCACCTGCATCTCTCCGAGCACTGCGAAACGCAAGAAGGCATTCCACCAGAGCAGACCGGTTTCAGCACAGGCTTAAGTGTGGATAACAACTTGGTGAACTGCAACACCACGTCGCATCGAACGTCCGGAGCAACAGAGCTACCACTATGATCTCACTGGACTGTTCGAAAGCCTTCGACACTGTGGACCACTACACCCTACTCCAACGTCTGAGGGAATACGAATTCCCTGACCAGCCACAGAACCTGATGGCATATTACCTCACAGGCAGAACTTTTTCGGTTCGGATACGCACCACGTCTACGACCCGAAGAAAATACACTGCCGGTGTCCCCCAAGAATCAGTGCTGGGGGCCTAGCTGTCCCCACATCGTAGGAGCCACGTACCCTAACTGCGAGGTATCGGCGTATGCAGACGACGTAGGTGTCTACAGCACTAGCATCAATCCAACCCCGACGAGCCCTGAAATTTGCTGAGAGCGCCAGTCAACACATTGCTGTGAAATTCAACGCCGTCAACATCAAAGTCAACCCGGCCAAGACGCAAGGAATTATCTTTAGTTACAAATCAGGACATAATAAACTGTCTAAATCCTTCATCTTAGACGGCAAACAAGAAAACAGAGAAACAAGCTATGCTACCTTGGGATTACCCTCGGTAGACACTTTTCGTTGACAACACATCTCAGCAAGAAGCTAAAGAGTGTTAGGAAAAAGTTTTACAGCCTTGGACACCTACTTTACAGCCCGACTTTATCAGTACGCCTCAAGCTGCTGATTTACCAGAGCGTCCTGAGACCTGCTTTAATGTACGAGACTCCACTGTTCAAATACCCAACTCCTAACACTCTAAAAACGCTCCAGCAATTTCAGAACAGAGTTCTTCGTGCCTCCCTCACACATGCCCCGTTCCACCAAATGAAGGCAAACGACATCCACGAAAAATTTGAAGTGCTCATCATTCAAGATTTCAAGAGACGACACATCAAATTTTTGACTCGTTACAACACTGCCACAACCCACTCTTCTCTGACCTTTAACCACCACCAATGCCCGTCCGATGGAAGCACTGCTGTACCGCAGAAGCCTGGAGACAAATAGACGTGATCGAACCCGAGCCCTCTGACGGGGACTGAACGACCAACACCCAGCCGAGAGATAGAGGCCGATCTCCCGGCCAACTCAACCGAAGCAAGAAGACCCCTTCTACCTGCTCAGGGTAGGTCGATTCCCCCCCCCCCACAGGGGCCAAGGCCAGGTGTACCCTAGGCTCCACCGTAGGTAGACTCTCACTACCTTCCCGAATCCACCCACCGCTTTTCGGCATCCCACACTCCATATCCTTTTCATACTTCCTTCAAATGGGACTCCCCTTAGTGAAAGGCACCCATCATCCCAAATAATTTTTCCTACATCCTATATTTCCAAGTTTGAGAGCTAAGAAAAAAAAAAAAGTTCTTGTGCTCACTATTTGTCCTTTATTATTGATATTATCTGGTGATAAATAATTTAATTTAACTTCTAGGCTTCTAAGCTATTATTATTTTTTATTAGTATATTGAGGGAAAGCGACTCTATGTGTGGCTCCTGATGTCTTTCCTCTTGTAGATATGCATTGATAGAACTGACTTATTTTTTTTTCGATGTTCATTGCTTGTAATAAATAATTATCTACTCTTTTCCCCAACATATGAACGATTGTTCACCATATATTCTGTATATCCCCGATCGGGTTTTTTTGGTGATTATTAGAAGCACCCGCCGGGGAGGTCTCGTTGGCCCAGCCATTGCCCGGCGGGCGTCAGAAAGAGATAAATAAACATGCGGTCTTTGTACTTTGCTGGCGGGGTCGTCGGTGGGAAGCTTAACTTGTATTTGGTTTTTACCTGAATCCACAAGATCTTAGAAGATGTGCCCCGACAGTGCATAATGTTCAGGAGAAGAGGTCCAGGGTAGGTATTATTGGTACTTTAGTATTGGTCGTTTTTCTTCATGAGATTTTATTTAATTTAGAAGCTCTATCAACAGCCCAAGTCTGTCATCCTCAATTTTTGCTGCCAACCTATCTTTTGAATGATGATTATTATTTATTTTCTTTACTTTGGGGATGACATGCTGGGGCTTACCAATTAAATAAAACTTGATAAGAGAGAAGAGAACCCAATATTGGTGTGTAGCGACCGCTAACTACATAAGATAAATCACCCTCTACTCTGTGGTATATATATTGTAAATTAATTTAAAACAAATGTAAATAACATTACCAAACCATAAATCATTGTAAATGTTTTAAACAATAAAAGGCGCAGCTGCAGGTCAATTAGTTAAGAGGCTGGGAACCCTCCCCCAAGAGCAGGACCTGGGCAAAGCCCGAGTCACTACAAGAACAAAGGCCACCACATACTGGCCTGGCATTGGCCACAACAACGAGTCCCGTGATTGGACGCTAATGAGGCCAGGCCCCTATAAATAGAACCGGGGGAGGGGGGGTGGACCTAATCATTCTCCCGACGACGCTGTAACTGATGACTTGCGGCTACACTAATGTTCAAGATTTGGTCTTCTCATTTCTGAAACCCTCTGGACCTCTCTTCCTAACCCCGCTATGTTTTAGTTCGGCATTGTCAGACCCCACACTCTCCTAGTGGGATTCTCTGCTTTCGCCTCGCTAAAACTAGCAGCTCTTTGGGAGAGACCTCTCCCTAGCAGACAACGGTTGTCGTGGCCCTACAAATGTACCGAGTAGTGTCTCCCACGGCAACTCAGTCTGCCTCTCTCTGGTTCACACTCGCCTTTGGGATCCGGACGGCTTTCGCCTACCCTCAGATACCGAGTGTGAATTCGTGGTCATTCCAAGACCACACAAACTACCTACCCTATACCTCTTCTCCTGAACATAGTGCATTGTCGGGGCACATGCCTATCAAATATGGAATCAGATAGTAAGTCATGAAACGATTGTCCAGGTCATAACCTAATCAACCCTCACTTCGTCACCAGGGCTGGGGTAACTAGGCACCCCCTCGTGACGACCCGACATGGTGTAATTAAAAACAAAATTTAAAAAGTAAAAATATAGTGGTTTGACGTTTGTAGGTATGCAATTAGCAATTTCGAAAACTCTTTGTGCAACGAGGTAATCGATGAAAATAATAAATAAACAAAGGCATGACATTGAAAAAATACCACAATTATTTGTGTTGGGAACTTTTTTTCTCGCAAGTGGGAAATCCAGACTAGTGGGGAAGACATAACGACGTCTGGCACACAGAAGTCCGCTAAAAGTGGAGTTGTGATAGACGCTCCAAAAGTTTTGACAGATGAACAGATGTATCTCTAAGTCAAAATTGATTTTATAAGCAGGGATGTCATTACAATTACATCATAAAAAATTTAACGAATTAACTAAAAATTGAACTAATCTAGAAAGGAAATTTATTGAATTAAATTATCTTACAGTCTGATCACAGCTATGTGGAATAGGAGGTCTCTGGGCTGTGGGTAAATACTGTATGGATGAGCGAGTGAATGAATAATTGTATATACGGTATGAATGAGAACATTGAACACAATTACTTATTGCCCAATAAGGTAGATTTAGATTTTATCACAATAAACATTTGATACTCAAATGTCAAAAAAATAGAGTCAGATCACTTGATATACTAGGAACTATACACTAGGAATATTTAAAAAAATTTAAAAAATAGGCTTCTTCTTCAACATTTTCTCAGTTGTCTTCCATCCGTCTTCTTAGTGTTCATGAAAAATAAATGTTAATATTTTCCTCTTTGGTATGAATGCTTCTTTCGACAATTAACGATCTGAAACCAGTAAATAATTAATGCTTTAAATATAAAAATGTTTTTAATACAATAATGGCATAATTTACAGTAAAGACTTTATACAGGAGTGGCGACTGGGTAGAAACAGATATGTAATGTAGGTGAGAAATTAAGGTATGAGATCCAGATCAGTGTTCCGCAGAGTTTAACACGGCTTGCTGGGCTTTACCTGCACACAAAGAAGGGTTAAATGTAGTTTATTTGTTTCCTATTATGGTCGGCTGTAGCCTGACAGGGGGCTCAAGACAAGTGTTGTATCGAATTAAGAAAGAGATATCTCAGGGGGTCTTAGGTAAATGCCTGAGCAAATGTTCGGGTTTGCGTCACCACCTGCGGTTCTATTAGTGCAGTCTCGCCAGTGGGGAGCTTATTGTCCAAAGCTTTCTTCTTTCCTTCGTGCCAAGCCAACCATTGTTAGGATAAATCCCTTGTACCGATAACTGAAGAAATATAGAACGTTCGAAGTCTATATATACACTCACATAGATACAACTTGTAGTCTATCACATCTAGTACAAGCATTCAAAGCATAAACAAAGACAATAGATATTGGAAATAACCCGAATTTATCAGCACGAGTTATTGGCACCGACATTGGACAAACCTGAAGGGAGGGGCTCTGCTACCAGGATAAGAATATTGTACCCGGGTTTTCCACGTGGTTCTTCTTCATCCCTAATTCTTAATCGTCTTTATGAGAAAACATCGATTTCCCACTAAAATATTAATAGGGAAATCTAGGACGACCTTTTTGGAGATCGTGGGGAGAAATAAATAAAGCTAAAACCCATTGATACCACTACAATTAGATTATAAATATTTGTTAGATTATCAAGCTCCTAAGTCATGGGGAATCTGCATCATTTGCTCAATCATTGATCAGAACAGTGTATCAATTCCGTACTTATTATATATAGGTAAGGAAGAGATTGAAGTCATAACCTAACCAAATAAATACGTTTGTCACCCAAGGCGTGTTTGTTGAAGTGTGAGAAAGCATCTTGAAATTGAAATATCTGTAGTTTTGACTCATTGATTAGATATAAATGTTCTAGTAATCTTCCACTTATATAATATATTTTGAATAAAATAAATTGTGTTACTAAAAAAGAAAAAACAAATCTCACCACGTCCAGGTAAAAAAATTGTAACTATGACATCAATATTGTGATCCAGGTTATTTCTGGGCAATATTTTTTTGAAGAATACACCAGTGTTACGTTCATTGGACAATGCAACAGTATCACCGTGTCGTAGATCCGGTAACCATCTGACAGTACTAGTACGAGTATAATCTTGGACCAACGAGCGCCTTCGAGAAAATGGGCTTAAACGAATTAAAATCCCTTCTTCCCGGAGAATATTACCTCATTTATAGGTTATACCTTAGACGCAGAAATGTCCATGTCGTCCCACATCCTATTTTTATAAGTTTAAGAGCTATGGGGAAAAAAACCACCATGTCGGTTTTACGAAATATATCTAGAAAATTAGAGTTCATTTTCATAATGTTCATTAGAGTAGTATGTAGGTATGACCTACATACTGGGTGTAGAGATTTGTAGTAGGTGTGACCTATAAATGAGGTAATATTCTCCGGGAAGAAGGGATATTAATTATTTTAGGCCAAATTTTCTCGAAGGTTGGTCCAAGATTATACTAGTACTGTCAGATGGTGGTTACCGGATCTACGACATGATGACACAGTTGATACCCAAACTACTGGTTCGGAAGACGTTTTCCCATGATTTAATTTATTTTCAGTTTAAAAAAAAACTGACTGCTCTGGTTTCTAGTTTGAAATGGAGAGGGAACGCCAAGTTTATTCGGCGGTACATGTGAGTTTACCTCTAAATCAAATCGAAATCAAACTGAGATTACGATGAATCATGCTTTTTAGGTTCATTTGAGCCGTGACACACCAGAAAAGAAAAGTAATCTAAATATAATACCCCCTTTTCACCTGTAATGGAAGGAATTAACAAACTTTTTTGGGTGTTGATAGGGTACTACGACTGTTATTGTGCAATTATACTTCTTTACTTTATAAAATTTCACCACGATGTAATATTTGTGCTACATTTTTATGTAAGCTAGACGATATATCTGTCATTTGTTGTTATTCTTAAGTGAGAATGCCCTAGAATAAATACTTTTTTTTTTTTTTCCATTCACCTTTATAAACATCACTCTGAAATATGAACTCTTCCTCTCAGGTGGTTTAAAAGTGGGGCACTAAGGCCTGGCAACATTAAAATGCAAAAGGCAGGACATTCCACCCTAAGTGTCGTGGTGAATAAGAGAAAAACCCCTAGAAAGGAAGTTGAAGAACTCAGCACATTACGTCACTTAGTAAGTACTTGGCAATTCCCAGCTCGTCCTCAACCTAATTGCGTACCACTTTGTTTGTACGTTAACGTCACCAGTCCTTATGAATGATAATTGCAGTATTTATATTGACACTATTTGGCCTATAATACATAGTGAATATAATTTATATGCAAAAAATGTATACTGCTTGATCTTTATATTTGATCTGTTTTCTTCATTTCAAATCTGGAGCCGCGATCATTTAGATTGTAAATGCAAACTTTCATTGCATTCTTAATATCGGTCAATTTCCGACTACTCAATTGAATGGTACCAAAAACATAAACAAAGGATTATTAAAAAACCTGGTATCCTCAAATAAAGTGTATGAAATGAAATTAATAACTGACCGATGATATTTTCAGATCATAATTTGATTAAAATGAATAAAAAAAATTCCAACAGTATTACACAAAAGTTGGAAGAATTTATATAAAATACTTATATGCAGAATTAATAACACTTCATAAAATCCAGTATAATACTTTTCATAAAACCATGACACCTTTTTCCTTATCTTTTTATATAAAGGAAAGTAAACTTAGTTGGTAACATTTTTAAGAAATAATACAAATAAGAAAAATAGGAGGAAAGCTGCTATTCCTTAAGGTGACGCCTTATAATTTATTTTGGTTTTTTAACTTGTAATAGATTTTAATTATTTGAACACGGCATTAAATAAACTAGTTTTAAACGCTATTTGTACGAATTAATTGTTCCTCCTGTTCCTTAATAACAAGGGAGTTATTTAATAGTGATCAAGACAATATTCCAAATTATGTCCTAGAGGATGTTACAAGGATGTTACTCAACATCCTATAGTGATTTTATAACATGTTTATTTTTATGCATTCAAAACTGTTGAAGTGACTGTGCATTCCAAACAGAAATTAGCAGAATAAGGTATAGAAAGTTTAAGACAAATTATCACAATCAGATTAAAACCAATTTTTATACGGCGAAAAACCTCATAAAAGGGTCCCATCTTGCTGGTTTTGTAATTATTCGATTGGAAGTCCAATAAGTTGAAATATTTAACATAAAGCTGCAGGAACAACACACTTTCCACAATTATTTGATTATATTAAAAATTATATTACGGTGCGATAAGGGCCAAACAATTTCCATAAGGAACCTAGCTCTAAAGAAAGGGCAGATTATTTATAGGTCACAGCTCTTTCTATGCAGGGGTTTTATCAACTGATAATTTACGTTTGTCATCAATAAAATAATGGTAAGTAACAAATGGATATATTGGATTGTTAATTTATTATAGTGTATTATCTTATGACGACAAAGCAGAAGAAATAACAGACAATTCTGGAGGAAACCCCATTTAAAAAAACATAATTATCGCATATTAGTTACTGCAAAGTGTACTATTTCCTTTAGAGAACGATGGTTCTCTTTTCATGGCCTTAATTTTTACTTAGGGACCGCTTCCCCTTTCCCGGAGTAAGCCCTATACGAGCTTTTTCCCGAGGAAATATGACTTCATTATTTTTTATCGTGTCCCGGGCTGAAGAAAATTTCATTATTTTCATCCACATTTCTTTCTTTATTGATTTAGCCCAAATACTCATTGCAGTATTGTTCTTTTCGTCACAAATTCATGGTTTCTGACAAAACAATAACCAGATGTAATCAATGGTTGCGTGAAATAGGTCCTGGCCCCTTAGGCGTTATGATAAAGTTGGCCTAGATTGCATGATGAGCAAAGTTCGCAATATCCTCAGGCTCCGACTCAGTCATCAGCACGAGTCTCCTCAAGCCCTCGCCGTCAGCTGTAAGTGGAGTTGGTGCCTTTGAAACTTGGACAAAACTCATTTTCGTCAACTTGTCTTGAAAGTTTAACGTACGCTATCCTGTCAGCGTTGCGCAACGCGAGATAATAGACACAGTAAAAGCATAGACACGTGATAACAGTGACACTACGTCAGTTATGAGCCTTGAAGAAAATAGCGAAAAATACATATAACTGCGGCATTGCATAGCAAATAGCGGTTTCTCACGGGGGCATAGATGGCAGTGCGCACTATTACGCTAAAAGTAATAGTGCGTGAAAATAAATATAATTTGCGGACAAACTTTGCCATCCATGAGTATAAACAAAACCTACAACCAGCGCAATCATTATAAACTTTGTTGTGTTCTCTCATACAAATGCTTTTGAAGATCATAAACATACATAAAGGGTGACATACAATAAATTTATTTATAACTGTCGGGCTCAGATAACTGAGTATCCCCAAAGTGGGAAGGAGACGCCCGCTGCGGGCATGGGTCACTACAACCTCTTAGCCGCCGTCCGGCGAGCGCCTAGAAAGAGATAAGGCGGGCGGACCTGTGGTCTTTCACCCTGGCTGCCGACCTAGTCGGCGGGCAGCCTAATTCGTTTTGATCTGACTCCATAAGATCTTTAGAAGGTGTGCCCCGACAAAGCACTATGTTCAGGAGAAGATGAACAGGGTAGGTTTATAGGTAGTTTATGTGGTCTTGGAATGACCACGAATTCACACTCGGTGTCTAAGGGTAGGCGAAAACCGTCCTTATACCAAAGGCGAGTGTGAACCGGAGAGAAGAAGACTGGATTACCGCGGGAGACACTACTGGTAAGTTTGTAGGGCCACGGCAACCGTCGTCCGCGAGGGAGAGGTATCTCCCAAGGAGGTGCTAGTTTTAGCGAGACGAAGGCAGAGATTATCACTAGGAAGGTGTGGGGTCTGACAACGCCGGACTAAAACGTGGCGATAGGTAGTTGAATGAGAAGACCATGGTTTCAGTAGAGCAGCAAGCGCCAGAGCAGAGAGAGAAATAAGTGTTCAAGGTTCCGGTTTGTTTCTTTCTGATTTTCACCCTATTGGGCGCTTCTTATACAGCCGGTCCCCCTGGTGGGGAAGGGCCCCCACCAGGTGGCCAGTAGAAGTGGGGATGGGCCCTCACCTGTGGCTGTTTAGCCCACTAGCTCCTCCCCCAACTCTCATCGACGTCATAATCTTTATTACCAACAAATATGGAAACATAGATAGGTATAATATGATTCAAGAAGAGGGGAACTTTTAATTATTCGTAATTAAGAGGTGGCCACAACAATAACTTATAAGTATAAGTCTTCAGTAATTTATTTAGAAGTAAATCAGTTATTTTAAGTGCAAGGTTTTAAGTGAATGATTGTAAAAGAAGAATAAGTAAATTTGACAACAAACACTATATACATTATAGCTAATCCAACCCATAGCGCTGCCCGGAATATATACTTATATACCCTAGAAGGAAAATGGACTTCTCAAACCTTAAAATCAGTTTTTCTCGTTTTTCTAATGTATTGGAGTGAGTGACTTCACGTCTTCCGTGTAATTTAACACAGTTTTTATTGATAATGTCAAGGACATACCATATACAGATTAATTGAAGTCAGAGGGGCACTGGAACTAATCCAATCTATAATGCTGCCGGGAATACAATAGCAAATGAACTTTGAACCTTAAAGGGCACACAGTAACCACAGAGTTGTTGAAAACATAATGAACCAATTATTCTGTTTTTAAATTATTTAACAAGAGTAAAATTGATAACCATTCCAGGAAAAGGTATTAGTTTTAAAGACAGGAAACAGTTGTTTGGCGTGGGGAAGGGGGGATCGAAATATCTCTCTAATTACAACTCCTCAATAACACAACTTCCGTGCTCCATTAGACTGGTTTGTGAACACTAGATACGACTAGGTGCGTTTGATTTAATTTCACTCAAAATGTTATGCTATCAATGTTTATTTAAGGTACTACTGCATGTATGTGATAGGTTGTTGTTTTAAATAAGTTGGTTTGAAACAATAAGTAAGAAAAACTCTCAAGGTCATTCAGTCTACACTGACTTTCAATCTGGCTATATAGATTGGCGCGTTCATATTTATTATTAATGACATATTAGTGATTTGGATCCAACCTCTTTCCACTTAAAAGAACATAGGGTAGGTAAAAGGTATCGATAAACTGAGGAAGATCGCCCATTCTAGGTCACCTGCAATGTAAATCATGTACGAAAATGCTTCCATTCACATCCATTCACCGCTATAAATAAATTTATCCTATACAAATTGAATGAGGTAAGCGATCGGAGAAAGATTCATGACACGAAACGTGCCATGTTGTGCCCCTGCCATCTAGGGTTAGGACAAAATAGCTGCTGAAGGCATATTCTTATAAATATAAATACATGGTGATACTTCAGATTAAAAAAAAATGTGAAGGCTTCTTAAAATGAAATGGGAGAGAAGCGAGAGGGAGGGAGGGAGGGGGAGAGAGAGTGAGAGAGAGAGAGAGAGAGAGAGAGAGAGAGAGAGAGAGAGAGAGAGAGAGAGAGAGAGAGAGAGAGAGAGAGAGAGAGAGAGAGAGAGAGAGAGAGAGAGAGAGAGAGAGAGAGAGAGAGAGAGAGAGAGAGAGAGAGAGAGAGAGAGAGAGAGAGAGAGAGAGAGAGAGAGAGAGAGAGAGAGAGAGAGAGAGAGAGAGAGACATAAAACTCTATTTATATGGGAGCCATTTCCCGCCGTCGGAATTCTAAAACAGAGATCCTTCTTCATATGTATTTGTCATTTTTTATGTATGTCGCTCTTTCCGCCTAAATATATGTCCTATTTACTGTGTCATATGATTGGTTCGTTGTAGAGCAGCTAGAGTAAATAAACAAATAAATTACGAATGAACAGTCGATATTAAATAATATCAAAATTATATTATCATTTAATAATAACTTGTTGAAAGATGTTTTTTGTATTTTGTGGTTTAGGAATGCCCACCTTTCCCATGTTATTAGGGGCTACCTAAGGACTATTTATAACAGTAAAATAACTTAAATGATTTCGTTTAATAATAGAATTAAGGAGTTCGTTTAATGATTTGTTCTTAGATCATACATACTATGAAGACGTTCCCGAACCTCTACACCACAAAGTCAGGATATATCAACGCCCTAAATAAGAAACCCCCCTCCTCCCAAAGATCACATATGGACATCTGTTTGTCCCTTACTACAAGTGATAATGTTGAAAAAGATTCTTTGTACCTTTTTTTTTTTTTAAAGCAACGTTTAAGAAATTAAATCCGTGTTTCTATGTGATTGTTCGCTTAAGCTATAATCTTTTAACTTTTCCCCCTTAATTAACTTTTAGGTCCCCGAATCGGAAAAATGGAAGAAAAAAAACTCCGACCATACAAACTAAGTAAGTGCTAGGGTACACAAGATTGCATCGATGCGAACCAACAACCAGCATGGGAGGTTTTCGTCGGTAGAAAAAGGTCATTTGAGGTAAGAGACCAAAGAGAAGAAAATCAGAAACGTCACTGAGTCCCACCTTCCTCACTTTCAAAAATTATTTTCTCTTGATTATCTCACATCATTATCTATCATAAGTTCGACTATCATTTATCCTTTACCAAACCGCTAACAGGGGCATAAAAGCTACTAATGAAGCTCTTCGGAGACTCTGGCTAAATGGATTTTACTCCGTGTAACTTTTTTACTATATAATATCTTTGGACTAGAGCGTTACATCTACAGGAATTTTCGAACTAGTATGAGAGTGGTGTGTTTATTCCACGTAAACTATTAAGTACTCCGTGTAATAAATCTAATAAAAAAGTATGGAACTCACTTCACATTCAGCAGTATATAAATAGTATAGGGCGCTACACTTCGTTAACCCTCCATCTTCTAAGAGAACTCTTCAAATCTACTATTTCTTATAGTAATAAGGTCATCAATGCGGTCTTTGTATAAACTGAATTAATTTATTTTGCTTTGAGATCATTGATAAATTGGCCACTTATTTATTTATTTGGGCAACGATGGATGTTCAAAGATTGAAAATTCCTACGACTCTTCATAAGCTAACAACATGATGACGATCAACCTACAAAACACTAACGGCACTAATAATGAATATTTTTTGGGAATCTCAAATATTCGAATTTTAATTTATATCATGTTTGAACGGATAGGTCCATATAGTCCTCGGATAGATTATCTTTTTTTAACTATTTAATGATTTTATTTATTTTTATGTTCCTTGCCAAAATTTATTCTCATCAATTGTGATCTAAATTTTATTTGTGAAAAATGTATGTATAAATATATATAATATACATAATCGTCATATATATGTATATATATGAAACGAAATTTAGGAGATAAAAATTTAAGGTTGAGTTCTTAAATTCTATAAAAAATTAAACAATATTTGTCATTTTTTTTCTAAGGGGATTGGAAAAAAATATCGTTTAATCTTTTTTTTTTTTTTTAACAATATTTAGCAATATTCCGTTTTAAGATAGCTTGGACCATTTTTACGGCTGCTATTGTAGAACATTTCGACAGACAAACGAGAATACCCCCCTCCCCCAACGCACATGAATGAAAGTAGAGGTGATGTAAAATTTCAAATAAATCCCAAATTAAATCTATAATAAGAAAAGCAAAAAGGCAAGCAGAGAGAACTCAGCCCAAGATAAAGGCTAGATAATCAGTATTGAGGGGCTGTTGGCTGACCACCTCAATTAGTGGATAGTGCTGCTGCCACTAGGGGTGAGGATGGCTTTAGGACGTTCAATTGATGAGGACAGATATAATCTATACATCAAGTCTCTAAATGAAACTGAAGTAATTTCATCAAACGTTTCTTCGTATTGGACAATGTTTTTTTGTTTTTTTAATCATTGGGCAGGACCTACCTCTAATTAACAGGACTGGGCATTGGAAGAAAACATTAATGACTAAGGATTTGAACCCATACCCCTATGGTTACATTAGCATAGGAGAGCAGCCATTTTCTAATGTTTATGACTGCCAGCTGGTGACCCTTTCTCGTTTATGACTTAGTTGGCTTCCGCCTTTTATTGCTTAACACTTTTACAATGATTTACATTTGTTTATAATACATTTAGTTCATGTTATTTTACTTTTGCTTACAATATATATGCAATAGAGTATAGGGTGATTTATCTTATGTAGTTAGCGGTCGCTACAGACTCTTTTTATCTACATACATCGAGAAAAATGAAATATTAATTATGTAAGAATTGAGAAAAAAAAGTAAACGGGAACGCTTCCATTTGACTCCTAGCTTTTCACAAGTTAACCTCTTATAATGCCTTAATAATAACCTATAATGCTCTTAAACAGTTAAAGCTCTGTTTTTAAACTTTATCCATTATAACACATTATAGAGGTGCTGACGCAAAAATATAAAGCCCCAATCATAGAGCTCGCGTATTCAAGGTTATTTAGAGTGAAACTTCAGGTGAAAAATCCTGAGTATTTTTCCATGTTGATTCAGTAAAAAATCATTTTAAAAACTATTGTCGGTGGCACCACCACTGCATCACATTGTATGTTTGACAGCCATCTATTGACCTAAGCATCACCATCTTGGACTATCACCTGTGATAATACCAATAATAATACTTAAAATGTGTTAAGAGGGCGTATATATTAAGAAAAGTCATTAAAACTTTCATGTGGAGGGATGATATTTTGCAAGATAGTTTTACTCGATATAACCCACAGGTGGTAACGATAAAAGATCCCTTATAAAAAATAATTAAGAGTCAATTATGAAACAACCACTACTCGCATTTCAAGCAGGGAATATAATTAAAAATCTCAACATCCTGATTAATAATATTACGTGCTTTCGCAATCATAACGAAACCCATAACTGTGTAATACATCACACTTGACTTTAATTTTAATTATACATACTTCATCGGTCGATTAATGTTTGCACATAAACAAATAAACAATTTCATTGTTCGATAATCAAAATGTGTGCCAATTAAAATTTTAAATGCTCCAATATATTGATTTATGTTGTCTTACACCTCTCCTGTTAATTTTAAGTATTTTCTAATGTCTAATGCCAATTAACGTTTTATAAAATAAACCAAAAAACTAAATTGTTACAATTAGTACAGCATTGATCTAACCATACATTATTTATGAAAATTCATTATACATTGCACAATACCTTAACTTACTTTAAAACATTATTTTTCAAATGTGAGGGTCTATAAAAAAAAACTAATGAAAATTAAAAATTACGTTTCTTTCATGTATTATTTTTTTGGTTTCTTAAAATTAAATTGGCCATGACTAAAACCTGTCATAGGTTTGTAGGTAACCTTTGTACCCTCCACCTGTTGCGTATGAAACATATGAACTTCTTTTCCATTCATTCATTCATCCAGATGGTCCTTGGAGAAGCTAGGTCTGCCCAACAACCCGCTCCCACTTATTTCTGTCCATCACAGGAGTTCATCCTGCCATTTTTTTTTTCAAATTCCCAACATTCCAAGCACGCTAAACCTGGTCCATTTCCATATCTATGTCTATCAGCCAAATAATTAGTACTGCTTGTTACTGGCAGGGCTTTCGTAACTTGGTGTGGATTAAGAACAGTGGGTTATTGCCCCACTGCCCCAAGTCAGGACCTGCATCGGGACGGCTTCCTGGGAAAGTGTCCCTAAGGCGTGTACTGTAAGTGGCCTTGATGGCAGTATGTACTGTGAACTGGTATGGATACTTATAGTGCCCTGAATTTGATGGGAGGCCCAAAAAAGCAGGACGGCATGAAAACAGCCCAATGTCCCCCGGAGACCGGCCCAACTTCCGTTGGTGCATATTATTCGTTAGCATAATATGTATTACATATTCATTAGCTGCTACATATATAATATATAATAAATCTATAAATAATAAACTAAACAGCTCACATTTTTTTCACTTCTTGTAGTAAATTAATAAGTATCTGTGTTTACCTAGGTTTTACTAGATGAGCATAAGTAATATAGAACTATATAAATTATCACCAGTTAACCCTAAAGTCTAATTTAATATTATAAAATCTCTTAATGACACTATGAGTTAGTTTGTTCCTTGATAAAGTTGGGAGCATATTCAGCTGCTTCCTATAGATCTGAATCCTAATACTCAGAGAGTTCTTAACACCTGGAGACAGCTTTCATAGTTCAAAGTTTAGTTACCAGAATTAAATATTGAAATTTCTACACTATCCATACTTCACTTTTATCATTGAATAACACTCTCTAGGCCAGCTGTTTAGTATTACATGGAATACTTCTAGGTTTTATAGTTTGAACGAAACAATATAAGGTTTTGGCCATGCGATGTAGTAGGCATTATCTTAGGCCTACCCTAAGTTTTAAGCACGATATTGACAGGTCTGTCACCGGAAGGCGTGAAAACAGCACATCTGCGCCGTTTGATAAGTAAAAGTATTTCATTATACAAGTGTAAATATTGAAGTGTTAATACGAATTAAAAAATGTGGGCATTCACAGCCCGTACTTTCAATAATATATTTTGTCCTGAGCGTCTGTGGCTCTCGCTCTCTTGATCAGCCTCCACTGGCTCGTATCCGGTGACGCGGCTGATGGAGGGGCACGGGGGGACTTCCAAGCAAGGAGCACTTTCCAAGACCACTTCCTCTATCGCATGCGAGGGAGGGTGGGGGGTAACAATCATGTGGATTTAGGAAGTCTCTGGGCTGTTTGTAAATACTGTATGAATGAACGGATGAATGAAGATTTTTAAATATGGTACAAATGAGAACATTGAACACAATTACTTATTTCCCAATAAAACAGATAGTAATTTTATCACAATATAGATTTGAATATAAATATATATTGGAACCTACCTCATTTTTTACCATTTCTCTTTTTACTTTATTTGATCAATTTAACTTAACTGATTTGGCAGGTCCGTCATGAGATCTTTAATTCAAAATGTTATATGTCTTTGACATAGGAATTTATCCCGATTGAATCACCCGAGATAAAGGCTAGTGTTGTGGTTATTAATAAATTGAGAAACTAGGAATTGTGAAATATATTCAAATAAAATTGTTATAACAAATAATTATAATTAATATAGAGTACTGACACCCGCCGCGGGCTAGGGTACTACAACGCTACCCGCTATCCGGCGAGCGCCAAGAAAGAGAAAATGGTTGGACCTGTGGTCTTTGACCTTTGCTGGTGACCTAGTCGGCGGAGCTTTATCCGTACTGATCTGACTCCATAAGATCTTAGAAGGTGTGGCCCGACAAAGCAATATGTTCAGGAGAAGAGGAACAGGGTAGGTATTATAGGTAGTTTATGTAGTCTTGGAATGACCATGAATTCACACTCGGTATCTAAGGGTAGGCGAAAACCTCAGGATCCCAAAGGCGAGTGTGAACCGGAGAGAGGCAGACTGGATCGCCGTGGGTGACGCTAGTAGGTAAAGTTTGTAGGGCCACGGCAACTGTCGTCCGCGAGAGAGAGGTATCTCCCAAGGAGGTGCTAGTTTTAGCGAGACGAAGGCAGAGATTCCCACTAGGAAGGTTTGGGGTCTCACAAAGCCGGATTAAAACCTAGCAAGGCTAGGAGAGAGAGAGAGATGCAGAGGTAGTTGAATGAGAAGGCCATGGTTTGAGTAGAGCAGCAAGCGCCAGTGCAGAGAGAGAGAGAGCAGTGTTCCCAGTGCCGGTTCAGTACGTTCTGTCGTCTGCCCTAAGACAGACGAGTTATATAGGCAGTGGTGGGGATGGTTCCCCCACCTGCAGCTGTTTCTCCCACTAGCTTATTTCCCCTCTCTGACTGACGTCAAAAGCTTTATTATTAAAATATGGAAACAAATATAGATATTTTCTGGGCCGAGAAGAGGGGGATTATTCGTAATTAAGAGGTGGCCACAACAGATGCTATACCAGGAGTCGTCGATGTGCGGCTACTCAGAAAAATTGACCCCACCGGACGGAAGCAAGAAATCTCACCAGTTCTTGTAATAGCCCAGGCAAGCGTCATCTTGAACGCCATGAAGAAACTACGTCCAATCAATCTTGTCATCATCAGAGTAGTGGCCTTCAAGGAGCAGAGGGGGGCTCCTCAATGTTACTGGTGTCAGGAATTCGGCCACACCCGCAATTCAAAATGAAGTGCGTGCGATGTGCGGGACCTCATGAGGTAGCTCAGTGTCCCAGAAACGAAACTGCCCCGCTTAAGTGTTCCATTTGCGGTGAGGCACATCCGGCCTCATCATCATCATGGTGAAAATAGATGAAGTAGAAGTGTTAATAGCATCCTAACAACCAGATATTGTAGTATTGACAGACACGAGGGTGTCACTATTGATCCACGTAAAAGGTTATTCTACTGCCATTGAAAGGGTAACTAGTTACGGTGGTGTTCTCGTTGCTGTACGTCATGGTATCAATTGGAAGGAAATGGCTTCACCACTGACTACAAGTGATCCCAGGCTTCACCACCTGACAGTAAAGGTAAATTTGGGGGAACCCATTTATCTTACCGCTCTATACAGGACACCGTACGCTTCTCTCCTTGAGTACTCAGCCCTGCTACACGCATGTGCGCAGAGGTCTAACCACTGGGTGGTAAGAGATCTCAATGCGAGATGCACGCTGTGGCATAATACCGCAACAAACAGGGCTGGGAGACTCTTGGTACCCCCAGACTTTCGCTTTTCAACTGAGAGGTAACCCACAGGCCACCTCGACAATGGACTTACTTCTGACCAGACATTCCCACCGTATCAACAGATTGCACCGCACTCGGCTTTATTACGTCTGACCACAGGCCTACCTGCTGGACCGTCTTTAATATCAGGATTCTTTCTTCCTGGTGAATTGTAACTCCCTCTTTCGACTTCCTCAGGGCGAAACGATTTATGTTGGCTGTTTTGAGCATCTGGGCTAGAGAAATAGTTGTCTCTCCAGAGACAATAACTGGTGGTGACTTTTTCAGAGTTACAGGTGCCACGGGTTGTGGACTTTCAGATGACTTGCTAGCGAATGCCTGTAATTTATTTCAGACCTTAGTCGGCTTCTTTTTGGTAGGTCTCTGGACCTTCACAGTTATCTTGGGGAAAGTAAAATCTTCTTCACTATCCACGGTTGGTGGCATGGAAGCCGGCCGCTTCCTGGAAATATCTACTTCCATCTCCATCTTTCGAAAAGAGTTTAAAAAGTTTAATCACAAAAACGGTAAAAATTCTTTAATGGGGTACCGTCCCCATTAGTCGCAGCACTAATTACACTGGCACTAATAGTTTAAAACAATTACCTTGTACAGGCATCACCTGTGACGCAAAACCGAAAGTTATGGAAGCTGTTGAAGACTACAAAAAACAAGGTAGCTACTGTCCGTCTTCACGAAGGTGACAATCTTCTTACTGCTGAGCAAGAAGCAACTAAACTGGCCGACCACTACGCTGGGGATATTACGGCTAGGACGGGCTAATACAATATGCCTCCTTCGCTACTGAACAGAACCACATGTTTGTATCACCGAAGCAGCTCAAGGCGATTTTTCGTCGGTGTTAGGGAAACCGAGCACCAGGGCACGACGGGATACAAACAGTTCTGCTCAAACAATTGCCAAGGAGAGGGATAATACAACTCGCAAACTTATACAAATATTGTATAAGATTGCGATATTTTTCAAGCCAGCTTGTTTCCATTACTCAAGCGAAGAGCGGAGATCGCCCAGCACACTACCGCCCGATCAGCTTGCTACCGCAAATGGAGAAAATTTTAGAGAAAATTCTATTGAATTATCTCAAAAATTACTGCGCGGAAAATGACATCTTTCCACCAGAACAGACTGGATTTCAATCCCGTACGAGCACAGAACATCCCCTTCTAAAGCTACAGTCAGAAGTAAGTACAGAAGAAGAAGAAGCCATAACTTGAATAGACAAATAGCCACTGCTATGATTTCGATTGACTGCACACTGAAATTTATTTCCGACCTTAGTTGGCTTCTTTTTGTTAGGTCTCTGGACCTTCACAGTTATCTTGTGGAAAGTGAAATCTTCTTTACTGTCCATGGTTGGTGGCATGGAAGCCGGCTGCTTCCTGGAAGTATCTGGCGGCAGCAAACAAAAATGGCAGCAGCAAACAAAAATGGCAGCAGCAAACAAAAATGGCAGCAAAAGGTGTTCACACTTCGACTGCTAACACTGCACTGTGAATATGTCGATCCGAGTTGGAATCTGTCGAATGCCTCAAATCTGCCTGCTTATATAGGCAGACCAGTTGTGGGGGGTTCCCCCCCCCCCTGACACGCCACCTAGTGCCTGTGGCTGTTTTTTACACTAGCTTCCCCCTCTCTTAACTGACGCTTTAAGGTTTTTATTTTTAAAATATGGAAACATAGGTAGATATTTTCTGGACCGAGAAGAGGGGAACTTCTAATTATTCGTGGTAAAGAGTTTGACACAGCAAATGGCTTAAGCCATCAAAAACAATATTAGAAATAAGAAAAACTGTGGGCAGTCAAAAGTAGTTTCGATTAGTTCTAAAGATTCAACCCACATAGAAAAATACCCCAAAGAAATCCTAATTGTGTGGTTCAGCAAACTTGAATAACGTTTTCAAACTTAAAAGCTGTTTATCAAAACCTTGAACGAAAAATAATTAAAAATATCTTATTACCAAACGTTTATCTTTTTTTTTTTTTGGAGTATTATTCACAATAAACATACTAATAAATCGTTGGATTTTATTTTGACGATTTAAAGTAAGCCAATCGCTCGAGATTAAAAGGAAAAAGAATCCTTTAAATACATTTCCCTTTGAATTCGCAGCCACTCTGTTTTTTACCAAAGGTCCGTTTCCATTTACAAAGGACTGTAGCGAAAAGTCATCCGGAAAGCCAATTTTCTTTTGCCCTTGTGAGAGAACACTAAGTAAGGACTCGAGTAACTGAATCTGCCCTATTCTGTTACGTCGTTTACACAGCTGCCTCCACTCACCGAGCTCATCCTTCTTACCGGCGCCCATCAACAAATGGCATCAGAGATAATATTTAAAGCGTAAATATCCTGTACTCATGTTGTTATTGTATAAGGCATTAATAGGATGGAGAATTAAGTAACGTAACCAAGTCATATGAACTTGGGTTTGAGTGCTCTCCCTTATATGTACAAAATAGTGGTCGAAAAATGCTTCAATCTAAAGTAAATTTTAAAGGTATAATTTACTAAACCAGCTATTTCAAATTCAGACTGTTCTAAAAACAGCCAGGCTAAAAGCAGTAGCACAAACAAATTTGTTACAAAAATCTAAGTTTTTAGAGCCAACAATGATCAGCTATTTAATTTAACGTCTCAAGAAAGCTTTTTCCTCTCCATATTTCAGCTATTTAATTTTTTTTTCAACAATATAAGGATGATTTAAAGAAATAGTTTGATAATTAAATTATATTGAAAAATTACTATAATTTTATAATTAATGAAGCATTTATTAATGTAGTTTTTATGAAACTAACATGGATACTACGGCCCGATTTCAAGCTTTACACAATATTGTTTCTTCATAGATCGGGACGTGTGGGTTCCAGATATGTTCATACACCACTCCAAACCCCACGGTGACTAGCGGCTTATGTACTGGGGCGTTAAGTAGTTGTCAATTTGTCAAAGTGAGTCAACTAGTTTTAAAGTTAGTATTGTATTTAGGACTGTCATAAACAATTAGACATTGCAACAATTTATATTTTATTGAAATTTATTCATCATTAAAAAGACATGTTTATAAAAGTTTAGCGTTACGTGACAAAAACTTATTTATACAGTAGAGAGACAACTGAATGATATTTGTTCAAACGTTTGTGGACACGTGAAGATCAATACTCAACAAAATAACGGAGATTTTTTTATTATATCAAGGCATAGCATTTATAAGTCAGTGGCGCTACAACCCAATCGTAAAGCATGTCCTCGTCGTTCAAATTCTCCTTTCAGGGTTTTTTTTCGTCTGCTTTCGATTCCTTGATTACCTGCAGATATCCCAGATTCGCTGTTCTCCACCGTAAACATGTGACCGATCACTTCATGAACACTTCAGCTGTTTTACTTTCATGACCTCTTGTTTCTGGAACATGTTGTTGCCTCCATTTTTCAGCGAGACAAGTTCCACTAATTCAAAAATCTTTAGAGAAGATCCATCCTTCTTGAGTTTTCATGTCTCTGAGTTGAAGTCTTACTCAAATGTACATATCGATGTCGTGAAACATACAGTATTTAAGTTTTATCACAAGCTACCGGTATTTGCTTCAGATAAAAGTAAATTTTTCTCTGAGGACGCTCAAAAAATCACTTCCGATCCTACGCTAGCCTATTCTCCAATACAGTCTGACCTTCCAGCACATCTCTTGCCTTGTAGGTAACACTGGAGGACCTACCGACTCAGGTGATCTCTTTCACCTTACCCAGAGTGTTTCCGAGCCAGCCAATTTCCTTTTAACCAGCTGTTTTATGAATCCCTAGTACATAAAATTAGTTATTAAGTATTAGGAATTCACAATAACTTTCATATTCACTTATTCATATTGAACAATGTATTTTTATTCACAGCATCTACGCTGAAAATAAATTTTTACAAACAACAGATAACATTACTTTCACAGTATTTTTTCTTTTATAATCCCTTTATTACATTTTTGTTTACATTTAACGATAGAAAATTGAATGTCTGTTTCTATACAATATTTGTAATTTTGTATGTAATGTTTGTACACAGTATAGAAGCTACATTTTATATACATGAGATTATATATGCCAAAGTGGATTAAACCTACATGAATTTGTACAATGCAATTACTCTCCGAGTATTTTTTTTTAAAACGCTTGTGTTATAATCCCTACCAGCAATAAAATAAATATTTCATTTCAATAACCCACAATATGGAAGTGGGAGGGAAGAGTATAGAAGAAAGGTAGGTTTAGGTTGACAAATACATGTATCGACCTGTTGTCCTCGCCTCCTATCTGCCACACAGAGCCCACGTGTATCTTTCTCTGTATGTTTGTTTATAGATCTGTTTGTCTGTATGTTTGTGTATATGTGCATGTTTCATTGTAGGTCCTCTTTCATGATCTGCTTCTTTTAATTGTATAATTCTTAGTTGGACCTTGTGACGATCTGCCATTACACTTCATTACTCTAGATTTTAAATAATTTTATGAAGCGAACAATTACTAGATCATATTTTTATCAGTTGTCTCGCCATTTTTTCCCGATCATATTAATGATTTTTTGATTTTTCTAATTAAAATTTATTTACATAAACTATTCAAGGAACACTGGAGGTCGTCAGGAGATTGTTACGTATTTAGTGAGTTATAGTGAAACAACTACTTATATTTGAAAAATACATTTTATTTGTTAATCCATTGCTGTCACTGAAGATAGCCTATCCAAGAAATAATAAAACCTGTTAATGGCTAATATACTGATATAAAAAATCTCAATAAAGTGATTTCTATTCAACTCTCAAAACTAATTCGTACGTTTCAAATTTTTTTACATTAGCGTCTTAAATTTTTCTTTAATGGTGAGGGGAGAAAATAAAACTTTGAAGCTAGAATAGCTTTTGATATATGACTTGGGGAAACTATTGAAAAATCAGTGAGAAACCCGTAGGGTAA
Source organism: Acanthosoma haemorrhoidale (assembly GCA_930367205.1). Lineage (NCBI taxonomy): Eukaryota > Metazoa > Arthropoda > Insecta > Hemiptera > Acanthosomatidae > Acanthosoma > Acanthosoma haemorrhoidale. Next base: position 121,048,204 of record OV884011.1, on the reverse strand, counting down.
TAGGTACGAAACCAACATATTTCACATGCTTTCTGTTATGATAAACTAATCAATATATATGTAATCAATATATCTTTAATATTTCAGAGAGATAGTATATATTTTTTCCAACGATATCGTATAACTCAACGACAGATAAAATGCGATTCCTGTTTGTAAGTAGGGTCTCTTCTTTCATTGTTCTTGTAAATAAATTATTTATTTTTTGTGATACTAATGCAATAAAGTTTCTATGAAAACTTCAGTGATAATAAAGCGTAAACTATGAGGTAATTTAAGCCCCTTTGTTAGGGTGGAACGGGTAGAGAAAGGATATGAGTAATCTCGTTGTCTTGGTTCACAAAGTAATATTTTCCACGGGGTGTTTCATGGGGGAGGTCTTTATCATGTGCTAGGAAGGAAAGCCAAGATAATTCTACAGGGTAGTCTATAAAGGCTGGTTGTAATCCCGATGGGGGTTGGACATCCAAACAGGCTGAAGTACTTCCAATGTTTACACGCTGTCCCACTGTGTACGTACGTGACTGCCCCGCTGAATAAACTCAGGAACATTGAAGAAGATCCAGTAGATATATCCAACTTTATCCAGTCATACAAATGGCTATTTATGAACTATTCCAGTAACACGTCTACACCAGACTTTGGACAATATGGGCTAGCTACACGTCGGTTAAGTGCCAAACTATTTCAAAATAGTTGTTCCAAAGATCAATGATCTTAATTCTTTTTTTTTTTATTCTATCGAGGAGTCAATTTTTGAAAATGACTGACTTAAATCTTGTTCTATTTTTAAAGAAAATATATAAATAAATAATGGACGTGTGGAACATTACCAAAAAATATTAGATATGGCTCGAACTAAGGGAAGATGTTTTAGTTGTCCGCTAGCGAAACTTTACTTATTTTTTTCAATATTTTTGAAGTCTGTTTTCAATTACTACCTCTAAATGTTTCCTTAAGTTCCAGAAAAAAAATAAAAGGAACTATAAATCTTAAATAAGCTCTTGAGCTTTAACCTCGGAAAGTTTAAAAGTTAGTGAAACAGCAGACTTTTTTTTACATTAAATTTACTTTTAATGTCGTATATAAGTCAATACTTGAAGTGTGAGACATGGATACTTTTAACATTTCAAATAGATTAGAACTTACAATTGTTGATGTATAAATGTATATATAGACAAACATACAAAAGACAATCGTCTTGTAAGTTGGACTTCAGGCGTCTACTAACAAAAAGGGATATCTCCAAATTCTAAAATTGTTCAAAAAAACTAGTAAAAAGTACGCAATTGATAGAATAAATTTCTGACAAATCGGTCTGCCCTTAAGTGTAAATTAACTTTTTAGTAAATATTTACTTTAGGCATATGATAAAATTTTCTAAAATAGACATATCTCCTTTAGTTGGATAGTGAGGTCATAACAAATTTAAATATAAAATGATATAGTCCACCCTAATTTATTTATTTTTAAATCAAATCTTTCCAGTAATCTACTATAAAATAACACAAAAATAAAATATTAGGAACTCGTTTTAACATACGAAATAGTTTTTAAAATTTTAAAAATACAAATAATAAAATAAAACAATGAAAGACAATGTTTTGATCACAATAAATCAGTCTTTAGCATCGTCGAAAAGCAAAGATAATGTTCTTACAATTTTAAAAACATTAAAAAATAAACACACAGGAAAATTATTTTATTACAGTAATGGCATTACTATTATCTAAAATTGTTTTCCTGTGGGTCACAGTAAGCTTCTTTAGTAATTTCGTAAAATAATTTTCGTTCAGTTTCTTGTTGAGGAACAATATTTTTATGAAAAGCAAGTTCAGGAAGGTTTCTCCGAAAGGTTTCGCTGAAAGTTTGTGGACGACTCTAATGCTTTGAGAAGCAACTGAGATTCCAGTACTCAAGAATTTTATAGCTTTGGACAAATCAGAGGACCTTTTATTTTTTCTAAAAATAGTTTGGAAGTTACCTGTTGAAAAATCCCTTTTTGTTAGTGGCATTTGGCTATTGTTACACTTCATTTTATAAATAACAGCTTGTAGGAATACCAGAAGTTTGGAACGCGTTTCTCACTACGAAGCGGGGTGATGAACTATAAAAACCTTTCATATGCTTGTCGTTAATGAAACAGCACGTGTCAAGTATCAGCTCTAAACAGGCTCTGATGAGTACAATTTATTTTATTCAAGATACTTTATACACTTAATTCGAAGATATATGAGAAGTTAATAATTTCTAAAAGATTTGCGACAGAAATCCTATGATTGCAGTTTCTCCTAAATCAGTTTACCGCCCCAAACAAAGGGGACTAGAGATGTTAAATCCTCCATGAAAATATGCCGGTTCCATTAAAGTTTCGATCCACTAATGAGTTTTGGATGGAACCATCTACTTGAAAGACTGGTGGGACGGAAAACCTTTTCTGAGCACTGTCTTTTACAGAGGGCCACTGAAAGACGAAGGAAAGGCTCCAATCAAACCATACATTTATACCAGGCCATTTTCTAAGCCTTATAGAGGAAATTTTAATCTCTTCCTTCCATTCTAAAATTATTTTCTTATTTTATGTGTAAGCATGAGATTTCATTAGAGAATCCATGATTACTGACTACAGATTACTGCCACCCTTGAAGATTCTGATTTTCTCTTTTTACTGATATAAACTAGCATATTGACATGATAATCCATTTTTTTAGAAATATTTTCCAAGTTTATGTTTTAATCGAGTTTCTTTTTATTTACTATCCCTGTCCTTGTTTTTGCAATACGTTTTCCATTTTCTAGAATAGAAAGTTGTAGAAAATACAGTATATTCTACCGAACGCAGAAGAGTGATTGCGGGATGGGGTTCATGGTTTCTCAGGGGCCGCTGCTAGGGTCTTTGGGTGGGTGGCATTTTGGGTCTCTCAGGTCATTTTGGGTCAGAGTACGTTTGTCCCCGAGGGAATTTAGGCTTTTCCATAAAGATTTACAACTATGTTAACATCACTGGACTGTGGTGATGTATGAAATATTGGTAGGCAACATGGTTTTTACTCACACCCTCCGTCCAGCCCTTGCGTCCTACCATGCCTACCAGACTCGACATAGGAAGACGGACTCCGGCGGGAAGAAAATAGACATTGCTCCTGTCCTAGTGACGACAAAACCCTCCATGACCCTCAACGCATTGAAAAAGTTGAGGGCCATAAATCATATGATTATTAAAATAGTCACTAACAAAGAACAGCGGGGAGTCCCGCAGTGTTACAAATGTCAGGAGTTCGGGCATACCAGAAATCACTGCGGAAGAAGACCACGGGCTACGCCAGGCCCCTAGACCCTCGGATGGACCCTCGCCTAACTTTTCTAACCACTGACCAGCGCCGAGACCTGGAAGTGGCCCTTTGCAGCCAGATGTTTGCTGCCTTCATGACAAACTAACATGGTAAACCACCTTGTCCTTAACTTTAATACAGATGAACTAATGACCAAGATAAACGAGGTAGAAGTGTTAATAGCACTCTACCAACCCGACATTGTAGTACTAACAGACACGAGGGTTTCCACCCAAGCCATCTATTTTAAGGGATACGCTACAGCCATAGAGAGAGTCATCGGGTACGGTGGCGTTCTCGTGGCCGTACGACATGGTATCACTTGGAAGGAAGCCACTTCAACACTCACAAGTGATCCCATGCTCCACCACCTGACGGTAAAGGTAAATTTGGGGAAACCCATTTACATTACTGCCTTGTATAGGAGACCGTACGCTTCTCTCCGGGAATACACAGCCCTGCTACGTGCATGCGCACAAAGGTCTAACCACAGGGTTGTAGGTGACCTTAAAGCTAGGGATACGTTATGATATAACACCACAAGTAACAAGGCTGGGAGCCTCCTGGTGAAAACGCCGTTCACTGTCGTACACCCCCAGACTTTTACCTTTCGCCATAGAGGCAACCCTGAAGCCACCTCTACTATAGGCTTACTAGCGACCAGACAGCCGCACCGTATCACTAGTTGCTCCGCCCTCGACTTTATTACGTCTGACCACAGGCCAGTATTGTACGCAGTGGATGGTAAAGTTGTGACCCGTCGACGCAGTGGACACTGCTGTTTCAAAGTACAGCCCATGCCACCAACCCTGCGACCACCTCCAGACCATATTCTGAAACTTATTGCCTTGCGCAATAATAGGAAGAAAAAATGGCACAGGACCAGAGATCCTCAAGCGAAGGTAGTTGTGAATTCTCTCACAACGCAAATCCGAAGCTTGATGAAGCTCTGGAAGACAGCACAGTGGCATGAGCGTCTTCGTAGCACTCACGGCGATCACAGAAAATTTTGGAAGCTGTTGAAGACTACCAAAGGCAACACATCAGCCGTCCACGTTCACAAAGACGACACTCATTTTATAGACGACATGCTTGTATCTCCGAAGCAGCTCAAGGCGATTCTTACCCGGTGTCAGGGAAACCGAGCACCAGAGCACGACGGGATACAGACGGTTTTGTTGAAACAAATTCCGAGGAGAGGAATAATGCAACTAATAAACTTGTACAATTCGTGCATAAGATTACGGTAGTTTCCCGACAAATGGAAACAAGCCATCTTATTTCCGTTAGTCAAACCAGCCAAGAGCGGAGACCACCCAGCCCACTACCGCCCGATCAGTTTATTACCTCAAATGGGGAAAATTATCTCAACGATTATTGCGTGGAAAATGACATCATTCCGCCAGAACAGACTGGATTTCAAAATTTCAGAACGGAATCCTCATGAAAGTGGTCAGACACACTACATTCGAGCAGCGGAGAAACAGTGAATAACACTGAACTTTGAGCTGCCTACGGTGGATGAATTTTCTCCGTAGACAGATCAAATTCTTTTACTCCCTACAACACATGACAAACCCCGTGTTAAATACGATCACTCCCACCCCGTTCCCCCATCGATGACAGCAAGCAGTCGAGGCAGGAACGTTATAGTTTGTAAGTTTAGTTTTTAGTTATTTTTCCCTTATTTCAACCCGAAGGTGAGCCCCATCACCTAGTCCAGTCTATTGTCTTTGTAATTTTAACTATAAAACGAAAAATGTTTGCACTTCTACGCTCCTTCAATTGCATATTATGCTATGCAGGAAAAGGAGCCATAAACCTGAAAATTGTTCATTTAATTGTAAATATTTAAATAAAGGGGTTTTGGAACAAAAAAAAATACCTACTAGATGTGTGGTACCGCCTGTGGGTCAGCCTCAGGGGTGCCTTGGAGTGTTGTTTTAGCTATTGTGCACGCGCGGATTGATAAGATTTATAGTTTCTGGGTTTAATAGTATGTAAATACCAAAGCACGTTAAAAAAAACTCCAAGGACTGTAAGATAATAATAAAAGAAGTTAAAATAATTAAAAAATCAGTCTTTTAACGCCAAAATCAAGAAACTTATCTTATATGTGCGGAAATCAAGGTCCCTTGTGGTTTGCATGCTAATAATAAAAGAAGTTAAAATAATTAAAAAATCAGTCTTTTAACGCCAAAATCAAGAAACTTATCTTATATGTGCGGAAATCAAGGTCCCTTGTGGTTTGCATGCTGTAGCGACCGCTAACTACATAAGATAAATCACTCTATACTCTATTGTATATATATTGTAAGCAAAAGTAAATAACATGAACTAAATGTATTATAGACAAATGTAAATAACATGAACAAATATAAATCATTGTAAATGTGTTAAGCAATAAACGGCAGGGGCCAAGCAAGTCACATGAGACGGGTCACCAGCTGTCAGTCATAAATAAACATAAACAACCCTTTTGCAGCCCTCTACCTTCAGGGGACAGGGGCTAGTCGGGTAATCAGGCGGCGGTCACGGTTCCTCACCACATGCTTGGGGACCAACCCCCGGCCTAGGCCCTTGCAGCCCTCCCAGTAGAGAGGGTACTTAAGGCAGGCCCCTGGCCCTGTTAATTAGTCTCTCGTGACCTTTACTCGTTGACGCTCAGTTTCCGCTCGAACTCTGAAAACTTGACTAATTCTTTATGAAAAACCTCTGTACCTCATCTCTTGAACATAGTGCATTGTCGGGGCACATACCTATCAAAAATGGAGTCAGATAGTAACGCCGTCATGAAACGATTGTCCAGGTTATAAACTCGAACAATCCGCACTTGGCACCAGAGCTAGGGTAACCAGGCACCCCCCTCGTGACGTCCAGCCACATGCCCTAAAAAAAAGTTCAGGATTCATTCAACTTAGAGAGGAACTACTATGCTTATTAATTCTCCAATAAAGAAGTAGCAGACACATTATAGAAAATCAATAATATAATGGAATATGTAAGATAAATCATTCAGCTCGCCAGTTGCCTTAGTGCCATTTTTCATCATCCTACTCGGCAGAACCTCGATAGGAGTTTTGTTGAATGCAGTGTCTTGTGACATGAAATGTTGTTCAACCATTCTATTATCTATTCTATATTGCAGAGGAGGAGGACTCGAGGGCTCTCTTTTCGGTAAAAAAAAACAAACTTTCTTTTGTTTTCAGTGCCAAAAATACTTGAAACGTTTAAAAAATGACAGGCCACCTTCTAAGGGGGGGAAATCGTAGAGTTTTTTATAGTTTAAAAACTTTATTACAAATTACATTTTCGAAATGAATCACGTTTTCAGACTCCCCCCCCCCGATGTAGTCACTCATTTTTTCGACGACTTGGCATGGAAAAAGTTACTGCACGTTCAGTATTTACGAGGCCTTTGTATGAGTTTCCGGACGTGCACCCTTCCCCCTCACAAACACCCATACTACCTTAGTAATAGCTCTAGGGTTTCCCTACAGCATTCAGTGAAAAAATATATATAAATAAAATTTATAAAAGTTTTTAAAAAAATATACATATAAACATCAAATTAAAAATGTTAAGGAAATGAACTTTAAATTTCAAAAGGTTTTATAATGAAATGAAAAATTGGCTTCATAAAAGATGTGATCTTATTTATCTTACGGTCATTAATTAGAGAATATTTAGTTATTAAAAATCATTCTTTTCGGATCAGACTGAGTTGAGTATTAACTTCTAAATTCTTGTTGATCTAACTAATATTATGTAAGCTGGATCTTGGTGGACTACAATCAGAAAAACCTTTTACAAAATAAAACCTTGATTGCGCGGTATAACAAAGGTCACCAGTGTATGAAGTTAAGGGCTAATTCTGAAAGAGTGCTAAGACATGAAGGGTGGAATAGGATTAACATAAACAAATGATATAAGTCAAAAAATTAATTTATTTATATCAGATTGGAAATTTTAGAGAATCCATTCTGGCTCAGATCAAGCTTAACAACGGGTTGGTAATATTCGGATATCCTTCCCTTTAGCCGCCTGGCTTGAGATAAGTTCGGAAGCTCCTTTTTCTAGCGATAAAAGTTTTCGGAACTTTCGAGCCAGTCGGAAGTGCCCCGCTCTGCTTCGCTGGGAAACAGCTTATTTCACTGATCCCTAACTCCTAAATAAGTCATTGTTAAGTTTATAGATTATTGTTTGTCTTCAGTAAATCCCTAATCCTTATCCAGCTTTAATCTATTCGTATTGTATAATATCACAAACGTAAGCTTTTATGCCCTTAAACTTGTTAACTTCCGAGAATCTGGGAAGATTCGAATTTAATTTCATCTCACAGGTTTACAAAATTATAAGTAAGGATAAAATAAAATTGATAAAGTTCAGAAATAGGATTTGGTATTGTCACTGGGAGAATATTAATTGGTATGTAGCAACCGCTAACTATATATGTAAATTACCCTACACTCTGGTTCATAATGTATTATAATATAATGTAAATCTTGTAAGCTTCTTTGGAATAAATCAGGGTCGCGGCACGTAATAGGAAACAGGCAGACATACGGACACCGACAGACGGTAATAAATCATAGAGAGGTCGGAAGTCGTAGACAAGTAACCCAGAGGGCCCCACCATAAAACCTAGGGCAGGCACACCTGCCCCTAATAAAATAGACCTTCAGTCACGTTCCCACGGTCAATAAATCATGCTAGGAACAGCTTAGGCACCCTTTTACCCCAACGGTCAATAAACTAAAAGGAAATGACCACCTGTGTATCGTAAAACTTACTCTTTAGGCACTTTGCCTCACAGCCTATAGCAGACCCCTGACGACTTGTACTTATTACGCTGCCGATCTCTCGCCCGAACTCTGAAAACTGGTCTTATTCTTTATGAACCTCTGAACCTCATCCTGAACACAGTGTCTTGTCGGGACACATCCCTATCAATAAATGGAGTCAGATATTAACGCCTACATGGAACATGGTCCATGTTATTAACTACAGCAATCCGACAATTGTTGACCTCCGACAATTGTTCACCTTTTCCGACAATTGTTCACCTCCGACAATTGTTCAACCAATATCCCGACATGGTACTTGATAGATTATTGCATATATGGTTGTATAGAATGTATTGTAAAATCACGAAATGCTGCATGGGGGGCCTAACATCTACCGTGGTATCATGATCTACAACCGAGTATTCATATTGCATAGGGCAACTTCGGCTATAATGACCTGCCTCTCTCCCAAGAGGTCAGTAGTTCCCTATTAACTAACTTAATGGGTTTGCTTTGGGCTTAATTTGGCTACAAAGCAAGACCTCCAACCGCAGCGGACTGTCCGCAGCTTGGGGATTCCGGTTGCAAGAAACTAAGAGTTACCGGAATTCCATATAACAGATGTTAGTCTAGTTTGACATATCACGCAGCTAAGGATTTCGTGACTAATGATTAATTTAGTATTTGTTTTTAACTGCATGCAATAATAATATTACTAATTTTTTTTTTTTATGAACACCCCATAAAGATTTGGGCTGCCATATATCAGTAGAATAAATAATATCTATGGTGGGTTCGGGGTTAATTGTTTTACATGTGTCAATCTCAAGTATCGTGCTTCGTCAAATGATAAATCAACTTAAAAAAGTAAAGAAGTTTCAGAAATCTACTAAATAAATTTCATTTATTGCTTTCTGGATGTTCAAATGCAGCTTGATACATTAATTAAAAATGCACTAGTTAGTTAAAAACTAACTCGTGGTCCTTTATTTGTATTTTATGAAGTCAAACACTGGAGTTACAGTCGGACTAATATAGAGACATAAAGACTAAGCGAAGGGTTCATTCCATCCCTTGAAAATTAGGGTTTCTGATAGATAAATATTTAAGATTAACAATACCTTTAAAATGTCTCTCAGAAAAAGTTAAAATTGACAAAATTACTGTTCAATTATTAAGTCATCTCCAAATGAGAAATAACTATACTTATTCATTTTACGAGCAGTAAATGTTTTTACTATCAACCTTGTTAGGCCTAATCTAAAAGTAGGAAAACTATCACGAAGATCACGAATGGCTTCAACGTACATTCATTATTAATGTCATTATTACCAAAATATGCATTGTATTTTTATTAATACTGCCACGTAGTATTCAAATTGAACTGTTTACATCTGATTGATGTTTTATTCCATAGTTTCTGTCGCTTATTGACGGTTGTAAGCCGGAAATAAGAGGCTTTTCATTTCGGGCTGATAAATATAATATTTGATTGATTAATAAGTACAAGTGTCATCTGATACAAATTTTATCAATCATTCATTATTACAATATTCATGACATCCCGTTACTTTCATCACCTCTTCATCACCCGTGAGGCAGGCGATATTTTTATTTATGCATATTAACATACGTTATGCATACATATATATTCTTCATCTTTATCAATTTGTTTTATTATTTAAAAAGCCAGTATTAGACTACGTAATATGTTCAATATATTTATTATTCTATGGGGGATTTTTTTTCCCTTCATATATTATCAATAGTAAGAGGAAAAAAAGCTATAATGAAGTCGTGATTCACCAGTGAAAGGCAGGCTGTGAAGATGGGTAGGAGGGGACAAATCAATGAGGAGAGAACACAATGTTATTGGACTATCTGTTGGCGTAATTCACAGCGGCTTTGTTATGAATATATTCCATTCACAACTAACTTGTTTATTATCTATCCTTTATTTATACGATGATCAGAAACGATCGGCTTGTATATTGAAGCTTCAGTTTGTGTAAGGTTATAAAACTTATTCCCTTTTGAACACTCTCGCTAAGCTGTAGGAATTAAATTAGCAGTCGTTTCAGTGAATAAATAAATTTGAAGCTTTAAATATCCATTGCATGTTTTTTATTCAATTTTCCTTAAGAGTGAATATCAGAAAGGGAAAATAATTCACGGAACAATAATTTAAATATGAAACAATTGAAAATAACCTATAAATAGCCAAAATAGTCTATTCGGGTAAGTTTTAAGAATACTATTTTTGTTTCAAAAACTGTATGCCTGTTACTGAGAGTGTTAAATCCTAAATAGGGAGGTACCAATCGATTTAAGGAGGGCTTTTCCGCATGAAGGTATCTCCATATACACACTTATTATAAGCGTCATTAATTATTTATTTAGTTTGAATTATTATATATTTTTCTATCTTTTTGAATAGGGTGTCATATTAAATATATCGACGTGACTATTAACAATAAGTAGCTTATGCATTTTTTTTCAAACTTTAATTACCATTTGAACTATAGTTCCATTTGAAGAACCCCCGATGATGTTAAAAAAACGAGAAGGGTTATTAATAAAAAATTATAATAAAAAAAAAAATTCAACTCTTCAAATTATACTGAGTAGTGCATTGCTTTAAATATCTCAAATAATAATAGTAATATGTTATATTGAAAGAATTTTATTTGCACTATAAGTACAAAAAATAAGTAAAACTGACAATAAAATCGTTTTCCTAACCATAACGAAACCCTTTACTGTTTTTTTGTTTTAATTTTGGAAAAAGTTATACTAAAGCCAATCTAGACACACGGAATAGAGCTATGGAGGGAGGGCAGCAAAAAAGTCGAACATCAAGCGTATCCAAACCTTTCAATCAAAAGTCCTGAGAACAATAGTTAATGGCCTTTATCACGTCAGAAACAAAACCCTTCATAACGATCTTATTGGACCCTACATTCTTGAACTCACCCCTTCCAAGTTCATAAAATTCCATCGAAACCTATCCAATCCCCTTAATCCCCTAGCGCAGTTATTACACTGCGCCACCCATATCTATAACCTCCAAATATTGACTGCCATTGACCAGTTTCTCTAATCATGTCCTTACGTCTGTGGCTCTTGTGCTCTTGGTCAGCCTCGTATCCGGTGATGGAGGAGCTAGGGGACTTTCCAACTCCCTCTTTCGCTTACGAGGGAGGGTACAACCATGTGTATTTGGGAGGTCTCTGGGGCTGTTTATAAATACTGTATGAATGAGTGAGTAACTGAAGAATTATAAATATGGGATGAATGAGAACGTTGACCACTATTACTAATTGCCCAACGAGGCAGATTGTACTTTTATCACAATAATGATTTTGAAAATGTTTTGTAATAACAAAAGTATACATAATAGATAACCAGACCATTTTTTTTTTTTATAACTCTTTCTGAAAAATTAGGATTTATTCGAAATGCCGAATGCACACCTCGAGTTATCCTGTCAAAAGGGTTTTTCGTTAATGTATTAGTATATTTAGTTTCTCAATTATTGTATTTCCGTATTCATCACCAGGTTTTTATAATTAATTTCAATGATAATCGGATTCGTTGTATCAGATCCCGCAAAGTGAATACGTGAGCAAGGCAAGGGAGGCTGGAAGCTAGTCTGAGGGGGGTAGATCGAACTGTTCACCCGATGTGAATTATAGAACCGCGGTGAGGTCATATGCACAGATGGCCCCAATATTGTCCTCGTTTATAAGAGCACCAGCTTTCAAGTTCATAGGAAGTAACATGTACATCGCAAAGGGCGCTAATACAAATACCCTGTAAACAAAACAAAAACAAACGATCTATTGAAAAGTAATAGATTCCTACAACCCTAGTTGCTGTCACGATATTAGAGATACATGGCAAGCCCTGTTGCCGCTCTGTGCACTACTTCTCTTCCATCCACGTTATCCCTTTACTTCGACAATATCAACCTTTAAGCAGCAAGCATATTAGTGATTAGCCCACCGCCCGCCCTTATGTGGCAACACCAAGCGGCCCCTTCATCCCAAGCGTCTAATTTCATGGTGGCGATTATAATGCATCCCATCATAAGTTGTAATTTAACAAATGTAAGCTGTATTTCATTTTTATATATTAAATATTTATAGTATAACTTCAAAATAATAAGATGACAAATAAAAACATCGGTTCGTCAAAACCTGTTTGTACACACACACAAAGAAAATACTATTATAAGGCTACTAGTACGAGGACCCTATTATTTGGTATTTTTTCTGAAATGATAGTAATTTACAGTATGTCTACTTTTAATCAAAATATAAAATGTGAAAAATATGAAATGAAATGAAAAGGTACACTAAAGTCATGTGCCAGATATTTAAATATATAAGTGGCAACTATGTACTAATTCTATTCATCCTATGTGCCTTGAGAATAAATTGTTTTTCCTTACATATTTTCGAAGTAGGTGCACTGTTATTTAATGTTCAGAAAAATCAGCAAAATCGGTCACGCTAATTTAAATTTTAGAATGTAAATTATTTATAGGTAAATGTGAAACATAGGACACTATATTTTTAGGATATTTTTTGAATTAGTTTATATTTTATTGGTCAATTTATCAACGGAATGTTAAATACTATCAAGCTCTAGACACTGTTTTACATGTATCTTAAACATGAACCAACGTTTGTTATATTAACTATTTTAAGTCTGCAATATGATCTCTCGTATATCGATTAGTCTATCGACAAGCACAATTGAATTTAGAGTCAATAGTTTTTTTTGACTCCACTTGAATGGAATTGATAGTATTTAATAAATAAAAATAAAAACACTGTCTCTTGGAATCATTGTAATTGAGCCCACTAAAATCGTGCAAAACAGCAGGTATCTTTGCAGAGACATCAGTGAGTGGAATGTAGATGACACTGTTTCTGATAATGACTTAATGGTGTATGTCAGAATTCCGAGAGTTCATGATACTGGAGGAGTGCATGTTTGCCTAAGGGATCCTTTAGGTCAATTTGTTTTTTGCCAAGACGTGAAAAGTGGTACAAACTATTTCTTCAAAAGATCTGATCAGATCAATGGAGTTATAATATTTTGAGGTTAGGCTGTAACCCTTATTTCAATGCCATATGGATATGGGCACGGATTTGTAGATCAATTTATTTTGTTAAGCATTAAATTTAAATTCCAAATTTTGTATTTTTGAAAATGATCATTCGAATCTGAAGGCAGCAGACGATTTCCCGTAAGCACCTCCCTAATGCCAAAATATGACAACTTCAAAATTTGCATTTTCGCTTGCTTCCCAGCCACTGACTGCTACTAATTTGTCCTTCACTGTCCCTCTGGAAATGTATTTTTCATCTCACCAGCCTTTACGTTAGATGGTTCCATCCAAAACTCTTTAGTGGATCGAAGAAAAAAGGAGCCGGCATATTTTCATGGAGGATTGATTTAACATCTGTAGTCCCCTTGGTTTGGGGCGGTAAACTGATTTAGGAGAAACTGCAATCATAGGATTTCTGTCGCAAATCTTTTAAAAATTATTAACTTCTCATATCTCTTCGAATTTAGTGTATAAAATATGATATATGAGTATATGAAATATGATAAATAAAAAAAAACTGTACCCATAAGAGTCTATTTAGAGCAGGTACTTGACACGTGCTTTGTTACATGTTCAACCCCCGACAAGGGGAAGGTAGTGTACAATGTTTAAATAACGTTAAGGAGGGTCGAAGGCCATATGTCTGTATGAACCACTCTTGATGAATGGCCGACGGATGTAACCCATCTGTTAGGATATGGGTGGTGCTAAGTGCAAGATGGTGCGGAAAAGGCATGCACGGTCACAAAGGGCCATACAGATAAAGCCTTCTGTTGAGAGTGAGAAATACGGTCCAAGATGAGAAGATGTAGACTTCTGGACAAGAATTGGACTCACTCAGTCGCGGGCAGTCGCGCTGATAGGAGGTGAAGTATCCGCAGCGCCGGCCCTGAGGACGGTTAGAGACGATTGCTTTTGTCTTTGACCTCTTGGCTTTGAATTTGATTCTACATCACCTTGAAGACATCACTAGTAAGATTTAATCTTTATTTGTAGCTTGTAAAATATAAGTAACCTGTTCATCATTTTGAGTTAATAGTAAAATCAGTCATTCCTCGATAAAACATTTTAACCCTTTTGTTGTTTTTGGATAATAAAACATTTTGTCTAGTAAATTCTATTTTACCATTGAATTCCTTCCATTTGATCACCACGTTAATTTATTAAGGTAAATTACTTTGAGACCAACAGTAAGTAAATTGAATATTTGAATAAGGTATAATGTTATATAACTTTACGCTAATGCAATACACCCAACATTTAAGGAATCAAATCTGTCAGAGTTGAATAGTTAGATGGTATCCCTAGAAATTAAATATTCTAATTATTCAACTAGAGCGTAACAGCGTGGTGTTCGTGGGTAAGTCAAGTAAATAGATAAACGGATATATGTATCTTTTTTTTTTCCAACCCCCTTAAAAAAAATTACAAACCCCTTTGCATTATTATATTATTATATTGCAGGAGTTTCCTCATATATGTATCCTTTGAAAATATACATCCTTTATATACTGCCTTAAAGTTTTATATATGGGAATGAAGTTGTGTATCGGGTAGATTGAGTATCCCTAAATAAACAGTTTCTTTCCCCGTCCCCCGAACGCAGCAAACTATATCGATGTGCATTGACGTGTAAATTATGCAAACAAAGTAGAAAATTACGATTGTGATATGAGTGACTTCACTTCAATGTATTTCTTGCATGCTTTTTTTATTTTTATGTTTAATGATAGTATATGTGTGTGTTGGATACAGTCAACAGAGATTTCACAAGTTAGATAAATGATTATTTAATAATTAATGATCGTTTACTATTAAAATAAAAAAATCTTTTCTTTTGGTATCACATAACGAAGAAGCTTCCTGAAGCTCTATTAAAAATTAATAAAGGCTTTTGTTGCCTTTTCCATTGAAATATTTTATTTTATTTTATTTAAGGTACATATAAGGTTATGCCAAGGAGGCGCAGGCAATATTCCTCCAACACGGGACGTGTGGAAATAAAACAGCACATGCCCTCTTGAGTATTCAGATTACACATTGAGAACTTATTGATTTTATTTAACCTATTTTTTGAAGTATTATAAAGAATTTAAAATATATAACCTTATGTAAGCAAGAAGCCTTAATTTCAGAAATTGTATACTGCACTAAAACTACATAAAACAAATGGTCCGATATATTGTATATTGCCTTGTGCTCATTCATTATCAACATCCCATGAAGGGGCCGACATAAATATCTGTATTTCCGGACATCAGTTTATCTTTTAATATTGAGTAATACTTATTTATATATATATTTATTCAGGGTCGTTTGTATGTTCTATTTGTATTGCTATAAACAATAACACATTAACTTTTATTTATTTATTTTTCTTTTTATGCATGTTAAAATCTCAGTTTTTTCCAAGTTCCAAGTATTCCAATCTTCCAGTAGCCTACCTAACGTGTTCTCAGTTTTAACATTTTTAAAGCTATCATCAACGAAAACCATGCCATTGGCGTGCATCAACACACATTTATTCTCACTTTAAAGATTATTATTAGTACTATAGTATATTATATATACATATATTATAAACAGTTAGTTTCTTTTTGTCAGTGATGATACGTCACAGTTACATTCTTCCCAGAACCGAAGAGGTGTGCTAATCATCCTTCCAAATTAATTTAATTGATATTCATAACAAAGCAATCGATATGAGTAATTTAAAATTAGTGCATTTTCTTTGGAGATCAAGGGACCTTTTTTCATTCCTCCATGAAACCATTTCCAGTTCAGAAGAAACAATATTTGCAGTACTCAACTTCCTCCTTTCCCGAAGGATACTTCAGTATATTTAATCATTGCTCATTTAACCAATTTATCTCATTATTTATACTTAATTTTTCTCTTGTTCTTTTGTATTTTCTCTTCTTGTCACTGGTTAAGATTAAACAATTTCTTTGCTACTAGTACTATAATATATTTTTTTAATTTTATTTTTGTGTTTGTTCTTTTTAATTATTATTAGTATATGTGTTCCTGTTTTTATTTGAAATAAAAAACAATATTTATTTTTCTCATTTTGTTGGAAAGTTATCAAAGTAAAATAAATTCAATGTAAACCCGGGAGAGTGTTTAATCGGGTTCTTTCAACTCTCGAGGCATCGGATGACATTTCAGATTCCCCAGAGCCCATATGGCGTTGATTACTTGGGAGGATTTGGGCTTCTCCATGAACATGTACAACAACTATGTAATCAAATGAATCGCCTTCGGTCTCTCCACAGTTTTAATATATACTGGAATGTTTCCGAAGGACTAGGCCGTCAACCTCAAGGGTTCAAGCTGATGATTAACAAGCCGGGCTAGCTATAAAGCAAGGACTAGTCGCAACTCATATTTACCAACCAGGCTATTATACTCCACACTGGCACCACGCCAAAAATATATAAACGTTAGTGTACCGTGATTATATTGGTAAGAAACATAAATATTGGTATGAAAAATGGTTTTTGCCCACATCCAGCATTCTTTGAGTCACTAAAATCAGAATACATGCCTCCCAAATAAGACAGACTTGGGTCCCTACTCCAAAACTCAATGGATCGGGGTTTCAATCAGAGCTAATGCGGTCGACGATTTATATGGTTTCAATGGTTATTTCCTTAAGTGGGTTACAAAAATAAAAGATTGACCATCGCTAAAAAAAAAACGGTTTTGACCAATAAGTTGTTTGAGGGACTACATCAGCAGTCAGTTTGGTTGTACCAAACAATTAGAACAATGATATAGCCCTAAAAGCAACAACAATCATATTGGTATTATATGGTGTATAAGTGCCAGTGTGGAGTATAATAGCTGGTTGGTAAATATGAGTTGCGACTAGTCCTTGCTTTATAGCTAGCCCGGCTTGTTAATCATCAGCTTGAACCCTTGAGGTTGACGGCCTAGTCCTTCGGAAACATTCCAGTATATATTAAAACTGTGGAGAGACCGAAGGCGATTCATTTGATTAAATAAATAAAATGAAAAATAAATATTGTTTTTTATTTCAAATAAAAACAGGAACACATATACTAATAATAATTAAAAAGAACAAACATAAAAATAAAATTAAAAAAATATATTATAGTACTAGTAGCAAAGAAATTGTTTAATCTTAACCAGTGACAAGAAGAGAAAATACAAAAGAACAAGAGAAAAATTAAGTATAAATAATGAGATAAATTGGTTAAATGAGCAATGATTAAATATACTGAAGTATCCTTCGGGAAAGGAGGAAGTCGAGTACTGCAAATATTGTTTCTTCTGAATTGGAAATGGTTTCATGGAGGAATGAAAAAAGGTCCCTTGATCTCCAAAGAAAATGCACTAATTTTAAATTACTCATATCGATTGCTTTGTTATGAATATCAATTAAATTAATTTGGAAGGATGATTAGCACACCTCTTCGTTATAATAAAGTTTAAAAAAACAAATAAAGCGACTAGAATATGGCTAAACTTTTTGTTAAAGAAGGAAGATAAATTATATTTTAACAATATTTTATCGCTCTTCCAGTAGAACAACTACTTAACTGAAAAAGCTGCATTTTTAAAGGAAATACAAAAGAGTATTCTTATCAGCGAAGGTTACTCTCTCCTGCCTTTTCAACGTCATGATTATCATCTGGCATACCAGAAGCTAACTACTAAAATGACGTGGTTATTTCTTGTGATTAATCCTTGCTTATGATCATCGTTTTGTTAACAATTATGAAATGTTCACCTTAATCTGAAAGTTTCATAAGATAAACGATATGTTATACGATTGAAATAGTGGCAGCAATTGTGCAATTTTCCATATTCCAACGAAATACCTATCTTCATCAGTTACAACATGTGACTGCAGTATAAATTTAAGGTAGAATCGAAATTGGGTCAACGCAGGGAAGTCAACCGCGTATATTTACTGGTCACCAGGGAGGAAATTACCGAAGCACTGTCGTACCTTCACACCATTGCAATATCATCATTTGAATCTAGTAATTATTTTGACAATTTAATCTCAAGACAATCATTACAAGTTGGGTTAAAAATTAAATAAAATGTGACTTCTCTAGAAAAAGGAGGATTACCCCGCCGCACTTGTAGTCAGTTAAATAATCTTTGTAGAGGAGAATCTTTTAAAAGAAATGCTTTGTCATGAAGTACAAGCAAAACACTGGTATACACAAATATTAAGAATTACGTTACTACATTCTAGTTAGGATGTTTAGGGACGAGTGTTAGTGTGAAGAAGTTCGCAGGTCCCAAGTGAATCAGGTCTTCAACGAAGTCCAGCTTTCATTCTTCCTTCAACTTCTTCAGATCTATAACACATTTTTTTAGGTGATTACCTGGTGAAAATCTATTGAAATAGATCCTGTGGGGTTTCTTTCCAGAGGTATTTACATCAGTCTTCTCATACTTTTGGAGTGGTCTCACTGTCCGCTGCCAAATGAGGGATGCCTAGATGGTGGACTGCCATGAATTTACTGCCAGGTGCCTGTTCGGGGCGCCAGATAAATAACTTTGTAGAGGAGAGTCTTTTAAAAGAAAAGAAAGAAAAGCTTTATTATGACGTACAAGCAAAACAATGGTATATACAAATATTAAGAATTACGTTACTACATTCTAGTTAGGATGTTTAGGGACGAGTGTTAGTGTGAAGAAGTTCGCAGGTCCCAAGTGAATCAGGTCTTCAACGAAGTCCACCTTTCATTCTTCCTTCAACTTCTTCAGATCTATAACACATTTTTTTAGGTGATTACCTGGTGAAAATCTATTGAAATAGATCCTGTGGGGTTTCTTTCCAGAGGTATTTACATCAGTCTTCTCATACTTTTGGAGTGGTCTCACTGTCCGCTGCCAAATGAGGGATGCCTAGATGGTGGACTGCCATGAATTTACTGCCAGGTGCCTGTTCGGGGCGCCAGATAAATAACTTTGTAGAGGAGAGTCTTTTAAAAGAAAAGAAAGAAAAGCTTTATTATGACGTACAAGCAAAACAATGGTATATACAAATATTAAGGGTTATGTTACTACATTTTAGTTGGGATGTTTAGGGACGAGTTTTTGGGAACAAGTGGTCGGGGGCTGAGACATATATGTATAAGAAAGGATAAGATTCTGGGAATTAGGGAGGGAGGTTTTGAAGAGATGCGGTTGCTTACTTAAAAATAACAGGAACCATAAGTGACTTCCATGAAGTCACGAGGCAGGTATACGTTCTGCTCAAACCCCTTCTACTTTTAGCGTTATATATAATATTAGCATTATAATACTCTTAGCATTATTTAACTGCCGATACTAGGCAAGGATAATCGCGTAAATTTAGCACGGTTTTCTACACCAGATTTCCTACCTCTTTCAAGTGGCTTGTCAGTTTTCCTAAAAAGGTTTAGTGAGCCCCGTCCAAAATCAAAAATCTGTAGGTAAATTGGGAATCAGATCCCATCATCATAGTTATTAGCTGGGCGCAATAACAAGAAGACTGATCTGTAGGTATTGTGTCTACTCCTAAAAAATGTAATTGATTAAGAATTTGTGGCAAAAGATAAAACAAGGAATAGATATACTCGAACATTCAATATAAAGTTAGTAGCCAATAACTCATATATGAGTTTTCCATTGAATTTTCTTCTCAGATGGAAAAACTTCCTATGCCCCCCAATAAAATAAAGGAGATATCTTGTACTTTAGTTGTGACGGTGTTGTTGTTATGGGAATATTGAATAAAATATTAAATCTGAAAGATAATTCATAATAAAGATGCAAAGATTGAGATGCAATTCAATGAAACTGTTTCAAAAAAATATTTTTACAGAAGAAAGCTCAAGATTTTCCTCGACAGGACGTGTTTGTTATATTTTATTATAAACGATATTAGAATTTATTTTTGCGTATCGATTTGTAGACATAGAAAGACCTCTTCGATCGCTGGTAGACTACCATGGTCTAGGTCCAGTATGATATAATAGGATAATATTAAGAAGGTGGTTTTTTCTAAACGATAGAGAAGCCTCTCCTCTTGCTCTACTTAAAGGCTTTCAACGGGATGTCCTAAACGATTCAGTTGCTGTATCACCACTCCCATCCTTATCGTGGCGTTATGAACATTGTCATCTGCTTTAAGAGTTTTATAGGAACCAGACCTGTGAACTTCCATAGTCAAGTATGCTTGCAACTATACTGCGATGTATCATCCATTCAATGCAGGGATCAATTTGATATTATATCTGTTCCAGATTTTAAACCTGCCAGTATTTTAAAAATATTTAATTAAGGCGTCCGGTGCAATTACAAATGACACTTGAATATCAAAACTTATTATCATTTCCTGCTCCTACAACAATGAACAGTTTTTGTAGAAAACATAAAGCAGGTTTCATGACTAATCTTGCATCTTGTTCGATGTTCCGAATACTACACCGTATTAACTCCATTCATTAACTTCTTACGAAAACCATCAATTTGTTAGCTTAGAAAGAACGTAAAATTGTGCTTTTCACGTAGTTGACTATTGCGATTAGAAAAAGTGTAACGTTTCGGTAAAAACCGATCATTGTTGGTTTCCATTTTCCTGCGAAAACCAAGCAGAAAGTGTAATTGTTAATTTAAGTATAAATTAAAGATTTTGGACAAATCAATCAATATATTTTATATTGTATTCTTGTGAAGTGTTTTGAAATGTGTTTTCCCATTGCTTCCTAGTTTTTTTCCAAGATCTATAAAATGAACGACTTTTCTCGGTCGTTATATTATACCACGGTAATGATTTTTTTTGCCATGAACATCCATATATATATAATCTATTTGTTTACAATGAGATGTTAACAGTTATTGCGTGACAGTATCGAACCAGATCGTAGCCTAGCTAAGTGTTATGTTGCATATGGCTCCACAAGTAAAAGTACCCGAGCCCGTGCGAGAAGCACCGTCATTTCCCTATTTCGATGATAACTGGAGATTTACTCTTTCCGAACCCTGACTTTAACGCAAACATCATAGCACCTAACCGGCACTACCTCCATTTCCTTGGTTGAGGATTCCTCTAAACTAAGTCATATTTAGCGACGTTTTATCCTTCACGCGCAGTTGCTTAGTCTTAAAATTTTCTGAATAGAATCCATTATCTACTTCATATTTCAACTTCCAGTTTTATCCAGACATGTCGATTTCATTTCTCCTCGGAAATGAAAGAGTCCTGTCGGGTCGTCACGAGGGGGGTGCCTACTTACCCTAGCCGTAGTGACGAAGTGAGGGTTAATTAGGCTATGACCTGGACAATTGCTTCATGACTACCGTACTATCTGACTCTATTTTTGATAGGTATGTGCCCGACAATGCACTATGTTCAGGAGAAGAGGTATAGGGTAGGTATTGTAGGTAGTTAATGTGATCTTGGAATGACCACGAATTCACACTCGGTATCTGAGGGTAGGCGAAAACCGTCCGGATCCCAAAGGCGAGTGTGAAACGGAGAGAGCCAGACTGGATTTCCGGGGGAGACACTACTAGGTAAAGTTTGTAGGGTCCCAGAGACCGTCGTCTGCATGGAAGATATCTCTTCCAAGGAGGTGCTAGTTTTAGCAAGACGAAGGCAGAGAATCCCACTAGGAAGGTGTGGGGTCTGACGAGGCCGGACTAAAACATAACGAGGTTCGGAACAGAGATGTAGAGGTTTTCATAAATGAGAAGGCCAAATCTTGAAACATCAGTGCAGCTGCAGGTACGAATTAGAAAGCCGTTGTTAGAATGATTTACTGGCCAAAACTAGGCCTTATATATAGCCCCCAGTAACCAACGACCTGTGATTTTATTATGACCAACAAACCGCAGGGTTGCAGTGACGCTTGCTTGATCTAGGTTGGGACCCACCCAGCCTCCTAGCCACTACCTGACTCTCCCTTCAAGGGCCTCTGACTAGTTTTTTTGCTGCTGAGTCTTTTATTGTTTACAATATTTACACGGATATGACTTATGGTTTAATAATGTTATTTACATTTGTTTAAATTAATTTACAACGTATTATAACCAATTTACAATATATATACAATACAGTATAGGGTGATTTATCTTATGCAGTTAGCAGTCGCTACAAGTCCAATTTCATACTATATAATAATAACAGAATAAGGGCATTTCACAGTTGACCACGGACAACGTTGAAATTCCATTAGTCGGCGATAAATAAACCTGTGGTCATGGTGAGGAAGTAGAGAATATAGCAAGAGTATCAAAGCAGCAGCTACAACCACTGGCAAAACATTATTGTTTAAAATATATATTAGTTTGCTCGTGGTTTAAAAATTACTTTAGAACATGATATTTTACAAGGTTAAAAAAAAGTGATTATTCGAAAAAAACTTAAATGACAAACGTTTATTTATTTCAATACTAAACGACCTATGCTAAGGGGTCATTGGCGTTCAACTATTTTGATGTGATGGGGGTCAAGGTAAATAGTTCCAGCTGACTAAACCTGATTCTCAAATAATTTATATACCCAGCAATATAATTTTTTTTTTGTGGGTTGCATCTTCTATTGTATAATTTATGCATTTTAAGGAGTTTGTGACAACACTAACAAAATATTATTACTGTTAAAAATGTATATATTTGCAAAAGGACTAGGTGATGGGACTCACCTTCGGGTTCAAGTGTTTGGTTTTTTGTTTAAACCCCTTTATTTAAAAATTTTTACAAACAAATGAACACAATAGCATGAGCAAATTGGCAGATTTATGGCTCCTCTTCCTGCATCGCATAACATGCATTTGAAGGAGGGTAGAATTACAAAAACAGATTTTCTTTTTACAGTTCAAATTACAAAGAATCAATAGACTGGACTAGGTGATGGGGTTTACCTTGTGGTTCATTTCAGGAAGAGTTGGTGCATTTATATAATACCATGCTTACGAGAGGTAGTGAGTATAACTTGGACTATGCCTTTGTTATAATTGTTAATACACATTATTAAAATGATGAACATGAATATTTTACAATGTGCCAGCTCACTAACAAGGTCCCCTTAGTCATATAATTTGTATTTAGGTACATAGTATATTTAAATATATTTAATACGTTATGCTACTACCAAGCTTAATTTCCCATATTTGTGCTTGGGAGCGTTTGGTTTGGTGTCTTTGAGAGGTAGTACCGAGTTGCCTTTGCTTGCCTTCGGAATTTTAGGAACTTAAATATTTTCTCTGATTCTCATAAAACCCTTGAATAAAATTTTGTAGAAAATTAAATTTTATTTGGAGGGGGGGGCTCGTATTTTCGCAGCCTATTTCCTTCGATTTTTTGTCACAAAAAAGGTGACAACTCCAGAACTTCTTCCCAGATTTTCACTGAAATTATATAAAATATAACGTTACAGGTTTTTCTTTGCATTTCATCATTATTTGTTTAACAAATACATGCATAAAACTAACTTTCTGGTGATTTTTCCTTAATTAAGCTTTCCGGTCCGTAATAACTATGATATATTACATTCAAAACAACGGCTAGAAAATCGAATCCGGAGAATCACAAAGAACCATTATTTATTCCTATTGGATGGTACAGTCCTCAGATCGGTTTTCATTGAAAAATAGAAAAAAATCGTTATGCGGGCAGCAATTAATATTCCAATAAACACTTATGTGCTTTCTTCAGTGGTAACAGCATCCTATGAAATCTCTTTGTTATTGGCACGACAAATGAAACCAAGCGGAGAAGGAGAGAAAGTTATCAAGCCCAGCTTAAAAATCTTTGCAAGTAGACTAACGATCCGACAATTTTTAAAATAGTGGACGAAATAGCCCTATCTTAAAATGCGGTAACGGTGGATTCACTAGATGGCAGAAGAGGAGCTCGTACGTAATTTCTAAGCTTTTGAGTTGCAAACATTTTCTTTGGCTTTGGACAAAAAAGTGTCTTCTCATCTGTGTGTTTTCGTTCGTGTGGTCAACGAGAATCTTGAAACACGGAAGAACTGTTTGACTTCTAATACAGTAAGAACAACTACTACAGGAGAAGGTGTTTGAAGAGCTAAACATTGCTCTTGAAGAAAAAACTTGAACTGGAAAAAATTAGACAGCGTTTCCTCCTTTGGGGCTTTACCATTGTCGGTAAAAACAAGGTCTGTATTGCACTATTTGAAAATTATTTGATGCACTCCTATAATTTCCAGCATCTTTGATCACGAAGCGGTTCGTGCCAAGTAAATAGAAATACCTTCTGACCACAATCCATTTGTTGACTGTATCAAATGGCTCTTGCTACTGTGGTTTATGTACAGGCTCGTGCCTTTAGTCTCAGGAAATTCCGGGAAATGTTCGAAAACGACATTGAGCAACATGGAGAAAGTAGTTCTCCAAAGTGATGTTCCTTGGCTCTCTAGAGGAAAGTCTTTGGAAACTACAAAGTGATGTCTCAACTCACCTAAAAGAAAATGAAGAACTTCCTCACATCTCACCTATTTTTGAAGACAGTGAATGGCTTTGGGATCTCGCTTTCCTCTGTGACATAACGGCACATCTAATGTTGAGCACTGGATCGCAAGGTAAATCTAATCATTCACCAATATTGATGGCTCGTGTTTGTATGAGGGTGTCATTAAGCAACTTTTATTTGAAAAATTTACTTAGATAAGCACCGAAAGCGTGGTCTCCCAACATGGAGCAGTTGGTGAATAAAAAACAAGAACAAGCTCCACATTGAGTTGATTTCATTTTAAAAAACCTGGTTCGTTGGGGTTTTTTCTGCTCTCGTTTTTCAGATGCTGTTAGATATATGAAATAAATTCATTGGCTATTAAGTTGTTCACTTATTTTTTTTGAATTTTACAAAATAAATAGATACTTACCTCCCTAACATTGTGATTTTTGAACTTCCTATTGTATCGAAAACGCATAAAAATGTGAAAAGTCCTGATATTTAACCCTCGCTATCTCCTAATCCATTGACTCAATGGAAAAAAATGGATACGGGTATTTTTATAGGCAATTATATGTACTTTAATTTTATATGTAATGTTTATTTAGCTAAAAATCACTAGTTTGCGAGATAGTTGAGAAAAGCCAAAAAACATTACCTTTAAACCGTCCCCTCTCGCTCACCCCCACCCTCGGGGAGTTCAGTATGTGATACAGGACACTTCCACAAACATCTGTACAAAAAAACAGAAGTACATAATTTTTTTTTCTATTTTTCCTTCGTTCCTTCGTTGTCTAGTCTAAAAGGAGCTTTACAACATTCGTTATTCACTTAATGGCCGACACCGTTACAAACTTACATTTCCTCTCTCCTTAATTAGCTTGGTTATCCATCATCAAATGGCTCCTTGCTTTGTAATTAGCATTCTCCCCTACCCAACGTTTAAAATTAAAATCTGATCTAAATTCAAAGTTTACTATAAAAAACTCTGCGATTATGTTGAGCTTAGTTGATGGAGATGTTATGAGGCAAATAAGTGTAATTGGCAAAATCAGCTTTAAAGGTGTTAATTAGCTCTTTATCTCTATTGTTCACAATTAGCGGTGTTTCAAAAATTGCCTTAGGAGAAACATGCTATGTTTAAATGAGAGAATAACATGTTCATCCACACAAAAATCTCAATTTTTCAAAAATGTAACAATATGTTCATCCACTATGCTTTTTTGCTTAGATTTTTCCACTCATTCGGAACTCGGCACCTGAAGTGAACATCTCTCTCTCTCTCTCTCTCTCTCTCTCTCTCTCTCTCTCTCTCTC
This sequence comes from Acanthosoma haemorrhoidale, assembly GCA_930367205.1. Taxonomy (NCBI): domain Eukaryota; kingdom Metazoa; phylum Arthropoda; class Insecta; order Hemiptera; family Acanthosomatidae; genus Acanthosoma; species Acanthosoma haemorrhoidale. Next base: position 121,022,216 of record OV884011.1, on the reverse strand, counting down.
TCTCTCTCTCTCTCTCTCTCTCTCTCTCTCTCTCTCTCTCTCTCTCTCTCTCTCTCTCTCTCTCTCTCTCTCTCTCTCTCTCTCTCTCTCTCTCTCTCTCTCTCTCCCCCATATATCCACGTTATTAGTAAAATACGATTCCAAGAGGATTTAGTTGATGGGGCAAAGGGTGGGGACACATTTATCAATCCCATAAAAAGTCATTAAGTAAGAAAACATTATGGGACCGGGGAAAAATTAATAAATCAATTTTTATATAATCTTTAATCCTATAATAAATCTATCTTATCATTGTATTTATTTTATGCGGCAAGTTAAACATACAACAGAGTGTGAAGTGAATTGCAAATCACGCTTGGCTGAACGTTTCATAAGAACGTTAAGTTAGTTTATTTTGTTTGAAGTTACCAATGACTCCGTTAAAAAAAAAACATGTTTTTTATCAAAAAGTAGAAATATAATATTTTGCTATTAAAGATTTTTAGCTCTTTTATTCTTTAATTATTAAGAATTGAAAATATTAAAAATGTTGAAAGTATTGAAAAAATTATTGAGGACTAACTAACGAGGATATTTAGCGTCTCATAATGATATTTTCCAGTTCTCGTAATAGCGCAACGAAGTGATGATGAATGTGTTTACTTGAGATTCCACTTTCCTCCACCAGATGATTGATATTATAAAAGCTTAATAACCATATTGTAGGCCTCATCATTATTTATACACCCATATACACCAGACTGAAGCAAAAAACAGGGACTTAGTTCTAAAAAAATTTCTGTCAACCGATGTAATTAGTAATCGTACATCTGCAATTATAAATATAATATTCACCTTCTATTCACACTTTTCATTGTAAAAGAAATTATTTTTTCTTTTAAAAATATATTCAAAATGTTCAAACACTTCCGTATAAATTTACTTTATATTTTTCATTCTGCTTTCGTGATTAGAATTAGTTCATGCTATAAATAATAATTAAATCATTAAAACGTCCAAACAAATATTTACATATTTCACAGCCAAATCTTTGGAATCACTTCTAATTCAGTTTTAATTTGTATCTAACGGGTATCACTTGAAATTCAACAAACTTTTTTGTTATTCATTTATTACTTCAGTTTTATACATTACGTTGTAATGTTTTTTTTACCTTTTTCGTTTTTTTTTTATATTCAAATTTTTAGTGACCAAAAAATGAATGTACACCAGCCCCAGCTCTTCGACAACCCCTAGCTATAGCTTCTTCCAGCACGTGTCGCAATAACTACAATGTTTTTATTACTTGGGAAGAAATCTCCTTTGTTCTATTTTCATATACCCTCACAACTGAACTGCTCATCCTACTCTCCTGCGATCCTGACTCTTGATTAAGACAATAAAATTCTCAAAATTCGCACATTAGTTTTACAACATTCTAAGGGGACAATCAATACAATGTATTAATATATTTCACCAGCCATTTACATCAAAATTCTCAGAAAAATCGCAATAGCACACGCAAGGGGAATAGTAGCCCCCTCATTTTTGTATTTCCGCATAGCTGAGTATTATCTTAAGTTTGCCTCATTAAAAATAAAAATATTTTTTTGAATATATAAATAAACTCACAAACGTAAATTAAATAGTTATACATAGACATTTATGTGCATAAACATTACGTGAAGGACTGCATTCACTCTGACATGCACAAGTGCTCAAATCATTTTCTAAAAAATAGTTTCTTTTATTATTAAACTACTTCAGTGTTCTCGTATTGACTTTCAACTCAGTTACTTCATTACGTGAAGACTCAAATGCTGAGATTAATTTTGTTTCCCTTCTGTCAATATATTGTTCAATCCCCGACATGGGAAATGTAGTAGGCCAACTGACGGCATGTCATAAACCACTCGTTTGATGTAGGCCAACCGATGTACCTACCCCATCTGTTGCAGATTGTCGGATAGGGGCTAGAATATTTTACAACTCTTCCTTTTTGTTTTCCGTCACGAAAGTAAGTACCAGGAGGGGTATGAGATTCAGCAGCTAGGGTGGTCCTAAGTGCTAAATAGCCCAGTCGTAAGATGGTGTGAAAAGGCATACACGATCACAAAGGGCCACTAACAAAAAATCCTTATGTTGAAGAGAGATTGATACGGGCCAGGAAGAGAACATATACGTATACGTCGGGACCAGACAGTGGGGGAGGGGGGAGTTAGTTACTCAGAAGTGAGGACTTGCTGAGTCCCTCTGTTGGTAAGAGGACTTACGTGGTGAGTCTCTGCCTGGAGGTGTCTCTTGCTTGGCAACTGTTCGGGAGAGAATTTCACGATTTTCTGGAGCCGTTGACTGTGGACTGGTTGTAGACTATTGCCTTTCTTTTTGACCTTGGCTTTTAAGTTGCTTCTACATCAGATTGAAAGCATCGATGTACATTCGTAAGATTAAAGTTTTCTTTGTAGCTAGTAAGATAGAAGTATCCTGTACATCACTTTGATTAATAAGTAAAATTAGTCATTCCTCGTTTCAACACTTTTGTTGTTTTTTGTTAGTAAAACATTTTGTCTGTAAAATTCTATTTTACCATTGAATTCCTTCCATTTGATCACCACGTTAATTTATTATGGTGAATTACTTTGGGTTTAGATTCAATTGGGACTAACTGTAAATGAAGTGAATAATTAAGTAAGGTATAATTTTTTACATCTTTACGCTAATGCAATACGCTCAGGATTTAAGGAATCAAATCTGTCAATTAGATGGTTAAAACTTAAATATTCTAATTATTCAACTAGAGCGTAACAGCGTGGTGTTTTTGGGTAAAACAAGTGAATATACCAAAAGGATATAGGTATCTGTTGTGGCCACCTCTTCATTAAAAATAATTATAAGTCACCCTCTTCTCGATCAGATCATATCTATCACTGTTTCCATATGTTTAATAAAGCATATGACGTCAGTTGAAGTGGGGGAGAAGATAGTGGAGAGAACAGCCGCTGGTTGGGGCCCATCCTCGCCACGACTAGCCTCCTATATAAGAAACGCCTCATAGGGTGAAAATCAGAAAGAAACAAACCGGCACCTTGAACACTTCTCTCTCTCTCTCTGCACTGGCACTTGCTGCTCTACTCAAAACCATGGTCTTCTCATTCAACTACCTCTGCATCTCTCTTTCTCCTAGCCTCGCTATGTTTTAGTCCGGCGTCGTCAGACCCCACACCTTCCTAGCGGGAATCTCTGCCTTCATTTCGCTAAAACTAGCACCTCCTTGGAAGAGACCTCTCCCTCGCGGACGACGGTTGCCGTGGCCCTACAAACTTACCAGTAGCGTCTCCCACGGCAATCAAGTCTGCTTGTCTCCGGTTCACACTCGCCTTTGGGATCCGGACGGTTTTCACCAACCTTAGATACCGAGTGTGAATCCGTGGGAATTCCAAGACCACATAAACTACCTATAAACACCCTGTACCACTTCTCCTGAACATAGTGCTTTGTCGGGGCACACACCTTCTAAAGATCTTTTGGAGTTAGATCAAAACGAATTAGGCTGCCCACCAACTAGGCCGGCAGCTGGGGTGAAAGACTATAGGTCCACCCGCTCTATCTCGTTCTTGGCGCTCACCGGACGGCGGCTAAGAGGTTGTAGCGACCCTAGCCCGCGGCGGGCGCTCCTCCCCCACTTTGGGGATACTCAGTTATCTGAGCCCGACAGTATCCTTAGAAAAGATACGTCTTTAATATATTGCCTTACAGTTTTATGTATTCGGATACAGTTGTGTATCGGTACGAGCAGAGGTATACGTATATAAGTAAATTTATTAAAAGAAACACCCCATCCACCGAACGTAGCAATATATTGGTTTCTCTCGACAGGTTATGTTTGAATAGGAGTACGTCAGATGTGAAAACCCAATTCAAAGTAAAAGATAACCTTAATCATTGAAAATCGCCCGATTCTACGAGGGTCCAGTACTGTTCGATAACTAAGCTTGTAAAAGACATGGAACCCTCATACCTGACTAAAGAGACAATAATTAAACAGGCGAATTGAGTATCTATGGAATCTACTTAACAAAAACCTGACATCGTACTAGGAAACAAACAGCACTTCTGCAAAAAGTAACTAAAGTCAATTTGAACATACGCACTACAGCTAGTGGGGCAGCCTATCCTTCGAATATCAGACGAATCCAAGTCCTCAGAACTACACTGAACACTCCCTTCTACATCACAAATTTATCTTTTCTTAGTGATCTCTACTGTTCTTGACCGTTTTATATATACTCTTAAGATTTTCTAAATGCCGCGAAAACCTATCCGCTCTTCCAATTCCTTTTGTTAACTCCTTACAAATATCCAGGGACCGGGATAGGGTAAGGCTCAAGGGCAAACGCATACAATGATACACCCAGCAACTGGTCACTATGGAGTAAGTGGACACCGTCCAGGATTCGACCCCAGGTGACACTATCAACACTACGTTGTTCCCACAGCACCTCGACTGGCGATAGCTAGCTTGTTCCATTAGGATGGGCTATCCACACTAAAAAAAATAGTACTGACCCCTTTAACTCGTTACCGTTCGAATAATGCCGTTAATAAGCATTATTGGATCTACATTTTCTGGCTTGAGTTCAACAAATAGGGAGAGATATGTTAGCACAGATAGTGGCCGTTGTCCTGATACTTGAAGCGGTGGGCCCAATTTCTGTCTCTGCTGAGCCGGTATTATAAGCCAAGTAATAATAACACTGGTCAATATGATTGTTGTCTCACGAGTACCAATGGGTGTACATAATGCAAATTTTCAACCTGTTTTCAAATATGTATTCCGAATTCCTCTATCGCCCACAGGTTTTTTGTTCTGTTGATTTTAACCAGCTAACTTAAAGGGTGACATTGCTTCTGGTCAGGTAGTATAGACATAGGTAGTAGGTTCAGACGTGTATAGACATGTACAAACGTGCCTAGTGTAACGCACTTTCATCAGAACGATACCAGTTGTGAGATAGTGAACCTGTAAACACCTTATTGTGAGTGCTTTGTGTGCCTCAATTATTGTGTGTTACATATTAATAACTTTATTTCTTTTAATTAGTTATAAAATGCCTAGAATTTGTTTAAATCATCCTAACAATTTTTGTTATGTGTGTAGTGAAGTGACGCTCAATTCTCAAAGGTGAAACCTTACTCCAGTAGTAAAAACGTGTTATGAACTTTATTTTGGGTGTAACGTCGTGGACCAAACAAGAGCCTGGGCCCTACATATCTGTTGTTTATCGTGTTCTAGGTTATCATGGAAAAATGGCACACGCCACATGTCATTTGCTATCCCTATAATTTGGAGCGAGCCCAAAGATCACTGTTTTGACTATTAATTCTGCTTAGCAAACATTAAAAGGATTACATCAAAATCAAAACATACAGTGGTGTACCTAACTTGCAATCTCCGATGAGACTAGTTCCACACTGCGAAGAAATACTCACACCACAGCCTCCAGAACATGTGGCACTAGATGAAGATAGGTCAGAGTCTGGTGGAAGTAAAAACGTTAAAGATTCTGGTGATGCGAAGTTTGAACAAAACTGTTCATCTTAGCCTCATTCACTGACTCCAGACAATCTTAACTATCTCATACGACATGTAAAGTTATCCTCTGAAATGCTTATTTTCCGGCTAAAAGGAAAGAATCATCTTTAAAAGAATACAAAGATATGTACTTATCGCAATCGTCAATCTGAATTTCCTTGTTCATTGATTCCTCTAAAGTTAGTTTAAAAGCTGTACTTCTGCATAATGATAATAAATTCCCATCACTACCTATGGTTCACTCTGCTAGTATGAAAGAAACAGGTGATTTGAGGGTAATTCCACTTATTCTTTCCTTGTTTCCTTGGTCTGCAGCTCGGCTGATGTTATTTTTTATGTGAATGGGATAGTAGCCTGTCCATACTATCATCAATAATAAAATCATTTCATTCGAATAAGAATGGAATAGAATAGAAGAAGAATGGCCGAATAGCGGATCGCTCATTCCTGAACAGAAAAACATGAAACATAACTGTTACATATCAAACTAGGATTAATGAAGAATTTCGTCAGGGCCATCGACAATAAATGCTCCTGGTTTTATGTACATAAAATAGAAGTATCCTAAAATTAGTAATGTAAAAATTAAAGAAGTTTGAGGAACTATTAAATTCACTGGAGACAGCAGCCTGGCAAGCATTCAAAAATATTACTCAGAGTTTTTGGGGAAATTGTAAGGCGGAAAATGATCGTGATATATTATAAAATCTCCTTAAAAATAAACTTCTTGCACTTGCACCTAGATTTCTCCCCGGAAATCTTGGCGCAGTGAGCGATGAGCACGTGGAATACTCTCATCTGGATATTTTAGCTATAGAAAAGAGGTATCAAGGCAAATGGAATCCTAATATGCTGGTTGACTATTGTTCGACCATTAAGGATGCTCCAGGGGGAATTATAGCATAAAGTCATTTCTTACTTTCGAGACGATTCAAATGTTTCAATATCGTGTAGTTAAGAATGCAGAAAGTACTGAAATGTTTGAAATTATAAATGCCTGTTGTCGAAAATCTTATATGTTGGGGAAAACCGATATCATATTTAAATTCAGGAGAAAAAAATACTATCAGAATCACATATATTTCTTCCTGGGCCAAAAAATAAATTATTTTTTTCTCCCAGTGTAATAGGTATTTAAAAAGTATAGTGTTTTTCCTAAATAGCTTCACGGACTGCACTTAATAGACGAAATGGGATAAGTTGCTTAATTTCAGTTTTATTTCCATTTTTGTTCCTATGTTTACATTTCACAAGCTACAAAAAAAAAAAAAAAATAATAAATAAGATAAAACCAGTAACATAATGGGTTTCCAATGGAAAATAGGAAAATAACTTAATATGAAACATGCGAAACTGGTTCAAGCAAAGCGATTAGGGCGAGTGTTTTCAAACTTTTGGACTTGGGGTGACTCATTATGAAATGTGTGTTTTTCGACCAAAACCGAAGCGGAACTACGACCCCGAAAATTGAAAGATAAGTCAAGAGGAGCTTGTTGGACGTATCGACTCGGGGCTCGAACGTATCCTGATTTTATAAAATGACGGTGCCAAGCTGTGCTGGCCTCAGCCGGCCGCACTGCGGGCTGCTTCACGTCACTTCATGGCAACAATGACACTTATGAATGAATGAAAATAATAAAGAGTGTTATTTAATTGTATACTCAATGGGATAGACAATGATCCTTGAGACTTCTATCGAGTTAGGTGAATAGTTCATTAATTACTTGAAGTACAGACTTTAACTACGAATAAATTGCTAAGGTAACGAATATTCAGCAATGTTTCAATATTCGTTATAAAATAAAATATTATTTTCTGAAACAATCACTATCTATCCAAATGGGGCCATGGTTGATTGTAATATGTGATCTCATTCGTTCTGTATTTACAATAAACATTCACTTTCTCGTGTAATCGGTGTTTACAATATTCACTCACACAATTTTACCCATGGCCCAGGAATCCTCCGGTTTCATCTGCAAGGAAATCGTGGCTATGGAGAAGGATTATTTATTTATATTATTTTAGGTAATTTCACAATTATTAATATAGAATGAGCAAATTGCTATTTTACACATAAAGTACTTCTAAAGGTATATATATTTATTTTAGGCACCGAATACAGCTAACAAGACTAGAGGCACCAATGTTACATTAAGAGTACAAAATTTGCATGCCGATTAGCTCCATATGAAGTACAGATAGATATTCCCGGTTTCGGCGAACGTTAATCGGTACTAGACAGTACCCAGCTTTAAATTAACAAATCACATTTTCCTTTCCTTTCATTTATCATTCAACAATTCCACCTGTTCCCGTTGTTAGAAGTAATATTTTAGCATTTTTCACGGCAAGTCTACTCTAAAAGTGGTTATTTCTCAGCGAGAGAACGAGTCAATGCCATTTGTGTCCATCCATCTACATATAGGGCATGGAGCAGATTGAATTTATAGCACTCCAATTCAACACGTGCATTACCTTTGGAATATTATGAAGGGCTCGCGTTATCTTTTACTTTAAAAGAAGAATTGAGGAGGAAATCAAAACTGATAGACAAAATTATTAAGGTGTCAGTTGTGGATTGATAATGGGATTAAGAATTACCGTAAAAGTAGGTTATTTTGCACCACTTAGTCTTATTTTTTTGGAATTCATGATTTTCCTCCTTTCTTACCCACAAATTTTATTTTACTGGTTTCTAATAACTCAACAGAGGAATGGAATTTCATCCCTAAAAGAATCTGTTATCAATTTTAATTTTTTTGCAATTAAAAAATGGTGGATTGTAATATTAAGTGAACTGGTGACCTGATGAAGGTGGCCAAACTGGTGAAGGATACTTTGCACCATCTTAAAAATCATATGGAAACCAGCTTTACGTGCTTTTAGTGTAAATTTCCCAGTCTTAACCTTTGAAGCATTAACAATATAGGTATTAGGAATGCATGAGAAATTAATTTCAGTATAAAATGTGTTTTTTTTTTTTTAATTTTACAAAAAATAATGAAAAGTTTTAAAAAAAGACACAAAATAAATTAAAAGTCAGTTCATCAACAGTTGAGCTGTCGTTTCCCCTCCGCTTAGCTAGAATGTAATGTTTGTGGCTGGATGATATCGGAAGCTTGAATACTCTTCCCAGAGAGCACTTCAACGATTTTTCTCCTTCCTTCTTTTTCCGTATTTGCCCACTCTGCTCTCCTGTTTTTGAGGCTTTTCAAGAAGTTGTTCATGATTGTAGTGGAATCGTTGAAGCCATTCGCAGAATAGCCGAATTCCTAATAATAGAGAATTTGCATTATAGGGATTTGCATCATAGGGATAAATCCCACAAGCCCTTATGAAACCTTATTTCAGGTTTTCAGAAACATTAGGCTAAATTCGAGTCTTCTATATCTTCAGGAGCAATGTAAAATGATCCTTTCTGAAGAACAGATGATTTTTATCTTCCTTCTACTCGGTCCACGCTCCCTTAAGGTCCCTAAAGACACTCGCGTCAAGTGGCTGAGTGAGATGTCTTGAGTTAGGTGGCTATTACATTAGTGAGGCGATAAAGATAGTAAATGCATTCAACGAGATTGTCACACTGTAATTAACAAACGGGTACCCTCTGGATATATAGTACTGGTACACATACTACACTTGGGAGGGACATGGCATGGACAGCCATGTCCACAATAGTTCCCAACTAGATAGACCCAACCAAGGACCCGGCCCCCAGAGAAAGGGCACATCTTGCGCCTGAAGGGCCGTTTTCCATCCAATTGGTTCACATCTTGGTGGCCTTGTAACAACAAATGATGGTAAGAACTCGTCACTAGCACTGCCGGAAATTTCAATTTAAAAAATTCAATTTTTACATATTTTGATCCCCTTTTGGTCAGGACTTTTTTCCTCTCTTGGTTGTCTGTCAAATTCGTCTCACGAAAGTTGCAAATGTTTCTTGGTGGGATCCTTCCAACTCCTTTGAGAGAAATTGGATGTATGACTTCAGGTCATGAGAAGAAATGTTTGCATTACTCCGTTTTATATTGGCGACGAATCAAACAGTTAGCTCCGGATGCCTTTTTGAAACCCCCCATCCACACCTTAACCTGCTTATTTTTTAAGATCACATTTTGTTAAAGAAAATTCATACTTGGGCATTTTTTCAGTGCAAAAGACAATAGATCCTTTTAGTGGACAATAGGTGGACACACTCATTTTGTGTTCTTACCTTGAAGCTTGTAAATAATAGTACGCTAGGGGGTCCTGAATAGCTCCGCTGCTTTTCTAATAGACATATTGAGTTCCCTTATTACGTGAAACCACTCTTTTAATCACCATCATCTCGATATTTTTGAGCTCTCAATTTTCTCTGAAAGATGATTGGCATAATTATCTGTAAGAAATCAAAACAATCAAATTACTCCCCAGTATCTTTTACTTTTTTTAAGACAAATCCATTTCCTGATTACTCGTTTCTCATAATTACTTATTAATTACTAGTGCTACGTTCGGCGAAATGAGGGTTTTATTTTACTATCGGATACTTACTTACCCATATATATTGTGTATCTGATATACATACATAAAATGTATCCGAATACATAAAATGTAAGGATTATATTTGGTATGTATGTTTTCTACGGATTCATATATCCTTTTATTTATTTACCTGACTTACCCTCACACCTCGCTGTTTCGCTGGAGTTGAATAATTAGAACATTTGATTTAAATTGGATGCCATCTAACTATTCAACTATTAATAGATTTGATTTCCCTATCAAATCCTGAGCGTATTGCATTAAAGTAAAGTTATATCGCTCAAAGTATTTAATTAATTAGCAATACCAATTGAATCTAAACCCAAAGTAATTTACTTTAATAAATTAACATGGTGGCCAAGGAAGGAATTTTATGTCTATAGAATTAAATTTTAAAATCTAATACACTTTATTAAGGATATATCAAAATTTTTTACTGAAATATGATTATATTTAGTATGAATAATATTATAAAAAGATTACAGAGATCTTCCGAAGTGGCTTTTTGCTGCGTGGTCTGAGGCTTATGCGTCGTATTTTTGAAAACAGGTACTTCCTGTTATTATATACTATCCTGTTATTATATGTGATGGACGTATGTCCATCTTTAAGGAGAAGGTCTTTATGGCATGACCCTTTTGTATAAAGGAATATGACTTTCGTACCAAGCTGGGAACAAGTTAGAACGTGTCCACGAAGAGCACCTTGCCTGCTGAACCCAGCATTTATGGCTCTCCTGTCTGTCAAATCCTCCAGCCACTAAGCCCTTATACTCCACAGCGGATTGCACCAATGATTGCCGTCGGGGCAATCGGCTCATAGAGACACTGCGACTATATATACCTGACAGTCGTTCCTTAGCCCGCTACCTACTAGTTACATAGTAGGAACGGAGGAAAATTCGATAGCCAACAACCTAGTTTATCTGGGAATTAAAATGGACAGACACCTCCATTTTAGTAACCATTTTACGAAGATATTGAAGCATACTCGCACGAAGTCTTACCGGCTTACGCATTTATTGACTTCCCCCAATCTATCACTGTGTCTCAATCTATTGATCTACAAGAGCATACTCAGCCCTACTCTCCTGTATGGTGCACCGCTTTTTCCTTATCTGACGTATACGATAGCTCGGCGACTCCAACAATTCCAAAACGGTATACTGATGAAAGTGGTCGTGAACAACAGTGAGCTTCACGAGATCTTTGAGTTGCCTACGGTGGATGAATTCATCCAACGTAGACATATCAAATTTTTCGACCCTGCAATACCTGACAAACCCGGTGTTTAGTCTTAGGTTCTAGGTTTAGATTTTAGTGTTAGTGTTTTCCACGGTTGCAAGCTCAAAGTGAGCCTCATCACCTAGTGAGTGTATGTGTATTGGACTTCTTAACAACAATCTGAAAGTATTATATTATATTTTATGCACTCCTTCGAATACATCTGCGAATGTAGCATGAGGAGACAGCTGTAATTCCAAATTTATTATTTATTTTTGCCATTGTATATATATTATCAATAAAGAGGTTTTGAAAGAAAAAAAAAACAAAAAAACTTAGTGACTTTTAGCTTTCACCTCGTAAATTCTATCTCTCAATATTAAATTCCCATGTCGGGGTAAACACAAAAAGGGAAAAATATCTTTATCACAATAATTAATGTTTACATTATATACATCAGCTCTAACTGATTATTGCATTGGCCTTAAATCAATTAGGTATACGAAGTCTATCCCTAACACCAAGAGAAAACTTCTATTATTTACAACAACATATCATCTCTTCTCTAAAATGTTACTTAATCATAAAATAAAATATTCATAAGCTCAAACCGGTTTTAGGGTTTTCCACTTTTGTTATCCAAATCTCCTTTTAACAATATACTTATTGTTATAAAATTAATTAGAAAATTACTTTTTCCTTCAACAAACTAATATGATGATCCAAAGGTATAATTGACAAGTACATACAAAACCCTTATAAATGTACTCTTAAAATCACAGTGGCTAATTACAAATTTCTCACAAATCTATCTTTTCTTAGAAAATATATTCATCTCTTTTAGACAAATACAACTTTGTTAATTACAAATGATATATTTAATTTTACCAGAAAAAAACACTGGTATGATAATTTAAAATACAAGCAATTGGAACCAAGTACATAACATAACTCTACTCTATTGTATATGTATTGTAAATTGGTTATAATATGTTGTAAATTAATTTAAACAAATGTAAATAATATTACGAAACCACAAAGTCATATCAGTTTAAATATTGTAAACAATAACGGACTGCAGACAAGTTCAGAGGCAGGCAGGAGTCCCTAGCCAGGTAGTGCAGCCCTGGTCAGGCCCCTTCCGGGCTTACCAGCTACCAGCAGCTAGGCCTGCAATGCGACTGGCCAAAATAAACCCCCATCTCATTGGCTGCTTTAGGCTATATATACTCCCTAGTTTTAGCCGACTATTCTAAAAAAAACCCGTGTTAACACGATTACCCCCGCTCCGTTCCACTGTCCATAGTAGAAGGCAGTCGAGGCAGGAACGCTATAATTTTTAAGTTAGTATGTAAGTTTATATTTTAAGTCCTTTATTGTAACCCGAAGGTGAGCTCCATCAACTATTCCTATTTTTAGTTTATATAATTTTAACCATAAAAAGAATGTTAGTTTTTAAGTCACAAACTCCATAAAATGCATAAGTTATGCAGTAAAAGGAGCGACCCAGAGTTAATTTATATTGCTGTTTATAAATTATCATTTTAAAAATAATATTAAATAGGGGTTAAGGAAAAAAAATCGACTATTCATTCATTGCAGATGTTGTTGAATATCTTGATATTGGCTTCTCATTCATGAAACCCTCTACACATCTATCCTAACCTTGCTATGTTTTAGTCCGGCGTGCACCTTCCTAGTGGGATTCTCTGCCTTCGTCTCGCTAAAGCTTTTTTTTTTTTTTTTTTTTTTTTTTTTTTTTTTACCCCTTCCTGGGCTTTCGCCCACACGGGGAATCCTCATGGCCTATGGTGCGCGTATTCCGTGCAATGGGTGTGTCTCGCTAAAGCTAGCACATTCTTCGAAGAGATCCCTTTCATGCTTCCTAGGAACTTACCTAGTAGCGTTTCCTCCAGCGATCCAGTTTGCCTCTCTCCGGTTCACACTCCTATCCGGGTCCGGACGGTTTTCGCCTACCCTCAGACACCGAGTGTGAATTCATGGTCATTCCAAGACCACATAAACTACCTATAAAACCTACCTTCTCCTGAACATAGTGCACTGTCGGGTCACATACCTATCAGATATGGAGTCAGATAGCTCAGTAGTAAGACTCGTCATCTAGCAATCATCCAGGTCATAGATTATTCTACCCCCTCTCCGTCACCAGGGCTACGGCACTAGGCCCCCTCGTGAAGGACCGACAATCTCCTTACAATTTTTTAGGAGATAAATGTATCTTTTACAGTCATATACAAACTTGTTAATTGCATATGTTACATTTACTGGAGAAATTAGCAAGATAATAATAAAAGTATGAAAATTAAAATTTATGTACATAAAATAACTTATTTCTACATCACTTATTGTAGTAATTTACAATTATTCTATAATCTTAAATAATTTTATTTTCCATTTGTTCCCTCTCTTATATACATAAATACATTTACTTACATTTTTCATTTCTCTGATTTATATGATAAGATCATATTGATACCCGAAGTTTACTCAAATATTAATATAATTAATTAGCATCGGAATTTTTAATGAAAGAATTTAAAATAGAGAAAAAATTTACTTTTTTAACAAAAGCTGGATACTTTACACCACCAAAGGAAATGCTGCAAAGTAGTATGACTTTTCAGTGAAAATTGAGATGCACCTGTTATCTATTTCTTAAACATAAAATCACAAATCTCATCCGATTTGAAAATAACCAACGGGAAAATCGTTCAGGCTTAAATTCTGACTGCAAGACATAAATTTGTGAATCTCTACTCTATTCTATCAACATAAGATACAGAAAGGTAGGATGATAGAGGATTACCTCACATAACATAACATAATTTTTGGAAGCTTCTACGCTAATGACGTCACAAAACACCTGACTAACTTTTTGGTAAAAATTACCTTCCATGGTGAAAAATAACCTACTGTAACGGTAGCTGTCTCCGCAAAAGTTCTTTATTTGTTATAAACTCCTCTTTAGGTTCTGCAATGAAACCAAGATGTAATATGTGCACATCTCAAATTATAACTAAATTATCAAAATATAAATGTACACATTATAAGCCGTGGCGAATTAAAATATAATATAGTCCGTCAATTATGATTACATATAAAACAAACTTAATTTGTAACTCTACACTTAAAAATAAATACAAACAAAGCTATAGTTATTCACATCTCTACTTACTATTAAATAAAATATTTTAGTGTAATTAAGATGATTGTATCCATTTATTTCGTAAGTATTGAGGCACTGAGTGTGTGACATTACTCACAGACTTAAAAATTATACCCGTATGTACCTGCAACAAGCCTCAGTAAAAACAACCTCGCACACTTTGGCTACTAAAGCAAGGTTTACCTGACACTTCGGAGGAACTGGAGCAGGGAATTAACTCTAACATGGCGGCCTTTATTCCGAGACATTATTTTTTTTTTTTTCCCCCTTCCTCTTTCTGAGGTTTTTGCCTCAAACGGAGTTTCCCCACAAGCACGTGAAGCGGTCTCAAGGAGTTACGTCACCTGTGGTGCGCGTATTCCAATGCAATGGGATTGTTCCACTGATCTGCGCACCTTACGTTATTTAAGGTATATTACCTTACGCACCTTATTCTGTTTTTCAACAAAGGAAAATTTCAACAAAACAACCTATAAACTTAATAACTACTAATTACATTTTCCTTACTAGTTTTTTTTTTGTTTTTTTAATGTATATATAACTAGTACAACTACAGCTAACCTAACCTATTTACAATATGCTTATACCTAAAAACCCTAATCTATATATATACACAAGGGGTGTGCATCCTCTTCCCGCTTAACAACTACACTTATATCCTAACTACATCCTTCTAAGTCCTATCTTATTCTATATTTACAGTGACTCCGCGCCGACCGGCGATACAACGTTGGCTTCAGGCGCTATAGTTGATGCTGACCTATTGCCAAGTCAGTATCGTAATTTAGTACACTGTTGGGCATCCCTGGCTGAACTGTTCCCAAACTGCCACCAATACCTTGACAAATGAAACTTTCAATTAGACCGTACACTTAATGACTTCAACAAGTAATTCTCTAATTGATCCCGAGGACACTGAAGTGGTGGATAAGTGGTTTCTAATCCAGCCAACTACAGTTGTCAAGGACTATCTCAGCAAACCAACTCAGCCATATTAGCAGTCAAGTAGGGATACTTTCGTTTCTGATTTCAATTGGAGTTCACGATAAAAATGCCTATAAACTATTTCGTACATATTTGAACATTATTAGCAAAATAATGCTTTCAACTGAGAAAAAATTATCAATTATTTTTAGGTAAATTTGTGGAGTATCTTGGGGCTTCGAGAGGCAAATCACCACCCCATATACATACATATATCTCACCTCTGATATTTCCAACTGTTTTCTAGTTAATCAACAATTATTAGGTTTTTTTTTATCGTCATACTGTGACTAGTGATAATTAACTTTTAAGTCCAATCTTCCTGTTCGGGCGCCACGTGTTTTCTTAAGGGGTAATCTGTGTTATCACCTACTGTAGGTAATGGGTGAAGATATTACCACCATAACTGTTATGTGGGCTGCGCTGGTAAGTACGGGAATAAGGTATTGTACTGTATATTACTAAACGGTATAAAAGGAATGCTGAAATTGTGGATGAAACATGCGGTTGGTTTTATGGGCCAAATCAGGGTACAATCTTGTTAGTTGTTAGTAAAATTTGCCTATCGGTTCTGAAAGAATTACAAGGTGAACTGTATATAAAAAAAAATTTATGGATGAGTAACAGCACAAACGCCTCCAGTCAATGAGTATTGCTGCTGGTGAGGTTTAATGATTAATAACGTTCTTCCCTTACCATACTCTTGGGCTTCCAATTTTAGTGTTTTGTTGATTTTTTTTTTCAAAACCAGAATAAAAACTATATACACTATTAAATTATAAGAAAGAAAAAAAAAGAAGAGGTTAAAACAGAATTAATAAAATTAAATGCATAAATGTGAGTGGTTTTTATGTTAAAAGGTTGCTGGGTAAGGGGGTAAAGGGTTTATTGACAGAAGAGTGTTTGAGTAGGTAGATACAAAATATGAGTTTAGTTCATTAGGTGAACCCGGATATCAGACGTAGAAGTGGAGGGAAAACGTACAATAAACAGATGAAGAGATAAAGGATTAGAACATATTTTCTAGCTACAACTTATCGTAGGAGGCAGATAGGAGAATGGTATTTAGATCCCTTGAGATGATTATACTGGAATAGCGAGGAATGAAGTAGAAGAGTTGATTCAGAAGTTGGATCGAGTGGAATCTGTGGAGGACGATACACTACAGTATGGGAACATGGGGGGGGGGGGCAGGAGAGAATGGGCTTTGCAGAAGATCCCAACAATAAGAAATTCGATGTCTGGGGATTCGGATGGAAGTGAGAGATCGAAGGTCTCCAGGCTGTCATGAAAAAATATACGTACACCCCCGCCAGTTCGGCCAACCCAATGGTCACCTTTAGTGTGTAGTAAGTGAGGGAGACATATGAAAGAATGTATGGCCTAAGCCTGGTTTCGGAAACTCCAATAATGTGGTGGCAAAATCCAGTAAAATACATTGGGAAATCATCATTATAGCCAGGTAAGGATTAGGAATTTCTGTGATAGGATAGCTGAGGTGTAGGAAATATAGACAGTGCTTGATGGGAAGACGCTAAGGCAATATAGATAATGAATACCCTTCTGGAATTTCGTAGAAATACATAGAACTGTGCAGAATAATCAGTATTTTTTTTACATTCATTTAAAATGGGACGTCTAATTTGTATTTTACAACGGGACCTTGACTCACAAGAATTAATTGATTTAACTAAAAATATTTGAGCTAAATTAATATTTTTGTGTATCTGTAAATGATTTTCTTTTTAGACATTCAGTAGCTAGTCAAGATCCGACTAAGTAAGCCGAGGTTTTTATATAGTTGAGATTGGTCCCCACTTTTTCTTTTGACGATGTCGGGTCGTCACGAGGGCGGTGCCTGGTTACCCTAGCCCTGGTGACAAGTGAGGGTTGTTTGAGTTTATAACCTGGACAATCGTTTCATGACGGCTTTACTATCTGACTCCATTTTTTGATAGGCATGTGCCCCGACAGTGCACTATGTTCAGGAGAAGAGGTACAGGGTAGGTTATAGGTAGCTTATGTGGTCTTGGAATGACCACGAATTCACACTCGGTATCTGAGGGTAGGCGAAAACCGTCCGGATCCCAAAGGCGAGTGTGAACCGGAGAGAGGCATCATCCATAGACTGGATTACCGCAGGTCTGCTAGGAAAATTTGCAGGGCCACGGCAACCGTCGTCCGCGAGGGAGAGGTCTCTCCCGGAGGTGCTAGTTTTAGCGAGACGAAGTCAGAGATTCCGACTAGGAAGCTGTGGGGTCTGACGACGCCGGACTAAAACATAGCGAGGTTAGGAGAGAAGAGATGTAGAGGTTTTTCATAAAGAAGCAGCCAGGTTTTCAGAGTTTCAAGCAGGGTAGCCACGAGCCAGTGAGTAGTTGCCAGGAGAGAATGATTTACAGGGGTAGACCCTAGGCTTAAATACCCAGCCAGTCTTGCCCATAGCCAACCATCATTGAGATTGGTGTAACCAATGATGTGCGGTTTCTTTGTCCTCTGGGAGAGGCTGGCAGGGTTCTTGGGCCTCTGGGGGCTGTTCCCTCATCTGGTCTCATACCTGCGACTGACAGCTGTTGTCCTAGCTCATATAACTCATTGGCACCCCGCATTTTTTATTGCTTAACACATTTATAATGATTTATATTTTGTTCATGTTATTTACATTTGTTTACAATATATATACAATATAGTATGGGGTGATTTATCTTATGTAGTTAGCGGTCACTACAGACGAATAATAGGTTAGGATTTTTCAAAGGTGTGGATTTTTTATAATCCAGTCTTCATAAGGGACCAGTAGACGATGAATGATTTCAACTCTCCAAAGATTTATCGCATTGGGTAAGTTTCCCCTTTCCACTGGTTTGAACTCCGGAGGTTTTATTGCAGACTTCGCTTCTTGTCGACGCGCTAGGGTTGATTTTTCAGGGGCTTAGGCTATTTCGGTTAATGGATACGAACATAAACATTAAAAGCGGCGAATACTTTAATTGCGGTTGTCGGTTTTTAACACCATTCCGTGTCCAATTATTTAGTTAGTTTAATTACTTGATTAGTGATCAGTTTTTAACTTTTAATATTAAGATATTAAGGGTATTTTTCTCCAATGTATATAATATAAATACATATATATATATAGGTTTTTCTGTAAATTATTTAGCTCATGTTATAAAAGTGGCACATTTCCTACAAAATGCTAAAAAAAAATCCTAAATAATAGTGATTTCGGAACTCAAACAGGAATATTTCACCGATACAACTGATTAGACATAATCTCAGTGACTTGGAGGTAGTTGCATGTTAACTAGTCGTTTCACTGACCTACCTCAGCCCACAAACACGCAAGCAGAACGAGAATTCGTAAGCCATCACATATCTCAACTATTAAAAGAATTTGTCCCAAGAACAACAATAATGCTTCATTTCTCTAGATGGTGGAAATGCTGAATTTATTTGTGATACTCACACAAGATAATAACTAGTTGAGAATTGAAGGATCACTCGCTCACCTTTACCATCCAAGTGAACTTTTATAAAAGCTTAGGAGGCACATTGCCCCTTCATGCTTTATTTTTCTTGCGGGGAAACTAATATATTTTTACAATAACTTTAATGGAACTAAATTAGTTAATAAGAACATGTTTACATTTTAATTATATTATCAGATATAAATCTCAACCCATCAGACAATAACTGATTCTTAAAAGAATTCCAGTTCATACTATGACGACATCATTCCTACAGACTGGCACTATTGATCTAAGATTTAATTTTCTCTCCCACACTCATTCATGAATAATATAGCAGATCCCATCACTTAAAACAACACACTGGATAGAGCATGGGTAGAAGATGCAGCTAATAATTTACACCCACGACAAAACTAAAAAGTTTAGATTATATTAGTGCCGAGATATTAACTTTGTTGATCCTCCAATGTTCTTTTGGCTGAAGTATTGGTGGTTACACATACAATAAAAAATAACCGAGTTACTTCAAAACTTATAATTAAAGATCTTTTTAATTGAGACTGTGTAATCACTTCGTAATATAGTTGTGTTGGAAGGTGTGTAAAGTAAAATAAAACATATGTAAAAACATTTATTTATATATAGAAAAAGCACTTATAAAAATAGTAAAAACGTCTTAAGAAGTTGCGATATTAACATTAAAGGATGTACATAGAACTTAAGCTATCTAACTACATATAAAAATGTTTTATCATAGTAAAAAAATTAGGAACAAAAATCACAATTACATCACTTGAAAGATCTATTTTCGAACCTTAACAGTCTTAAAAATAATCAGTTACTCGCAGTTAAAACAAAATCTTTCGAATTTAGACAAGAATCAAAAGCCTTAAAACTCAATCAGACTTATCAGGGAAAACATTGCCTATGTACAAATAATTGTTACATAGAATAAGTCAAAGATATCCTATACCACATGACCCATATTTGTTTGAAAGGCCCAATATAAAATACATAATATAGTGTTAATACCTGGCCTACATTCAATTAGATTAAATATGACTTGCACTAAATTTACTTTTCTGGTTTCTCTTCTGAACCTGCTTCTTTATCAGTACATTGCAGTTTAGTACTAGGAAGGAGATCAGAAGCAACATCTTCTAATTTTCTTTTCCTTTTGACAAGATGAGTTATATTTGAAACAGGTTTACTACTGCTTTCAGCACTATCTGAGACCAATAAGGTAGGGGGTTCTTCTCCGTTTGAAGTTTGTTTCTCTTTAGTAACTTTAGACTCGTGCATGTCTTGGATTTTCTCTTCTAAATCAGGTAGGAGTTCTTTAATATTTTTGATTTCCTCCTTCGCCTTTTCTTCTTCTACTTTTATTAGTGAATCTATCTTAGCTTCAAGAAGTGATTTTGAAATTTTAAATTGCTCTATCGCATCATCAAACATTTCAAATGTGGCAAAGCCTAAACCTAAATTAAAATGTGTTTCAGAAACAAGCCGTTGATTTGTGGTGGAAGATTTCTTCCTTAGCTCTAAGGCAGCTTTCATATCATCTAAGGCTGCCTTATGACCAGATTCAATACCAACTTCGCCTAATTTAATGTATGTATCAGCTAAGCGTTCTTCATTCCCCATGCGAGTAAAAGCAATTTTAGCTAATTCAAACATTTCCCAAGCTACTTTCAGTGAACTATCCTCTTCTTCATCTTCACTTTTCTCTTTTGTGCTTTCATCATTTTTACTATCATCTTCATGGCCATTTTCTTTAACTAGCTGATCTGAATCATTTTTTTCTTCCGTTACCTTATCATCATCTACAGCCATTTTATCCTCTTCCTCCACACCATTTTCTTCCGTTTCCATCTTTTCATCTCCATTAACTTCTGCATCTGCCTCTTCCTCATCAGCCTCCACATCATCCTCTTCATCTTTTTCTTTCACTCCCTCACCAAGAACATTACTTTCATTTTTTGCACATTCGAGCATTGCACAGCCATATAAATAATAAAGTTCAGCATTTTCATTAGCTAACTCACCATATAGTTTACCAGCTGCTTCACAAGCCTTACCAAGAATGTCAGCAGCACTGAAGTAATCATCAGCAAGAAGACGGGCTTTTCCTTCCCTTATCTGCTGTTTTACTTCTTCAGCTGCATTATCATCTATTTCTTTAGAACTTCCTGAACAGCTGGTCATTTCTTTTTCTTGTGAGTCATTTTTGTTATCTGTTATTTTTTCATCTTTGATAGCACCTTCAGTTTCATTACCCAGATTCTCAACTTTAACATCAGACTTTTCAGAACCATTTACAATAGATTCTGAAGAATTTGTTGATAGTGCAGCAACCTCATTAGTTGATTTTTCTTGGGTTGCTTGAGTAACCTCTTCAGTTGATTTTTCAACAGATAAATCCTGATTATTTTCAGTTGCTGTTTCAGCAGAGGAAACATCCATTGATTCTTTTAGCTCTTTTTCATTTTCTGCAACTGGAACTTTGTTCTCTTGCTTTTCTTTTTCTTCTAAAGATCCCTCACTTTGTACCTTAGTACTTTTTTCACTCTCTGCACTATTGACTTTAACTTCTTGATGTTCCAGTTTACTTTCTGGTTTTGAATCCATTTCATCTCTAGAATTTACCGATTCCTCCTTTGCTGTTTCTTTATTTTCAGAGTTGCTATCCCCAGAGTTATTGGTTTGGCCTTCTTTAGAAGCATCCTCAACATCCATTGTTTTGGCCTCCTTTGCTTCTTCTTCTTTGTTTTTATTCACTTCAGAATTTGTGTCCATTAATTCATCTTTTTCTTTCGAACTAATACTGTCTTGTTCTGGGACAACGGGATCTTTTTCGGCCTTTACATTTGATTCAACAAGCCTATCACATTCCTCCACTAATTCAGCATTAACTTTTTCTTTTGGGTTATTGTCTGATTTTGTTTCTTTCATATCCTGGGAGGATTCTTTTTCATTGGTAGCACTAGTTTCTATCGAATGTTCTGTTTTACTTTCTTCGGGACTTGCCTGCTTGGATTCTTCAATTTGACATTCTTCTGGGCTCGGTTGCTTTGATTCCTGGCTAAGAGGACTTTCATCAGAAGTAGCCTCTTTCGATTCTTCTATTACATCAACTTTATTAGAGTTCTCTGATTTTGAGTCCGATACTGTTGTCTCGGCTACAGACTGCTCTTTTCCATCAGTAGTAGAATCGTTATTTTCGTCTTTTTCAGAATTTGCTTTACCTTCATCCATTGGCACATCATTTAAAGTTTCACTTTTACCCTGTTCTGGAGCTTCACCTTGTTCAACGTCAGGAGCAACTGCACCTTCACCTGCATCTTTTTGAGGTTGCTCATCAGCGGGAAGTGTCCCAGATGAAGCTTCAGCAGGTTTTACTTCTTTACAGGGTACTACTTCATCAGGAGTATTTTCCTTTTTAAGTGCTGCAAGTGGGACTTCGGTTACTACTTCTTTTACTGCTTCTGGCATTGCTCTGAAAAAAAAAAATACGTACATTAATTTTCAATGTGCTTTAATATAAAATATTAACAATAAGCTATAAAATATTAATATTAAGCTATAAGTTTCAAAACAGTAATTCTTTAAGTGGTGTAGTATTGTTGCTATAACAACGACCGGTCAGAAAATACTCTCACATGTGTTATGTATTAGAAAAAATTAAAGTACCACTAACTATATTACTATTTAGGAGAAAAAAAGTGGGAGAAAGAATAAATCAATTTAAAAGTCATCAGCATACAGGTGATGAATAGATGTAAGTAGACCATTAATATAGTAACTAAAAGAGGAACAATGCTCAAATCCTTGGTTACACCAGAGTGCAGTGTATGGGGAGCAGATAGAGGTTGATTAGGGGTAATGACTGCAGTTCGAGAGGTATGAATGAAACCATTGGGCAAATTGGAAAAGGTTACGGATTTTAATTTGAAAAACTGGATTATGTGGTCTATGATATGGTATCGAATGCTTAGGTGAAAGCTAGGAGTATTAGGGCTGTTAATTCTTCTTGAACTGGATTGAATATTACTAGTGGCTTTAACTATTGCGGAATGTGTCGAGTTATGAGGACTGAAACCAAATGGCAAAGAATGTAAGTTTGGATTCTTCAAAGAAAGTGGAGATTGCAGTAATCATTGTTCCATTTAGAGAGATTAGAAAGGATGGAGATTGGGCCATAAGTCTTTAGGTCACTAAGAATCGGTATCTACAATGTAGATATAACAGTTTCAAGGTGGTTTTTTAATGATGTATATATTAGATCTACACTGTAGATACCGATTCTTAATAGAACTAACTATATGTTGTCAAGAACAACATAGTTATAAAATATAATTGCTCACAATAATTGGTAGTCATTCAAAAGAATGTTAATTAAAAAAAATTGAATAGAGTTTGTCTTTCCATATTTCCTGTTATAAACACATCACCTTATTTAGAATATTTGTGGAATATACCATTGAAATTCCAGATGATTTAATTAATTATTTTTATGACTTTTATCATAGAACACACATACAGACTAGCGAAAGGCAGTCAGTCTGAGCCTGAGTAAAATTAAAGCCTCCCTCTTCAGGCTAAGCCAATAATTGTATAGTACAATTAGGGTAGGATAGTAAATTTAAATATAAGCCATTATAAAAAACAATGGCCTTCTGAGTGGTTAGTGTGTCTATTTCAATTTTATTCAATATACTACCTTTAACAACTATTTCCGTTAGGAATGGTTCTGGAAACTAAGTCCTATAACAGAAAATGGGTAACCTGTTGGAATTATCAGCCTAGACCTCAATGTCATCTACATGGCGGGGTAGCTGATGCTATTTTCAATTATTCATCAGTTACTCACCAGTACTGTTGAAATTAATAATTATAACAACAATTAATACAGTTGACTTTTTTCATCAATTCTATTAAGTGCCCAAGTCTATAAGACAAGCCCTTGAAAAAAATGTAGTAAAAAAAAACATATACCTTAAACACAGTTATGCCAAAAATAGCTCAATAAATAAACAAGCATATCCAAATTAATCAATAATTTACCCAAAATAATTAATGTACTATGTTCTAGATGAGGAAAGAAGGCTGATGAAAACTGTTGGTTTACCTGATACAGACTGTGTCAACTACTTAACCCCAACTATTGAACCGAAACAAATTGAGGAACCAAGAGCTGATTGGCAGCATAGTAAGTATACAAGACTGTTCTGTAATATCGTTTCTGTAGTTTAACTTCTATAGAATTAAGATAATAAGTGATGGTGTGTATATGTCTCTCCGTTGTGTATAATCACCAAGCCATAACTAACTACGTAACAGGTTTCTTGTAAATTTAATATTATTCATGAGATAAAAATATAATTTTTTTATCATCTATGATAAATCATGTTATTATAAAATATTATCATCCAAAATTATGGCTGTCAGTTCAGGTTTCTGAATCAATTATATATTTACTGTATAAACGTTTTTAAGTATAAGTAATTTTTTTAAACCTTCATAGCCTGGTGTTTTATTTTTGCATGTGATCCTGCTGAAACTATTTTAAAATAAAATAATTTATGGTTCAAGCAAAAAATTATGTCATTGTTCAGACTCGAACCCAGGGTAACTATTAAGATTATAAGAACTGCATTGTAATAGATTTAAAACTATTGTGATTACTGCTTTCGGGTTTGTTATTTGAATACACTTGACTAAAGGAAAATGAAATATTGCTTAAGTGACAAAAGCAGCAAAATCATTTTGAAAGTTCGGATGTGTATTTCATTAATTGACAAGCTTTTGTTAAAGATTACATGTCATTTGTAAAGTCCACAGGACTCTCTGAATGCCGACAGTTGGCAAAAAATATACAATTTTTTGAATAAATTAGCATAAGGCCCAAGGCTTTTAACTTAAATTCTTCCAAACTACCCTGAAGCCTTACTCCCACTTTTATGTATTTTGATGAAAACCTAATAATGTTCATAGTATTTAGGAATTCCTTTGTATGAGAAGTAAATGATAATGATATATAACATATACAGGCTCTGTGACTTCAGTGAGATTTTCATTTTGAAATCTTTTAGCATTATTTGGGTGCAGCTAGTAAAGAATATATCTAGACTATTTTTTCTCTAAATAAAATTTTTTTGCAATTATCATAAATGTGTACTATCTAATAAAATAATTCAGGTGATAAAGTAAAACAGCAAACAACATTCATGTAGTGAATAATGCCTGAATGATATGCATCCCAAATCTCCTAGATTTACACCCATCAATTTTACCATATCCTTTTTTGTTTAGGGATGCAAAATCTATCAATATCATGTGCCTTGGTCTGCTTGATAATATTAGGATCTTCAGCATTAGTTGGAGCATTTGGAGTCCTGAAGCATCAAATATCTGCAGTATTAGTAACAGGCGTAATGTATCTTTTAGCAGGTGAGATGATGTTAATATCTAACCACATATCTGTGACTCCAGGGAATAATTGTGTAAGGAACATTAACATCAAAACGAAAAAAGTGTATGTACATGGTTTGGTTGGCTCTGTTTGCCCCATCAAGAAATTCTAGATACTCACTTATTCCCCGATGCCACAAATATATCTAGCAATAATCCTTTATTAAAAAACTATAAGGTCAATAATTTATTTATAACAGCCCCTTGATTTACATATTTTAGTAAACAATTTTTATCATTGTTCACTTTAAATTATATATAAACAATTAGGTATTATGTGTAAAAAGATTATTTCCCTTCAAAAAAACCTTTTTTCCATAAAAAGTAATCAAATTTTGAAGGGATTCAAGGATCAACTTTTGGTGAAAAAATAACTTTTAAATATAAATAGTCTGATTATTCACACTGAAAACTTCTACAAGCATGACAAAATTTGTCCCATTAACAAATAAGCAGAGAATGAACTTGAAGAATTCTAGATAATAAGACTTCAGAATAGAATGCACTATTTTCCAGCCGCTCCTGTAATACATACCAGTATAGAGCATTTCTGTGATTGTGTGAACAACCTGTGTTTAAAAATTGATAGTGATAACTGCTTATACACCCGTAAATAAAATATTTATTCACTGTTAATTGTTATTAAATTAGATAAGATATTATTATTAAAAATATTCAGCATGCCTCAAGCATTTGACTTGTAGTATGACAAAATATCATGAATCTTTAAAAGATATAACATGATATAAAAGAGCAGTTTACAAATCCAGAACCAATGAATGTTCTAAAACCTGCAATAAAATTTTCTTATTTGGACTTAGGTAGCTTGAAAAAAACCAGGCTACAGCAGGTAGACAACATGCAACTACATTCCTTGCAAGATTATCGCATCAAAATTCACTAAAACTGGTAAACAATGTTATTTTTCATAAAAACAAAACATTAATGGACAAAAATTAAAGAATTCTTTGTTTAGTTACCTTATTAAAGAAATTTTGCATATTTAATAATTAGAAAGTTGAAACTTGTAACTATATTATCCACCCAATTTAATCTAATTGATTAGTATCCCTAATTTTTTTTGTTGTGTTTATC
The DNA here is from genome assembly GCA_930367205.1 of Acanthosoma haemorrhoidale. Lineage (NCBI taxonomy): Eukaryota > Metazoa > Arthropoda > Insecta > Hemiptera > Acanthosomatidae > Acanthosoma > Acanthosoma haemorrhoidale. The sequence goes on along the minus strand of OV884011.1, from coordinate 120,995,690 downwards.
AATATTTAACCTGCCATCGGGTCAAGAATTGCAACCTACATATAAACTTTCTCTATGCTGATCAGATCAAACAGAGGAACTCGCACTAGTAGGTATACTCAGCAGAGAAATTAAAATTCCATTAACTTAAATCAGTGCATGATCATCCATTTATTGGACTGGTGCCTTTTTCATAAAAAAATTTACTAGAATTACTTTATTTTTAGAATGCACTAGTTTCCGGTGTTGTCAAAATAGGTCAATACCACTTCTTACTAACTAACCTTACCTTACCAACTACCTTACTTATGTTAACTTTTAACTATTACTGTCAATTTAATCACTGACAGCTTTTTCATTTTTCATTAAGTGACATAATTTTATTTTTTCAGCCACATTTGCCCTGTTCACACTGGCCATAATACACTTCAAGCGAAGGTCCGGACGAGAGGATGACTGTGGACCGCGAGGCAGCAGCGATGGTGTAGTCTTGGGATCGGGAGGCGAGAGCTACACCACCCTGTGGAGACCCTACCTGGCTGCAAGGGCATTCACACCTGCATGGAGCCTCGATCTGGGATGGGCGGCACTGGGAGTGTGTGCTGCGGCAAGCACCCTTTGGATACTCCTTGCTAAAGTAATGCGTTACACCCCTATCACTACCATCCTTGCTTAGCACGAAAGAGTGTGCCCGACTGAAGGAAGAAAATAAGACCTAAAGGCTAGATTGATGATGGGATAAAATTAAACACTTCAATAGCTATAAACTGAAACAAAGAACAAATAATTAAGACGTAGCCCAACCCTGCAATTGAATAAATCAAACCAAAAGTGTAAAAGTGACTTGTCCATAATAGCAATTAAATAGTTGATGATAAATGCCATTAACAAATGCTTTATCAACAGAGTGTATGTAGTTTAGAAAGTAGTAAGAATAACTTAAAATTCCACATTAACAGAATATTGGTGTAAGATAATAGGGGCAAATTTTTTGTTTAACTATTGTTAAAACTGGAAACATTGACAATACATTCATGCACTACTCCTGGGCCAGTCAATATTTTCCTACATTCCATATATATTTTGTACCATGCCTAAAAAAGGTGATATCAAGTTGTAACAGTGAATACAATTTTAAATTTACTACTTTATTTATTATGTAACATATTGTTTAATAAAACCTTCCAAAAATCTTGATGTCTTATGGTGCCTTTTTTTCTTTAATGTAAGAACATGCCATTATTTTGGTTCAATACAGTTTTTTTTTATTACTACCAAAGAATACCTCACAAACTGTTCCTAACTATAAATAACAATTATCAAAACAGAACTTATGTATGTTAAAGTTTCTCATAAAATGGGAATTGTTGTTTATCATGCTTGAACATTAGGTACATGTGGATGTTCACACACAAGTTAAAAAATTGAAGTATACTTTAATTTCCATAAATTTTTATATTTATAAATATGAACAGTAACTAGGGAGGGAGGATTATATTCAATATTCGAAAAAACCAAATGAAAAATAAATTGTTTATTACTGATCTTCGTTTCAATAAACAATCAAATTATTTTTTCAATGCCTGAATTAAAACTTTCGAATACCTAAAAATATAATCGGGTCCTTCCAAATATGGCTCAAACATCGACTCTCCCATATATTTATCAATATGAAACTAAAGAAATTTTATACTAAAATTTGTAGAGTAATTATATAGAATTCTGTGTCGGCAGTAGTTATCATACATGGATAGCGATAGAAATTTATGAAAATTCACTCTCATGCAATAGAGTACCCATAATATTAACAAATTTATATCATTTCTGTCAGCACTTTTAGCAAATAATTAAAAGGTTGTTACTCTGATGATCCAATTGTCACCTGAAGATAAGTAATTTTAAAAGAAAGGCAACAGCTTACTGAGTATTTTACTCAAGTTGCCCCACTTCTTTTTTTTATTCATTGTCCACGGTTTATTTATCATCATTCATGGAAAGCATGTACAAACTATATTATATCATATTTCAAAATATTATTAGTTGCCTGCCCAGAACCTAGTTTAAGTCCACATTATTCAATCATTAACCCTTTCAGTGTCTGGGATCGCAACACTTGCAAACGCTGCACCTGCACAGATAAAAACTTCCCACACCATCACCAACCAACGAAATCCCTTCCCCTTAAAACTAAGGAAAAGGTTCATTCTCATTCAATTCTTTGAACTTGAAAAATGGCTGGCTTTCAAAATAATGGAAAAAAATTTAACCTCGGATTTTGAGAAAATTATCGGTTTCTTTTTTTGGAACTAATTTACGTTAAACTCCTTCTTTCTTCTTTTTTGCTACTCTTTTAGTTATTGCTTATTTAAAATAGTAATTTTGAGGTCGATTCATCAGACCTCCGTTTGGTTTTGGACGAACCCAATTAAAATTACATTTAAAAAAAAAATGTTTTTGGAAAAATGAAATTGTTGGGAGGCAAATTAGGCAAGGGGTTTACAAAGATAATTTCTGTACATCTGTAAATTTAGTTCAGCATTTGTTTAAAAATGACACATATGTCACAAGAACCCTGTGACGGAATAGGAAGGGTTTGCCATTGGAAGTGAAAACCGCTAAGCTTAAATGAGAAAAAAATAGCTCGGCTTGCAGATGATGCATTTGCCTAATAAAATGGAAAGACCTGAGAGAAGTTTTAATTTTATCTTCCGAGCACACAAGTGATAGATATGGTGGAGTTTGAAACTATGAGAAAAAAATGCAAAGACCTTTAACTTATTGTTCAGTAAAATAAATATCTGGTGAATAGATTAACATAATCAGGTGATGTCGTATTATCGGGGTGGAAGGAAATTTACCGGTGGTATAAGAAATTAGGGTGACAAATTTAACAAATTTGGTTAGTTAATTCATACTTGTTATACAAACAATACATATATATACAACGAAATATTTATTTACTTGACTATGTAATTTTGGAAAAATCACCGACAGCAAAAAGTTCCCCAGATTTCAGTAATTTCTCATTGTGTGTGTGGTACTGTGGGGGTCAATGAGAAAGGAGCTAATAAACGAAAATACTGTAACTACTGTTTTCAAACAAAGAACAAATGTTGGTCAAAGCAAAAGTTTTAGGTGCTTTCCATTATGACATGAATATTCGTAATTTCTAAACTATTATTTTGTTCAAATATTTCTGTTTATATGATTTAATCTGAACATACAAAAAATTATTATAATTGTTATTTTCAAATAATATACATAGTCATACCAAAAGTAATGATATTCGTGTGGTCTTTAAGGCCTTTCCGTGACAAAAAAAAAAACAGTCATAGTAAATTTAATATTGCATATTTTTTCACATTTTTCTGATCAATGATTTTTCCCCATTGAGAAGTGTCAACCCAGGAAATATCCCACCATAACAATTAGGCAGACTCCTGCCTACCTGAGACACAGTTTATACAAATGTAAACTCTTCTTACTGTTACTGCTGTGGCATCTTTTGCTTAAGTTGCATGATGATTAGAAAAACTGAAATGATTTATTTAGGGATGATTGCTATCAAGAATGTTGACTCCTTGAAGAACTGTAAAAGAATCAAATGTTGGCCTTGTCACTCAGGCATGGAAGTTAAGTCTAAACCGTCATGGACTGAGTTTAAAATATAGAATTTTTTTTATTGAATTTCCTAATTCTTGATATCCTTAGATGAGATTATTACAACTACTTCTTTAGAGAATTCTCATAGTTTTGGTTAAAATTTGAAACAAGAAAATGTATTTATAATTTTGCAAGATATTGGAAAATTAATACAATGATAAAAAGATTTTCTAGTGACTTTTTTTTTTAATAACTAACTCAACTGCTAATATAACGATTTGATTACTTCATTAAAGAATAATTAAAAAAAGAATGTGATATCATGAATGCCATTGCCCTTTATTTTTCTATATTTATGTTGTAAACAATTGCAAAATTTAAAAGAAGCGAATACATCTCTTGCCTCATAAAAACGAAGGTTGGTGGTTTGAAACGTGTTGATGTGCGAATATTTGATTGAAAAAATTGTTAGTGCATTTTCATTATGTCTTGCCTTTTGCCCTGAAATCATTTTATTGTTTCTCGGTGAGTCACATAAAGTTTGTGACACCTTGAAATAAAAAAGGCTTCAATTGATGCAATGAGCATCAGCATGCTTGGTATTTTTTATTCATACTAATGAGCTCCTCCCCAATAATTTGCTATCATTGTCTTACAATAATCTAGGTGCACAGCCAGTGGGGCAATCTTCATTACCTTATTATCCCAAATATATTTTTTGATCTAAAAGTTTCTTCAGTGAAACTGTTTCACAGTTGGTGGTGTATTGGCAAAGAATAATAGATTGTTTTTTAGCTTCTACCCCCATCCCCATTCACATAGCTTATTCCAGTGACCTCACCACCTCTAGTGTTGCCTACCCTGGAGTGGCCTTGTTAGACTAGTTGTTGTTAGACTAGTCACATCATGTGACGGAATAAAGCTTCGAAAAACTATAATTATATACTTATCATAGAGATATCATTAAATTTATTTTGCAATTACATCAAACCTAAGGGAGTAGAATCAATCTTGAAGAATGAATAACATGTTTAAACACATCACTTTGGGTGAAATAGAGAACAGCTTTTCCGTCAGTAGAACACCAGTCATCTTTTCTTGTAGGTGTCTGGGAGCAAGTCCCTACGGAGATTGCTGTGTGCCGTACTCTTCATGTGCTTTAGGATTTCATGATGAGGTCCTCTTTTCCAAAACTTAGAGCAGAATCAGTGGTTTTCATATGAAGTTTATAAAATTAAGATGAAATTATCCATTTCAATTTAAATTCACAACCTCGTGAAGAAATAGGGCTCACAAAAGGTTATTGCATTGTCACATTTGAGAGGAGCATGGTTATCACTAGGCATACTTATTATTAACCTTAAACTCAGTTATTGTAACCAGGGAATTAGCCATTATGCATCATCAATTTAAGAATGATAAAAATTATTAGTTTGTATGCAAAGAGTACTTAAGGATTCAGATTAAATTAAATTAGTTCAGAAAATTCAGACTGTTGAGTTCACCTACATTTGTAGTTGATACTGTTAACTTCCAAGACCATAACAAGAGTGGGCATGTAAGAATAAAACTCCTATAAACATCTATGAATTCATACATACTTCCTTATCAATCATAATCAATTCACACCAAAATTACTATGAAATTATAGGTCTCTACTTTGCTTAATGTTCACTAAATCAAATTAAAGTAGGGTTTGTTTAGGCAATCTGGTTTGGACTGGTCTATTATACTCTGAGGTGCCCAAATATAGATAACAGCAGAGAACAAAATTATTATATTTAATATAATAATTAGAAATAATACTAAAATATGGAGGTAATGAAATAATTTTGTTTAACATGTTTTTCAACATTTTGTGCCTAAAACGAAAGATATTTCACTTATTACTACGTCAAACGAACCTACAGAAATAACTTAGGTTGAAGTAGTTGTTTCAAATAACTGAACTGCAATACATTTTACTCACACAGCTACTTTAATCACTTACTAATTGAAAAAAAAAAAACTTACAACTCTATACTTATGGCAAAACTGTTAGTCATAAGACACAATTCTTATTCCACTCATGGCCTATTAGAATTTACAATCAACAACTTTTGGACATGAACCAACTTTGTTATTACTAAAATACATTTACAAATTTCTGATTACAAGCAATAGTGCTCAACTAGGAAAATATTCTGGGGAAAGTCTTTCCATACCCACAGATTCATCACCTAATTGAGAATACTTTATTGATTTTCTCTAACCACAGCTCTTCTCAAAAAGCTGTTTTTATGGTATCAAATATTTCTGGCTTAATATACACGCCCACATTAGTGAGGTAATGAAGTATTATATCTTTTTTATATATTCAATGAATATGCTACCTTGCCGGTAGGGTTAAAGGCGGTGTATTCTCTTCGTTCCGCAGCAAATATTTGTTAATTAAATGCCACATAACTAAACCAAGACATAAGGATTTGTTCTAGTCTGATTCAATCAGCCTTATTAGGGAAATTTAGTAGCTAATTAAATAAATCAACAGTGAATTGAGTCTAGAAAGCTGAAACAAAGGTTCAAAGAGCTCTAATGAAGATCTAAGACAGGGCCTATAGTATTGACCATGCCAGAAACTCGGTGCACTTAACTGACGAATGCTTTTAAATTACAATTTTTCAATATCAAAATAGTTTGTACCAAGATTAAGATAAGACGAAGTTGCAATTAAAACACAGAAAAACAACAAAAAAAGTTTAAGTTGATTAATTTGTTAATTATGAGAATATTGTATCAAGCGATCACACATTAAATAATTTGTTTCGTTATTACATGAATTTTTATCGTTTATTAGGGTTACTGGTAATTAGTAGTTGTTATTTTTATTGTAGTTTTATACTTTTACACGTAATCACATTACATGGAAGGATAATTTCCCATTATGAGGAGCCACTTGATTAGACTCATAGAGCAAGATAAAAATAAAAATGTCAATCCAGACTGGAGGGACAAACCCAGAGCCTTCATATCATGAAACAGTTACGCAGCTCTCTACACAGTACGACGGACTTACATTTGCAATTATATATTTTGATTTAACAAAAATGTTAAATTTGCTCTAACACTTTTAAATAACTTATTTGTCAAGGCCTTTTCATATTTTTGAAAAACTTAAAATTTTCTAAGCAGATTTCATGGATTCAACTGAAAGGTATCCCACACCTGCTGGGTCTTCCCCCCCCCTCCCATCAGAGGGGGGGTTACAACAAAGAAGTATAATAGTAAATAGTTTTGGGGGAACGATATTTAACTTCAGCTAAAAATACAGATATTTTAAAATTATTCCAGTGATATTAATTTTTCGAGATTCACACAATTTTAAGAATTGATTTAACTAATAACAAAATAGTTAATTCCAATATATCATTTGATAATCTGATTATTTTACCTATAGACAAAATAAAATTATGAAGTCAATATTAAATATAATAATGTACCAAAACAAAACCTTTAAGTTTACTAATGTCAGCAAACTCTTCAACAGAACTTAATCAAAGTTGGTAGGAGGCAATGACCCCTTTAGTAAATGAGCAAGTCAAAAATATTGATTAAATGCTTTCCAATTTTGGGAAACTTATCAGAAACAGAAATGTATTTTAATATTTCTTCTTTGAATGAAGAAATAAAAACATTAAATACAACTGATTGTTGTCTATTGACTTTACCAGCACACCATTGTGGGGTGAAACAGATGAAAAATTATTATAACAAAAATTATATCAATCCATCCTCTAAGGGATGTCTATCACCTCTAGATTGCTGGTCCAATAAATACAGCAGCTATTGAAAGAATTTATCCATTTAAAAAAAAAATAACATAGGGTTAAATAGTTATCATTGAAAACAAAGTAGCCTTACGATTGCAACAATTGTGTTAAATAAGATGAAAACCTACTATAAAGTTTGAAAAAAAACTTTGGTATGTACCTATACCACAAGAGAAGATCTAAATATATTTCACAATATAACAACTGTAATCAGGTCATAATATATAAAGGAACAGTCCTAAACTTTAAAAGTTAACACAATTCAAAGGAATGTACAGAAGCATTCATAGCAGGCCTTGTTCAAAATGGCCATTCTCACAGACAAAAGGTTTCTGAGGGAACATTGAATAAAGTAAGGTAATAAATCTATACTTGTATATGAAACATTGAATGATTGTGAACTATTGATATATTAATAGGCCTGGTTTGTTAAACTTACTAGGCAAACATACAATATACAAGAAAAACTGGATAGATTTGTATCTAATGCATTTTAAAAGCAATTCTTTGAAATTCATAAAATGTATTAATTGAACACAGCAAATACATTAAAGCACAGGATAGTTACACTTCTTAACTCAATTACAGAAGCTGTAATAACATAGTAACATACATACTTTATTACAATTACATCTAGATAAAAAGACGATTCTAAGGACAGTCACAATAATGGGATAAATAAAACAGAACGTTCAATGATCTTAAAAACATGTAACAACTTTAATGGAATTCCACATTTAGAAGTAAATTACATATATCAACCACTAGTCCAATCGCCTACTTAATACTTAAGACTACAAGAACTGAAACTTACAACTTATAAGGCAAAGCGATAAAAATTTGCTACGATCTTTTATACTATATCATGTTGTTTGCATTAGTGTATACTTACTGTTCTAGAAAATACGGCTGGGATCGGCAATAAATATTTAAAGACTCAAAGGTAAAAGTACTAGTGACTACTATTTCTATAATCCGCAAATGAACTAAAATTTCGGTATTGAACAGCAGAACAACCAACAATGGCCAGCGGTCGACCGGTAACAATAGGGTGGAGGGAAAAAATGTAGATGGCGTTATATATCATGCAAGCTATGGACAAATTAACTTGCAAAACTAATTTAACTATTTAAAAATAACAAGTAAATGTGGAAAGTCTTCAATAAAAACAAAAATTAATTGTATTATTGTTTTCATAGATTCAATTTTTTTACTTGACTACTTTTCACAGTTTATTTATTTACTATCAGTAGGAACTAGGTAGGTTACAGTTAAGGTAGTGTTGTGTTACATGTGTATTGTTTATCTATAGTAGCATTTGTAAGTTTAAATATATTGGTTGGCCTTAAATTAGGTTAAAATGACTGCTCCGCCAGCCGCTTTAGTTAATAGAAATAAAAAACATTTTCTTGGAATTCCTGCACCGTTGGGTTATGTAGCTGGAGTAGGAAGAGGAGCTACAGGATTTACCACTAGATCAGATATTGGTCCAGCTAGGGATGCTAATGATGTTTCTGATGACCGCCATGCACCACCCAATAAAAGGAAAAAGAAGGAAGAAGAGGAAGACGATGATGAAGATTTAAATGACTCTAACTATGATGAATTTTCTGGGTATGGAGGGTCATTGTTTAGTAAAGACCCTTATGATAAAGACGATGAAGAAGCAGATATGATTTATGAAGAAATTGATAAAAGAATGGACGAGAAGCGCAAGGAATATAGAGAAAAAAGGTTAAAAGAGGAACTAGAAAGATACCGTCAAGAGAGACCGAAAATTCAGCAGCAGTTCAGTGATCTTAAAAGAGGTCTAGTTACAGTTTCTGAAGATGAATGGAAAAATGTCCCAGAAGTAGGAGATGCTAGAAACAGAAAAGTACGAAATCCAAGAGCAGAAAGATTTACTCCCTTACCTGATTCAGTTTTGACTAGAAATCTAGGTGGGGAATCAAATAATGCAATTGACTCTCCTAATGGTCTAATGAGCGCTATACCTGGTACCGCAACTCAAGGTATGTTGACTCCTACAGGTGATTTGGATTTGAGGAAAATGGGACAAGCCCGGAATAATCTAATGAATGTGAAACTTAATCAAGTATCTGATTCCGTTGAAGGGCAGACAGTTGTAGATCCTAAAGGATATCTTACTGATTTACAAAGCATGATACCAAGTTATGGTGGTGATATTAACGATATAAAGAAAGCTCGTTTACTTTTGAAATCTGTTCGAGAAACGAATCCTAACCATCCTCCAGCATGGATTGCTTCAGCACGTTTAGAAGAAGTTACTGGAAAAATTCAAGCAGCTCGTAATCTTATTATGAAAGGATGCGAGGAAAATCAACAATCTGAAGACTTATGGTTAGAAGCTGCAAGACTTCAACCTCCTGATACTGCCCGTGGTGTTATAGCTCAGGCTGTTAGGTATATCCCTACTTCTGTCCGCATTTGGATTAGAGCAGCTGATCTGGAAAGTGAAGTGAAAGCCAAAAGACGAGTATATCGTAAAGCATTGGAACATATCCCTAATTCTGTTCGTCTTTGGAAAGCAGCTGTCGAATTGGAAGATCCAGAGGATGCTAGGATTCTTTTAAGTAGAGCTGTTGAATGTTGTCCAACCAGTGTCGACTTATGGTTGGCTTTAGCAAGATTAGAAACTTATGAAAATGCTAGGAAAGTACTTAATAAAGCTAGAGAAAACATTCCTACTGATAGACAGATTTGGGTTACTGCAGCTAAACTGGAAGAAGCCAATAACAATAATCATATGGTTGAAAAAATAATTGATAGAGCTATTACATCACTCACAGCAAACGGTGTTGAAATTAACCGAGAACATTGGTTCAAAGAGGCAATTGAAGCAGAAAAAGGGGGATCAGTACATACTTGCCAAGTGTTAATTAAGTCAATAATGGGACAAGGTGTCGAGGAAGAAGATAGAAAACATACATGGATGGAAGATGCTGAATCTTGTGCATCTCAAGGTGCTTTTGAATGTGCCAGAGCGATCTACAGCCAAGCCTTAGTTACCTTCCCAAGTAAAAAGTCAATCTGGCTTCGAGCTGCATATTTTGAGAAAAATCATGGCACTAGAGACTCACTGGAGAGTCTTTTACAGAGAGCTGTTGCTCATTGTCCTAAATCTGAAGTTTTGTGGTTGATGGGTGCTAAGTCTAAATGGATGGCTGGTGATGTACCTGCAGCTAGAGGTATTCTATCATTGGCATTTCAAGCTAATCCAAATTCTGAAGAAATTTGGTTAGCTGCTGTCAAACTTGAATCTGAAAACTCAGAATATGAAAGAGCTCGGCGACTGCTTGCTAAAGCTCGTGCTTCAGCCCCTACTCCTAGAGTGATGATGAAATCTGCCAAACTTGAGTGGTGCCTTGATAATCTTGATCTTTCTTTAAAACTTTTAGATGAAGCCATTAAAGTTTTCCCAGATTACGCAAAATTGTGGATGATGCAAGGTCAAATTGAAGAACAGCAAGCCAAAATAGATAAAGCTTGGGAAACATATAACTCAGCTATTAAAAAGTGTTCTCATTCAGTACCATTATGGCTCATGCTTTCAGGATTAGAAGAAAAACGAAAACAATTGACAAAAGCACGATCAGTCTTAGAAAAAGCCAGATTGAAAAATCCCTGTAATCCTCGACTGTGGTTAGAAGCTGTAAGAGTGGAGTTCAGAGCTGGAATGAGAGACATAGCAAACACATTGATGGCTAAAGCATTACAAGAATGCCCCAATGCAGGTATTCTTTGGGCTGAAGCTATTTTCTTAGAGCCCAGGCCTCAAAGAAAAACCAAAAGTGTTGATGCATTAAAACGCTGTGAGCACGACCCAAATGTCTTGCTGGCAGTTTCAAAACTTTTTTGGTGTGAGCATAAAATACAAAAAACTAGAGATTGGTTTAATAGAACTGTGAAAATTGAACCAGACCTTGGTGACTCATGGGCATACTATTATAAATTTGAGCTTCTAAATGGAACAGAGGAAACACAAGAAGATGTGAAGAAACGATGCATCGCATCTGAACCTAGGCATGGTGAACAATGGTGTAAAGTATCCAAAGATATAAGACACTGGAGGCTAACAACAGAACATATTCTGGCACTTGTTGCTAAAGATTTACCTATACCAATTTAATAGTTGTTTTTTATTCTGCAATTCAGAATATATCAAATATATAGATATGCATTTTAAATTCCAATCAAATATTAATATGATTTCCAAATTTTGTATATAGTGTAAATTTAGTGTTATTTTAATTTATATTTGTAAATAAATTCTTTGCAATTTTTAAATATCTTTCAACTTATTTGAGCTTGTTTAAAATTTACTGGTTTGTAAATTGTTTAAATATATCGATGTTCATTTGTATATTCTTTCATGCATATTTTAAACAGGTATCCTTTTGCTACATTACTATGGTGATTCAAGGGATCCCTCAATTAAAGTGAAGCAATGCACTAATGTTATTGTTGGACCTCAGGTTTTTATTTACATAACTTTCATGGAGATTAAATCATTAATTAAATTAAACCGTGAAATGCTATAAAATTTCAAATTAGCTTCAAGTTTTTCCAAATCCAAAAATTTTTTAAATTAAGGGTTTTGCCTTGCTCAATAAGGCCAGGGAAAGGTGTAAGGAAAATTCACTGTATATTAGGAATTTGAACCTAAATCCTTCCATATAATGTAACACCTCACCTTATGAGGCCTTAAAGGGAAGTTGAACATTCACAAGGACCCACTATTATTTAAAATAATCAATAATGAACACCCGATGAATAAATTATTACAACGATCAGGATTTGAATCTGGGACTTCCCCAATATCTAGTTGGGTGCTCTACGAACTCGGCTACCCTGCCTCATGCCTCTGGGTTCATTGTGTAGTCTTTGCAAGGCTAAGAGAATTCACATTGTGAAGGTCAGTATTGAAATCGTATTTGCACTTCTATAAATCTTGTTAAGGAGCAGTACTATAGCCCAGCTGAAATTAACATTTCTTGGCCTGCAGTAGTACTGGTAAGACTGATACCCCTAAAAATTGAATGTGATTTGAGAAAGAACGGATTCAGCTTTGGAACATTTGTCTTTATCAATACAAGGTAGGTACTACCCCATTAACTATACATAAATAAGATCAGACCACAAGTAGAAGCCTGTGTTATAAGGGACCTCAGCATGCTGCTGAAATAAACAGCAATCCAATTATTTTATGTGCTTATGCAGTTAAGAGTAGATAATCAATCTTTCGTATTTGCCATATTTTTTGGCCTAATTGGAGGTAGTTTCTGTGAGCAACTAGAAAGAATTACATTAAAGTTCTTAAATTTGATAACTCACAAGCATGTTCAGTACTCCAGTCCTCAAAGATACTAAGGCCAAGTATGATTCAACCTTACCATTTATTCTATTTTTACTGGTTAGCACCATTTACCAGAAATGGCAGCTAAAAAAATCAGTTTTTTGGTGTTATATACACTAATGAATATTAATTTATTATGGGTGGTGTAACCTGACAAGTTGGTAAGCCCAAATTAAGATGGAAAGACCCTGTTACAACTGATGCCAGGACACAACCTAAGAAATTCGAAGGCATCAACATTGAAACTGGCTGTCAACTTATCTAGAGTAGCCAAACTCAGGCAATGGGCTCTAGTGCTGGATACTGATGAATTATCTTTCTTATGTTTAACACTTTCTAATTAAAGTTATAGTTTAGGCCATAAATTCACAAACTTTTCATCCTTGTGATTACGTTTTTCAGGCTCATCTTGGTTGAATGACTATTCAAATAGATTATACAATTTTAATTGCAGCAATCATCAAATAATGTATTTTTGAGTAATGTTTACTCCAAGAATTGTTTCCCCTGTAAATAATCTGGAGCACAGTTCACTCTATTTTGTGAACAAGTGGAAGGGTCTTGAGCAGAACTGTATACCTGCCTTGTTACTTCATGGAAGTCACTGATGGTTCCCTGTTATTTAAGTAAGCAGCAACTGCTTGCTTCCCAGAATCTTATCCTTTTTTATACATATATGTCTCAGCTTTAGCCCCAGACACATTTTCCTACATCCTATTTTTTAAGTTTGAGAGCTAAGAAAAAAAAAAAAAAAAAAAAGCCCCAGACAACTCACTTGCTCATAGACATTCATACCAGTATGTTGCAACTCTTAATATTTGTATATACCAGTGTTTGCTTATACTTCATAATAAAGATTTTATTTTAAAGACTTTCCTCTACTAAGATTATTTAACTACGGAGCTAATTGGATAAAGTAGTAGAATATGCTCAAAAGTAGACTAAAAAAATGGAATATTTATTTATATATTTTAGAAATAGCAAAATATGATAGACCCAATTTTAAATATTAATTGTTTTTTTTTTTTTATATTTTTGTCTAATTTATTCATTTTTAATGTTTATTTGATTTTCTAAATTATTAGGTTTTTTTTTTCAAAAAATAAACTAATTTTTTGACCTGTACGTTCATTTGTTCTAGTAACAATCCTGCCAGTATATTTTTTCCTTGGCTAATAATCTATGTATGTAAAAATCAACCTGTGTGTGTATTCCAGTATAACTCTGGAATGTATAGAGCGATTTACACCAAACTTATATATATCATCACTCAAAGTGCAAAATGTCATATGTCCAGAATTGTATTTTTTTTTTAATATTGCTGGGAGTGGCATTTTGCGATTCTCACCTGGGTGTGAATTAGTGCCTTAATTAGTGTTCCATTCAATAATATATGCTGAACTAGAATAAAGGGTCATTCTCGGATTACTTGTCACTTTCGAGAATCAAACTTGGAAAAATTTGAGTTGACCAAAATGTTTGGGTTTTTTTTTTTAAATGTGATTAATATGTTGGTCTGATGATCAGTTAATGAATTTGCAGAATTAAAAACAGGTTCTTGACTAAAATTTTTAAATTCAAAATTTAACTGCTTATTAAAAACTTAATAAATTTAGTTAGCTAAAATAATTTGGATTAGAGAGAAAGTTGGTACTATGCGCTAGAAAATCCGTGAGTTAGACAGCTGTGTGCAAGAAAAAAGGATTACGCCGAGAGTTAAGAGGGGGTAACACCTTTAAAAAGAAAGAACGGATAGAATCGTTCTCTAGGACTGACAGCGTGATTTTCTCTTTCCAAAAGGGAAAAAGCCCGCTCCCTACTAGTTACATAGTAGGAACGGAGAAAAATTCACCAGCCAACGACCTAGTATATCTGGGAATTAAAATGGACAGACATCTCCATTTTAGTAACCATTTTGCGAAGAAGTTGAAGCTGACACGCACGAAGTCTTACCGGCTTGCGCACTTATTAACTTCCCCCAATCTATCACTGCGTCTCAAGCTATTGATATACAAGAGCATATTAAGGCCTACTCTGCTGTATGGTGCACCGCTATTTCGTTATCAGACGTCTACGACAGCTAAGAAACTCCAACAATTCCAAAACGGTATACTGATGAAAGTGGTCAGAGGTACTTCATTCGAGCAGCAAAGAAACAGTGAGCTGCATGAGATATTTGAGCTGCCTACGGTGGATGAATTCATCCAGCGTAGACATATCAAATTTTTCGACTCATTACAATATTTTACAAATCCGGTGTTTAACACTATAACCCCCGCTCCGTTCCCCCAACGATGGCAGGACGCTGTCGCGGCTGGAACACTGTAGTCCTAGGTTCTAGGTACAGATTTTGTTTGTTTGTTTGTTTTTTTTTTTTTGTTTTAGTGTCTTAGTGTTTGGTGTCGGTGACAAGGCGAAGGTGAGCCTCATCACCTAGTGTTGTTCAAGGCGAAGGTGAGCCTCATCACCTAGTGTTGTATAAGAACGATGAACTTTTAACCACAATAAAATTTTTACTATATTTATGCACTCCTCCAAATGCATGTAAATTCAGAAAGAGAAGAAATCTGTAATCCAATTATTTTATTATTTTTGTACATTGTATTTTTTTGTTTTGAGGTTTTGAAATAAAAAAAAAAAAAAAAATCGTTCTTTATGGTACATAAGGTGAGCCCCATCACTTTTAAAGATGTTCCGAAAATTAATGTATAAAGTACATCATTATACTTTTGTAGAAGCGCAAATCACAATGTAAAATAATTATAAAATGTAACCTAGCTACAGGAAATACTATGACCTATTGTAAACAGATTCATTTGTAGAATCTACATTAAATTGTTTAATATTTTGTTAACAAGGGGATATGAAAAAAAAATCGTTCCCTATCTTCTCTCTCTCGAGAGAGATCAGTGTCTGATTTCGACTGTCTGAAAAAACTCAGAATTTCTGCCTATGAAGGCAGGTCATTCTTGCCTACAGCGAATAAGAGAACTTTTTATTTCGGCCAATCAGGGGCTACTACACCCGTGCCCCTAGTGAGCTCTTGCTGCGTCGGGATCGTGAACTATCCCTTACTCTCTATACTGACGCCGAAGATTTATTGATAAAATATGGAAAGGTAGGCGGGGGTTTTCTGGTCCGAGAAGAGGGCAACTTCTATTTATTCATGGTGAAGAAATAGGCACAACAATTATTAAAACAGACTATTGTGGCATAATAAATTTAAACCAAAACTTGTGGGCAAAATGTATTTCATAGCCTAAGAAATTCTGGTCTTACCTAATAACACCGCTTTCTTTGCACTGGGTACGTAGTTCTTGGTTGATTTTGCGTCTCCTATTTCCACAGACATAGACAACTACAAATACTGTATGCTGTATTTCTTTTTGAAATACCTTATCATAGTAGGCGCATGCATCTTATGCCAGTTGGGCAAAGAGGCACACAGTCGAATCGGCTAGCTAGTGGACTAAACTCCATATTAAGTTTTCATCGCGTTACTTAATAGCTCTAACGATGACTCATTCAATTAATTACTAACCGGGTAAGAATTTGATTTGCACGCCATCGAGTTGGATATTAATGGCCCCGTTTCAAAAAAAAAGAGCTTACAGTTCCTTGGTCAGACGAAAAATACAATAATTCACGATCGTCAATATATCAGTCCTTGCCAATACTGAAGAGCAAGCAAAATAACCACGACGTTACTATCAAAATCTGTGGTTTATTTGTAAAAAAGAAATAGCACTTGTGAATTCCCACTAGGCCATTGTGTCGAGCGTCCTTTGCTAATCTTTCCCCATAGATTTAGGTCCACGGATCATGGGTTTATTACAGGAAAGTGTAGTAATTGTGAAACACGAAAATTTGTTTCATGAAACTGTTAATAATCAAATTATTATTTAACTTATTGCTTGGTTTAGCAGCTGTGTGTTGTAGAATAATTATGATAGCTTCCAAAATTTCTATGACATTATTGCTTACATGTTCTGGCAACTGTCGTGTAGTTTTCAAAGAAAGTCCACTTAATACTCTTGGCTACTGCTTCAATTATGTTAATTTTTTTTTCTAGCCTTTTAATCAGACGATGCTGTAAAAGCCAGTGTTTTGTAGAAGATTCAGACTTTTCTTTGAATCAAAAATTTTAATATATATTTGATTAATATAAGGTCTGATGAAAAAAAAAATCATAAACGACATAAAATCATAATAATTGCAAACAGTTAGTATGATAGTGTAAATTGTTATTGCTATATCCTGTGCCGAGCGTGGTACATTGCTTGGAGTCTTTATAAGAATATGGCCAAGGAGAATTCATATCGAGAAGATTGTCACTCGTGCAGGATAGCTTAATTGATAGAGACACCGACAGGATATTGTGGAGACCCCGGGTTTGAATCCCGATTCAGCCGGTATATTTTTTGTTTGACTAATTATTATTAATCTGTGGGATCTGTACCAAAACGAAAATTGGTCCTATAAAAAGAATATATTAAAGTCCCTTATATTTTCATACAATGCTGTAACACAGGGAAAGTAATTCTCGGTAGAAACTAAAATTAGCCTTCGAGTTGGGGTCCCCCCCGCTGTTAGCCTTCCGTGCCGACCTTGGTACATTTCTTGCGATTTTTGCAATAGTTTGCTTAAAAAAAATTCATGTTGGGGAGCTCGTTACTTGAGATAGTAACCAAGTAAGTAAAGCCCCGACTGGATGAAGTAATTAATCATCAGTTAAGAAATGTACACAAAATTTAGTTTTTAGAATGACACCAGGAGCGCACAATACAACGTTAGCTTATGCCAACCTAGAATTAGTCAATTCAAGTTATGTGAATATTAGTGATTTCTATAATTATTCTATGAATTTTACCGGGAATTTCTGGGAGGTTTCAATTTACTTTAAATATATGTTATAATTTTAATGTTTCCAAATTTCTATGTTACTTAAGTATTTAATGAGCGTTTTTTCTCTCTTATTCTATGATATAAATCTATGAAAATAGATGGTACTGCTTTATTATTTGAAAGTATAGTAATTTAATATATAATAATTATCTTGTCATCTGTTTGTTTATTTATTTATTTAAGAGACGAAGTTCAGCTCCTAGTCAGGTTGCCAAAAGAGCTTTACTAGAGAAGGATGATTCTCCAAAGTCAAAAAGAAGTCCATTGAGCTCTCAATCGAGGAATAGTTTGTCTTTAGGTTCTCCTTCAACACCCACTCATTCAGTAAAAAATGGATTTTCAGAATCAGACACAGCTTCTCAAATTTCTCACCATGTACGTAAATTTTATATTCTTTAATATCTCTTATGGTTTTTTGGTATGTTTATACTTATGTCACTTTTGTTTTGAATATTCTAGGAAGCAACAATACGAGCACTGTTATCAAAGCCATTTCGAATACCTATCATTGGTTACACCGGAGGAACATCAGGGCGTATATTGGGTATGCGAAAAGACGGTGTGCGACGCCCACTGCATGATCCGGAAGCTCCTAATGCTTTAGTTCTTTATACTCCTCCTCAGATGTCAGCTCATGATCGTCTGAGTCTTGAAACGTATGACTTTGTATTTACTATATATATATGTCCATGGAATTATTAACAACATATTCAGTGAATTCCATATTTTTGTGTCTAGATTCAGTCTATTTTATGATCATATTTTAGGGAAAAACAGCTTGTTCATGTTGTAGTCGACCCAGTTCTTAGTAACATCTTACGGCCTCATCAAAGAGAAGTAAGTAGAAGTAATGATTTGTTATAAATACTGGTTCTTGTATGGTATAGTAGTTAAAAGTTAGTTTAACAGCCATGACATGAAGGTTCTAGGTTAAAATCTCCAGAAGGACTGTGACTTTTCTTTGTACTTATAGCTTTTTCAATCTTTATACTTGAGTTTAATGTTAGCAATAAATTTATAGTTGGGGTGGATGAATTTGTAGGGCTATCACTGATAAAAGAGACATGTTACAAATTTATAAATTGACAAAGTTTCTACATGCATTCTATGTAGGTCTGCATCAGGTCCTAATATGAGATGATTGCAGTGAGATGTTGACTGCCTAACCCTGATTATTCCTTCAGTGTAATTTGAGCTGTCAACACCTCACTCTAACCATGTCATACTTGGGCCTGATACAGACATAATTGAATTTGATGAAAATTTTACATCTCTCCATCAAGCTTCAATGTAATTGTTCTATGAACTGAAATAACGCATAATTCTGAACCATCTTTGTACTAAAACAGCCCATGGAGGCCTAAATCTGTGGTTTGATGACCATACAGGCAAATTTCAAGGATGCAGTCATCTTGTAACTTTGTGGGAGGAATGCTTCTTCATTTTTATAAGAAATAATCTTGCTTTCTGATGTTCCTTAGAGACTACATCTCTTTCTAGATGCCATCTTCTCCATATCACCCAGTCCCTACCTTCTCTTCTCAGGAGCTATCATTACTGAGAGGACAGTGTCCTGAATTCATTATAGGATGATATGAGTTAATGAAGTCGAGGTGAGCCCTGTTGATGCCCTCATCATTGACTAGGTAAAGATGAAGGTATGCTCTTATTTTGTGTCTGTGCAAACCTTGCAAAGTGACAATATTGTAAATGATAAACTTCTACTATGTTGCACCAAATACCCAGGTATTGGGTGTTTTGGAGTGTACACTAATGTTACCTAAATTAAAAAGATCAAGAACTGTCTCAGTTGAGATTTTAATTTATAATAGAAATAGAGTTAAAGAAATGAAAGATGATGATAAGATAGAAATATATACGAGGTAGATTGGAAAAGATGGTATAATTTAGGTTTACCTATCACCAATTATTCCCTACTCTTCAATACTTTTCTTTATTTGCCAGTACTTTTGATAGCCCACAGATGTCATCTTCAGGCTATGGCAATTATACAATAAAACTTACATTGAAAATGTCAAATACCTAACACAAAATTATAAAATAAAAGGGTTAAAACTTTAAATTATTCATGTAGGTTATGGAATGTCTTATGCATAAAATTTCACCAATGTCATAAAGAAAATCAAGCAACACTCACCACTATGAAACTGTCCTGTCCTGGTCAATAAGCTAAGGAGGAATGACTAAAACGGGTACAAGTGGAGGGAAAGCTAGGATTCTGTACACAGAGCATGGAAATCATCAGCATAAGAGACCACGCTGTTACCAATGCAATATGTGTGGACATAAAGCGAAAAGCTGTAATGATTATTTTGATGGACCCCATTTGGACTATCAAAAGAAATAAAGCTCAAATAACTGTACATGGTTCACTGCTTTTTCTGTTATTTCCAAATTAGCTGACGAATGGTTTCTCTCAGGAGCTTCTCCTATTCTTTTCAGTTGAGTATCATTACTGCCAATGGTGGGCAAATAATCACTGACACATCTGTAAATCTGAAACTGCTCACATCTTATGGAAAACTCCTGATAAATATAATTGGTTTATTTTATGTCTCATAACTGAAAGTTAATTTTCTCTCTCAGTAAAACTGTTTGCTAATTCAGTGGTGCTTTCCTCAACTGAAGCAAAAACTTTTAATTGTGACAATGTACTAGTTAAAACATCTTGACTAGTAAATAATTTATTCAAATTAGATGTGCAACACAACTTTGGCTTGTCTATTCCAATGGAAGCTAATGATAACATTCTTTGGTATAGAAGGATGGCCCACCTAATATATGAGTCTAAATAATGGACTAGTACATGGAATTCAGTGTTGCAACTGTAACCCACCAGATGTGTATGAAATTTTATGTGAAAAGTAAGGGTCACAAGTTGCCTTTCAAATTGAACAGCTCCAGAGCTTCAAGTCTACTTGAACAAGCGATCACCCCAAATCCTGCATGATTCTGGTATTGAACTTCAGTTTACTGTTCCATTTACCCAAAAACAGAATGGTCGAGCAGAAACAATCAATAGACCAATCTTGGAACGGGCCATCTGGCCTTTTTTGTGGTTGAAGCTAATCAAGTGATGTTATTTTCTCTGAGAATGAAAAAGGAGCTTCACATTTCTTAAGGAATCAGGATGAAGAAAGAGAACCGTTTTTTCCTGATGTGGAAGTTAACTGCTCATCAATTAATAAAGGCATTGAATCCGAAGACAAACCCAAAAATGTTGGTTTAGTGGATTTGGAGGAAGAATTTCTTGGTTTTTTAGTTAATGACTTACAAGTTAATGCAGACTTCAGGTCTACAAAAGCAGGACAGGGTTGGTTAACTTCCACAAAAACATGATGAATTTGTTTTTTTATGTTGTGAAATTGTTTATTTTAGTGATGAACCTCAGACCCTTTAACCATTGAGGAGGCATTGGACCGATCAAACAAACAACTTTGAATTGAAACAATGGACCGTGAAACTCAATCACAAATGGACAGTAACTTATGGGAACTGGTTGATCTCCCATCTGAAAAATAAAACACTGAACATCAAGTGGGTTTTTAACACAAAAAGAGATGCAAATGTGGATATATTCCAGTGTAAGGCTCGTCTGATAGTGAAATGTTGCACTTAAAAGGAGAGGTACGGATTTTGAAGAAACATTCTCACCTGTAGAATGATAAAACTCCATTCGTTGTCTAATCGCATTATCAAGTGAATGCAGCTTAGATATATACCAAATGGACGCTGTTTCAGCATTTCTCCCAGACCATCCTCAAGAGGAAATCTTTATGTTTTGCAAAATTTCTGGTTTCTGTGATGCTAGTGATTGTGACAAAAGGCAATCTCTGACTGGCTAAATTTTTATCAAATGCAAAGCTGTTTCTTGGGGGACAAAAGAGACAACCAACTGTGGCATTATCCACAACCCAAGTAGAAACATGTCCATGTCTACTGCAACACAAGAGGGAGGCATTGTAGTTGAAAGGGCTCGCTCAGGAAATTGACAGTCCAGCATGTAACACCCTTACAATAATTCATGCTGACAACCTGGGAGTTGTAAATGGGTGTTATCAAGCAAGAACATAACACATTTATGTGCAACATTATTTCCTTCATAAAATGATTCAGCTTAAATGATTGAACTCAAGTGCATCCCTTCTAATGACATGATATCTAACTCTCTCACCAATGCTTTGTATTGAGAGAATTTTATGAGATTTATTTGCAATAAGGGGATCATCAAATAGGGAGCGTGTTGAAATATTTGATGAAACAATCCTGGCACCACTTTTTTATGTAGTGGTTATGGCTTTATACCAGCCACATTTGTGTGTGTTCTCTCTCATGTGTTTAATGTTTAATCATTATGCAATAAATACAGTGTTTTTACTTAATTACATTCCTTCAACATTTTGGTTGACTCCTTGGGGAGGATGTGATGAAGGCAGTAACTCATGGAGTTACTGTGCTACTTTATGCACACATCAGTTACTAGCTTCCTCCAAAAAGAGGGAACAAATGTCAGATAACTAGAATTGACATTTGGTCCAATTGGTATGGATAGAAATATATTTACACTAATAATTTTTTTTTTCTTAACTTTTGTAATATTTTATTATTTTAAAGTTTGATTAATTTTCCTAAATCCTTGTTCCAGGGTGTGAAATTTATGTATGAATGTGTTACTGGCGTTCGGATTGAAAATGCTTATGGGTGCATAATGGCTGATGAAATGGGTCTTGGGAAAACATTACAATGTATTACTCTTATGTGGACTCTTCTCAGGCAGAGTCCAGTTGCAAAACCTGAAATCGACAAAGCCATAATTGTTGCTCCTAGCTCTTTAGTTAAGGTAAGATGCAAGTAGTTAGTAATTTATTAAACATCATCAAGTGATTTTTCTATGATTTTAATGTCACCAATTAAATATTTTATAAGATTATTTTCAAGGGTATTGATGTTTAAAAGAAGAAATTTACTGTACATTTGCAATCTGGGCGGGAAATGTTTTCAGTGAAGCTTTAGTTAATGTCCTAATGCTCTGAATTAATCCTTATTGTATCCCTTCATCCAACCCTATCCACTGGGAACCTCAGGGGGGCATATCTTAAAGGGACCTCCAGCTCTGGGGTAATCAACTGTCTTACTTGATTCATGGAAATTTGTCAGCCTATGGCATGGGATGAAGTTGATCCTCCACAACAAATCAATATCGAGGTAGTGGAAGAATAATGTTTACTGCAATTAAGTCATATATTTAAACAGTGGGTTGTTGAATTAACCTTTAGTCTCTTTATAATTCTTTTATTGACACAATGTCATAAGGCCATCAATGTTATGTCTGTTCAGGGATCAACAATTTTCAAAACAAGATATATATAATTAAATCACAGAAACAAGACTTATACTAATTTTGTGTGTTTAAGAAACATTCTTGATAGAATGTAAAGACTTATCGAACTGATCACCCAGATGGAAGAGCACATGCAGGCACCGTTGTCATTTTCCATAACTCCATTCCCCATCACATAGTTCCTTTGGTAGCACATGATTTCCTTCAGTCCACTGCAGTGTCAATCAGCACCTTCCCTTTCCCCCTTACTCTACCATCAGTGTACTGCCCTCCCAATAAATCCATTTCCGATTCCCAATTCATCTCCTTTCTAGACTCCATCGTACATTGTTTCCTTGTGGGTGGGGACTTTAACGCAAAGCATCAACATTGGGGCTCAAGATCCACAAATACACGAGGACGTGCTTTGCTGTCTGCACTCACACGGAAACATTGCTCCACTATCTCTCCTGACACAGTCACCTATTGGTCATCAGATCCCAACCGAAATCCAGATCTCCTAGACTTTTTCTTCTACAATAGTTTGGGAACACTAAACTATTCACTCACACGCCTTGATGACCTCTCCTCCGATCATAGCCCTTTATTATTAACCATTTCCCTAAGACCTATCCACAAACTGCCTCCTCCTTCATTTATCAGGGGCCCAGTTGACTGGGACCACTTTCGCCAGATTCTTACAGACTCTGTAGACCTCAAAGTACCCCTGAAAACATCCCAAGACCTAGATGATGCAGTGTATTCCTTCACTACTCTGATCCAGAGGTCGGCCTGGGAGGCATCGTCACCCCACCATCATCTAAAAAATCACAATCAAATTCCTTTACCTCAGTATCTCATAGACCTAATCCAATCCAAACGCCACTCGAGAACAGTGTGGCAAAGATCCCGACATCCTGCTGATCGTCGCTCATACAATCAGTACTGCAGGTTGGTAAAGCGGCAATTGGCATTCTTCCATTCCGATTCTTTTAATTCCTATCTCTCCTCTCTGTCTACCAGGGACAACTCCTTGTGGAATCTAACTAAGAAAATCCTAAAATATCATCCTGTTTCACACCCAATCCGTCGTGATGATGGGTCCTGGGCTGCTTCGGATGGCGAGAGGGCGGAAGGATTCGCACTGCATCTTTCCCGTACTTTCACTCCGCACCTTGCTCCTCAAAACAATACTCATCGCTCAACTGTTGAAGATTTCCTCACTTCACCTATCCCTCTCTCACTACCACCAAAAGCCGTTAACCCCTCTGAGGTTAAATATCTTCTGAAAAAATTACCTTACCGAAAATCTCCAGGATATGATCTCCTTACTCCTCGAATTCTCCAACATCTTCCTCCTAAAGCCATAATCTTCCTAACCTACATTTATAACTGCATTATCTGAACGACGCATTTTCCTCTCCTCTGGAAACACTACATTATAGTCCTATCCGCCAAACCCGGCAAACCACCCAATGACGCCTCATCTTACCCTGAACAGACAAAACATTGACGGTTTTATGATATTATGTCAATAAAAGAATTATAAAGAGACTAAAGGTTAATTGAACAACCCGCTGTTTAAATATTTGACTTAATTGCAGTAAACATTATTCTTCCACTACCTCGATATTGATTTGTTGTGGAGGATCAACTTCATCCCATGGCATAGGCTGATAAATTTCCATGAATCAAGTGAGACCGGTGATTACCCCAAAGCTGGAGGTCCCTTTAGGATATGCCCCCCTAAGGTTCCCAGTGGATAGGGTTGGATGAAGGGATATAATGAGGATAAAAGCAAATGAGATTAAGATGTTGATATATTTCTCTCTTAAGTTAGGAGTTTGAGAAATCAAGAGCTCACTGAGGCAAGGTTGCTACATCTCCTTGAATCCTTGAAATGTCCACACCGGGATCATGTAAAGTAGGTACTACTACCTACTACCCAGCACATTTTAAGTAATTTCAAATCTGTGCACAAACTAAGGGTAGATTTATTGTTATGAAATTCTTTGTAAAGGTATCATTCACTTTTTTTTCCTCCCTTCAAAATTGTTATATAAAAACTGGTTGGACTGGAAAATAAAATGTATTATTTTATGATTTGGTTGATTAGTTATAAATAATTAATAAGAATTGTCTTTAATTAAAAAATAGGATATAGGAAAATGTATTCATTTTCAACAATTTGATGGTATTAAACTTATAATTAAACATGGAATATTTTTATTTCAAGGAATTTTTTTTTCAGAATCAACCTAAGAAATATTCTGCTCAGAACTTTACTCCTTTGTGAAATCAAAATATAATATGTGTGTTTATTTACCATTTAAATAATAATTACAACTTACCAATTATTTTTTTTTAAGTAAATCAGTTTCAATCATCAATTCTGATATACTTTTTTATATATTCAGTTTCATAGGTTACCCTGTTTGTTAAATCAATAATTCAACATTAGAATTACTTTCAAACTTGTAATGTGTTAGTCTTAACACATGAATGAATTAGTTGTTTGTGGTAAGTATTTGTGTTTCATTTTTATTATCTAAAAAATGAGGTTTTATAAACATTCTCTTTATTACAATTCTATTATCTTCAGATCCCTGGTATTTTATCTCCTAATTAATTTATTATCGAATACCAATTTTAATAATGTTAATTTTAATGAAAATTGGGGCAAATTATGGAGGCAAATCTGTGACCAGTTCATGAATGCTGTTCCAAATGGAAGATTCCTTTTGAGAAAATCGAAAGTTTGGTTCAAATTACCAATGTCCAGTGTTGGGCACTCAAAATTTCTTTCTTTATTTTTTAAAAACATTTATTATTTACAAAAATTGACCTTGAACAAATTAGAATGTTACATGTTGAAAATAATTCTCTATACTTGTACACTCAGTATCAATTACACATTGCACTGTGAAACCTAGAATTTTCTAATGTTTAAAGGCTTTTGGTGAAAAGCGTAGCTAAAGTTTAATTATAAGTTACTATATTTAAATTATAATTGGGTTGCTGTTAAATGGAATGCTATTACTAATACTATATTTTAATTTACTGATACTATATTGGAATGTCGGATATTGTCTTTGCATACATGTTTTTCAGTTTACTTGTATATTTTTTAGCATTCAAGCTCCAGAAATTCTATCACTAAGAGCATTTTTAAAGATGGCAAACACATAAAAAAAATAAACTTAGTAAAAGTTTTCTACTAGATATTCCATAACATGTTTTTTTTTTTTATTAGAATTGGTGCAATGAGATACAAAAATGGCTTTCCGGGAGGGTCAACACAATCGCAGTGGAAGGAGGTGGTGCAAAAGTTGTTGAAAAACAGATCCGAGACTTTTTGTCTACACCAGCTGGCCGTAGGAATACTCATCCTATTCTTGTTATATCATATGAAACATTCAGGATACATGCGAAAATACTTCATTCCTCCCCTATTGGTCTTGTTCTCTGTGATGAGGTAAAATACTTGTGTTTTTTCAATTAAGTGTGCATACCAACCATATATAAATATAGTAAACTCCTTAGTTGGGACTGAGATTTGGACTGTAAAATTGTCTCTTAGTACAACTTTTTATTACATTTTGATCATGTGCATGTATTCTGAAAAACCACACTTTTTAATCTTCCCATCTTGCCATTCTCCTTACCTGAGGACTCTCGCATGCATGTGGAATCAGTATTATTTTCACTATTTTTCTGCAGTCATCTTCATCAAAGGGCAACACCAAGTAAGACTTTAGTTCAGTGGTGTTTGTAACATATTATCTGAGGGTTTAGTCTTCAAATAATTTTCTTGGCAAAGGGGTATTTCTGAATGACTTAAATTTCAAAATTATCTATCACATTTATAATATCAACCTTTCTTTGCTGGGATAGGGATAGATTTCTTTCTTTTAAATTCTTTACTAGTCTAGAAAACTTCTAATTATAGAAAAACAAACGTATGGACTGTCCCATGACCTGAAATTTTTCAATTTATAAAATATAAAAAGAAATTGGCTGACTCAAGTTGAGTGGACAAATATTTCTTTGAGTGTTTTTTTTTTTTTTTTTAACTATTTAGATTTATTTTTGGTTCATAAAGGTTTTCGTTCATTATAATGCAATAATAATTTTTTTTAAAGGATTATCAATTATTTATTTCAGGGACATAGGTTAAAAAATCGTGAAAATCAAACATATATTGCTCTTACTGGTCTTGATTGTAAACGGCGTGTATTACTCTCTGGTACACCTATTCAAAATGATCTTCTTGAATATTTTAGTCTTGTACATTTTGTTAATGAGGGCATCCTTGGAACAGCTCAGGTATTACAAAAAAGAGTTTATTTACAGCGGTATATTGCATTTAGAATAACGTGATAAATGAGTTTTTTGTTTATAAATAAATGTTAGTTTTTATTTTTGTAGGAATTTCGTAAACAGTATGAAATTCCTATACTCCGAGGTCAGGATTCAATGTCATCCACAAAAGATAGAGAACTGGCTAAAGAAAGATTGGAACAGCTTATTGGAATTGTTAACAGGTTTATAGATATTTCTGATAAATAGATTTTTAGGTTGTTTTTTTAATGTAATATTCATTAAAATTTATATAACTATTATTACAGATGTTTGATTAGAAGAACATCTGCCCTTCTATCTCAGTATCTTCCTCTTAAAACAGAATTGGTGGTGTGTATTAAAATGTCTTCTCTTCAAGAAACACTGTATAAGCATCTGCTTGCTTCAGATACTGCACGAAAGGCGATCATTGGTAAGAAATTATCCAATTAATGTTGAATTTTTTCAACTTTATATATTATTGACAACTCAAAATTTATTTTTCTTGAAAACTTTTGTTTATTATAATTTAAGAATAACTTCAATTATTTTTAAAATTTACCATGCCAAGAAATGATTCATTTCTAGATGCTCCTAAGTAATCCTCATCTCAGATCAACTTCTCTTCCTCAGCCCACAGGCTTAATTAGTGCAAGGAACTACTGCTTTTTCTATACTCCCATCATTTATGCAAAACACTGTTCTAAACACCTATATGCCGATGACAAACCGTGTTAGCTATCCTTTATCTCCTAGTAAGCTTCGACCCACTTCACTATTCATCTCAATGAATACCTTAATCGAATTAATATTCGGCCTCACTCCACATAAGTTTGAGAAGTCCACATAAATTTGGAAGGAAAGGCAATTATCATTGGGTCACATCACCTCCTCAAAACCATAAAGGCTATTGGTAACTTCACTGTCTTTTCTTGTCCTGTTAATTCTTCAGTTATCAGTTCATCAGTCATAAATCTTAGTTTGATCCTTGAACCCTGTCCTGAAAAGACCATGACATAATCGATTTTTTTTTTTAATGTCTAGATTATTGTTATTTTTTTTCTTCTTCAAGGAGATTTTCTATGAATTTTTTTTTGTCTCAAGTCATAAAATGAAACATATAAGCCAGAAACAGAGCAAAAACAAAGGTTTCTTCAAAAAAAGATAAGACAAATTTCTTTTATTTGCTAGGAATTCTGTTATTCTTGTAAACATTTAAATATTTTCACCATGTTGCCCTATCATTAAGAGTTCTGAAAAGTAGTTGCTTGCATTATACAATAGATGACATTCAGTTCACTCCTTTACATCTGTCTCAAATGTTAGCTCAGAATAACATAACAACTCATAATTTCTCTCCAAGGTTAATAAACAAATTTAAGACAAGGCAAAAATAAATTTTGGAGCCAAGAATAGAAACTACCTAAAGATAAATAAATAAATGAGTTGAAGCATTTGTTGGGAGATTGGCTTGGGATGATGAAAAAGAAACGTTAAGTTTCCATCAAGTTTATTTATGGACATAATTTCAACATACTGTATGCCTACATCATGTCCTTGTGTGTAAAGGAAGATGGCGAAGCAGTCGTCAATATCCTTCTTAAACAAGAACCTCCTGACTCACATAGTAAGAAGAAGATGCTGACATACATATTATTTCGAAACATTATCCATAAACAAACTTTATGAAAACTTAACTATAATCAATGCTTAATGTAACAATGCTTTGCTATTTTATTTCCAAATTATGCTTCATTGTTTGTTTCTTCTGTGCAGAAAACGAAGGTGGAGATAAATCAAGTAGGCTTTCTGCCCTGTCTGTTGTAACTTCTTTGAAACAGCTATGTAATCATCCTGATCTTGTAATGGAGAAAGTATTAGAAGGTAAAGATGGTTTTCGAGGCGCAAAGGCAAAACTTCCATCTGGTTATGAAGAATCGTACAGGAGGTAAGTAATGTTGATTTTTTTATAAATTCACTTTTTTTTTCACATTCTGTGCCAAGTTGTTTTGTTTGTATCACCGTGCTAAAGGTAAGTAATAAGAGGTCTCTGTTACTGTTCCAATTTCTATTTTTCCAAGTATACAAGGACTTCATTTAGTCAGACTAACTGGGACTACAGGCAATCCGGACAATTGAAAATCTGGATAATTCGGGTAATATGAGTAATAAACAAAACAAGATCCTTAAATCAACCAGGCTTACTGTTTATTACAATAAAAAAAACTATGTTTTGTAACAAAATTTCATAGTGCATATGTATTGTTTACAAGACATTAAACAATATAAAACTATTCACATAATTTCTTAGTGAAGAATTGGTCCACTGTCTTCTGTTTCAAACACATATGGCATTTGAATAAAGCACGGTCACACTAACGGTTT
Source organism: Acanthosoma haemorrhoidale (assembly GCA_930367205.1). Classification (NCBI taxonomy): domain Eukaryota; kingdom Metazoa; phylum Arthropoda; class Insecta; order Hemiptera; family Acanthosomatidae; genus Acanthosoma; species Acanthosoma haemorrhoidale. The sequence continues at coordinate 120,965,950 of OV884011.1, read as the reverse complement.
ATCATTAACAGTTCAGCTGGAGTGGTGTCGGCTGATTTCAACAAATCAATCACACCTTTTCCCCCTTGCTCTTCAATTACTTTACAAACCAGTTCTTTTCGGTAACTTCTTTTAATGTTTTCAAGGACTCCCTGGTCCATGTGCTGCAGCAGTGGGGTTATGTTTGGGGAAAGAAATTTCACTTTAATTCCTCCACTCATTCACAAGTTATTTTTCTCCTGGATGAGACTGAACATTATCGATCAGTAAAATTGCTTTTTCTGGTATACTATTTTCTTTTAGGTATTTTCAAACTTCAGGAAAAAGTTATCAAAAATCCAGTTCTTAAACAATAAACTGTCCATCCACTAATTTTTTGGGGGTTGGCAAACCACTGGCCACGAATTGTGGTTCACATTTTTTACCAGTCAGGCTCTTGGATTTCCCTGCAATGACTAACAGAAACTTTTGTTTTCCTAATATATTGCTACAAGCCATAGCAGTTAGCCTATCTTTGCTTTTCTTGTAGTTCTAAGCCGAATCTTCAAGCTTTGATGCTAACATTTTGCTTGAGAGCATCCCATCCGGTAAAAAAGCCCAGTTTCTTCAGCATTGTAAATTTGATTGGGTGTCAATTCATCTAATAATACAAATTGTTTGAAGTCCTTTTTAAATTTTTCAGCACCATCAACATCACTAGACAATCTCTCTCATTTCAGAGTAAGTTTTTCCAACGCTCTAGCGACCCCTGGCTAGCAGTGAATTTTAAGTCAGGATTCATAACTTTTTGTTTAAGCTGAAAGCTTTTTGGGGCAAGATGATTCCATATATAGACAAACCACTTTCTCTCTAAGCACTTACATAGGTGGTCTGAAAAGTTTCCGACCTCAACATGAAGATGATAATAAAATAAATAAAAGCTAGTGAAATAAAAGCTTTGTTAACCAGCTCGTAACCACTGAATAGTGTGTCAGCTAATGTTTCTTTTTTTGCCAGTTCTCTGCTTCTAAACTGTTTTTACATACCATTTTACCACAAAAATCTAATAAGTGAGTAAGAGACTACTGATACGTAGAGAAGATTTTTTTTTTTTTTGGCTTGCCTGCTCCGTGCGAGGTTCCCAGACCTTCTGTTTGCTCTCGGAAGTTATGGGTAGGAATCAAACTCATAACTCTGCCAGTGTTATTAATAGCTGGAGAGTCGAGTCTACAAATCGGATAAACGAGCAAGGTCCTTATGTACATCTATGCTCTCCACCTCTGTCAGCAGTTATCTTATTCTCATCAGCCTGTGTTATAAAAAAGTGTCGTTATTCGAACCTTTAGAATGGTTGTATGGGTTTAATCTTGTCTCCCTTTACCTAGTAATATGGGTGCCAGGTTAAAGCAACAGATGAAATACTACTGAATTAAGCTACATTATAGGATGGGCTTGTGAAATGATTATAAAACAGGATAACATTGTTGCTTTACTCCTCCCCCCCTTAGGGGAGTTGTACCTACCTAATTAATGCCTGCCAAGGAAATAGTTTTGTGAGTTAACTAATTTTCTTAGAATTATTTCTTTTAAAGTTTAGTAATTAGTATGTAGAGTTTTATACTTCTAAAGTAACTCTTTAGTTTTTTTTTTACAATTCTTTTCTTGAATGTTGTTTTTTCAAATTAATATTCCTTATTCTAGTACACATAATCTATAATTTCATATATATTCAGCTTGAGGGTTTTCAACCATGTATTAGACTGGACTGCCTCCTATGGAAAGACAATTTTTTTTATTTCATTTCCATTATTAAATAATGCACTGTTATTTTTTTAATTTATTTTTCAGAAAAATTTTGAATGTAGAGTGGTCATCAAAAATGATGACACTTGATTGTCTGTTGGCGGTTATTAAATCAACTTCATCAGATAAAGTCGTCTTAGTTTCAAATTATACACAAACATTAGAAATGTTTGAAAGACTCTGCTCTCTTCGAAATTATCAGTATGTGAGATTGGATGGATCAATGACAATTAAAAAGAGAGGAAAAGTAAATATGCCAATTAGTTTCTATAAATGTAATTTTTTTATGTTAATTTTTACTATTCTAAGTGGAGATATGTCCAAGATCAAAAGATCTTACTGTGTGTTGTTGCCATACCTATGAATAATTATAAATACTCCTCACTTGATTGACACTTAAATGCACTTAAATTGACACACTAAGTGCACTTAAATTGACACACTAAGTGCACTTAAATTGACAATCCATACCATGTAACGCTGTTTCAGTTCAGATAACTTGGGAAAAAATATTACCTATGTGTTAGTTGTATTATAAGGATGGAATGCCACCCCAAGATTCTATATAATCAATGAGATTTATTTTTGAATGATTAACTGTAGGGCATCTAAATATAAGGTACAATAAGTTATCAACTTTCCAATACCTGCCTATTCTTCTGTCCCCCTTCCTCTCCAAATTGTATATGTGATTACCAATTTAAATTCAATATTGTATTTTTTTCGTATGAAATTCATTACAATGACAGTCATAAATTTTTAATTGAAAATGATTTTAAGAAATAAAAAATTATATTTTAGCAATAAAAAGTGAAAACATGTTGTATATGCTGCTACGTTTACAAGAAACTTACAAGGGCAAAACTTATTCATGAGTAGTTCTTCATTGCTATTTGGAAATTCACTGGTATGCCATTACCATAAACATCTGGGATCATTATCTCAAATAAACAACTCAATAAATATATGTACTCAAAAATTCCATTACAAAAAGATCTTTTTCATATAGAAACTGTTCTTATTAAATTGCGCAATAGTATATTAATTACTTATAGCATCTATTACAAATCCAGGAATGCTAAGTGAAGCCTGAGAGCGTTGTTTACCTCTTGGGCCACAACAAGCCTTGATTGGCTTAATGAGACATATTTTTACTCTGTTGAAATCATGTAGGTTATAAATTGTCTCAGAGGCCAATTTTACAATAGTTGACAATTAATTTCTTTAGTAATGTATTATGTCTTCCTGCATAACTTTCCTGCATAATACTGATTATTTCCATGTATAATTAATTATGTAGGGTTCTGACAAAAAATAATAATAATTGTAGCGACCGCTAACTACATAAGTTAAATCACCCTATACTCTGATGCATATATATTGTAAGCAAAAGTAAAATAACAGGAACTAAGTGTATTGTAAATCATTGTAAAGTGCTAAGCAAAAAAAACTCGGAAGCACAAGAAGTCATAAACAGCCAGGTACACACTGGCCTAAGAGACAGGGGGCCAGGGGTACCACCTGGCATGCCATAAACAGTCGTAAACTTAGCAACCCTTTTAGTGCATCTCTATCGGTCACGTGCCTCGGCGCAGGTGTGCAGAGGTACCATCTGGCAGCCATAAACAGTCCTTAAGGGGTCGAGGGGTCACGTAATCGGTCAGCAGGTCGCATTTTCTCACGCCGGCCAAGGCTCTTACCCCCAAGCCCCCCCAAGCAGGAAGGATATTTAAACCAGGGTGTTTGGCCCTGTAAGTCTAGTCTCCTCATCGGCTTTTACTCGGTGACTTTTCCGCTTTACGCCAGGGCCACTGGCCCTGGAAGTCAGTCTCTTAGACTCCTCGTCAGTCTCTCAGTCTCCCCTCATCTGTCTCTTAGCCTCATCGCCAGTCTCCTGGCAGATTCTCTGGCGACCTGTACACGTGACGCTGCTTCGTTTCCGCTCGAACTCTGAAAACTTGACTTATTCTTTATGAAACCTCTGTACCTCTTCTCTTGAACATAGTGCATTGTCGGAGCACATACCTATCATAAATGGAGTCAGATATTAACACTGTCCTGGAATGATTGTCCAGATTATTAACTCGAACAATCCGCACTTGTCACCAGGGCTAGGGTGATCAGGCACCTCCCTGGTGACAACCCGACAATAATTAAAAACTTTTTTTGCACCTACCTGTGAACAATTTTCTGTATAGGGTAAATAATTAAAAACTAAATAATAGAGCTTATTATTACAAAAATGTGGACGAGGAACTCCACAAATAACACCCAGTTTCTGTTCCAATCCAGTCCGATCTCCAATTCGAAAAAGGGTTTTGTTAACCACACTGCCTAATTTATTTTTATTTATGATTTAATATTTGTCTCTGATATATTTATATTGATATAAAATTGTTTGTAGGTTGTTGAAAAATTCAATCAGCCAGATTCTGGTCTTTTTATCTTCATGCTGAGTTCTAAAGCTGGCGGTTGTGGTCTGAACCTTATTGGTGCCAACAGACTTGTAATGTTTGATCCAGATTGGAATCCTGCAAATGATGATCAGGCAATGGCGAGAGTTTGGAGAGACGGGCAAAAAAAACCGTGTTTTATTTATCGATTAATTGCTGTATGTTTTTATTATAATGAATTATTTGGGTAACTTTGACATCAGTTTAAACACATAGTTATTAAACTGATGTCAAAGTTTAATAACTGATTGCATTTTATATTTGTGTCACAATTTTAGACTGGAAGTATTGAAGAAAAAATGCTTCAAAGACAAGCCCATAAGAAAGCATTAAGTTCAAGTGTAGTGGACTGTGAAGAAGATGTGAAGTGTCATTTTTCAATGGTCGAGTTGAAATCGTTATTTATGTACCAGGAAAATACAAAGAGCGATACCCATGACAAGTATAGTTTATATATATTAATTATTAAATTTATTTTTTTGTTGTTTGGTTACTATAATATAAAATAAACAATCGTAGTTAGTAGACATGTCTGCTATGAACTAGGGGAAATATTAAAATGTTATTTTTGAACCTTGTTTTGTTTGTAAAACGTATTTACTGTGATTTATTTCAAATTGTTAGTAGAAATTTGAAAGTTTGCCATAAAATGATTTCTATCCCAAACTGCTATGCGATTTTTACTAGAGATTTATAAGTATATAAGTATTGGCAAGAATGCTTTGTCACACTTCAGATATTTTTTGACCAAAGTTTTATTCAAATCTGTGGCCTCAAGCCGGTTTCCTCTCCTTGTTAGACCAGTAACAAAATCTTTGACTTAGATCAAATGTTTATCTACAATTTATTGTAATGTGATGGTATATAAGGTTATGATTTTCTGTAAGTATTATCTCCTATTATATATTGTAGCTTTAATTAAATAATAAATCTTCCACCTCTCCACAATATATTGTGGGACAGATTTATTATTATTTATATCCTTCCTCAACCAGCACCATTCATATATTAATAGTGTTTCAATTGTTTATACTGAGAGTCCAGTTGACTGTAGTCTTCATAGCCACCTCACCAAATTTGCGTATTGTTACTTATTTTATATTTTAGTATCTTAGTTACAAATATATGATCAAAACTATTTATTTATTATAAATTATTTCTATTTTTAATATAAATAGGTTGAAATGTAGCCGATGTGTGAATGGCATTCAAACTAAAGGTCCTCCACCTGAATGTGACTGCACAGATGACTTTTCTAGCTGGCATCATTGCTCTGAAAAACGATGGTTAATTGACCCATTATTAAAGCAGTGTTGGGGATCAGGTGTTTCATTTGTTTTTTACCAGCATTCTCACAAACAAAAACCTACGGTATGTTGATCGATTTAAATATTATATATTTATTTTTTTAATAATTTGGTTATTACTCCAACTTATAAAAAGAGAAGGAGGTTTCCTGTAGATTTTTGATTGCCTTAGCCCCCTCAACCTCATGACCCCACATGATTATAATGTAATGTTAGTAATTATTGATTATGATTGGTTTTGAAACAATCACTGTGTTTATGGACAGTTTCTTAAATTTATTGTCAGGAATAGTTTGTCATGTTTTAATGAAAATGGTGGAATCATTTTTAGAACTTTTCCTCATTTATGGCCTGTTAATATATTTCATTAACAATTACTAGTTGTTATATGTAATTATATTGCTTTAATTATGATTAGCCTAAGAAAAAAGAAAATGACAGGACTGGCCATCGAGCCCTATTTTTATTTTGGTAATAATTACTACAACATTGGGATTATATACTATAGCTAGGAATTATTAATATATAGTAGCTATATGTTGACTATTGAAATATTTTATACAAGTAATGCTGTAGGGCAAACTAACTCTTGAAAAAGTTTAAACTCAACAACTACATTGTACTCAATTTTAAAATATTTCGCTCCAGTGATGTTTTCCTGAGGCCCATGACAGAGTAGCTATAGAGATTTCATATTGGCTCTTCCTTGGTATAACAGTACAGGAACAGATATCAAGAGGTCCCAGTTCTGAGGTCTCATTCTACCGCTATCTGGTTTCTCTGCTAATAATTATTAATGTACATCAATAATTAGGAATTTCCTGGTAATACAGTTTCTCTTTCACATTTGCTATACCTTCACCTTCTTCCTCCATTGGGTCATGTCATAGGCTTTTTCTGTCTCCCATTTCATAATGGTTTATGTTATTGACTATCCTCTATTTGAAAAAACTTTGCCATACCATTAAAGTTTTTTCTTAGTCATTTTAATGAGAATGTACATTGTTATCCCTATGCAATCTCTTATCTGTTCATTACATATTCTTTCTAGGCCAGATTTATAAGTGGGTCTTCACTAATATTTAATTTTTTGAACAGTTGTCCTCTTCCTATCTCTAAATACAGGTGCCGAGGACTCACAGCTATATAAAGCAATACTTTCTGCTGATGTGTATCAGCCGATTATTAAACGGTAAAGTGTTAATGATCAGCAACTCTTACAAAAGCATATTCGCTTGATCTGAACCTGGTTGTGGTGGTAGATCCTCTTTATCATTTGTATAATGGCTTCTTCACTCATGTTGGCAATCCTCAATTTGCTAAGGATTTTTTTCTTCCCTGACTGCGGCTTGAGAATTTTCAGGAGTTAGTGAAACAGAACTGTTTTTTTTTATAAAATAAGTCATTTCTACTGTCTTCCCACACTTAAAATGTTTTTATATACAAGTGCTAAAGTTAGCTCTTGCCATTGTAATCCATACTTAGGAAGTGTCTGATATATTATTCATAATATAAATATATGAATGAATACCTGAGGGGGCAGACACCCTTCCTAGCACCACTAGTGAGGTTGGGTTCCCCTAACCCCATGTGAGATAGGAGGGTCCATGTAAAAATAAATGAAAGCAATCGATATTAATGTTGAATGCATAATTTTCAAACTTGCTGAATAGTGACACTCCTGACACTGTTTATGTCCATGCTCTCCCCATCAGCTGATAAATGACAAAACCCGATGACATTTAACCCCAAGTTTAGTAAAATAGTATAGATATCTGTGTAACCATCTAGAGGCTTGTGGAAGAAAATAGAACTCGGTCTCAGTAAAACATTCTGGACGTTTATTGAAATGATTAGGACTCTGAGAACCATTTGGACTTATTTTAGATTACCCTCACATCTTCTTTTACTTAAATTACTATCTCCAATTATTTTACTTCAGAACCTTGACTCTGAAACTTTTCAATGACACTAGGCTGTTTGTAAAGAAGATGGTAGGTGATTGTCTTAACAGGGAATGGAATGGGTCAAACAATTTTTTTCCCATGATACCACTTATGCTCCCTGACAGATCACTCTTTTAAATTTAAGAAATTGCAATATCCTGTGTGTCCTCCATGCTCGATCATGATCAGCAAGTCACAGACAGGGACGGTCTATTAAGCCCAGTGGATTTTAGATCACCATGTTTTTCCTGTTGGCAACTTTATGTTGCTTGTTCAAGAGTGAGTTTGCCCAAAATTTCATTTATTCTTGCTCCTAGAAATCCTTAGATTTTCCATTAACAAAAAGGCTATGATTCATCACATTAATTCTTTTAGGAGTTGGGTAGTAAACAAACTTGAAGCTGGGCACAATGAAAATAGCTTTAGTAATTTAAGATTTCAATCATCATATTTCAAAGGAGTGGAATATACTATAAAAATTTCAGATTCATTATGACTTAATACTGCTTACAGACATACAAACTGGTTGAAGATTACTGTGCCATACCTGATTATGAGTAATGCTTATCCTTTTGGGCTCAGGCAATAATCTGGTCAAAATATAATTTATATATATTATATTGATATGTTGGATTTAAGCAGCCTTTTATAGAGCAGCTATAAAATAAAAATTAACTCTACCTGGTGAGATACAAACTCTCTTTGTTCTGGCTCATGAGTGAATGATACACTCCCAAAAGCTTAGGCACTGGGGCTGTAATATGATATTTTCTAATCATCATGTAACAAATATTTACCAAAGTTGTAAATCTCTTCAACTATTGCTGTAAATATTTCTTTCAGGTTACAAACGATAATGAAGATGAAGAAGGAGGGGAAGAGGAAGAAGGAGGTGAAGAGGAAGACGAAGAAGAAGAAAGAGAAAGTATTGAAGATGATAATAAGTACAACAATGGCGAGAATTCTTAAACTTCTATTTAATTTAACATTTTCTTTGTAATTATTTTCAGGATAAATACTAATTCGTGTATATATATGTATGTTTAACTTATCTATGTAAATAAATAATTTGCATTTTTATTATTTTGATTTTAATTAGCGTAAAATCCTTCATTTCCTCTTTCATAGCTAGGAATTTATATTATATATCATATTTATCTATGATTATATAATAAAAAATAAACTGTTTATGGGTTTATTTATGTGAAACTTTTTTATATTCAATTAATGTTAACTATAAATGAGATTATAACAAAATAATATTGCCTGGCATAACTTTTAAAATATAAAGCAATATACTGTTTAAATGCATATTATGAAACAAGCTCAAATAAAAATTAATTCTTGTACATTGAATACTTCATGGTATATGGTGTTTAAAACTATGTACTATATTTTTTTAAATGTCATGATTATTTAGAATTTAATGTTTTGGGAGAAATATAAACGTTATATTGATATTATAAAAAAAATATGTTGTGTTCACTTGTAAATTTAAAATTCAATTTTTCATCTGCATAATTAATTGAATAGGCTTTTATTTATGACAAGGTATTAATATTTCTTTTAAACAAGTATCCACCTAATGTCAATCAACAATTGATTTACAAAAATGAATATTGCTGTTTGCAATCATTAAATTTTATTAATTTTAAATATTGGTTATATTTATTTTTTCGTGAATTGTGTTGTATAATTATGCCTTATTTGATATATAATTTAAAAACAATGAATTTGGGTTGAATCAAATTGGGCTTGCTTGTTCAATGTGTGTTTAATATGATATGTATCCTAAGAGAATGTATTAAAATAATGCTTAGTTTTTAAGTCTTATATTTTATTAATGATTTGAAATTACTTTCTTTAATTGTAATGGGAAAATTCTGAAAAATTATCTGTTCTGGAAGCTGATTGGTTGAAACCCCTCCCCACTCGTGACGTCACAATCTCGTTCCTAGGAGCTGATGTGGCTTGTAGCCATATTGAATCAAGTGTACGCCGTGAACAGAGTAGGGAAGCTGAGGCAATATCCAGGTTGACCAAAAAATAGAGAAGAATGATTAATTATCTAATTTATAATCACTAAGCCAATCTCTCTAATACTCTTACGCACTTAAAACAAAACAAATTAGTGTAATTACAGCTCAAAAAAAGTGTTTCAGTAAGACAGTATTCTTCTGATTTTTGTCCCCGGGCTCTGTCGTTCGGAGTGGACAGATAATGGCCCTTAAAAGTGAAACTGCATCGCCTCCAAACGGCATGGTTAATGTTATCAACCAAGAAAGGTGCAGTAACTTTTATAGTATTTTAGGGGATGTACATTTTCTATTTCCTCTAGTTATATATTATTTTTATTTCCTCACTTGAATGATGTTAGTTTAAAACGTTTATTAAATGTATGAAACCTACATCATTCGAGTACTTAACAAACCTATTTTTATTTATTTTAATTTAATTTTGGTTTTATTTATTTTCGGCGTAAATGTTCAAAGGGTGATTGGCTTGGTGGGCTATATCTAACAATACAACATTATAACAGCAAACAAGTGTTCCTGTATAATTTTCATTTTTCTTACTACATATTTTGGACGTGAAATGAAGGTAGGAGATAAATACTTTTAAATTGCCTATAAATGAGAGTAATACAGTCCAATCGGTTACTTAGTCTCATTGCGTCTAGCATGTTTATATAACAATTTTCTTCTCCGAGACAGCCATCTTGCCATGCCTTTCTCTACCTAAAAATAGGACTTGTACGTCATATAGCTGCCGGGATAAGCAACCGACGTAGTTACGTTTAATCATTAAGTACATATTTGCTTGGCCTGATTACCTAACACTGTTAGGTTAAAATTTAAACCTCTATTGAACTTCCAAAGAATTATTCCGTAAATGAATTGATCTTTTTTTTTTTTTGTTGATAAAGGGTGAATTAATTCCTTTTTATTTATTTAGCATTATTAGAGTTACATTAATAGTATTAGTTTTTTTTTTTGTAGAAAATTTGGTTCCCTATTTATTTCCCTACTGCTTTCCATTTAGCGACGAAGAACCCTATTAAAAAAAAGATAGCCTTTCATTTGACAGAGATCCATAGGAACCAGCAAGGATTGAGGGCGTCGACCGCATTAGTCAACAGGGTCGCTTTGTTCCTACAAAGAAGGATCAGATCGGCCATACAGCAAGCAAGCTACATTCATCCAATTATGCGCTTATCCCGTTTGGTTTTAGTTCATATTTCGCTAATCATGTCAATCATAGATGAGATATTAATATTGGCTAGTCTATCGCGTATCAGGCAGTATTGTGACTTTGTTTTGTTCGATTTTTTGTGGTAGGTGGTGGCTACCGGTTGTGATTGAATATAACTTAATTAAATTGACCCACTTAGAAAACTTTACCTCATACTTTTATTTTTCATATTTTGTTTCGGTTCGACTAATATATTTCATTTATTTATTAGACTTCTTCCTTATTTATTTATTTATTATTTTGTATCATAAGTAGTAATACTTCTTATCTTTTTGCATTGCCTTGTCTATTTCTCTATCTTATTTTTCATTTATTTAATTATTTAAATTTATTTTATTTTATTTATGTTTGTGAATTTGCAATCATTGCCTTAGCAAATTAGTTCAAATATTTAAAATAAAAAAAAATATTATACATAATTGTTGAGATTTAAAAAAAAGTACAGCCCTTCTGGATTGTGATTTTAATTAAATAATACTCCCTGATATGATTGTGTTCGTTGGTAAACAAAATTTTAAAAATAGAGAGAGAGAAAGGAAAAGAAGCCTTATGTAAGCTTAAGGGAGGAAGGGAATGGAGGGGGGAAATATAATTATGGACTAGTCCGAACATCCCTCCTTACACTTACATCAGCTAAAAGACATCCCTTACAAAAAAAAAAAAAAAAAATGGTTTCCTCCTAACAGGCGGAATTAACTCGAAATCAGGCTGAAGTTCCTATTATAGAGGATTAACTATACCTAATTTGCAAATATTTACAGTATTTAAATAAACTATTAAGCAATAATTGATTCGTTGTAAATATGAGCCCTATGAAGTTTATTCAACCTAGTGATCACCATCACTGACTCTATTGAGTGAGAAAAACAAAGAAAAGCATTGGTGAACTACTGCGGAGAGAGCAAGCGGGATGGAGGGTTGCACGGAGCAGCTCATAATTGCTGGATCCGTTCCCTCCCCCCTACCACCGCGGATGGCCACAGCGTCGTCATCCTTGCGTTATATCCCCACTTTGTAGAAAGTGTTCACGAGCCAGCCTTCTCGGCTCTTTCTAGTCGTAATCCAGCCTGTGTTAACTTCCTCTCTCCGGGAACGTGGTATATTCATTCCATCTCGTTCCTTGTAGTGATGGGTCCACTACTACTGGTTGAACTAAACGACTTGTTGCTTCAGTCGCTCGCGGATTCAGTAAGAACCCATTCTCAAATATTACCTCTTTACGCTGGTTCATGGTTCGCCCATTCGGCTCTTTCTGGTAGAAATCAAGCTGTCGCTTACTTCTGTAATAGAACAAAATGTTCCTTCTAGTGACAGACCTACAACTGTCATACTTGTCGCTTCAACCGCTCGCGAATCCAGTTAGAATTCTCAAGTACGGCCACCTCCTCGCGAGTCAATGAACTCGCGTCTTTGTAGAGTAAGATCAACTTCTTTATGCAGGAAAATAGACATTTTGGAAAATTCACAAGCCATCACATAATTAGTTAAATCTGCTCTGTCTGCTCACTATGTTCGTATCCTGACGAACACTCTTGATGCATTTTTGTAAGCATTGTCGCTCCATGGTAGGAAAATAATTCGATAAAGTTGTCCTTTGAAGTTTACTCATAAATTTAGTGTGACAGTGGTCAAATGAAAAAAAATCAACTGGCAAATGAGAATATTTAAAAAAATAAAACAAATTTTTCAACACATTAAGTGCTCAGCAGGGCACGGAAGTCACTATTTGTAAATCTGTATCTGAAATGGGCCTTATTGGAGCATTCAGAAACGAAATTAGCTAAAATAAGAAATATTGTTTTTCTACTATCGAGTATGATTTTTTTGGTGTAACTACCTAGAGATTACAAAGTACTGTTTTCAAATTATCCTTACTATTTTCGGCTGTTAGATTATCATACATGATCTCTAGCAGTATCCCGAAAAATAATAGAATTACAGTCGCAGTATTTAAATAATTGATCCTTCGATGCAACCACCATTCATAAAAAATATATATATTTTAATTCAAATGAGTCGATAGCCACTGGGCACGACTCTGTTGACTTTTGGACTCAAGATCACCAGTGCATACGTTTACATCATTTGGATATCTTATCAATCATACGTTGATCAGTAATATAGCTCGATAATTTCATAAGATTTTACGCTTGAATTTAGTTAGCGTCGTAATAAACGTACTGTATTGGAATAAAAAAGTTGTCAGGTGTAAGTAGCTGTCGACCTCAACTCAACTGAGCTCGTATCCCAAATGACGCAGGGTCACTTGTTGCTCTTCGGGGAGCTATTGCTCGAGGTGTAGTGGTTGTGAGTTTTTTTGGCCTCGTGTACTGCCACAAGAGCCAGAAAGGGGAGAGACAACCAATCCTGGGTTATCCACCTCTTATGTTTAGATTGGTCTTGTGCTAATTCATTCCTTGTCCTTGCCGATATCTATTCTTCGTTATGCTTAAATGTAGCCTTTATATACGATTTCACCATTACTTTCAGATAAAAATTGTAATCTAAACCTTGAACTGAAAATTGTCATAAATAGGTTTTTATTGTTCGGAATTTTTTAGTTGAGGGATGATTAGACTCTTCTTGATGGAAAGTAGGTAGCAATGCGCCCTTGACGCAGTTCGATACTAGACACTCGTTCAACCCTTGTGTAGTGTTCACCTTTGTTGTCCTATCTCATTAAATTAGTTGGGGGGGGGGCTCATTGAAACGGTTACTAGGGCTGACAATCATTTCAGAATAGTTATTTGTACTCTGAAAAGGTACGGAAAAGGGATAATTTGGGAGATTCTTTCTGATACGAAATTTTTCGTTATAAAAAAAATAAAATCTGTTTATTTATTGGAAATAAATACTACTTGTTAAACCATCGTTCCAGCTGCTATAAGAAGAAGAAAATAATTGGTTACTTTAGATTTCATTATTAGCACCCATTTTTTTGGAAAAATGGGAATGCTAAATTTATTCCTGAAGGAAACTGCCGCCAGGAAACAAATTCTACTTCTCCCTGGCGGGAATCAAACCAGTCATGTCCTAGCTAGCTTAGTCAACTGTATAAGAACTATTTGTAAATTCTCTTATGAAACATCTTCGTGAGTAGAATCGATCAGTCTATTTTTAAATGGACCTATCTTGAACGAGGAAATCTTTACTTTACAGGATGCTCGAATAACAGCATCAGCGTTGAGCTTTTTGAAAATGTGTGCATTTTCAATAATTAACTGTGATCATTTAATACTTTTTAACTCCATCGTTTCCGTAAAAACATAAACCAACTGTAGTCTACCTAAAATCAGAATTGTCTTTCGACTTCAGTTGTTTTGGTGTAAGTTTCAACATCGGCCCCTTGATTTGGTTCATGTACACAATCTATGGGTAGAGATTAGTAGTTATTGCTTCACGTAATATCTAATCTCAAGTGCAATATTAGATAATCATTTAACGGTGTTTGAGTAAAAGCTATTTTTATTACTAATTATTAGTTCTGGTCAGTAATTCCGCTGGTTTCATAATTATTGGCTAAAAAAAGTGTCAAGGAAGTTACCGCCATTTTTCGTTTTGACTAGTTGACCAAACTGGAGGATGAAAATTCGACCATTTCATTCTTTTGCGGTATACCTTCTGGTCTGCTTCACAAAATTCCTATAGTAATCATTCTATTTGGAAACTTTTACCCTTAAATCAAAATTTCAAAAAAATTAAATCAGACCAAGGGGGGATAGGACAATAAAAAAACATTTTAGGTTGTATTTCAATTTAGAATTTTTTTTTCTCAAAAATAATCAAAATACTTAAAATTCTTTTTACCTTGCTCAGTTTAAAAGTTATTTTTTTTATATCCTGGATTCGATTTTTTTTTCTGAAATGTGTATTTATATATCAGCCCCCTACAGTGATCATTCCCACTTACTTTCTAAAGAGTCAGTTATTAATGAGTATACAATTAAATAGGAATAGAAAAATAGAGTAACCTCATACTGGTTAAAATGTACAAAGGCTTTATTCAGTGTGTTTTCTCAGAAAAAGTAGGGTATTGATAGCTAAGGAGTTACGTAAACTCCCAAACCAATCTAAGAAATGCTCAATGAAGCATACAAAAAACAACTTTCAACCTTATTTTTTACCTTTATTCAGAAAAAAAAAAACAGTAAACCATGTACAAATTCAAAAGATACGGTATCTCTAATTTGTAGACCAGCTATTAAAACATAAACTAGGAGAAGGATCCTTTTTCGTTAAAAAATTAGAAAAACTACCAGAGGATAGCAAAAAAAAAACTTAATTCTAATCGTACTCGCTTATTTATATTGTCATAAACATCAATTATAATCTCAATGACTAGCATCACAATCGCTTTTATAATTTTCTGCTTGCATATTTAAATTTATAATTAATAAATATTGAATAACTCGTCATCTTAAATATTATTGGTGGCCACCGATCATTCGCGTCTATGCATATTACTTTATATTTTCCTGTTCGATTGACAATTTTGAAGTTATATAACAACTTTGATTATCCTTGTTAACTCTGCTCGGATGGCAAGATGTTATGTCATTTATTCTAACAAAAAGATTTTTTCACATTACAGTACTATAAACATATAACAGTCTATAAGTACTATAAAAAGTACTATAACTATCATTGGTATTACGTTCACTCGATTAAAACAAATTTGTGATTTTTCACAACACTATAGTGCTTATAGACTGGAATATGAAAAAACATATCTATTAGGAAAAGGGACGTATAAAATTTTGCCACCTCAGTACAAAGCTATTGGTGAAATAAATCACGCTAAAACCGGTAAAAAAAAAAAAAATGTTTTGAGGGATGACAATAGAAATTGCCCATCGTATTTTGTTAATATTTTGAGATATTAAAGTTTTAAAACGGGCTCTTTTTGGAGAAAATTACCTATTATAACTACATGAAAATACCTATACTACCCAATCATATGATTATGATCTTGGAGGCCGACTAGCCTAGGTGTCATGTCAGACTGACGAGACATCGCGTGTTTCTAAACACTGATTTAACAAAATTTTTGTCAGTGACAAAATATAAAAATATGTTGAATGATTTAAAAAAAAAATAGCTATTGATCCTTTCAGACACTATATGTAACATGTGTCCACATTGGGAATTCGAGCAGCGTGACAGTATCAGAATCTGATGGGAGCATTAACAATCTCTTTTTTTTGAAATTTTTGTGTTCCATACTTGGGTTAATTTGTTACATTCATCGTTTTGGAAGTTATTTTGAGCTTTTTGCAAAACTCCGCTAAATGGCCGCTAATCTTCACAGTCATGACTTTTCTGCATTGTCGAGACTTCAAAGAATAAATATTGATAGCAATAAACTTTATTAATTTCATTTATGGTGGATTTATTTTGTTCTTTTCAAACAAACGATGTTTATTTTTATTTATTTTTTAATGATCCTGCCAGGTACGATTCCTTCTTATTTTATTTCACTTGTAGATTCCTTATATCAGAAGTTAACCCGCCTTTCCTGACTTTAATTACCCTTAATATAAAATACTTTTTTAAAGACAAATAGGACATGAGAAAAGATAGTGTCGTAATTGAATTTTCAAAACGAATTTTGTACTTATAATTCGTCAAGTTAAACGAACCAAGTAATTAATTAACTAAAGGCTTTAATTATTTTTATGAAGGAGAAATATTTTGTCGTGGTTGGTCTAAATATCGTAAATTTCTATTTGAAATTGCCTTAGTCAAAAATGGTACTCACAATCGCCAAGACAAACAGATAGACTGGCGATCATAAAAACACAGGTTTTGAAAATTACCTGGAAAATTAATTAATTATATCTTCGTGTTGTATTGACTCAACTTGTAAATAAGTTCAGCTTTATCGTTACAAGTGGCTAATTAATCATTATAGTTAGACGAAAAAACAGATGTCCTCCTTCCAATTACTTCCTGTCCCAGCATTCCTGCACCACCCATCAAGAACACATTTCGATGTGGGATCGAGATGTGGTTAGAATCTTGCAAATTTAACTCCATAATCGGCAGCAGAATGTGCTCACAACGGTCTAAGATAAATTGTAGTCTTCATCTCCTAATGGAGCAGGCTGGTCTAATGGACATGTCTAAGGAGTTCTGGCAGGTGCGAACACTATATTTAGCAGCTGGACGGCTCGCAGAATGTTTTCTACGGGGGGGGGGTTGCTACACTTACAAACGTGTACGATGCATTCGTCGTCTTTCTTGACTTCATGTCCTGGGTTAGAGATCTCGAAAACTATTCTATCGATCTGAAGGCATATTCCATAACATCTCGTACTATGCAGGAACGGGAATAATTAAATTTGAAACTGGTGCTGTTTGTTCTCACTGCAATTTCAGATTTATCGAAAACGAATTTATTATATAAATTCTGATTTTTATTCCATGGTTGAGGACTTAATAAAGATTATGATACAAAAAGAATTTGTAATACATTTCAAAAAATAAAGTTTTACGAGGCAACAGTATAAATGGTGTATTAGTATTGTATAAGTCCCTAAACCGGTTTTGGAGGTTTTTTACTATCAATATTAAAGCTATTTACAATTTTTTTGTTTGGGGAGGGGTGCTAAAAAGTAGATGTTTCGAGATCGAAGCATATAAAACTTAGTATTTTTCAACAAAAATACCCATTAGTTTTTTCACAATGATTTTTTTTTAACTGGCGTGAGGATTTCGCCCCTAAGTAAACATAATAACTCTCGATAAAGCTTTTTACCTACAATTTAGTTTATAATTGAACACCCTTATTTATCCCTACTTAAGGTTAGGGCAATTAGGATGAAAGTTATCTTCATATAAAACGCTTCTGAACTGTGGTACGTCTTTGGGAAAACGAGCCAGAATTTTCCCACTTTCAATTATTTTTTCAGTACTCTCCATTATTGCTTATTAACCAAAAAGTAATCAGCATATATAAGCGTTTGTAATACACTTTTAAATTTTCAGATCTAATGAGTTTTTTTATGGCCCTGAATTCGAGTACATCCTCCACGTGAGGGGTCAGTAAAGATGAGACTATGTCATTTTTTAATGACTTTTCGACGATTCATTTTAATTAATGAATTTTGACAGATTTTATACTAAACTAGAAGAGCTGTCAATTATTCCTAATCAGTTACTTATAACACCTTGGTCTATTTTGTTACATATTAGTTTCGGTCTTTTTGGTGTAAGTAGACAGATTAATTGGGGTATAAAAAGACAGTTAGACACGTGGATAGTTGATAGTTTTATCTTAGTAAAGGTAAAGATAGCTTACTCACTCGCTCGTACCAGACACGTCTTAGTAATAGTAATGCAGACAAGCAGGAAAAGTAAGTTTTTAGCAGTCTTAACGAACGTGGTGACTATAAAATCTGTTTCGGGGCAATTTCTGTCCACCGTTCATAGGCACTACGTATACACCTTCCTTTTGAGATAAATATTTTTGGTTTATTTATCAACATAACGCAAAATCAGTGATTGTTTTACTTCAACATAGAGTAGGAGATTTTCTACCGCTGATTTCGTAAGATTTGCAATATAAGTCAGTTCATGGATCGTTTTCGGTCTCCTTAGGTGGAATTAGTTGACCTATAAATCCCTCAATATGATTCCAACTAGGCTGTCTACTATGAACTTGCTACCTCACAGGACTAACCCTTGATCGCAGAAGTGGTCATCGCTTGCTTTTCTAAAATTTCCTCAAAGTACCGCAGAGCAATAAGAGCAGCTTCGCAGATTCAAAGATCGGTTCAAGGAATGCCGCAGGTGGCCCTCCCCAGAACAATAATGACCTTCAAAGGCAATATGTTCCAATGAGTTGAGTTGAATCGCACCTGCGGATGTAGCAATTGACCCAGGAATTGTCTCTTCCTCGCCGTGATTCATAATTTCAATTATTAAAAACCGCTAAGTTCCTCTAAATAAGAAAAAATGTTTGTAGTTGATTAAATCGCGAATCATTCATTAAGAGGAAGTGAGTGAAGAGTTCAATAAGAGAAAATGACAATTTCAGCATTAGAAGTTACAAATCGTACCTTATCCTACAAAATTAGTCTGCTGCCTCGTTTGTTATTGGATTCCATTTCATAAAAACTAGGCAATGCCAACTAGAAGTAATTTTTTTAAAAAGGTACATGGTATCAACGTTCTAGGCTCTTATATAGTTTATCTTATCACATTAAAGCCCATTATAGACTTCTGAAGAGCAATGAGTAATAAGAAGGGAATTAAACTAAAAAATTGTATGTTAATCGAGAATAAGAGCTAAATTGCTCAGAACAGTTTCTGTTTCTGGATCTTATGTTAAAATTTGATAAGCGATACGAGTCCCGAAAACATGGCCAGGTACCGAAGAAAGGTATCTTCCTTTCACACTTGATCACAGTATTTTCGAACTGAGCTGTGCTCATATTTCTCCAAGTTCTCCCCTTGGTAACGTTTTTGATCATTTCGCTTAAGATTACCCAGTAGCGCCAGTGGCCGCATTTCTGTCTTTTACAGGTACCCTTTACAAGATCTTGCAAATACGTGCCTTCTAGGAATGAAAATTTGAGGATGAACCTTACATACCAGAGAAGTGATAATTTATTGGCCAAAAGTTCTTTTATTGGCAGTAGAGAATGTCTATACATCCAGGTCTTGTTGAAATGTGTGTTCCATGGATTGTCATATAGGTTACTAAAATAAGAAAAATTACGAATATATTCTGGTTATTAGTTTAGAAGTGTTTAGAAAATAACTAGTGGTTTTCCTCAAATAGAGGAAAAAGTGCCATTACGTATTTTCCCCTTACTCTACACTTAATAATTTAGTTCTCCTTATATCCTAATCCAATCGTTTTTAAAGATACCGTGGAAAATCAATACGGATGAAAATCTCAGGCGTCAATTGTCAGAGTAATTATAAACCTTACGGTCTTACGAAAACTTCATTGATGTTTGAAAAAATTTTGGCTTTAAGATTTATGGATTACTGCAGTGCTAATTGGATGGAAAATTATGCACAAAATTTTGGATTTTCCAAGTTTTGTGGTCTTTTAAATAATCAGTTTCCCGTTCTGTCCCTTCTCTTCATTCTACGATTTGGTCCCGAAAGTAATCGAATGAAGTCCATTGGCAAGCCTGTTGGCTTAAGGTATTTCACCTCTATGGGCATTCCTGAAATTTCAATTCCCATCTACTATGGCCTCGGATGGTTTAATGATCAAACGACCTCTTCTGGAATTAACTTTAAACTATCTCTGGATGTTTTGTTTTCATTACCCTAGGTAGCAAAAAAAGTAACTTGATCCAAACAGCAAGCAGGTAAAAAGTTCATTGTCTCTACCTAATAACGATTAGGCAGTAGAATGAAAAAAAAAGTATGTGACAATGTTTTATTACTTGTAGTCTTGGCCTTTTGAAGATATCGCCGTATATTGTTAAATGTGTCGTCAATGGAAGAAAGCCCATGAAATTTAACGGCCATGTTTATCATTTGTTTACTACCATCTGCTTGTTAGGTACTTCCTCGTCTTTTGCATTTAATTTAAATAAAACAAATGTATATCGTCTCCTTAGGGCGTGAAACATAGAAAATATTATATGCTGTCAATTTAGTATCAAAACAAACTTTAATGATAGTTGTAGGTTTTGTTAAATCTTTACGATATGCGAGTAGTTAAGGAATAAATACATTTTTTCTAGTGAAATACTCAATTGAGTTTCTTGTTTTCAATGAGGAAATTTTTTTATCGATTGCAGTTAACTCTGGTTCCTAATGTTTCTAATTAACCTTTCAATATAGCTACCATTTGCATAAACTATTCGGAAAGCAATGCTATAGTTAGCATATAATTGTGTTTACCAGATCCACTTATCATTGTTTACGTTAAGATAGTCATTGTAGATAACAATGCAGTCATGATCTGCTTATGCTTTATAGTTCATAGTGTCTGGGAAAAGTATTGTAAATACCTCTTTAATGACCAGCCATTTTGATTATTTCACTTTTGGGCTCTGAAAAGAAATATCATGGATTTAAGCTTGAAATCAGAATTGTTGTTAGAAATGTATTGTTAGTTTTGATTGACAGTAAATAATCAACAATAATAATTGGATTAAATAATAACCAAGGAAGTAAACAACGTTCTAAAATATTGACTGATAAATTGGTAAACAAAACACTAATGATTTGTTTTTTTCATCGCCTTTAGGTGAGGAGGATTACCGAAAGTACTCTTCTGTACCTGAAAAGTAGTTTTGTTTTGTTTGCTGATACCGCGTCCAATTACTCATCTTACCCAACCCTCTCTCCTTTAGAACCATATCTGTGATGGGATTTCTTGACTATTAATAGAAGTCACTTGTTCTTATTTATTTACAGGGATTACAGTTTCAATCACAAGGGACGTTGTTGACCAAAACCCTTATTTCGGATTCCTATTCTCTTCGATTGTTGATTCACTGCATTGCTTATTCCCATTTCTCATTGCTCATCTATAATTTTTCTAGCACCTATATTTCAGCAATTAATAAGTGGATGAATTAGTTTCTATTTCCCTTTTGTTCAATTTTTGTTGCTGATTTCTAGCCAGTATGCTAGAGAGAAATGAAAGTAAACATAATAAAATTTGAATTGAAAGAAGCTAAATTTCTTGATGCAGTGCAGATTATTTAAGCTTCTAATATTCATTATATTATTCATATCAATTTTAATGTCTTACAGAATTTCGGAAATGTCAGTATGTACTGTGCATTCACTACGTCAGGCATCAAACACGTTTGAAGGTTAGAAAATAATGAATCAATTGTGTCACATTACCCTTCATTAAAAGGCTTCTCACTGACTTTATTAGCTCCAAGTAGTGACGATAAAGTGCTGCTATTGATAGGCTGCCAATACAGAACGGGTCATTCATAGTGATTATATTTCATTCAGCCTATGCTGTATCGTAATTATTAGTCTACTCATATTGCCTTCTTTTAAGACTATTCTTTGGATTCCGTTTTCACTTGTTCGAAATGGTTAAAACCGGGCGTGAATCACTAAAGTGGGTATTATTGATACACTTTATTTATACGGATTAACAAAATTAATTACATTCCGTTCACACTATTTGGCATTTTAAAGAGAAATTAATTTTATTGTAATTAATTTCCTTAATCCGTATTAAATGTATTAATAATACCCACTTTCGTGATTCACGCCCCGTTGGTGCGAAATTTCCAAACATGTTTAGGAATTTTAAACAGAAATCATCACATCACACAGAGGCCACATACTTTTTTAATGAAATCCTAAACATATAATTGTGAGCGTATGCATACTTCCAATAAAAAATATCTTTTATGGGATAGTCAAGTGCTGTAGTGATTAGTTTAACTGCTACTTTACATGAAGGGTCGGCTTTGTTGAAAACCCTATACGGGTAGTAGATTTATCATACGTATACGTAGCACTGCTGCGTATACCTAGCATACGTAGGTGGGGCACAAACCCAGTTCAGAAGAAATATAATTAAAAATCATTACTTGTATATCTTGCACTGGGTTATATCCCTTCATGACCTGCGATCTTAAAGGTGAGATAGGGAGTAAGAATGTCCTACTTTTCTGTTTTCAGCTTTCTCTTCCAGCTTTATATCCAGACCACAAAAACTATGATACTTATTGATTCAGTTGGCATTGTTTAAGTTCAGTCTCATACTTTCTGACGGATTAAATTATTGAATAAATCTTATTCAATAAAATTAGATCGTATTGAATTGAAATAATTGATCTCGCCTTAAAAAATCGTAACCGCCATCTGTGAAAACTAAGTATTCGATCGAATTTTTTTTTTCTGAGGGAGGGGGCTTAAAATGTCGGTTCACTTATTCAGGTGGGCTATCTTTCTAAGAATTATTTACGAAAATGAAGTAATAAATTAGTGATTAATTAGTAATTATAATCGAGTGGTTTCAAGAAGGAATTACTGTAAACACTGCAGAAAAATGTGAGCCCTGTCCACCACTTAAAAAAATAATGACGAATTTCATCACTGGTATATTAATCACGACGAATTAAAATTATTTTAGTTTTTGGTTTGCTTTTGATATGGTTATGGGCATAATCCTCATCTTGTCACTGCTAAGGTTGCGTGGCAACTTACTTGATCATAGTAAATACTGTTGTTATAATCTTGAATATATTGCTTAATAGCTAAAATTCGGTAGGACAACAGTTGGAAAAACCGTAGACTTTTTTCACGTTTTTTTTTAATGTGAACACGAAAATGATGTTGGATTTTCATCATATTTATTTAATAATACAATGTAGGATGATGCACCAGATGGTTTTTTTTTTGTTTTTTTTCAAACCCCTTCATTTTATATACACAAAGTTAGTTAAAGATTCCACAATATGGAATATAGCATTTAAATATTTCCAGATAACAAAACAAGAAATTAACTACTTAAAAAAAAGTTTCACAATTACTATCACCAGGTGTTTTAGTCCAAAATCCTTTCATTTGATTTGTTTGGTATCCTTGGCTGTGGATGACTCAAACATAACTTGAAGAAATGGGAAACACTTAAAATTATTAAATTTAATGAAAACCTAAAATTGGCACATACAAAAATTTTCTATTGTTGTCTCATACAAAATTTTATTGATGAATTTACTTACTTATGTTTTCGCCTTCTTTAATTGATTTCTAACCTTAAAAAAAATTTGCATTTGACCTTAAGGGTTAAATAGTCAGTGGTACCGAGATGTCGTTTATTTTATTTGTTATTGTTTCCATATGCATTCATTAACATACATAATACATACAAGCGTGATCCAGGGTATTTTAGAATATTCCTTTTAGAATTTTAGGTAGATAGGATCGTTTTTTCTTCTGGGAAAACTCATTTGTGTCAGCAATTACTCTGACATGAATACGCCATTGTATACTCTACAGCTAGAGCGACCTGGTTGGTAACGAGTGAAAGTCAATAAATAATAAGATGGCATGGAAATTCCTAAGTTTCTTGTGCCTTATTTCTTAGATCTGTTCGGCGGACTGGTCGTTCAAGGTCGTCCCGGCCGAGGAGATAAGGGGGATCCCCCAAGGGTAGGGATTTAGCCTCATTTTGTACGCATTAGCTACCTACTATGTGCCGTGCCCCTTCATAACTAGTTAACTCGACGGCGACCTTGCTTTCTATAGATCCGGACTGTGGCTTGTGTCCTATTGATTTGTAGCTCGCATGACAACATTTATGATTATAATTGTACTTTTAGAAATATTTATTAGTTGATCTGATTCCGCGAAAAAATGACATAGAAAGTAGAGAAACAATGTAGAGGGATACTTACTGGGATTCTTAAAAGTTTTTTTTTTTTATTTATGTAGCTCGCATGACAACATTTATGATTATAATTGTACTTTTAGAAATATTTATTAGTTAATCTGATTCCGCGAAAAACTGACATAGAAAGTAGAGAAACAATGTAGAGGGATACTTACTGGGATTCTTAAAAGTTTTTTTTTTTATATATATAAATTTTCATCCATGAACATTTCATTTTAACTGTTGGACAGTCTTGGTAACTGAATAATAGATTTGAAAAAAACTGTAAATAGCTAAAAAGGTAACATATTAACATAGAGTATCTTTGAAATTCTTATCGCCGTTTTTTTTACCGTCTCTAATATCATTATTGACCATGAAAACACAGAACTGGAAACCTTAAATAACTTCTTATCACGGACTATTTTTGACCCAAACTACTTCATTTCATATGTTAAATTACTAAAATATTAATATGGAAAGCTCTATTGAAACCTGGATTTCTACCGTTGGCTTTCGCATATTATTCTTTGGGTTACCCTCAACGATCTGGAAAAAATCTGTAGTTCGGAGGGGGATCTGACATACCTTTGAATCATTAAGTTGATAAAGCATAAAAATCATAGAGAAGCGGATTAGCTGATAAATACTCGGCCTTTTTTATTTTTTTAATTACTTCAGTTCATTATATGTTTACGATAACATATGGAGCGAATTCCGGGGTATTTAGAATAGCTGAAAGTACATTAAAATTTGAGGTAGATTACCTTAAGATAAATACCTTTAGAGTTTTACGAGCCCTATCGTTGGTCTAGTAGGCAGACGAAATACGATTTCACCGTATACGTTTGAAAGTGAACCCTCTCTCTCCGGGCTCTACAATAAAATCGCGGTGAATGACTCATTAATACGCTCTTCGATTCACAGCTTACTTTGTTCTCTCATGACCTAAGCGGAGCCGTGTTGGTTGCGTCAGTCATTCGTTTATCGTTTTGAATTATTCAAGGCGAACTAGAGTCTAATGGTTGAATCGATTTTTAAGGACGACTGTTGGCCGTTTAAAGCTTTAAGTCATTCTCATCATCATAGTTTGTCATTATTGTTTTTTTAGCTCAAAATCTAGTCTGTGAAATACTGCTAAATCCTTTTCTATTTAATTAGAGAAAAGTTTTGGATTTTATTGAGAATTTTCATTGCCTAATATTTTGTTTTACCAAGAGGTGGTCTGGTTGCGGATAGCTTGCGTCTCTTAGATACTTAATTAATTGGCTTAAACGTAATTAAATAAGCTATTTCTATCATCATTACCGACAAATAATCCAATGAAAATCAATTATAAATATAAAATAAGGATTATAATTTACAATATCTCAAAACAATATCTTTGAATTTTTTTTCGCACACTATATATATATATATATCAGTAGGCATAGGAATACTATCAAAATTTAAATCTAAAATAGCTTCTTTGTACCAATTCGAGAAACAACATTTTTTTTCGCTTATCTCCGGAACAGAATCTTAACCGAAACATATAATTCAGGGTTTATTGTAATATATTTATAATTCCCCCCCCCCTCCTCAAATCCCCTTACCAGAAATGACAAAACTTTTATTTACTATAGATTCTTAGGCGAATCTATTTACATACTACATTTTATATGTCCTGTACCATCGGTACACTCTAGAGGTCTGAATCGGTATAGAAGTTATATAATCAATACAAGTACAATGATACACAATGTACTTGGCTTCATTGACAAGACTCTACAAGGTGATAGGGCTCACCTTTTTGATCACAACAAAATAAAACTTAAAAACTAACTTACATACTAATTCTTAACCTAATTTTTCCCCGATAGTCTGTTGCCATCGTCCCTCGGGAGGGGTGGTGGGGTCATAGTGTTAAACACTGGATTTGTGAGGTGCTGCAACGCGTCGAAAAACTTGATGTGTCTCCGGTGGATGAACTCATCCACCGACGGCACATCAAGCAACGGGTGCAGGTCGGCGTTCTTTAACCTCTCGAGAGAGGTATGTCGGACCACTTTTCGCATGATCCCATTCTGGAAACGTTGGAGACTTGTGACTGTAGCGTCAGTCAAATGGGTAAATAGCGGGGCACCGTACAGCAGAGCTGGCCGGAGAATACATTTATAGATCATCAGTTATGGCTCTATTTCAGTTCACACGGGAATGTTTGAAAGTAAAGCCTTCCCCTTAGGGATCGGCAATAAACACATACGGACAGTAAATTTTTCATAAAACAACATTAACCTGAGCTTCTGCTTATGGTAAATGCGGAAGTGATTTTAAGAGGTGTTACTGTTTGGTTGCCTCTCTTAACAAACTACTATATGTATGAACTGTTTTCACAAACTATTTCCAAATATGTACTTCCTATTTAACGTAATTGATTATTTGAATCATTTCATTGATACACAGAAGGTCATTATTGATTTGTCCTAGAAACAAAGGTTTAACAAATCCAGTCAATTGTATTTAAGGCGTTTTAATAACGATTTGCAATTACAGTGTGGTTAAACCTCAATAAATAATACGTTTTGATCTGGCCAATTTGATACCCGAAAACATAGAACAATACTTTGTATTTTATTGCTAATTAATTGTTTTTTGTGGGGTTGCTGTCATTTTCAGAATCATTAGGGCACTGAATTGATGGGCTCTTGTGGGATATTTTTAATTATGGCTTAAAATAAATTACGAGGTAATTAATTTAATTTAAGTGCCTTGTTAATGTACTAAACATCGGTATAACTTTCCTGTTCGTGAATTTTGTACTAATTAATGTGATTAATAAGTCGGCAATTGGTAAATAACCCAGCGCTATAGAGAGCCCTCTATCTGTTTATTATATTATTCCTGGAAGGAAAACTTGTGTCATTCACTGGTGCCATTCTTTGCATGTAATAACTCTAGCGGTAAATATCATAAGTAAATTCAGATTCAGCATAAGCCCGGACTAGAAAAACCTGGTGGTTGTTGTTGGGGGAATTCATGACTTATATTTATAATGACTCATAAGTGGTTTTACTAAAATAAAATGTTTTCCAGATTTAAAAAAATAAATAAAATCCTCGGGTGTCTTTAGCAAATTTATTTAATTAATTTTCAAATCTTCGCCATAATTCCGGACAATAATTTTTGTCGCTAATTATTGGACTATTTGTCGCAGATTCAGAAGCAAAAGCATTTAAACATACAGGTATAATTTGTCACTTGATAAAATTACATGCTATTGTATAATAATTGGAAGTAATACTACTAACACGACCAGTACTAGTAGCTTTTGTACAAAACAATGTTTTGCCTTTTACATTTTTAGCCTACCTGAATGGTGGCGAAACGCTGATAGTGAAATAAATAAATTTTCTGGAGAGATCCCTAAGCTTCAAATTTGAAACATTTCCAAAAGCCCCACCCTTTGTTTGAAGTTTTAGTGCCACTCATTATCCCCCCCCCCCCATCCTTGGAATACTCCTAGCTGGAGTAAAAAAATCAAGGATGGACAGTAGAGAGCTGTTAAATGTTCACTGCCTGTTGTTATATTGTTTTTATTCGTAATCCCCCCTCCGCATGGTTTCTGTTACTACGTCCTCGGTGTAATTATGACATAGGGAACCCCCTCTGCGATTTGTGGTGAGTCATCAGAGCCAAAAGTCTATTAATCGTCTAAGCAAAATATGGCATATTCAAAATTTATATAATTATTTAGTTGCTTTTCTATTGGAAATATTTCTAGATTTCGATTTTACCCCCAGGCACTGATTAAGCTTGCTAAAGTCGGCGTCGAGTCTGGCCGGTCTGGTGATCAGCACGCATTTCTGTTTAATTTGCATACGTGTAATAATCATTGATTCTGTTGATCGTAACATTATTATATTGTTTATTTTGTTTTTCTTTAGACAATAATTTAGACAAAAATATAAAAAAATCCGCCAGGGGTGGTCCACCCTCATTGGCCCTCCCCAACTAGATTCTACGCTGTTGCATTTAAGCCAGAAAAAAAGGAAATGGATACGTATCCTTGGGAAGTAAGCTAATACAAAACGAAACCAAGCCAGAGTTGTTTACATTTCTGGCCCGTTTCTGCTTAATGTTTTTGACATTATCGAAAGGTGTTATTCGAACTTTTTCATATGCTTTATTCCAGGGTCATGGTGAAAAAGGTTTGTCAGTGCGACGTCATAATATTTATTTTATTTTTTCATTTCTGACCGAAGCATGAATGCAATTTGAGATGAAGAGTTAAAAAGGGATTTGGTAGGGAATTTGTTTTTGTCGGATTGAGAGTACTTCAGTCCTTCTTATTAGTAGCATTTAGGGGTCGAAAATCGGGACGCAATGAAGATGCACAAACGAAAAATCATACCAGTGCGGTGAAATGTCACTACTAATAATTATTGATACTATTTTTCACGTAATCGTAAAAATAATTGTTTTACCTAAATAATTCGCAGGTAGAACTGAACTGTAATACTGCTCAAGAGAGATATAGTATTACCGTTATATCTATAATATTTTTTCGTTATGATCGGCTCCTCTTCGCCTGGACCCCCAAAACTGGTGTTGAGTATTGATCCCAGTTCACCCCTGCCCTGGTCTAACTGAGAGCCATGTGACTGACTCCACGATACTACTGCGGCATCTCTTCATTCAATACGTGCACCAATGGATTTTCTTCTTTCATTGAAGTCTCTCGACATTTGGAAATTCGTAAATAATTCTAGGTGAGGAATCACGGTTTTATTATTTCTGTCAATAGTTAATTTAATTTAAACTGTAATCTTTAGACATAACCGCTCGAAATTCTATCAGAAAGCACAGAAGAGTTGGCACTTCGTCTCACCAGGCTCTTACGACCTGGTCATAAGTGCATTTATTTGTTCCCCCTTTGATCAATTGGAATTAGGGTGGTCCCGATACTGCCAGTTATATAGTTTTTCTTGGATTGATAATTACTATTAATAGTAAGATATTCACCAAAACAAAAATTGACCAAGTAAAAAAAATATATATTGAAATACCTAACATTTTTATATAATGATACCGAAATTAGGGGTCGTGTTGTGACCCCGCTGTCAGACTTCTCTGCACCGTGGTAAATTGCTCACGACTGTTTGGTAATTAGAGATCATATTGGGAAGATTCATACTCGTGCAAGCTATCCCAGTAGGCAGAGCACTCAACGTGATTTAGAAAAGTCCCGATACTTAGCGATTTATGCACTCAATTAAAACAACTTTATAGACATTATGAAATGTAAATTGATCTAGGCATATCGTATAATCCGTTCTATATTTTTGTTTGTTGAATCGTGTTTTGCTATCACAAAAAACAAAAAGATAATTATTATAATCATTGATTAAAATAGCGTAAAAATCAATAAAATAGTTCTGATGCTTTACTTAGATAACTATTTTCAATTTTTAGATTTCCCTTACTTTTCCCAACATAAAAAACATTCATAAAAAATGAACGAAATGTGAAATTGTATAAATGAACTAAGTCTCGTTTTTCTGAAGTTGGATTATAAAAATTTGATCCGTGTTTGGTGACGATCTGAACTGGGCTCCGTCCCGCCATTTATATATAGAATATTCTATTTCTGTTCCGTATTTGTTGGGATGTACTGAAACTTATTTTTGTACCGTATAAATAAATTTAACAGGAAAACGCGTGGGCTTTCCTTGAATTGACTTGAGGGTGATTTTACCCCTTTTCACTTATCAGCTCTTTGCTCATTAAGATTTTCTTCCTGATTCCAGGTATAATACTAAAAGTATGTAAGTTAATCAAGACTTCTAATGCGGCTAGCGTGTCAGGGTCATTAAAAAATCCATAAACGTAATTCATCTATTTTCTGAACCGAAAAGCTAATTAAATGGTGGTAATTTAGTTTTTGATTTTATTTGTGAATTTCGTTTTTTAGTTAGTGTTGCCTGATCTAACTTGCCACTAGAAGCAGAGACAAATAAAAAACTATTAAAGTAAGTTTTAAACAGTTTCTGTGACTTTAGAGGACTAGTCCTGATCATGGGTGGCAATATACTTTTTATTTGGCTAATATCAATCAATAATAAGCTTTAATGTTAGCGAAGTTAGGCCGAACATATCGACGACGATTCACTTTAACTAACATATTCCGAGGTGTTGTGGAATAAACTAATAAATTTTCTCTGTCGAATATGCATACTGATCGCCTTCGACATGTCCTGTGAATTTGTTTAAAAGTACTACCTCTCCCTTCTCGTTTGGCAATAATTAAAGTGATTGAATGAAATGGGTGAGATGTTGAATACCATAGCGGTATGGCCGTTATGAAAGGGACTATTGGAGTTATGGAATTATCAAGTTATGTTATCTATTCATATTAGACCGTTGACATAGCAATCGACGGAAATGGCGAGATAGACATATCAAACTATTTACTTTATCTGTTGTATAGGCGACCGTTCACAGATATCAATCACCTCTTTGTACAGGTGTGAACCTACCTGTGGCTATAATGAGTACGCAAATGTTGTTACAGTTTTTGTTTGTTTTAGTGTTCAACGGCCTTCGTGTTTAAGAGGTTTATCAACAGGTCACTCATGACTAACCGACGAGAGGGTTGGAATGAGATAGCTAGAAAATTATGTATAATGAACATTTGTATAGCGTGTGTGAATTTGTGTAAAGTATATTGTGAGAATATTTAACGTTGCGTTCATATTTCGATGATAATATTTCCGTTGAAAACGTTTCATCGAGCAATTCATCACTAACGATGTTGCATGCGTTTGATAAAATCATTTTCTGATTAATTGTGACTACAGAATTTATTGTGATTGAAATCTCGATGTGTGTTTTTTTTGTAATTATCGTCATCGTCAAGAGAGTTGAAACATGATTTTCTTTTTCTTTTTTAACTCGTTCAAGGTTATGCAGTTAACTGTTGCATATTTATGTTATGGATGGCGGTGGAGCAAATTTGCAGTACTAACAAATAGCTTTGATACAACAGTGCTCGAAAAAAAGAAACATTTATCGTTTCCCTAAATTTTTTTAATCCAACAGCTCATTATAATAATCGTTAGAAGCCACACGGACTTGGCAATCGTTGACTTGCAGATAAGATTAGATAATACTAGGCCTCTTTAGAATTGTTCGCATTTAATTTAAGATAAGATAAGGCATTAAAACAGATAAGGCATTAAACATACTATCTAATTCCTATATATGTTTCTTATTTTTTTATAATTATTGATTACCTAATGAAACAAGAATTTCAAATCAGAATCGTTTTTTGAAAAAAAAAGTTTATGTTGTAAAATTGAATAATATCTTTGCCACTTTGCGGAAACTGCAGCACAGATTATGAATGGTTACTATTTTTAATTCTAGCCTCATGACTAATGGGATTTTCCT
Organism: Acanthosoma haemorrhoidale; assembly: GCA_930367205.1. Lineage (NCBI taxonomy): Eukaryota > Metazoa > Arthropoda > Insecta > Hemiptera > Acanthosomatidae > Acanthosoma > Acanthosoma haemorrhoidale. Next base: position 120,934,476 of record OV884011.1, on the reverse strand, counting down.
CGGTTTATTTGGATTTTATAATTATATAATTTATACGATGGGGTTAGAACCAAAAAGGTGTAAGTTACAAAGTTGGGGGGAAAAGCAACGCTAAGTTCGTTTCAAAACTGCCAAGGTTGGTAAAGAGCTTAACAACCAAAATATTCAGCATCTCATTAGCCCTCCTTATTAGATCCGTAGGGAGGCGGATGGTGATCTCATAAGAGTATTGAGGATAGCAGTCTCAATTTTGTAGTAAAACTCCTTTGCTTCTGACGCCTATTATACAACTATCTTTCGTAATGCTAGTAAACTTTTTTCGTACTGTGTTCTGATTCACATCGCATCGGTCGAGATTTCAGATTAGTTTTTGTCGTTGATCGGATTGTTTTCTTTAGCATGGATTTTTTTTAGGGAGAGTTAATAACAGTTTCTTGGATAAAACTGTTATTATCCATTAATAACCATGTAAGGAAATGAACTGTTCTCTTCCAGTATGTTTCGTATCTAATCGATTTAATTGGTGAGTCTGAAGGGAGAGGCTCTACTTCATCAATGATCTAATCGATTTGAAATCCTAACGGTATTTTTAACAACAGCCTGGATTAAGTTGCATCGCTTAATTTTGCGTAATCCATCTCTGACATATCTCAAGTCAGACTTACGCACCTAGTTAAGATATTAGAGTATGGCATAGTATAGTTAGGTAGTTTAGCAAAAACTAAATAATATACCAATCTGCCTAACCATTGAAGGTAAAAAAAATTGTTTTTTTACGTTATCAAGTTTTAGCTCCCTGTCATCTCAAATAAGGTATTTTTTCTAGATATAGTAATCAGCATAAATCTCTTATAAGTGCACTTATATTTTTGAAAAGAACTATTTCGGAGTAGCTCAAGCTTTATAAATATTGACGAATTCAAATCGTTGAAAAACATAAAACTTAAACTTCTCTTTCTAAAATATTACTGGGAATTGTCAAAAACTTTCATTGTTAATAAGCTTTCAAATGGTATTCTCAGATTTAAACTAAATAAGAAAGAAATGTATGTGAGATTGCGGAAAAACGTTACACTTTGATACCGAGCGCCTCTACCTGTTCCAATAATCTCCAGGTTGGGGACGGACAGTCATTAATTAGTCGTCACGTTTAATGGCTGGTAACGACTTTCACAAACATTGCATCGAAGTGAGATCTTCATTTTCTGTACGCTTTATTTGGTGGGAATACGCTTCTTCAAAGCAAATGGTTGAATAATCTGATAGGCGTAATTCCTCTACCTTTACTTATTGCCTTATAAAAGGCAGATTGTAATTATTGCACAATAAAGGAATTAATTCTTTAAAAAAAAAAAAAAAAAAAAAAAAAAAAATCCTCTGCCCAGGTGTTTGCACGAATACTGTAGCGTCCATTAGACAGAGTGGTTTCCATGATCAGATTCACCTAGGCCGATGGATCTCATTAGCATGGCACGGTTCTGACCACGTTTTACGAATTTCCTACGTAAATCGATTTCGAATTCACTGTTAGAAAGCCCATAAACTGTGTGTGTTAAGAGTTTTAACGTTGTTTAGTTGTAATATAACGGAAAAATGGTTTAAAAGAGTTAATACGAGTAGTTTTCCTAGTAGGCGCGTACTCGTATTATTTTGCACGACGTTTTTGTTGGCTTTCTCGCTTACATTACACCTTTCATTAAATAGCGCAATGTTGAGTATGCCATTCGAGTTTATTGACAAAGTGACTATTTGGGGTCGGAGAAAGTTGTTAAAGTTTAAAGTATTTCAGCAATCAGATTTTTTTGACCATAAAAGTACTCTAGTCTTTCAGGAAATTTAACGCTGATATCGAATAGGTGGTAAAAAATTAAAAAAAAAAAAGTTGAATTAAAATGGAGAATGTATGTTTTTTATGGGAAAAGGGCGTTTTCTAAGAAAATAAATTTTGGCATCGGATTGATACAGAATACTCTTTGACAATTTTTGATGTTTTACAAGAACAATTTATTAAACGACAAAAATCCTGTAAATATTTAAAAAAACATTATTTAATTCTTGATTCATTGAAAAATAGCGGGGCTACCGATCCTTGGAGTAATCATTTAAAGAATATATACATGATACTACGAGGACAGGCTTGCAAAATGTCGAATTACGAGTATATATTCCTTTTAAACTTAGTTAACGAAAAAAAAAGTAGATACTTTTTTCTTTCACATTTTCTAGCTAATTGAAGTGCAAGTTTTCAACTCTTTTTTCTCACATAAGGGACAATAACAGGGGTGGTGGGTTATATATGAAGGGTCAGTTTGGTTTAAACTTTTATACTTGTATAATTCATTTCCAAGAAAGATAACTAAATAAACTATCTAGTGAGAATCGAACCCACGCCATTCCATTCTCATCCCTACGAAGTTGGCTTCACCACGCTCCCAAGGGTATAGACCGTTTTACTTAATTATTTCTATCCTGTTAAAAACTGTTTATTTATTTATTCAATAAGAATTGCCATAGTTATAAATGTTTGTATTATTGTTGTCGTTGCGAAGTGGAAACACCCTTTTATGATGAAAACATATGAAGGACGCCACGTCAATATCAATTGAGATCCTAACGTTCCGTTTACATATATTTTTATTCATTTCTTTGTTTTATTGGTTTGTACTCTCGCTGTTAGCACATTCTTATGCGTGTCATATACATAAGACCTTGCTAATTATTACGATATAACGTATTATATAACACGAGCGGGCCAATTACTATTATATTTGTATTGTTACTGCTTAATAGGTCATTATATCATTTGTTTATTTTTTTTAAATGGTTTATTTTTTATTCCGTTTTCCTCAAGATGGGGGATTACGAAATGGTGTGCTGTTCATTAACTGCACTTTTGTGTACTGTTTTTGTTATAAATTTAAACATCATGCGTTTTTAGTAGTTAAAGAAGCAGCCCAATATTATAGAATGGCTCCTTATGATGATCCACGCTTATTGTTAGGTTTGTTGTTCTCCTAATCCTCGCTGAGTTTGTACACACTCTTGTAGGTGCATTCATGTGGATGCTACATCGACGCAGGATGTAGGAAAATTACACAGGGGAAAAACATTAAGCTTGGTTATTATTAAGGGTTGTTCTGTCCTTTATGAACCTAGGCCTACAATGAAATATATATATATACGTGTTTATTATTCTGAACAACATCTAATAGTGTTATTAATTAAACATTCAAATCTTGGACGAAATTCCACCAGATACTAAGCCAAGCTCCTTAAGCAAAATTGAAGTGAAGGAATCAGTCTTGACAGAATGGATCATGGACAATGTAATGAGATCAAATGACAGAAACGTCCTCTGAAATAAATTTCTTGTTATTATTTAATATAATAACAAACTCAGATGGAATCAAGGATTCTCTGTTTTGGTTTTTCAAAGACAGGTAGTTCCCATCACACTTCTCAGGTACACATTTCTCAATAGGGCTACCACCCTTTCTAAGACCCACGCAGGACCGGGTTTTTGTTATTTTTTTTCCAGGTACTTGGGAAAGAGGTTACCTAGAAATGACCGTTAAGTTTTATCCTGAACTCTTCATTAGACCTTTAAAGCCTATTGGACCTTTATGTTAATTAAAGAATTCACATGGTGTTAAATAGTACACGTAGCTACAAATACTGCGACTCAAAATGAATAATATAAAATTGTCTGAATCTATCCTAGTTGAATTATTGTAGAGAACAAACAAAACGGAAGTTAATTTCTCATTAACTAACTGTTTATAATTTGTTTAGACTTTACCTTGTTGTTTTTAAAGGCTACTTTATCGAATAATATCATAATACGGTAAACAAAAGTAACTTGTAAGAAATTAAGTTCTCCCCCAAAGCTTAGTCAAATAAAAAAAAGGTGATAAATTGTTAATAAAATACACAAAGAACGAATTAATTAGTAAGACTAAATAAGTATTAATTAAAGTAAATAAAAGTATTAATTAAAATAAATACAATTACTGTCCTCGGCCGCCGGGTCTCTGCCGCCCCTTTCCCTGCCCTATGGCCGGACCTGTACCCGTGTGGTTCGTTTATTCACCTATGTGTTATTCATGTTATTCACCTAGCAATGATTCTCTGTATAAATAGATCCAAGTCATATTTGTAGAAGTGATTTTTCATGGAATATCCTTCTTCTCGGTGGAATTTTATTTTTGCACTGTGATTATTTTATTTGTTTGATTAAATGGCATGTTTTACCTGTAGTCCTTTAGGATATGCTTAGGATCCTATAGTCCTAGATGAAAGTTAATTTTATCGTTCGTTCATCGTACTACCTAGTAGTATGTATTACTCAGTAGTACCTATTTTTGTTCTGATTGCGATTTTTATGGTGTTTTTATTATTATCCAATAATGTTAGCATTTCACTCCCTGAGCTTCCATCGTCATTACAAAGTTGCAGTATTTATCGGTATGTAAGGTGTTAAAAAAAGAAATTACAAAGACAAATTCCGTTTGGAAAAAAATGCGATCAATTTCTGACACCAATTCGAAATGGTTATTTTCAAACACTTTTTAAATTGTCCGTTCCTGGAACGTTTTTTGTCGTTTACCGCAATAACTTATGCACCTTGATTAGCTCACCAATGTACTTCAACTTCGTGAAGGAAGCTTCTATCTACAGACAATGTGGGAGAGCTGAATTTAATCGGTCGGGCCCGGACGAGATAAAATCTGCTCGCTCGGGCGAGAATCGAACTCGCACCGTTCCGATCAGTGAGAACACCTTCATGTTATTCTTCCATTGTCTAACAAATGTGAACATATCAAGAAAATAGCCGCCCGAAAATATCCCAGACGCCGGCTCTCATCCCTATTTCGGGCCCTGTTATTCACCAGCGGAGCGAGTCGACTTCCGTGACCTAGTCAACAGTTCCTTCCCGCTGTATCGATTCCATTCTGTCCTCCTTCCATGCCCGATCAGCACCTTTGCATCACTTTGCCCTGATTCAAACACATGGCAACAGTGATTTTGTGGTGGAGGGTTTCAGAGTCGAATATGGATAATTCCAGTCTTCTAAATACTAGAGAAATATCAGATTTCCCGAATTAACTCTAGTTTTGGAAATTTGTCTTTATTTCAAAAAACTGGAGAAAACATACTCTTTGTTATGTTGAAAGATAAAGAACGTTTTTTTTTTGTTTTTTTTTTTGGGTGGGGGCATTATTTAAACTAAAAGACATATATTATTTGTTTATTTAGAGCGTGATGAGAAAAAAGAGTGTTTCGAAAGGGGGGAAAACAAAATAAAAAACTTAGAATCAACTTGAACAAAGTAACTCGTCGTACGTTGTCGTATACCTTAGTACATAACTGAATCTAAATTCACTCCAGTAACTATGCCGCAAAAAAAGTATTTTTCTGTTCCCCAGTTTGATTAATAGTCAAAGAAAAAATGACTGACTAGATCGGTATTCGAACCCGGGACATCCCCATTATCTAGACTTCCAACTGAGTGAGCTCCTCTGCTCTGAACGACGACCTCCCTAATATGAAATCAAACTTGAATAGCAATGTACCTCCAATGTACTTCCCTCGTCTCAATTTGTCAATGTTTTAACAATATTCATTTCAATCTATCTCATTTTAATGCAGATTAATGGTTCGTACTCATAGTATTATATTATTCTTGGTCAAACGAAACTATTTTTCGAAAATTTCAAAATAATGTCTAATAAATGCACTGAAAACCTGGTTTAATGTTTCCTATAATTTGTTGTTTGTCAATATAGTTTCATTTTCTCTATTTATCCGCATATGCCGATGGTGAAAAAGTTTTAAGGAAAGCTAAGAACGTTTTTATCTTCAAACAACGCTCGTTTGAAAAATTACACGTGAAAAAAATGGGTCCGGGTCGCTACTCTGGTTTTTTTAGATTTTTCAAAAATTATAAAATAAAGTTTTGAGAGACAACAATATAAATCAGTCATTTAATGGGTTCCAGCCGATTTAAAAAAATATATAAATAAATGTATTGATTATTTACATTTTTCATTTGTTGAAAAGGCGATTTTCAGGAATTGGGATGGTTTAAGAAATGAAATGACGTATTTTGATTATTTTACGGGGGAATTATTTGAAAAGAATTTAAAGTCTCTACGAGACTGTGTATTTAAATTATACATTATTTGTTTTATTTTTGTGTTAATTTCAAATAATACATGTTCATAGATTATAAAATAATTTTAGCCGGTTAATCATTTTTTTTTTGAAAATTCGTTGAACAATAAAGGGATAAAAATGACCAGGCTTCATCTTGTGGACTAACTGGTAGTGTCTATGGTCACAGCCGCGTTTAAGTTTCTAACAATTGTACTGCGGTCGGTATAATAAATAAATACCGTTTATAACTTCAGTATAATTCATTAACAAAAAGGGAACGTGTTTTTAATTTGGAAGGTTTTGTCACCACCTTTTCTGTAGCCAATAAGAAATTTCCGTCGAGTGCGTATCGTCCTTGGGCGTATTCGCGGTGCAGACCTTGACTTGGAGACCGGCCAGGCCCCATAGCCCCGATAGTAAGTGTTCCTACTCCACTACCATTATTATCTCTCTTAAACAAAACGTTTATTTACTTTGTGATAACTGGTCAATATATATGTACGGTCTGTTAGCGGTTTAAAAAGATTAAGTATTCAAACCGTACCATTATTTTAAAAACCTGTTGGCCATTAAAAGTTATTTTTGGAAAATATAAAATTTCAGTATTTAATTACTTATTTTAATCTAATAAATATTTCTTAGATTTGATCACATACTTGATTTTTTTTTTTTAATTTAGCACTTGAAGTAGTAATTTTTAAGTTGCTCAAAGATTGCTACTGGGTTGAAAAATTTCGAGAAAATTATTGGTTTGATAAAATCGATTAAGAGCACCATATCGGCCAGTGAAATAATTGGTTTTATTAAAGTGGGTATTATTGCTACTCTTAATGTGGATTATTAATTGCATTCAAATTGAACAGTTCACACGAATTGTAAAGACAAAATTAATTTTAATGTAATTAATATTCTAAATCTCCGTGAATAATAATTCTTAATATTCACGCCCCGTGGGAACCCGGCATTAAATGCAAACTCTAAACGCTTGTATATTTAAAAAACAACTGCATGATAAAAAAAACATATTTTTTTTTCACAGGATGGCTTTATAAGTCTTTCCATTTTTTAAAATTTTTACAGTTTATCTACGTTTCGCCTAATCCAGACGTCCTCAAGACTATATGATGTTAAAAAAAAATTATCACTATCTGTTCGGTCACGAATATGTTATATGGCATTTTACAATAATGGGAATATATAGCGATGAACTTTTTTTACATTTACACAGTCCTGAGGATGCCTGCATTAGGTGAACCAAATACGTACTGCAAAAATAAAATAAAATGGAGAGACTATAAAGCCATCCTGTGAAAAATGTTTTTTTTCATGCAGTTGCTATTAAACAATTGTTTTAAACGTTTTGTTATGATATAAGTAAACACTTCTTTTCAATCGGATGACGATAAAATGAAAATAAAACTAAGTTAACTGTTTTTTTTTTTTTTTATAAATATTATCCAGCGACATTGGTCTACGCACCACCGGTAAGGCCGGACAGACAATGGAGGGGATATAATTGATCTGCTTAACCTTTGGTCTGAACAGTGCCCCCTATTGGTAGCTTTGAACGTTTTGTGTTTATTTTCTTAAAATTGTATTTGTAAAGATAAATCAAGAGGCTCATCGACAGCACAAAATAACGATTATAGCTCTATTAGTTATCACAAAATTTCATTGCGCTACTTCATGAAACTATTAACAGACATAACACTCATACAAACCGGTTAACTGTAACTATCATAACAGTATTTTTTAATTGTAAGGCGGTACCTTATCTCTTATCTCCGTATTCTCCGCTTCTCGCAGTATTTAGTCTCTCTCAAGTCACAAGTGAGACCTTAAAATTTTAATTTTAAAGTTCTACCCCCCCCCCCCCCCAAGATAAAAACGTATTAAAAACGACAACCCCAAAATAAATTCAACGATATTTCAAAAAAACTTCATTAGTTTTTTTTTCTCAATATTTTATCTATTAAATTTTTGTTATTTATTGAAAAGGTAATTTTCAGGTTTGTAGAGGGTACTAAAAAGTATTTTTGATCGTAGATTTTCGTTGTAAAGATTTCGTTGATATATCTTTTAAACAAATACGTTTTAGTTCATGATTAATGTAGCTTCATTTTACTATTTAAACATTTAAAAATTGTAAGGCTGTTGGTCCTTTGATTATTAATCTCTTTAATAAAAATCGCTTGAAAAATAATTTGATTTTTTTGTGCGTCTACGACTATGTATTTTATTAACTTCGGTCATTTTGCTTTGTGAGTTTTGTATGGATATTGTTGATCAGATGAGAGCTTGGAAAAAAGTTATCGATTGCAAAAAAATTTTTCTTGTATCGCTTCCGAAGATTTGAAAAATCGAATGGTTATTTTTTTGTCGTTTATTGTTATAACTTCTATGTTTTTTTGTATCTCTGGAATGGTTTTTATTCTGAGCGTTTATTGTTTATTTACAGAGCTTTTTATTTACATTAACCTTGAGAAGATAAAAGGCATTGCGGTGGCAATTCCTACAGTTTTATAGTTAAGAATAAATTTTCACTGTGAAAAAGGTGAGAGAGTCAAAAGGGCAAGATATTTATAGTACAGCTGTCTTGAGGATGCAAACAAGTCAAAATAGCACCCAGTTAAAATACCTTACAATCATTTTGTAAAATATCAATGCAATCATCCTTCTTTGTTTTGTTAGAGCAGTGCTGTTATTATGTTGTTGAGATAACCACCAAGCCATTGTTATTGTGTATTTTAAACTACCATAAATGAAATGTCACTATTATTGTATCTTATCGAATAGTCTTAAGTGTTAGTATGTGTAGTACAGTATTAATATAGTTTATTTATTTTTACTGAATTAATGATTGTTAATAGGTAATACATTTTTTTAATTTTTTTTAGTGATAACTTAAGCCATTAATGGCATGTTCTGTTTTCTCAAAAATGTATGTTCGAATTACGTGGCTGATATGTGAAATGTAATAGGGGAATAGGAATAGGGACCTAGTAAGGCACGGGATAAATGTTTTCGGGAGGGGGGACTTACACCAAACCCATTAGGGGGCAAAGAGAGAAACAGGTATACGGGGTTATCTTCTTTTGTGTGCCTGTCTGTCAGGATTTTGCACGCTTGAACGCTTATTAGTTTTACGATAGTGAAAGTTTGTCAGTAAAAACCAAAATAAAAAAATAATATTTGATTTATTAAAAAAAAAAGAAGAAATTGTAAGGTAACTGAAACTCGAATCAATTAATGTAATCACCCCTAGAGGGAGAGGCTCTACTTTCATTCGGGTACCTCTGTGCGAAATTCGTTTATTGGCATGTCCTTGGTGGTAAATATGATTCAATCAAATATAATCAACGGAAATGTCCTAGGCTTTATTCCACAACACATCTAAATATGGTAATTAGTTTTTTGGCGAGAGTACAATAACAGGAAGTGTGCGAACAAATGTAACGTGAAAATAGTCGGGCACAACTCTTAAGATTTCTCAAGTCCTATTCAGGCCCTTTTTAAATTAAAAGTTCTGATTTACTCACCTTAGTCAAGGACTTATAAAATACGGTAGCGTTAAAATAATTTTCGAGATAAAACAAAATATAAGGCATTGAAACTAAAAAACGGTGTATTGAATCCGATTTTATAAGTTTTTTTTGCTAATTTTTAGCTATTTATAATTTTTTTTCATGAGGTGTGCAGTAGTGTTGTACCATTACTCCTCTCTTTTGATAAAGTTTCTTCAGAACCTACGCCCGTAATTTCTTTTAAATTCTAAACAAAAAAAATTACAATCTGGTACATAATTGCTGTAACAAACTTCTAGTCGGTAAATATAAAAGTAAAGGAATAATATTTAATATAATAAAAAAAATGGTGTGGGCATTGCTACTCTAAGCAAGTTGTATAATATATTTTTTTAAGCTTTATTATCAATTAATTTTTAAAATCAACCCCCTCTCCAGGCTACGCCTCTGATCAGTTGTGGTGGTGGGTGGGGGAGGTTGTACCCCCCTTCCCTCCCCTTAAGGTGCTTGGGTCAATAGCTCCCTCGTGAACGTTCGGCCCTTTCCGCCGACTCTGGAATGCACTAGCTTCTAGCTACTGGAAAAGCTTGAGGCACTTGTTGGATTGTGCAACTTGCACTCACTGCACAGAAGATAAATGCAAGTCATCATTATTTTAAGCAGTCAGTACATCATTTCTTCGATCAATTAAGAAAACCAGTGGGAATATGTTTCATAATAGGTGGGTATTATTAAATAAAGAAGAAATGCGACGGATCCTGTTGCACTCTTCGACTATATTTCAGTTACAAACAAATTTCGAATGAGCAGTGTACAAATGTTAACTAAAAGCATTTTATATATATGCAATCGACACCTAATTATTGAGGTGTACTTTATTTCTGTTAGGAGAGAGATGCCTATTTCAGCAAATGTTGTTTATGCAACAAAGATGGCGACGAAACACGTGTCTGATAATGTGGTTCTATTGAATCCAAATCGGATCTATTTAGAATTGCCAATTTATAGGAACTTTAATTGTTTTTATTGCATGTTTTTTTTCGTTCTATGAATATTAACACAGATGGTATTGCATAGGAAATGGTTCAATTGTATTGCCATTGATAGTAATGTATTAGATAAATTGTGGTGGCAGAGATTTTTTTAAAAACAACTGCCAGTTTTACCTCTAAAACTAAAACCTTTGCTTAATTCTTCGTGAAGGAAGAAAAATAAAGATATGACCGTAACGTAGGCGAAATATCCATTAAATACTATTTTTAAAACATGAAAAAGCCACAAGAAGAAATAACCTACATATACTTATGGTTCTACAACAAAAAATAATAGTTCACTTAAATTAGCCTTAATATCATTTTTTTTTTTCAAAGAGATGGTAATTTCGTACTAAACTATATAATTGTATGTAAAAGCATATGAATTATTTATTACTTATTTTTTTTATAAAATATTTGTAAGGTTTGTTGAAGTCAAAACATTGAATGGTTTCTTTACATTGGGGTAGGTTGTAATTGACTGTGAATTTATTAATTAAAGTTTGATGAAATAAATATTGAATGAACTTCCAATGATTTGTACGATACTAAGTTTCTAGGGTTGTTTAAAAGTAGTGTTATGAACATAGCAACAAGCTTAAAAAAAAAAAATGAAGTTTTTTTAAATCAATTTTTCACAATTACATTTTTCTTGTGGCTTTCTCTGCATGTCTATTTGAATAACCTATTAGGTTTTTTTTTGGTTTTTTACATTTCATCATTGCATAATTTGACAGTAGTGGTGGATGCGAAGATGATTTGGAGGATGGAGAAATATTCGATGATGATGAAGATTTACCTGTGCCAACTGTCGCAGCCACCAGTCCTCCTGCTCCACCTCCTCCTCCAACAATATCTCTCGATGACAAAAGACGGTTGAGCCCTCTTCGAAGACCACCTCCTAATCGCCCTAGGAGGCTGAAAAGACCAAGAGAAGATGAGAGACCTTTTAGAAACAGCGTAAGTTTTAACAGAAAGTACTTAAATTAATCATGACAACACATTAACATGTTATGAAGAGTCCGCCAAAGAAACATGGAATACCAATTTTTCTCAGATTCGAGTTAATGTTGGTGATTTTAGGAATTGTAATGACTAGTTTTTCCAGTTAAGAAAATGGGAGGAAAGTCAAAAAGTCAAGGCTTTAAAAGGTTTTGGAAAATTAACTGTACCCTGCATGGAACCTGGTGTTTCTAACTTAAAAAGAGTATTCTCATGGAGAAGAAAAAGTGATATTTCTTGTTTCTTGCATGCACTTTTCAAATATATTTAGATATAATGAAGGCCTATGGCCATTCCTTGAATAATGGATGATTTATTTATATTTTATAGAACATAATTATTACAATACATTTATTTTTCAGTAAAGATTTTCTAATAAGTTACATTTAAAGGATCTATCTATTATTTTTGCTTCACTTATACCAATACAATTTTCATAGAATAATTAATTATATTTTAAAAAACAACAATAATCAAATTATTGATTTTCTATGAATTTGGAATTGGGCAGAACAAACATATATTATTATTTTCTTATTGGATCATTTATTTATTTTATAAATTATAATATGGTTAAATGTTATCTCTTAGTTTAAAACATGTGAAATTTTTTAATTTTCCAGCTGAATAGAGAGTTGAATGAATATTGTTTTGATATTAAATTTCTTTTGACTGGTAGGAAATAAAGTTATTTTGTTTCTATCAATATTTAACTACAAATACATTAACACTAGCAATTTTAAGGATTATTAGGGTTCTATTATTTTTCTTTTATTCAATGTCCACTCTTAACTGACTTTAGTCATTTGCGCTATACCATGGGGTTGGTTAGCTACAATCTGCTACCCTTTTGCAATATTTATAAGGTTCCAGTTTGTATATTTGTGGTTTAAGTGTTTTCTTGGTCTATTTGGGCCTAACATCCATAATTATTTATTTGCCTTCTCCTTATTCATCTTGTCTAGGTCAAGGGTCATTAATTAATTAAAAACCTTTAATATTACATCAAAGATGTCTCTTTGCTTTTCTCTTGACTCATTTCTTGGGGAAATGGCAAGGATGATGAAAACGTGGATGATTCAGCTGAAAACAATATTTTTATAAATAGCAGGCCCTGACAGTCAAATCATTAATGAACTGAAAACCACCTAAATCTGGTAATATAAGCCCTGAAATAATGAAAATACCCCTTAAAGGGTTTTCACTCCCCTTTTATTTTTTGTGGCATTTGAAGAGAGCAGGAGTTACCAGAAGATTGCTGAAAGGGAAATACTCATCAGAACCTCAAAAAGGTGATCTGTCTCTTTTTGACAATTGGCGATTTATGCCAATGCTGCTTTCTATACAAACCAATATACTGTCCTCTGTGGATCTTTACAAAGGATTTCAATGTCAAGTACTACAGGCTGGAATCCGATGGCCGGAAAGGATAACCAATGAGATTTTTTGATGTGGTTGAGAAATATAGCTGACTAAAAGGAAGAAAGATCAACTTGAATTTGCAGACCCTCGAGTGGGCCCGTAGAGGAAGAGAATTGATGGAAGGCACAAACTGTCTAAAGAAGAACTGTAGATAAAGAGCTTCAGAGCCTGCAGAGAGGTTTTTTAGATGCTGGCAGAAGATTGGGAGGTATAGAGTGATTTTTGAGTACCTTATGTTCATTGAGGACTTAAGGGAAAAGAAAAAAAAGATAAATGTCAGGACCGGAATTCGAACCCTAGACCGGTTTGTGTCCACACCCCCTTCTAACACTGCCTTAGAAAAAAAATTATGTGTAAGCCAGGATCTTAAAATAATCATTAAAACAGTTAGCAGAAAGCTGGCCGAGCATTAAGAAATCTGAGAGCTGAGTATAAGCCACAGAGATGAATTGTCACATATTTTTTTTAAAAATCTTTTTGGGAAAGCAAGTGTCAACTCATTTAAGTTCCAAAGAATGTGAGGAAAGACAGTACAGGAAACTGATGGATTTTATTCATAAGTAATGAAGTTATTCAGCAGTAGCTTATAATAAGTGGGAGGACTTCATAATATAACTGTCTACTAAGAGAGAATCACTCTTAGCATTCACTAATTCACTCTTAGCAAAGACTAATTAGTGGCAATAAACAAAGAAGAAAGTGGTTACCCACCCAGACACCACAATGTATAAGACAAAAATAACTTATTTGTATTAAGCAATAGATTTTTATCACAATGAACTAGGGTTTCATGATTGATAATAATATAACATACCAAATTATTGATGTATTGATTATTTTAGTGAAAAGGCATAAACATTTTTTCCTATTCAACGCCGCTACTTTTGGTGTTAAGGATGGCTAAAGGCTAAAGGCTAAAGGCTTGAATGGTATTCATATAGCCTCTGAACAGTTGGTACCTGATCCGGTTACACCATATAAACCATACGGACACTCTCTACTCCTTACTATCCATTTCAAACTATTGGGTTTACCATAAAATAATATTTAACTTAGCCAAGAAGCAATCTGCCTTATGTTGTTTCATTCTGTGTTAAATATATCGCAAGCTCAGTCTCGACAATGGTGTAGTTGATATATAATATGCATTACCAGATAAATATAACAGTTGCTCCAGGAATCATGGGTTGGAACAAAGATAATATTTTGTTTGAACCAACCACATGAGTTCAATTTTGAAGTGAAGGAGCAGATTTTATTTTGTGGTGGCCCCACAAAATTAATTCAGCATTTCAACATGTCTAGAAAAGGTCTTAACCTTAATATAAACGACCCTTAGTTGGAGTACTTAATGGCTTAAAACTAATTTAATAAATACTTTATAAAAATGTTTTATCTATGTATCATTATTTTCTAAATTTTGTATTTTTTGTTTTGTTCTGTATAGAAACAGAGGAGAAGGAGTGATGAAAATGAAAAAAGAGAAAAAAGTTTAGATGAAGATGATCTCTTACGAGATATTTCCCCCCTTCGAGGGTCTGAATGGGACCGTGTGCATCATAGGTCAAGTATGTATTTTTTCATGACATATTTCTCACTTAATAAGATGATAATTTTTAACCTATTGTAATTATTGTAAAGACAATTAGTAAATATAAATATTTTTATTTTTCTGCACCATTACTTTCCTTGATAAAATCATTCTTTAATTTGTACATACATCATTAAGCTAATTATTATCTTTTTCTTTTTCAGATTTCCTGGATGATGTTATGGACGATGATGATGATGAATTTGGAAGGAGAGGAAGGGGCTTTGTCAGTAGCCGACCAAGGAGAGGTAGAAACAACCGTGGAGTTAGGCGAGGGGGTGGGGGAGGTGGAGGAGGTGGTCGAAGGGAAAACAGTCAAATATGCAAGTTCTTTGCGCAGGGGAAGTGTCAGAGGGTATGTGTTTCTGGTTGATTTAGTAAATGCATTTATTTTCTCTTTGTTAGTACTTAAAATATCTAACTAAATTTTTATCAAGTGAACCTTATTATTTAATATAATCATTAATTTTTTTTTCTATGTTAAAAATAAACTTTAGTTCTTAATTTATGTTGTAGAAAAATAATTTTCTAAGACGAGCTAACATTCTCTTCTCTCTCTCTCTCCTTAATTATTTTTTATCTACATGATCACTAGCTAAATTTCCATTCTTTGAGCATCTTCTAGACTAAAATTTAATAATCATGCCAATAAAAATATATAAATATTTAGGAATAAAACTCATATCATTAAATAGAAACCAATACTAACCTTAGATTGATATTATCATTAAATTTAATTAATTATCTTTAAAATTGTCATTGAATTTGTGAATTTTTGCCATCACTACCAAATAATTAAAACTATAAAAAAAATAGTTTTTTTTTTAATAGTATAAATAAAAAACTTGTTTTGTTTTTTTAGGGAGGTAATCACAAGGTTTTGTTCAGTTTTAGATTTTTATGTTTCTATTAAACTGAAGAATTTATATTTTTTATTGCAGGGATCGGAGTGTCCGTTTTCACATAATCAGCAAAACAGAAAGTTCGAACTTTGTAAATTTTATATGATGGACTGCTGTGCAAAGAAAGACAAATGTCTTTTTATGCATGCTGAGTTCCCTTGTAAATATAATTACCAAGGTAGAAAGTGTTATGCTGGTAAGAAATGTAAATTTTCACATGGAAAAATATCATCCCAGTTGAGAGCAGCACTTTTGAGGGTGAGTTAATATTAGATTTTAGAAACTAAATGTATTTTGTGTCACTATTATGTTGTGTGTTACTAATGCTATTAATGATGACTATTTCATAACTATGAAATTAATACTTTTTTTTTTTTCACTTTGGCCTTGTTTACTGATGCTGTTAATAGGATTCTAAAGAGGTAAGAAATAAAAACTATTATTAACATATAAAGTAGTATTTATGAGGACTTAATAATTATTTAATCCATATTTAATTTCAGTGTGATTTCCTGCAAGAGAAAGAAGAGATTTCTAGACCAAGGCGTGACAGAGATAGAGAAAGGGAAAGGGAGAAAGATCGAGAGCATAGGGAATATCGCGAGCGAGATAAGCGAGAGGAAAAAGACAGACCAGCTCATTTACATAGCAGGCATGATCTAAAGGCAGCATCAGATGGTAATGCTTATATTCATCAAATTACTTTATAGTTGTAACTAATTTTCCAACTATCAGCAGGTGTTATTTGTGAAGATAGACGTATAGATTGTCTTAATCTACATTTATAAAGTAGAAGAGTATGGGAGATAGTGCGTCCCACAAAGATTTCTAAACTGGCTGTGATAGCCACAGTCTTAAAATTTTCCTTTTTCCTCTCCCCCATTACGTGACCCATAAATGTCTATTTATTGTGATATTAGCACCATATTTGGCACAAAAACTGCAAAGTACCTTGTGAAAAATCTTGTTGGTTTGGTAACCCCCCCTTCCCCATCACTCTCTGTTTCTCTTTGAATTTCTATTTACTGTTGTATTTATCTAGCATAAATAGTGTTCTGAACCTCAAAATTTGACCCCTACCCTCAATTACTAGCCAATTGCCCTGAATAGCGTTCACCTTGGAGAACCTTAATATTTTTTTTATAGCGACCACTACTTAGTCCTTAGAAAAGTGAAATTAAAGATAATGATCTCTGAGAAATATATGAATGGGGGGGGCATTATTTTCCTCTAGTTGCGTAATTTCCCCACTAATTATGGTGATTTGCAGTAAAGATATGCAGTCTAAAACTTCTAGTTAGGTTTTAAGTCCAGAATTTAAATTTTTTGATTATGAATATACTATTTATCAATCGCAAAAGATATTTAGTGATGATATAATAAATAGAATTATTTACTTTTTCAATCTTATCCCTGGAGATTAGCTAATTAAAGAAATTGGCGATAATATGACATTCTGTGTTACCAAGTGGAAAATTAAATGAAATAACAATAATTTCAAATTGTGAGAATCTTTTAATGATCTTAATGAATATTGCTTAGAGGAACTCTAATAAGGAAGTATGTTCAATTGTCAATAAAAAGTTTTGGAGAAAACACCTATTGGAAAAACATTGATGACAATTACTTAAATGTTTAAATGT
The DNA here is from genome assembly GCA_930367205.1 of Acanthosoma haemorrhoidale. Taxonomy (NCBI): domain Eukaryota; kingdom Metazoa; phylum Arthropoda; class Insecta; order Hemiptera; family Acanthosomatidae; genus Acanthosoma; species Acanthosoma haemorrhoidale. The sequence continues at coordinate 120,917,223 of OV884011.1, read as the reverse complement.
AATTTAAATGTTTAAAACCATCTGATTTCAAATTTCTGTATCTCTGCTACTAGAATTGTCATTGAAAGAAAATTTTGAGTTTTAAATAATGGTCACTGATCCTTCTCGCTGTCCCAATTCATTCACAACTTGTCAGGCCCTACAACCCCCCTTCCCCTTACATAATAAACCTTCGCTGTCTTATATTGTTGGAACATCAACCGAATGCCCTTTAGCACAATGCACAATTTGATTCACCATTTCGCAAAGGAACAAAGATATCGGGTGATGGGAAACACATCCACAAAATGGTTTGTTTGCTATAGCTCGAATTAAAATTAGCAATAAAAGATAAATATTTTTCAGCTAATACTTACTTGTAGAGCTTCAAAAAAATCAAATATTGTTCGCTTTATAATATATTTTATTGATTACATAAACTAATAATAATATACAAATCAATAAAAACAAAAGTGAAAATTATCTTATTTTATAAAATAATATTTAGTTTTAAGTTAATTTTTCCTTACTATATGTATGTTTGGTTGAACAGTGATTTTTTTGTTTTGATTTACTGTTCACAGCTGGCAGTTATAACTGTTCCCTTTTCATTTCTATTGGGAATTCATTTATAGAATATTATTCATGTTAATGATATTTGCTCTAGGTTAGCATTATTAAAATTAGTAATTGTTAAACTCATAGTTAATCAATAGCTAGTTGTTGTTTTTAACTTAGATGGTTTATGCATAGCATCATAACAATTATAAATTTACTTTTCTTTCTTAATATTTGAAAAAAATAGTCATTTATTAAATGTGTTATTAAATTTATTTAATTCTTACTAGAAATAATTTTTTTGATTTGTACTGTTTTATAGCATTCTGTTGGCTCATTATAGTTTTTTCTATCTGTGTACTCATACATTACTTTATTTTATATTTCCAGAAGAAGGAAACCGGACACCAATGCCCTCACCCACACAAGATAATGATAGGTAATGACTGTTTTAGAAAAACTATTTTATATTTATGAAACAAATGAATACTTCATGATTAGACTATACCTTACAGAAATGCACCATCTGGAAGAGGGCTATATCATTTAAGGGTACTATTTTAGTATGCCACCTCTGATGTGGTAGTTAATGAATACAGTAATTAATGAGTACTAGAGTTAATGAGGCAAATGTCACATTCTACATTTGTTTATATATACCTATTCGATAGCAGTTGCAGCCAAAAAGTTCTATCTATAATCACCACAACTGAAACTCAACTGCAAAAAAATATCAACCAGACAGATAGCTATGTTGCGCCCTCCTATTATATGCATTTGTATTATATGGTGGTTGTTTGGTTCCTCATAATTACTATAATGAGGTTTCCATAATAGAATGCAGATTTTTTTCGAGTCTTCTCCACCTGGGATAATTTGTGTGTATACTATGTTTTCTTAGAAGCCCTAATCACGAGACAAGTTTGATCTAATAACTAACATTTATTGATTGCCTGGTTGGTTAATTGTCAAATTAAAGGAATACCTCATTATGCCGGATTAATCAAGTAGTATTGTAGTCTCCCTCTAACATATAATGCGTTATTTAGGATTAATAAGCTATATACAGAGGGGTCCAAAAAAATGTATCCACTGTTTAAAAGTCCATAACTTGCAAACTAATTGACGGAGTTGTCTCATTTTTGGTAGTGTAATAGTTTGTAGTTCCGGCAATCACCATACAAGCGTTGTATTGCGTTGTTTCGTTTTGTCAGATGACAGTCGCCAGATAGTTAGTGTTTTATTGTTAGTTGTACCTTGTTACTCGAGTAAACATGGCTGGCGTAAGTAAGGGTTACATTTGATGAAAGGAAGTCTGTTTTAAAGTGGTATTTTAAGTACGAAAACATTAATGAGGTTCAACGGCAATGGCGAAATGTGTATCAAACAGAGCCACCGACACATTTAATGATTTGTCGCATTCGAGACAAATTTGAAGCCGAAGGCTGTGTTAAAGATGTACACAAACAACGATCTGGACGACCTGTAACAGTAACAAGTTCATTTAACTCCCATCTTGTGTTACAACAATTCACTCGCTCACCACAGAAGTCTGTGAGACAGTGTGCCCGTGAAACTGGAGTGAGTCGCTCAAGTATTCGGCGAATTTTGATATCTTTAAGTTGGACTTTAAGCTACACTTTCACCAAAAATGAGACAACTCCGTCAATTAGTTTGCAAGTTATGGACTGTTAAACAGTGGATACATTTTTTTGGACCCCTCTGTATTTCACTTGGGCTCTCAAATAACACAAATGTGTGTGCAAAACGTTTGAGGAACTCATCCCCACCATTCTAAGAGGGTTTCTATCCTTTATTTTGACATGTATAACTCTGATAACTTAGACTTTTGTACCTGACATCCCTTCTATTATTCACAGAAAAAGAGTTTCATTAGGTGTATCTTTGGCTTCTTCTTTTAGCTTAGCTATCTTTTCTTAGCTCTTGCAGCTTTATTTAAGGATAGTTGCCAACTGGGATCTTCTATGAGTTTCATTTTTCTAGGTATATTTCACCTTTGATCAGGCTTGTTATACTCCTCAACCCATTCCTCATCAGTTCGTGGTAAAATAATGACTTTTGAAGAAATCATTAAGAGTTTTGATTACATTATTATTTGTTTTCTCTCCAGGAAGTGATTCCTTTTTTAGTTGATTTTTGAGTAATCTGCAGAATGTCACTGGGTTTTTGAAGGACATTCAGAAACCTTCCCTTACTAGTTCATTGATCAGCTCAACTGCTATGAGGTAATGGTCGTGCTGTCTGTGTAAAAGCATTCATTAAAATTTCAAGTTACTTTTTGTAATAAAACTTGTGTCACATTGACTTGAAGTGATGTATGATATTATACTCTATTAAAGAAATTTGTTAATTTTTTTTTATAAAAGGGATTTTGTTTTTTGATATTTGATGCATTCTGTTTCAATTTATAGAACAATTTTCGAGCTTAGTAAGGTTTAGGAAACAATGACTAGAGACACACAAATATTATAATGATTATTTTCATTTCTGAATTAATATATTAACTGAAATTATATCCTCAATGATAGATAGGAAGTGTTAAATCACACTATTTATCTATTATTGTGAGAGACCAATGTAAACATAAACTAAGGATTCAGACATTTATATATTTAAGAAATTCCATCTTTTATACTATTCAAGGTCAATTAGTTGCTCCTTTATTAATTATATTGAATAATTGCATTATGTCTTATGTTAGTTTTATTAGATACAAAGTAAGCATTGAAAAAATAAATTGGATTTTATTTACCCTATAATTTTTTTCAAGATAATAATAATTAAATGAGGAATAAATATATAATATCTGTTTCTCAAAATACATCTGATTTTTTTAAAAAGCAATTATAATTCCAACTGCTAGTTTATAAGGACTTCTGTCTTCATCAAAAATATTTTTTAGAGAAGTTATTGTGACATTCAATGTAGCAAAAACAATACCCTGCAGCCATCAATTTCTGTTTAAAATTTAATCAAATCAATTATAGATTAATCAATTACAAATTAATCATTAATTGGTCTAAGCCGAAGTCACCTGCCTCGAAGGGCTCATTTATTGATGCCCTCAGCCTTCTTCACCCTCATGTAGTCTGTTATCCATTGTGAGCTTTTAGTATGACCATATTTGCTGCTCATAATATATCCTAGTTTTTATTGCCAATTATTTTTTATTACTACTCTCAATAATGTATGTTTGTTACAATTATTTCATTATTTCAAGTTTGTTAGTGCTCTAGTAGTATTTAAACTTGGGAAAATTGTAAGAATATAAATATATCTCTGGCTCTCTCTCCCTCTCTTTCTTTCTATCTCTATAATAATTTTGAGGAACTAAATTTATGTTTTTTTTTGTTTTTTTCATTGGAATTTAGATTTCATAACAGGTTTCGTTCCAGGGATTCGAGATCTAGGACGCCAGAAATTGAAGAGCATCACAGTGACCACAGCTATAAGTCTGATATCCCTCTTCCTGATCCTAAAGGTAATTATTTCTATACTCTAATTTTTATGACCCTTAATTAATTTACATGGGATCATTGGTAATGGCCTATGTCACATCTTTCTTATTTGTTGTTATTTTCAGTTTTAGTCATAGATAGTGGAGTAGGTGACGAAATACCAGACACTATCCCTCCTGACTTACCTAAAATGCAAAGAGAGCTTTACAAGAGGATCCAACAGCAGCAAAGAGAAGTTGAAAGTGTTCAGGTATATAGATTTTATATCATTTATGTTTTTTAATTTAAGTATGAATATAATATATTTTTGTAATCTTTTTTCAATTCCATTAATATTTCTACTATTTCCAAATATGGGAAAAGATTAAATATATTTGAATATCATTTTTTGGAAAGTGTCTTCAGTTTGGTAATCAATAAATTTGGACATGATTTAAATGGTGGAAACTATCTAAATATATTTGGAAAAAATTGAAATATACTTGAATATGTCATTAGATGCTTACAGGACTAGTTGATATCATAAAGCATAAGGTTTACTCCTGAAAATCAATACAATAAGTACGCTCATAGTAAACCATTAAATATTGCACATTATTTTTACTTACATATCAATTTAATTTATACTTTAGAAATGGGAGGGTTTAATCATTTATTAGAATATGAAAGGTTCTTTTTTTTGGTGGGAACAATATATTCAAGTTGAATATATAGAAAAATAATTTATCTAAAGGTTTTTTTATAATAATTGAGGGTGCTCAAATATATTGAATTAAATAATGTAATAAGAAGAGGAAGGTTTCAATGACTAAGTGATCCTATATAAATCTCCTGTGTGATAAATCTTGTAAACCATTTTAGATTGTTATTATTTTTTTCTCATTAAACAAAACTAATCTTGCATGCTGATTGACTAATTGTTTGTAAGGAAGAATATTTACGAATTTATAGTTTTGTTTCAATTTTTGTAATCTCTAAAGTTCTTGGACATAGTAATGGCAGAGAATTTTCCCTACAGGAAGAGATATATTGTTGATAAATTGATTATTTTCCATTCTTAATATTTTCCACCTACTCTCTTTTGTTGATTTCATACCAGACAATAGGGTCTAAAATTATAACTCTGTAAGCCTTAAAGAGTTCCTCGAAGCGTTTGAATCTTATTTATTTTGCCATCTTTATAAATTGATGTTTTTTGTTTTGTTACTGATGAGTGATGTATAGTATGTTGCTGGAAAACATGTTTAGAAACCGCAGACATTCTGTCAAAATAAGTCACATTTGCAGAAACATTATCCTGCAGCTGATGTCGTTTGGTTACTGGTCTTTAGGGATTATAACTTATACTGAGCTATAAGGAATTTATCATTTTTATTCTGAAAACAGTTATGTGCTGTAGACAAATATGTGCAGGTTTACTTATCTTTGTAATCCATGATGATCCTGCCACTTGAAATTGGGATATTTATCAAATTGATTCTCCCATAGAGATTGGCATACACATTTGACTCCACTTGCACAAATTGGAACTTAGCTGTACTATATTGTCATTATTTAAACCTGTAAAAAGAAATCTATTATTAAAAACTCAGGAAAATTATAAATATTCTGCTCACTCGCGTAGCTTAGGAAATGCCTCAAAAATACCTCATAGTAAAAATCACCGTTACAATAGGTTTTGGTTGAGCTCCAAATTTTTTTTTTGGTACAGAAAAAACGACGTCCAATTCTTTTCTAGAAATCTAATGTTGGAAAATTCATGATAAAAGGACCACCAGGATAAATTATGACCTTCATGACCTCCTCCAATTCAAATTATCAACAAAATCTCGCAGCACTACTTCTGATCTGTATTTCCTCTCTAACAAGTCTGCTTCCTTCGACCGTTCTTTTCTTCTCATCTATGCCACAAACCTTTGAAACTATATTCCCATTGAAATTCGTCGTGTATCATCCCTCGCAATCTTTAAATCTAGACCATCTTCACTCATTTATGTTTTTTGTTTCAATCTTTAGCTGTTAATTCTTTTTTGTCATCTGATATGTACATAGGACCTTTATTATTTATAAAATTATCATATCAGTGTAGTGATATGTATTTTTTTGTTAGGTAAACGTTCCTACTTTGTTATTTTTATGAGAAGATGTTCTTGAATGAAGTGTTTTTTTATTTCATTTTGGAAGACTTTGTCATAAACTTTCCTCAGTGTTCTCTGCCGGGAAGGCTTGAACTACAACTGATATTAAGTATTGATCCAACTTATTTTTTAAGGGATACAACTCATTAGGTGCTATTTTCCTTTGATTTCATTGGTTATCCAAACAGAATGCTATCAAATTTGTAATTCCTGGATCAAAGTTGTCACATCATTAGAGCTTCTAAGAGAAGATATTTTAAAATAAAATAAAATAATCCTAGTGTTTAGATGATTCAATTATAAAAGGGGAACCTACCTGGGAGTAGTTTATTGACCTTTCTTTAACTTTTTCTGAACTCTTAAATTAAAAAAAAATCACAGCTCGTATCCACTTGGTGTACTTAACCATCAATAGCTTATAATTGCATTGCCTATCATAGGATCCTTACTTAGGCTCTGCTAAAGTTTAAACTTGTGATTATGACGTATTCATTTGTTTTTTTACAGTCGGAAGAAGGTAATGAAGAGAGAGAAGAAGACTATAAAGAAGAGGATTGGTACTCTTCAGAGGATGAGGACAGTTCTAAGAAAATGGAACCACTTGAAGCAATACTAAATAAATTGAAACAAAAATCCCATGTACCCGTCAGCCAACCATCCAATACTGTTCATCAGTCGACAACTACCCCACTGTCCGAAATTGTTGTTCCTCCCGTAAGTTGATCAGCTTTTAATTTTTTGGTGTATTCTTAATGTTTTGCAGTCTTGAAAATTAATATTGTTGTCATTTTCAGATATTACCAGACATCGATATAAGTGCTGTCTCCAAGTTACTTTCTTCAGTGAGAGAAACCATACAACAGAAGCAAAATATTGAAAACCAGAATAAGGCACAAGCAGTTGCGAATTCAGTATCATTGGGCAATCTTCCCTCCTTACCTCCTCTTAGTTCTTTAGTTCCTGATACATTCCCTTCACTTGAAAAGAGGTAAGTTTTTATTCTGCTAACTTTAGTGCATGTATTTTGAATTATGAACTAAGTTTATATTATAGTGAGGGTTGATGCTAGTTATAGATTGTAGATTTTGTAATAAAATAAAGATATTGTTTATTCACAATGTGTTTATTATTACATATCACTTTTGACTTTGTTACAGTCATCTTCAGGCTCTCTGATTAAAAAATATGAAGCTAAAGATATTTAATGTGGAGTAGATGATTGAAAGTGTAATGGTGACATTGCTCTCCTTTATATTTCCATGCCTTTAGCTTCATAACTTTGATTCAGTGAGCCTGAAGATGACTGTATGGACAGTCAAAAGTGATATGTAATAATAAAGACATTGTGGATAGCTAATACCACACTTTTATTATAAAAAGGTTTATAGTTATAGTTATTTTAGCTTAACATCTTTCAAGTATTGTTTGGTATATCTTGAAGTTTTCAATGTAAAACTATATTTAATTTTTTGTTCTGCATTTAAAAATATAAAATGTCCTGGTACATATTTCTTCCTAGATGAGTATATAGGCTGGAGATGAATTTTTTGGTTCCAGTACCTATAGAACATTACTTCCGAATGGAGGCAAATTGATTTTTCAAGGGGGTGATCAAAACCAGTGAGTGGAAAATAAAGCTATGGAAAAAAGTAATATTAATAATAATAATTAAGGAAAAAAGAGCAAAATGTAGATGCAGGTACCTACCAGCCAGGAACAAACTGTATATCATACAAATAGCTGATCTGTGACTGGTACTGACTTCAATTTCACTTGACATCATCGACCTTTCCAAAGTCAGGAGGCTTCTGAATTTTAGCTTCCTACCTACAGTTCCTTTCTGTCATGTAATTAATATGATTATGAATTTTGGTATGACATGTTTGATGCCGAATGTTGAATTCAACTCTTTTTTTTTATTTACTTTGTTGCTTAACTACTCTTAATCAAAATGTATCAGTAACCTGAAACTAGGGATGGGGCAAAATCTCTATGCTCTAGAAGACCATAGGTAATTTGGCACAGACATCTCCATCCATGATGATTCTTCTACATCCAATGTAAAATGTCTTGGTAGATACTCACTGATGCCCATGTAGACTAGAAAAGGTTTTTTTTTTAGTTCCTGAACCTCTAGAAGACTTAAATTCATAGATAATGTGTTTGATGCAGGAATCTCTGACCGTGGTGGTCCTTCTACATCCAATAGAAATTCTCTTGGTAATAAATAGCCCAGGATAAGTAATAAACTACTAAATAGTTTTATCTCTGAAAGTGATTTGAGTCACTTACAGTAACTACTTGACAACTGTACAAAGTTTAGCTTACATTATTTAAAAAAGTGTGGATTTCTTTAAGAAATAGACTGATTAACAAATTAGATACTTTGTGCATTAAAGAGGGCACATGTAGAGACACTTTTTTTGTATACATACTAAGAAAAACCATGTCGGCAGAGACTCCTAGTCTTGTAATAAAGTAAAGAAATGAAATTGCTATTGCTTTGATGATATTTTTAGTTTACAATTTAAAAACACTGTACAAATTTTAAATTTAAAGGAGAATTACTACATTAACGTTGGGTAAATTTTTTTCAATTTATAAAATGAGTATTTTGTTGTGTAGTGCGATGTGGGATTTCTTGTTCAGCAGTCCATACAGTTGCCCAAACCTTTTGTGTTCGTGTCTTTTAAGTCTCGTATGAGGGATCCAGATTAATCTTTTTTCAAGGTTGAATCCAAGGTATCGGCTGTGTCTGATGTGGAAAGAGGAGTATTATTAAAGAGGACTGGTGGGCAGGATCCGCATCGTAGGGGAAATGTAATGTTGGTACATTTTTCTTTTGTGACTTTTATCCTTCATCAGTTACACCAATGCTCAATTTCAGAGGGATGAATTTGTAGGTTATGGGATGCTATGTCGGGAAACTCGGTTTGAATTCTGAAAATAATAATAACAATCACATATATATATATATATATATATATATATAAATAAATGATTTAAAATAAGCCTGATACTATTTAATAAAGTGAAAGAAATGAATTAATTACTACAATTTGGTGATGCTTTCAGTTTATAATTTTAAAACGCAAAGTGAATTTGAAATTTTGGAATTATTGCATTAAATTTTGAAAATTATGATACCAAATACATTTATAAAGGATTTTAAATAAGTCTTTTATAAGGAAATAAATTAAATTAATAGCTACAATTTTGTTGATATTTATAAGTTTAGTTTTTACAATTTAGTTTATGAGTTTAAATCTCAATAAAAATTGGAAATTCCAACAGTATGGCAATAAAGTTGGATATATTCTGAAAATAATGATGTAAAATATTTATTAACAAGAAGAGTATGAAAAATGTACCAAAAATCATTTGTAAATGTAAATATTTTGGAGTGGTTTAACTTATGCACCCTTTTGCCCAAATTTGTCTGCTTCTGTAATAAATAAAAACATTTAAATAAACAATTATTTTTTTTTAGTTCAGTATGTATTTTTACCAAGGTATTATGTATATATTTTCCTAATGGAATTCAATATTCACCATTTTTCTATAGTATATTACAAAATGCAATGATGAAGAGATAATTGGTCAGATGATTATTATAGTGGCATTGTGTAGTGTTTTGTCTTTCTGTTTTTATTAGTGGTAAAATTAATTAAGTAAAATGAGTAAGAGGCTTAGGTAATCAGTTTGAACATTATAATCTTTACTTCATATAATTATGTTTAAAAAGTCTGGTTTATTGACCTGAATATGTCTAATACTATTTTTGTAATAATCTTAACTTTGTCTAAAAGAAAGCCATTAATGGTATCTATACAAAATTTTATCCTTTTTTCATTTTTTGTTAACATTATCAAATTATGAAAATTGAAGTTCTAAAAAAAAATATATTGTTATAAAAACTATTAAACAAATAATTGTCATATTTAACTCCATGTATTGAAAGGAAGTATGGTTAAGTTGAAATGTAGTTGAAGTGTTAATAATTTTGTTCATCTTTAGTAATAAATTTGATTATTGTATCTACATATTTGATATAATAAAGTAATTACCATTTACAGTACACTATATTAGAAGTTCTAAGTTTAAAATAATAATAGCCAGTAAGCTGTATTTACACTAGTTGAGAGTTTTTGTTATTGTGGGTCAGCAACTTGGTTTTCTTCAGTAGATTTGTTATGTGATTAATTTTTTTTCTTCTTTTTATGAGTGGATTATTTGTTAATACCATTGGTACATTGGTAGATAGAAGAAAAATGTTAGATTTTCATTAAAATTATTAGTGGATGACATTTTAACTAATAATCCACTCATATTAAATTCATTGCAAACTATGAATTCCTAATTCGCTATTTGTCATTTACATAGCTTATAGCCAATTTATGGTGTCAAGAATAGGTATATCCACTGGGTCTTCTTATTTGGGTTGCATAATAATTTTTAACTTTTATCTTTGAGAAATATTATACTAGCTCCCAAATTTTACTCATAAAATTTATTAATTTAAAAAGTTTTGTTATTTCAAAAGTGGATTAGAGAAAGTTTTAACAAAAGCAAACATAAAGTAAAAAGTTAGTTTTTCCAAGGTGGTCATGCCCACAGTTATAAACATAAGTTTATTTATGCAGTAGCAATTTCAGCATCTCACACTAAGATTTTATGCTATGGTAAGAGGTCTTGTCCACTGTCTTAGTAGCATTATAAATATTTCAAAATGGCAGCATGGGATGTACTAAAAGCGTTTGTGTATAAATAAATTTATGCTTTAACTCTTGGTATGACACTTAGGAAAAATTTCCTATTTTCTTTATATTTTGAAATAAATTTTGCATCCAGCCAAAACATTCTAAAATAAAACATATTTGAGATTTGTGTTTCCTTGAACTTTAACAAAAATATTCCTCACAGATGTATTAAAAATATTTATAAAATAAAAAAGTACTAATTTTCAATTCTAATTAGAATAGTCTGAGCTCTATTTTTCCATGTTATTAAAAATATCATTTTTAATTTATTTTTATTTAAAAAAAAATTATTTACAATTGTTTCACTATAGTTCATTCAAAGTGTATCATACTTTTCCGTTATGAGTGTAGTACTGCAGAACCCATGATTACAAACTTAACATATTCGGCTGGTATTGTAGTAAACAATTGAAATTAGGCTAGTGATTTTATCCACTGTTGATCCTAGTGTGGAGAAATGTATATTGTACCTTAATAAAAAAAACACCTTTTTTTTAATCCTTAGACTGAAAATATCTAGTACATCTACAGACCATAGAAAACATAATATTAAATTGTGTCTTTATTTTTTGCAACATATTTTTTATCTATTATATTTACTTTACAGGAGAGCGAGAGATCCTCGCCTGAGAGGAAATGTGGCTGACGATGATGTTGACCTTAGAATGGCTCCTCAAGGAGATGTCGATTTGAGACAACTCCCTTTCAAACCTGCACCTGTACATACACCAGCAAATGAAATAGAAGCTTCTATAACTTCACACCCTCCAGTACCATACAAACTGGTCCCTTTTATAATTGCACCACCTGATTACTCAGAAATTACTTCAAAGGTTAGTGTACTTTTTTATATCTGCACTTTTGATTGTTGTATAATATACAAGCTTTTTGCAATCAGCTCAGCTACTCCAACTTGGAACTCTTAACGCAATAAGTTAACTATTTCATTCGCCCATCTTCAGGCTTAAGTTTACTTCCCGACCCGTAATAAGCTTGAAGATACATAGTATATATTTTATGATATTAAAAATTATAATATTAATAATAAAACAACTTTATTAAACATTGATTTTATTTACTTTTAACTTTTTTACTCTTTTAATAATCATCAGGGTTGGTTCTGGCTTACCAAACACTCATACATTAATCTTAAAACATTAATAACCTTATAGTCTAACACTTTATAAAACATGTTTTATTTCACTAATTGTCTTTAGCCGTGGATAATTGTAAATAGTTCTGGTACTCACTGTTGTTAGCTTGAATCATGTAAATGCCCATGTATTAACTTGTCGGGAGTTAAGTTCTTTCATCGGTGTCGTTTATCTATTCTTCGCTATTTTTCCACCCACATGCCTGATATACTTTCAGAGTGAAAGACGAAGGTTTCTCATACCCAGTAACTCAAACTATCAACCATGCCTGCTTGCTTGAGTCTTCTCGATCGCCTGTCTTAGTGTTCGTTCTCAACCGACTCGTACCAAAGAGGCCTTCTCCCTCTAATCTCTCTTCTTATATTTCTCATGTTCCCCTTCCTAGCTGGTCATCTATTGTTAGATTACCTTTACAAGGGGCAATTATACCCTTATCCTTATTTCATTCCTTACCAACCTTATTATATTTATTATATTTTGATCTTCAAAATAATATTACAAAATTAATGGACAGTCTAAGGAAAGTATTAATTTTCAAAAAGCGTGTAGCATTTCCTGAGTTTATCTCACTTAACGTTCCTTACTCAGCACTGCCCGGGTATTCATTTTCTCAATCTTCTACTAAGACAGGAAAGGATTGAATCCTAACTATTATAAAATAAAAATATTATATAAAAATTATAAAGTAATTTTTTTACAAATTCACTATAATATCAATTCAAAACTTGATTGTATTGTGTATATTTTGATTTCAATATTTCTGAATATTGAAAAATGTTATTTTGACTTTCCGTTACTATATAGGCTTTATATCTTCATGCCACACTTATTTATTTGTCTATACAATATTTTTTTTTTTATTATAGCTTGAAAACTTTTGTCTGTGCTACACAATCATTATAAAATGTTATAACAGACAAATTTAAAAAATTTCAATTTATTTATAAAGGGTGTCCCAGAATTAACACAAGATTTGATTTAAATAGAAAACACAGTTTTTAGTATTTTTGTTGTTATTTTTTTATTGAATTATAAAGTAAATAGGATAGGGTTATTTATGGAATAACTCATCGGGCAAATGGCCTCCACGACTTTCCTGGCACATACTCTCTCTTTTGTCGAAATTTTCATTTGAACGGCTTGTTTTGGGACGACCAGTGTGTTTAGTGACTCCAACTGATCCAGTCTCCCTAAATTTTTCAATTAATCTCTTCATTGTTGATGAAGTCAAAACACTATTCCGACCATATTTTGTATGAACTTTTTGAACTGCGGCCGCCAAACTTTCATTATTTTTGAGATAATGTGCAACAATAAAGACACGTTGTTCTATTGTGTTACTAACCCTAAACTGTCAGCTGTCAAATTGTTTGTTTTTTTTGGGTTAGCAGCACTTTACTGCACAAATGGCGGCAAATTCAAATCTTGCGTTAATTCTAGGGCACCCTTTCAATTATATGGCTTATAGATATTTCTTAATAATAAATAATACTTAAAATAATATATAAATAAATGTAATAAATACTTAAAACATAATATTATATGTAGATGCTTTTATTAACATAATTAAAATCACATAAAAAACTAATCATTAGCTAGAATTTACCAAAACAAAAATATGGACGGTGAAATTTCCATAAAACTTAAAACTGTATATATAAAATGTTTATATCATCATAGTATACATCAATCGTATCAGTTAAAACATAAAAATTATTTTAAAGCTTATTGTTAACTCAACTTAAATGTTATATTAATTTATTACAATCTGTAATCTCCAAAATAAACAATACAATAGAAAATTTCAAAACGTTTTAAGGCTTTATTCAAATCCATTAGCTCAACTTCAACTAAATTAACATCAATTGTTAAATCTAATGGCTTGAACTTAAATGTATTATGTACTATGCTGTAGTAGCACTTGATGATTGTGTAGCACATTCAGAAGCGTTGATGCTTTATTAATTGTTGATTTGCCAAAAAATTGATCTACAACCAATAATAAACAAATTTTTTATGTTTGGTATAAAAGTTATTTTTCCTTTTAAGAGATTCTGATAAAACAGGAATTTATTCATTATAAAGTCACCATTTCCAAAAGCGCTTACTAACTGTGTTTTTTATGTGTATTGAAACTTGGGGTGGATTTATATGTCTCATCAAAGCGAATTATGTTTTGTGCTTATGCATTATTTTTATGTATTATGTACTATGTAAAGTTTTAAAAAAACTGTGCAGAATCCATTAAACCTAATATAACCAAAAAAAGGTGAGCTTCTTTTTAAACAAGTCACAGAAAGGATATGACAGTTGCAAACCCTACTGTAAGGTGCCTGTTTTTCATTTGGAATGAAGCCATACATGTACTATTTTAACTTATCAGAATTATTTCTATTGACAAATTTGTAAAATATAGCTCTAATTTTATTTTTAATGTTTAGTTTATGAATGATCCTCGGCTGAAGCGCAATAATCCAGGATCTATGGTACTGCTTCAACCAGCTCTCCTGCCACAAGTTCCTGCTTTAAGGCCTCCTCTCGAAATAAGAGACCCCAGGCAAAGAGGTCTTTTGGCAAATGACCCTAGGAGAAAATCTTCTGTTTTACTCCAAAGAGATTCTGATTTGAGGCAGCCTCCTCAACATTTTGCCCAACTTGGAGATATAGATCTGAGAATGCATCCACCAACTCCCCATTTAGCTTTTAAATAATCAAACGTTATTTCAACTTTAATGTCAACTGGCTATGACTGTATATTTTTGTAAATTTTTAATTGCATGATTAGGTAATTGATTTGTGCTAGATTTGTAAATATATTTGCATAAAAGAGACTTTGTTTTGTGTAATAGACACATAATAAATACCAAGTTCAAAACTTAATAAAGTTAGGGCTATAGAGAACATATAATGTAATAATTAAGTTTTTGTTAAATAAACTCTTTATAAGTTTTTTTTGTTAATTTTTTATATCATCAGAAAGCATCTGCTCAAAATTGAGAGGTGAAATGATAATCATATGCTGTATGCTCAAAGTAAGTTATTTTAATGATAGTTATTCTTTTTTTTATATTCCTTCATTGCCATGACTACAAATTTTTGTAATGTAAATACAAATTTTTTATAATGTAATAATTGCAATAAATTAAGGTGAGAATAATTTATTTCTATAATAAAGATATTTTTTGAAGAAACCATTTTTTTTTTCATCAGCCTTTCTATATCCTTTAACCAGACAGGTCAGTTTCATATGAGCTAAAAAGAAATATTTTTAAATATAAATACTTTTTTTTTTCAAAACTAAGACATAATCATGTACTATGAGACGGCAAATTGAGGAAATCCATAAAAAATATTTTTGCTATTCATATAGCTGTGGGCATACAACAGTGGTTTGTGATTTCACTCAAGCCTGCAGTGATGGCGCCGCAGTAGTAACAAATTTGTCGTTTCATCGTTTTCACCGATTGGAAGCCAAGTTATAAGTTTGCACTTTTGTGACGTTTAAGTGATTGAAAATGATTATTACGTTTAAAAATCTCCAGCAACAAACCTTTCAAGTGGACATAGATCCATCGAAAACCGTGAGTAAAAACGTGATTTTTGAGTTGATAACCTTTCACGGGAATTTTTTAATGATAAACAAATGTCTTTAACATTTTGTGATTAATAAGTTGTAAGCTTTCATACACTTGTTTTCAATTTTTAAGTCATTCGTAGTAAACGAATCCGTTCAATTCTTTTCATCTTCAAATTGTCACGAAATTTATGCTAAATCATCTTTTAGTTCCATCTTCATAAATATCTTTTTGATAACACGACTAAACATTTTAGGTAAAGGAATTAAAGGAGAAGATCCATACAGAAAAAGGGAATGATTACCCAGCAGAAAATCAAAGGCTTATTTATGCAGGTATGAGTGTCTAAAAATATATGCTAGTCAATTTTTTGTCAACAATTTTTGAGATTTACCTTTCACGTCTTTGAATTTCTGTTACCTAGCTGATAGAAATCTGAATGTGTCATCCAACTTAACATTCAAAATTTTTAAAATTGCAATATTTCATTATCAATTATTGTACAACTTAAGATGACAATTTTTAAATTTGTTATGTTTTGTTGCAAAATATGGAAGACTGGATGTGGTTTTTATTTGTATGCCTCTTTAGCTTGTTGAATATAGTTTCACTTGATCAAATACATTTTTAATCACAGTAAGCGCATAAATGTAATGAAGGTTGCTCAGCTGTCAACTTTACTCGATTCTTCCCCATCAGCCCCTAATGACTTGCATTACTTTATGCTTGAATGCTCTATATTTGATGAAGATAACCAGATATTGGTTAGTCCCAACCATCTGAGTTTGCTTCTAGTCTTCTTAACATTTCTTGTAGATAAGCAAATCTTCATTGTGTAACTTGTGGTCATAAGAGCTCATGATTTTTTTTTTGTAAATTTTGTATGATTTATAGTTCGATTGTTTAATTGGATGTTTTTATTGTTAAGGAGTTATCAATATCAGATTGAATTTCCATGATAAAAAAAAATTACAAACCCTGAATAGGACAATATTTTAGCCAATATAAGTAGGTTCAACTAGTTTTTGTGATAAAGTGCTTTTCAGTTTTTAATTATATTTTTATGAATAAGATGATTAGTTATGGACATTGGCATAAATAATCCATCCGCATCATTATGGCCTTAGCATTTCCAAAGGTTCATTTTACTCTTTACTCTTTGTGGTTCATGTTAGTTCAAACTTCAGTTACTTAAAAACTACTAAACTTATTTCAATTAATAAAGCTACCCCGTAATGTTTGTTGGAATTCTGGAAGAGCTACAAAGTTTTAAATTTAACCTTTACCAAAAAAAAACTTAATATTTGTTTGTAAAATTTATGTACAAATTGCTTTTTTGTCATTTTGGAAAATCACATATGTTTATGAAATGAAGGTTTGAGATCTTAATTTTCTTGTCATGGGCAGTTGTCCCTAAGGGTCAGTCAGTATGTCAGCTCTTAAATGCTTTTCTCAGGTCTCGTTTATTTCCAGGTCTATCCATGTTTACATACTAGTTATACATTTAATATGGCGTGTGGGACTACAATAAATGGTACTTTTATCTTTTTTCACATTTTAGTCATTTGTGATATCTTTTGGGTGAGCATCATTTTGTATTCATATGCAACCAATTAAAAATTGTTACTTAAAATCTTATATGTGAGATTGTCATCATTGGAAGACACGCTGACACGTCTCTTTTTCACAAGACTTTTCACGTCGCTTCACTCCCAGACCTGATGTATATTCTTGAGTTGACCAATGAGCAGAATGATGATCATCTACAAAGCCTTTCCACTAGACCATGCCATCCTTCTTGTCTAGATCTTTACTTAATTACCGATTAACCAAAAATTCATTGAATATAAATCATTTATACGGTTCTTTTCTCTTATAAAAAGTAATTATCTGACCCCATGATGCTTGCAACATTTTATACACTTCTAATTTAAGGGAACACAATTTTTGGGTTTAGATATATGAAAATTAACTAACCTTAACTGTACTCATTAAGTGATTAGAATAGAACCATGTCACTGTTTATGTTCTGCCAATTTTCATTATTGAACTTCTGATGGATCTAAAATTTAAAATGGCCTGATGACAAAGTTCATTATGCTTCTTTTTCCTCATCATGATAACCATCACCATCTTATTATAAAGATAGGGTCTCTATTATTTGTAGGTTTCTACAGTTGTACTTATCAGTCGGTGGCTTGCAAAACAAAGAAGGAGAATAGTTAAAATAATTCTTCTGAGAGTATGACAGTAGGAATTCATTGGTGTGTGGATTCATTACTATTGGAGTTCCCATTCCAGGTTCCACTTTGACTCATCAGTAGCGTCGCTGAAACTGTTACCAATTATGTACTTTTTGTAAATATTGCGATAAATAATATACATTATCAAAAGTTGGTAGTTTAATTTTATATAGGTAATGAGGGGGATTCTTATTTTTATAAAATATATTTAAATTGCAGGAAAGATACTTACCGATGAAACTCCAGTCAGTGAATATAACATTGATGAAAAAAAGTTCATAGTAGTGATGGTCTCCAAGCCCAAAGGGCCACCACCACCTCACCAGGGACCAGCTGATCCAACAGCACCCCCTGCTGCAGCACCAACAACCACCACTACAACGAATGCAGCCCCAGCACAGGAAACCACATCTACTCCTACTCCAACCCAGGAACGAACAGGAACAACATCTGGTACAAGTATTGTTCAAGCTGAATCCACTCTACTTATGGGCGATGAATATAGTACCATGGTGCAGAACATAGTAGACATGGGTTATGAAAAGTCTCAGGTCAGTTCAGTATATTAAAATATTGATTTTTTTTTTCTAATGGGATAATCAGAAAGTAATGTACTTTGGTAATTTTAATGCTGTTAAAATTTCACTCATTACTATTATGTAAAGTCACAAAATCTCAATGAAAAGTAATGTGCTAACTGGGAACAAATTCAACACAACTTCAAAAGTAAATATGTTATACAAATTGAATAAAATTTTGTATATGGGAATAGTGAGAACAATTATGCGGTTTGAAGGTGGGCATAGATCAGTGGGTGATTTGGGATATGTGTTATTTTTCAGGATATCCCTTTTGACTGAGGAACAAATTTATAGGAAGGGAATTCATTGTGATGTTAAGAATGGAATTTAAGAGTTTTTGAGAAGACATAAGCCTATGAAGGCTTAAGTTAAGGTTTCTCCACAATTGACTAAGGTTAATGCAGAGAGGTGTAGGTCTCAATTCGGATGAGGTCATCCTAACTGGGAGCAAAGGGTAACTAAATTTGGAATGGGCAGTGTTGGATAGATTGAACGGACTAGTTGCCTTTAATCTAGGCACAAAACGGTAGCAGAGGAACAGATGAACCATGCTCTACAACAGAAGAGGTTAGGATTATATGCCTAGTTTCGTACACACAGTTGCCATCCATACTCGCACACTCTCCAACTGTGCCTATATCCTCTTGACATGTTACCAACCAGAAGTTGTACACCTTACTTTAATATGCTTTTTGTATTATTTTAGGTTGAAGCTGCTCTTAGGGCAAGTTTCAACAATCCAGACAGGGCGGTTGAGTACCTTATCAATGGGATCCCCCCGGATCCTGATGCATCTGAACAACCTATCACTGCTAATGACACAAGTATGCTTATAGAATCCTGTTTAATGTCATGAAATTATTTGTTATATATTTAATACATTTATAGATACTATATTCACTGTATGTATAGTAAGAGTTAGTTTTGAGTATCTCTGGAAAAAAAGTTTTTAAAAGTGGTTTCTATTTTCAAATGTTTTCTACCCAAATATTGTACCAGCTATTGAGTAGGGCCTAAGAAACAACTATGTCAAATTGATTAAAAAAATTAATTTGAACTTGATAATCATTTAATAATAGTGAATTGGTGATGAATTATAATAATTAAAGTGTTGTATGATGTAACCTTATTTGACACAATTAAAAGGTATCATACAGTCTAATTAATTCTTCATTAATGGCTATTCACTCTGCAGCCATTAGTGTTAGATTAAATTTTAAAATATAGGTTAGTATTAACGAGAGAAAAACAAAAAAAATTAATTGTCATATTATACCATACTACCATCCAAACAAGACAGGCGGTAGTCCGTAATCCGACTACATAGAATAGATCAACCACCCAATTAATTTGACCAGTCAGCTTTTTGAGAAAAACTCATTTTTTCATTGTCAACATTTTTGCTAGTCAGATCTCTATTTTCAATATAGGTTTAAAATTCACCCTTGATTCTAAAATAACCTAACTCTAAAGGATTTGTACACTGTTGCTGGTAGATATTGAAAAATGAGCAAATAAAAGAACTAACATCAGCGAGAACTGTCGAATGAATTCTATATCTTTCTAATTGGGGACTCTACCAACTAAGCTATTATGCTCAAGTGGATGGCCTACTTAATATAAATTTTCTTTGTCTTAACTCCTGGAAAGAGTTTAGGCAATGTAACCCATTGGGCACAGACAGGGAGCGGGCGGAGACCAATGTGATCCATAGAGAATTAGTTTGCCACAGTATGGCACTAGGAAAATGCCATATTTTATTATATTCACTTTCGTTTTGGCAATGCATACCAGTATTATTAATACTGACCTTGCCCTGCCAGTTTATGCTCTCTTTGGCTGATAATTAATAATAATAATAATAATAATAATAGGATCTATACAACAACAAATTAAATTCTTTTGTTTGTCAGAAATGATAAATTAATTCATATATGGCTAAATTGTTAATCTAGTTCAACAAGTCCTAAAGGTAACACACTAGTTCTTATTAAATGTCACTATAACTTTTTTTAAACGGATATTATTTAATGAAGTTTATCTTGACTAACTAGCCAATTGTCTGTTGATTGCCTCATATTATTTTTTCAAATTACTTTTCTATAATATTTTGATGATAAATGCTGCACTTATTATGTATCTATAAACTAAGCTTCGCGAACTAGAGGCTCCATCCCCTAGAACCCCAAGGAAGACATCTAGGTCTTAGGAATGCTCGAGCACGACTTGCGCTAGCAGAGGAAGACATGTAAGTCTTAGGAATGCTCTAGCACGACTTGTTGTAGTAGAGGAAGACATTTAGGTCCCTGGAATGTTTATAGACTTGTAATTACAGGAGGAAAGTCGGCAAAATGTTTTGCAGTGCATTTCTCTTTTTTTTTTCTTTAGGTCCGATACATTTTTGATATTCCTTAACCTTTTTTACTCGAGGAATTCGTGCCAATTCCCTGAAATAAGGAGCTATTTACCCTGCGGGGAAAAGTTTATAATTTTGAAAATCCAACTTTGGAAACTTTGGATTCGTGATGAGAAATATTGAGAGATCTGGAGAATATCTGATTGTTCACCCGATCAATAATCCACATTTTGATTTTGAAATTCGCTCCTGTTTTGTTGCTAAGCGAGACAAAACTTTCGGCAATTTTTGAAAATGCAAGCAATATTATTTTTGATCTAACATAAATCCCAAACAAATATAGAAAATGTTGCCTTTGGTAAATTTTCTAAAAAATAAACTCTATGCCCCCCCCCCTCGGTTGTTATTGGCTGGTCAAAGAAACATTCTTGTTGACTTTTTTGAAAATTTCCTAAACAGGAAAAAACTGTGAATTTTGAAATATCTGACAACAGATTCTTGATCAGTATTAACCTTTTTAACAGTTTAAAATTTTGTTGATAGGTGAACAAGGAGGAGAGAGAACTGATTCTGAAGAACCCCTGGGGTTTTTGAGGTCACAACCTCAATTTCAGCAGATGCGATCTGTTGTACAGCAAAACCCTGAACTTCTGAACACTGTTCTGCAACAAATAGGACAGAGCAACCCTGCCCTTCTCCAGTTGATATCTCAGCACCAAGAAGAGTTTGTAAGGATGCTCAACGAACCTGTTAGTGCAAGCGGAGGAGGCGGAGGCGGCGGTGGTGGGGGTGGAGGTGGTATAGTTAGTCGCAATCTTCTTGGGCTTAGTAGTGGAGGTGGTGGTGCTGAGGCTCCTCAGAACACAACCACTACACAAGTGCCAATCACATCCCAGGATAAAGAAGCTATTGAAAGGGTAAAATTTTATAATTATTTTTCATATCATTGATATGATTTTTCACATTTTCACATGAATCTATGGAGTTTGACCTTGTTAATTTTTTTGACGTGTAGATTAATATTAATAATTCCATAAAACTTAAGAAAT
Organism: Acanthosoma haemorrhoidale; assembly: GCA_930367205.1. Classification (NCBI taxonomy): domain Eukaryota; kingdom Metazoa; phylum Arthropoda; class Insecta; order Hemiptera; family Acanthosomatidae; genus Acanthosoma; species Acanthosoma haemorrhoidale. The sequence goes on along the minus strand of OV884011.1, from coordinate 120,895,351 downwards.
CAAACAAGAGGGAGTAATTAGATAGATCATTGAAACCCTTAATCCTGTTGTATGACACACTCAACTAACCTGTTAAAGTTGTACTTAATTAGCATTCTATTAATAAAAATTTCACTGTAATTGTTACCATATGCTTTAAAACAGTCAAGGGGTACAGCTACAGCTGGAGAGTAGTATACTCAATTCTTACATACTGGCAGTGCATGCTCAAATTTTGCCTTGGTATGTAATTTTATTTTGTAGTAAAATATTTGGAAAAAGGATGTTTGATTATGATTGCTATTTTATTTCACAATAAAATTACCTCCAAGTGTCATGGGTGTTTGAAAAAGGATTCAAACCTGTGGTGTAGAATTCCATACGAGTGGTAAAAATTAGAATGGTTCTGGTAGAGGGATAGCTCAGTTGGCAGTGCATACAACCGGAGATCGGGGAGGTCCAGGGTTCAATCTCCTGTTCTCTCAAGATATCTTTTCTTTGGCTAATGATTATTGTTCCTGTATCTTCAGAATTTTGATCCCATATTTTAGAATGAAATCTGGTGTCCTTTCTATTTCTTTTTCTCTACACTTCATGAATCCCAATGTAATTTCAAGCCTTCCTGCTTTGCTCAATTTTGCCACACCCATGCCATAATTTTTTTCTACTTTATCATGCGACTACAATGTATTTTATTCATTAGCCTTCGGTTTAGTCCTTTACTGTACCCAGTACACAACTGCTTACAATAATGAAACCAAAATCGATACATTTTGTTAAGGCATCAGCATCCTCAACTGTTATAATAATGTCAAAAAAAATATGCCTAAATATTTTTAAAAAATACTGCTTAAAATTAACCCTACCAAGGACTTCTAATATTGTCATTACAGCATTACTTTTTTTTTTTTTTTTAAATGTTTTGATTTGTTCTTACAATTCTATCTTTAATTTATTCCACAACTTGTGAAAAAGAAATGAGAACTTTATACTTCAAATGGCTTCAAACCTAATATAGTAAAATATAAGAGAGGGCTTGACTTATTTTTGCATATATTCTTTTTCCCCATACTTTTTCTTGTTATTGTAACTTAAATCAACATTTGATCAGTGAAATGTAGGGTATTATAGAGGATATTATACAAATATTTATTATATCTGTCATACCATCTTCTTTGCTTCGAATGAATAGAAATTCCCCTTTTCTCGTACTAGAAAACACCTTCCTACGTTTCCATATTTTAATTATAAAAACCTTAAGTGTCAGTTAAAGAGAGGGGTTCACGACATGGCTGAAGCTCATTAGGGGGCACGGGCATAGCCCAGTCCACAGACCTGCCTATATAAGGCCGAAATTTGGAGCTTTTTCCATTCAGTCAGAAGTAGCAGTTGAAGTGAACACTGCTATCTCTCTCTCCCTCCCTCCCTCTATCCTTCTCTCTCTCCCTCTCCCTCCCTCTATCTTTTTCTCTCACTCCCTCTCCCTCCCTCTATCTTTCTCTCTCCCTCACTCTCTCTCTTCCTTTCAGGAAGAGGAGGAAGGAAGAAGGAGACCCCCCTCTCTCTCTCCCTCCCTCCCTCTCTCTTTCTCTCTCTCTCTCCCTCCCTCTCTCTTTCTCTCCCTCCCTCTCTCTTTCTCTCACTCACTCCCTCCCTCTCTCTTTCTCTCCCTCCCTCTCTCTTTCTCTCACTCACTCCCTCCCTCTCTCACTCACTCTCCCCCCCTCTCTCTCTCTCTCTCTCTCTCTCTCTCTCTCTCTCTCTGCGCTGACTGCTTTACTCAATGACCATGGCTTTCTTATTGAACTACCTCTGCATCTCTCTTGCCTAACCTTGCTATGTTTTAGTCCCTCATTGTCAGACTCCACACCTTCCCAGTGAGATTCTCTGCCTTTGTCTCGCTAAAACTAGCACATCATTGGAAATGATCCCTTCCATGTGGACGACAGGCTCTGGGACCCTACAAAATGTACCTAGTAGCGTCTCCCCCAGCAATCCAGTCTGCCTCTCTCCAGTTCACACTCGCCCTTGGGAACTAACGGTTTTGGCCTACTCTCTGAGTGTGAATTTGTGGTCATTCCAAGACCACATAAACTACCTTTAATACCTACCCTGTACCTCTTCTCCTGAACCTAGTGCACTGTCAGGGCACACCTTCTAAGATTCAATACGAATAAAGCTGCCCGTTGACTAGGCCGCCAGCAAAGGTCAAAGACCACAGGTGCCCATTTAGCTCTTTCTTGACGCCGACCAGGCAGTGGTCGGATCAACGAGACCTTAGCCCTCGGCAGGCGTCTACCCTCCCCGACATTAATTTAATAAAATCATAATATCAACAGGGAATATTCATCAATTCGCTCAGGTTCATTATTTAACCTTGTTTAAATATAACGTTATATTTTTCTTTATAAGTATTTACTACAGGCAAATATTTAATATTACTGAAACAAGAGATTAAAAGTTTTTTTATAATAATAATAATAACTTGAGGTGACCATATCGATCTGTGATCTTTGAAAATGTCTTTAACTAATTGTTATTTAATAATTGGTTTGGATCCATCTCAAAAACAACCTACTAATTTCCGGGTCATATATAAATGCTTGAAACATATGACTTCAGTATTAATCTTCCACTCGTTTCCCATCTTATCTTCTGAAGGACTGAATTTTTCCCCTATGTTTTGTTTTACTGATGGCTTAACACACTGGTTGGTTACTTTGGCTCCTCAATCTTTCTCTCCTTGGTTCCTTTCTTTGCCCTCTAGGCCTACGGATCCCTTCCTCCAGCCTGAAGGATATATAAACTTGTCCCCTTAACGTATCTTCCGGTATATCTTTCTATTTTTAAAACTAGAATATTCACCAAAATGAATTTATACAAACCACAACTAATTCAAATATAAAATAAAATTATCTTTAGTTTTAACAATATCTTAAATTTAACTAATACTACAATATGTAATCAAAATTTGTATGATAGCAGTCTTGTGGTACACATCCAGATAAACAGAAAAAAGACTATCCCCCCCATACCTATTTCAAGGTATAGCCCTCTCTTTTTTTATATTCTGTGTATTGCAGTTCTTAAAAGGCCTCCTTCACTCATCCACTGGTCTCCATTTTGAGCCACCTAGCATCTTCCACATGGTTTCCTCCGCACTGGTCCATGTTAAGTAGCTTTTTTTGCACTATTTTCTCTTCCATGTGTTCTGAAAGTTCTATTATAGTCCCCCCTTCTTTCAGGCTCAGATATTAAGTTCCGCTGGTCAACAATGATTTTGTTAAATGCTCAATTTCTGCTAAATCTTATTTATTTTCTGGTATTGAATCTAGATTTGAAATATTTTTTTTTAAATAATAATGATAAATTAACTCTTACAGTTTAGTCATTATTATTTTCATTTTGTTTCTGTTTTCTCCGTGTTCACTAATTTCATTGGTAATTTTTCAGCTAAAAGCCCTTGGGTTTCCAGAGCACCTAGTTATACAGGCCTATTTTGCCTGTGAAAAAAATGAAAATCTTGCTGCTAATTTCTTGTTGTCACAGAATTTAGATGACTGAGGAAGCTTGATCAGTTTACAAGTTGGAAAAACACACAAGATAAAAGAAAAAAACCAAGAACAATGCAATCGCTACTATCGTCCTGACTTTTGTCTTTAATATAAGTAACTTATCATGAATAGTTTTTTCTGTATAGATAGGTAGATGAAGTGGTCAAGTTATTGTGTGTTTGTATGAATGTTATTTTATTATGTTCAATGTGTGAACTCTTTTAAAATTGTATAAATCATATTTAAGAAAATGTCTCATTATTTTGTATTAGTTTTGAAAAGCCTTCCAATCATTTTTTATTTAATAAACATTTCTGTTTAGTAACCAGAATTTTTTTTTTTTCTTAATTAACATTTAACATGGGTTCTATTTTTTTTAGTTTAACACAACAAAAAAGATATTTTTAGTTACTGGAATAATGTAAATATATACATTAATTGTCTAGGGCTAAAATTATTTAATATAAAAGGAATTGCTTTTTATAATATTTGTTCTTGTGTGAATACATTTTGTAATAGAAATAAAACATGGTATTAATAATTAATTCAAACATTTTAATTTTGTGGGTCTGAAATATGTTCATTTTTATGTGCCCTACAGTAAGATATGATTTTGTTAGCAAAATTTAGTATGTGATTTTTTACTCTCGGCTCATGACTAAATTAATAAATTGTTCAGAACAAATTAAGAAAGCTGAGATTAAATAGATTTTAATGTTTCAATTGATTATATATTGCTGTTCATAATACAGATATACAATATATCTACTCTTAATAATTTTATTTTCTTGGAGGACCTCTACCTGTCTAAAGTATGTTAGACACCTCAAAGAAGTATTAAAATTACCTTACATTTTAATTATTTAAGGAATAATAAAAGGAATTTGCATTTAATTAATAAAAAGTTCATTTCATTGGCATAGCCTTTGTTTAAATACAGTCACTTTCAAGAGGTCACTGTGAGTTAAAAATTATGTGTATTTTGTTATGTTATATTCCCATTTCTGAAGAAAGATACTTCTGTGCTAATGTCTGCTGATTATCTCAGTTTTTGATAAGAAAGAGATAAGGCTGGTCAACTTCCCTGCTCTAGGTAGCCACTTGGTTATTACATTTAAACCTTTATTTTGGTTTTCTAGATAGGGTTTATTTAAGTGTCTGTTTATTTTCCCTTGGAAGGTTGAGAGAACCCCAAGCAGACCCAACTCAGGAAAAAATCCTAGGAGAGCCGAGAATTGAATCTGAGTCCGCAGTTTATTGGCAGGGCACACTATTTGCTGAACTCCAGAAATGTGGATGGCAGTAAATTTTTATATCCTGACGAGATATCATTTTTTTATTTCTATTGAAATATAGTTACGGTATTAAGAAAGAGGAATTATTTTAAATAAGCACAATCTATGAATAAATAGTAGTTTATTAAACAGAAATTAAAAAAGAGTTAACAACAATTATACTCTGTGAAGCTCTAATCATTCAAAAACAATTAATATTTGTATTGTCGCTGTACAAGTAGAGCTTCTTTTGTCAAACAAAAAAAATCAATAAAACGTTTATTGCATTTCAAGCAATAACTGGAATGTGACTTAATTTTGAAAATTATTGTTCACAGCCCAAATTTCATACTTTGAACATTGAAGTGAATGATGATCAAATATGATATCTGAGTTATAAAAATTTGTATAACTCAACTTTCTGTTAAGTAACAGTTAAAAACATTTAATTATATTAGTTACAATAAGATATTGTATACCCAGTACTACTGATACTGATATTCTCTGTTCAACTTTTGTTGCTTGCGGACCTTGACTTTCCTCTTGTTAACCTTGTTGTTTTGTGGAACTCTATCCCGTTTGTTGTTAATAATTTTGATATCATCGCTTCCTGGTGGGTGAAGTCTCATCTAAAAATATATTGATATCATAATACAAAATAATATTGCTATTGCATCCCATTTGACAATATTCCATATAAATATAAAGTGCAAGAAATAATTCAAAGAAGAAAGTGCTGAATACTAAGAGTTGAAATTAGTTTCTAGCACACAAGAGAGAAAAAGTTAAGACAACTCAACCAAAAAAATGAAGAAGATTGATGGAAAAATATAAAATCAACCTAAGTGTGTGTTTAATACACTATTCTACAAGGGCTGATGTTAAAAATTATTTTTCTTGTTAACATTCAGATTAAATATAAGACTAATAAAAGACTAAATCTTTTATGACAACAGAAAAATTGAACAAAATACATTGAAGGACTGCTCAAGAAGTTTACATATAGATAGATAAAACAAAACAGAAAAAAATATAATAATAGTGAAAGTATAAATTAGTACACATAAGAAACAAATGAAGGTCTTCGTCATGCTATGGAATACAATTAACACATTTACGAAATTTTAAAAGCTGGTCAACTAAAGCACAGAAGGAGCAAAGCATTAGCAAATAAATTAATTATTTCATAACATATAAATTTTTAAGATTTATGAATGAAATGTTTAGTAAGACATTAAGAAAAATGAAACCATTAGCTAAAGATTATATAGAATGTTAGGCTAGCAAGAAATGGACAGAAGAATAGAACTAGCTTTCCTGTGTTTTTTTTTTTTTTAAATCTACCTAAATTTGAAGTTCTGGTTCCAGTAATACTTCTTCCTTAGGATCCTTAATTCTTTTCTGTAAAATGTTGTACTGTTAATACTACTTCAACAATACACTTTAGTAGGTTATTACTAATATTTACTTATCAATTAATATAAAACATTTAAAGCCTCATTAATTTTTGTCTAAATATTATTTGTTCATTATTAATTTAGTGCTATTTTTTTTTATATTTCAGCTATGAAGTTTTAACAAAAAAATGTACCATAATCCTTTTCTTTTCATTACAGGCATATTCAGATTCATCAATGTGGTTATAACAATCGGGTTTTACATCTTCAGGAATTCGTCTTCCTCCGTACTCGCATAGCTTCTTCAGTGGCCTTGCTCGGACAATCATTTTGTCAATCCCTGAAATTGTAACATGTGTATGTAGGTCAATTGATAAGTTTCAGGCCAATTTCAAATTTTCCTTGACAGTGGATAACTTTACTATTTTCTTTACTCCCCTTTAAGGCTGGGAGAATGGGCTACATATGATGTTGAAATTAAAAAAAAATTGTAAAATGCAAAGTTAATGGTCAATTTAATGTTGAAAGCAAAAGAGAGTATAACAAAATGAAACATTATATAATGACTGTGCTAATATAAATATCGGTTATTTAACACCACAGAATAAGTTCTATTATTTAACAATCAATTATGACTGGGTTACATAATTTCTTACCGTAATAGATTAACTATCATTGAAGAGTAACAGTCTCTTCCCTGATTTATTAACATATATGAGGTAAAAATTACATTAAGATCTTTGTTAAATATCAAGAATTACTTAGTCAAGTTACTGCATTGTTATATTTGTTGTTGATTAGTACTTTTGTAAATACAAGATTCATTTTTTGAAAAAGCAAACAATCAGAGAAGAGTATTTAATCATTGAAACTAATTGTCCTTGTGATGATCTATACATATGAGCCAAATATACCAAAGTTTGAGTATTAATCAGCTATGGTTATTATTTTATAGATGAATAGTTTTATTATTTTTATTTCATGCAAACAGGGATGCAATACGTTAATGTTAATAGTTTCACAACTTTTATTTAACAAAACAAAAAAGCTGTTAGAAAAAGTTTTGAATAAACTCGTAAATAAAATTATTTTCTTATAATAGTTTTTGTTCTACTTAATTGTAATTAAGCCTAATAAATCAGTTTTGAGTGATTACAGGCTTGCCCAATTTGTGTTCTGCTATTTTACAAAAATATTAATAACATAATTAAACTAATGACATTAGGTTAATAGAATTATTAGTAGATGCCTTGATAGTAAGTCCGAATGAGATAGGAATTAGAATAAAACATGTGATTTTTTTCTTTTTTAAATATTTTTATTCAAGGCTTTGAAGTATTTTATTTTTTATTAAAAATTTTTCCTATCAAAGCTTAAAACAAAAAATGTTCAAGCTAATTATTTTCAAAATAAAAGTTAACAATTATCGATCATGCCAACAACATGCAGTCATTAAATATTATTAATGATAATTTAACAATACTTAATTACCCAGGATATATTTGAAAAAAATCATAAATTATACCAATCTAAATTATAGCAAAAAAATATCCATAATGTACCTGTCGGCTTATGTTGAGGACAGTAGAATACACCTGGAGTTTTTTTATCAAACACAATAGACTTTTTCATCATACCACCGGCATCAGCGGCTACCTGTGACATCAAATCATGTAATAAAAATTCACATGATCGGGTGAAATTCCCTAATAAATATTAAAGTTCTAGGATACTTACAAATAGTACAAAGCAAATGGCCAGTCCATACTTAGCGCAATCTGTAAAAGTAACATGTAGTACTTAACAAAATATTTTATAGGAATCTTATTAATTATATGTAAGCAATAAATTAAGAGTAACTGCACAAAACTACATTGTGACTAATATATTCAGTCATCACACCATTGGTATTTACAGCGATGAAGTCACTGGTGAATAATCCTTTTATGTAGACTACTTCTAACTCACCTGATCTTTTATGTTAGAAATTTTTAAAATGAAATAAATATAATTTTAAATATTTGAATCAAATTAGATTAGAATACATTTGAATAATTTTAGACCAAAAGCAAGGTTTCACATAGTATATGAAGTAGAATAATTGAAATAAACTATTGCCAATATGGCAAAATCTGACATCGCAAATGTCATGTTACTGATAAGTTATTAAAAAAGTTTTGGTTTAACAGTTTCATGAAAACTTTCATTTTTTTTAAATAAAATTTTTAGTTCTACTTAAAGTTATTGGGACGTAATAAAATAAGCTTTACTGGTGCATGGGATCTGATAGCTTCCCCATAGTAAAATTATGTTTATATGTCACGGTAAATAAACACTTTATTATTGTATGTTTGTGATAGAACATATACTTCACACTATCAGTCTTATTGTATTCATGTTATATTTTAGGCTCCTATAAATTAAATTAAAAACAAAATAATGAGACTAAAGTTTAACTATTTCAAGTTTTATTTTATAAATGGATCAAAAAGGTACATAGTTTTATTCGCTTGACTTGATTTATTTCCCGTCAGTTTTATATTAAGCCATAATATTTTGCTAGAAAAGAAAAATGTCAAATAAGATGACGTCATATCGCCCGCCCACTAGTCGGAGACTTTAACGCCCATACCCATACCATCCGTTGTACTCATGACTAAATTAGTCGCATTAGTTAGTACATTGATAATATAGTATATCGGCGAGATAGATAATACACAGAGGTGAAGTTGGAGATATGCTATCACTGACTCACCCATGTCTATAGCGGGACAGACGGACGGACACTGAAAGGCAGACTTGTACTCTCTCTTCCTAGAAAGGTAATGGTCCAAGGAGAGCTACTACTACCTGTTCCACCTACGTGCCTGCGCGGCGTGGTAGGGATGGACCGTGACACGCTGGCTTAGCGGAACAATATCCTCCCTCACCCCAGTCATGGTGCCTCCTTATTAAGGAGCTTTAACCTCTCTTCCTATTGTCCCATTCCTTCTCATGCAGATGTATAGTACACCAGTTGATGCGAGGATCAGTTGCCTTCACATTTTTCCACGCTAGTTCAAAGATTTTTTTTTTTACAGACAGAAATTTGTTTACCTCAATAATAAACAAATTAATATTTTTGTATATATGTTTAAACAAAATTAAGAGTGTAGGAAATGAAAGAGTAATTTTGTGATAGGGACTATATATACTTATTAACTGATTGTGGAAAAACTGCTCGGTATTTTCGATCAAAAATACTTAATTTTATTTGTTAAACCCTATCACTGAAAATTGCCTGTTCAACAAATAAAAAAAAATTAAATAGCTTAAATATTGGCAAAAGTTACGTATTAAAATGGAGTCTTACCATATTACTTTATAAATGTGTATGCTGGTTGTGAATTAAATTATTATTCATCAACAGTAAGGTCTGCTCACTATTCAGTAATTTATTTTACGCACTAGTGCTTTCAAATCGTCCAGCTACCATTACAGTGCCGGATTTCCAAATTTTGAGTCCACCTGTAGAGCTTCGCCAAAGTACCTTGAACTACCGGGGGGGGGGGGGAGGTTTAAACTAAACGCGTACAATTCACATTTTACAATATTCTGGCACTTAAATTCTTGAGGAAAGTTTTCTTAATGAAAACAAATCTTTTTCTTTGTTACATTAGGTCATATTAGACTCGAAGATTACTCAAGATCACTTTAATTAAACTTTATTCTACTTCAATACTCCTGTTATAAAAACTCAGGGAAAATAAAACGGATAGAAATCATTATATAAAACATGGGCGCGTTCTCGGAATGGGCGAGGTTTTACAAATCCATACGTCGCGGGGGCTGGAGGTGCCTAGATCCGACCACGCGCGTTATCAAGTGTGAGTAGAACACACACCGCCAAGATCGGCAACATCATCACCACTTGAGAATGACAGCGTGAGCTGTCAAATGCGCAAGTGCGAATATACTAAATTAATGATTTGTGGGCAGACGTTGTTGATAAATAACATTACTTTATTATGGTGTTTGGGTAGCCGGGCTAGCTTAGGTATACTCGATTAGCTCCTAATCTAAAATAGGTGGCCTAAATATTGGTAGCGGTGAGATAAATAGGGTCAGTATTGACGTGCTGATCCACCCATACTAGATAGCGTTTAATCCTCAATTCAACGAGGCCCATAAAGGCCCCATTGTTCTCTTGCCAATCAAAATTCATAAAAGTTATCATCATCGTAAAGGAAGTAATAAACACTTTTATGTTTAGCATTTGATTCTCCTTGTAATCAGATACTCTCGAGAGATAAAAACGGCTCTACCACTTCTTCATTTAGTCTGTTGTTGCAAAAACTGAAAATCTTATACCACCAGACACACTGGAAAATAATCCGTGGCAAGACATCTCTGAAAGATACATCGCCTACAGAGGCTCACGACGTAGGTATCTTGTAACGATTGAGCTGAGGCCTATCATAGCCAGGCTCTGTTCTATCCTCGCTAGCTTTATTTCGATTTTCTACATTGGACTTGCAACGGTTTTGTTTCTTTTAACTACTCATTTTCCCTCTCGAGACTAATTGTACCTCGACGAAACCCTATCCCCCTCAGGTAGAATCTCAGGGAGCCGGCATTCCAACCCGGCTCTCCATAATACTTGATATACATTAAAAATTAATTGATTCAGGCTTAATCGAGAATAATTTTTTTCCCAATATATTAAAGAATATAATTTTTCCGTCCCATCGAAGTTTTCATCCGTCGGTCATGAATTAAATTGTATTAATGAAAATTATATTTAAAAGATGTAGAAAGTGAAGGAACTCTATCAAGAGGTCGCCTATATCCTGACCCCGGTTTTTTAAAAAATAATTTTATAATTAATTTATTCAATAAATACTTAAGTCTATCTGTGAAACCTTCGCACTTACTGAAGATTGCTTTGAAATTAAAATTTTAAATAGTTAAAATATTGACCGAAAGGAACGTAACATTTTCAATTTGCTCACATCTTAATCAAAACATATAAATCAGTATGCCGTTAAATGTGTTTCACCCCATCTTTATAAATAGGTTATAAAAGTAATAAATAGTCATTGAGTATGTATGAAGCAGAGACGGGCAAATTTTATTCTGATGATAAGTAAAGAATTTCAATACCAAACGATGGACACAATTTGTAATCATAAATAATAGAGTGGAATTAAATTATGTATATTTTTGTGCACAGATCGGTAAGCAAAGCTAAACGCGACTGTTCAGAACAAAAGTGTTGTTTATAAATGTATACATAAAAAAGGAGCATACTACCACTTTGCACAAATACACTTATTTAATCTTCGACCGGTTTTTTACCACCTACATGACATTTGGGACCATTCTCAGGGTCGGAAAACTTCTCATAACAATCTAGAACAATTTCAAATGTTGAAAATATTTAGCTAGTCTACAGATATACATTTACTTCAACTGTTAAATTATTATTGCAGAATCCAATTTGATTGAACTATTGATCACACTATCCCTTTTCCTATTTAATATAAGATTTTTTAAATAATAAAAATATTATAGCCAGGCTACTGAAGGTTTGATCAAGTAGCATACAGCAGAAATTAAATATATAATATACTATAAATATATAATTAAACTAAATATGAAAATTTGAAATTCCATTCAAGGTATTCTTGGAAAAATGAGGACTGTTTCGACCTGTGATTTACGCTAAAAGGAGTAGCCGAGAATGATGGCTTCATAAAAAGCAACGAAAAAATTATACATTTTAGATATGTATTATGAAACTAGATTTTTATAGATACACTAATACAGAGTTAATAACATATAAAGTTATGAGGCAGTGGCCTTTTTATTGAATCACAGTACATTTAAGAACAAATTCAACATGAATATAAAAACAATATTCTGGGACATTGTCTTCTAAGAATAAGAAAAATACAAGAATAGCGGTTTGTAGGACTTCAACATTTCAATTATTGTTTCAAGGCTCTCAGCTGATGAACTAACAGAGATTGCATAAATTCAAGTATCTGCCAGGAACTTCAGTTGTGCGATGACACTAAATATCCTATGAAAGTACATTTGCTTCAGAGCTGATGGGAGATGGTCTTAGATCAAAGAGAGTCGCAAGATTTTCATCAAATTTATTAATTGACAACGCTTCGACGTATGTGTGCACTTTGTGTCCCAACAAGTTCATCAATTCAGTTATAAATTCACGACCAACAATGGATTCCCGGCACATTTGCTTCAGTCTCTCACGAAACTGATTTTTTTTTTTGGTCCTTTTTTTTCGCTTGCTTATCCACAACAATCATTTGAAGCAATGTATTTATCCGGTAGGTCCGTTTTTAATGCAATTATCAACCTCAACGGTGTATCTCTATAATTATAGAAGTGAAGGCCAATGACCGAATACTTTCGGAAAGGCTCCTGAGAAAATAGGCCACCACAACGAGGGGGGGGGTATTGTAGCACAATACTTAGGTACAATACCGTCTATTCAGGTATGGATTACACCAACCTGTCCGAATTAAATCCATTCGCGCTTTTTACACCCCTTTGCCGCCTTCCGACAGGTTTCGTCATCGGTTACTCTCCAGCCTGTGACTAAATCACGGCCCGTGTTCACTGATACCGAACGAACGGGGAAATTTGGCGAGAAATTTGGTTTGGTTAGGAAAAATTGTACTTTAATATTATTTACAACTGTAATACAAAATAACATTGCGAGTCCCCTAATAGATTTTGGGACATTAAATTTTACGCGGGTTCCTTTATGGCCAGACGATATGAAACATGATTGTCATTAATTAATTACTTGGTATTGAAACAATAAATATTTATCATATTAAGCAGAATATCAAATAAAATATCTTTTTTTTTTTTTTCTTTTTTTTTCCCCCTAAGCTCTCTACTTAGAAATTCAGGATGAGGGAAAAGAAATAAAATATCTCTACGCCTTGTTTGATTATATACATTTATCCATTCTCACTTTTATTGTTAATTTTAATTAGTTTTTAAATCTTTTACATCGTATTTGAAACTTCTCATATCCCCAGCTCACCTAGAGGGATGTTGTTTTAAAATTTGAGCTTTAGAGGACTAATCGTACAATCATTAAAAATCGTGTTTCAGAGCCGTGACGAAATCTTTGAGTGTGTAATACATCACACTTGACTTGATTTTTTAAATAAATACCCTCATTTGAATATATTATTTATTTTAATAGCTAATTTCTTCTTGAAAACAGTTTGTTGGGCCCTCATCTCTAAATGTGACAACTGTATCACATTGAATATCAAATTGTCCTCATGTTCATCTAAGCTAAAATCCACCAAAATGCGGAAGGTAGATTAGAAAGGTCGTAGGTAAAGGATGTGATCTCACCTCTGTATTCTGTTGTTTCATCCTTTGTAACCTTCAGACATTCGTGACGAAAGGTCACAGACGACGTGTAGCTACTAGAATATAAATTAGTTCTTATCTATATTTGTACTTATCTTTATCTATATTTTTTTAGTATTATCACTTTTACTGAAAAAAGTGTGCCTACTTTTAGATAACCCTCAGTTTATAGTTTGACCCTTTGTTGGATTACGCAAGGGTGATTTAACAAAAATATTACTGTAATTTTTAAATACTATGCTGTTTTTTAATAAGTACTATACTGTAGCAAAATAGAAATAATTTTACATAAAATATACTAAGTTCTTTGCTCGTTTGAACATATATGAGTTGTTGCATATAGAGCTAACAAATGAAAGACTATTGATTTTTATAATGTTCTAATTACATAATGTAGGTTTTACTTAGGACATATCTACTTAGGATGCTTTATACTCTCACATACACTGCCCCACAAAAAAAGTGGCGCACATAGAAAACTGATCATATTTGCTTCCTCATAGAATTATTTCGGGTTTCATCTTTTTTAATTAAAATTAAACGTTTTCGGTGATAAGGGGCTATACGTATGAAGGAAACCCCCAATAATTCAAATAATTGTTTTAAAAAAAATTATACAGAAATTTCTATTATGATTTCTTGTGTAACTGATCTCTAAAAAAATTAGCAAAACTTTTTTTTTTAATTTTAAATTAAAAAATGGTTTCTACGGGTGAACAAGCCCTGTGTTGCTTGTGAAGACGGGCGAAGCCAAAGATATTCAGTCCGTGCATTGGGTTAACCTGAAACTTTGAATATGTTATATTATTAATTATAAGATAATAAAGTTATTATTATTATTATTATCTTTTTCAACCTTCTGGTTAATGAATGCATTTCATCACTCAAGCACTTATAGCTGCACTTATATTACGCAATTAATTATCTTCATATCTGCTAGGAAAAGCAACCAACACGCAAATGCTTAAGTACACCATCAAAGGCAATAATAATTACGTAAAGTATTGATAATCCTTGTTTGTTTACGGGCTGGAACGCTAATTCTTCCACACGCGATTTTTGAAGCAGATCCGAAAATATTTATCGATTAAACGAGAAAATCTGTAATGAATCAACAAGGAATCGAACCCTTTTATCTGCAGTGCTTATTCATTTGAACGGCCTCTTAATCTAATTGATTGGAAAACGTCAATTATTATAATTGGAAAACGATGTGATTTTTTTCAATTATTTGTTTGAGCTGTTTTGTGCTCATATAAACATCATCATGACGCTATGAATCGGATGTGAACGTTTAATTTGTCTAAATAACCATTTATATATTTTGCATTTTGGGGTACATTTCGCAGTTTATTCGTTCACATTCTCGACTTATTCAACACTGATGCTGAGCGTATCCGATGCAGTTATGTTCTATATGACTTAGTATAACCATTCCCCTCCGTACGAAGTGTGCAGCCATTTGTTTCGCACAGGTAGCAGCCCCCCCCCCCACGAATATTGTGTTTTTGTAAACGACCTCCGGGAGAGGTATTCTTATCGCCGGTTACGTGTTAAACTGTGGATATTTCTAGCACCCATTCACTGATTTGTTCCGTTCAACCACTGCTCTCAAAAAGAAATGCTACGTCGATCTCCAGGAAAACAACAGACGTTACTGGGTTGATTCTACAGTTAGGGGAGTAATGATCTAATTACAATATGCTGAAGTAAACGATTTAGTGAGACCGCTGGTTATAGATCTGGAATGTTTGGTGAAAGGAGTATCAATCATGAATGCAAAATTTTCACTAGACACATTTTATTTACTTTTTTTTTTAAAACAATACTTTAATTTAAATTACTTATTAAATTAAATTATTATTAATTATTTCTAACAATTAATGGTTATTAATAACTAATACTTACTGGACAAAAAAAAAATAGACTTATTTGATTTTGACCAATTTTTGACTTATACAATGTTGACTCAAATTAACAATATATTATATTTATAGAGGGATCTAGTCATCAATATTCTCTTAAAGAGTCAGAATCCATATTTCGTTCTTATGAATCGTTGATAAAGTAAAATTACAATTAAGATGAGCTTCTATGAAATTTGGAGTTACATATATTTTTTTTTTTATACTTCCAGTAATCAGATCCTTTTTTTTTTTTTTTTTTTTTCATAGCCCCTTTCAACTTACAGATAATTATAGATCCTCAGGTGAATCTATTTACAAATTATTTTTGTATTTCCTGTAGCATCGCTACACTACACAGGTTTTGTTATTTTATAAAAATTATATAATGAATAAACAAGTATAATGATATACATTATGCGTGTCTGGACTAAACTAGGACTCGGATGTTGATATTTCAAAATTTATTTTAATACTCCCAAATTTGTAATGATGCGAAAATATTGAATCTGCCTCATTAGCAGGCTGGCCGAAAATGGATTCCGAGCGAGTTCCAAATCTTGTCTGAGATTCTGAAATAATTCAGAATTAGTTAAATCAGAATAGTTTAAATTAGTTAAAAAAAGGACCCAACGTGACAACAATAAAGGATGTTTCGATTCACTTCGAAAAGTAACCTGATCTTCAACAGCTGCTAAAACTCTGTTGAATACTTAAATGGCCAAGATGATCCAGATAATTTGAAGATACTTAATCTTAAGTAAACAACGTCTAATTTTGTCTACAGGCACACATTTGTATTTCTATTTTACAAGCGCTTTCGCCTGCTATACTGTCTTAAGTGCTCACAATGTTGCTACTGTTTGCGATGTAAGACTGCTACATACTTATTAATATTAGTTTCAATCAGGTAACATTCTGAGCACTTAAAAATGGCTGTATAGCTGCCGAAAGCGCTAGTAAAATAGAAATACACACTTGTGGGAAGACAAAATTGGACTTATTTACATAATCTAAACCCACAACAAGCAATGAAACCGTTCAAAGAAGAAAAGGATTTTAACTTATACAAGTTGTTCAGTTGCAATCATTGCAAATAAATATCATAATGCATATTTTAAGTTTAAATAACGATAACTTGAACAAAATAACTATACTTACTGGACAAAAAAAATAATAGACATTTGATTTTGACCAATTTTTGACATATACAATGTTGACTCAAATTAGCAATATATTATATTTATAGAGGGATCTAGTCATCAATATTCTCTTAAAGAGTCAGAATCCATATTTCGTTCTTATTAATGGTTGATAAATTAAAATTACAATTAAGATGAGCTTCTATGAAATTTGGAGTTACATATATTTTTTTTTTTATACTTCCAGTAATCAGATCTTTTTTTTTTTTTTTCTTTCATAGCCCCTTTCAATTTAGAGATAATTATAGATCCTCAGGTGAATCTATTTACAAATCATTTTTGTATTTCCTGTAGCATCGCTACACTACATACAGGTTTTGTTATTTTATAAAAATTATATAATGAATAAACAAGTATAATGATATACATTATACGTGTCATATTTCTTATCAGCCGATAGATAATCCGTGGTTTTCGATCAACTGGTGTAACCTCCCCGTGGTTAAATGACGCTCAACTGTATTTTCTAGGGCATTCCTCAAAAGATGCTTGGAGTCCAGGAACGTCATGAAATAATAGGTAACTTTTAAAGTCTCTGTAAGGAGTAAACTATTTACCAGTGAAGGTGGGAAGCCATGTCTCGTTTAAAGTTCATGGATTTATTTGAATACGAATTTTTGGCTTTGTCATCTTTTCGGGATGAAATAGTTACCACAATTTCGATTTTACCTTTTTTTTCTGAACATGTTGAATTAACCGTTTAGGGTATTTAGCCAATAGATACAGTTCTTTAATAAATTAAAGTATAATGAGATGGATTTCTCTTGACCAAGACTTATGGTTTTTTTAAACTAACTTTAGCATGCATTTCGTCATTGAATGTTCTGAAGTAGGGGACCATGAAACCTCAAAAAATTTAGAAATACGTTGCTAAATGGAGTTTAGCAACTACGCCTGTTTTATGGGTCAATACGGTAGTTCATTATTTAGAATGTTATACTGCCCGCAATGGTGAAATTAGACACTATAACTTTAACACCCCATTTCGGAATCAAATTGTATTTCATTAGAACTGATAAATCGAAAATGGGATCAGCTCAACATGTAAGAAAGACTCACTAGCCCTCAAAAATAAACATTTCAGTTGGTAGAGTAAGTGGCACGAATTGAGTAAAGAATGTTATTCAATCTTCATTGTCATTTATTTACGCATATTAAGGGCTGAAAGGCAGACCATCCTCATGAATAAACTCATTGCAATGCTTATTCATTAAAATAATTATTTATGGAAAAAAAAAAATATTTAGAATTCATCTTGGGACCTAAAACCAGAAATTTCATCTAGCAGTTACGTTATCCAATTATGTTTTATGGAGTTATTATATTTGTAGTGTATTTCTTTATGAATTTGTCATTAGTGGGGCCTGCCTGCAAAATTCCATGTCTCTAGCTTGAATGGTGGCTCAAGACCTGAACAGAGTGTATATGTATATGAATGTATATCGAACTGGAAAGATTCAAAACCGTGGCAACGAGTCCATGATCCCGGGGAGACCTGAGGTTTCTTCCTGGATGCTGGTCACGGTGAAACTTGATTGAAACTGGGTGATGTGTCACCCAGGTGACACCTACAACGAACTGAAAACATAATGGTTTCTGGTGTTAAAAAAACCAACTAAACCTAAATTAAAAAAGTTTTTCTTGGCCATATAAAATATTTACTCGTTCTATGGGCTTGAAATTTACAAGTAATCAATTTTTATGCGTTTATTAAATCTGATAGTAAATATCTTGTCTCTATTCAAACAGGGCTGTGAAAAAGTTCCGAACACGATATTATTGCATACATTTTTAATGAATTTTGTAACTATAGCCCTCAAAGTCCTAATAAATATTACATTTTATTAATAAGCATTTGGAGGCCTTTGATTTACTATACTAAGTGATATGATGAAAATTCATTTTATAATTAATAAATAATTAATTATTTTCCAGTAATTTTCTTTTAGTCGGGCCAGTAAATGAAATTTTCATTAAAAATGTGATCTCTTCATCAAACATGCCCAACAAAAGTGAACAAATAAACATAATTCCAGATAGTTGAAAACATCAAAGTTTCTGGTAATAAAAACAAAATCCCATTTTTTTTTTTTTTTTTCTTCATAGCCCCTTTAAATTTACAGATAATTATATATAATTATAGATCCTCAGGTGAATCTATTCACAAATTATTTTGTATTTCCTGTAGCATCACTACATTATATACAGGTTTTGTTATTTTATAGAAATTATATAATCGAATAAACAAGCATAATGATATACATTATACGTGACTGGACTAAACTAACTAATGAAGGTGATGGGGCTCACCTTTTTGATCAACCTTAAAACTAACTTACATACTAATTCTTATCCTAATTTTTCCCCGACAGTCTGTTGCCATCGATGCGGGAGGGGTGGTGGGGTCATAGTGTTAACACTGGGTTTGTCAGGTGCTGCAACGAGTCAACAAAATCTTTTTTTTTTTTTTTTTTTTCTTTTTTTCTAAGCTCTCAAACTTATAAAAATAGGATGTGGGAAAAATAAAGGAAAATTATTTAGGACTGATGAGTGCCTTTCTCTAAGGGGAGACCCCCATTTGAAGGATGTACAAAATCCCAAAAATTAGAAAAACATTTTTCTAATGGTTTCAAATTAAAAGTATCGGGCATCGAGAATAATAACGTGCATTATGCGATGGCGCTTTAATGGATTATAATTACAAAAAGGTCATTAAAATTGTAACTTTTTCACAGCCGTAACGAAGCCTATGAGCAGTTTTATACAATAAAGGGTGAAAATTTTCCATTCTCAACAAGTTTCACCGTGACTATCATCCCGGAAGAAACCTCAGCTCTCCCCGGGATCATGGACTCGTTGCCACGGTTTTGAATCTTTCCAGTTCGACAGTTTCTGCTATCCTCCTTCCTACTATCCAGACTACTGGTGCAGGCAGTATCTTACCAAGCTTTCTCAGCCGCTCATTCCCTTTCGGGAAATAATGAAGTAGCGAGATCTAATTTAATCCCCGGGGATGTTAATGTGATTCTAAGTCTTCAGGAATGCTATTAACTAGGGAATCGAGGGTTGGATCGGCGCAGATTTGAAGATATGTTTTAATGGAATGGCGTCATGAATTAAATTTCGAGGTAAGAAATGAAAATATTCTGAAGGTTATATTTTTCCTTTTGCCGTTTTTCCCTTTGAGGTGATTACAAAATATAATTGTGCATAGCGACATTGGCGTATCGAATCGTGTTACTTTTGTCAGTCCCGTGTTACGGTTAGCGGTTAGCGACTCCAGCTGTGGCAATCTCCGCGCTCGCTCCTGTACAGGATCGAAGCAATCTGCCACCAGTGACATAATACACGGGTCAGTATATAGTGATAAATTCACGAATGGTTGCCGAGCCCGAAGGAGGAGGATCTATTTTCAGACAGTTTCGGGAGATGGTCATTCACCTGAATGTGTTTTCTACGGTGTTGTTAATCAGGAACTTGATATCTTTAATTTGATACCCTCTCCGAAGTAAACTTCTTTTTAATACCACATTTAAGTTTCACGGAAACGCCTAAATAATTCATGTCATAAATGGGATTTTTATGTCTCAAATTTGACGTCTTAAGGTTGAACAGGGTATTCTCCAAGGCTGGAACAGGCAGGCATACACGGGTAAAATATTTTTGTTACATGGATTTGAAAAAATACGTACAAAATCATAAAAATGTACCACAAACACGGGCCTTGTAAAGCCTAAATGCTGAAATGTTCATAAAGGGGGCATACAAAATGTAGAATATATGTAACAATTTCGTTGTTTCGAAACCCATCATTCAATATGCGCAGAGTGAGTTAATCATTCCACAATATGGAATCTTTACATCAGGGATGGCCAACCCGCGGGCCGCCTTAAACATTTTTCCGGCCTGCAAGATTCATTACACTTTTACAAAATATATTTATTTTTTAATGGCCAAAGTAGTGAAAACCAATGTATTAGAAAAATACATTATTTGTGCATCCATATATTCAAAAATTAACTTTCGAAATTATGAGAAAAATTTAACTTTTATTTTAAAATAATATTCTTGTGAATATATGACACATATTGCCTGTTTTATTAATTTATTATAATAGTAAACACAATAGTAATAACTCATTTCAATTTTTCACTCCAAAAAAATGTCTATAGTGGGTCTAAATCTAATATGGGGATATATAATTTTATATGTGGCCCGTGGAGATATGATGGATTTCCAAAGTGGCCCGCATGATCATGATGGTTGGCCACCCCTGCTTTACATAAATACACATCATTCTAATTATATTTACTGAAGCGTAGCTACATTTTATATTTGTAAGATTTAAAGAATTTTGCTATGTCAGGCTGATGTACGGAATACGAGTACAAGGTGTGTGAACATAGAAAGTGATAGGGCTCACCATAAGAATGAGTTGCTAATGTGCTAATACTAACCTTAATCTAAAGAACTAACTTAACCTAGTTTTCCCAGCCTGTTGCCATCGATACGGGAATAGGAGTGGGGCATAGTGTTAAACACTGAGGTTTTCAGGTGCTGCAACGAGTCAAAATACTTGACGTGTCGCCGGTGGATGAACTCACCCACCGACGGCACCGAGAAGTAATCTTTTCATTAGGATTTAATTAAAGTAATCCACTAGCTGAAAGTTCTTTCCAAAAGAACGGATGCATTCGTGACTCATCTTGATCATAGCTGCTCAAGTGTAGCAACATTTCCGTAGTACATAACAAGCTACATTTACTTTCTATGTCTATAAAATGTATATAATAACTTCGAATTAGTAAAGATCTAGTACAATTCTTATTGCATCTATATTCTGTCAAAGGGAAAATAATTGTATGAACCCCTTTCCCCTTATGGTTTTCAGGAAATGAAAATGTGGACAAAATTTCAAAAGAAGCTTCCTTCATTGAAGCGGTTACGGATCCAATAATGTTCTATCAGAATTTAACGCCTTCATTCCAACAAAAAACACTAGAATTATGTTACACTAGCCGGGGAAAAAAAATTGAAAGACTCCGGAGTTCAGTCAAGTGAGACAATAAAAGAACGAATCAGTATTTTCTGGCCTCTTATTTGGCCGAATTTTCGTAGAGGGCACAACTTCAAGAGACACCTTTGACCCAATTCAACAGGTATATCTCAATTTTAGTTAGAAATACATTGCAGAATATTTAATTGTAATAAATATATGTTTTCGGTTATTTTTCTTTTATTGCATACATTACATGAGACTAATATTTGTTACTGTTACCTAGAGCCCCTGTAACTGACAATGGAGAAGGTATACTGTCTGGCACATACCTAGCGTGAGCCTGAACTGCCCCTGGGTATAGGCAAAGTCGGGATAGCAAAACGTCACCCAATATGGGCCGTCTACTATCCCTGGTGGTCTCCTCCTACTAAGTAAGAGAGGGGGGAAAACCTCCCAAACAGAGCAGGACTGGATCCACCTACCTGGAGCCCCCACCGTTAGCCATTCCTGAATAAACAGAAACCTCCAGCCCACGTAGGAACAAGTCCTGGGTGCGGTGGCAAGCGCGAGGCAACCGAGGGTCTCATCCAGTCCCACAGGACAGTCGGGACCCAATACCCTGGCAAGCCCGCACGCAAAGACAAAGCCGGTACGTGACGAAGGCACTAGGCAACTGGGGGTCACCCTACCCGTCCAACGGGACAGGCACGATCCAATTCCCTGGCAACTGGTGGTCACCTCCCGTCCAACAGGACAGTCGGGCCTAAGGAACGAGACGATGCCGAAGGCAGTGGCGGCATACAATCATTCCATCCACTCCACCAGGGGGTTTACGCCGTTCCAGACCCTCTTCGGACTGCGCGCGAGGCGCCGGAACGGGACAGAGACGGTGGCGGACGAGGGAATGGTTAAGTGCTCACTTAAAACTTGGAAAACTTTAGGGCAAAGTTCGTGACAGGATCGTGAGGGAGAAGGTCAAGAGAGTGGCTCGGGTAAACCTCAAAGTCCGGGATCGAATGGGGGACCTTAAAATTGGGACCATTGTATATCGCAAAATCGGCTCTAATCGGAGCAAAAAGTCCGTAAGATACGAGGGTCCATTCAAGGTGGTGGTGATCAGGGAGCATAACATCGTCACCATCGAGAGTATAAGACCTCCGACGAAACGGAGGACCGTCCACGTCGAACAGTTAAAACTCCCACCAGGGGGGGGGGAGGGTGCAGGCCATGAGTGAGTTGGGGTGTCCTCGCTTCTGCACGGAGCCAAATTTGGTATGGTATACATACGTACACTTTGTACCATTTGTAGAAGTATTTTTTTTTTGTAGTTCCTTTTGTTGTTTTTTTAGAATGTACACAGGCTGTGTAGAATTATTGATTTAGCGTAGCGTGTAAGATGCCATTGTTTTCTGTGAGTCATAAGCCATGTAATTTTTTTTTGTTTGTTTTTTTTGATTTTATCACTAGTGGCTGCAGTGTTGGAGGCAGCGTTCTATTTGGACTATAAGAAATACGACCGAATGTAAGGGATTACAGGTTGTGTACTGTTTGGGCTGGCCTTCGCTCCCTAGTACGATTAGGAGAGTGATCGTAATATCGCCTAAGTCGTCCTCAATTTAGGTTTAGACTTCATAGTTTACGAGGAGGTGTGCGTAAACTGGCAGGGGGGAGTTAAGCTCCAGGCAGCATCAGTACTCAACCTTAATCCCCGAACGTCGGGATGTAAACATCCCGAATGTAAATATACAGGGTTATAGACTCGAAATAAACAGTCTAGTTCTAACTTTCATGCGTGTTGTTTCTCTGTACCTTTTTTTCCTTTGTTTTTGAATTCTAAAGCCATAGATTTATATATATATATATAAATCGATAATTTCTTTCGATTGTAAACGCCACCATCTCTAGGTTCATTACATTTATTGAATTTAGGAAGGTTTTCTTTTTCTTGATTGAATATACTATCTGTACATAATAAAATATGATCGGTCTTTTGTTTCGACTTTTTATTGAATTTTCTAAGTGGCTTACGTATCATTCACACCTATATCAACGATGCCACTTTTATAGCAAGTGCTGATGATATGGCGGTGTCCTGTTTTTCTGATAGCATGTTGCAAGGCGGGGTTTAATTCACGGAATAAATGTCTACATCCTATAGTACCGAGTCGTAGAATAAAGAATAGTTAAATGAAGGTCATGTGGTCTATAATGAAAAAAAAAAAATGTGAAGCAATTACATAATCAGATGAAAGTGAAAAGTTTCTATTGAGAAAATGATTAACTAGAGAAAAGAGAAGGGGTTAACTGGAGAGAAAACGACGCGAGATTTCACTTTTTTTTTTTTTTTAAATAGATTCGGTGGTGATCTAGCTGGACTGTCAGTCGATTAAAACTTGTTAGGTGGTTACGTTTCACACAGTAACTCCACAGCATTCCAATTATGGATAGAAAATGGAACAAATGAGGTATAGACAACCCCTCCCATTTCTACTCTTGATTAATGACATTAAAACTGATGTAAATTCCAGGTCATTCAGCATTAATTTTTCTATTTTCATTACTAACAAAAATAGTGGGACCTTTTGTTATTTCTGGCTATGAAATTATATAGTTTAAAGGTCATTTAAGAATAACCCTAAGTGCAAGGAAGTTACTGGAAATATATAAGTAATAGTTTAAGTTTCAGGATTGGGGTATGAGTGTTTTCCAAAAATAAATAAACTATAATTAAACATCTATACTTAGTAGTATTTATATTGTAGAACGAGACCTATTTTTTAAAAACAATTTCGTGTAAGGGGAACTATTTCCCCCAGCCATACCACCCTCGGCCACGCCACTGACTGAATGGGTGATTTATGTGATTAACATATATTTATTTTGAAACATTTTTTTAGAAATAAAAGTACAATTCACCATATTGGGCAATTAATTACCATAGTAATTGTGAATTATTTTATTCATCGCATATATACAGTTCAGCATTCACTCACTCATTCATACGACATATGCATACAACTTAGGAAACTCCC
This sequence comes from Acanthosoma haemorrhoidale, assembly GCA_930367205.1. NCBI lineage: Eukaryota > Metazoa > Arthropoda > Insecta > Hemiptera > Acanthosomatidae > Acanthosoma > Acanthosoma haemorrhoidale. Next base: position 120,870,606 of record OV884011.1, on the reverse strand, counting down.
CATCTCGCATGATTGTTACCTTCCTCGCATACGCACTCGATTTTTTCAAAACTATGTTACATGTCACAATATGAAGAAAAGCGATTCATCTTTGATATCTAATTCTCTAGAAGTAGTATCGGTTGAATTGTTTCCATTGAGCTGGCAGAAGAAGCTATGACTGGCGTTTATCGTTTTGAATGGCGTGATTTTTGTTTTCTTAGCGAAGGATTAGGTGTTGACCCAAGAGTTCTTGACCGTTTTTTTATTAGTTTGTGATGACATTTGTTATTGGTAATATTAACATTATCAATAATCACGGTAATAATTGAAAAAAAAAAAAAGGCGTAGGAGTCTAGCACCCTCAGCTATCAGACAGGGCTATGTGAAAAGGTTGTTATAGCAGAATATAGTGCATGCGTAGAAATGTAGTTGATATACAAATGGATATTTGTATGAATCATTTAGCTGAGAATTGTTTTAACTAGTTCCTGTTTAGAAATAGTTTCAGTAGAAACACACAACTCTAAGGATTATGAAAAAAGAACCTCTCTGTCACCGATAACAACGTCTTTATCATTTGAGCTGCTTGATAATGGTTTCCTGCTAGTAAGTCGTTTGATAATTTATCATTATCACTAATGACACTTCAAATCATTATTCGGCTATTTCATTTCGGGAAATTCCAATAAGTTTTAATTTACTTGAAAATTAAATACACGATTTTTATCCAAAGTCTTCCCTGCTGAAACAATGGGCTTTATGGGACTTGAAGGAGATGATATTGTGTATTTATCGTTATTGTTGGGTTCAATTGGCTTTGGCCCAATTTTTAGAAAGATAGGCGATGATTCAAATTATAGGAAAAATATTGCTACAATACTTGGATTATTAATTGTATTCATTGTGTCTGGGAAGCATACCATCCATCCCATTATATGCACAGTAGTTAATGCCTTAATAATCAAATCTATAAACAATAAGTAAGTCTTGAAATTTATTATTATTCTGTAATTTTACTTAATTATTCTCTGAGACCATACTACGCCGATTTTATACTCATTACATTTCTCGGTGCTAACCTAATGATAAATAGGAATTAAGAGAAGAAGTGCTTTACAAATGAGAAAATTTCCTCCATTTTTTTTTTAACTTGGGAGATAGTATTTGCACAAAACTGGGTATGATAACGTAAATAAATAGATTGGTTTAGCAAGGGTCGAACATTGGAGGATAACCCCAAAAATTCTGAAATAAAAATACTTACTAGTACATTTATAATTTATGCAAAATATTTCCTTTTTTTCAAAGAGGAACAGAATAAATATGTTGAAAGAGTTTTCTGTGATACAAAAAAGAAAATCACAAGATTTTGACCCCCTACTGTATTTTTCACAAAGTACTGAAAATAACCATGCCAAATTTGTTGCGAATATGTCTGGGGGAATATTCTATATAATTCCAGAAGAGGAGATAAAAAAAACACTAGACCACAGATGAATGGAATAATTATTTGTGTGAAGTGACAGCTCATTTTAGACCAAAGTTTACTACGCTTTAATCGAACAAAACAAATAAAAAATTTAGTTGCCTTCACTCACTGGATAAATTTCTTTGGTTTTTATCTTTGAAAAAAATTTTACTCATGAGAATCAACTTTTTATTAAATTGCATGCTCATTGTTGTGTAATTTTTGTGATTATAAATGTTCAAGAGTTATCAAAAATAAATTTGGTTTATACTTTTTTTTTAGGTATGTACATAAAGTATGTTTTGCTTTTTCATTTATGTACTTAATTTTTTTCCGCTGTATTGATTTTTTTGGATTTTCGGCGAGCCCAAGCCATACCAATCTTATCATGATGATAATGACTTTGAAGGTATACTATTGATCACTCACCGATCTACCTATTATTTTATTCTAATGCTAGTAATATTTTATTATTTTTCAGATGGTAGGATTAGCTTTTGAAGTAAATGATGCTTACAATTATAAACGGAAAGACATTTCAATGAACAAAAGAAAAGAAGAGAGTAGAATCATTAAAATTCCTAGTTTTAAAGAAATATTTCATTATGGTTACTGTTATTTAGGAGTTCTTGCAGGTAATTCACAATATTAATAAAATAAATTGTTTACTACATTTGTAAGTTTCAAATAACGAGTTATTAAAATTCTTGGTGCAACAACTCATAAATCATCACTGTTGTTATTATTATTATATAGTTAGTGATGAAATAAGTGGTTATTGTTAATATTTTACCTCGTAACCTTAATTTAGATTTTAAACCAGATTCACTATGTCTTTATTCAAGTAGCTACTCATTTATCCTCAAGAGACTGAGGGGACCTCAACCCGACCCCTAAGAAAAATTCCTTGGGGAATCTGGGGATAAAATCCCCTGGATTTCTACAGTTAATACTAAGCCTATGTTTCTCTAGACTACCCACAGGCCTATGCAATTAGCAGTAGTATTTTGAAAATAATTGAGTATATTTGTGTCTATTGGAGTTGCTGTTAGATTATGATTTACAAAAACTTGTCAGGCCAATGAAAAATTATTTATAGCACTTTTAATGGTTACTATTCATGCTCAAGTTCACATGTCTTTTGGTGATAATTTGACATGACATGATTATGTTTGAAATTTTTTTATGGGGCTGCTAATAGTGGGTTTTTAATAATACCCAAAGTCTTGCCTACTCACTAAAAGTTCCAAGAAGTAATTAGTTACATTGTTTTCAAATTATGTTGGACCGACATGTTCATCTAAAATAGGATCGTCTAATATAAATCTTCAACAGAACTCAATTTTGACATTAAATGTTAATTTTATGCTAAAATCACACAGAATTGTTCTGATCTTGTGCACTAAAACTTTTTTCTATTAATCACTAAGGGATATTTAGCTCTTCACTATTACCTGTTCATTTTGATATAAACTAGCAATTTATTTATTTGGAATGAATATTCACAGGTGTTTGGTGGGGGGGGGATTCAATATCTTTCAGGATTCTATTTAATATTCATCATAATATTTTGTGTCTTGATAATGCCCTAACGAGTAAAACAAGTTAAATAATTAAATAAATTTATTCTGTTGAATAGTTCTCTTAAAATTGAATAGACTAATTCACATAGAGGGTGTTCAGAATATGGGAGGCAATATTTGGTAAATATATTGTACATTCAAGGCAGGGAAAAGATTCCAGTAAACCTAAAATATTTTTTAAATAGTTAAAAATATATATTTTGATCATCCCCTACTAATCAGGTGAAGTTCTAAGCTACCCACAATCACTCTCTCAAAAAAACAAATTTTTCCATCTGTAAAAGAAAATCATCAATAGAGGAAAGAACATTATTTTGCTTGTTTGTATAAGATAGTTAAACAATTCATTCCTCATTAACACAATACATTTTTTTTTATTTAAACAAAATTTTGTTATTATACCACTGATTTCAGGAATTATGCATACTGATATTTTTTTTGTTTCCCTGGTAAATAGAATCCATTTCCCAAATGCCCCATATTTTCTGAACTCCTTGTGTATTCGTAAAATCCATTTGAAATGTTTTGCTTATTATTGAAAAATTAATATATTTAATTAAATATTTATATAGTATGTAAGACATCTGCCAGCTTAGTTTGATGTTTTTTTAACACAGGTTTTCTTCAGGTCCCTACTATACGTATCGAACATACTGTGATTTGTTTACTACCCCCTTTTGGAAATATGCCAAATGTGAATCTGTTGCATTAGAAAGATTTAAGTACCTACCTCTTTACGGTCTAATATTTATAGTACTTAGCTACTTTTATCCTTTTAGTGTATGTATATTTAAAGATTATTTTTATTTTTAAGTATTTTGCATGCCCAATATTATAATTTCATTACTTAAAGAGGACATTAGATTTTATTTAAGTAAGAATAATCTGACAAGTGATTATTTGATTTTTTAAAAATTTGTTTATTAATTTTTAATTGTTAATAATATTAATGCCTGTGGATTTGGATGAATTTAATCAAGTATTCTATTATAATTTAAAATTGGTTGCATTAGTAAGGCAATATAAGTAACTCTTTAGTAAGTCAATGAATGATCAGCAAAATAGGATGAATTTATAAAAAGTAATATTATATTTTTGAAAAAAACATGATAAAAGTTTTATAATTTTAGTGCATTTTGTTGAGAATTTGAAAATATTTATCCTTATGCTTTATGAGTAGCTAGTTTGTGTTGGCCAGTGTAGCCTGGAGCTTCCAGATCTTTGGTTTATTTGTAAAACATCATCATTAGTGGAGGGATTAATCTACCCTGGAGGCTTCTTCTTTTTCTTCTTCATCTTCTTGCATATGGTCAAAGTCGGTGACAAAAACAGGAATTAAATGGCTTTGCTGAGCTGAGGTCTTCTCTGCTACCCTAGATAAAACTCTTATAGCTCGCCCACAAAATTGGTAAGCGGGGCCAGACCAGGTTTCTCTTCTCTAGCAGCACCCAGGACTGAAGGATATGTTCTTAGGTCTGGGCTGCTTGTTAGCAGTCACAGAGGGGGGTTTCACCAATACCAATCCTTTTGTAAAGATATCCCTTCATTCTATTGTGACCGATCCTCAGCTGGAAGATCGTGACCTGTTCCCTGTTACAGCCATTATCAGAGTTGTGATGTGGGTGCTGGCTGGTCCACCTTAGGGCCTGCTCAGTGAACTCACTTCTTCAAAGCTAAGGTAAGGGACTGTCTGATGATAGGGCACCTTCTTTGGAGACTTGGAGACTACTCTCTTATTCCAACCTATTCCACAGAGGCCCACACTTATGATCCACTGTAGGGCCACTCTGCCATATATCAAAACCAGACTTTTCAGCTCCCTTGATAATTGCAGAAAACCAAGTTTCAATTTAGATCCAAGATATCTGAAGAACAGAAAGTGCATCTGTCAGTACTAAAATTTTAGAATTGGGAGTTCTATTTAAGGATCTCAGATTTTTTGATGCCTCGAATATTGCCACTTGCTCAACTCCACGTTTTTTGTCTATTCTCCGGAACAACATCCTAAGGTTGTGGTGTTAGGTTGATTGTCCATGGAGGAGAAGCCCGAGTTGGTTTTACAGATTCAGGGGAAGCAGCGTTCTCTCTCACAATGTAGGGTGGCTGCTCTGTGGAGTAGGCTGCAATAAAATATATATGTGATATAAGTCTGCAACGCCAATTTCCAGAGTGTCCTCCCCGAAAAATGTGAGATGGAGTCTCCTATCCCTTTTCTATTTAAATCCAATGACAATTTTTTATTTTACCCCAAATAAGTATATTTTTGTTATCGAAATTAGTCAAAACATACCTATATCCAAAAGGATCCAAAATGATTCTTGTTTCTTTTTATACTCAATGACATACAATTCCATGTTATTTAAGAAATTTTATGCAATTTTTTGTGTTTAGGGAGTTTTTGATTTGTTTTACTTTTCTTTCAGAAATAGGGTGGAAGGATTTTATATGTGGCTAAAAATAGACAAAAATAAACGTCATGACTCACTTTTGGCATTTGTTTCACAAAAATTTGATGCAAATGACTTTTCTGTTCACTCTGTTAGCTAGTTGAAAGATACCGTCATTCTGATATTCTGATAAAATTGGCGAGAAATGGGAGAAATCTCACAGGGAAAGTGATTTTGTTTATAAGAAGTTTTGTTCCTGGTTAGATAAAGAGGATTTTTCTTTTACTATTTTTATGAAGTAGAATCCTCTAAATAGACCAGTGACTTTGGGGGTGTCCTTAAATATGTTTTGAAGAAATGAGTGAAGAAGAGGAAGGTGGAGAACACTTGGTGGCGTGGCTACTTCTAGCTGTGCACAGTTGACCTATGGAGCCGAGGTGTCCCTTCAGGCTGCAGGGCACTGCAAAGCTGCTTCAATACTGAAGGAAGTCGCTTCTTTACCTCGGACAGGGACTGCCTTGTCTACTTGCTTGTACCAAAAGAGTACAAAATCGGTTTGATCCTTTACCCCAGACAAAGCACTCGCAATATTTATTTACTGCAGATTGACCAAAGCTTCCTACCAATTGGAAGAAATCAAAACTCTTGATGTTGGACTTAAAACATTTTCATCCTATCACAAGCTTAGAAATGCTAAAAAGTGTTGTTCCATTAGTGACAATTGATTGTGTTATGGTTACCAGAGACACAAGGAGAATTGTCACTTCAACCATCATGTTTGAATTTTTTTTTGGATGTCCAATTTCCACAAAGCCATTTGCAATTTTTCATTTTCATCCATAACATGCCATTTCTTTTCATTCAAGCCCAGTGTATGCTATGTGCTTTTAGTATGTACCAATTAAGAGAAGAAGTTAAAGAGGCTCAGAATAAACATTTATGCAGATATCGTGAACCTAACACTTGAAAAACAGTCGAGAACACACAAATAGAGATCTGCTTGCAATGCTTAATTTCTTCTGTCAGTTACTGCTAATTTAAGAAAACTAAATAATCCCAGAAAATGCCCATAGGATTCTGATTATCATTAGACTGATATAGTTGTTTGGTCAGGAAACTCACAATTGTTCACTTTCTGATCCAGATTAAGTGAAGTCTCTTAGTGATCGAAATGTTTATTGTATATATTTTTCGTATAACATACATGCTTTCATCTTTTTAATGAGTTTTTCAGTTTAAATTTTGTCTTTTATTTTTTTTACTGTTCTTATTTTCTCTACATTAATTGTGTAAAACTCTAAGTAGATTGGTACTAATTCAATTCTATCTTTTTCTCTCGTTAATAAGTAAAATCATCACCAATAAATCGTTTTAATCTTTAATGTTATAAATGATTTTTTATTTTTCTAATACCTATCATTAATAAATTATTGATACCTGTATTTAATTTGAGTTCCTAATCTATTTCATGTTAATTACTCTCATTGCATCAATGTTGACAGATCTAAGGTCACAGTGGGTCAAAGTACCAATTTAGATGGACAAATCCTTTACAATCGTGACCTGAAAAACCTCTTATGTGGCCTTAATTCTAGGTTTTTTCGACACTAGATCTAATAAAATCATTTAGATATAAGACAGCAGGCATTAATCAATTAATATTTAAAATAGCAGTAGGACCAATTATTCTATGGAAAAAGTATTTTTCGTTGTTGCAATGCAGTTCTTCTTCACTATTCGTTTTTCTTTTTCTATTAATTGTGAAGTGAAAGAACTGCATTGCAACAACGAAAAGTACTTTTTCCATAGAATAATTGGTCCTACTGCTACTCTAAATATTAATTGATTAATGCCTGCTATCTTATATCTAAATGATTTTATTAGATCTAGTGTCGAAAAAACCTAGAATTAGGGCCACATAAGAGGTTTTTCAGGTCACGATTGTAAAGGATTTGTCCATCTAAATTGGTACTTTGACCCACTGTGACCTTAGATTTAAGCAGTCCGTGACACTTTTCGGATAAGTACTTTGTCATCTCTGCTCAGCCTTCCTTGCTTTCAACCCTTACTCAAGGTGGACAATGGTTTATTCCTTGTCCTTCAAATCCTAGTTGATTATTAGTAAAGGACACACCAGCATCTCACCGACTCTAACACAGTAAATTTCTATCTACTAATATTATCGTCTCTGCATTAAATTTACATGGCAAAGTATTCGCATAACCAATTAAATATCCCGTACTGTATTGTCATGTCTAGGTTTAACCTTAATGGGTAGTATACCATACTTCCCCCAGGGGATTTGCATCCTGGTGCTTGTACAGTATTTTTCTTATGGTACCAAATGGCGTTCTTGCCGAATTTGGTGCAACAATCTTTATTGGTTTATGATACTTTTCTGCTTTAGATAGATAATTTAATACTTTTGAATTAATGTTTCTTTCTAGATGTCTACTCTGGGGATTATTATTTTTGAAACTCGCAGGGGATTAAAATGTACTAGCTCCTTTAAGCAGATCTAGTTTAGCCAAGGAAAGTAGTAAAACTGTAAGTCCATACATAGCTTAGATTCTTTACATGAACTATTTTTTGCTAGGACCTTTTCATTATAATTTTATTGTGAAATTTACAACGAATGCAATGTACAAGAAAAATTCATAAGGCAGTTTGATAAAAAATGTTGTTGCTATGCTGCCTTTATTGCTGGGACATTAGTTACAGTTTTTGCATAAACCAAATGAAGTGAGTTTTATCTCACTCGGGAGAGGGAGATTATATTTTTTTATTGAATTACTTTTTATTAGAAATGCACTATAGTTTGTAAACAACCGTTTTTCAGCCCTAAATTGTAGCTCTTAAGGCACAACCTAAATCATAATGAACAAACAAATAAAATGAGGTTTAAGAGTTTTATAAGTTCATCCATTTTTTTAGCGAGTGAAGAATGTGACGAGAACAGAAAATAGTCAGCAGTATTTGCTTGCGAATAATGTAGTATGTAGTCAAAATTATATTGTACTGGACATTTTTCAAATTGAGTTATTAATTAGTAAAGTGATAATATAAAAATCACAAAATAAGTTAATCTTTTGAAGGAGGGGCACACTACACATTGGAAGCTGACAATATTGGCAAAGTATATTTTCTGTACCTGAAAAGAAAACTCACGATGTAACAAAAATATTACAAAATAAGTAGAGGTGAACATGCTAAGTTAAGAATTAGGATTATTTTTGACCTTATTTAATAAGAACCTTTTTTTTAGAAAAAAAAAATTAAATTAGATTTAATTTGAAGTAGATCCAACAAAAAAGTTTTCATATTTTTATTTTGTGTTTTAGCAAGTGGTATCAGTTGATTTCTTCAATAACAGAAGTTTATGGTACAGATTATGGTTTAGTTTCCCATCATTTGCTCAGTTCCGGATGAGAATGTACATTGGTATGAGATTGGCAGAAATTGTCGTAATAATGGGAGGGCTTGGTGTGTATCCTGAGTTTTCTAAACCTGCGACTCTTGGTCCGACGACCAACCTCAAAGAATTAATGGCATTGTATGTAGTGTAAAATTTTAAGTTATTAATATATTTTTAAGAATAATAATTTTGATCATTAATTAAGTTAATCCAATTTTAAGGAAAATATAGGTAGGATATTTTGGTCAAGCCACAATGTATTTTTATTGTCCTGAGTGCTTTCAACAATAAATTGTTATGCTCAGAGGCTGAGGAGCATGGGCATCAGGACAGAGGCTGAGTCATATTCCTCAGCCTCTGAGATTGACAATTTATTGTTGAAAGCACTCAGGGCAATAAAAATGACATTGTGACTAGATAAAAATATCCTATCTATAAAATACATCTCACAACTGCCTCATCATGAGAAATAAAGAAAATGCTATAAGATTGATGTTAGGAGTACAATTTAGAAATGATTATCCATAAATAAATTATTTGGAAAATCTATTAATTGTAAAAAATTTTTATCGTAAAAATATTGCTTCTGTTTTATTGATTTTAAATTTCTCAAGGCTTCTTGCTGCGTGGAATTATGAATAGATGCTTAATTAAGGCCCTGATGAAACATTACCTCAGAATTAAGGTTAGATATATGAACTTCCTCCTCGGATGAATTGAAGAGGCAAGGTGGTGGAAGGTCACCTTGGTTTCTGGCTTTTCTTGGCCTGAAATTTCAGATGGACTAATATATCCTTCAGCTGTAAACAGATCGAGGGCAAGATAAGGCTCCTCATAAATACTGGAGTTCCCAGGTGCTCACCGGACATGGTGAATGGTGCTAGTATGAAAGATGGACACTGAAGAACATATCCTGCTCACCTGTCGAGCTCTGGAATACAATAGAGTAAAACTTCTATGCCCTAAAAGATTCCTTTAAAGTTTGTGGAAATCCAACACAATTGCTTGTTGACAAAGAGGGGAGTTTTTCTTGGGCCATCATCATATCTCCCTTATAATAATTAGGGATAAAAATTATTATTTAGTTAGACTGAGATTTACTCAGACTGAAAACATGGGTGTGAGGACGGTTCAATGTTATTAGAATAGAAAAAAAAAATTATACATGTATAAAGAGAGAGAGAGAGAGAGAGAGAGAAAAAAAATCAAATTTCATTGAAATTTGTTATTAAATTTTCTAACATTTGTTGAGCTTCACTATCAATATTAGAAGATCTTTAGTAGAAAATTACAATTTGCTTATACAGCATTATTAATTGTGATTAATAATTCGTTCATATCTATGTACAATTCTATTCATACAATACATACTCTTCACTATCAATCACATTCTTTGTTTCAACTAAAAGTAAATGTATAAGTTATTGTTAATAATAAAGCACCATCAATAAAACTCAAAGATTGAATTATAATTGTGAAATATTTTTACTAGTGCAATTTTATTTTAAATAAAGTAATTAATAAAACTACAAAAATTAATGTAGCTTACTGATATGTACAAAGTCTTGCCAAGTATATGTAGTAATTAGTTGATTCAGCTTCAATATAAGATGTTTGTTCCTTATGTATGAGATAAGGTGGAGAATGTGTAGAAAACTATTGAAAGTAGGTTAGCAAGCTTGTCTGTAACTAACTGATTACCCCCTTAATACACCATTACCTTTTCTTCATACCTTCCTGGCCTTCATTACTCTTTTAATTCATTAATTGGTGTATTAATTCAATTATACATTTACAGGTCCATTAGTATTTAAATTAAAATTGTTTTTGTTTATAGTATGATGCAAACCTACTGCTGTGAAGTTGAGAAAGTGAAAGATTTTGAAAATGCATTTTTTTTAACGGCTGGATTGTCTTGAAGATAAAGGTATATAGAAAATAATAAATGAAATAAAATATTTTTGAGTCTTAATAAATAGATTAAAATTGTATAGTTATATGAAAAAATAAAAAGCTTATATAAATAATTAATTATTAGGGGGACCGGAAAGTAATGCCGTTTTTTTTTTTACATTAAATTCAAAAGATAAATTTTTAACAAGTTTTTGTTTTTGATCAATGATCAATCACCCTTGTTATCTGCAACCTTTTGCCATCTAGTGTGCAAATTTTCAATGCCTGATTGATGAAAATCAATTGGTTTTTGAGCAAAATATTTGGTGATGGCATTTTGGACATCATCCAAATTTTGAAATTTTATATATTTATATATATTGGTCAGTTTTTGAAGAAATAGTGGCTTATTGAGGGGACATCACATCCCGATTAAAGCTATAAGAACCAAAGTAGGTGATAAAACCATTCTGTATAGTATGGAAATTAAAATATTGAAATGGTGTACAGGAAAGGGTAACTTTTGCCCGAGAAAATACACATCATCACCAATACAAATTGACCAATTGATACAATCTTAAATAAACACTGACCAATGTATATGTATACTAATAATATAATATAATAATTATTTATATAAGCTTTTTATTTTTTTATAGCTATAAAATTTTAATATATTTAATAAGACTCAAAAATATTTTATTTCATTTATTATTTTCTATGTACCTTTATCTTCAAGACAATACAGCCGTTAAAAAAAATGTATTTTCAAAATCTTTCACTTTCTCAACTTCACAGCAGTATGTTTGCATCATACTATGAACAAAAACAATTTTAATTTAAATAGTAATGTACCTGTAAATGTATAATGACTTCAAATGAAACAAGGAAGCCTGGGCGGCAAAGAAAACATTGGTTGGTAAACTTAGAACTAGGCATGACCGGAAAAAGTATTTTTTGGGAATTGAGAATCTTAATGAAGCTGCAATAAAAATATCAGATATATTATAATCTTATTTTGGAGATCAAAATATAATAAATAAACTAAATGTAGTTTGTTAAAGTAAAATGATTAATTTGATAAAGTCAGATTAAAAGCAAGAATTTATAATTGCCACGTACAGACAAAACTTTGAAATTGGTGGTCGGGCATGTCCATGACCTAAGTAGAGCATATAGAAGGGGGAAAAGAGGCTGATAAACAAGAGAGGATGGATGGAGACACTTCTCTTTTTGATATGTCCCAGAGGGGGGAAGAGCTCTATTCGCTTTGGTACAAAGGATTGAGAAGACTCATGCAGGCAGGTAGTTTGAATTATTAAGGTGAGAAACCATCGTAATACATTCTTGAAGTATGCTGGGCATGTGTATGGAATATAAGCAAAGAACAGGACAACAACGTGGAGGAAAGACTTATATCAAGTATTTATTCCAGGCATATTTACGTAATTTATGAAGAAACTGTTAGTACCAGAATAATTTATATTTCTCCGCCGTTAGAGACACTAAGTGAAACTATCCATGTTTTGTATTAAATTATTAGATGTTTAATGTTAAAGATAGTTAAGGCAAAATTAGATTAAAGTATGAGTGTTTGGTATGTCAGAACCAACCTGAGATAATTATTAAAAGAGTAAATTCATAAATAAAATCAATTATTAATAAAGTTGTTTTATTATTAATATCCTAATTTTTAATATCACTATTACATATACATATACACATATATAATAATGATATATTATGCAAAACATAACAATTTATACAAAATTATAATAATATATTTATCCTGATGTGCAAACATACAATTTTATTTAACTTATTTTGACCCTTTGACTATGATCACTCATGTTATGTGAATTTAGAAGTTCTCGCCATAGTGCCTACACATAGTTGATAATCTGTAACTTCCTTGTTACACACAATAACCAAGATCAGGTTTATAATTATTAATAAAACAAAATTGTGCGACATTTAAATTTATTTATGAATCGACTTTAAATTAATTTATAATTATATTTTTATGACCCATAATATCAACACAATATAGGTTTACCTTTGCTTTGATTCTATTATGTAGTGTAGATTTATATTTAATGACAGCTGTTTGTCATCATTTTTAACAGGGAAAGAGATGAAACAAAAGCGAGTAAAACAAAATATAATTTTGTAGCAGTTTACAGTATAGAGCCTTATCATACAGAGTTTGAGACAACTGTCAGAGCTTCAATGAAATATTGGAACATGAGTGTACAGTGTTGGCTGACTAATTATATTTATCTTAGAACCCCTACAGCATACAGGTGAAAACTATTGTATTTATTACAGTAATGATAATACAAGTTATTTTTATGTAACATTTTTATTTCTTTTTAAGTTTCAAGTAGAAAGAATTCAAATTAAGCTATTAAATTTTACTGCACTTTCATAGACTTTTATTAGCCTTTTTTATGCATTAAAGCTACTTTTTACTGTTTGCATTCCTGCTATTCTAGTTATTTTGTATAATTCATAAGAAACCATTTGGGTCCTCAGTGGTGGGATCTGACTAGTTTGATTGTGTTGAATCCTTCAAATACTTTGGTGAGAACAGTGGTTCCCAAATTTTCTATGCCTGTGGACCCCTTCTATTAGCAAATAGCAAACTATGAACCTTCATGTGAAATAATTGTCATTCATTGTCACCTTGCTCAGATCTTGTTGCTCTGATGGTGTTTTCAAATATTTTTCTTTGAAAGAATTATCAAAACGTTAAATGTTTGTATTTTTTGTCAAATGTTCCTTAAGCTTAGAAGGTTTCATTGATTCGTTTGACAAAGTTTTATTATATTGAAGTCATATAGGTAAAGTACTATTTCCTGGTAACAGAATAGATCCATATTTCAAATATTAAACACTATATTGTCTGCATTTATTCTTTGGTTCACTCATATTGTTATCCGTAAAAAAAATACAAAAATTTATATATGTGAAAATAAAACAACTTATTTTTTCAAAACAACACTTATTATTATTTTGTTTTATTTTGAAAATGGAAAATTTGTTGCATGCACTTCACATCATGTATTCAACAGAACTATATTATCAGTTAGATACACGACTTATATTGTAATTGCATGTAGCGGAGGGAATTCCGTTCCTGTTTAAACCTGCATACAGTACAATCTCGATAGTCGACACTCGACACGTATGCGACTAAACAGCTGCTGGATTATTTGAAAAATTCTGGATTATCAGGAGTAATAAAAAAAATTTACTTATTTGTTTATTTATATGTATTACAGAAATAAACAAATATCTATGTAAATATAAAATGTACATACTAAGAACAAATAAAATTAAATAGAAATAACTGAAAAAAAAGTTTATGAAAAATAATAATTTGTTTTTTTTGTTTCTTAGCTTTGAACATTTTTATCAAAAACATATTCTTGCATACTTTTTAGAACTAATACATCATCACTTGCAGTATTGTTTTTTCTACCCATTTTGTGCAGACATTTATTGCATTGAATGTGTTGCTGTTGGTCATTGTTCGCCGAGTTGAAACATAAGTTATCATTGTGTTTGTAGTCATTTGTGGAATGATTTCTTCATCAAAAAGGTATTGAAAATTTTCCTTGCTTGTGCCCAAAGGAGAGATTTTACGTATTTTTTTTTTTTGTTCGATTACATTTTGATCCATGGGCTGTGTAAGAGTGAAGTCCTGTTTGTTAGTTAGGTATTTTGAAAATGTTTTTACAGCTACAGCTTGAATAAAATCTTGCTTGAACTATTCCATAAAAACATTTCGAGTAACTTATCCTTTTGTTTAATTATTATTAGTAACAGACGTTTTTAAATGCCCTCGGATGGTTGGCTTTTCATACAGCCAGTAAGGAAAGTTTATGTTATGTGCCAGTTGAATTTGCACAAGGCATGAATGTCAATCTTTTTTTTTTACATTTTTTACATACTGGTGCTTTCCTCTGAACAGTGCAAAAAGGTGTTATGTGGCAACAGAATAAGAATATTCCGCCTTCATCTGTGTTGTATATTTGCTCTGGGAGAAGACCTAAGGCTTGGATTTTTAATTCAAATTTATTTTGAAAAGGGTCTACAGCTGAAAAATGACTTAAATTGGTTTCCTGTTATAATTCAAAAATGAGATGTGGATTACTGAACATGCCGGATTAATTAAGAGCCAGATTATCAAGATTGCACTGTATTCATACAGACAGCCTTGGTCAGCCCAACTCCCACATTGCGATGCTTGTCATTACTTGTATTTTGTGTACAATTTATACTTATTTTTTACTCAGGATCTGATAATTACTACCAATTTATTTATTTCAACTTTGATAATAATGAAAATGGGCCAAAATTATTTCACTTTGAATTAAACCTTTTGCAGACCTCACATTATCTACACCTCTAAATTAATTTTAATTTACTATAGACCCCCTCAGCAGTCACAAAGACCCCTGGGTGTCTATAGGAACCACTTAGAGAACCTATGCTTGAGAAGATCAATTAGAATATTCTCAAAATCGAGATGTTTTCTACATTTGCATTCTGGATCAAGGATTAGAAGCATGTGTATGAGTATTGAAATCTACTAGCTCTACAAGGATTTGAATGTAGTTAGAGAAGTCAGATGTTCATAATCCCAAAAGATTTTGAGAGTGTTGCTATATCAAATGTTAGGATGGTTATTACCTTCTACCATCCATCCCCTCCTTGTGTGTTGGTTTGCGCTAGCACTCCCCATCAGCATCCTGTAGCCACCTACAAAAATGGGATGAAGTATCCATCTCCAGGGAAATACTGATAATTAAAAATGTGGCACACTTATTCTCTCGAGATGTCAAAAAGGTGGGCATTAGAAAATAGAAAAAAAAACAAAAAAAAAAACAGCTGCCAATACTTTCTTGGGTTATATCTTACCTTTCTAAGTCTTGAAAAAAAAACACCAAAAACAGTTGACCATTCCATTTGAAATTATCTATTTAGTATAATGGAGTATAATATATTATTGCCAGGCTTTTAATAGCTCCATTCTTTGAACATGGTTTTTAAAATTTGTTTGTTGTACTGTATCAAATTTCAAGCAAAATTTATACTTTAATTAATTATTTTTTTTATCTCTAGAACTCTGGTTACATTTGTGGTTTCTGCAGTATGGCACGGTACTTCTCCCGGTTATTTCTTTGCTTTTGTGTCTGTGGCATTATTTCTTCCTATTGAAGATATCTACCGCAGAAAAAGTAAACAAATGAGTGTTTCTCCTGAGGTGAGTTGCAACAAAAATGTTATCAGTACTTGCCCTTAAAAGCCCCCAATTTCAGGCAGAAGGTTAAATATGTTTGTTAATTATTTTTACATATTTGATGAGTCTTTTTGTCAGTAAAATTTCAAATTAATTTTTAGGTTGCAACTTTGTGTTGGGCATTGGCACACCAATTGAAGTTATATCTTTTCTCTTACTGGATCGTTACTTTTAGACTCCTATCTTTTACATCATGTTGGAACTACTTGTCATCAATTTACTTTTTACCAACATTTGTTAGTACTTTTGGAATGTATGCTGCATCATTTGTAATTTTTAATAATGTAAACACTTCTATTCCATCAAAAGAAAAGAAAAAATCTTAAATTTTACTGTTAACATTTATTAATTTAAAAGAAAAAGATTCACATATGCTCTCTTTTGTGAGCATATGTGATTTGTACAAATAGTAACAAATAAAATGTTTGCTAATTTTCAGTAGCTTGAGTTACATACCTCATAGATTGTGTCCATTGTCATATAAGAGCCTTGTAATTCATTATATTCTAAAATTTTCAATTTTCAATGTATGTACAAAGCAAAAGGCTGGTTCAAATGTTATGTAGAATGATTTGGTTTTTTCAAGTTAATTTACACAAAAATTTAAAGTTTTTTTTTTTTAAATTAATATAAGCAATAATCACAACTTTTTTCCAGAATAACTATAGAAACACAAGTTTAGGTTTAATCATGCACAGTAGAACCCTGATTATCTAAGGTGAATAGGGGCAACCTTCCTTGGGCAGTCAATAAATTATAACATAATTATATTTTTTATGCATTCAAAAAAGGGTATTTACACATATTGCTTACATGGAAATGGCGTTTGAAAAAATTATTCTCCAAAAATAATCTTAATTAATGTGGTAAAGCTGATATTTATCAGCTGGTGCAATCTGGACCTTGGAGAATATAGTTGAGGTGCCCCAAAACGTTATTTATTTATTGCAGCCAGAGAAACGACACTGACAATACCATGGATCTCAACCATATCAAGTTAGGTACTGGTTATTAAAACCAAACCATAGATAAGAATTTTTTGCTTCAAAAATAACTCCTGTAAGCATGGATGCTGAAATACTGGTGATAAATGCCCAAAGATGCTAGTAAGAGAAATTCACATTTTGTCGAAGCATCAGAACATGTCAAAGCTTTAGAACTGGGGAAGGCACATCTTATTGCAATGGATCCCTGACCCAGGGGAGTATTGGGAAACCAGCATTTCCAAAATATTGGGTCTGTGTAACCCCCGAAATGCACATTTGCAACAAGCAAAAAGGCGGCACCATGCCTGATAAATGTGGAATTGTTGCAAACAGGAGGCAAAGGTAGACATCTTTATCACATTATACTAAAACTAGTGGATCCAAGTATTAAGAGAAATTTGTCCAATCCATGGCCTTTAGAACACTGATTAGCGATTGGTCTAGATTGGATGCAATCCTATAAGGTGTGGGGCCAGTATCGTCCTCACACCTTCATTGCTTGGTGAGAAGAAGGGTTTAGTGGTCAATGGTGTTAAAGGAAAACTAGGAGAATTAGGGCTGTTAGTTTTTGTTGGTCTATACCAGCATGAATACTAGTGATATTACCTAATGTAGATTGTGTGGAATAATTGGGACAGAAACCCGGCCAGAAAGGCTCGAGTAGTTTAAGACTCTTTGAGAAAATTAGCGATTTGGGATTGCACTAATCTTTCAAATGGGTAAACATAATGGATTTATTTATTATTCATGTTAAATGGGACATGCATGTCTTGATTATTATATTTTAAATAACTTGACTTTGTTTAATTAGTGTTCTACTATAGTAAATCTCTAAAATATGAAAATAAGTTTGTATATATCATAATTATAAATATCAGTACTTTGTACATAAGAAGATGAGGTTGTTAATTCTTAAAAACAACTGATCCCTCATTTCACAACTAATTCACGATAAGTATTTAGTAAGTGATTATTGCTACACTTAACCATTTTTTTTATATGTATGTGTATAATTTTGGCACTTACAATAGAATATTTAAAAGACAGTATGAAATATCTTTTATAATATTTTTGTAATTAAATATACTCTTATTCTGATTGATAAATGAAAACTAGGAGAATTAGGTCTGTTAGTTTTTGTTGGTCTATACCAGCATGAATTAGGGTCTTGCCTACATTCACTATTTTTTATTGATTTGAAGGTTTATGATTTCTCCTTATTATGTGTGTTTTATAGTACAAAAACTTCTTGCTTCATTTTTTATTTAGTTTAAGAAATATGCTTTCAAAAGTATTGGGTATTGTAAATTAAACTCTAGATGAACATTGATGCAAGAGCCAAGATATATCTCAATGCTCTTTTCCTGAAAAAAAAAATTGCACAGTTGCTGTATGCTCATCTTTTTGTTTTCTGGTCAACATATTTTGTATAAAAAATGAGCTTAGTTTACAAACTGTTATTTTAGAGATCTGTGTGAAGATATATAACTAGTTGACCGTTAAAAGGGTTTTACAATTGTTATTCCTAAAACTAAATGTAAATAAATTCCTGTTCTATATGTTATTTTTAGCTTATTTTATTTATTTATTTATTTTTCCCCACCAAGGCTCGTTGGCCAAAACTGATTGTGTTGGAACTTCAATACAACCTCATACACAAGACGGACAAGAGGTCTATGGAAGCTCTCAACAAGCTATCCTGCAATTCAGACTAGTTCTTATTGTGCTTCCTCTTCCTCTCAATCTTGGGCTCTCTTCTGCTGAGATGTTAAAATGTGCCGGCTTCTGTATTATCTTCTGTTTGTGAACAATGAAGAGAAATGCGCTGTAATTGTACTGTTTGTCTACCAATGCAGGCAGGTCAGACAAAATAATGCTCCGTGGTCCTGTGTGCTCAGGTGATAAGTAATTGTAAATTTACAAATCCAGTGTCCTGATTGTAAGAATGTAACTCTTGTCTATTTCCAGAGCACAATGTATTTCACAGTGTCTTCATCTCCACAGTATGGGCTATCTGCTCTCTTGAACTTGTGAAGTTTTCCATGGAACCATTCATGGCCTCTCAGCTCCTGTGTACTCCAGTAATCTGAGGAGATACATGTAGCCCTTGTTAAATCCCTAATCGTTCCTTTCGAATCAGAAGTTCCATTTCCCCTCAATCCATGTGGTAATCTGGCCATCCACTGCTGGGACTCCTTCCTAATAGTATCTCGGAGGGGGGAGGGAGGGGAGGTCATCTGCTTCCCTTCAAGACTAGTTCTATGGAGTAACTATGTACTATGTAGCTAATACTTGGACCACCTCACTTCCAACTCTTGTAGCTCTCCCTCCAGGGCCACCTATGTCTATAAGTGATAGGGATATGCTTATATGACCTATCTACCACACACTATCAAAGGTCATTGTCGGGTCGTCGCAAGGGGGGTGCCTAGTTACCCCCTAGCCCTGGTGACGAAGTGAGGGTTGATTAAGTTTATGACCTGGACAATCGTTTCATGACGGTCTTACTATCTGACTCCATATTTGATAGGTATGTGCCCCGACAATGCACTATGTTCAGGAGAAGAGGTATAGGATAGGTAGTTTGTGTGGTCTTGGAATGACCACGAATTCACACTCGGTATCTGAGGGTAGGCGAAATCCGTCCGGATCCCAAAGGCGAGTGTGAACCAGAGAGAGGCAGACTGAATCGCCGTGGGGAACACTGCTTGGTAAGTTTGCAGGGCCACGACAACCGTTGTCTACTAGGGAGAGGTCTCTCCCAAGGAGGTGCTAGATTTAGCGAGACGAAGGCAGAGATTCCCATTAGAAAGGTGTGGGGTCTGACAACGCCGGACTAAAACGTAGTGAGGTGAGGAGAAAAAGATGCAGAGGTTTTCATAAATGAGGAAGCCAATTTTTGAACATCAGAGCAGCCAAAAGCCATCAGTCAGCCAATCGTCAGGAGAATGAATTATAGGCCCAAACCGCCGGTCTTAAATACCCAGCTGGCTTTGTCAGTAGCCAATCAGCTTCGGTTTTATTGTACCCAATGCCAGTTGAGTATTGTGGTGGCTTTTGTCCTCTGACAGTTGGTGGCCTTAGCTTCCCTGATACCTGACCCGGGTAATGGTCTCCGGCCCTCTCTGTGGTTTGGTCGCTTAGTACCTGCTACGGGTAGCGGGTGCCCCAGCTCATATAACTAATTGGCTCGCAGCTGCATCTTTATTGTTTACAACATTTACAATGATTTATGGTTTGGTAATGTTATTTACATTTGTTTAAGTTAATTTACAATATATATACAATAGAGTATAGGGTGATTTATCTTATGTAGTTATCAGTCTCTGCAGTCATGATGATAAGATAATATATTTGTAATGAAGATCCCTATATATATATATATATATTTACCAAATATACCTCTTCCTTTGCATGGTCCAAATGACTTTGGGTGGTCTATTGGTGCATTTTCTTGTCTTGTTTGCTGGTCATAAATTTTCTCATAGAAATATTCGCTTTTGTTCTTCTATGGTCCTGGGTGCCCTGCCGACTGCTATATTCCTCTACTCCCTTATTACTAGAGAGTGAGCAAGCCAGAAAGGAAAAAGAAACAGGGTTGCTTCTAATGAGAAATGTTGGCCTTATGCTTCTCTAAACTATTCTCTTGTTTTTCCCAGCCAGCTTGTATTTGTTCCATTTTTTGCTACAATCAGTGTTGCCTCTTTTCGATACAACACGTCAGCAGACTCAAGAAGCTATACAGCGAATTACAATTTTGGAACACAGAACAATACTGGTCACATATCTTTGTGAATTCATGTGGTGGCACTGGAGCTTAAATGATCATTATTTTGGGTGTATATTAAGTTGGTTTTGACCCCCTGACTAATAATGTTATTCCATGGAATTTAGTATTAATAAAATGGTGTTATATTGTAATTGTTTTTTTTTGTTTGTTGGAAAATAATGCCCAAGTTCCCCTACTTGTTGCTCGTAGGATCGTGTTTATGTACACTCTAATTTATCTTGTTTATAAAATCAGTATTTTTTTTTAATACACATGGTAGAAGAGAAGGTTTCTATTCCATTCAATTCACATAGAGCTCCGCCATTATTATTTCAAGAGTATGCATGTTTAATCGCTTAGTTTCATTAAGTATTTCATCTAAGAAAACGTATTTATAACTTCAAGAATATATTCATGACATAAATTCTTTTTTAATTATTCATTTTGATTGACGCCAACATTGAGGGTCACAGGTGAGAACTAAAATAAAATTCATTTTATAATCATGAATATAAGTTTAACTACAGTTACTTTTGTCAATGTAGCATAATAATAATTATTATATGTTAAAAATGTCCCTATTATGTAAATTAAATTTACTAAAGGTAAATTTGTACACATATAAAATTTTAATGCAATCTTCTAAAAAACACCTGATAATTTAACAAATATTTCAGTCAAACTAAGAAAATACAATTTTTGTTATCAAAATTTTGATTTTAATAATTTTATTTTAGTTAATAGTTTTCCCTTTTTTTTTTTTTAATCTGTAAAGTGTGTCTTATATAAACTACAACATGAAAATACCATTTGGCCATATTTTAGGACCATTTTTTAAGGTAATTTTATTACTATTATGCTACATTTTGATGTTATCTAAATTATAGCCACTACAGCAATAGTGGAGAACTATCAATAGTTTGACTTCATACATTGTTAACTACTGATGGTTTCTGATAGTTATTTTTGTAAGAATTAAAAAATGATGTAACAGCCTAGTAAAAAACAAATAAATTGTCGAATAGTTATTTCTAATGCCAACTAACCTATAAGGTAATGTATGTGTGTGTAATATATTCACCCATTTTAGCTCGTTCTGAAGATGTATTTGTTTTAGACCTAAAATCTGAAGAATCAAGTGTTCATTGCAAAAAAAAATGGATACAATACAGTTGCAAATTCTGCAAAAAAATACTTCAGGTCTGAATTTTTAATAGGTACCACCCCAACTAACAATTCCCCTGACATTAATTATTGGATTTAATATATACATTAATCCTGGATATATTGGCTACTAATTGGGTGTTTACCTAATGCATTCCAACCTAGTGCAGGAAAGGTTATTTACTTCTTTCTTAGCTATTTTCATTTCAAATCAAAACATGAAAATACTGAGTTTATTCCATATAGCCACCATTCAAGTACAGTTTTCTCTCACTCTCAGATAGGAATCAAACTTGCCCAGTTCTGGTGAGAAGAATCAATTCAGTATTTCCTAGTTGACAGAGTTGCTATTGATTTCTTATCAATGCTCACTCGAGTAGAACTTCCATGAAAAATTACATGTTTTTAGGTCAAACATGGGCTGCACCAAAACTGGCTATGTCATTCAGAAACTGTTGATGTTAACCAATATCAATAGTTTTGATATAAAATAAAGTATTCAATGGATACAAAGTCTTAAGCATTAAGCATACAATTTTATGTGACTTGTAAGCGTTGTTTTCATGTAACATTACATAGGTTACTTTGTTGTAACCAGTTGCTCTTTTCAGTCGTTTTCATATTATTTGTTGCCCCAAATGTTTAGGCAGAGGTTTTTTGTGTAATAACTAGTCTACTTTTTGTGTAACTCTTAATATGCAACAAATGTTAATTAGTATTTTACTTGGTTATAAATGAAATCTGTTAATAAAAGATAAATATAGAAAATACTGTTTTGCTAAAATCCTAGTTAAGAAATTGTCTGTTTTGTTTTAATGTACATAGTTATATGTTTCAAATTCAATGATCTTTTTATACAATTAAAATCAGCATACTTGTAGCTCCAAGGTTCAGTGGTCTCACTGTATTTATAACAAATGTAGCAAAATATTGACCAAAAATCTTTATTAAAATTAGTCATAACTCTTAAAACTAATAAAGATTAATATTATTGGCTCTCAAAACGATTTTTTGAAATTTTGCTTAGCCTTGGTTATTGTGTGCTTAATATCTGGAAAAGAAAGTTAAAACTTCTAATAGTAAATTGTTTCTGTGTTGCGGCTTGAAAAAGTTCAAAAGCTAGAGAAACATATAATTTTTTTGTTTAATAACTGAAGTTAGACCTCAAAATCCATCAGTCTATCCAGAAGTTGATTTATTTATTAATAGTGAAAATTAAACAATTAATTATTTAAGTTTAAAAATTGCAAATAAGATTTAAATACATATTTTGATTTAAATAAATTTTGAATTTCAGCAACACAGTTCACAAATTCAATATGTTTGCAAACCATGTCTGTTTGGATCACAAGTTTTCCTTATAACATTCAGTGTTGCAGCATTGGTAAATTTATCTCAATTACTACTGATAGTCAACCATTTAGAAGTAATAGTTATATGAAGATGTACACTCATTACTATACTTTATTTTCTCTTTAATTGGTAGCAATTTGTAGCACCCAAAATAAACAATAACTGAAATTATTGTAAAGCCCTTAACAAAATGAAGTTAAAAGTTATAAAGAGGAGAAGTTATTGACAGCTCATGACTGTTGATAGGCATTACCTGCTGTTATTGTTAAACATTTCAGATTAGTTAAAAAACAAACTGAAGAATTCTTTTGCTTGGGAAGCAAGAACTTGCTTTCCAAATTTTAAAAGATTTAAATAACATTGATTGGACGTATAATTTATAAATTGAATTGGCTTTATGTTTGAATGCACATTGAAATTGCAACACTTATTTTCTATATACATATACACTTCAGTCTTGTTTTTACATTTAGCCGACTCATAACTCATTATGGGAGTTGTCTCCTAACCTGAAATAATTTTATTTTGATCCTGATATTCTAGGATTGTTAGTTACTTTCTCCAGCTGGCTCTCCACTATTCTTAGTCACAGGCCAAGATGGTGTAACTCCATAGCTTTCTGCAATAGGCTTAGTCTCCTCAGGATTCTCCACAGTTCTCACTATTTATCTATTTACTATTGCTGCAAAATTTATAATTAGGTGTTACGATTGGTACTGAAAAGTGGTTGTTTGGGGATTTACTTGTGGTTTAAAAAAAGAGAAAAAGTTCTCATATTTTAGTTTAGATGATTTTGTGACAATCTATTTACATGTCTTCATTAGACCCAAAACTGACAGAAAATACTAATAAATATTAATCTAACAGGATATAAAATGAGCTGAGATTTTGTTTTAGGGACTTGTCCTCGCGAATCACCATATATAGTAGCAACAAGTCACTTTTAAATTGCTGAAGGAAAGTTTTTATTTTCTATTTTATCTTTATAGCCTTTCTATCTCTGTAACGCTTACTCTATAAATACCACAAAGAAGTTTGAAAAGTAGCTTGGTAAGAGATGTTCGGTAAACATTAATAAGACCCAAGGTACCTTTAAGCCTTGTTGTACTCTTGGGAAATACTATCTGATGTTACTCCCCTTCATGGTTCTTCATCATGCCATGTGTTAAGGATAGCTCATATTTAGCTTTATCCTGAGTCTGATTGGCAAATGCAAACTTTTTTTAACTCCTGGTTGTTTATGGGATTTATTTTTGGCATAAAGCCCTCAGTGCATCAACACCTTTGTTTGTATATTTAATCTCATTTAGATAGCCCAGGGTGGTACAAGGATGAGAGCAAAGCCCAGTCCCACGTGTCATATGGTGGTTATATATATATATATTGTTTTATAGGATACAAGGTTTAATTGAAGAGTGTGAAAAATCCATATAAGCCACCTAACTTAGATATCTCAGTACACTCCACCAATGTTTAAATTTCCATGTGCATGTGAAAGTCCACCCCTCTTACCATGGTGCTGACACTCTCAGTGAGAGCAGTGATGCTCCCAGCATACCCCCAGGACACAGACCATCCCACACCCACAGCCGCAGAAACTATTTTAAAGTTTTATTCCAATATGATTGCAACTGGGTTTCAGTGAACATGCTAAGGTTGATTGTTTGTAAATAATGATAATTATATTTGTGTTATATAATTATTGATATAAAATTAATTTATTTCTGCCAGTGTTGTTATGTACGGGATTATAAAAAAATTACTATTTAAAACTCTTTATTAAGTAGTATAAATGTTATTTAAAATAATGTTACAAAAAACAAATAATTAGGAACCTCACAAAATATTTAAAATTTAAACATATGTTAAAAGTAAGTAGACTTGGTTCACATCACAATTGTAATATGCCATTTTGGCGTATCAACTACAAGTTTTATATGATAATCTACAGTGGTATGTCTTAAAACTACTTGAGCATAAAAGAAATAAATTATTTAGAACAAAGAAGAATTAATTCCATAATTATAACATCTGAGAAAAAACAAAGAAAAAAATAGCAAAACTATATCATTTACTTATACTTTCTTTAATTTCATCAGGAAAATATCGTAAGTCAGATAACCCAACAAAAATAAATGTAAACGAGAATTTTAAAATATAAAATAAGAAAATGCTTTGAATTTTCACTCACAGCAGTTGTGGGTGACATTAACGCTGGAGACCAACTGGCTAATAAAAAATAAAGGACTACTGTCTCCTATCTCTGTTGACTTACTTATTAACTTATTACCTTTGCTCTCTCTGGTTTTGTTTCAAATCAGTTAGATAACCTATAAGACCATCTTTATACAAAATTGAAATTATTAGTACATCAAATTAAATAAATAATACAACATCCTTTTCCTTTTCTTTTAATTATTATTATTTTTCTTTAAAGACAATTGAACATTAAAATAAAAATATCCATGTAAAACAAATCTTTTAAGCCAAGAAAGTAAAAATTCAATAATAAAGAAATGAATTTGTTGAATAATCGATCGGCTTAAACAGTATTTTTGAAGCTTCAATTATATGATTAGTAACATTGACTGCTATTTATTCATCCGGAACCCATAATACCTCATACCTCAAAAGGCCTTGCCATTTTTATTTAGTATCATATCAAATTTGTTTTTATATATTTTTTACTAACATTTTGCTATATCGATTCTGAACTGAATACACTGATTATATTTTTAAACAAAATAAAGGGCATAGAGGGTGAAGAAACATATCAAGAGATGATCTTAGTATGGGTTGCATGGCTACCTTAAATATCTATTAAATGGTTGCGAGATATCTATTACATACTTATACATACAGTTTATTTTTGTAATTTCTTTTGTTTATTTAAAAAATGTCAATAACAGAGAGATGGTCATAATAACTAAAAATTAAATGCTTTTTCATCACTTATTCAGAAGTTAGCTAAAAATTGATTGAGAACATAGAAGATTGTATTCATTTGTCCTCTGTTGTATTCATTTTTATTGATTATTAATTAATTGATTGAGATTAATTTTTTTTTTAAATTTGAATGTACCAGATCATAACATTTTCGGACCTATATAGACTCATTGGAAAAGGATGTTTGTCCCCTTCCTTATTGAAATCTCTAGGTCCTAAAGGTAAAGTGCTGTCAGTAGTTTTCTTTAATTAAAATGTATACTATGCTTTTATCAACTATGATGTATATTCTTTATTATGACATTGATACATTTAAGCAAAATTAAATTTCAGTATGCCCAACATTTTTGAAGAACTCCAAGCTGATCGGTAGTGGCATGAATATTTATACCTATTCGTGTCTGCTGCTGGGAGCCACCAATGTAAGACATTGATTATTTTTGATGCATCTTATCTACTCAATTTTTTTTTCGGTCATACTTACCCCATATTAAACTTAGCCTGATCACATATAACGTATTGTTGTGTGTATTTTTCAGAAATATCCTGTATTTTTGATGCCTTACCTTTTTCTACAGTTGCTAAATATTTTTCTGCTTGCCATCTTATTAAGTGTGACTGTTGGAACGAATTGGAGTAATCTTGAAAAAAAAAATATCCCTCTATTCGGTAAATATTCCTTCATTTGCAGACAAATTATTATTAATAATATATTTTAATATTTTTAAATTCAATTTTTTTCATTTTTGGTCCAAAAAGTTTTTCTTTGTTTTAAAACTGTACAAAAGTAGTCCATAATATTATTTTTCATTTTTATTGTAGTATATCATTCCATTGATACAATTTTCAAACAATTTGTGGAATATAATCCTACTTGAATAAATTTTGAATAATCTTTGTTAATAGGGAAAAATAGAGTCTTGTCTGGGATTATATCAAGGTGCTTTATCAATTGAGGTAATCTTCTAGCAGTGACTATCTTTCTCTTAGCCAATCCTATCGCTTATCTTGTGTTAATTCTAAGAATAATGCCTATTACATCCGGTTTGTAAATTATAATGAGGACCAGAAAGTGTTGGGTTCAAATCCTGGCAGGGTGAAGCACAATTTTTGCCTTACACCAAAATTTATTTAATATTTTCTCTTGTTCGTCAAAACATTGCGCATAATTTAGTGTATTCATTAACAATCATACAATAAATTGATTATTAAAAAGTGATTACTTAATGCACATATTTTTTTTTTCACAGGGTTTATGATCCATAACTGGTTGCATGTATTTTGTTTTTTTCGCAGCTGTTTACATATTAGTGATTTCTAAGTCTGGAGGCGAATAAATCATATACCATATCTTTTATTTATTTATGATAATTGTTTTTAAAAATAATCATTTATATTTTAAAATAATAATAAAAAAGTAATTGTTTTAAAATAAATTGTTTTTGATAATAATGTTTATCACATGTTACAAGAACAATTTTTCGTGGATTTATCACTTACTCTATGCTGCGAACAACACAATTGTGGATAATTTTTTAGTAACGTTTTTCTTTACGTAATAATACAGATAGTTTTAAATGTAATAAATATAAAAAATAATGCTCATAGGAACTGTACAATTTTATTGTTATGAGTAATAATGAAAAATAAATTTTATTTAAAATGGTATTTTTGAACAACTCTTTAGGAATTGTTAGTTAATTTAATGTATTTGTGGTTTGAAATTAAATATTCTAATAAGCCTTTTTCCTGGGTTTATCATGTCTCTCTAGTTGAGTAGAACCTATTTTTTTTGCATTGCCATTCTGAGAGGTTGAGTAAACATGCTGCAGAGGTGGAGTGGTGTGCTCTTTAACGGAGTTTTTGGTTTTTGGGGTGTTTGGTGTTGAAATTTCTATTGGCTTCGTAGGATTTATTCTATCAAGTGTATTTTGATATTTATTAGTTACTGGGCAATGAACACCAAGCTGATTCCAAATATTATGTTTGTCCCCTACATTAACCCATTCTCGACTCCTAACAAACATACACTTTTCATCTGGAATACTACACATTTCCATCTTGTCAATTCGCATAACCCCATTACAGCCAGTGTGTATGAAGTGCTCAGACCCACAGAATTTCATTATTGAGCTGTCCAACAAGTTATCCATTGATAGGTTGCGTTTATGTCTAAGTGTCTCTCCTATGAGATCATATAAATATGAGGCACATTGTTTTGGACAATAAAGGAGTTGTGGATCTATTTGGCAATTGATATTTTCTTTATTGTACAGTCTATTGTTAAGCATTAACAAGTCTTCTGAAAGTACTGTTCCTCCAAACTGCCACACTGTTAGTAAAGCCACTTCAAAAAGTGATCTTTCATCCTCTATCCATTTCCCCTCGAAAGGAGATCCTCTTGTAATTGTCTTCCCATCTATTTTAATCACATTAAAGTTTTTATATTTTACTCTCAAGGCAGACTCATATGTTTGCCGTACTTCTTTTAAAAACATAAGGAATACATTTTTGTTTGGTGATAAACGTAAAACTGATTCAACAGAACAAGCTGAATATTGGTCTAAAGGGCTCAAAACCATATAAAATATGTTATTTCCTGAGTCGAAGACTTCAAGGTCTTTTTCAGGAATGTCCTGCCTTTTCTCATGAGCCTTGGCTGTCATTTGGTTGCAGAATTCACTTTTTATGTCGCTTAACACTTTAAGTTGATTTTCTTCATTCGGTACAAATAGATTTTTTTCTACTATTCTAAAAATGAAGTGTTTTCATGAATATTTCTGTAGCAATTCAATAAAACTAATTATAAACAGAAAACTATTTGTGTTAAAACTTAATAATTGATGGTAGGGGGAGTCAATTAATAATCAGTATAACTACTTACTTTCCTTTGTTTAGTAGAGACATAAAAGTTATCAACATTATTAAAGTTATGAGTGACACAATAAAAACTGTGAACCATATTGCTGAGGCTATATAGGAAGGCCATCTTGCAAATACTGCGGCTGCTCCATGTGCAATCCCAGTTGTTCTGTGGTTATGTTCATAACCTTCCTGTTCGATGAGTAGTAAACGTAACTTTTCATCTTTACTCATCTGCAAATGTTTTCAAAAAAATTATAATTACTTGATGTAATGCACCCAATAGCATAATTATTGTGGAGTTTTTTAATGTAATGAAATATAAGAAAAAGTTTTGCTGAATAACCAATATTAATTATGAAAACATTGAAATTTTACTTTATTTATGAAGGGAAACAAACATTCGGTGTAATTTAAAATATAAATTATACAATCTCTTCATATGTCTTAATACAGTGTCTTAATGCCTGAATATATTGTCAACATATTTTTATGATCAAATTGAATTTTATTATAAAATGAATAGTAGTTAAAAAGTCCAGGGAGTAGGTCTCCATAGGTATAAACCTGAGGTTGTAAGACATGAATTCCCAAACCTGGGAAAACAAAGGTGGTTTGTGAGGGCAAGGGGTGTGGCTAGGCAAGGGAAAACAGTCAGCAATTGACATTGGCATACATATAATACAAACCTACCATGAGAGCATGAAACCAGAACTGAAAATAAATAAAAAAGACTATCCACCTATAATTTTAAATCATTGTTCATAACTGATTGGTAACTATTATTTAAATTACTTATAAATTTCTATAGCCATTTAATTTAATATGAAATAGACAAGATTATGCACTATAACCAATAATTCCCTGGGATAATATTAAATGAAACATTATAAAATAAACTATTATTCGCTATGAACCTTTCCTATGTGGTCCGTTGACTCTTCATAGATAAGCAAGTGAAATAATATAAGCAAAAATAAGATATTGTTATAGTATATTATCTTCTGTAGGATTTTAATTATGTTTTCCTACATAATAGTTACTATTGTACATTTTAGTTTTAAGTGTCAATTTTAGTTAGTGTTTTAGTCAAGAGCAACTTTGGTGTCTGGCAACTGGATAAATTAAACTCATGTAACAAGATAAAAAAAAACAAAAAAAAAACAACAATATTAATTAATAATTATGATTTAAGATAATATTAAGATTAATTTATTAAAAAAAAAATTAAGAGCCCACAATAGAAATTGTATATTTAATATTTCTGACCTAGTATTTTTACTCAAAATAACAAGCACTTTTTTTTTCACTTTCATTTAATAAGTATTTATGAAACTAATTCATCCAGACTCAGACCAGATATTTTGATATTGCCTCTTCATTTTCTATAACCTCATTTTATTAATAATCACCCTAACAAAATTTTACTAAAAATAAAAATATAATCTTATAATATAAAATGTGGTTGAGTATAATTGGTGATAAATAAAATTGTCTGGTCAATGATTCTTGGCTCAATTAATTATTTTTTATTTTTGGAGTAGTACATATTTTTGTCAGCCAGAATTTAATCTACTTATTTGTAACCTATTATTATTAATTGGGGACGTAGTCCCAGAATAAATGATTTTTGAAATTATATTCACCTGGATGAATGGTGAAAATAATGAACACGATGGCGGTTCTTTCTTTCATGACCTCTGAAGAAGCTATGGTATTTGTTTTAGCCTGAAGTCCTCGTGTTTTATTAAAAAAATGTGGTTGCTAACCAAGCAAACTTGGTCATTTATCACTTAATACCATACCGGTTACTTGAGTTAAATTATATAAATTAATATAGGTAAGACTTTCGTATGTTTTATATAAATTATAAAATGTGGGTGAATATTTCATTGGAAATCAGCTTTGATAAAAAGAAATGTAAAATATCCATCATGTTATTTTGTCATTTTTTTTATACCTGCTTAAGGTCCTGATAACAAGAAAAGTTATAAAGGGTGTAAAAGAAGCAGTTATTGTCAAGAATTAATAATGGTTTCTGATAGGATACAGGTTAGGCCACAACTACTATTAGTTATTCACACAATTTTCACTCACTGAAATAGTCAGCCTTTCCCCAACCCTCTCTACTTTTTTTTGTTTACCTACTGTATGTTGACAGCACGCTCATCACACATAAGGTATGTAATTTCCATATCTATTAATGCAACATTATTATACCTTACACCACCTGTGAATACATTTGCTTTCTATTCATAGGCTTCCAGTAAAACATATGGATCAAAGTTTGGGTCTCTTCAAGATTTTTTTATTTAAAGCAATTGTTTCCTACAGACTGTCTGTCACCTTTAGGATATAACATTACACAATAAAAAACTATTAAGAGTTTATCTTTCACATACACATACAAACAAAAACTGTTTGTTGCATTAAACAATTTAAAGTAAAATAAGCTATGAGTAAAATAAATAATGACATTAATTTGACTCCTTTGACTCCTAACAATTTGATGAAAAATCCGCTTGTGATATGACTTCAAAATAACAGTAACACACTGATTTTACTTTTATTTATTTATAGTTAACTGTTTTTTTAAATAGTACTATTGCATATACATGTATATTTTATTTCCTGCTAACAATAACCCTTCAAAAAGGGGGTATAATGTACCGCCATAGTGTTACATCCATATCTAAATATTATTACAAAAACTTAACTATTATGACTACACTCGGCTGGTTCACTAAGAGCTACCGTTGCGGTATTGCCTAGTTAAAGGGTTGAAAGACAAATTTATCCAAAATCAATAATGCCCAAAAACATCCATAAGCCAACCAAACCATCCAAGTACATTTATCTCAACATTTTGACATTAATTTGACTCCTAACAATTTGATGAAAAATCCGCTTGGGCTGATGGTCCAACAGAGATGTTGGATTTTCATCAAATTTATGAATGGATGTTTTCACATACTATGATCTCTAAATCTGGTCCTGATGACTATATCTGACTACTTAGCCCAATAAAATCGGGAACACTTACCAGAAAGGCTGCATTTAATAGATTCTAGAAATTGACAATTTTTATATAGAAATTATGGTTATTTAAAAATATTGTCATATTTTATCTCTACACCCTCTAGTATTACCTAAGTATTAATTTGTATTTATAATTTATTTTTGTGAACCCTTTAAAATTTTTCTTTTCAATGCTCTTATTAAATGCACCCTCTTCAGGGGTAAGGCAAGTCAAAATGTTGCCCACTAATAAATATGACGAAAA
Organism: Acanthosoma haemorrhoidale; assembly: GCA_930367205.1. Lineage (NCBI taxonomy): Eukaryota > Metazoa > Arthropoda > Insecta > Hemiptera > Acanthosomatidae > Acanthosoma > Acanthosoma haemorrhoidale. The sequence goes on along the minus strand of OV884011.1, from coordinate 120,838,207 downwards.
ATTTAACATATCATTTTCATGAAACTAAGTCGATGAAACAGTTATCTACTCTAAATTCCACGACTAACTATGTACTTCACAGTACACAATTTCAAAATATGTGAGTAAATTTCAAAATGTCAAACAAGTAATTTTTGTCAATGAGGGAAGTCAAGAAAGTAATCCACATCTTGGAAATCCTTGCTCTATAAATCTTGTTGAAGTTTTGAAGAAGCCTTAAGTGACATAACCACATTCAAGTGCATGAAAACTTTTGACTGAATTAAGGATTTTTTGGAGTATAAGATATTTGTAATAGTTTGATAATATAAATAAACTGTTTAAATAACATAGAAATTTTATCCACCTTGATAGTTACAAGATTATTTAAAGAGCACACGGTGGACATATCTACAAAACTTAATTTTATTAGTTACTCAATTTTAACCATTTATTTTTAAACTTTATTTTGAAATTGCTTAATAATTATCGGACAAAGCTGTGCAAATTGTGCAGCCCAAGCTCCTGTTGTTTTCTGGAGTTCTTCAATTAATAAAAATGGGCAAGCCAAATTAAAATGGTTACAGATATTTTTACTGTCTATAAATTTTACAACAGACTGTTGGTTCATTTGTTTAAAATGAACAATTTCCTTCTTAAGCATATTTGTAATAGTTATATTATTTCTATGTGCCAACTGTTTCATAATCATGAAAAGGAAACTGTTGCATTTCTTCTTGCTGAGCATCACAAGCTCCGAGAAGTACTCGTCATCACGAATTAAAATGTTTGGAACATTTAGAAGCAGATCAAAGGACATTATAGCACCCCCTTGCAACCATAGTGTTAATATCTTCGCTTTGAACAATGCAGTGTCATCATCACAGGCCCAATGTCCCTCTACTGGTGTGTCTTTGAAAAAGGCATTACCTTCTATGCTTGTGAAGATTAAATGCTTGTAATTTATTGCTAGTAGCTTTATGAAGTCTGTGCCTTCTAATATTTCTTTTGGCCGATTGCATAGAAATTCTATCAAATGCGTTTTGTTATTTGGGTAGTTGTGCAGTACAGACTCCAGAGCACATGCCTCTTGGTCTGTCATTGCTTCGTCATTTTTTATGAAGTAAACACTTCCTTCATAGAATGTCTCTTTTGTAATCACTGCTGATTTACTTTGCAACGCAATAACTTTTCTACATATATTTTCACTATTTTTCTTATAGAGACTCTTGTTGACTATGCCTGTCCCATTCAAATTTAAGTATTTAAGATTTATCTTGTTTACATTTATGGTGACTGAGTTTTCATTATTTTCTGAGGGATGGATGAATAAATAGTAATATTTTTTTAAAACTTTACTTAACAATATAGCAGAAAAAACAGCTATTAACAACAATATTATGACAAATAATAGTTTCCTGCTAAATGGATTTTTCCTTTGGACATCTCCACTTATGAGACTACATTTTTCAGGCTGTTTACTGTTTTCTTTTTTCATTTACATCTTATGTTAATCACCTTCTTTTTTTGTTTTTATTATGTTATAAAAATCACTAATGCCATGAAATTCTCTTTTTCATAATTCTATTAATTAGATTAAGACTAAATATGTTTTAAAATTAAACCTTAGGAATTTAATTTTTATTTAGGAACTGTATATATATTTTCAAGCTGACACTTGCTTTGTTGTTAAATTCTATTACTGTCATGTGTTCATACAGTAAAACATGTGCTTATTTATGGGTACACTAATATTTTAATCATTAATCGAAATCACTGACATCATTTACAGTAGCCTTTAAAAAAATAATAGTAAACTTTGCTTATAGCAGAAATAAATTCAATAAGACTTACTTATGATAGTGAACAGTTTTCTCGTAATTGTATAGACACTGTGTTAAAATTTCAATTTGTGGTTAACTTAATCAGTAATATATTTCAAACTATTATTATTTCTTTTATTTTTGGAAATTAATTGAGTACAAATAAATTAAACATCTGTTTTTAACCTTAGAATAAAAATTGTAGATATGTTTATAGCACTCACTGGAAGACTCTTGCCGCTAATACACACCATTTACAGTTGATAACCAGTATTATGAAACAAATAGAGATATTAATGTCTAGCATTAATTTTCTTTTACAACTTTCCTGCCTGCTGCTAAATTACTAATGCTACCACTGATTTTTATTTTGCTTAGCAAGCAGCTTCATGTTTATAAAACAAGGAACAATGGTTACAGTGTGCAATTTTGTTAAGTTTAATTACATCGTCGAATTTGAAAAACATAATTGGAGAACTATTTATCCATGAATAAGACAATGAGCTAAATATTAAATAATACTTACATTAAAGCAGTGAACTGATTTGTAGCACTAATATTTATTTTCACATTGTAACATGATTTAATATTTGGATTTGAACAAACTTATAATTTCCAAATGATATTTTTTTTGTTTATATTGAAATCAGGAACATTAATGTACTGTAGTTAAAAAAAAAAAAAAATCAAGATGAAGATTCTGAGACACCTAAATAAAAGTTTATGTTTTTAATAACTTTTATTATTATTGACTTTATTAAAATAACCCATTTCATACATGTATTTTTAGTAGTTAGCAACAATCAGTGTTGTCGTTGGTTTAAGGATTATAAGAGGGTTAAAAGGTGTAGTGGCAAACATATCAAGGATGCAACTCTCAGTACATTTTTAAAAATTCTAAATGTTATTTGATTCAAATGAAATCCCAAATCACATGCATGTTATACGATAGCTGTCGTAAAAAAAGTTTATGATATTTTGATTATGATTTGGTTAAATACAATGAGAATTTTAAGCTTTCTCAGTTCACATTTCAAAAGATACATAAGATTTAAGTATGATTTTCCCCCAGGGTCAAGAACACATTAGAGAGAGCAATGAAAAAAATAACTCTGTTTGAAATATGTTAGTCCTCGCAATTAAAAAAATCATGTCACCTACTCAGGTAAAAAGGTGTGCTTATGGATTGGTGGGCCACATAGTGTTAATTTTATAGGTTTATAGTCAAACAAATAATGCTGCTGCCCTCAAGCCTCTGCCTGACACTTGATTTAACAGACCGTATTGAAAGGCCACACAAAGATGACAGCCTTGGGATCTATTTCAATTATTTTTATTATACTCAAACCATTTATGTCAAAAAATAAATTAATCTTTACAAATCTTTTGATCTCAAATGTTTAGTTATAAAAAGTTTTTTGTATAACAGGTTTTTTGGTTAAAGACCATGATAAATTCTACTGACTGGTTTTAGTACTAGCCATGAGATTCACATTTGCTGTATTACAGAAACTCACTTTAAGACTGAAGGTGCTGTGGTTCTCATTAGGAAAAATATAACACTCAAAGAAGTGTTTCTTACATGTCTTAAACCTTAGAGGCAGTCTATATTATATCAATATTAGAAAATAATGGCTCCCTAATTATTATCGCTGCATTTCACAGGCTGAGAACTAGACTACTACATACTAATGACTTTTAGGAAATTTTTACTAGAATGTCGACAATATTGTTTGGTGTCCTGTTCAGCAAACAAACAGACTGGGTCTGCAGAACTTGAAACACCAATGGACTATGATTTCTGACCATAATGGAGAACTCAGGATTATAATATCACTCCCAGACAAACCTACTTTCTATCCAATGGAAGCTAGGCATACACTTGACATGGTATTAATTCATTACTTCACTTACCTTCTATACAAGGCACTATTAATGACTTGGACAATTCCTGGTTCTATGTACCTTCAGAGTACAAGCACAGAGAAATACACCATTATTGTTAAAGTTGACTGGGATGTATTTACACCAGAAATTAATAATAACATGAAAATACCATTCGCATACAATTCACCTGTGTGTATGATGTAATAAATTATATTTTTAGTTTAGACATCTAAATGAAAAAAACTATCACAAACAAACCACAAAACATAAAATTTTACTACACCAAATTACCATGACTTATACAACTCAATGAATTAGAAAAAAATGGCAATGAACAAGAGACCTGAATAACAAAACTATGCAATTGACTATCACGACTCATTTGACTGAAATTAGGCAGGATAGAAAATTGCAGACAACACTTGAAATCTATGGAACCTGGAATCAACAGACTGTGAGAATACCACTGATAAATAACTGACTTGACAGCGATTCAGGACGAAGATTAATCTGAACTTTTAGCAAACTATTTATCTGATAAGTTTTTCCCTTACAACTCAAACAAAGACAACACTGACCTACTAGCTCAAACATACCTTACTACTTTATATGCAAACACTACATTTGAACCCATGACTCCTCAAGAAGCTTCAACAATATTAAATGGCTACCAGTAGTAACAAAAATAGTCCAGGAAAGGACCTCATACCCGATTTTGTACTGAAAAACTACCAAGGACAAACATTACCATTCTTGTAAGTGTTTATAACCAACCCTGGTTGTGGCTGGGATATTTTCCTAACAAATGTAAAAATGCCACTGTTTTTGTTTTTCAGAAGGCTTGACAACCCAAAGACAATTTTTCTAGCTCTTTACCGATCAGCCTGCTCGAGCAGCTCAGCCGCAAAATTGTAGAAAAAACATTGTTGAAGAACCATCTCATCCATCCATCTATCAAAACTCGCTTTGAGGGAAACCTCAAGGCCACCAGGACAAGGCTGCTAACACTTTGGAATGAAATACTCCATCTACAACTGGGAGCACCCTGGTTCATCAGGAATATCTAGATTAATTTAGAATTAAGACTACCACCAATATCTCAACATATTGAAGAATTTATGAAGAGATATTATGACTGTCTGCAGTTTTTTTCAGAGGGAGTCTTCTCATCTTCATCTAGCGAACCTATGCAGCAAAGACTCATGCCGACAATGTATCACAAGAACTTTAAATTTTATTTATTTGTTTTATTGTTTCATTTAAAATTCATGTGAATTTATAATGAATTGACCAAATGTATGTATTGATTGATATGAATAGCAAGGCGCAGATTTCAAATGTTTTGTTGGTCAATATTTAAACATTTTATTTGTTGAAAAAGTGATTTTCAGTGACTGAGATAAGCCAACAAATGGAAAGAAGTACTTTTAGTCCCAAATACCAATTCTTTAATAAGACACTCAGTCAGAGTGTCACATCAGCACCTCTTGATATTGTTTCTTCATTTTCTATGTCCTTTACTTCTTGGATATATATTTATTCTATATTCCCATTAATCAGTTGCTTTCAATAATTTCACGATTTTTTTTTTTAAATAACATCTAAATAATGATAAACAAGGAAAATAATTGAAGTGTTTAGCTGAAGTATAATTCACAGTAGGTCGTTGTAATAGTCACACACAAGGAATTCTTCTACTTTTGTATTTATTCCTTGCACATTTTATAACAATAGAATTTTGATTTATATTTGAGTTTCTAGAAGAAGGTAAAGAAAAAAATAAAATACATTAATAAATACAATTTATTTTGAGCAACATATTGCAATTCATATTGCACCTAGAATAAATAAATAATTATTCCTACTGATGTTTGATGCTTTATGCTCAAAGAATATCATTAAACATACAAATATATTTACAGGAGGCACATTAATTACAACCTAACTCTAGAGTATACTAAAACTTGTTACTAATCAGTGATTCATACAGGAAGGGATCAAACTAATCTTATTTTAGTCCTGAAATTAAACTGATCACTTTTCCCCACACCTTCCAAAGTCCAATAGCAACTGACCCATTATCAGCAAGGCATTCCCGTAAATGCTTTGCCAAGGGCAATTAATATATACATTTGTCAGCTCTATTGGAGTTTCCCCGGCTATAAAAATAAATCACAAATCATTTAAGTGTCCATTTGATAATAAATAATTCATATAATTGAATAATTTTGGGGTGACGTAGTGTCTTCATGAAAGACATGGTTACTATGACATGGGTAAAAGGCACATATCAATAGTGTCTTGTTGAAAGACAAAGTTACTATTTTAAGGCACATCAGGTACGTTATTGACTTAGTATCCAATTTCCTTGGTTTCAATTGGTGCTGAAGTTGGTTGCATCCTTACAGTGTTCACAGAACACGCTGGCACTTTGTGTAATTTTTCACACCTTCTTGATACATCCCAGTACCTGTAGTTGTCTGGGCATTCATACATGTGACCTGAAAACAAGATATAACATTAGTTACAATTTTTAGTAGGTAGTAACTTATTGATAAAAACAGTTTGATATGACTCCTGAGATTTTGTGTTGATTAAGTAGATGTGTGATTATTGTTTTTTTTAAGGATTGTTTTTTTCATAACCAGAAAGTATATCTCAGTTCTGGTGATAGTAAGTTTTCTGTTTGACCTTTAGGCGTGAGTTTTTACATGGAAACTCCATTTGATGGCCCAACTACGATAAATCCAGAGGGACAATATAAAGTCCTAGACATAAGCAAAACATTTTTTATATGGGTCTCAATAGACACACTGAAACAAGCCTATGTGCTAGCAAGTCCTGAACCTGCTTGTCCATCACCTAGTGAAACAACATCTGAAGAACCATCATCTCAACAGTCATCATTGGTGCAACTTCCATCTTCATTCCAACCTCAGATAAAGACTACTTGACCAAATCATAACATCAAGTGTACTTTTCAAGACTTTATGTTCCTGAACGGTGAGAGTGGGAGTGTTGTGGTGCACTTTTTTGTGTAACCTCCATGAGGCTCATGGATGATCTAGTGTATTTATGAGCATTAACATTGTTGAACCTAAAATTTATTATTGTATTGTACATTGAGAAGATTATATTTCATAAATATAAAGATTATAAAGTGTATGATTTTTTTAATTATTCATCTAAAAACTACTCCACACAAAACTCGTAATTGTGTGCTACATTTCAGCTTACTAACCTTTTTGTTTTGGTTTGTAGCTTTTCAAACCAACAAGTAGTTTATAAAGGTAATTATTTCTTATAAAATTATGTTAAATAATTAATATCTACTGTCTGTTCGCCAAGAGAATGCCTATGAGTAGTGGTGAACGACATATTTTTGTTCCCCTACATCTTACCCCCACCTGTCTTACTAACTCATCGTGTAGTGACCTACCAATGTCACCCATCTTTTGACTCATGACTTCTCAAGGGCTTCAGGGACCCAGTTAGGTTGCTAGAGGGAGAAATTTCAACAGCATTCTCTTAGCGAACGAAGTGTAGTTGAGACCTTACCTTGCATCCTTCCTCTCCGGTCATATGAACACTTATAAAACCTTTGACAATCTCCTTCATATGAGAAGGTGCCTTCTGCTGGACAGAGGGACCTTCTTGACCTTACTTGTATCTAATAAAATAAAACAATCATATTATTTTTAGATATGGATTACCCAATAATTAATACAGTAAATGATCAATATAATTTTGGCTAAAAGGATTGAGAGTAGTGAAGGCTAGTTATTTAGTGATAATCTAATAATAAATAGAAAGATGGTTTAGTTCAATTTAGTGATTTAGTTAATGAGTGATGCTGAAAAAATGCAATCAACTAAAAGGGATTAAAAAACTGTAGATTTTTTTTATGATTATATATATAAAATGTTGTTTGGAAGCAAAAATAGTTTTAATTAATTTTAAAAATTTAAGAGTCTTCACAAGTGATGTATGAGTTTTTTGTTTAATAAGCTATTACATATTTTTTTATATTCCTATCCCATAGACTTATTTGTTGAATTAGACATTTTTGACTGGAAATCAAAACAAAAATAGAAAATTGGAAACCTAATCAGATCACAGAAGAGTGATTGGACGGTTGAAGCAAAATAGAAAAGCCTAGATTAAAATTTTTTTTCAGAAAGTATAATTCATTCTTTAGGAAGTAGTTTTCTATATAAGAAATAACAATAATTAACTTACCGGAGGTGTTGAACCATCAGCCAGACGCTTATATATCCTGGTTTCTGCCATTTGTCCACTGCACGGTTCAGCTTCATCTAAATTTATATTAATGTATAAATAATAATATTTTAATTCACATAAACTATTACATTTTTATATGCAAAAACAAACAAACATCAAACAATTGGTTGTGATTTTTATAGCTTATAATTTTTTTTTTCATGGATTTATAAAATGGTACTAGTCTAGTATAACTCCCATGAGGCACGAGAGGGATCTCCACCCCTTGGATTTCTTATACTTCATAGATCTTCTTCATCTTATTCTCCCATCATACATCTAATTTCATATATCTACATCTCTTAATAATATAGTCCATGAAGTACAAATAAATTTATGATTTAACTGAATCAGAACCAATAATTTCAGTACTTACTTGGTGGAAGACACTGCATTTTTTTCTCGTCATAAACTGTTCCATTGCTACAAGAAAGGATAAGGACTTTAGCATTATTGTTGGATGTTGTACATTGGTAAAATTGATTACAGTTTTTAGGGTGTCTTTTAAATCCAGTGGGACAAATCAGGCTGTATTGGTCATCTTCTAATTGTTCACATTGAACAGTAGTAGGTTTTGGGGGCGGTAGTGTTTCCTGATTAGTTGGTTCCATAGGCTGAGTAGTGGAAATTTCAGTTGAAGTTTCAGTCACTGATCCAGTAGCTGTTGTTTCAGAACCAGCTTGAGTCCCTGTTTGTGTTGTTTCAGTTTGAGTGGAACCTGTCAGAGTAGTACCTGATTGTGTTGTTTCAGTTATGGTTGCACCAGAAGTGGTTCCTGTTGGAGTAGTCATTGGATTTGTAGTTTCAGACTGATTTGTATCAGTTGGCGTAGTTTCGGTCTGTGTGGTTCCAGGCTGGGTTGACGGAGTTTCAGTCAATTCTGGTGGTGTGGTTCCAGTTTGGGTAGTTCCTGGAAGAGTAGAGCTTGGTGCTGTAGGGCCAGTTTGTTCCGTTCCTGGAGGAGTTGAGACTGGAATTGTTGTTTCAGGTCCTGTAGGTGTTGTTCCTGCTGTAGTTGAGCCTGGTTGCGTTGTTCCAGGTTCTGTGGGTGTCGTTCCTGGAGGGATAGAGCCTGGCTGTGTTGTTCCAGGTTCTGTGGGTGTCGTTCCTGGAGGAGTAGAGCTTGGCTGCGTTGTACCAGATTCTGTGGGTGTTGTTCCTGGAGGTGTAGAGCCTGGTTGAGTTGTTCCAGATTCTGTGGGTGTGGTTCCCGGAGGGGTAGAGCCTGGTTGCGTTGTTCCAGGTTCTGTGGGTGTTGTTCCTGGAGGTGTAGAGCCTGGCTGTGTTGTACCAGATTCTGTGGGTGTCGTTCCTGCGGTAGTTGAACCTGGCTGCGTTGTTCCGGGTTCTGTGGGTGTCGTTCCTGCAGTAGTTGAACCTGGCTGCGTTGTTCCGGGTTCTGTAGGTGTCGTTCCTGCAGTAGTTGAACCTGGCTGCGTTGTTCCGGGTTCTGTGGGTGTCGTTCCTACAGTAGTTGAACCTGGCTGCGTTACTCCAGGTTCTGTGGGTGTCGTTCCCGGAGGGGTAGAGCCTGGCTGCGTTGTTCCAGGTTCTGTGGGTGTTGTTCCTGGAGGTGTAGAGCCTGGTTGAGTTGTTCCAGATTCTGTGGGTGTCGTTCCCGGAGGGGTAGAGCCTGGCTGCGTTGTTCCAGGTTCTGTGGGTGTTGTTCCTGGAGGTGTAGAGCCTGGTTGAGTTGTTCCAGATTCTGTGGGTGTCGTTCCCGGAGGGGTAGAGCCTGGCTGCGTTGTTCCAGGTTCTGTGGGTGTTGTTCCTGGAGGTGTAGAGCCTGGCTGAGTTGTTCCAGATTCTGTGGGTGTCGTTCCTGGATGAGTAGAGCCTGGCTGGGTTGTTCCAGATTCAGTGGGCGTCGTTCCTGGAGGAGTTGAGCCTGGATGTGCTGCTCCAGATTCAGTGGGTGTCGTCCCTGCAGTAGTTGAACCTGGCTGCGTTGTTCCTGGTTCAGTGGGTGTCGTTCCTGGAGGAGTAGAGGCTGGCAGTGTTGTAACTGCTGCTGTAGATGTTTGAGGAAATTCGGTGGTTGATTCTTGCATGGGCGTAGTACTTGAAGTTGATGGTGTTGAACTTATTCCACTACCATTTGTACTAGGAGGTCCTGTCATCGTTGGTGGGCCATGTGTTAAAGTCTCAGATGTAGAATCACAACTACAATCTCGGGGAGGCTGCACACTGTTTGGATAATTGCAAGTATTTAATGCAGGATCCCAAATAGTACCTTCCCCGCAATCAAAAGTATACAAAGAAAATCTTTGCCCATTATTACCGTCCCAGTCTACGCACCGATAAAATTTTTTACAGTTTCCTGGGTATGGATAGAAACCTGCTTTGTTGCACACAATTGGTTGCTGGCTCTGATCGCATTTTCCTCCTCCCGGTGAAGGATTTGTAGTGCATGGTTGTTGGGACTGTGAATTAGTCACTTGTGCAGGCTGTGTTTGTTGTGAGGGCGATGATGTTTGTCCAGGCTGCGATGGTTGTTGAGGTTGTGACGGTGGAGATGTTTGCCCAGGCTGCTGAGTTTGTGGTGTTTGTCCAGGTTGCGGTGGTTGTTGAGGTTGTGAAGGCCCTTGAGGCGTTGAAGGTGAGGGGATTTGTCCAGCCTGTGATGGCCGTTGAGGTTGGGAAGGTGGAGATGTTTGCCCAGGCTGCTGAGTTTGTGACGTTTGTCCAGGTAGCGGTGGCTGTTGCGGTTGTGAAGGCCCTTGAGGTGTTGAAGGTGACGGGGTTTGTCCAGGCTGAGATGGGAGTTGTGGTTGTGAAGGTGGTGGCACTTGCCCAGGTTGTGCAGGCTGTTGTGGTTGAGAAGATGGCGATGTTTGCCCAGTCCCTGTTGGTGATGGTGTTTGTCCAGGCTGCGATGGATGTTGTGGTTGTGAAGGTGGTGGTGTTTGCCCAGTCTGTGTTGGTTGAGTTGGTGATGGTGTTTGTCCAGGCTGTGATGGCTGTTGAGTTTGTGTTGTTTGCCCAGGTTGGGGTTGTGTCTGACCTCCGCATCCAGATACTGCCCAAGGGTGATTACATACTGTATTTACTGGGTCCCATACTGTCCCTGGACCACAAGAAAATTCATACTTCGTAAAGCCTGATCCACCTTGGACACATCTTATGAACTTTGTACAATCTCCTTGGACAGGGAAAAATCCTTCACTTTGACATTGACCTCCTGGAGGTAAAGCTTGTGGATTTTGAATAGATGTAGGTGTTGTAGATGAAGTTGTTTGTTGGCCCGATGAAGCTTCCTGTTGACCTGGTTTCGTAGTAATTTGACTAGATGTAGTTGTTTGTGGTATTGGAGTTGTTGTTTGTATACTGGGTGGTGAAGTTGGTTGCATTGGCTGTGTAGTTTGTTGTCCAGACAGTGTAGATTGATGACTCGGGGAAGTGGTTGATATCTCTGGTGTAGAAGTCGGTTGACTACTTGTTTGTGGGGAGAGTGTTGTTATTAGTACGCTAGGTGGTGTAGTAGATTGCATTGGCTGTGTCGTTTGAACACCCGATGATGTCGTTTGCTGCGCAGATGAGGTTGTTTGTTGACCAGAAGAAGTAGTTTGTTGACCAGCAGTTGTTGTTTGTTGACCTGGAGGAGTTGTTTGTTGACCGGTTGTTTGCTGACCAGCAGTTGTTGTTGGTTGGCCGGAAGACGTTGTTTGTAGTCCGGTCGTTTGCTGACCAGCAGCTGTTGTTTGTTGCCCCGAAGAAGTAGTTTGTTGGCCAGAAGAAGTCGTTTGTTGACCGGTTGTTTGCTGACCAGCAGTTGTTGTTGGTTGGCCGGAAGACGTTGTTTGTTGTCCGGTCGTTTGCTGACCAGCTGTTGTTGTTTGTTGGCCAGAAGAAGTAGTTTGTTGACCGGTTGTTTGCTGACCAGCAGTTGTTGTTGGTTGGCCGGAAGACGTTGTTTGTTGTCCGGTCGTTTGCTGACCAGCAGTTGTTGTTTGTTGGCCAGAAGAAGTTGTTTGTTGGCCCGTCGTTTGCTGACCAGCAGTCGTTGTTTGTTGTCCGGTCGTTTGCTGTCCAGCAGTTGTTGTTTGTTGGCCCGTCGTTTGCTGACCAGCAGTCGTAGTTTGTTGTCCAGTCGTTTGCTGACCAGCAGTCGTTGTTTGTTGTCCAGAAGAAGTCGTTTGTTGTCCGGTCGTTTGCTGTTCAGCAGTTGTTGTTTGTTGGCCGGAAGAAGTCGTTTGCTGACCAGCAGTCGTTGTTTGTTGTCCAGAAGAAGTCGTTTGTTGGCCCGTCGTTTGCTGACCAGCAGTCGTTGTTTGTTGTCCGGTCGTTTGTTGACCAGCAGTTGTTGTTTGTTGGCCGGAAGAAGTCGTTTGTTGGCCCGTCGTTTGCTGACCAGCAGTCGTAGTTTGCTGTCCAGTCGTTTGCTGACCAGCAGTCGTTGTTTGTTGTCCAGAAGAAGTCGTTTGTTGTCCGGTCGTTTGCTGACCAGAAGTCGTTGTTTGTTGGCCAGAAGAAGTAGTTTGTTGGTCTGTTGTTTGCTGACCTGCAGTTGTCGTTTGTTGACCTGAAGAAGCTGTTTGCTGACCAGTGGTTGTTGTTTGTAGTCCAGAAGAAGTTGTTTGTTGACCTGACGTTTGCTGACCAGCAGTTGTTGTTTGTTGGCCGGAAGACGTTGTTTGTTGGCCGGAAGACGTCGTTTGTTGACCAGTGGTAGTTGTTTGTTGTCCTGAAGAAGTCGTTTGTTGTCCGGTCATTTGCTGACCAGAAGTCGTTGTTTGTTGGCCAGAAGAAGTAGTTTGCTGACCTGCAGTTGTCGTTTGTTGACCTGAAGAAGCTGTTTGCTGACCGGAAGTCGTTGTTTGTTGGCCAGAAGAAGTAGTTTGCTGACCCGCTGTTGTTGCAGTTTGTTGACCGGTAGTGGTTTGTTGGCTTCCATCACTTGTTTGGAATCCTGAGGTAGCGGTCTGAGTACCACCAGAACCAGAAGACTGTTGTTGGTTTATTGCAGAGCTACTTTGCTGTCCTCCACCAGCGGAAGTCGCTGTTTGATCTTGCGTTGTAGTTGTCATCCAAGACGATGATGAATTTGAACTCTGGCTTGATGAACTACTTGTGCTGTTTGACCAACTAGTTGTAACTGTGTTTCCAGCAGAAGGGGTGTCTGATTGAATAAGACTTGAAGGAGTAGTTGTCATTCCACAGTCCGCTCTATGAACTAAATATTCATGATTGCAAGTTTCTAGTTCTGTATCCCAAGCGGTGCCTTCACCACACTTAAATTCAAATTTATTGAAGGTACCATCGCCTTTGCTAACACATCTCCAAAACTTTCTGCAGTTTCCCGGCACTGACTGGAAACCTTCGGATTTACAGTCAGAATTGTCTTCTGGTGTTTGATTTTCAATTCCCGTGGTACTACTTATTTCGTTTTCGTTTGTTTGAGGTTGCGATGGATTCTGAACTTGAGGTTTCTGATCAACTGGTGCCGGTGTTTGCTGTGGATATTGATCTAGAGGATTTTCAGGTTGTGATTGATGTGGAGGCTGTGGTTCTTGGGGATACTGGGGTTGTGGTTCTTGGGGGTACTGGGGTTGTGGTTTTTGGGGATACTGTGGTTGTGGTTCTTGGGTATACTGGGGCTGTGTTTCTTGGGTGAATTCTGGCTGAGACTGTAGTGGGCTCTCAGAAGGTTTTGATTCCTGCTGCGGAAGCGAAGTTGGTGGTTGAGGTGATGTTGGATACTGAGACTGGTTAGGTTCATTTAATGACGGTTTTTCTTGACCACTTCGGCAGTCACTTCGAGTTACAGCCCATGGATGGTTACAAGCTTCATTTATTTCATCCCATATAGTTCCTGATGCACATTGAAAATTATATTTAGAGTACCCTCCTAAACCGTTGTTAACGCACCGGTAGAAAGTACGACAGTCCTCTTTTACTCCAAAGAAACCGTCGGTTGGACACTCTCCAGCGAGTATTTTATTTCCAGAGGGTGGTGATTGTGCGTTTTGTGGATACTCAAATTGATTCGATGGATTATTCTGTTGAGGAGGTTGTGGTTGAAAAGAAGGTTGTTCCGCTTCTGTTGACGACTCTGGAAGGAGAGGTTGCATTTCGGGAGGTGGCTGAGAAGAGGCTTGCTCCAATGATGGAGGGATTTCTGTTGAGGGCTTTTGCGTTTCAGGTTGAGGTTGGGACAAAGGTTGTCCCTTGTCTGGCTGTGGATGGCTTTGAGGATGCTGCTGTGAAACTGGTTGCATAGTAGTTGCATCCGGGGCTTGAGGTTGTTGTGAAAATGAAGGGTCCTGTGGATATTGTGCAGGGGGAGATGGTTGTATCCCTTCTATAGGTATTTGTGGTTCAGGCTGAAGGTCACTACAATCTACCCTTGTCACAGCCCACGCATGATTACATGCTTCATTTACTTCATCCCAAACAGTCCCCGAAGCACACTGAAAATCATACTTAGTATAACTACCCTGGCCATTGTTCACACATCTGTAAAACGCCCTACAATTTCCTCTTATTCCAAAAAAACCATCGCTAATACATTGCCCTGATTGTAATCGGTCTTGGTTTTGCGGTGATGACTGTGGATTAGTTTGAGCTTCTTCAGGATTTGGTGGTAATGGTTGCTGTGGGGATGGGGGCTGTTCTGGATATTGTGAGCTTTCAACATTAGTTTGAGGGTATTGGGGTTGATTAGGATATTCTGGTTGAGATGGGTATTGTGGGGGAATCTGGGGATATTGCGACCCTTCAGGATATTCTGGTGTTTCAGGGTACTGTGGGTATTGGTCACCATCAGGATTTTGTGGAACGGGGGGATATTGAGGTCTTTGAGGAAATTGTTGTTCCTGATTTGGAGTTTCAGGATGAAACTGTGGCTCTTGGGTGGGGGTTGCCTGGAGTTCCTGGTTACCCTGTGGCCCATCAGGTACACCAGATATTTGGTTCTCTTTATCCCCTCCTACAACAGAAGCACAATATAACAAAAATTGAAAAAATACATACATATCTTGAGGTTATATACTTTTCTCCGGAGCTCCATACCATGTCGACATTCGGGCCGTGTAGCTGCAGAGGGATGTACACAAGTTGTAGCTGCTGGGTCATAAACTGTTCCTGGGCCACATTGGAACTGAAAGGGAGTCAAAGAGCCGAAGTCCACACAGCGGTAGAAGGAAGTGCAGCTCGCAGGGTCAGGGTGAAACCCAGGGCCGGGGCAGTGAAACCTATTGTCTCCGCTCCCATCTCTAGCCCCTAGTTCTTCTCCATCAGATAGCCGCCTGCCTGCATCATGCATGAAAATGATTCGATGGATTACATTTAATGATTATTTGCAAAAGAGGCAAATAATGTCAAGACGCTCTATTTTTAGTACATATCCTCTTCCAACTGAGCTACCATGTCACTCCATACAATGATTTCGCCTTTTTTCTTAGTGGGTCCTACTCAGCTTTCGCTTGTATACCCTGAGAACATTGTGAATCGCAAAAGAGGCAGGAGAAAATATATAAGCCATTTCTGGTGGTGAATGGGGTAGGGCCCGGATTTGAATTCCGGCCCTATATCTATTTTTTCTTTTTCACTGATAAGCTTTGTAATTAATATTTGTGGGATTACGCAACACAATTAATAATAACTGACGAGGATTATCTTTATGATTATAACTGATAAAAGGCACTATAATCCTCAGTTGTGAGAAAGTATTATTATAATATTAACATTTACATATATTATTAACACCGTAATGAGTTAGCTCTATTCAACTTATAGGTTTAAACCCCTAGGCGATACTGTATTTATCTTTCCTTAGAAGGACCGTCAAGTAAATATGGGCAGATTCCCACTTTACCCCACCACACCGAAATTGGTTTATATAATTATCGTAGATAATAGATGGATATTGACCCACTATAAGACCGCAAAAGCTTTGCACTTTCAGTGGATGATAAAGAACGTTTTTTAGGTAATCACCTTCAAAACTACAATTGATTTCGGTATATGCACACTTATTACGACTATTAAAGAGAGCGCATTCTTGAAAATGAGAGAAAATTCTTGAAAATTGAACTTTGGTCTCTCATTTATACTTCATTCATTATTGAATGCAGGAGACTGCAGTCCCCTTTTCATCCACCCATTTTAGGCATGTTCTGTACTGAAATATATTAAATAACAAAATACTGATTACTTTATATTGAATAGTGCTAATTATTTTAAATCGAGTAAAAATGTGCATCTCAAAAGTACAATAAATATTTTTCACGATTTATGTTTATCATTATTACAAAATATGAAATTATGGCACTACTTGCTGGGATTTTAAGCAGAAAAGAGATTCATGCTCACAAATGCATTAAAGTTCTAACGACGATTTATGTGATACTAATATGCAATGTGATTCTTTTACTGGTTAAAGTTGCTAAAAACTGTTTGGAATAATTTATATTCGTTGGGCTGGCTTTTAAATGTTGGCACTCTATTCAAGTAGGCATATATTTACTAATATTCTATCGAGTTAACACTCTAAAAAGAGTCAACTTTATTTAAAACAGAACTATTTTAAAAATACAAATTTTTCAATGGTAGTATATAATCTATCTTAATGTTTATTTTCAACATAAAATATTATGAATTCCTAAACAATTTTAAAAGAGATGTTTTTATGTATGTAGTGGGAGTATAAAAATTCTGAATTTGATGTTAGAAGAAGAAGAAGAACGACATTGTGAAAAATAATATATCATGCATAGTTCTGAAGACGCCAGAATTGGAGAAACGTTGTCCAATGTAAAAATAAAAATAAACATTTGTAAGTAAACATCATCTGCGACAGCTCAACCGTTAGGGCCATCGATGTCCTAATTTTTAATAGTTAACAATCTTTATTGTGCAATAATTACAATCTGCCTTTTATAAGGCAATAATAATACAGATAAATGATCTCATTCATACCATATTTACAGCATCATTCACTCGCTCATTCATACAATAGGACATGATTGGAGAAACTGGCCATTGCCAGGACTCCCACTGTCACGCGTTTATAGTAGGTCACGAGGCCACTGCCGTTTCAGTCTCCGAGGAGGATTATAGGGATGAGTGGCGCAGTGCAATGACTGTGATCCCCCATAGCTCTATTCCGTATGTCCAGATTGGTTTAAGTATAACTTTGTAGATTAGTAGTTTATTTTCTATTGAGAGATGGGATGTCCTTTGAAGTAGTCTGTACAGTTGTCCAAAGCGTCTGTTTAGTTCTTGTCTTTTTAGTCTCGTATGTGGGTTCCAGGTCAGTCGTTTGTCAAGATGGAAGCCTAAGTACCGTACTGTCTCGGATACAGGGAGAGGAATAGAATTAAAATAAACTAGTGGACAAGTCTTGCGACAAAGGGTGAAGGTAATGTGGGAGCATTTTGCTTCATTAACTTTGATCCGTCATTGATTGCACCAATACTCGATCTCGTCAAGGTGTTTTTGAAGGTTATGGGATGCTATGTCGGGGTCTGGACGGGATGACAAGACTGCAGTGTCATCTGCAAATGTGGCCAAGAAGGTATTGGAAGTAGAGGGGACATCAGCGGTGTATAGGTTATAGAGGATGGGGCCCAGGACACTGCCCTGTGGAACTCCTGCATTTATGGGATAGTAGTTAGAGTATTCTAAATCACAGCGGACTTGGAAGAAGCGGTTTGAAAGGTAGGACTGTAGGATTAGGAAAAGAGTCTGTGGTAAATATCTTTTGAGCTTGTAGAGCAAACCTGCGTGCCAAACCCTGTCAAAAGCTTGAGCTATATCAAGAAAGGCAGCAGTGCAATACTGTTTGGTCTCAAGGGCTGAGGAGATGTGATCAACAACGCGAAGACCTTGTTGAGCAGCGGAATGCCGTTGGCGGAAACCAAACTGGTGTGTGGGAAAAAGGTTTTTGGATTCAACAATTGGAAGTAGACGTTTTAGTAGGAGTTTCTCAAATATTTTTGAGAGGATAGGGAGTAGGCTAATTGGACGGTAAGATGAGGCGTCATTGGGTGGTTTACCAGGTTTGGCGAATAGGACAATAATGGAATGTTTCCAGAGGAGTGGAAAGTGCGTCGTTCGGATAATGCAATTATATATATAGGTTAGGAAGATTATGGCTTTAGGAGGAAGTTGTTTGAGAATTTGAGGAGTAAGGAGATCATATCCAGGGGATTTTCGGTAAGGTAAGTTTTTCGGAAGGTATTTGACCTCAGGTATTTACCAATCGGCAGTACTGATTGTACGAGCGGCGATCGGCAGGATGCCGGGATCTTTGCCACACTGTTCTGGAGCGGCGTTTGGATAGGATTAGATCTTTTAGATGCTGAGGTAAACGATTATGATTATGGATTTTTGTGTGATGATGGGGTGACGATGCCTCCCAAGCCGACCTCTGGACCAGGGTAGTGAAAGAATGCACTGCATCGTCTAGGTCTTGGGATGTTTTCAGGGACACTTTGAGGTCAATGGAGCCTGTAAGAAGCTGGCGGAAGTGGTCCCAATCGACTGGGCCCCTAATAAATGAAGGAGGAGGCAGTTTGTGAATTGGTCTTAGGGAAATGGTTAACAATAAAGGACTATGGTCAGAGGAGAGATCATCAAGGCGCGTGAGTGAATAGTTTAGTGTTCCTAAACTATTGTAAAAAAAGAAGTCAAGGATATCAGGATTTCGGTTGGGATCAGATGGCCAATAGGTGGCTGTGTCAGGAGTGATAGTGGAGCAATGTTTCCGTGTGAGTGCAGACAGCAAAGCACGTCCTCGTGTATTTGTGGATCTTGACCCCCAGTGTTGGTGCTTCGCATTAAAGTCCCCACCCACAAGGAAACGATGTCCGATGGAGTCTAGAAAGGAGATGAATTGGGAGTCAGAAATGGATTTATTAGGAGGGCAGTATGTCCTAATTAAAATTACAAATAAAAAAAAACCAAAAAAAACCGTCTGTTTTCTGCACCTTTAACTCATTCCAAACAGGTTATTAAGTTAGTTTACATTATAAATTTTATTAAAGCTCTATTTTGCTCATTTATTTGTTTTCTAATTGAAAACATTAAGATTCTTCTTCTCTTTGTGATTCATAATTTATTTGAATAGCTTCCGGTGCAAAAATCATTGGCTAGCAAAAGTTTATTTTTTCTATTATATTGAATTCATTTTTGCGCTACCGGACTTAATGTTTCCTTAAACATGAGGAAAAATTCCAAACTTAATGTCTTGAATAGATTTTGTAACCTTAGCCAGTGGAAGACCTAGAGCATGTAATTGCCTAGGCCGCTACCCAATTTGCCGCACTTTTTAAGTCAATACCGAAATGTTGATTTCAAGGAAAAATATTTAAAAATGCCAACCCATTGCCCCTCCCTCCTTCCCTGGGGCTTCTAGCCCTAGTTGGAACTTGAGGTATCAAACAGGTATGAATTTTGTAAGTTTTAATTGTTTTGCTCATACTTCCTTGTATTTTATTTTAACCAAATCTAATAAGTATATTTTTAGGTTTTATGGAGTAAACATTTAAAATTTCAGAAATTCGTCTTAAATAGCCCCCAGTTCTCCAACGTAGAACGCACAGACAGGTAGCTAATCGCCCAGTACCTGAACAACAGCAGAGCCTGTTGTACGGGCCAGGCTACTGCGTACAGCTACTTGCGAGGGACAGAGAATGTGTGGTTTGCAAAACAACACCCCGAACTCACAGGAATCTCTTTGCGCAGCGTTTGTGATTGCATGTAGATAGCTATCGGTTCGACCATTGCTCCTTTTTCTACCCAACAAGTCCATCCTGTCCCTCAGGATAATCCATTCCCGCGAAGACCCCGTTGCATGAGTCAGAATCGTGATTGGTGACAGCTTTCAATGAGGTTCGCCTGGCCCGAAATAGCAGAAAACGGTACCCCGTCAGAACCGGTCCAGGCCCGCTTAATTTATCGGATAACTGTATTCGGTAGTCTTGGTCCACACCTCCTCCTAGTCTTGTTCACTCTTATCTCCTTCGGTGTTAGCTCCTAACGGTCGGCCTCTCAGCGCTATCATATCGGCGGTGCTTTACATAGGCCGGTGTTCACGTAGCTAATACAAGTGACTGGCAATTAACTGATAAGTATTAAATATATTAAATAAAATGATATTATAATGTATTATTTAATTAAGATAATAAAATCGACCAAGACATGCCCAGAAACATAAAAACGAAGGCGATTTTACTAGCAAATTCCACTAGGTTTGGTTTTGTCTTGGCAATTAGAAGCCAATATTAAATATAGATGCAATAATTTTCTAACGAGTAAACACATCAAAAGGTTGTATTTAAAATATCACTATGTGATATGATGAAATGAATATAAAATAAATGAAAATTTTAACGAAGGCTTTACTCTCCGATTGTTTATATTTATCTGTACATTAATGTACGCCTTGGTTTTTTGGTTGATGGAAATGTTTTTTCTCATCACATTTAAAAAGAAAGAGGATAGTTTTGCATATTTCGGGAGTTTACAGATCCGGTATGTAATGTTACAAAAGTAAGAACTATGAATGATAAAAATATCATGCATTGTACTGAAGATGCCTAAATAGGCCTAATATAACGTGAACTAATGTAAAAATAAAAATAAACAATCAGAGAGACTGTAAAACCTTATTGTGTTATGCTTGAGATGTAAATACGCATTTGGCCTAATAAATATTACTGTACCAACCATTGTGTTGAAATTTATTTTAAATGTCTGAGATTATTAACCCGATTTTTGAATGTCAAATGCTCAGTGCCAATCATCAATGTGAGGATTCGGTTAATACTTACTGTCGGACCATCGGTTGAAATGAGAACTTATGTTGCGACCTACATCCATTTTTTATTTCCTTGGACAGGTGTTTATGTATTGCTTAGCACTACAGCACATAGTTCTTGAAATTATCATTTGGCTTTAAAGCTATATAAGAAAAACTATGTTATAGGCAAAACAACTAAAGGGACGGTTGGAGATATTGGTGATAAAAATACAGTACAAAACTGAAACGAACTGAATAACTTCCGGAATACCAGCTGATTGCCGCAAAAAGTACATAACTAAATAGAAAAAAAATAAAACGCTGAAACTTACCAAATAAATTTATTCCTTCGTATGCCTGTCCGAAGACATCCGGAAGGATGAGTAAAAAGGCGAAGAGTGGCCCTGGACTCATGGTTCTTATCCACGGCCCCTAAACAAGGAAAAAAAAAAATAAGTATAAACAAAGATGGAACGAATCTTATAATAATGATTTCAATATTTATGTACATATATATTACATGGTGTTCACGAGATATCAAAACCATTATACATGTTGATTAATTTCAACAACCTGTGTCACCAGAATAAATAAAGATGATTAAGACCACTTAAAACAGGAGTCCCAATATATTTACAAATCTATAGTAATTAACGTTTGGTTAAAATACGCTTTTACCACTGGGACTATAGTATGGTACAGTATGTTTTCATTATATACAAAAAATGTATTTTTCCAAAATGTGGTTTCTTTTCCATTACTATTGATCTCCATTTATTAGTAATAACCCAGTAATTTGTCCTGTCCACAGTCAGTCACAAGACAAACTTAAAACAGCAGATGTCAGCAACATGTCATTAGATTGTATATTTAATGAATTTAAAAATTCCTTTAATCCCACAAAAATGAAACGCGTTTTATCTAAAGCATTATTAAAATTAAAAAACAAAAAGAGATCCATTCTCAAAAATATTATTGATTGCTGAATCCTTGTTTGAATTAGGGCAAGTGGATAAGGGTTATATGTGACAATTTAAAAAAAATCTTTTTTTCATCAGGGATGGAGTTATGTGCTACTCTATCATGTCACTTCGTGCCAGTTTCTGAAAACATAATTTTCCGGAAACTCACGTGATAAAGTGTTTTGTAACGCAACATGGCCTGGCCTTGAAAAAGCTTGGAGACATTTTTCTCAATTTAAGCTTATTAATTATAAATATAAATAAATAAGTAACACTTACATATAAATAAATAAGTGAATACTTTAGTTTTAAATATTAAGTGTATTTTAGTTTTAGTTTAGAGGACCGTTGGCAACTATACTAACTATGAGCTCATGAACATGAACGGTAATAAAATTATAAAAAGAAAACATTTATTTCTACTAGGATTTAGCTACTTGTAGAAGAGCCCATCAAGAAACCATTAGAACTAACCGTTGCTTAAACATTAAACAGAAATAAATGACACTTTTCCCTTAATTTGACGACATTGAAATGTAGTCCTTCCTACTTAGAAGACATTGTGTAAAATTAATGCCCTATTGTAGTCCTTTTCCTGTATGACGTGATAGTGGTTATACAAATGATCCTGGTAAAGATATCAGAAAATGTTGCTTAATAATAATGTAGGGAGTACCCGGACAGCTCATAACTTGCTTAATACTCAGAAGCTATCATGAGGATTTAACAATTTTTTTTTTACCGAATTAATTAAAAACATAATTAATTTGAAAAATAATAAATTGATGAAATTTATTTTTGAATTAAGAAAATTATTTGCAGTATGGGTAGTTTTATTTGCTAAAAAGTTTCCAGACGATTGTTTACATTGCATTCAAAGGTCGTGTAAACACAGCTTTTGTTAATTTATTGTTCCATATTTTACCCACTAATCCTTTGTAAGGTAATATAAAACAATATTTTCATTAAGCTAGTTAAAATAGTACGTCATAAAAGTATAGATATCCGTGAAATAATTATTAGATTTTTACTTGAAGGAAAATCTTGTAGTGAAATTGCTAAAATGTAAGTGATTTATTAAAAAAATATGATTCCGGAGGTGGCTTGAGTGACCGACCAAGACGTGGATAGGATTGTAAAACTACTTAAGAAATTGATAGATTGGTAAGGATGAAATCTGTTCCTAACGACCGAAGACGGATACTTGAATTGCCGAAGAGTTAAGACAAGAAAAGTTCAGATGTGACCCGCATGACCATGCTACGTCGATTCAGAGAGTGAAAAGCCACTCATTTCAAACAAGAATAAGGCCGCCCGTTTAAAGTTCGCTCGTGAACATAAACAATTGACGAATGAACTTTGGAAAAACGTAGCATTTTCTATCTAATCTAAAATTTATTTGCATGGAAGTGATGGGAGAAGACATGTTTGACGTTCTGTCTGCAAAAAGTGTGATCCGAGGGATCAAATTCTCAATGTAATGGACAGAGGTGAAAAATTCATGGTAAAAAAAATTGCAAAAAGAAAAACAAAATTGAGTTTTCTTAAAACCTTTAGTAGTCCTAAAGATGGGGATCGGTCAAGATAGGGTTCACGCAGCCGCTTGCAAGTAACTACCTAGCTACATGAATAAATTAGTATTAATTACATCTGGTACGTTAATTTGAGGAATAACAACACTGACCTACAGACCGGATCACAGATTGTTATTTTTTTATTATTATATTTTATTTTTGATGTCGTTTTCTTTAATTTTATTATATTACATGAAATTTTATCGATATTAAACTGACTAATGAAAACAATATCTACCTACTTGTTTAATTAAAACTTACTAAATATGTATATATAGAGGCTAAGTAAAGTTAATTTCAGAAGAAAAGAAAAACACGACTCTTTTCAATTTAAGCGGAGAAAATTGATGAAGGAGGTAAAAACGTGTCCTGGAATCAACACAACAATGTTCTGGATTACATGCTCATCGCCATGTTATAATCTAAATTGAATAAGGACATGCAGGCATGCGTTGGTTTATACCGGCAGGCGTGCACCTTGCATCTCATCAGAACTCTTTCGTCATGCGGAAGAAGTATAAGAATTCCTCGGAGGCTAAAAGGTAACAAGAGAGTCTAGTTTTGGTGAGTTAATTGTTTTTTATCTTCCCACAACCAGAGTATTTTTGGATAATTTTTGGGGCTACCACGAAAACAGTGCAGCTGAACAAGTGTGAATTAAACACATTCACATTTCAATGTTAAAAACTGAACTTCAGAGCAGATGGTCTCTAGACCAAAAGAGGGCACTGTCAATGTTGTTTGACTGATTCTGAGATGGTAATGCTCATAGGATTTAAGCGATGGTGTCACGGATTATGTCCAACTCCTGGAGTTTCAGGGAAAGTGATCCAAATCTGTAGGGCATCATTTTTCAAAGTTTTCCACCCCTGTCAGAATAATAGGGGATGTTAAATTGATCTCAAAAAGAAAATTTCGCATAAAGAGGATCACCACTTAAACGAAAGTATTTATGTGTATTTCTACGTTTTGAGACCAAATAATTAATGACTCATTAAGTTAATAATTTTTAAAGCTCAATAATAATATTGTTTCTCTTTTATTGAATGAAAGTGACAATGAGGCAAACGATTTGCACGTATTGCTGTCTGTTCCTCTATCTTCCTTCTTGTGCTTACTTTACTACTTATTCTTCTGGTGGTTATTTTGAAACGAACTCTTTGTAATGTGTTGATCATTATGATATAGGGAAGTATAGTTTAGATTGTTACGTTGCTGCAAGGTCGCGTTGATTTGGAACCCAACTCACCACAATGTAGTTTGAATTCTTATGATGGAATATAGTTGTTTTTCTCTTGTCAGCCTACAATGTACGCGTACTCCATTAGCTGGCTCGTCACGACACATGTTAGTCGCTCCCCTGAGGCCAATCCTGGAACCTCATCCTTATTAAGGTGGTTATGTTTTATATTGTTTAATTTTTATTTCTATTATATGGTAAAGGACATCCCAAGACTCCGCTTCCTCTTTTCGCATGCGAGGGAGGTGACAACCATATGGATTTGGGGAGTCTCTGCGCTGTTTGTAAATACTGTATGAACGAGCGAGTTAATGAAGAACTGTAAATATGGTATAAATGAGAACAATGATCACAGCTTCCACTACGTAATTCTTTAGGGTGTTACTGAAAAACAACAACATGGAACAAAATGTTGTTCCTTATTGACCACGGCCACGAGAGTTCAGTGTGCAGCGCCCCTCCTAGAATAAACGTTCGCTTAGAGAAGCAGCCAGCCGGTGAGATAACAAAATGAGACACAAGCGCGAAGACGATGAGATACGAATGGCCATCCATATCTCTCATTGTTGGCGACACATCCTGTTCGGTTTGCGTCAGGGAGTGTTGCCACCGCCTTCCATTTGGGGCCTAATAACCCGGCAAGCTGGACGATCCTTCGTGTCCTGCAATGGCCAGGATATGACATTCGACCAGTCACGGATTTGAGTCTTCTTCATCTTATTCTCTTTGTTTTCATTTTCCTCAGGAGTAATCAGCGTAATTTGACAAGGACGCAATCTTCTTTAGGGCCGATTTAGGATCCTTTATGTAATGACTTAGCTCCATTCAGTCATCATCATCAATTTATAAATAGTATTCTTGGTTATAAATGTACCTTATGTTGTTGTGTATACTACGTCACCCTTACGAGTTCCATCATATGGCTTATTATTTTATTTATTTCTATTTTTTAACTGTAAACAAAATATACCCCAATTATGACTAGATGACTTTAATTTTAACAATTCTTTATTTTAGACAAAAAAATAGAATCCACCCTAATAGAACAGTGTTATAGAAGGTTGGAGTTGTCCCCCTCCCACCTCCTTTTTTTTTATTAACTAGTTATTGTCAAGTTAATTTTTGGGGAAAATTTCATTTTTACCTATTCCTATCGATACTTTTCTGCTCTACAGATTACGTTTGTAAATAAATAAAGCAATTGCCAAGGATCGGACACTAAACCGTTAAGTAAGGCTAAAATAGAATAGAATGAAGAAAATCGTTAATGTAAATGTTAAAATATATCATTCCTAATCCAAAAAGCGTTCGTTTAATTGTTTAATTACTTAACGTATAATAAAATATTTCAGGAAAAGTATCTAAATAAAAACTGCTACCTTCCTCATAGTTCAGCTTATACTAGCGATCCTTTCGAATTGCAACATTGTTGCTGTTTTCTAAAGTTTGGAACAGATTTGATTTATGTTTTGATTGCCAATACACATCACATATTTGTCGCTGTGTTTATGCCTTTTCCAGTGAACTGTCGCTGTTAAAATCCGGTGTACACTCTTGGTGTTGCGCTACTGTCAGGATTCACTGTATGAATGTCCGGGGAGCACAATATAAATAGGCGTTTTCATAAATAAATACATTTGGTTTCATATTTTGTGTTTATTTAATTTTCACATAACGGTTTTATGCGTGAACATATAAAATAATCCACTTCTTCATTTTTCCAATAAAAAAAAATATAGAAAGTTTGCTGTATTGTGTAAATATTAAATTAGGCATTACTTCTAAATAATTGTATTTATGTTCTTTTTTCCTTACTGCATACTTCATGAGCATAGTTTTGTTGTGATTTTATTGGCCTTGTTGGAGATGTGAACGAAATCAAAGTAAACGCAGGTGTTACAAAAAAAGGCGAACAACCGACTGTTGAAAAGGAAACAAGCTCTTTGTTTTCGGTTAGATTATGCTAATTCGGACCCTAGTCAAACTACAGTTCTCGTCGGATCTGCCTCTCACACGGCTTCGCATCCCCAGGATGTTTATCTTCTTTCATTTACATTTACATTTCATTTACATTCTTTCATTTATTCCCGTTCGTCACTCTTCCTTCTGCAATTTCAATTTTTAATTGCAAGAACTTTGGATCAACTCAATCGGATCAGAAGTGTGGGAGATTTATAAACTATGTTTTCGTAATTATTCTGGATTTCTCATTTTTTAGTGGAATTTCCCCATATTCCCATTTTCTATTGGAATCTTCGCGAATTTTCAAATCGGGCTATCTTATAACAATAAAGGAAAAAAAAAATGAAAAATTGAACTGTATAATTAGTTATCCGAAAACAGAAACAGTTTTTAAGGTTTAATATACTTGGGAACAATAGTGATAGAGCTTTAACTGTAGTTTGACTCTTAATGTTTTTCCTTTCACATCTGGCCGGACCACTAGAGTAACCAGATCATGAACGAAAAAATAATAGTTGATATCTGTCCTGGAAATGTATGCAGCGCAGTCTCCTTGGTCTGGTGGCTTTTGCGCGTGAGCACTTGATTGTCACTATGGATACACGGGTTCGAATCACGGCTATCTTAAAATATTTTTCCCGTCGGTGATAGTCGGATAATCCTGGGGGCCTACTAATCCCGGTGAGAGAAAGACACTTTTACAGTACATAATCTGGAGAAGCCAAACCACAAAAAAAGGATGAGATGACAAACCTCTTGAATACCCTCGTAGACATAAGTGCCACATGCAGCAGCAACTTTCAATTTTTGATGTGACTAAAACTACAATAAAATATTATTTTGATAGTTATTTTCTTGTAAAGAATCAACCGCTAGTTAATTTATATCGTGTTTTAAGTGGCAATTTATATATGAGCGTGGCTGCTCAAGTACATGGAGATGTTGAAACAAAGTAACCTCGTGGAAACAATCCTCATGGGCATTAGTAGCATAATGACTGCACAAATACAATATATTAACGTATGAAACAAAGCAAAATATAATACAAAGATAGTGTTAGTTTAGGAAAAAATAATTCTTGTGAATAATAGAAAAATATGAAAAGTGTTAAATCATATGAAACATTAAAAAATAGCACCTGTTAATCTCTTATTTTTATTTTATACAATCACTTCGGTTTTAGTTTTAAATTATTATCAGTTAAACAGTCCGGTCACGATGATGCACGCGGACGAAAACATAGCCGGATGTAATGTTTTAGCATCGCCTCTTTAAAAATACAATTTTAGAGATGATCATCTGATGAATACTGATGGGTCATTCACTGCCATCAAACAAGTCTTATCTTGTATCTCATAGTTGGTCCAAACGTAATTAAACTGACTGCTATTTCCACACACGATTAATAATTGATAATTTTCTTTGATTGGTCCTTATCTGGTCCTAATCCAGGTCTAGTGGTCAAAAAGTGAATCTATTATACAAGAAAAATATTTTTGCCAATAACAAATAAAACACCTTGTAATTTTTGGAAATCTAGCAGCATATCCGGATTAGGCTGTAAATGCTTTGGTTTGGTTATAATAATAGGAAGAGTGAGTACAAAAAACCTTTAGAGCTTTAAATCTGTATCAAATCACACAACTCTCTTGTTTGAGACCTAAACATCTGATTTTTTCCCATTGGTAAAGGCACATTAATGGCGTCAACAGTTCAAAGATATCGCAAAAAATTATGTTTTCAAAAACTTTTTTTTTTGTCTAACACCGATGTATCTGAAGATACTATTAATCCCACCGTAGCGTTAAGCGGTGAATTCTGGCATTTGACTACTGCTCTGAGGGAAACAGGCCATATTTCGTTGGAACTGCCCGACAGTAAGCGGTAGTGATGTCATACATTTGATCTCACACTGCTTAACTGCTAGCAGTCACTGCCAACCGCTACCGCGGGCAGCTCCATGGAAATAGTACCTTGGTAATTGATTACGCCGAGAGAGTGTAAAATAACGTTTACATCAATTTAATGTCTCTGATGTCTTAATTTCAATATCGTCGAATTCGTCATTTTTCGTTCGAGGAAGAGCGCGCGGTTCCATAAATTTACATCGCGCAAACGAATATCTTTTTAGATCTTTGCTTTTAGCACATGTAGTGATGGAATATTTACACGAACCATTGGTTGCAAAGTATTACGTCATTTCCAGTTCGCACACGTAGTCATTTCTATTATAGACCTGCGGTCAAGTGATAGCCGTAGTCTTCGCTCAAACATAAATATCTGAAAGAAATATCAAACAGCGAAAATTATATTTATAATACATTGTGGGAATCCCACCAGAACATTCCGGAACTAAGCAGATTTTCCTGGGGTGATGGCTGTCTTGTGTTATTTTAATTTTCTACTTCTTTAATCCATGGTGTAAAAATGAACCAAAGGAAGTTTTAAATATTAAAACAACGTTGATCTGACCAGTTGGTTGAAGATAAATGCCAATCCGGCCGAAACGATACATTTGAGATCAGCTTTTACACATTTCTTATTATTTGAACATTTTCTACTGAATTTGCTAAAGGTGAACCCGCTGAAAAATGGCTTTTTTTATATAACAACTGTATAGACTACTTCAAAGGACATCCCAATAGAAAATAAATTATTAATCTACAAAGTTATACTTAAGCCAATCAGGACATAGGGAATAGAGCTATGGGGTTGCAGCAAAAAAGTCGAACATCAAGCATATCCAATCCTTTCAATCAAAAGCCCTGAGAACAATAGTAAATGCCCCTTATTACGTCAGCAACAAAACCCTTCATAAAGATCTTAATATAACAACATTCTTGAACTCATCCCTTCCAAGATAATGAAATTCCATAGAAACCTATCCAACCACCCTAATCCCGTAGCACAGTCATTGCACTGCTCCACTCATCCCTATAATCCTCCTGGGAGACTGGAACGGTAGTGGCCTCGTGACCTGCTATAAATGCGTCACAGTGGGAGTCCTGGTAATGGCCAGTTTCTCCAATCATGTCCTGAGCGTATGTGGCTCTAGCGGTCTTCGTCAGCCTCAACTGGCTCGTATCCGGTGACGCGGCTGACGGAGGAGCGTCCCAAATTGTAAACAGAAGGTGAGCCCCATCACCTAGTATTTATACATTACTTTGTAATTTTCACGTCAATCTGTTATTGTTATGTAACCCAACCTCCTTCGAATGCATCTGAGTATCGCAAAAACAGGAGAAATAGAAATTTTGTAAATGGTTAAAAATGTTATAATTAATTAAAGGGGTTTAAAAAAACAACAACAAAAAAAAACGGAGGAGCATGGGGGACTTCCCAAGACTCCGCTTCCTCTTTCGCATGCGAGGGAGGTGATAACCATGTGGAATTGGGAGGCCTCTGGGTTGTTTGTAAATAGTGTATGAATGAGTGAGTGAATGAAAATTGAAAATATGGTATGAACGAGAAGATTTATCACAATTACTTATTGCCCAATGAGGCAGATTGTAATTTCATCACAATAAAAAAGTTTCAATATACTATATAACATTATAAATACCTAAGAATTTTTTAATGACCGTTATTATTTTTCGCTCATATTGAATTTGAATAACATGTTGCTTTATAATTTTAATATATTGTACTTTTTTTTCACCCTTAATTACAAGTAAATAAATAACTTCGTTTATAAATAGAATTTATCTTAATACCAATTATATTCAATTATATACCAACGTAACGCTTGAACTTTAAGTATCTTAAGTAACTTTTGTTTATTTGTACGAGATCAAATCTAAAGCTGTTTTTGCAGATAAATCGCACTTTGAAAATCATGTTTCATAGATTGTCCGTTAACATATAGGAGGCTATGTATATGCACGCTAATAAATAGGTATTAATTTACACGCTTTTTAGGGGCTACTTAGTGACTGGACAGCTTTATTGCGTCAAAATGTCCATGTGCGAAGCTATGAGCCCAAAATCTAGTGTTTAAAGTCAGAAATAATCTTAGAACTTTATTAAATCAATTATAATTTGACGGTTTTTCATAAAGATATCATGTTTACTTAAAGAATTATGTATTAAAATGTGAATAAAAGTAAGCAAAAATTAATTCAACATTTAAATAGTAAAGTAATTATACAACGCCATATTCAACAACATTTGAATGTGATTTTTTTTGAATTGAAGAACAAATTATCGAAGGATACATAATGAGCTCTGATAGATATTTCAATACAGATAATAACCCATAAAATAACAGGGTTCAAATATTTAGATAGAAAATGAATTGAAATTAGTTCTATAAAATAAGTGAGTGGATATATATGTAGTGATAACTAACAAACCATCAATAAACTAACAATTGTCAATATTAATGCAAAAACTTGCAACTAAGAACAGATGATATGCAAACAATAGATGAGGGGCGTTGAGAAGGTTTAAGGGACAAGTTGGATGTTAAACAGTTGTTCATATAGAATTAAAGTTCAATTTTTTTTTTTCATATTCGAAAATGTGATAAAATTACAATCTGCCTCATTGGGCAAGAAGTAATTGTGATAAATGTTCTGAATAATTGTGAAAACTGAGGGAATTTCTACTTCAATAAAGAAGTAACAGATCCAGATGTAAGTAATGGGTTTTCTTCTTTTTTATGGGCCATGTTCTTTTAGTATGGTGACCATGCGATTGATTATTCACAATATGTTTCAAGCAAGTTTGAAGACTAAGGCCACGCTAAACCATCAGGTCCTTAAACTTAGAGTTTATACATCATCTTCCAACATTGCATGCTCCAAACCTCTTAGTTGTCTTGTTTTCAAGCTGTTTATAATGTCAAGACCTTCGTTGAGATGCAATCTACACCACACTACTCCGGACCTTTTCTATCAAAGAACCTCAAGAGCACCACAGCTCAAAAGCCTCGTGTTTTCTGTAATTAATATTTTTTTCAGTCCAGACCTTCAAACCGTAAACAGAATTCTTAACAACCTAGAAGGTGAATTTAGAAAAGAACTTAAGTGCAAATTAAGATCATTGCTGTATAGAATCATTAAGGCCCCCGAGCTCCCCCAGTTCTAGACCTGACTGGAGACTGAATATTGGCTTCGCTCGTGCTCGAACAGGACCCAAAGCATCTCTCAAACTTGGCTCCTTTCCTTAAAGATAAGATAAGACAGTAAAAATAAACTAAAGGAACAGATCTACGTCAACGTTGTCCGTTAATAAGTCCTTCGAGGATCTGCTAACATCAGCTTAAGATCCGGTCACGATGATGCACGCGGACGAAATCATAGCCGGATGTAATGTTTTAGCATCGCCTCTTTAAAAATACAATTTTAGAGATGATCATCTGATGAATACTGATGGGTCATTCACTGCCATCAAACAAGTCTTATCTTGTATCTCATAGTCGGTCCAAACGTAATTAAACTGACTGCTATTTCCACACACGATTAATAATTGATAATTTGTTAGAGAATATACCTAGTACATTTTTTATTGATAAGGGACTTGCCATGTGGTGTTGTAGCTGGCATATTTTCTTTATAATAATGTGTTTTGCGGTTGTTTTGTTTAGAACTTCTTTATTATGATAAAATTACAATATGCCTAATCGGGAAACAAGTAATTGTGATAAATGTTCTCATTCATACCATATTTACAATTTTCATTCACTCGTTCATTCATACAGTATTTACAAACAGGCCAGATACCTCCCAAAGCCACACGGTTGTCACCTCCCTCGTGTGCGAAGGAGTAAGCGGAGTCTTGGGAAGTCCCCCATGCTCCTGCATGAGCCGCGTCACTGAATTCGGCCATTGGAGGCTAATAAACAGCGCGAGAGCCACAGACGCTCAGGACATGATTGGGGACACTGGCCATTGCCAGGACTCCCACTGTCACGTATTTATAGCAG
Source organism: Acanthosoma haemorrhoidale (assembly GCA_930367205.1). Lineage (NCBI taxonomy): Eukaryota > Metazoa > Arthropoda > Insecta > Hemiptera > Acanthosomatidae > Acanthosoma > Acanthosoma haemorrhoidale. Next base: position 120,805,828 of record OV884011.1, on the reverse strand, counting down.
GTCACGAGGCTAATGTCACTGTAGTCTCCAAGGAGGATTACAGGGAAATGTGACGAAGTGCTTTACGATGACTCTTTTGCCAAATCAAAACATAATTTGGGCAGCGCAAAATTTTTCCCACGTCAACCTCAATCAGGGTAGAAACTCAAAATTAATCAATCTTTTGGTAATTTTACTTTTGAGGACATAGTTCTTGGACATGGTCTAGCACAAGGGGGCTTAATAAAATTTTAACTATATTTGTAGAAATAATCTTTGGTTAGACCAAATGTTTATTTGGAATTGAACAAGTTCTCATTATTATGGGGATATTATTTCACAAAGGTATGAATGAAAAACAAATCTTGAGGTTGATAAATGATTAGAGTCATCTATTAATTTTTGGAAAATAATTTATATTAATTTATATAAGCAAAATTTATAGTCCTCCCTCCACATAATTTGAAGGGCTGATGTTTTGTTAACCTTACTAAGGGGAAAAAGCATTTTTGAAGGATGTGATATTTTTATATAATAAATTAAACTTTTTACAACCAAGTTAATAACTAATTCTAAAATCGGGTAAGTTTGGTGAATATGAATTTTGCAAACATTTGAGAATTAAATCTGAAATTAAATATTAATATTCCTTCGTTTTAAATGGAATATGGATACATAATATGGATATATAAGCTGGAGACAGCTTTGATAGTGGTGTGACCAGTATTAGAAGAAGGAGAAAATATCAAGAAAGAACCCAAGAATGGCAATGCTAAGGTAAGGTAATTTGCTATTAAAAAGGAATTTGTCCCAAGGAAGTTATATACGGCACGATGTGAGGCGGATAGACGTTTCGGGAAGGGATCCCACAAAGGAACAATATATTTTGACAAGATAAGAGAACATAACATACAATATTATAACAATGTAGTCGCTCATCTAAAGGTAGAGTGTTATGTCCTGCCTCGGCATACATAACCCACGTTAACATTACATGATAGATGTAAAAGACAAAGTTTAGAGAAAAAAAGAAAAAAGATGCATGACCATTTGGATATTATGTGACTTTAGAATAATAACCCCTCATCGTTTACATTTAAAAAATGAAACTAAAATTTCATGCTAAAAATGATTCGGAAAGCGGTTTACTTTATTGGCTCTTAATCACTTATGGACTAAATACAGTTTAGAACTTTGAGAAGGAATATACATAAATCAACTAGAAAAAAATAATAGATTTAACTATTTGTTTCTTAATTTGTAACGAAGGTTGTTAGGTTAAATTTTTATCAAATTAAGCACATAAGAGTGGCCCACCAAAACCTTGGGTCACCAATTTCCCACCCCTTCTGAATAATTTAAAATCAAGATGGGTTATTAAAAATTACTGCATTTAAGTTAAATATAAAATAAATAAATAAATATACAGCCATAGCCCCTTTAAATTTACAGATAATTATATACAATTATAGATCCTCAGGCGAATCTATTTACAAATTATTGTTGTATTTCCTGTACATTATACACATGTTTTGTTATTTTATAGAAAATATATAACGGAATAAACAAGTATAATGATAATCATTACACGTGACTGGACTAAACTGACTAATAAAGGTGATGGGGCTCACCTTCTTGATAAAACTTAAAACTAACTTACATACTAATTCTTAACCTAACTTTTCCCCGACAGTCTGTTGTCACCGATATGGGAGGGGTGGTGGGGTCATAATGTTAAACACTGGGTTGGTTAGGTGCTGCAAGGAGTCAAAAAACTTCGTAGCAGTTGCTGTGTTCTTGTTGATCTTTTCGAGAATCTTCCCCATGTGAAGAAGGAGACTGATCGGGCAATAGTGGGCAGGGTTGTCGCCTCTCTTTGTGGGCTTATCAATATTACAGTTGTTATTATGTATAATATAATATATTATTATGTTGGGAATAGAGTGTTAGATTCTATATTTTTGAATTAGAAGTTCAAGAGGCTCTTGCCTTTTTTTTTTCTGTTTTTTTTCTAAGTTTCGCTTCCCAAATGTCAACAAAGTTATTCACTTGACGTTTTTAAACATTTTCAGTTGAAATATTATAAGATATTAGACACGAATATTTCATTGCAAGGACATGAGCAGCTCAATTTTCAGCACACGAAAGCTTCTCTTCTGACTTGTTGCTCAATGGATCATTGTTTCTGTTGATAGCAACATTATTATATTTTTTATTCTTATGTGATTCAGAAAAAATTTAAAAAATGCCACCCCAAAATATGTGTTGCCTGAGGTAGACAGGCCCCATTACCCCCTCCTAGTTACGCTATTGTGTATTAATTTAAGGACATACAGATTCTTAAATCTGTGGTTAACCATTCTTAAAATGGTCTTATGACCATTTTCTGGAAATGTATTGCAGAAGAAAATATTAAGAAGGTTAAGGCCAGTTGAATGAGTGGCAGGGTCAGTGTCAGTTGACTGAAGGCCCCTCCATAACCAGCCGCTGGGGCTGGATTCTTCTTCCTCCATGCAAAAACAAGACTCTTCGCATTCCGTGAACTAGAGTTAATAGTAGACCAACATCTGGCCGAGCTTGCAGGTAATCTGAGCTGGTACTCAGCTCATGCCTCTACATCTGGTTTAGTGTAGCCATTAAGCTGTGAGCCACCGTAAGGGGATACCGTGTCTAACGTACTAGACTACACGCACACTTGCATAATACATTCTATATGCTAATGAAAAGTCCGTGTCCCAGAAGAGCATATAGACTTAATTATTGCTCTAGAAACATTATATTATACCTTAGGTGTATACTTAGACTCTTCGCTAGAGAGAAAAACATACGGCTGTGAAGGTAACTTGGAATCTTAACAAGGTATGAAATTAGCATGGATTTGTTTTAAGCACGAAATTCTGTTTTCGCTTTATCCGATCATAACTACCAAAGAGTAATGTTACTTTTTTGTACACAAGATCTTAAATTGTAGGTTCGTTGCATGGTACCGTGGATAGTTTAGATCAGTATCATACTATTCTATAATTATTCCCAAAGAATCTGCATCGGAGTTTAAGAATTAAAAGTTATTATAATAATAGTAGTGGGACAATACTATACTAAAGACTATACTACAACAAAAACTGTTGCTCTTTCGATTTTAATATGAATAAAACCGTTTTTTTTTCTACTGCTGCACAGCAATCTGTGTAGGAAGTCAGCCAAAACTCTTAATAAAATTTTAGGATTCATATAGCTTAGAATTGAGGCCAAAAAAGTGAGTTTTCCAAATGAGTTTTGCCGACACTTTCATTTTATATCAAATTATAATACAGAATAACGAAATATTTACTTGTTTTGAAGCCTACCGAACCACATTGGAAGAAACGCCTGGCCACTTAAAAAATATTTTTATTGAAACAAGTTTCATTCAAAAATATGTAACGTACAACGCAGGGACCCCCCCCCCCCTTGTAAGTCTAAAAAGCACCAACAACAAACTTCCATTTTACGGTGGTCTTTCAAAATGGTCAATAATGTAGAATCGAATAATATTATGATGAAATCGTTGTTTAATTGCTCTCAAAAACACAAGTAGATGCGAATAATGTAACCGTGACAGAGGAGGAAAGGGAGCTAGCTGTACAGCAACAAATTCTCACGCGCTGATGGCAGATAGGCACAAAGGTCGTTAGCATTACCATTCCATGGATGTAACTATTTATGGTTACAAGATATTGTATAATTTCTAATAAGGTATTAATAAGATGTAATAAGACTTTTAAAACTAGTTTTGAGATAATAAATAATTTGAATGTAATTGCCAATCCAAAAAGAAAAAGATCCTTCAAAGAGGTACTGAGCGATCTTCTTTCGTTGGCTTTTTTGTTGCAGGATGTTGGGCTCAGGCTAACTGAGTATCCCCAAAGTGGGGAGGAGAGGCCCACCGTGGGCTAGGGTCGCTACATCCTCTTAGCCACCGTCCGGCGAGCGCCAAGAAAGAGATAGAGCGGGTGGACCTGTGGTCTTTTACCCTGGGTGCTGGCCTAGTCGGCGGGCAGCTTTAATTCGCGTTGATCTGACTCCATAAGATCTTTAGAAGCTCTATGTTCAGGAGAAGAGGTACAGGGTAGGTTTATAGGTAGTTTATGTGGTCTTGGAATGACCACAAATTCACACTCGGTATCTAAGTGTAGGTGAAAACCATCCGGATCCCAAAGTCTGAACCGGAGAGAGACATACTGGATTACCATGGGAGACACTGCTAGGTAAATTTGCAGGGCCACGGCAAACGTCGTCCGCGAAGGAGAGGTCTCTCCCAAGGAGGTGCTAGTTTTAGCGAGACGAAGGCAGAGGGAATCCCACTAGGAAGGTGTGGGGTCTGACAACGCCGGACTAAAACATAGCGAGGTTAGGAGAGAGAGTTGCAGAGGTAGTTGAATGAGAAGACCACGGTTTCAGTAGAGCAGCAAACGCCAGTGCAGAGAGAGAGGAGAGAGTAGTGTTTCAAGTGACGGTCCGGTTCGTTATGTTAATTTTGTCCTGTGCTCGCCCTGGAGGGGATGGGCCCCCACCAGGTGGCCTAGGGGCGCCCACTCTACTGGCTACTCCCCCTACTCTACTGGCTACTCCCCCTACTCTACTGGCTACTCCCCCTACTCTTACTGATGTCATAATCTTTATTAACAACAAAATATGGAAACATAGATAGGTATAATATGATTCAAGAAGAGGGGAACTTTTAATTATTCCTAATTAAGAGGTGGCCACAACGCAGGACAAAGGCCATTAAAATAATTAAATCATTCTGAAATTTTAACGTATATTAAACAGCACATTAAAAGTGGTACACTTGAAGAATTCGTAAAAAAAAATTTTACGAAAAAATTTTACCTCGTATCTATTAATTGACATGGTCCTCTCAGGTGTTGAAGTGAACAAGCAATTTAATATTTAATGATCATATTCTTTTCCCATAGATGAAGAAACATTTAGGACAGTAATGAAAAAAGTAGATTATTATTGAAAATAAAGTTATGGCCAATTTAAGCAGGCTTCTTATTGTAAATATTTTAGCTTTTTGAAAACGCAATTATTTGTGAACGATATGGTTTAAAAATATAATAGAATATAAAAAAAGTATATATAATAATATTATTGTATAGGACCGGCCCAACTAGGATATCTTTCGGTATTTTCATTAATTTTGAAAGAAACATCTTATTTTAGTGTTGTCTAACTTCATTAGGTTGGTGCAATATAGAGTTCTAATCATCAATCCATGTAAGAAAATTTTATATATACAAAAAATAATTAATAAACTAATCAATTAATTGATGTAAATAAATTTCGGTTGTTATAAAGGAATGTTTTGTTTAATAGCGAAAAATGGATAGACGATCATTAGGTGATCTAGTCCTCTAGTAATAGGCTCTAATGACTAGGTCATAAAATGACGGACATACAACGAGGCCAAGTTTATCGAGCTGTTATAAATCACGCTTTGTTTACGCTTCATGCAACGTGCACAAAGCCCCGAGAATGTAATGAAATAAATATATTGCCGTGCAACCATTGTCTCCCTTCGAGCATTGTGGTCACAGACGTTAACTCGCAAGAAGTTTTACAGGCAAAAAAAAATGTATTAGTCATTAAGTTAAGGAAATAAACAAACCACGGCTCTGTTTAGTCCTTCAAGGGGCATTAGACAATTATGAAGGGAAGAAGTTATGAAGATCTTTAGAAGGACACTATCAGACTACAAGGTTCATAGACTTCACTTTGATTATTAAAGCTTTAGTTGTCGATGTTTCATAACCTTACATACTTCCAGTCAGTATGTATATGCTCCCACTTGTATAAATACTATGTACGGAATAAAATACAGTTCATCAACCACCAAGGGGATTCTACCCATTCATATCATAAATCAGTTTTGCTAAACATTACACCATATGAAAGTCCTGAGATTCATAAAGTGACAATTAAAAAAATGAATATCAGGTTTGAACTGACCTTAGGGAAGCTTGTGATGGAGAGATAATATCCACTATGTCGTTAGTTTGAGTCGGAACCTGCCAACAAACAAAACATTGATTAGTTTTAAGAGTAAATTATATTTTTATTAAACCTACTGCTATACGAATGAAAAATAACTATAAAGGGTATGTAACCAGTGGCATTTTGCGTAGAACGTTTGCCGTTGCATTGGAATTTTGCCGAACCGAAGGGATTGTTTCTACTTTCAAACAGGTACAGGAAGCTTACTGCTTGTCTGTTTATTTGTGTATTCTACGAACACAGCCTTGAACATAATCCAATCGATCTGAAAATTTAAATGTGTATTAGCACATTAACATCTTGTGAGAAAGGCATTCGAATAAAACGTTTTTTATTTTTGTTTGACTATCTGAAATTTTTGTGATGTTTTAAAAAGATGATTGTCAGTGACAGGTAGGAATCGTTCTATAATTATTTTTGGTCACTAATACCGAGTGTTTTTTTTACAGTAATTATTGAATAAGAATTTAAAAGTCACAGGTGAAATCCTGTAAGCATATCTCGATATTGTTCCATCACTTCTATGTCGTGTTTATTTAGTTTCAATATATTTAAAAAATGAGTTGATGAGATTGTTGTTAGATTGGTCAAGGTTGACGAAAAAGAGTAGTTAAGTTTTCATCAAGTTTATTAACGGACAAATCTTTTTCATCGATCTCATTAACTCGCTTTTTAAATCAAAATTGCTTTAAATATCAGGATAAACATGGGAGAGGTCAGGCGATGCGTTTCAACTTTAGGCGCTCTGCTGGCAGGTGTTTATATGAACTTTCTCATATAACAACAATATCAAGCGGTGGACAAATGATAGCCGCTGTTACATGTACTGCAAGCCACGTAAGTTAGGTATAGGCTGTAAGCCCCTGAGGCGAGAACAGACAGAATAGGTCTCCTCGCACCCGGCGAAGCAGGTACAGCTAAAAATCGGCTTCCTGATGGTCGGATACTATGTATAAGGGATAGCAGTGAAAAAAATGAGGGCTCACTTCTTTCGTGGACGATTTAGAAATTGACTGACTAGCTTATGGGAGGAGATGCAGGCTAAGTACATTGCACATGGACCTACTGCATTGAGGACCCGTCCTCTAGAAAGACATCGATGTATATTTGTTGCAAGCATAGTTCCATAGTACCATTTTTGAAAAAAAACATATCGCAGTGCATATTCTATTTTTTCAAATAAAATATCTTCCATTGATCACCAGGTTCCAAACCTTTTTCAAAGGTGGAAAACCAATGAAATCTTTATTGTGACAAAAGTATAATATGCCTTATTGGGCAATAAGTAATTGTGTTCAATGTTCTCATTCATACCATATTTTGATTCTTCATTCACTCGCTCATTTATATAGTATTTACAATCAGGCATGAGACCTCCCAAATCCACATGGTTGTTGTCTCTCAAGAGAGAGCGGAGTCTAGGGAAGTCCCTCGCGCTCCCCCATCAGCCGCGTCATCAGATACAGCCAGTTGAGGCTAACCAACAGCACGGGAGCCGCATACGCTCAGGACATGATTGGAGAAACTGAGCATTGCCAGGACTCCCACTGATTAATTTATTAAGATAAGATACTTTGGATTTCAGGCGATTGGGACAATATTGATGTATTCAATATATATATATATCATCAACAATATGCGATATATCAATGTATTGGTCTTCATATAAGTATCCAGAATATAATAAACCCTCATAAGACCAACGTAGCACCGCACAATGAAATAAATCAATTACTTGTATAATGTATGTTGATTTAGATTAAATATGATTTCGCTGGGAAAGTTAAGGATGTAACATAATGTCACCAATATATATCAATAGATGTCATAAAAAATGGAACATTTACAGTAGATACTGAAACAGATATCAAACTACCCTTGACAATCTTGACTAAACTATCCATAGATACAACATCAGATATGAATTTATTACCTATACATACGCAATATAGCTACTACAACGGAGCGATATTTTATCCATCCACGCATAACAATTAAACCATAAAATAAACAATATTGATAGTAATAAGGAGATCGACTACTTCAAACATCTTTCCAGTAGAAATGATTTTGACCCGAGAATCATTGATAAACTAATCAATAAACGGACCAAATCCAGTTTGATAAAACTATTATTATAACTAACTATATTATAAAAACTCCGATATTAATTGATGAAAAACGTTATCTGTCGGAAAGAATTAACAAATAAATATGGCTACTGTTTCTTAAATCAACTTATTTATTTTAAAGAGATCTTCTGCCATAATTCTGAACACGATTCAGTCGACTTATTTATTAATTTGGAGACCGCAGAAGCTGTTTACACGCATTTAAGATAATGGCTACACCATTTAATCAATAAAATACACATTTACATGCATAGCCGTTTAAAATCTGAGTTTGTGGATAGCCCTTACAAACCTGCTTCGCATTAAGATAGCGAGGCCGACCTGCTTTAGATTAGGAGTCGCATTTTGTATTTTAATACTAAAATTCCACACGACATGGCCCACACATATCTAAAATTAAGAGTGAATTCGACTGGAAAAGTCAGCTTCAAAGTAGAAAAGTTTACTTAACCCTTTAAACCCGAACAAACATATACTCGTATACTGATAATAGATTATGTCCGTTAAGGAGATGCACAAATTAAATTTCATAAAGAGGATTTCCATACTTGTTTTTCCAGGACCAGTTTTACGGCATTGAAAGCTGAGAAGTGGTGAATAATTTATATTCAGGATAACAGAATTGAATATTGTCTGCCGTTAGGAAAATCACCTAATGGATAATCGTGTCAGAGCTAATCTCCAAAGCGATTCCTCTCTTAATTATACAAATAAGTTGACTAAGGTTCCATTAACAGTTTGCCTCGATTAAGCGGTTTCGTCGCTTGTTTCTTTAACAGAGAGGGGCAAAAAAATGATCTCTGATTTTTTTTTTCTCCAGGAAACATCAAGCGTATCCAACCCTTTCAGTCAAAAGTATTCCCTTTGATCCTCCTTGGAGACTAAAGTGACAGTAGCCTCGTGACCTGCTATAAGTAGGTGACAGTGGTAGTCCTTGGAACGGTCAGTGTTTCCAGTCATGCCCTGAGCGTCTGTGGCTCTCACGCCCTAGGTAAGCCTCCACAGGTTCGTATCCGGTGACGCGGCTGATGGAGGAGGGGCTTCTCATGACTCCACTTCCCATTTCGCATGCGAGGAAGGTGACAACCATGTGGCTTTAGGATGGGCTATTTGTAAACACTGTTCGAATGAGCGAGTGAATGAAGATTGTAAATATGGTATGAATCAGAACATTGATCACAATTACTTCTTGCCCAATAAGGCAGATTGTAATTTTATCACAATAAATATTTTCGAATTCGAAAAAAAAAAAGAAATTGAACTTTATTTCTGTATGAACAACTGCTTGACATCCAACTTGTCCATTAAACCTTCTCAATGCCCTTCATCTATTGCATTTGGCTCACAAACAATATAAAAGATAATGTTTCACTGAAACGAAAAACATCTTATTGGCCAAATACATATTATCCACGTATTGTGCAGGATTTTTAACAGATGCCTGTAGATTTAGTGAATATTGGCAGTTATTCAAAGTAACTACCAATTACAGTGAGAGAGCCGTTCGTACCTTCAGAAGATATACAGCAGGCTGTTCAAAGCTATCAATAGCTGCTGCAATAAAGTTGCCGGCCGGGCTCAACACAGTCATTAACGTCCCAATGTATGTCCGCTTCATTCGCACCTGTGGCCTCAAGTCGTTAACTTTGTACTGCTTGAATACATATTTGTGCAGAAATTGGGTCCACTAGCTAGCTGGTATTCATCGTGTTATTAAACCGCAGGATGGTTAAGGCACCAGGGCCTGCTTATGCAGATCTATGGAAATCACGTGTTACAAATTAAAACCAGATATTGAGTTTATCTTCTCGTCACTGATGTTTACACCATTATTTCTTTTTCAAGCAATGCCGAAAGTTTCGGATGAGCTGGAATGCAATTCACTGTCATCAATTTGTTTATAGCTTCATTCTTTAGATATGCGTATATGTTCCTTTCTCCTGCATTGTACACTTTGATCTCCTTACTTACTTCTTCCATGTACGATTGAGGAACTGATTAATTTTAAATAAATAAAAGCAATGGTTCATCTGACACCTAATTAATGTGATCTTAATCCTTTAACGGTAGCGTCCCACCAAAGTGAGAATTCCTTAGCTACTAAATGAAAATCCCCAGTTTGCTACATAACTACCTTTAATCTATGTGTTATTTCTCTACTATTGTAACCTGAGGATTACAACCAAACCCTATCACTGTCACAATTTTAACTAATATACATTCTTAATAAATCTTACAAGATTTCAGTCACGACCTTTTTAATATTATCAGCTTGGCTATTTTATATAAGAAGTGTTTATGTATATATTTCTTGTGTCATGTTATGTACTATGTTGTTCATCTAAAATTTTTTTAAGGTTAATAAATAAGAAAATATTGATGACTTCATTAACTTATGGCCAATGACAATTTAAGTTCTTTGATTCTCCATACCACCATACAAACCGGTGTTGAGCACCATATCCACCCTTCTCCCATTGATGGTATTCCCAATAATGTTCCTATAGGATGAACCCCATCACCCTGTTTTGCTTTAACTAATGCGTACACCTTCAGCTTCACTAGAATTCAGTCGTTCCTTCCTAGCAGCACTACAAGGAGTAAATGTGTCCATATACAAATATGTAAGTCAATTTTTAGCGTTAATCAAAATATAAAATCAATGGGCATGCTATTCTAACCCTCCGATCATTCACTGTTTCCTCTCTTATTTTTGTGTATCTGTCATCATCGATTAATTGACTAAAATATCCAAAATTTTGGCTGTTATTATTGTAAAAAAATGTAAGATATTGCAATCCAATAAAATAATACTCAAGACGTATAAGGATGTCATTTTTATCTTTGACATTTGATTTATATCCCATACTTTGAGGTTTTAGTTTTTAAACCCAGTAGCCTGACTGTCAAGACCTACGATCATAATGAATGTGCTTTTACATTTATGTTAGCGAAACCGCTGCAACATACCCTAGAAGGTCTGTTACATCAAAGGCGAAGGGAATTCCACTCGAATTCGTAAAACGTTGCAGAGCACCTTGAGAGGTGTCATGGCCAACTGAAGATGTCACAGACCGTGAAGAGCGGTTTCACGGGGATGCCGGTCCGGATTAAGAAGCTACCTCCTCCCAGCTCTTCATCTGAGACGTGACGAAAACAAAACCGGTCATATCTGTGAGAATGGACTATACAGTTGATAATAACTGGGCGGATAGCGTACCCAATCGGTCCATTGGTCAGCCCATAGCTGGCGATCAGGAAGTGTTAGCGAGCGGGGTCGTCGCCCGCCCAAATCATCTCCTTCCCGCATTTAATAACTGGCGGGGAGGTGGGAGACCGGTTCGGCAGGGCGCGCCACGGTCGACGCACCCGGCATTATTTACGTCGTTTTACTCTGCGCTTGCTTACACACAAGGATGCTAATTGTCATGTGCAAGCGAGGCCTGCCTCAACTCCAACTAGTGAGGGCAAGCGTGATTTTGTAAGCTGTATTTTTAACAAGTATCCAACCGAAAAGTTAACGAAACGTGCAAGGAATAAAAGATAGGGTAGTTTGCACATTCAACTTAATAAGTCAGCCTATACCGGACAGGTGGGTCTGGCTGGGGTGCTGTCTATTTCCCGTTCGGTCTCCTGTTTGTTTTAGGCTCTCTTCTCCTTCGTACTCCCTCAGATTCCCTCATAAACAAAATATGTTGTAATCTATAACTGAGTGTGAATTATTTGGATATCAGCTTGATTGATCACCTCTCTTTCATAAACCTGAGCCGATTTTACAACAAATACCCTTATACCCCTATATCCCTTCAGTCAGCCCTATGTAAATAACAAATGTGTGAAAAACACAAACTTTTTACAAGAAGCCAATCTCTCTAAATTACTATTTTTGTTTTTCCTTTTCACGCTTCCTTAGGACTGTACTAATTTTCAACACTAATGCTTCTCATTATATGGTCAATTGGTGGTTGTGCTTAAATTTATCGTGCCAATCTACAACTAGGTTTATACCTTCTATCCTATCCTGAGTGTAGGTATAAAACCAGTATTAAGTGTGACACGATAAATTTAAGCAGCATTTTAACCACTTAATAATAGCGTTGTAGCTATCGAAAGCTCTATGGACAAAAAAATAAAGAAAAATGTCACGCTTTTTTTCTTACCCTTCTCATTAGTCGTAACCGAATTAGTTTTACAAAACGAGCTGAGAAAAGACATTTCCTTCCACTATGAAAAAAACTGTCTACTGTTGAGGATGGGACATTACGACCCTCTATCGTCGCAACCTGTGAATTACTTTCAACCGTTAAATATTGTGCGTTTACCCAAACAATTTATTTAAATTGGTATAAGCAATAAAATACCTATTCATTATATTTTTAATTGATGATATTAAATTTCAGTTCTTGCAAACTCTTGCATATGTTTACCAATCGTTTACCGATCTGGAGAGGGCTTAATCTTTGATTAGAACCGGTGAATAAGAGAAATGAAATGAGAGGTTAGAGAACTGTAGGAAGAAGAATACGGAACGGCAGCCTTGTAAGGTCGCCGGATAAAAAGGAAATGCGAGAAGATGAGAAAGGGAACGAAGACAAGCGTCTAGAAAAAGAGGTTGAGAGAAGTGGGCAGGTTTCCTGCAGGCTTGTCACCTAGCAGGTTTTTTCTCCTTCCCGATAGCTGCGTCATCTGCTGATGAGTTGTACCGTGGCGAGACCGAAATCGGAGACTTTTAAATCGGCTATCATTGACGGGTCATTCGAAACAGATTTCGAGTCATTAGGTATTCTGATTAAATAGTCTTTATTGGAATGCAACGAGGTGGCTAGATCTTGAATGAATGGGATGTTGAGATCAGCGTAAAGGTTACGGTTGGTGAAATAGAAAGGAGCGTTGGCTATCTACGATTCTGAATTGCAGGGAATGGGTGCAAAGAAGGGTTTTCACTACTATAGATTTCTATTCTGTAGGATCTGGTAGGCAGTATCGTTGTTTCGATCATATATTATACGATTGAAAAATTGCTGGTTACTTAGGTTACAAAAACAGAATAATAGCTGGATTCGCTTATTAAATCTTTCATTCACCAACGCAAACGCATTATAGAGACTTTGCTCATTAATTTTTGTGACCTTTATTCTAGTCACATAGATAAATTTAATAAATACAATTCAGTTCATAATTGATCTTCAGAAAATTTCTTATAAGGTAAGAATTTATAAAGAAATATTTTAAATTACGGAAAAAAATATGGTGCTTACTGCTTCTCGAATCAAACAAGACAGGGCTCCAAACATAAATTCAATACAAAAAATAATGTTTTGCGAGCCATATATAGAAATCACAAATTCAATTTATTTTCCATATTTATATAATCATAAATAATCTCATGATAATGTATAATAAACTTAAAAACAACCACTAATTTGCACTTGATATTGTAGTGTTACAACCGATTTTGTTTTGTCGTTGATAGCGAAATAGCTAAGATTTAATTGCGAATTTTAGTGACGAAGATGGTTTAAAAAATAAAATTTTTAATCAAATCAATTATTTTTTTTTTAAACATTAAATAAGTTTTTTTATACACTCACGTAACCCTCATTTTGTAACAACTCTGAATAAATCACCAGGATGGAGCCATTCCACATTTAAATTCATCGTATATGTGATGATAGCTTTCAATTTAATGTCCCTGAATTTCTACTTTTCACAAATAATTGGCAATAAATGTCTTTTTAGATGTTATTGAAATTATTAAGAAGATGTTATATCTTTACTCGTCTTAAATTTAATTCATTGATGCAAATTGTTCCGTGCCTAGTAGACTGGGAAAATATCAAGTAATAAGTATACCCTTGGGCCCAGATTGATCCCATTGATATAATAGCCTATAATTCCGAGTGTAATGAATCGCACAACTATAAATAGCTCAAGAATATAAAGGAAGTGCCCATCAAAGAGCGCCTAATGACAATAATCCTGTAATTGATTTTCGCTAATGAGATACTGCTCCACTGAACTGGGTTAAAGACCTGCTTTGTACCGACTCAAAGGGGTTCATGGCTCTTGTACGCTACCCCGTGGCCAATCTTGTCTTTTTATCCGGCCTGTCCAGTCCGTCCAAACATTTTTTTATTTTATTTTTTCAAGCCTTTTCCAGTGTTTAAGCTCTTTTTTTTTCAATCCATCCTCTTGGATAAATATTCACTAGTAAAAGCGAAATTTTACGTCATCTTTTTCTTTGGCATTTTTTGCATATAGTCAGTCACTCCAGGAAAGAAAAATAACAAAAAAATGAGAGTGACAAAATGAGAAGTAGCGTTCCGGATCTGCACACAATATGATCCCAATCTATTATGTGAACTTGACCGGTGCTACAGATCAGTGATCTAACCTGCAGAACTTGCCTTCTTTATTTCTTACACTTTCTAAACGTAAAGGTAATTTCCTTCTAACGATTTTGCTTATTTGGAATTGAAACAGTGCTTATTTAGTCATTTACGTAAATATAGAATGTTTAGTAATTGATAATATGTACCCTTTGCATAATATCAGGACATTGCTAAGCATTTGATAACAACCTGAGAACCTCTCACATCAATTCACGGTACCTGACGGTACAATATCTGTACAAATAAACAAACAAATGGCTGTTTTTGACATAGAAGACTAGTAGAGATTCAATATCCACAACCCTGAAGGTTGTTTTTTTTGCTTAAAGTGTACTTATGTATTTTGTCTGTCTATCTTTGAGTTCCAGGATTGAAGACATACAAATGATCCAAACGACATGAAAGATGGTGAAGCTTTTGATTTCCCAAAATGAGAGTAATGTTACACAGTAATGTAGGCAGGCATTTATTATTACTGAAATATATGTTTCCTAGAATGGTCATATTAATGCCAGTGTTTCTCAAGAATCCGTTCGAATTGTGATATAAGGCTCCTGGGTTCAAATTTTACTCACTAGCTGCTCAGTAAAATAGAAGTTACTGACTCCCAATTTTCCTGCCCAAACCTGGACTGCTTGACGGTGACCCCCTCCCCCCCCCCCCCAAAAAAAAGAAAGAAAGCATTCCCAGCCATTGCTCTATTTCAAGGTGACATTGTGACTAGTCATTAGCCGAACTAACTTACACGACTGGTTATGACCGTACAAAAAAGTGAAAATTCAGTATCGCCAAGGTGGAAAATAAGAGGAGGTGACTATTGTGCTCGGAAGGATGTGTGTAAAGGAAAGCCGACGGATACAATAGTCCTTGTGGGGACTCATTGAAGCGGGACAAAGGACGCAGTCGGTAGATATTTTAATTAAGAAGTCCATTCTGACCCTTCCATCTGGTCCATCCTTCGCTCGCCGGAGCGAATCGTCCGGGAGACCTTGGAAGTCCCAGGCATGCCGCAGTCTTTAGTCACCGGAGTCTGGAGGGATAATATCACGGCTGGAACTTCACTAGTCACTTCAATGGCTTCAAAGAAAATCGCTCAAACATATTCGGTCACGTTATAGAACAGCGGAAACAGTTACCATAAGTTTTAGCAGATGAAGACATTTTTCTTACTTACACATTATTTTCAACGATTACCTTTTCCATTGTAACGTTGTGTCCTTGATCAGCCTTCTGTTTACCTTAGTTGTCCCAAACCCAGAATGGTTATTTGAAGGAACTCTTGGATACGGCTGTTTACAGTTTGCCAGTTACAGTTGGAGTCTACAATTCGCTTATATTTAGTTACATCTGTTGATATAATCTTACATGATCCAAGGAGTACTAACACCTTTTTAGTTCCCTTACATCTCACTTCCGGCTTTAATCCAAACATGACTGGTGTAAAAGCATGACGGTCTAAGTAGTGTCTTGTATGATAATTTGATTAGTTTGTAAGGGATTTTTTTCAGTTCTGAGTGAATGAAGTCTCCTAAGGGACCTCAAATAGTTCACGCTAACTGTTTAGGTAATTTATTGGGGGGCATGTTTGCATCCAATAAAAATCTCCATTGTCTACTTTCAGTTTGTTAAGGCCACCATCCGGAATATCATCAGTGAGTAAAAATCGTTCTAGTTTTTTTGGACGACGTTTGTACACCTATCTCACCTAACAGGTAACACATTGAACCTGGCTTACAATGTTTCTACTGGTGTTGGGAACTTTGTTAAGGGCTTTCTTGTAATCCTCTACGTTTTTATTTTCATAATTACTCAGGTCTACAACTAAGAGAGCTTTTATATTTTGGAGAGCTTGGTGTGGCAAAAAACACTTAATCTATTTCACGCAGACATAATTGGAAATACCTAGAGGAAGTGTCACGGGCATGCCGTTCTGTCAAAAACAATTAGTGAATAGAGCGATCATCCATCACTTAGAGGTTATGCATTGGGCTGAAGAACCACACGACACTTAACGTGTGGTACCTAACTAATGACTGCTTGCCAATGTCTTATTTGCATATACGCATTCTATGCTTTTGTCATGATAGAAACAAAGAGGCATACCTTTGATACCCTTTATGGTCTTTCTAAAAGTAACATGTGGCAAGGCTGAAACAGCTGATAAGTGCTAATAATGTTAGAATCTCACCCTCTATTCTCTACAAAGCTGGTTTATCTGTACTTATGTAATCGAATTAAGGGCATGAAAGGAACTAAGGTAAAGTTCCACTCATGCTCCACATTGCTTACTTACTTACTCACTTGCTTACTTCATTCGAGCAGCGAAGAAACAGTGAGCTGCATGAAATATTTGAGCTGCCTACGGTGGATGGATTCATCCAGCGTGGACATATCAAATTTTTCGACTCATTACAATATCTAACAAACCCGGTGTTTAACACTATAACCCCCGCTCCGTTCCCCCATCAATGGCAGGACGCTGTCGCGGCTGGAACACTCTAGTCCTAGGTAGAGATTTAGTTTGTTTTGTTTTGTTTTGTTTTGTTCCTAGTGTTTAGTGTTTGGTGTCGGTTACAAATCGAAGGTGAGCCTCATCACCTAGTGTGAATACAAGACTGAGCACTTTTCACAACATAAAAATTTTTATTGTATTATGCACTCCTCCAAATGCATTTAAATGCAGGAAGAGGAGAAATTTGTAAGATCGATTGTTTCATGTATATATTATCACTTGTATTATTGTTTGTTTGAGGTATTGAAATTTAAAAAAAAAAAAAAAAAAAAAAAAAAAAAAAAAAAAAAAAAAAAAAAAAAAAAAAAAAAAAACATCGTGCGCTCCATCACAAAATAAAATATACGCCGTCAGGCTCCGACTTAGGCTGCCCCGCACTGCTACCATTACAAGAGGACCAACCAGGGAGGTTCTGCTTCTACTTCTTCATGTCTAATGGTAACCTGATCAGCTAATTCGCTTTTTTTTTTTTGCATTAAAGTATTTTTTTACCTACAAGAATTTTGTTACAAAAGTAAATTGTATTTTTTTAAAAATAAGTATAAACGTAATAAAAGACATAGAAATTGAAGAATCAATTGGTCCCAAAGAATGGTCTGGGCTTCTGAGGTTCTTAAATACTTACATGTAACGATTGTAAATAAATTCCTCGAGAATTTTGAGTTGTTAAGGCAAAGCTTAATAATTAGCGAAACGGGACTGACTCTTTTCACTGACGTTATTGAAATGTATCCGATAGACTTGCCCTTTGGGCTTGGCATTGAATAATAGTCAATTATATCTAGTAACCTTATCACTGTATAATTTTGTCATCAATCAGGTTATCTTCATTTATTGTCAAGTATAGATTACTTTTAAATCAGGGAAAAAAACAATGGCATAAACTTTAAAGTTAATCAATTAATTCATGCTAATTATCATTTTTCAAGAGTAATTCTTTCCTTTGAAGAGTTGACAAACATTTCATCTTCCAAATTTACACATACTAATCAATTATTTTAATTATTGCTGTAAAGGCCATATATTCTCCCTGTTTCACGCTAATTCGTCCAGGAACTAAACAATCAGTAGTAATTAATTATTATGCAAACGATTATAACATTAAATGACAGTTAAAAGGCTAACTGGAGTCACAGGGAGCTATTAAAAGCAAGGAAGACCTTCCTACTATCAGTGCATCGCTATTGCGTGCTAAAGAAGATAACGGGCGTGGTGTTTGAACAGAAGTAATTTTAAACAAATAAATTTGCATGGCAGAATTTGAAACATTACACCGATGAAGATTTTTTTTTTTTGATTTATAGCCGTCTTTATAGGTGGTGGTTAGTCTAGAGGTAGTTAGCCATTTATAGGCTATGGCTACTAAACAAAAAATAAATCAACTTTATAGGCCCTGAATCGGACAATTAATTTGAATGGAAGTGCAAGT
Organism: Acanthosoma haemorrhoidale; assembly: GCA_930367205.1. Taxonomy (NCBI): domain Eukaryota; kingdom Metazoa; phylum Arthropoda; class Insecta; order Hemiptera; family Acanthosomatidae; genus Acanthosoma; species Acanthosoma haemorrhoidale. The sequence goes on along the minus strand of OV884011.1, from coordinate 120,787,345 downwards.
CTAAGTTTTGGAACGCAGTATAAACTATTAATTTATTTATTGAATATGTTGTGTTACAAGTTTACATTACGTATAACCTGCAATATTTATTTTTAATCTACTCTTATAAAATTTACGATGAATAAGAAACTTTTTATAAGTATTTTTATTTTCTTATCATTGCTGCTTTTGGCCCGCATGTATGCAGCGTGCATTTACATGATGCATCATACATGGCATGATACATCATGGTCCTACTACCGAGTTGGGACGACCGATTGTTGATTGTCACATTTGATTGATCGATTGTAGCGTAGTATCGATTATTTATTAAAACCATCTATGGTTTATCCGCGTACTTTTCAAGAAGTCCCTCCCGTCCAACACCGACTCCCCTCCCACCGATCACGTTTCACAGTTAATCAACTTCCAAACTTAAAAAAAATGTTCTTAAAGTTCTTACAAAATTAAACAATAAGAAAGACCATTAAAAGTGAAAAAGGGCATTAAATCAAACTAGTACAAAGTTTATACTACTTGTGTAGTAATAATGACCCACACGAAAAGAAGTATCTTTTTTACAAGCTAGAGGTAAAAAATGAGGCAGAACAAATTCAGGGAACCACAACTGTAGCCAGCGTCATCACTGTCTACAATAAGGAACTAGCTTTACCAGAACAGGAGGAAAACTAGAATATCGGTGAAACAACAATATAAATATTAGCCCGTAGGTTACATCCCCAGAACATTTTTATGGGTTCCTGCAGAATTTTCTCTGGAGTTGGAGGGATAATCAGCAAAGAACCGCCTGCTTTTCTAACTTAACTAATAACTAATTTTAAATTCTTTTGGGTATTTCTACTTTTTTTTACTTATATCTTCTGTGTACGCGTTTGTTTTTGTTTTTTTTCAGACTAGGCACAGTTCCGAAAGAATTTATATATATACATAAGTTAAGGTTCAGACATCGTAGGTAGCCAGCCTAATCCCAAGTCATCGGGATGTAAACATCCCGAATGTATATAGGGAGGCTTCAAAAGGCTCAATAAACAGTCTTGTAACAACGTTCGATCTGTGATTTCATTCAACCTCTTTTCTTTTTCTTCAAGTTTTTCGTTGACAATCATTAACTTATATATATATATATATTGGTCAAATATATGGAGAAATAAAGGTTTTCTGTTATATCTAAATTTAGACCAGTAAAGCAGCAAAATGTTGTTGCAGTTCGCAATCATGGCTTTTAAAATGGTGTTTAGGTTGGCGATTATGTTGAATATCTCCAAGATGTTAAATTGTTAATAGATTTTGCAATCGTCAATAGGAGAATTCGATCCAAAGCAATTTAACTGCATTCACAGGCTGCAAAACTTTTTTTCGTGTTGGATGAATTTGCGTGTTTGAAATGATGCTCTATTGAACACGGCTAAGCGTGTCCGGTTGAAGAAGATATATGGTAGCCAGCTGGGACTGTCGATATCAACAAAGGCTTGGCAATAGAAAATAAATGATAAAAAAAGTTGCAAGATTCCAAGCCGGGAAAGGGACCTGTGAAAAGTCTTTCATAGCTGGGACAATTGGCTCTGTGTCTGCATCCATCTCTATGCCGGACATTTCTTCTTTTCGAGTGGGTCTCTGTCTAACATTATCCCACGTAGTTGTCTCTAACTAGGGGAGTTATCATCATGTCGGCTAATCTGATGGATCGCATGCTATTTGTATTACGCAACTAAAACATTTTATATAGCAATCGGTTTTCAAATGGGAGAAGCGATATGTATTATCAAGTATTCAAAAAGTATCTATGGAATGTTTTACTTTATTGTTGTTAGTATCTTTTTGTACTTAGAAACAGGTATGGGCAAACATACTTCATTCCTTACGTACTTCATACCATTCAGGTACGTACTTCATTTGAAAATGACCCCATTGATCTGAAATTTTGAACCTACAAATACTAATAATAATTCCGAATGATGATTAATAAACAATAACTGGAAGTACGAAAAATCAAATTAAATAAAGTTGGTCTTGTATCCATTATCTAACCAGATTTTTGTCTTACTTTTGAATTTACCCAAGTCACATCCCAGAAACTAATTAACATTTATAGTTAGTTATATTCTCCAGCTTGGTTAAGCCTATGTTAAAAATGTTAACGATAACGATGTTCCAAAAATACCACAATATAAAGTTTTGACAACTAACAATAGAAATCAATTATTTAATATCATTCAAGAAACTTTGATAAAATTGTAGATTGTTAGGTTATCGCTGATTTTTTTATAACGAAATTTCACCTGTGTATATGTCTTCATCGTTCTTGACATAAAATATAGCCATACCCATTAAGCACAAGTAAGTGTCATTAATTAATTATTGGATACTTTTTTAAACATAAAAACAGCGAGTAAATTAAACATGTAAAACTGCTGACTAACAATACGCAATTTTTCAATCTAAAGTTACAAAAAGTCAATAAAAGTTATCAAATATTTTCGGTGCCAGTCTTATAAAATCAGATGATAGTTTACTTGCATGAAAGTACCTTATGAAAAATAATGAACAGTCTATTATGCAATAGAAAATTAACCAACCACTTTAAATCAAAAAATAAATGATATCAAGTAGGGTATCAAAATAAAGATCTGGGCACCCAGATCAATAATTTAAATGCACGTTGGGGCGTTAGTGTAATCTTATTACAATAGTCATAAAAAATTTTCAGCCGTAACTAAACTCTTAATTGTGTGGTGTATGAAACCTTTTTAATTTAGAGGAAGATAAAAAAAATCGATTAAAAAGGAGACTGATCCTTTGATATCCTGTATGTGAAGTCCGAAATGTTACCTTGACTAAAAAAAAAATCTTTCTACCCGCTGCGTTCATTGTAACTATTGTGCACGGCCAGATATTAGTTTAATAGTCTATACAATTTAAATAGAATATTCTGTATCAAGATTTGAAAGTTTGGCTGACTATATTGGAAACCACCTAATGATATTTAAGGAAATGAAATAAAATTCGCTGCTCATTTAGGAATTTGAACCGAGGACCATCTTGTTGGTAGTTGAGCTATATAATTAAAATGTAGCCAATCGTAAAAACCCTACAAGAAAACATAAGCAGTTTGGTGGGAGTATTGGAGCACAGGAGACGATAGTGTTAACGCCTGCGGGTCAAGGCCGGCGCTGTGCGGGTTAGTAACTCCTCGCCTGGTTGTCAGCGACAGGACACGCGATCTCATCTATCAACGTTTTATGTTGCTATCGACAGTCCGGTTTTAGATCAATTATATTTTTAGTTCCCATGCAGAAGTGAATGTCATGGGTGCAATAAATTATCTCACAAGGCGGAAGGCGTGAATGGATCTTCGACCTATCAAAATAAGCTATTTAAATTATATGATATTAAAATTATTTAGTTGGAGTGCGTACTGTTATTATATTTAGTTTATTGATTGCTGATAACTCGTGCTTAATTTCGGTACCTTTTTTTATCTGTGGTCGGAAGTGTGATATGTTATAGACTACCATCCAGGGTCAATATCGAAATTGGAATTATGGGTCTACATAGATTTATCGTTACATGTTAAATAAAATGTATAAAAAAAGCTCCACTCTCATTCGAGTGAAAACATGTGACTTGTACATGATTGCATCAAAGAGTGTAATTCCAAACAAACAAAGGATCAATACATACATTTTTCTCGTTAGAAGAATCGTATCACCTACATGTTTCAGTAAATGTATTAATGTTATTATAATCCTTGATTGCTTTGTTTACTTGATGCCATCGAATGCACCAACAAAAAGGAGAGTGAACTAATTGTTAGAATTCAAGAGTTTTTACCGATGTGTGAATGATTTTCAGTAGCTGAGATCAATTGTTCAAACATGATATCATATAATTTATTGCTAATGTATATGTGTTATTGGTGTGTTATATATTAATGCATTATAATAGTATATTAATTATGTTCATAGGACTGATATGCCATGTAGTTTAGCCAACTTTATTCATTAGCATCTATTTGTAAAATGATTTTTAATATAAACTGTATTTATCCGCTACATATTTTTAAAAATACTAATAATCGTGAGAGAGAACCTGTGAGAAACAATCTCCAAGAAAATATTGTACTGACGTGCTGAGATTTACCAAGAACCATCAGATTTAAGACTGTCAAAGAAAGGGAGGGTTCATCAATTACAGCAAGGCCTGGTGATTGGTTGCTACCAGCGACTCCGGTTCTTTTCATTAGTATTCAGAAGATAATTTTACATTATTTTAGAAGTGGAGGGTATGCTTCTTGACAAATTCAACATTTAAAAAAGTGTAATATTAGTTTGCAAGAAATATTAAAAAAATTCAGAATCAATTTAAAAAACATCAACAGCCAAACATGAACTCAGAAAAACTCTTTGCAAGTCTAATGTACTTTTGTAGAAGTTTTCTATTCTTGATAATATCACAGCAACTTGGCAGAGCATATAGCTTTATGCAGGGGGCCTTTTACTCCCCAGAAATCTCCGCAAGGTTTCTTGAGAAGAAAAGGTTTTACAGTAAAAATTTATTGTAGAAATGCAAAGCCCTAAAGTATTCTTCTCATCTAGTCGCTGGAATCCAGAATCCTCCGTATGATATCCAAAGCTCCTTTCTATATCAACAACCGCACCCTTTTCACTGATCTCAGCATTCATTCAAGATCTAACCACCTCCCGCTACCAGAACTTCTTTTCTTTATAAAGTTGTTATTACTAAAGTGGCAAGTTTTGTGTTTTTAACTGATGAGACTTTTACCCCAAAAAAGTAACAAGAGGTTAAAAATTGTAGTTACACACACCGCTCGAAATACTATGCATTGATTGCATGTAAACATTTTAATATATCTATAAAATTATAAGTGTTTGTGACTTGTTTCTAAGGGCTCGATAACAAATGATCAGATGAGTTAGCTTGAAATAGAAACGGAGGTATGCCATCATTTGATATTCATCCGAGATACAAACGTGACGAAGAAGAGCAAAAAGTGTAATAGCAATGCTGGTTTAAGTGGGGGCTATAAATAACGAGCCTCGCAGGCCTCACTGTGTGAGTGATTACCTTTGAGTCAGTTCGTCTGCTGCCATGGTAATAATTAAACATTTCCCGCCAATGCCAGCACGGTCACGGAGGGCAGTTGCGGATGGTTCCTCTTCCTCTGTCGTTTCTTTGCCGGGGCAGTATCGACTTACGTCGGAGCTTGGCTAATGTCCGATTGTGATCGCCACGCACGTCAAAATTTCCATAAATAAATTTGACTTTCACGGAGTACATGGGGTACCGTAAGAAAAGTACAAATCAAAAAAGAACACTTATGCAAGCGATGGAAATGATGAAAAATTAAGCGGGAACTTGGAACAGTTTTTATTTGTAAATTGTAAATATTTTTGTAACATTTTTGCAATACAAGATTTTGACTTTTCAAAGAATTTGTTGAATGTTTTAAAAGTTCTTTTTAATGAAAATTTTGGTAATTACTGTCAAGTTCAAAAATACTGTTTGGGACCAAGATATAATATTCCTTCTTTGTACTTCTACTTACTGGGTGTTACCCCTCAAACTTAAATTCAGATTTCATCACCAGATTCAGTTATGAGGCAGAGTTGAACCCGACCTTACCCATCCCCGATTGGGAGAACCCTTGGAAGCCCGAGTCTTAGAAGACCTAAGAAGGGCATACATTTAAAAAATTAAAGACCGGCGTAAGATGATTGCTGCAAACCTTAAGTAGAGTTAATCCTTTCGACCTTGGCAATACATTTTAAAATTAATTTTTACATTTTAATTTTTGACATTAATGAAAGAGCAAATGAAAATATGTAAATATCATCATATTTATATTCATGTATGAATGCGATGCCCTTCCAGGGAAGATTGTAATTTTCTTAAAATAAAGATTTATTAAAAAAAAATGTTAATTTATGGTTTAGAGTAACTTTTTTTTCTTTTTTTAGAATTAGTATATAAATATTACACCAATATTATGGGATCTAAAAACTGAGTCAGAATTACGTCCATGCATCTACGGATATTCTTATCTCAAAGCTTAGCAGACACACACCCTTAGTCTTAGGTGTATTTATTGTTAATAATAATGATTCCATAAAGTAATTATCAATAATGAAAATTTGTAATCACCAATTTTCTGAAAGTTCATAGTGAATTATTGAATGAATTGAGTCCGGTTCGCTTCAACTTCTGATGTCAACTGAAGGATAACCAGCGAGAATCATCTGATTAAAGGAGCTGCATAACTGAATTGAAATTGATTCTCTTACTTAGTCACACTGATCTTTTATTAATGATTTACCCGCAATGCGAACAAATAGGACATTTTGTAACTAGATGTATTAGATCATTTGACACGTGATGTGAGAACCTGATGTACCACAAATATATTTCACTCTATAAATTGGATCCTCTTGATCTTGTAGGGGAATCCGCTAATATTATTTCATAAATTTCCTCTTCTTGGTAGAGTACTATTAAATTGGTTTACTAATAAAAGATAAACTTACGCTTAATGCAGGACTAGCAGCCACACCTAAAAAAAAAAGTAACTATTAATATATAATATTTTTAAGGATGCGAAAGTTTATTGTGGTTAAAAGATATACATAAATATCCTTCCAAAAGTTTTATTAATCACTAGTTTGTTGCTACGTTTCGGATTGATATCTGTCATCCTCAGGCAACATATGTAGTTTTATTCCCATAGAAGTACGGATCGGATAACATAAATATTTTCAAGTGACATGACAATTTTCTTGCCAAGAAATTATAATAATTTATTATGTCGTTTTCTTTGACCCAACATATGTTACTTAAGGATGGATTGATATTAGTCCAAAACGTTGCAACAAACTATTGAAAGAAAATGGGAAGGGTTCTATGTACATCTTTTAACCACAGTAAATTGTCATTTAGATTATGATACCATTTTGTATATTTTTAATGATTGAAATAAGTTTAAAAAATGGTTATTAAAACCACAAATTATTGCTAGTTTTATTAATTTGTTTTTTTACTAAATACGTTTTTACAGCAACTTTGTTTTTTTTTTTCTTTCATAGCCCCTTTAAATTTACAGATAATTATAGATTCCCAGGCGAATATATTTACAAATTATTTTTGTATTTCCTGTATCATCGCAACATTATTTACAGGTTTTGTTATTTTATAAAAAATATATAATGAATAAACAAGTATAATGAATTTAAACAAGTCAGAGCCTTCAACATACATTATACGTGACTGGACTAAACTGACTAATAAAGGTGATGGGGCTCACTTTTTTGATCAACCTTAAAACTAACTTACATACTAATTCTTAACCTAATTTTTAATAGCTAATAAGAGCTAATACCTAATAGCTAAACCTTGAATGCTAGCAAATCTGTTCAGCGGGTGTCAACGATCCCCGTGGTTGATATGCCTTAAAAAAAAAAAATTCTGACTTTTCTTATTTTAAATTTATGTCGAAGTCTCATGAAACGTACCTTTAAATTTATATTAATAGTAATTACGAATGCAGACGAAACCTTGCATCTAAACGAAAACTGCCTTCGGGCTTCACGAGTTTTAATTTTAGATTTATTTACGATGATTAGTTTATGTAACTATTTTCGATTGGAAATGGTGAGTGTTAATTAGCTGTCAAACATAAAAAACAGATTTCGCACTGATGCTCTGTTTTTGATTCCATAAGGGTCGGAATGTCGTTAGGTGTCAGAGACAGTTCCTGATAGTATACTGCTAATGAAATACAAATATGATTTTAATTTGCTTAATATAAATTAGTGTTGATACTTCACGACATGCTAATCCAGGACCTTCGTTTTATTACTCGGCGAGGTTCCTCAGGATAATCACAGGGAAACGTGACTCCTGGGGGCTGGTTTGCTTTATCTGAATCCTTCCTTCCTTCCACGGGTGGTTTAATTCAGCATTCCTTCGCTATCCTCAATATCATTGGAGGTCTTTCCAACCATTTCCAATTTTTTTTCATCTAAGTCCTTCGAAGTTAGCAGTCAGATGAGAAGAAGTTATATTAAATATGTAGCTGTTGAATAGTTCTAATTCGAGGTTCTAATTCATAAAGGATATTTTCAAGTCTTCTTGGCGTGTATCTAAAAGGCTGATTCACACAAGAGATTTAAGTACGGCGAGGTCAGATCCATGATTTAACCAGTAGCATGTACTCGAACACTTCAGGTCAGGTCATTGTCATTGCAAGTTCATTTAACTTGCTCACTTGTTAATGAGCAATGCTGTTCTTTAAACTAAACATCTTGCTTATTCTAAATGGAAAGAATATTATTAGCTCAACATAAAAAAAATAAAACGGTTCTGGATAACTTTTATAGAATAATAAAGTATTTGTATAACTTGTTGCAGTATTTTTTCCATCTCTATCCAGTGTGGTTTTATGAGATAAATCGCAATATTTTCATGGGTAAAATTATACCAATAGTAAACTATCTTATAGTAATTATAAATATAAATAGTTGTAATGTTTCACTGAAATCCTGAGCAAACTCTATATGACGTCCGTAAACCATGTTGATTAGACTTAACTGCTGGCCGAACATTCACACAAGTGACCCGGTCGCTGCTCGATCTTGGGGCATATCTGCCTGGCCCTCATTTGGCCCAACCGTGCAGTTATAATTCCCTTATTGGATTACGCGTTTTTGATCTTTACTGTGACTTGACTCAACCGCTAGTATATAACTCAAATTAACAAAAATCGATTAATTCAGTAAGCATTTTTAGAAAGCATTGTTTCTTCTCATTATCAATCGGAACCGTTGCCATGTTTTTCTAAGCCTTCACTAACATTAAAAAACTAGTTACTCCAATAATCCGATCATTGTTAAAACAATTTGTGGGAAATATCTTAGCGTTTTCTTTAATGTGCGCACTCTGGTTGGTCTACCACCTTGTCGAGACTAGCATGTGAAGACTTCGTTCTACGATATAAAGGAATCATTTAAACTATAGCCAAAGATTTAAATTTTGAAGAATTCTGTATAAGTTGAATTCCACTCGGGTTTGAAAGGGAATGTTTTCTCTTGATAATCTGCCTTTTTGTCCATTTGAATTAAAGTTTAAAGAGAAAATGAATGAAAGTGAATCGAGAGAATATTTGCATTTATTTCGCTTTTGCCATTTGATTAAATGCAAGATACCATAAGAGTCTTAAAACAAAAGCACCTTTCCTAAAAGAGTCGCTTGTTTAATTTAAATATATAAATTTAAAAATAGGACAAGAAATGATATCATGTAAAGTAATTCGCCATAAAGAATTCAAATTATACGTTTGAACATAATTTGCGATAGAACATAGAACAAAATGTTACACAGATATTTTTGAGACTAGTTTATTCTTGAGTTGTGGGGTGGTTAATAGATATTCTTGGTTGGTGTTACATCCGGCCGACGTAATTGGTAGTATATTTTTACACTTAAATTATCGCTTAAAAGGCTAACCAAACGTCCAAAACGACAGAAAAAAAAAAAAAACCAAAGCAAAACACTGAAAACCACTATTAAATAAGCTCGAGGTTGGATGTTCTGAACCTCGGATGATTAGCTCATCTGGAAGCATTTCCGACGAGACCTTGACAGGGTAAAATAGCCGTCCATAAAAAATGAAATAAAACTAAAAAACAACAAGTAACAAAAACTGTAATAGGTGTACACAAAGATGGCCGGGTAGTCACGCCGACTTTGATGCAAATATGTTATTTATTGTATTGCTACTGGAAATAAGGGAAACAAAGGATGGGTAATTTCTCATAACTTTATTACTTACTTTAGACTTCTGATGTGCAATAATTACTAAGGGCTGACCTGATGGACTGCAGTATTCTACAGGAATCAACACCACTTCCTTTGATTGCTGGAAGTGTCTTTTTTTTTTGTAATAATACGTTATTTTTTTTCACAGGGTTGTCTATGTCTAACTATGTTGCTTTTGTAGCTATTCTTACTTGTTATTTTCTTACTTTCTTTGTTCAAACCTGAAGGAGAGAATGTGAGAGCTCTTAGAAAATTACAAGTTAGAACCAGGTAGGATAGAACCGGTATTGTCAAACCCCTGTATTAGTTAGAGCTGTAGAATTCAAGCTATAGTATGAAAATAACATCTTATAAGGGCCACACGTATTTATAGTACCTAATATACTAAAGTTTAGTTTTTGAATTTCGAAATACGTTCTGCATGTATTATTCCATCAAAAAAACCAATCTGTGTTAAACCAATTAAATTAATTTTATGTGTTTATGTTTGCATGTGAAATGTATTTGTCTAGTAATTGGTTGACTCCCGCAGAAAAGCCCCCCTTCCCCCGTAAGCCGCTATTATATGGGTGGCCTGTGTGAAATTACTTTTCCGTAAAAGGCTCATTTCAATAATATCTATAATAAAAAGTTAACTAGAGGATATTTCCTGTAATTTATCATCTTCTGATTTTTTTAAAAATCTAAATACATAGTAAATGCCCCGAATCATCACGAAATACCAATGTGAAGGACCTCGAATCCATTTCATTAAAGAATAAATATTAGAAGACTATCTACCACCCGAGAGCGAAATAATACTTTTATTTTTGAAGTAATACTAATTTTCTATATCATAATTGAAGAGTTGTTTTACGAAACAATGGTTACAAATATCGGTGAAAGAAGTTCTTGGGAATTTTCTCGATTAACACACTTCTGCTACGTTCGGCGAATCCAAATACATAAAATGTAAGGAAATATATTACGGATGAAACTTTCTATGGGTACATATACCATTTTACGTATTTAAGAGAATTACCTTAATGCCATTACGCTTGAGGTGAATAATTAACACATTTGATCAAATCTATCAAATCCTGAGCATATTGCATTAGTGTAAAGTGATACCAAAACATATTTCGCTCAAGAATATTCGCATAATTTAATATCGTCCTGATTGAATCTAACCCAAAGTAATTTACCTTAATAAATTGACGCAGGGATCAGTAGAAATAATATCATTTTTATAAAGTAGAATTTTACAGTACAACTTTATTCAAGTGTTAAAATTAACTAATTTTATTATTAATAATAATAACATCATTCTTATTTGTATACTAACTTCTTAAGACTAATGTTAACAAATATTACGATTCCTTCTATAGAGGACCGGTGCTACCTCAAGGTCGATGTCTCAAAGCAAATCCTCCGTCAAAGATCCGTCCGTTCTCCAGAGTCGACCCCGAGATAAAGTCATTTCGAAGTTGAGTACCATGGAATTTGGGGACCTACCCCACGAACAAGAAGGAAACTTGGTCTACCCTCATATCTTCTTATGCCAAGCTCCTCCCCCACACTCTGTCTTTACATGCCGGCGCGGCTGACCTGTTCTTATTTCTATAATAAATTTACATTTCGGGGGAGACCATGCAACGCTTCTGCTTTTACCCATTGTGTTTTGTTTTATTCTCTCTCAGAAAGAGCTTTATTTCACTGAGGAAGCATATACAGCAAATAATGGTCCAGCCGTGTCTGGAGAAGAAAAGAAAAAACAACTTTCTCTAGTTATTAACAAATATGTAGTTATAAACTATCGGATCAGCTAATATGTGTTCGAAAATGTTTGTAAAAAATATCAACTGAAACACCAACGAAAGGGATTCGTTGAAAAATCAAAATTTATAAACAGCCTAGTATCGAATTCCCAAAAAGAGTTTAATTTGATTTAAAATGAATAACTGAACTATTAAAAAATCTACAAGCCCAGAAAAAGAATATATACCCGATATCGCTGCTCCGTTTATACGGTTTTGTTTTAGACTTTTAGAGGAGATGCAAGAGACTGAGGCCAACAACCAAATTAGAGGCAGAGGAACGAAATTAGCTTACGACGCAGTAATTTCCGAGCTCTCCATTATTTTTCGCTCGGCCAAGGCTATTCTAGTCTCTACGTGATTTTGACACTACATGAGGCAGGGGGGATGATACAGAACTAATGACGTCATAGAAGTGTATGTATCACCGATGACATCATGAAATTATGTGGATGCACACTTACGCACACATAGACACTGGCATTTCTCAGGACACTGGTTTGGTATCGGCTAATCTCTGTCTGTAAGTGGCTGGCTGACTCTGCGGAAACGGCTAAGCACTAGCCAGTGTCTGCTGATGGTTTAATGAGCTAACAACGGTTATCGTTCGGATACGAAGGATTGTTTTGATTAGTTGGGTTTAACGAACTATAACTACACCTAGGTGCACTAGGAATTTCTAACAAAATTCAAGTTAGATGATGTTCAGTATAGTGACTTATCAAGCTGGCCAACCTTGTTGGGAATGCCCAAAGGTTGGAACAAAAAAGTAATAGGACGGAATGAGTCCTTCAGAGTTCCCAGGTGCCAAAACCCTCGTCTGTTCAAGTCAGCTGGAAGTCATGTCATGAATGGCAATCTCTAGGGAAAGGTTAGGTACATGGCCGATGACGTAATTTGACCAATGCGTCTGCTTGCTTAGTGCTAAGCCCTATGGGGGGGGGGGGGTAAAAAAACTTGAGGTGATAGTGTTTATTATTTTTGTGTATGCTTTCCTGTTTAGGTTTTTTTTTTATTCGTTTGCTTAACCATTATATATGTTGGCCACTGTTCAGGCGTTACTGGCTAAGGAATTTCCTTAGCCTTAGCCTTAGGATTCGGTGAATCTTGAGGGAATATGGTATAAGCTCTTGGATAGTATGTATCTAACTAATTAATATATTAATTTTAGAGGTGTCCATATTTCCCGTGTTAAATCCTTTACTGCGAAAAGTTTGGGCACAGGTTGGTCGTTTTAACTTATATTATCACATTCAAAATTATTGTTTTCAGTTAAAGTGCAAACTGGCCGAAATACCTGAAGTTGATAAACTATGATTTAGAAATAAATTATAATTATTCCATAGCACCAAAATCAAAATATTGGTGGTAAGCCACAACGACATGTGTTGTATATTGTATGCAATGGGGATTTACAATGGGATAAACTGATTATTTCGTGTCTACGAAATCTTGACCAAATCATTAAGAAATCTGTTGGTATTTGTGATGAACACATCGCCAATTCTGTAGAGGGGTTGTTTGTAATGGCTGTATGTACGCCTCTGTATAATTTAGTAATTTTGTTTCATTATCTTGTATTTACCTTTTCTTGATGAAACATGCTCATGTGACAAAGCAATATAGCAGATCAATAATTTAAACAAAAGGTGGAAGGATTGATAGTTTAGGCAGGCACTTTTGTATCTATAAATTGAGATAAACTGTACAAATATCATCCTTTTTCATTAGATCAAGGAATTCGTAAGACTAAATTATAGGTTTTTTGATTTTATCGTATGATTGTTGATAGTTTTAATCCTGCTGTTTCGTTGTTGTTTCCGATGGAAAATTGTTTGTCTTTCACTTAATGAGGTAGATAGAGAAGCAGGTACGTTTTAAAGGTTGTTAACCTTCCAGAAGTATTATGTAACGCTTTATCAAAACGGTATCTGATCGCACAAAATAAATCTCTTTTTGAACATATTGAGCTATATAAAAGGGATATTAGTTTTCAGATAGTAGCAGTGAAACCTCCCTAATTTTGTTTCTTTAAAAAATTACTTAAACCTTTCTTATTATCACATTCAGGTTAAACATCTTAAATATTTCTCAGCTGTAAGGGTAAATTTAGAGGAGTTGACAACAAAATAAACGAAAAACGCAGCTTGATGACTTTGGATTACAGGTCACGAATACAAAGGCCATCATCAATGCCACTGTAAGGACTGGTAGGCCTAGCAGCCTATAAACGTGAAGACATACAAAGATGAGTACTCGCTGTCCGGCTTACTCGTACGTTAAAGTCTCCACCACATTGTTAATTGAAGTCTCTCCTTCAGCCTTAATTGATTGTTGTTGTCTTTACCCGTCTTAGATATGATTTTTTAAAACAATATCAAACCGTATTTAACAATATAAAAATTACAAACTGGCTGGATTGTATAGGATTAACACTAACAGATTCGAACTGATTTGACTTGTTTCCCATTTCGCTAGCGCAAAGATCGAAATCAGAGCTTTTATTCATTCTATAATCTGCGCGGTGAAATTTGGTAAATATTTTAGTTTCTTATAACCCAATTTATTAGCACCTCATTTACGTTATCGTGTTTGGTGGAACTAGGTCAAATGTTAATTAAACATTTAAAACAGAATATGTTCGTTATGTTCAATGTAGTATAATTGACCTTCTATAAGTAACGGTAATGAATATTTTTTTACGCTGAAAGGATTATCTCGCTTGAAGGTGCTATGTACGCACTGCTACTTGAGTAAGGACGAATATCTAAATAACCCGGTACTTCTTTCTACAAGGCTATTCGCGTCGCACTCAGTATCCACGTAACAGATATAATCAGTTTGGAAGGACTCATTCTATAAACTCAGTAACTGGATCTATAAAATTAGATAATATATTAGAGTTGAGTGAATATTTATCTTCTCGTTATAGGTTCATTCGAGTATTAAGCAGTTACGATGGTAACATATGTAAAATAACATTCGGCAAATATCGGTATAATATCAGTTATCAGAAAAATAAATAACCAACCAGTATTTATTATCAATTTTATTAAACATGCATTTAACGCATGAATATTAAAAAAAATGCAATGATGCTAAATAGAAGAAATTTTATATGTAATATTTTATATAATAATTATGTTATTAATGTTGGAAGCGGGTTTCAAGTCGTACAAGCTGAAGATTATTACAGACCGTTTCAGCAAATCTTAAAATATTCTTCGTAATTTTTAAAAACATATAAAGTGATTTGTTTTTAACCTTGGGGTTTAGTGAATACGGTAATAATGATTACCCTCATGCGTATTATTGAGATTATACTGTACAATTAAGTAGTTCTAAATGGGATATATACATTCTCAATAATGTCCGGCTGTGAGGAAGGGGCTTTGTTGTGGGTGGTGGTGCCCTGTTTATGGGCCCCTACGCGTGTCGTGGGTCGAACGGATCCTTTTTCCGGTTCTCGGAAGACAGTTAGTGCAGGGCGCCATCCACCATGGGCAATCACGGCCACTTGTTTGGCAACTGTTCACGGAAGGAGAGTCAACATAAAAGACCAACTGTGCTCATTGACAACAATCTTCCTGGAATATGCTCGGTTATCCCTTCATTCAGTCTTGCTTTTGTTAGGGTTTTTCTCTTGGGCTCATAGTTTTCTGAGTATTTTCGTGTCCAATCCTGCAAAGCTCAACGAAGGGGGGGGGGTAGAGATTTCTGTGTAATCTTCAACCAGTTTATCTGGGTACTTTTTGGTATCTTTTACTCAGATGTTGTAAATAAGTTGAATTTTTAATTTTCAAACCGAGTAGAGTGGGATCATTGGGGGTACCATAAACAAAAATAGTTCAATGTTCAGATCAGTCCCTAAAATTGGCTGAAGGAACAAACCAATATAAAAATAGTGTTTAATTAATTACTCTGTCGTTCCTGTAAATGAGGAAGAGGTTTACTGTACCAGTATGAGATTCGAATCAATGATCCTGAGGAGTGCTAAAATTATTTCATGTCTGGTGAACTGCTACGTGCTATGTTTGCACAAATGATTCATAAAACCAAAGACTATCAAATAAAACGATATAGCCGGCATACAGTGTTTAGTCGACTCCCAACAACATATTTACGCCTTCAACAAGATGAGTAACCACACAAGGCCTTAGCTCACCGCTAAATTCCTCGTGAGGCTCCTGCTGTCCGCAAATAAAACGATTATCCAAATGAGAACTAATCATCTCGTTTAAGTTGGCCTAATGTGCGCTGACCTCATGGTGTTCATGAGCCTCTGTCTCATCGTCTAGTCATCCTGCCGGGCCAAGTCTGTCATGGAGTTCAGACCGTTTGTGTGCTAATTTTCCACCATGTCACATGTATCGTTGTCGATAATTCAGCATAGAAAACTATTCTATTAACATAATGAGTAAGTTCACACTAGCTTACAGATGAGATCATCCCACCATATTTTTATGATACTAAATGCGACTTCTATAATCTATTTATTAGGTAACTCCCGGAATAAACCCTGCTAGACCTCAGTGCAATGCTAATACTGTCAAAAACTAAACGACAGGTCGTTTCATGAATAGTTTAGTACGAACAAAGCAAAATACTTTTAGTATCACTTCTGAGCTAGGCGATCAAACGTACCTATAAACATCCAAACATCGGAGGATTTACGACGTTATGAATTGTCTCATTTTTATTTTAGGACAATTCAGCGATGGGTCATTGATCTTTCAATTACAATATTGTTCCTATTTAAGAATTAGGAAATGAATCTACATGATAAATAAATAGTTGAATGATAATAACTATTATAAATTTTCTTACTAACAGAGCTCCTAAAATATTCAAATAGCCTCTTCGAGAGAAAGCTGTCCCTGTTTGACACTTCCCCGATGTCACTCAAAAGTCTATGCGGTTTTCTTTGTTGTCGTACATTTAAATATTTAGTCTTGTTTTTATGGTAAGAGCTTTTAATATGAAATAGGCTTGTGCTGTCTTCGATCAGAGACTCGAAGAGGTCTTTTAATGTGACGTATTGAAAATATTTTAGTTCTAAGTGATGAAATGGTCCTGTGTTTTTAGCTAAAATCCTTCTAAAACCCAGTGAATCTAAGTTTTAAGGTTTTCGTGTATTTGTTTTTAAATGAGCAACCCTCGTGTTTTCTCCTGGGTGTCCTTCTGTCTTGGATATGATGGGTCCTCTGTTTGACCTTAAGTGAGTTTCAATTTATTTAGCCAACGACATGAAAAATATTTTCAAGCCCATAAAGAATAATTAAGGGCTGTTGTTTAATTAATTACTCGAAACCAGCCTTCGAACCTAACATGAAATACTTGTTTTTTTTTTTAGAAAATGTTTCCTAATTCCTTTATTCCTTAGTGTAAGGAGCGTTAACTGAAAAACGACCTCGCGAGAGGCGTATATGATTCTATGTTGATCATGTTACCTTACTTGAAAAGAGGGGAGGAAAGACGGTGGAAGTGTTAAAGATACTGGACTTTGCTAGAAGTGGCAGAGATTGCTGGCGAGTGTTGGCTCCTCCCCAGCGAGGGACACAAAGGAGGCTAACCTGATGGATCACTTTGTGATAGTATGTGCCACAGATGAATCAAATACGTATTCAAAGATGTAAGGTTATATCCTTTAGTTTAAAGGCCGCAAACGTAAAATATAACATTTTCTCTTTCATCTTATTATATTATTTTACTAGTAAGTAAAATCGTTTGTTGTGTATTTTAAGGGTGATTACGATATATTTTTTACCCGCACTACTGTCCTCATTGAATTGTATTTAAATGCTCAATTTAAGCAGTTTTGGGCTTCAATAATTTTAAGTAATTGTTAAAAAAGCGCTCAGCATTATGAAACTTGTAACAATTTGTGGGCAGACCCTAAAAATCATAGTGGCACAATCGATTTCGTAAATTATGTCTGAGTGAAATCCATATCCTGTTTTGTGGAACAAAGGTTGCAAGATAACAAAACCACATTAAAAGGGAATGCTCGCATACTGGGTAGAATACGTCTCTATTATATTATCTGAAGTGTCCACTGTTTAAATATTCCTAGATAAAAAAACATTTAAGATAATGTTTGGGTTTCAAGTTGAATTAAAAACTATTTACATCACACTGATTTGTTGCTGATAAAACAGGTTCCACGATCCAAGAAAATGAAATAGCTTGATAAGCTGTATATTGAGAATTGAAGAATTTGTATTTAAATCAGTAGATAAATTACTTTGTTTATGGATAATAATATTATTGACGAAGTTATCTCCAGGTTTTCTTTAATCTTCAGCGTATAATGTAATCAATTTCACAGGAAAACTGACGAAGAAGGCGCTGAAGGATCTTACGGAAATAATTAACTCCATGCCTACAATGAAAAGCATTTTTCAAAATAATGAGTAGGCATAAAAAAATATATAAATTATGACTTAATTAAACCTTAACAGCTTACAAAATAACGGTGCTTTAGTTTGCACACAAGTTCTTTGTCGATTTTTCATTACTATTTGCGTTCACAATTTGATGTCGTTGTTAAACACTGATTAATGTTGTGATAAAATAATAATATTTATTTATGCGTGAGCTGTGTTTTACGTATGGAAGAAATGATTCCTTTGCCTTCAAAATTGTCGATTTTTACTATCCTGTATGTTTTAATCAAGTGCTTGTCATTATAAAAGGCATAGCGACGTGAAGAACTGGTAGGAGGCCGGCTGGTTATTGTGTCTTCAGGGGAATACCGATTCACAAGTGTAATCGATGCTTATGTATAATATTTTATTATCGTCAAGATTTTATTGTTATTTTACATCAATTAGAAAGAGATTGGTTTGAAGAAAGGATTTTCTCACCCGTGTGGTCATGAGACTTCCCTGTGGCTGGAGCCACAGTACTCTCCACTCCGCTTTAGTAGACAAAATAAGTAAAAGAGAGGATACGTATTTGATTCATCCGTTTCACATCCTATCACAAAGTGATCCATCAGGTTTAGCCTCCATTGTCCCTCACTGTGGAGTAGCCAACACTCGCCAGCAATCTCGGTCACTTCTAGCAAAGTCCTGTATCTTTAACACTTCCACCGTCTTTCCTCCCCTCAAATCAGTAAGGCAACAGGGTCCATCTTTCGTGATTGTAAATATTCAATTAATGGATTATTAATTGCATTTACCTAATGTCCTGCATATGGGCATTTTCTTTCCACATTGTGAACAGGAATTAATGGATCTACTTTAATGAGGAGTTGGGGTATATTATGTCCTTATTAAATCATCTCATTTCCCCTTACCAGAAAGAGTGAACCCAGCCCTATGCCTATTTACATTGGATATACTCTTTAGGGAGTATTATGCTTTAGTTTAGAAGCGCTGGGCTGGAGACAGCCTACCCCAACTACAGGTATTTACATATCTTATTTAAGTAAATACACTTAGGAATCCTATGTAACCACTTCTATTTGACTATGATGTCAAAAAACGCATGTTTAAATTATGTATATACCATTGGTATATTATCCTCTATTACCTTGTATCTCGGGACTTTGCATGAGATTTTCACTGCGGTTTTATATTTCGTAAGGTGTAATGCATTTTGAGATTTCCTCTAATGGGATATATGCCTCTAAAGTGAGCCTCTAAAGACCAATAGAAGTCACCGTCTGAGATCCAGCAAGGTCGTGCATACGGTGGCCATGACCGTGGATAGGCATGGCCATGCGGTGCACAGCTGCATGGAGGGTTAGTCCACCTCAGCCCCTGCATTCATTTATTCTCAGCGATTCCATTTCCACAATTTGTGAAAAATGCCATTGTGTAGCCATGCGAAAAAATTACTCAGTATTTATTTTATTTGTTAAACCATCTCTATTACTGAACATTGCTTTTTAAACAATTAAACAAGTGTAAATAGCTAAAATATTGACAAACGGCATGGAAAGTTTTAATTAGCTCTATAAAAATTATATTTTTCAATCTCTATGTTACCGTCTTTAATGAAGGGAACTTCATACCTTAAGATGTTTAAATACAGCTAACCTGTGACTTGAGCGAGCTTAAATACTAGCGAAAACCAAATTGTTTCACAACTTCTCGCTAGTTCGTTTTTACCAACGCGTAATCAACACAGTGGTGTTGCAGAACATACAGATCGATTAAATTCTTTTAACGATTGCTACCACAGAAACAGTATACGACCCTCTTGATTCGGGAATGTAAAAAATAACGCACATGTTTTTATAGTTATACTTCCAATCACATCTGTAATGTACTATTAAAACCAGCTCAGCTCATGAAGACAGAAGACATTCAGCAAATTCTCGCAGCAATGAAGTAATAAAAGAAGCTCTTTATTAATAAAAGTAATAAATCCCTACTCCAGGTTCTTCTTTTTTTTTTTAAATTGTATTGATAATGATTGAAGAATGGATGTTCAATTGTCGCTTTTTGACAGTTATAGTTGTCCTAACTGCTCTCCTAATTGTTTAACTATGTTAACTTTTACGGCTGGATATTATCAAACAGACTTGATTGGTCTAACTCATTGCTATTTTCAATTCCAATTAAAATTGTTTACCACCCACACATTTTCGAACCTTATATATTGTAGATCCAAGCTATTTAAATATAACCGTAGTACTGGACTAATGATAATTATGAAATATATGATAAAGTATATGAGTATGATGTTATCCAAAGTTCCCTAAAACCAATAAATGTATTTGCACCAATTTCCCACCCACACAGCTAAGTACTGTTGTTTGTGTGGTAAGTAATACTCAGAAGGTCGCAACCTCGAATATTTCCCTTGCCCCTCAATTTGTACTTATTGTCAGATTTTTGCAACCTTTTGAAACGAATACTTCTCAGTACGATAATGTGGTCGTGGTGACCTCGAAATTTTGAGCTATATAGAAACACTATACAGAATGGCCAAATGCTTATCTCCCCTCCAAATCTCTAAACTGTACTGCGGTAAGACCCATTAAGCTATTGGAACATATAAACTCAGGTAATTTGACGCTGATTGAAAGGGTAGTTTTTAGGCCTGTACAGAACTGTCATTTATTTTACATCGAAAATTTTTGACCACCTCAGGTTTTCAGGCAACAAAATATCCAATAAGTAAGGATTTTAACAAAATCGCAATATATATTTTTATTAATAGAACTTTATTGTGCAATAATTACAATCTGCCTTTTATAAGGCAATAATAATACAGATAAATGATCTCATTCATACCATATTTACAGTCATCATTCACTCGCTCATTCATACAATAGGACATGATTGGAGAAACTGGACATTACCAGGACTCCCACTGTCACGCGATTATAGCAGGTCACGAGGCCACTGCCGTTTCAGTCTCCGAGGAGGATTATAGGGATGAGTGGCGCAGTGCAAAGACTGTGCTACAGGATTAGGGTGGTTGGAAAGGCTACTGTGGAATTTCATAAACTTGGAAGGGATGAGCTCTAGAATGTAGGCTATATTAAGGTCGTTATGAAGGGTTTTGTTGCTGACATAATAAGGGGCATTTACTATTATTCTCAGGACTTTGGATTGAAAGGATTGGATACGCATGATGTTCGACTTTTTTGCTGTCCCCCATAGTTCTATTCCGTATGTCCAGATTGGTTTAAGTATAACTTTGTAGATTAGTAGTTTATTTTCTCAATATATATTAAATTTTTAAATTGTTCTGATACTGTTTAATATTCTTTAATAGTCATTTCTATTTAATTTAATATAAAACTGGCAGCCAAGTTATACAATGTAATTTTTATAGCTTTTATTGGACATTTACATACCAACTACAATTTTTCGAGCAGCTTCGCTGGTCCCGTCCTCTTTCCTACTACTTTTTTTAATAAATAACTAACTATAATGTTCAACGGTGTGTAATTTATCTGTAGGGATTAAAAAGGAGCTAGAGTTATAATGTGTTTGTACACATTTCGATGAGGCGACTAATGTATTTTTATCAATTAATTTATTGTTTTGTTCAATAATAAAAGTTTTTATAATATATTTAGTGTGATAGACTAGCATTTAATGAGTAATCGAAGCCTTTAGTGTTTATTATAATGTTTGGTAGTATATCAGTCCAGTTTTGGAGTCTTTAATTAAGCTTTTGTTTCATTGATTTAATCCACTGTCACCTCTATATTTCCTTTAGGGGAGTGAGTTCATTGATAAAAAATCTCTAATGCAGTATTGCAAATAAAAGTGTTGTTTTCAAGAAACTGAAGATTGTCAGGATGGCTATCTCGTTATCTTGAAATATTTTAGTTTTGTTTTCATTAATTCAGTCAAAATACGGCGAGATGTTCTGCCTTTTAATCGCTATTGACTTTTACTATTTTATTAAATTTATGACTTCTTATTTATTTATGACTTTAAACTGTTTTAGAACTATCAAATTAATAATTCGTGCTAAGGATATTATTTTTAGGAGTAGCAGTACTTAAACAGAATGATTTGTATGTTATTATTTATGCATGTTGGAGAAAAAAAGTTGGAATATCTCAAAATATATCTTATTTATTGAAATACCCCCCTCAGTCAACGTTTCGACTATTCAGGCGTCATTGGGACTAGAATTAAGAACAAAATACATAAATGAAAATATTTAGGAGCACAATAGCATTGAAAACAATTAAGATTTTAAAGCATCACTGCATCTAAATATATATATTTATGTATCTTGTTCTAAAATTTTGTTCTGGTTATGCCAGACTAGGTGAAGCCTGAGTATATCGATATATTTTGAGAGACAAGATTTTTTTCTTCAGTCATTTATGAACACTATATTAAGAATGTAACGTTGTGATGTTTTGCAGCTGGAGGACGACAACTTATGTTTTTCAAAAATTCGCTAAATATTGAACAGATTTTTGGAGGATGGAAAAAGATTATTTTCTGCAAAGACAGATAGTGCCCTAGGCTTTAGTGTTAATCCAAACCGCTTATTAAAGCCGGTAATGAATCTTATCCGTCTTTGCACTTACTATGTCCTTCGTCAGATTATTACTACCCCAGCACACAGACTCCGAATATGCTGGATATTAGGAAGAGGAAGGAAGCCTCACTGACCAAGCTTGATCCCAGGCCTTGGGCGGGCTGTGTGGCATGATGGGCAATATAAAGATACTGAGGGAGAATCTCCTTAAGGAGCAACCTCAAGACGCCCAGTTATGTCACGATCAGCCTTAGTAGTGAGGGCATTAAAGCTCACTTAAATGCGACGTCGATACTAATTTCATTAATCGTCCTCCACCCTGACTGATGGTATGGTAATGTTCCCAATCAACGTAGCTGTAAACAGCGGGGTGCTTGCGGCTTGTGGGCGCCTCTGTCACATTTAGGAAGGCCGATTTCCGCACCGACGGCTCATTAGCCGAGTACATTTCCCCCCACTGCACTCGATGTTCATAAATGTCGCGTATGAATAGAACAAAAAAAAAAAAACTTTATTCTTGCTATATGTCTCCTATGAATAATAATGGTGCATAAATAAATATACACAGCTCTGGCCAAGAAAAACGAAACAAAATATCACATACAATAGTAATAAAAAACTAAAAGGGATACCTTAATAAATAATTATAATAAATAAATGTAAATAGGGGATAAATTAAAAAAATATATATTCAAGAATAAGACGTAAAAAAGTATAATACAGAATCAAATTAAAAGAAATAAGTAATAAAATTAAATAACGAAGCATTAGTGGATACTATTTTAAATGGTTGCAGCTATGGGTTATTGAGAGAACAGTTAATTAGCTATAGTTACGTTTACAATAAACAGCCAAAATTTTAAATACGATTACTTAGCTGATTATAGTTTTTCTCTTTGTGTTGTAGTTTTCTACAAGGGATGCGAAAATTGGCACAAACGGCTTCTGTCTGAAAGCGTAAAGCTGAAAACTTTAAGACAAGAAATGTCTGGTGAGTAAATTTTCCCTGTTCTGCTATAATAACCTTCCCCCCCCTCTATATGCAACGCTCCAATAATTAATCGATTCGAAAGAAGATTATTTAGTTGATCGGCATGAAAAAGAAATAAGCAGGCTCATAAAGTGATAACTAATGAAAAAGTGTTATGGAGTAGTACATACCTATTTAGAGTATTTGATTTATTTTTCAAATGTGCAAATCTAAGTATTTATGTATTTACATATTTATGTGTGGATATCCAATTATAAATTTGTCTTATTTCTGTTTTTCTAGCAAGTTCTTCATATTGTTTTTGTTTACATTTATTTAATTTTATATTTTTAAGTCTTGGTAATTTTACTTTAAAATTACAGTAAAAATCAGTTCAGTAAATTATTAACAGTGGTGTGACCAAAAAATAAATTCAAACACATACACAGAAGTAAAAAGTGAAAAAATAGAAATATCAAAAATTATTAGTTATTTTTTCATGAAGTTGTTGGCATTTTTAGAGATGCTTCGGCATTATTTCTTATTACGAAACACCTTTTCTTCCAACGAGGATCCAGGATTGTTGATATATTTGGCATTGGTATAGATTCATAAGATTATCGATACCAGCTACCAGTATTTTATGTACCTCTTTACCCGTGGAGGTATTTAGTAAGATAAGTGCAGATGCCATTTCTTCCTACAAGGTGAGAAAGATTAGTTGTATAATCCTGGCCCAAATTTTCCTTGTCGTTCCCTTAAAAGTTGAAAGTAAAGGTATCAGATATTTCAGCAATAGTATATTTAACTATAAAATATCCTTTAAGTATAAGTTAACTCGTTAACTATAAAATATGAAATTTGACTATTTTCCAATTTCAATGGGTGGGTCAACTATTTCCAGAATTTTTTTAATCATGAAAAAAATATAACCCCCTCTTGTTAGAACTCCTTAAACAAGCTTTAATATTGGCAGAGCAAGCCACGTTTTCTCACTCTTCAAAATTTCAAAAGAGCTGTTTTGAAACTGGATTTTTCCAACGAAAAATTACTGTGACACTAAATCGGTGGGAGGAGGGTTCTGTGTTGAGCGGTAGGTACTTATTAATAAGTGTGCGCATAAACCACCATTTGTTTGAAAAATAATCGATAGACAAGCGATACATAACATTGTGACAATCGATTATCTTTAGTCAGCAGGACTTTTGTGTTGAGGCCACCGGTCCAGTAATGCTGCTAGGCAAGGTTCAAATGCCGTGAATAACTCAAGACACTGTGGATATTAGGTTTTACATTTTTTCATAGTCAATATAGGTTCACTTTTTAGATACTCAAAAAAAAAAAAAAAGTTTTCCTATTTCCTGGTAACACAACGATCCTGACTCAAACCGACTTTACTGGAATGCGCACAGTCAGTACCATCTTGTTGCAATCCTTTTCAGATCAATCAATCGTATTATGTTATATGAAACAGGTGTTCGATCGATTCGCAGTGGTGAACAATTAAAGCGAAAATATTTCAATCATCAACGGGTTCTGAGAAGACCTCGCTCATCGCAGAAGAAACCGAAGATGAAGATGACTCGCTATGATTTCGAAACAAATCATAAAATATATTTTATAGTGGTGAATCTTTTACGTTACCCATTGAGTCCATGAACTATTTAATGAAATATAACACGAATGAATAATAGTACAAGCATAATAACAAAATTGAAAATTTATTCAGATTAATTAGTTCAGATGTGACTAATCTATAACATTTGATTGTTTCAACAGGAGGCAATGAATGAATAATCGGAGAAGTTATGCCATGCATAGCAAATGGAAGGTATCTATGAAGTTGATGATTGATTCTGAAGCATGTCCCTCCTTCACGAATGGTCACATTACGTATTCTGTTTGTGTTAGCAAAATATACCTTTGTGAAGTTTAAGTGATGTGTGAATGTTATTTCTTATAAGGCACATAAACGATGATATTACTGGAAAAATGAATGGAGAAACAACAACAAAACTTCATTCATCAAAATAAAAGAAATAACCTAGAAAATGAAGAGCTCTTTCTTTTTTAATAAAAGAACGTAGTGTTGCACATAGAAAAGTAAATTTACTTTATGTATGTATTTACTTTACGTTTAATACGATAATACTAGTCTTAATTGAACGTTTCAATCGATTTGAAATTTCAAAGATACGACCGTCCGCGCCCCCTCACCCCAAAAAAGACCCTAAGTTGCTGCCTTTTTAGAGACCATAGACCTACTAAGTTGTAACACGGTTATATGTTGAACTAACTAATACAGCCAAGGTAAGGGGAGGAATCGGCGAACAGCAAGAACTGGGCTACTTAGCCCAGCGCTGGCTGGCAATCTAAATACTTTCCCCCACGCATCCCAATGAGTTCTGACTCATCTGCAGTCCTAATTCCCAAGTCTAAGCAATGCGGAATCGTATTGTTGTTGCTTAGCTTGGCAGGGTCAAGATTCACAACACAAGCTGAATTTGGGATCCATACGTCTTAGTCTATTTATATACCTTCATTCAGATGTCTAGATGCAACCAATTCATAGTATTTTAAGCAGTTCTTAGAACTTTGTTTTTTTTAACGTCTTGCTACTTTTTTGGGAAAAAAGGCTCATTAACCAAAACCACTACGCGTTAACTTAGGGTTGTCGGGAAATGAATGGTAGAAATCTTAGTTTTGTGGAATGTACTTGGATAATCCATTTAGGTGGTTAAAAAAACTATTGCAAGTGACTTCTGCCTCTAGAGGAACTGGTGCGCAGCTAGAAATGCTCTGCAATAGTTTCTGAAAATTGAGGAATACTGTTATGAAAACTGAGGGACAAGCCTAAAGAAATGAAATGTTTTTCACCCTAGAGAAGAAATGTCTAGTAATAAACAATAAACTCCCTCTTCCTCATTTGCATTCTCACTGGGCAAGAGGAACTTGAATCGATATTGATTTTTTTTTTTTTTTTTATGGCTATACTTTTATATTTCTACTATAAAAAAATAGAGACCGGTTTCAAAAATTCGTTCAGGTTTATCTCTAGAATTGGAAGAGCCTATGTGGTGGAAACGGTTTCTTTAAAACCCCCCAAAAATCCATAACTCTAAATGTTTTCTTATCCTATTCAACATCAAATCAATAAACTTCTTCAGATAAAAAATACATTACATTGAATACATTTTTAAAAAGTGAAACAATATTTTAAACGGATAAAATTTAAACATTATTTATTGTATATTATCTTAACCAGACACCGGCCACCACAAAATAATATTTGGCATCCAAGGCTAGAATCGAATCAATCTGGAAATCTCTGCTCTGGGTCCGGGCTAAATAACTTTTTATAGTCAAGAGTGACATTTATGCCAACAATTAGATAGTTCTTTAAAATGAGTGTTCATCAATTCTGGTCCCCGTCATATATATTCAGGGTTGAAGGATTTCATTCTATGTCTGAATGCTAGATATAGCATATCTGAGCATAATAATCTTATAATGATGCTCGAAAAACTATATTCACGAGGTATGCATCTTGAAATGGAGTATGGTATAGAATAATATACTAATTTTAAAAAAATATATAAAGACAATGAAGTATTTGAAGAATTGTTACTATTTTCTTTTCTTTTTTCTCTTATAATGTTGTGCGATGTACCCCATTGAAACTGGTAGATATTACCAATTGGTTTTTATTATTATTAATAATGGTAAGATCTATGTTGTTATATTAAAGTAAAGTAACAATATTAATTCTATTCAATTAAAAATTTGCCGAGTCAGTCTCAAAGTATAAAATTGATGGGACGCTAGGTCTGAATGGAAGTACATTAATTGTTAGATTTATCTTTTAAATTTATCGAGATTGTATCGTGAAGATTTGTCAACCCGTTAGAGGACCCGTAGCTAGATAAGTCGCCAATGAAGAGGTAGCAATCACTGCTACCAAATAATTGCGATTTATATCTCGGATCTTTGACCCCAGGGCTCAATGAAAGTGCCCGTCTTTGCCATGTAGACGACTAATTCATCCACGTGTGCCACAAAGGTGGCTAAAAATGTTAATTATTAACACGGGTATCAAATATCAATGGGATTTTCAACTACGTGAACTACGCATCTAACCAAAATCAATATATGAATCACAAAACCCATAAAAATAAGAAGTGTAAATATTAATGAATTACATTAAAAGTCACTATCTTATTAGATAAAAAATGGTGGGAGGAAGAATGGACAACAACAAACATGTAGCAGAAAATAATGTACGTCATAAACAAACAATCAAAAAGAATTTAAATCAATTATCAGGAGAGCCAAAACTCGGTACTACTTCGGAGTTCAATTATTGAGCATATTTTTGAAACATATGCGGAAGAAATTATAACAAGCTAAAGGTGAGATGCTTGAAGCTTTACAATATACCCCTCTCACGCATTAATGCAGCGGACAACCAAAATGCACCTATTACAATTTTTACACAGATAAAGAAACTAGAATTAATAAATAAGTGGACAAAAAAATATTAAATTAATTTCCAACGAAATAATTTCTATTTGAAAAAAAAAAAAAAAAAGGCATCCATACTTGGAGGGCATCCATCCATACTGACTCAAAGATGGAGCCTGATGCACTTGTAGATCCGACGCCATACATAAACACATTTATCCGAGATAAATTTTACCATAGTTATCGATTTTATATACAAAAAAAATAGTTAGTAGTCACAGACTGGCTATCATGTTATTTTCTGTAGAATAATTCCGCATACCATTTTAATATGATGCCTAGATTTTTTTCGGCAACAACGGTCGAATAGTCCCAACCCTATCTCCACCACACACTAAATTGACTTAAAATTCATTAGAGGGGCAAGGTTTTTAAGTGAATAGAAAGATAGTCTTTAGCTAGTAAGCTCAATAAGCACTTTATCCAAAACCACTCTTAAATGATAGCAGGAAACATAGACTGCTAGACTAAAATTAAAGATATACACAAAGAATTACAACTAAATTAAAATGACAAATATGGATACATATTTTTTTAAAAATGTCCTCACTGAAACACTCTAATAAACGAATGCATAAAATATACACTGTATCGTCATTTTCACAAAAGCTCTCTTTTATATATGATATCTTGTCTTCCGTCAATATTTAATACATGCTAACTCCAGCAAAAAATTGTGCTACTAGAGAAGATAAAAATATTCTTTTACTGTATATTAACTTTAACTGTATAGGTTTTTCTATATTGTGTCTATTGTAAACCCCAATATGAAAAAAATGAATTATTATTCAGTCTATTTTTATCATTGTACATAAATGTATGTAATGACGTTGAAATAAATATCCTTATCCCTTTTAGCTATTAAGTCGGGAAGTATAAGATAAATGTGTGGAGTTTATAGAGAAATAATATATTTAATCGTCAATATTCATAGCATACATTGTAATAATGAAGGACGCCGAGCGATTGTGGAGAGGAACTGTCCATGGCATCAAAGCTAGATGGAAACTCAGAATTTATACATTGCGATGTCTAAGACACTATTATGGAGGCGAAGCCAAGGAAGGAATAAAAGCGTTCCAAGGGACATATTTTATACATTTCCGAAAAAAAAAAAAAAAATACAACCTTATATTGACGGATACCGACATTCCTTGACATACGGCGATGACCGATCACAATAGGACTCGAGCCGTTAAAGGAATATCCCACTTCATATTTCTTGCGAATCGGCCAGCAGGTGTCCTCCAGTAAGTGCAATATGGGCTGATGGTCTAGTGGCTCAGTAAATCTCTTACCTGATCTAGAAAACACTTCTTCTTCCACAGTTGTCTCCTCTGCGAGGAAGATCCCTCTAATGAAGCAATTTATTTCTTGTACGGGTCTTGCATTCGAATCCCAAGTGTGTCATCCATAAGAGGACGATCACTTCATTACATCGGTATACCTTATTTATTTCATCTATAGTATTCTTCTTTAGGCTAGTTATGGACAATTCAAAGCTTCTATCATGGCATCAAATGGCATCTAACAAGAACTCTAGAAACAGTTTATCTGCAATCATGCCAAAAGGAACGAGACATATAGTCACTCTTTTGATGAGTCATAGTCAACGTGTTTATGGTCGGAAAGAGGGATAAACATCTTGATTTTCCCCTTTTATTTAGTTTTAATGGTGATAATAAAATAATAGGTTGTTTAGCGCTGATTTGTGAAAGTAGGGAAAACATAAAACTATGCCTAAATACCTGCAAAGACTTAATGGTTTAACTACTGCTGGAAAGAGGAATAATGCCTCTTTCTAAAAACATATAATCCGATTGGGTCACAGGTGTCCACGATGCGAAAATTGCTAAATATTTTTGCCAGGGATTGCGTTTGATGAAGAATTTCATTCTTTACCTTACATTAAGATCAGGTTGAAGAGAGTCATTTAATATTTGTTTTCTGACCACAGAAACATTGAGTTGCTTCACTATTTGTTAGGGGAGTCAATAAAGATATCAAAATAAAGATAATTTAAAAGGTGATCAGTTTAAGTTTGAAATTCACTAAGTTTTTTTTTCTATGTTCGTCTAAGTTACCTAAAAGACAATAGTAAGTGTTATAATTAAAAATCATTATTAATGAAGTTCCAAAAAATTAAGATCGCAATACTGTTGGTCTGGATTGGTGCATCACCACCAATAACCACCGGGGACGAGTGAGGTAACAAGGGATTGAAAAATGTCCAATACGACAAAAGAAAAAACTGGTTCTGAAATTGAGGCAATAAACAAGCAAATAAAAACTAATGTGATGATTTAAAAGTTTTGTTAGAATTCCAAGAAAAAAAAAAAACTTGAGATCGGTAAAATTCACCAGTTGACCAAATCATCGATAAATCAGAAAATACGTATTAAAAAATAATGTATACACAATATTCATTGTCCGTTCTTAATAATTGTTTGGCATACTCCATGATTGTTTTTTTAATAGCCAGACAAATTATATGTTCATCAGTTTTAGGAAAGCCCGATGGCCACTTATGATGGATTATTCCAGGAGACAAATTTATAGCCTTAGGACAGGTTCAGGTCTCCTGTGTAATTATGATCGAATTCAAATATTTATTACTGAGAATCAATATTAATTATTTTGCTTTATTTATAGCATTATTACTGGTAGACATTAATCCTTCCACCAAAATACTACGATCAAGTGGGTGGCTCACAACCGCCATTAGCTTGCAATATTAATTGATTCCGTGAAATTTTTTTATTATTATTAAATTATTTAATCCAAAATTATCGAAATTGTTTGATCCTGATTTAAACAACTCCTAAAGCCTAAAGAATAAAGATCAGCTGTGAATTGAGAATGTTGGGTGGGTTCCGATAAATGCTTCTCCGATGACCCGAGATGTAAATTCAAATTCATCATATTAATAAGCACTTCTATTGTGTTTTTGAGATGATGGATCATTTAGACTTCTTCGCGGAAGTGACAAGAAAATGTTTCTTGGAACATTGCCTCAAAATCTTACCTACATTTGTTTGTCCAACAACGATTAGTATAGTTGTTTTTTTTCTAAAAAAGTGCGTAGTGACATCATGGAATGCGAGCATGATCTAAATTTAACGTTTCGATAAACTAAATTATTATTTTCTAATAGATTAATATGCATTATGATTCTAGAGAACATTTTTTACAAACATAACTTAATTCACCTGCTGCCCATAATGACATTAATATATACATCAAGAAAGTAGTATTTATAAAACCTGTTAACGGATATGGGAAAAACTACTGGAGTCATTTGTCATTTATATCAAATTATAAATAACTACGGCTTATATCGAAATGTGTCTGTGGAAATATTTTTAGAACATCGTTAAAATGATATCATATTCCAAGCCCCTAAGCTGCTGAGTGCTCCGAGTTCAAACATACTAATTGCTGGTGGCCAATTCTGGACAGTTTCATCAGCACCCATATATTATATAACTCATGTGGCATACGTAAAATAATTCTTGAAAATCTTTTTAGTATTCAAAAATACAATTTATAAAATGATATCGGTTCTTGTAATACTGATTTTTTTTTCTCCATCTAAATACAACCAATTACTGCAAGTTCATAGTTAGTCATGAATGAATTACTGATCGGAGGAAGAACATGTCGGATGAGATCGGATTAGGTCAGTAAAGATAGACGATGAATTTGAATATATTAGTACTTTACGAACCAGCGCCTGGTGTAGACATACACAGAGTGTCGAACAGTGTGGCAAAATTAATTGTTTTGTAATTGATTACAAAATAATTTCAGAATTATTTTCCTATATGTAATTCACTACAATGTAATTTCCAATTATCATTTTCGTAATTGAATTACAATTACAATTAATGTAATCGTTTTGAACTTGATTTGATGACCACCGGATTTACGATTGACGTATATGAACGCTTGCAACTTCATAAAATGAAACCTAGGGATTTAAGCCGGTTAATGCTTTGTAAGTGCACCAATAAAGGTTTAATGATGGTGAAAACATTGCCTTCCATAAAACTCGCATTTCGGAACACACTGCAGTATCAACACTGGGGGTATCGAATCAATTTTAGAGTCTTGGGTTTTTTTGTGGGTGAATTGTTATTTTTTTACTGAATGCTTTTTGAACTCAGTTGTGAAAAGATTTGAGACTTATTTTGCTTTTCCCCCTCCTAAATCCGTAAAAGCAGCAATAGCAATAGGAATTTTTTTTAAATAGATGGATGTACGGAGTGAGGAATATGATTCTTCTGAGCCCTTGATCCACTTTGACTGTGGAATGATAGAACCCATTACATGACTATTATAGCGAGGATGGACCGTTGAATTATTTAATTACGTTAGATTCAATGACACAGCTTAATAACTGCAGCAAGGAGATTGTATGGCCGAAGGTATAACAGCTGCACTATATCTCGACGCAGCCTTGCAGCGTTTGATGGTGCACCCACTGCAGATGACATTCAGAGCCTCGATCTAGCGATGGATTGACATAGAGCACCGTGGCACATACAGATCACTCACAGAATGAGTGCACTCGCCTAGCAAGTCACGAAACTCTCCGCGCACCAGTAATCTTCCTACTATCGATGCCGTAGTGCAGTGTTTATCAAATATATGACGTTGCAAATGGGAAACGTACAAGGATCTTCCCGAACGTCCTTCGCTGTGACTTGAATGATAGTTTCTTTTATTTTGAACTATTGCGGATCTTTCTGTAATTTTATACTATTAAATATGATTCATTTGGAACCTTGTATGACCTCATTGGAACCTCACGTTTATGTCTTATGAAGTGTTTGTACAGCAATGTTCTTTTAACAAACAAAAAAGTCATCACTTCGATAAGAGTACTGTCAATAATATAATTTACGTTCAAACTAAAAATCCTTGGTCCCTCCACAATGAAGCCTATTAAACACAGTTTGGACAGATCATAGTCGTACGACTCCAGTCAGAGTGAAGTAAACATCAGTAACAAATTTAATAATAATAACACCAGTAAACATTTTTTTAAATTTTATACCGTTAATTAGAAACTGACGATGATGACAGCTTAGAGCTAACGAAAGCTCTATTGTTTAATAAACTATATTATGGAGGGGCCGAGGAGTTTTTGTTTGAAAATGTCCATCTACAGCTGACACCAACCATATATCATTTATAAGTTATGAATAAATTCGAAAATTTAATTTATAAATTCTAGTTATTTGCAACTGTATTTAAATTTGTTTTTCTTTTGTGTTATTTACGCTGAGCTGAGACTTGAGAAATCTCATAAGTTAAACAAACCCGGACCAATTTTCTTATATGTATGTTTTCACATACATCCTGTTATTTTATCTGAAGTAACAGCCCTACTACGTGATCCGAGGTGGGATGTTTTATAACCACTACCGAATAGCAAACGTATTATCAAAGATAAAGCAAACAGTTTAAATTTAGAATATGGCAGTATTTATATTTTTATGTAAATTATAGTGACGGTTTCTGGAAACTGTGTCTTTTTTCATGACTGGTATTGGTATTGTGATGGAACGTAGTTTTGATGTATGCCCACTAATATTTTATTTTGCCCCTTACTTTTTCGATAACTTTATAAATGACTAAATAAAATGATTATTGGGAAAGCATTCCATATATTTATTGATCAATTATAAGTTTAATTTAATTATTTATAAGTTACATTTTGGCCAGTATGTAACGTAGCAAAAAATATTTACTTGATCAGTTACATTCTTGACTGAATGAATTACATACAATTTTAGGTGGTTTCAAGTTTATATTGACAACTTTAGTTGTCAAGTGGTATTGAGGCTAGCGTAACTGCTTCATGTTATGAAGGTTCTGGGTGCAAATCCTACAGGGAAAATTATTATTTATGCCGTCTTTATCTTCCTAAATAGAAATGGGTGGCTCCAGATAAGAAAAGAGCACACCTTTCAGCCCTTAGTAGGATCTCGGGGGAGGAGGGGGGTCAATAATTATACTTACAAAATTATCTGAATTTGAATTCAGCACTAAGTGAAATCGAATGAATGGCTATAAATTATGGCAATAAAACGGTCAGAAGAGGTGGATTGAAAAAAAAGAGTTTTGATCGACGAGGTTCCCAGTATTTCGTTAGTCATTCGAGAATTACTTCCCAAGTCTTGACAGTTATGTAGTTTTGTCATGATATGATTGCTAATTAACTGGCAAAAGAAATGAAAGAAAAGCTCGTTTATGTTTGGTAAAGACATAATATAATATTTAAGATGAAATGTCGTTGGTTGACGCATGTATGTTCAAATGTTCTATGTATGTTGTTTGGTCAAAATTAAGCCCTTTCGACCATCATCATTCATCATTTTTACGAAAATAAGTTTTGTATGTCATCCCGATCAACCAATGAGCTTAAAATAAATAAATAATATTTATTTGAAGTTCGTTTATTCTCTTACAAGTGAAATGAAAACGGGACTAATCAATACTTAACTTAGAATATAGCAATGGAATTTTCAAGTTTTCCCCTTTTTTTAAAAGTGGGTAACTTTACATACTGAAAGGAAATCGAATTCGAATGGCTTTTCTGAAATACTGTTTATCGTTACGAAATAATCGTTTATAATTCAATTTTTTTTTTCATAAACGGAACCTGTTCTGAAAATCTGGAATTAGTGTTTTTTATAGTACATAGGATTATACGCGTTCAATTAAAAAAAAAGTATTTACGTGTAGGGGACTGCGATTTATGGAATTAGTCATGGTGAATGTATGGAGGTGATTGACTCTAGGGAAGGTGTGAGCGGCTGACATAAGAACTAGTCCAGCACCGACCTTGCACTTGACTCTGAGGTAACACGCAACTGACCTAGGCAGTCGCAATTAAAAGTATCACAAGATCATAAAAACAAAACAAAATCTTGCATATGATCCAGTACAAATACATAAGAAACATAACCAAATCGACAAATTTTGAATTTTTTTTTGGACGGTTGAAAATGCATACGATTAAAAAATTCACTATTATTGCTGTTTGCCAAAAAATAGTACTTCATCAAGTTCATCGCCCAAATTATCTTTATCAGTGTTTGTAAGTTTTTTTTCAATATAAACTAGAATTTTATGTAGGCTTTTTATTTAAAACTGCTAAATTTGTTTTGTCAAAATTTCATATTTGTTTATTCATATGTGATTCTCTAAAAAATCTGTCACTTGATTTCTGTGTTTAAGCAATCCAATTAAATATGGCTGCCTATTTTGGTGTAAAAAAAAAAAAAATTAAGTGCTTACCCTCATATTTTACGTATTTTCGGATTTCAACCAAGTTAAATGAATAGTTACCAACATATCTGAAGAAGCACTTGGTAAACATGAAACTACCCTTTTCAAGTACAAAAATTTACCCCTTTTGACAAAATATTTTGTATAGGTGCATCATTAAATATATTAATTGGTACACGGGGTGATTAATCTTAAAAGTTCAGATATAAAACTTAGTTAGGGTTCCTATCAAAAGAAACTGAGTAGGGATAAAAAAAAGTATACCTTCCGTTATAACTGTTGTAAAATGAGATTAAAAAAAATGTCAACTTTTTTCGTTTCGGATTTTCTCACATATTATTTAAGTGCGATCGAATGCAACGGAACCTAAAGGCGTGACAACATTCGTAGGTTGTTCAGGTATGAAAAAAATTCACCAAAGAACATAGTTAGTTTTATATTCTTTTTAGTTGTGATGCTAAATATTAAATTTAAAATATGATACTTATTGCAATTGAAAAAATTGTTTTCATAAATTGATCTTAAATTCTTGTACTTAACGAGGGTGTTAATTTTGATAGGAGTATCGAACGCCTTCAAAAAGTAATGGGTCGCATTGTAACATATTGAATTCATATTTGTGGATATTTCGAAATTTATTACATTTCAGCCTTTATTTATGAGGTTGCGAACTTGATCGTAATCAAAAAAACAAACAAAAAAACTTGTTTGCTTTCTTACATGTGCGAGTTAACCCACTTCCAAGAACGTTTTTGTGAATTTATGGTTTGCGGATCGCGGCTCACCACACTTATAAAATTAATGGGTCATTGTGATTTTGTGCTATTTTTTCAGGTTGTTATTTGTTTTTTACACTGTTTATACAATTGTGAAAATCCAGTTCAATTGACATCAAATGGATTTTAAGCTAAAGGGAAAACCTGTCAAAGAACTACGCCATATTTATAGTACAATTTTCAGATATTTCCGGTAATATCATTGTAATAATATTACAATTTATAGCAATAATAATATACTATGTTAAATTGGAAAAAAAATGTGATTGCTTGTGATGTTGATTTTCTTCACAAATGATTAATATGGCGATATACTATTTAATCAGGAAGTCCGTGGTCAAGTAATTATTTTCTCTCAATACCTCAGAAACGACATTGTGGCACGCATCATGATAATGAAATTAAAAGTAATAAACCGGGGCTGGGAATAGTGCTAGTAAGACTTGTAATTAACCACTAGGAGGCAACTTTTATGAAGGAGTTTAAAACTGAAATACCGAACTGAATTGACCTGAGTGAATTCCAAATTTGGAACATCGTTTTTTTTCTTCTAGTTTAGGAGAGAGGTGCTATACGTTTCCGTTGCTCTATTTTGTTCGTCTGTGTCATGTAAATATTTCTAATTTCCATAAACCAAAGAATGCGGACAAAACACAGGCAGTGCGAGCTGTGAGCTGTCGATGGTCCAGCTATGACGGTGAGGATGATTTGCTTATAAGTTTTTAATTCTAAATATATTATTTCTTTTTATGGCATGGAATAGTTATTTTAATAGCTAAGAGCTATTATTAACCACATTTAAATTTTTTTTCAATAACTATTTGAAATTTCCCTTTGCTTTTGTGTATTTAAATCCAGTTCTCTTAAATTTGATACAATTCTTAGTTGTCTTTATGTTTTGGTATCAAACACTAAATATAATATAATCTACCATCAGTGCTGAATATTTTATTGCAAAAAGAGTAAAGTACTGCAATATTAAGGATTTAATTAGTAACTTTGAATTTACTATTTATTTTCCCACGATCTGCAAACAACCAGTTCGAAGTAATTAAAATTGATTAATAAGTGAATAATAATTAATTCATTTTTATGTGATAATTAATATTTGCCCTGTGTCATTGCCGTAAAGAAGAATTTCTATGCTAAGCAATGGCTTCACAGAAACTGCGGAAACGTTCAAAAGTGACAGTTGGTCTAATTGTGATTCTTCAAAAGCCCGACCAGCATTGCAAGTTTCTAATCAGAACGTCAAGAACAATAAATGTATAATTTACTCATTGTGATTGCATGTGTGCGGAAACACAGTGGTTGGAAATATGCTTGATTTCATGCGAAAATTCAGTTGAAGACTTCGTTTTGAAAGCTAGTAGTTATTTGTCGGGAAGAGTTGACGCCATATTTCCTTCTTATGAATAACCATGAATATGTGAAGAATTTTTATAAATTCTGTCGATGTCATTAATGTGTTAAGTGCTAACGCGTTGAAAGCTTTTAGAACAGTAATCGCCTAGCGTAAGATAGAAAAAATAGGAGAATGGAAATAATCTGTGCATAGTTTTAATATAATTAATGTGCATTCCAATGTAATTTGAATAACATTACTTAAAAGAATTTTCACGTTATTTAATTTTTTTTTAAGTTATAAAACCTATATTGCCTGACAAAATCAAGTAAATTTCGAAAATTGAAGGATATGAAAATCAGAAAAAATGCACTATTATTCTCAACTTGATTTTTGGGAATCACGACTTATTTGTATTTTTTTTGCTTATTCTGAAAGTTGGTGTTTGAATTAAATAATAATCAGTAAGTTACTCCAGTAGCACGAAGGTTTTGTAGCACATCCGTAGATAATGGATAAATAAAATAAGCAAGGCTGGCTTATGAGTTTGTAACTACTTACGTTTGAATCAGCTGATTGCGTTGATTAATTGTCGATTAAGATTCCAAGTTGGTGATAGTGAAGAAGTTGCTGACTACTGCTAGATGCGCTGCGAAGCATACGATGGCACCATGCGAACCCCGGCTGTCCCTGTGTGCGGTCGCCGCGGCTCTTGGCCATCTATATAGCTAGCGTCCTGGCGTTGCCATGGTAGCACCCCCTCCACTGCCCGCTCCAGCTCTGGAATTTTGCCCATCACCAGCCGGAGTAGACCCTTTTCCTGACGGGAATCCGTGGCCCTAAGGGGAAATGGAGAGCCATAATAGTAAAAACAAAAAAAATCCGTTTCAAAGGATAAATTTTACAATTTTTTATCTTTTTTCAGAATTTAAAAAAAATTTCAGATTTACAGATATAACGTATTGAATTAAATAGTATTTTCATTCACTATATCCTAAGTGAATGAACCTAAGTTTACATTTACTTTAGCCCCAGCCAGCACACTGCATATTTTTAATCATGACGACGAGAACTGATACCCTACTCAATATGATATAAAAATACTGATTTTTTCATAACTAATTAATTCATTAATGACCTCTTATTATTTTTCATGGGGATGGTCTCATAAATAGCAACATGAAAGCATTGAATGAAACTCCCATGCAAAATATCACGCTTTTAAAAACACTGGTTAATTTAAACTTGATTTGAACACGGCGATAAAGATGGTCTTAATGACTTTTTGTAATTATGGTTTTGAAAACTAAAACGAATAACTACATATATTTAATTAGAGCTTTGAGACCTTTAATTGATATCCTACACACAGTTTTGTATTTTTGGTTTTTGTAATATGAACTAGTTGATTAATTATTTACAGTTGACACTCATTGGTATATTCAGGGCTAACAATAAACTCACCTTATAGTAAGTAAATTCTAATCCTGAAGTTGTTGGAGTGAGTAACTTATTCTTCTAATCCGATGATTCATTTGCCCCATCAATCATTGGCATAATCACTAACAGACTACCACCGATATTCAACACTTCTCACTACCCACCAATTTTGTTTAAGGCCTTCAACAGGCAACAGGGTTGTTGATCATAAATCCTAAGCCGTTGAAAGTTAATATTATTGTATGGGTGGCTTTAAGGGCGTAGGACAAGCTTCACACCGGGTAGAGGCCCCGGCTTCACATCAAAATATTCCCATCCTTTATCATTCATCAAAGTATACGAAATACCAGCGAAACTTATACGAACTTCCCAATCCGCTAGCACAATCATTAGCTCTCTACGACCGCCCTGACGATTAAATCAGCATTTCTTTCGAGATCTTGTAAATTTAAATGAAGGCTGGAGAAAGATCAGCTTCTCCGTATTGCTCTCAGCGTCTGTGGTTCTCATGCTCTTTCTCGACCTTCGCTGCCTCTTTCCGAATAAATGACAAAAGGGATTGAGTCGTCACTCAATGGCTAATCTCTGTTTCTCAGCAGTATGGACAGTACGGGAGTTAGAGAAGAGAGGTTGGATGGTCTCTGGGCAATGAGTATTTGTATACGCTTCATGCAATAATTTAGGAATACATATTTGTAAATAGGGTATAAATGTACTATTACCTTCAGCTATAGTAATATCTTTCACTAAGATTTACTAAAAGGGGAGAATTTTTATATAAATTATTTAAATAAACAATCACATATCTGAACAATATAAATAAGTAAGTTCATGATTGCTATATTCTCCGAATGATTGAGGGAATTTTAGGCTAGAAAAAGTGGCACTCAGTACTTTGCTTACTAAAAATAAGTATCAGTAGGAGTTCATCGATTGAATTGACAATACGAAGAATGCACCGTGGTCTCATCAATTAGTTTATGAAAATTTAAGTGAAAGACATTTGTGAACAATGAAAACGCTAGGACTATCGCAAAATATATTCTTCCACTCCCTGAATTCCTAAGGGAAAAGACCGCATAAATGCATAAGTGATCTGGTCGCTTCTCAGGTGGAACATACAAGCTTGGCAATTATCGAAGTGTTTGAGGACTAATTTAAAACTGCACTCTTTACCTTTAAGCAAGAAGTATTCTCAATTAGGATTTCAAAATCACATTACCTAAATCTATAAGTAAATTTAAAGTAAAGAAGTGTTAGAGAGTTCGTAGAATTAGCATATAAAATCTGAATAGTTTATTTAACATTGGAGCTCTGAAACTCTCTTACAAATATCATTAAAAACCAAATCTTGCAGGGTTAAACTGCACAAAAAAACCTTGAAATATGTATCTAAAAACCTAAAAATACTCTAAGCCTGGTGTTTAAAGAATGTACGAGTTCTTGACTCCAGTTTTCCAGTTCCTTAATAATGTTAGTTTCATCCAAAATCTTACGTGTTGCTTAAGTAACGGGACTAAATCTTCAAAATGTTAAAGCTAACTCACAGATTTATGTTAAAGAATTTTCTACTATTCAAATAATTAATTTGGAATCAGTGAAACGGGTTTCTAACAAACTAGATTGTTCCAACCAGCTAGATTGTAAGTAGTTGATAAATATGGATTTATAAAATAGTCCCATGGCTTTTGTAGCGGATACAACATACATTCATCGATATAATTGCATTATTTTTTAACTATATATTTTCATTACTCGTATATGAAGGCCGGAAGGGTTGGTAATAATTTCTTTATTAGGCGCTCACGGGTTTTTTTTCTTACATAAAAAAAATCCATAGATTTCGAAATGATCTATGTACGGTATCTGGTAATTCCGAAACGCACCGGCTGCGTTCTAGCTTTAGAATTGTCGACCATTTTTACTCGAAACATGTATTGGTATTGAAAATTAGACATGGTGATTCCCTAAGAGGGAGGAGAGGTCTTATCGTGCAAGTACACCATCTGCTCGAAAGATTAGTTCGCCATACGGTGTAATACATCTTATTATCCCGTAATGAATATTCCGTCCTCTATTGCTTTTGGATTTGTTGCATCCATTAGCAATTTATAATAGTGTTGTTTTTTTTTGGTTTAATGTTATACTACTTAATTTACTACTTTTCTTTAGTTTAATATATAGCTGTTTTTTTAAGACTTCGTATATTTCAACAGATGACGTGAAAGTCGGGTTAATCCATCGAGAACAAACAGATTTTTTTTTATTCTTAAATATATAATGAACTGTGAAACATATCACAGCCAATAAATGTAAGACAAATTGTATGCGCGCCCTAATGTTGTATTGCTTCCTACAAAGTTATAATGGAAGATTTCGTAGGTTTTATTGTTTAGTAGATTTTCAGTTAACTTCTCCCTTGCCATCGTAAGGGTGATAAAGAGTAAATGAGGTGGAAATGGGGAATGTGTGGTTTGTGATGAAAGATAATTCATTTATTCTAATGCGGTCGTACACGTAAAGAATTTTGAATTAAGCATTATTTCTTACAAACGTAAAAGTGGTGCACTTATTAGTCTCATAGATTTAGATTGAAAAAAAAAAATACGATTGCCTTGATGTTCGGCATGATCGGCTCAAGCCATTAAACTTAAGATTTTATCGAATTAATTTATGCACGAAGTTCTCACATAGTTTGATTTTTTAGTTGGCCCCGCCAGGACCTTCATTGCGTAAGATGTGGACGGTTTGACAAGCTTTGGTATGGACCATTTTCAAATAATAGGCAATTTTGGTGTCCTAGAAATATAAAAACATAAAAATGCCTTCTGGTGAATTTAAGTTTTTTTTATTTTTTTAAACTCTGTTTCCTAGTAGGAAAATGAAAAATCGTACTTTCAGGCAATATTTTATAACTACCGTGACAAGCATATGTAACCCTGAGTTAGTACTTTGGTACATATGTTGCTTCAAAAGTGCCTCTGGTTGGTTTTGAAAAACAAAAACTATGACAATGTATAAAAAAGCATGAAACATTATTGTACAAAAAGCAATAATGGTAAATTGCAGGTGAATGGTTGAATAATGTCCCTTAAAAATTACCGTGCCGTATATTGAGCTAGTGGTTATGGAGATGTAGGGACATTTCGGGATGTGAAGTTTTGCTAAGATTACGGCAACACTGGAAACCAAGATGGGTCTTAATCAACAGGTGTTCTAGTGACTTGTCTATTGGGCTCCATAAGTGCCATCGTAAGTTTTCTCGTAGGTTTGTAACTCATATGTAAGTTAATAAAATAATTAGATTAGGTTTCTTTACGAGTATGTTCCATTTTTTCCATTCCAAAGACCTTCTAAGAGCTAATTTAATTTAATTACCTTTCGTAAAAAAATAACTTGTGATTGTAAATGCAGCTTCGATGCCGAAAATCGTGAAAACTACCGTGGTTTTGCCAATGACACGGTATTACAATTATATCCACGGGAGTTACACCGACCAGGGGGAAAAAAAATATGTGCTCGACCTCCCGTCCACGGTAGTAGGACGCTAAGCCTGATTATAAATAGGCATTACTTTACTTAATATTAATTCCAGCTTAAAATAAATTATATTTTTTTGGCAGATTCTACCCAGTTTAAATTTATTTAGAAGCTTTTATATTATGCTAACTTACTTTACATTATATCTTTAAATCTATGTACTTCCATTACTGGCAGTATTTTTAAGACTTCCTAAGAAAATTGGAAACTGAAGTGTGTGGTGTAACCACCGTGGAGGACAGTATAATTTCCATGGCCATGATAGTTTAAGAAATCGCCTTAAAAATTCAAACAACTGATTCCGAGTTTGTGCTTTTTTTCATAGATATCTAGAATAGATCTATGTACATGTTAGTACATAGAATATTTTTCTATTTTTTTAGCGTCTAGTTAAGTTTTTGAAAAATTAGCCGTGTGAAATTGCCTGTTATTTGAGAATGACTCGCATGTCCTTTATCTGTGTATACACATTGGCTCAATAATATTGGTGAACCCTTCACGTCTTACTGCCATATTCAGACATTGACAGACAAAGTCCTAATGTACTATTTGTTATATTAGCATAACTCTTATGGAAATATGATGAAACATCAACCTAAGCCAATACCCAATGAATAATTCAAATCATTTTCATGACTTATTGTGAACTCACTGTCTTGATTTTTTGGGGGTACAAATAAGCCTTATTGATTGCTATATAAATTTTAACATGGCAATAGTTTTATAATCAACGGATATTTTGTAATTTTGTAAATAAGTGCTCGAACAGATCAAGCCCGGCGATAGAGTCGTTTTTGGATGTGCTTTACCAGCTAGACCCTTATTATTTACAAATCTTATGTATTAAGCTGTTCTAGTTTTTGTCAATAGTTAGGTATGCCGTATAAAGAGACTGGGAAAAGGGGTATAAACTACAGTGGTGTGTTCTTCCTTCGTATGGAGTATAGACATTTTGAGGAATTAATGTTAGTCATCCCATGCGTACACCAGGGTTTGTTCAATGAAGTACTTTTAAAGTATCAGAGAAGCACAGTTTTAACGCCATCCTTGTTGAACCTCTGTCAATGAAGTATGAACAGTGTCACCTGTATAAGCCGAGGTAATCATGTTTCTAGATGTTGCTAACCGATTCAAATTTCCGATATTGTTTGAGTAACTTAATGTTCAATACATTGAAAATCACTTCGGTAAACTCGGACCTGCAATTCAAATAATACTTCGACCTTGGCATTCTTGATTGATCTTCTGATCGCGATCTATCGTAAATCGTTAATTGAAGATTTCTAATTGTTGAGATAAACACATGTTAAGTACTCTCTATTAAATAAATATTTCTTGTTTATTGCCGTATACAGATGGTGCAATGGTCAGAAGAATGCCTGGTACATAACCTTGTGGTAGGCCGGGGAAGGTGATTATTACAGCTGATGAGCTATTGTTCGGCATGACAAAGAATGGTCTGTTTGTAAGGGATCAATGAATTAGTAGCATCAATTATTCGACAATATTGATTTTCATCAATTTATCCAGTGAAAACTGCTGAAAAGAAACTAATACGTGACTATATCGATACCTGCGAGGGTTAATAGACTAGTCATTCAAAAAAGCGATTGCTTTTTTTTTAAAGTTTAGACTTCAATATAAAACCTATTTTTGGGCACAGAAAATGTATGAAATGGGACAGCAAGGAAACCGCACTTCAAAGGGTGGTAAAATACTTACTACGACAAAATGTTTGCAT
Source organism: Acanthosoma haemorrhoidale (assembly GCA_930367205.1). Lineage (NCBI taxonomy): Eukaryota > Metazoa > Arthropoda > Insecta > Hemiptera > Acanthosomatidae > Acanthosoma > Acanthosoma haemorrhoidale. Next base: position 120,743,121 of record OV884011.1, on the reverse strand, counting down.
GAATGGGATAGTGAGTGAATGGACAGCAAAGGCCAAAGGAAGTGAACTTCATGACTATGAACAGTGCCACCTGTATAAGCCGAGGTAATCATGTTTATAGATGACTATGTTTAAGACATAGCCTCAAAAACTTCACCTAAATTATCTATCATAGGCACTGACTGCCAACCAAAACCCTACACCGATATGCACTACTTTACAAATTGTCGCTTTAGACAAATAACTGAATAAACTTACACCTTTTATACAGGTATGAAAACTCTGGAATAACCAATAAATAAAACTATAATTATAAATGGACAATGGCATATAATTAAACTTAAATGACTCAACAAATATTGAACTGAGTTAAAACACACTCATGTGACTTACACTAAACAATTGGCAACTCATTAACTCACCTAGCAAAGTTGGAAGTAGACTTTACTCGCATAACAAGACCGAGACATTGTCAATAAATCTTCCTTAAAATTGTTTATTTTATCTATAAATAGAAAAAAAATAGTTTCAAAATTTCAATTAGAAAAAAATTTCTATGCAAAAAGAAATCAAGAGGGAGGAAGATTTTAGAAGAAGACTCTGAAGTCTTTTGTTTTTTTGACAAATTTGGTTTTTCACATAGTGTAGTTTTAAAGAAAAATTATTTTTATATTAATAATAAGCCTACATATACAAACAGGCGAATTATTACTTAAAATTTTTCTACTGAACTGTTTTTTTGGTTTACTGGTCAGCTACCAGACACTAAAATTGTGGCTGGTTTACTGAGCTGTTTTTTTTTAGTTTAAACTATACTCGACATAACTTTGAAAAGGAGCGACTGGTAATGATGAATTTAACAACTTTCTGTCTCTATTGTTCTGAATTACAAGAAAAAATGACTCACTATTCAAGAGAAATTGGGTCCCACCTTAAAAATCAATCATAAAGAATACATGCATTCTACTTGACTAAATTGTTTGGTTCATGACTTAACGCAGGCAGAGCCTTCTGAGCCTGATCATCTCCAGGCTGTACTTCAGTCTTACCTCTTTAAGGTCTTCGACCGAAGGAAAGGGAAAAATAGAAAAACGTTCCATTGTTCTCATGCGGCGGTGACTCTTTGAGGCAGCCTGACCTCTTTAAAACTTGGCCGAGACCGGCTCCAACTAGGCCGACCTCGCACAACCCCACATGTGCCTTAAGGGTCATTTATTTTTTAATGTTCTTATAATTCTTATTGAAATCTAGGATTTTTGAATGGGGCCATGGTTTATTTACAAAGCATTAATAGAATGCATATATTACGCCTAATTATGGCTAAGCTAAGTTTATTTATTATACCCCAAAGAAGCATATGTAGAGAGATACCCTAACATTAATATGATTTCTGTCATATTTAAAATGAAATACCAATCAAACAGGACAAAATGATAAATAGATTTGGAAAAAGCGTTTGACGTTCTGTGGTCTCTGGGCTATTGTTATACTCTGTGAACATTATTTTTTCAAAGAAAGCTTGAATGTTCTTCAAAAATATGTTTATTACTGATATTAACTCAGCAGTCAACGCTTCGCCTATTCAGGGATCCACAGAACTAAAATTCAAACCAAAACATGCAAAACAATTATTTACCAAGTCACTTTAAATAATAAAATTGGCAACAGCCCAAGGAATAAAAGGACCTTACCTGGGAATGCTAAAACCTTTAAATTCATATTAATTCATTGTTATTATTAATTCATACCGAATTGGTAAACCTTTTTGATAATATAAACAAGATCTTAATTTGAAAAATTTCAATTTACTTGTAAAATATTATTGATTCAGATATAAGAATTTATTTATAGAAAAAGGAAATTAAAATGGTAAATAAATATTGCACTAAATTTTACTCTGTTAATACGAAAACCATTTAAAAACCAAAGGTGTATGAAAAACCTCTTTAACATGGAAACAAATGTACAAAAATGAATACACATGTGCTTCTTTTTGGGGTTGCTCTTAATAATATTATTTCGTACGAATCGAGTTAGTAAAAGAAGTAATATAAACGCGAAATAAACAATCAAAATTTTCCATTTCTTTAATTAGGTAGATTGATTTTTCATGTAAAATGTGATATCGGATTTTTTTTCAATTTTATGATGTAGTACTTTATATTTGATGTTTTAGGGTACCTCAAACATCAAATATAAGTTTGTGTTAAGCCACAAAACATCCACCGTGCTATCACCGAGGTTTTCCAGGCACAGAGATACATATTGTTATTAAACCAATAAAAAATATATTGACAGAGACTGGATTTGAATGCAGGACCTTCATTGTTCACCGGTAAGGCACCCTTTCATCTGAGCTGTCCCCTAGCCTAATAAATTTCAAGCCTCTTTCATATAACCTTAGAAAAATCAGAGGTCAGGCCCACAATCTGTCTAAAGGAGATTACAATGTAGTCTATTTAAAGCATTAAGAATAGTATCATTAACGTCATAAGAATCATAATGACTGGCTAGTTGTGTTATTTAACACCTCTCATTTTATAGTTATTTACCAACTAAAAATATTTCATACGTGATTGAAAATACTGTCAGAAGACTACACAGCTGCTAATTTAAACCTAGTCTTATTGTCTTACTTCGACGTTTCAGAGGTGTTCGGTCTCAGTCCTTGTTTGATATGCTTTTCAAATCCTAGTTCTTAAATCCTGACAAACAGTCCCACGTCCCGTTGTCTGTTATTTTTTATAGTAAGTATTTTTTCTAATTTTAAAATATTTGTTCACTTAAATACTTGCCTTCACAAGCGTTATTCTTTGACTGAAAATTAAAAACCTAAGTGATTACATATCACAAGAAGTAATTATTAACACGGTACATATTCATCATTAGCCACGAATTGTTATGGTCAGATGAGAGGAAGAATGGATTTTATCAACTACTTTTGACTCACCTCTCCTTAAACCATGAAGAAAAAACACTTTTTGTTTATTTATATACCTATAATTATATATAGGTACTTTATTTATGCATCGTGGCTGCCATTGAACTCAGCGTATCATCTGGCAATGCCATGGAGGGCTTTCCTCTGAGTCACCCTCTACGTCTTCTTGAGCGAGAAATGTTATCCGATAGGCTTGTTTTGACTTTCAGATCCTCATGTCTTTGAACCTCAAGAATCTCAGTTATCTTCGCTGATGGTTCCCAGAAGACGGACCAACCTTCCGCTTATGTAAGTCAGTGGCACCCTGAGTTTACCTTGTTCCATTGACTCTTGTCTCCATTTGTGTCAATGAAATATTCAGCTGATTTCATAACCCTACCCTCTAGTCACACAAATATTTATGCTTTTCACCTTATTTTCATGGAATGTTTTTTAGTCCGTGGAAGGCCAATGTGCCAGTTAGGATGTACTATTTCATGATACATCTTATACTAGTAAAGTGATCTAGCCTGTATCACACAAATTCAAACAAGCAAAGAGTGAGGCCCTCTTTTAAGAGACTAGTCGAGCCCTGGCAGAATAATTTGATGTAATAAGTATGATGGTATCGACAGTGATGGCATCGATTCAAATTATCAATGCATACTCAAATAAGTGATATCACTGAATAGAATTAACAACCATAAATTAACGATACTTAATGTTTTACATCGCTTAATGTTCTAATGTACTTACTTTATAGGTATATTTCTTGTTGTAGAAATAAATAATAATAAGAGATATTGGGTTATTCTCAAATTGTTTGTCTCTTTGGTACGAGGAAATGGGGATAGTTGAAAATTTCATCTTTTTTATTTGATATAATTTTCAAATCATAGTATTTAAATCCTGACAAACAGTCCCATTGTCTGTTATTTTTTATAGTAAGTATTTCTTCTAATTTTAAAATATCTGTTCACTTCAATACTAGCCATCACAAGTATGACTTTAGAAAGTTGAAGATGGGGGTTTGCATTTTGAAACTTTCCAGCTCATAATCCGTAAGCTTCTTTGGTGCCACTAAGTGAATAAAAAGGAATTATAATGGGGAAAATTCTAGTGGTTAAAAAGTAAATTATAGTCACTTTAAAAAAATTTCCAGTATACTCGGAGGTAACACCAGTGATGGTGTAAAGGGTAATCGATAAGAAAACATCACCTTAAATACAATACAATAATATTATAAATATTTGTCAATTGGTCAAATATCCATAATCAATTGCATATGCAACAATATTCCGGTACTATAGCTTAGTATCAAAAGAACTTGCATCCGATGTATAGTTTCGGTACGCATCTATTGAATCAACCTCTGTGATCGGAGATTCGAACGAGCAGAATTACGATTTTGGTTTTAGCTTGTAAGTCCATATAATTATTTCTAACGTTGCGGTGAAAGGAGAATTGAAACGTTGATGTTCTAAACCATGCCGGTGTTACTAATAGTAATCAAACAAGCTTGTATGTAGTAGTTTTACTTCCTCGAAGAAATATGACCTACCGGTGTTGTAAGTGCTGCAGTAAAATGGCCAGGTGTAGCTGCGAGTGCAGCCATTAAAGTCTGATCAGGCCTACAAGTTTGTTCACTAGAGCTGCCCTTCTGAAGTCATTCAGTCATCGTCTCGAATGTCACATCCTCTCAGCAATGAGGCAGTTAGCTGTACTGTTTATTACTTAGTTCTGACGAAACGATTTTCAGAATATTTCTCAGATAAATATACAGTATTAAACAATTGTGCGGTTCTGTTTTCCTGGTTAAAAGTATTTCTATACGAACGTATCCGATAGACTATGCCATCGTTCTCAAGGGTTCGAGCACTCGGCTATAGCTACCATCAGCTCCGAACCCTCGAGAATGAAGGCATATTCCATCGGAAACGTTTGGAATCAATAAAGCTGAGGAGAGACGGAAGGAGTTATTGTCAACTTCTCTATGGGGTTGAAACGTCATATAAGTGAATATTAAGTGGCCAATACCCTCCCCTGTATGTTTTTTATTATGCTACAATAAGTGAGAGCTATATGATCCTGCTGGACTCTTAACCGAGATTTCGAGCTATAAATAAAAAAAATCAATTTAATTCAACAACAGGTTCATTAGTCGATAAAACGCCGAGTCATTGATATGCTAGAAAATTTTAATTATTTCATAACGGTGAGAGCTAGTGAAAGCTGTTTGTGTTTTTTATAGCCAATATAAACACTAACAAATTATAACTGATCTACTCTGATTCAGGATGCAGGGACCGATAGAGAGCGCAGTCTGCCCACGCATGGAGACAGGCTAACTAGCCAGTGTATAGAATTCCGTTAGTCTCAGTGACAGCTTGTTTATCAACAGGCCAGCGGCGGTAGGAGGCCAAATGGAGTATTGAAACATGTGGTTGATAATGCAATAATTAGTTTTAACGGTTTCTTACATCCACTTTTTTTTTCTTTTTAGGATAACTGCCAACTCCTTTACTTTGTATTATCCCTCAATTCCCCGATATTTAACAAAACATTATTTCGCTGTAACAGAAGTTTTATGAATGATTCCTTCTAAAACTGTTTGGGGTCGCAAAATTGATTTTTTTAAATTACTTAAAATATCAAATGAGTATCATTGACACCATTCCAACGAGTTATTTTTAGAAACTACGGGGGACTATGAGTTTTTTGAGTATTTTTTAAAGGTTTAAATTTTTGTTAAAAGGGAAGTAATGAACAGGATGGTGTATTTAGTGAGTTTCACGTAAGAAGTAAAGGATATAGTGTAATTTGTGGGTAAATAAATGTCAAAGGAATCCATATGATAAATAATTACAATAAAGAAAAAAATGTATTGACTTGTATACAACCACGAATGAACAATTGAAACACGAGTAAACAAGTGAAAACAATTTAATTACTAGTAAAGATCCTGGATATTATCCGGGTTGCAAGTGGCTCATCATTAGATTAATAACTGGTTGTTGGTGTTTTATGGTTTTATTGATTGAGGAGATAATTTGTATTGTCTATACCTACTTCTAATAATTACCTAACTATTAATCATATTCGAAGAACATTTATTGTTTCGTATGAATGAAAATTAATTTCAAGTCGGGAGAAATTTTCTGCAGAGCGCAAAGGAAAAATCTATACATTGAATTACCTTCTTTACTATAAATTTTCAGCTTTCTGTAGTCAATTTTCTGAAGCTGTTTATAATTTAGTGCTATAATTTTTTCCCATGGTAACACGTAAGACGGTAATTGAAATATAGATCATAAAGGAAAGGGAAAATAATAAAGTTTTGGGACACGAAAATAAAAATCAAATATTTAAATAATGCATACAGTTTAGGCAGATTTCATAATGTTTTTTTAAACAATATTTAGGACATACATTTTTTTGATTGATTGATAAGGGGGGATGTTATGTGACTGATTTGGTTCAACAAGTAAAATAGTAGTTTTGAACTAAATTACTCTGAAAATATCTAATTTGTATTTAATAAACATTTAGGAGGTCTCATACACGTAATTTATGTGGTAATTTTTACTCACTTTCAAGGTTATTTGTATGTGTATATTAGAAAAAAATTCAATTTAGTCCATAATTAATATTAAAAAAAAATGAAGCATTAGGCAAATATGTGATGCTACACAGCCTTAGATTAGATTAGGGTCTTCATTTTTTAAATTAACTATCATACAAAGATGAAACTAAGTTTCATAAGAAACGGACTCACTTATCATTCTATCATAATTATCCGATATGATAATTAAATAGTTATCATTTTCCTTTGCTGCTTAGGGACGGTGTCCATGCCCTCAGACAGTTATGAAACCATCGTTTAAATTTTTATCTTTGCTATTTTTGTTATCAGTTCAGAAAGTGTTCTCACTTTCCCGGCAGAGGTCGGGAGGAGGATAGGACCAGAAAAACAGGTCCGGACAGGCACAACTTGTTTACGAAATTCTAACTGTTCCTTTTTAACTAGTTCAATAGCAGGCATATAGCGGAATTCCCCGCTATGTTTAGTTTTAAAGAATCTTTTATTCGAATAGTTTCTTAACTTTCATTAATTTATGCGTAATATTCGACGTTTCGAACAATTATGACAAACAACTTAGAAGCCGCTTTGGAAAGTTTGGTAAATAACTTATACATACACGTTTGTAACATATACCATACATATTCTGAGAAACACCTTATTGTTAAAATAAGGAAAATCATATATAAGCCATGGTTGTGTTGTAACCATGACACAGGATATACCGTTTACCTTGCGGTCAACCAACACTTTATGGGGATGCCTTGTCCCTTGGCCATTGAAAACTTATGTTTGGGTTAGTTTGTATAGGAATCGCACCGCACTTGCCTTTTATAGTCATCCGTGGCAAGGAGGACCTAACAAAAAAAATGTCTAATATGGGACGAACTGTTTTAATATCAGTTCGAATCTGTGCCCATGATTGCTAATTAGAAACGTAGTTTTACTGAAAAAAAGAGAAAAACCAAAAAGAATCCAGGAATCGTGATTTAATAGTCCGTGGCAGGTCTAGTATATCTAACCATTTCCGGTCCAGCAACTGACGATTTATCTAGCCGTGCCGCGTAGGTTTCCTCCTATCGGTGATGGTTTTGTAAATTATTCATGAATTCCCAGCAACGGGCTTATCTTCAGATATCGATTGAAATATGTGGAGTAGCTCATGTAAAATTACATGGGATCAGTATCCTTTTGTACCAAGTCCGAAGCGACGCTTGCACTTTATAATATGATATCCTAATGGATATATTGGTACCACGTACGGTTCGATAAATTTCTGCAAGAGGGCGTCGAGTAAGTAGTACAGCATGTACCCTAAATAAGAAGGTTCTATGATGTCTTCTATGCATTTCGGTTTTTTTCAAAAGAAGAAAACCACTTTTTCTATCCTGTTTTGGACTGTTTGTTTGTTAGTAGGTTCAATTTAGAGCTGTGGAATTTCCCCAAGGAGGACCAATTCGTTATTACAACATCAAAATAATTAAAATCGTGTTCAAAACATTAGCTAAGCCCGAATCAGAATCATGTACCAAATATGGTAACATTAAAATACTAAATACATTTCTAAGCGCCACACTCGCACAGCTACACACAAAATAATAAGTTAATTAGTTAGTAATATACATTTTTTTTCCTATCATATTAAATAGGTTAAGAAATAAAATTTTCGGTGTCTAAGATTTTAAGGCGAGTTTAAAAATCAGTATATAATCGAGTTTTTAAATTATAGCATTAGTAACGTCACTTGTAGGTAGTAACGAGGTACTGGGAGGATTTGCACTTTTAAATTTGTATGAAAAAAAGGTAAACATTGGTGTTTGGTACTGATGTTTCAATGTTAGGTGGTTTACGTAGTACACTATAATCACTATATATCACTATCGTGTAAACACTGTCCATAACCAGTGCCTGACATGTGGGACTGGAGCTTCTTCTCAGCTCTGGCCCCTGTACTATCTCGGGCTCGCACTGGTGGGCACTCAATAATGTGTTGAAATATACAAATAATGTATTGTTTCATAGTTTTTAAATTTGGTTTTTAATTTTAATTATTTATTAAATATGTGTTGTATTTCTGAATTTTAAGAATTTTTAATTCCATTTGTGCTAATTGTAGTAGAATAGGACAATTTCAAAATAAGAACAATTCAGCACTGTTAGTGGAATGTAATTTATATTTTACTTAACGGCTATTGTGCAATAATAGTAATCAGATCGTCTCCGTATGCGCAGGCGAAACTTTTTATCATTTGAATTTTTATGTAAGTAGTCTAATTCATATAAATGTTAGGTGAGGACGGGTTCCTGCAAACATCAGGAATCATGAAATGAAATTGTTGTGAAGGTACCAGGAACTTGGGTTTCTGGTGGGCTCAAGGCCATTAGAGGTATAGTATAGGCCAGGTTAGTACAGACCTTCCATAGCCAGTGTATAGTACACTCTATAGCTCTAGAACTTCTTCTTAAGGTATATTTATTCTATAGGCAACAGTAAATATGATTAGTTTTATGCATGAAGTATCCCTCTTGAAGCTGAACGCTGCCTAGCATTGCTTCATAGACCTCTGTCAGACATCATCAGCCATTTCGAACGGTGCATGAAACATCCTTCTAGAAAATGATGCTTCCACTCTCGGCTTCCTGGTAGCTTCTTTGTTGTCTTCCTTTGGTTTCGCACTACGGAAGCTTAACTTCTTAGGTGTGAACCTATGACTAGTTTTATTACGGAACATTTACGATATCCTGTCATTACAGCTGCGGGTAGCAATCATTGCTTCAGCGAAGAGGATAAATACCAATCATTAGGATGGGTAGCTTAAAACAGAGGGTGCATCGATTCTGTTCAGTCTGTGTGACAATGAATGTCAAATGTCAAGTCGAGGCATTGACATTAGTCCAAAATTTCTGGCTAATCGGAGTTATTCATTAATTTAATGTCATAATTAATTAATTATTTCCTAATAAAAAAGAGCAACTTATATTTCTATAATTCTGAGTCGTGAATACAAGTAAACCTCCCTACGATCAGTCCTCATGTCCTTAAAATGAGAATACATGTCCTCCTTACCAGACGTCGATGTATAAGATACGTAGTTCCTGGGTTTAATAGTATATAAAACTAAAAGCACGTTAACAAATCTCTTTTGAATAATAAAAAATAAAAATTAAAAATCGCTTAGTAAAACCAAAATGATTGTATATACAGTGGGATCAACGAGTTTTGTGGTTGACATGAAGTAAAAAAACAAACCAAAAAATAAGGACCTGTTTGCACCGATAGTGAAGACGATATGTCGGTTTAGTTTCGTGTTTTTAATCTTTGGTTGAAAAACATGCCATGGCTCCTGGTGTTCGCTACTTTAACCCAACAATTGTTTATATTTTTAGAGGTGATATATTTTGCACCGGTCAGTACATTCAACAACGGTAAGTTGGCGTTGAGGCTAAAATCCCCCCCCCCCCAAAGAAAAACAAAAAAACAAACAACGATGAGTACTAGTGGTCACATAGTGGTAGTGGGGACACAAAAAGGTAAAGATCGCGTTAGTAAAACCATCTGCTTGATTATGCCCCCGAAAGTATAGGCCGAAAATTTAAAACTGCTCTTGTGCCAATAAAATTTGAATAATCGGACCGGAATCAGAGGTAGCCCGGAGCCTGTAGGATCAGAAAAATGGAATTAACGAGGCGATAGAGAAACCATCGATGACGATTACAGAAGGAAATGGTAATTCTGTGGCGCTGATGCCTAGTCTTTGCCTCGCTTATCTCGTCGATTACAGTCTCCATGTTTTACATTGGCCATTCATTGAGGCAGCTGTCCTTCTCTGGCAATTATCATATCTTAAGCAGTAAGATTGTGAGCTCTAAGCAGGTTGTTGAGGTTTTAAATCAATTCAGAGCTGATCAGCCAAAATTATAAATTCGGGGGAGGAGGGAATTGATTTTAGACCGATCGGCACCGACAGTGCACTATTTATTTTAAGAAACAAACCAATTTAAAATAAATGAATGCTACTATATTTTAGAACGTAACTGTGGTCAAGTTGTTAACATGCTGTATTCTAACTACGGGGAACTTGTAGTGGTTTGATCCCCGGCTCACCCACGGGTTTTTTCTTTCAGAGAAGGGGGGGGGGGTCTGTGATTGCGGTTAACTCTCAGTATCGTGAGGATAAATGAGTAACTAAGCTACTTCATGAATAAAAAAAAAGTAGCGAATTCGAGTAAGTCATACCAGCCACTATGGTGAGAACCTTCGTTCGGCCGAATATATTCTGCAATATATAAAAATAACTCATAATGTGTTTTAGGTCAATTTATTGTCATACACAATGCAGTTTCCTTTGTCTTTTTCACCATCTTTTAATATGTCGTAATAATGATATGATTCTTTGGTCATAAGGATCTATCTTTCATCCAGCCATATCTTAGTATATTTTCCTATGATTTAAGTTTCAGTAAATTGGACAAAATGGTTTAAGTATTAATTAACTTTAACTCTTTTTTAATATTCTAATTATATATTATAATTACCACAAATATGTAACTGATGCCTGTATTCGCCTGTTTATCTCAATAATCAATAAATGTTTTTTTTAATGTAAAGGATAATCGTTACATGATTATACTACTATCTAATTTATTGCTTTATTTTTTTGTGTTAAAAAAAAAAAAATTACTGTATTGGTATTGTTAATGCTCGATTAATATCCTTTTAAATTTATAATAGTTAAAACTGATAATAGATAACTTAGTAAAAATTTACTATTTTTGGTAGCTTTTTTAACTATACGCCATACGTCTGTAAAGTCATAGATTTCGTTTCACCGATGTTATTAACTTATTAAGTAAAGGCCCTTCACACCAAATTTTAACATGTAAAAGTTTCAGAAGGACAATTTTTAAGTGGAGTCATAAATTTACCTCTGCGTAAAGTTTTCTTATGTGAAAAAGGAGGCTTGGTTTCAAAAACACTTAGAAGGAACTAGTTCCGTCCACTTATGCCCTGTTATTTTCTCTATCACTTTTGCAGGTGCCAGGTGGTGGACGGTAGCAGCTGATTGTTGATGCAGCGGTTAGCAACTTCTGACGGGAGGTGTACTTTTTTTTCCACATCTTGGTATATCACCTTCATCATAAGGAACACGAATATGTCCTATAAAAAAAAAAATTGTTTAGAATATATAATTAATATAATAGTAATTAAGTTACATATCTGTCTTGAGCTTTTGGGGCCAGTTAAGCATTCAAACACCAATTGTTTGAACCTTCCAGTCATAAGTCCTTTGAACTATAAGAAGTAATCCTTTCTGCGTCACTGATAAAACCCTCCATGTTGAACTTAATGTACCCACCATCCTTGAACACAATATCTCTAAAAAGTTTATGAAATTAAAAAAAATTTCAGATCACCCTTATCAAAGGAGGATAGAACACAAAAATTCTTTTATCTAATCACGCAATCAATGTATTGAAGTAGAGCCGTGCTGTAGAATCAATAAACTTTTATGATTATTTAGAATAGATTGATTTCAGCAAGCAATCAATCTTGCCTTTATAAATCCACAGTGCCTTATTAAATTACTATAATAGTATAGTACCCATATGTGTCTTTTTCCTCACTAGTTACTAATCACATTGGTAATCAACTACTTTTGTGGAACCTTGAGAAAAAGACAGTTGTTATAAATTGATTACATAACTGTGAATGCATCGGGGCATTAAACCCAATCAAACAAACAACATTAAGAAACTTATATAACAGGAGATGTATCAACGAACTTTATCAGGTTAACGGACAATTTATCAATAAGCAAGGGTAATGGAATATAAATGACAGGTTCATTTACTAACACTTAGGGGATCAGTGACTATAAGTCTGATCTGCTTATGACTGCGAGTCCAATCAGATCTCCTCACCCATGTATGTTTTTACAATGCAATATAAAAAAAATATCTATTCCGGCTCTAAGTCCTATATAAATAAAAATGACGTACAAATAACAAATTACGTCATAAAAAAAATTGTAAACCTCAAAAAAAATAAATATATATATAATGAAATAAAAGATAGTTTAACTGCATTCAGTAAATAAAGTCATAGATAAATCGATATATGGTTATGGCTGAACAAAAACATGATGAAGAAGAGAATAATTAAAAACCTTTAAATTAATTGATAAAAAGTAACATTCAAGCTACATATTTAAAAAAAAAAATGGTGCCAGCCAAACACCGGGATACATATAGTAAATTATGAAATAAAAATAGAAATGCCACATTATGAAAATATAATATCATAAATAAATTGTACCAAAACTAGCGAGCGTCTGTCTGGATGGCGAGGAGCAATCGTAAGGATGAAGCATGGTTGATTTTAGGAGGTAGAGAATTCCATAGAAGGAATAAATGATCGTTTGCTACAGTTTTGTGAGCAGGAATATAAATGTCAGAGTGACAGGATCTTGTGTTCCGGGAGATGTAGAGGGAGTATATAAACTGTAGAATATTGTGTATATATGTATAAGAAGGGTGATGAAAATTGATGGTTTTGTAAAGGTATGAAACGAAATGGATGTGCGAAGTGAGACAGGGGAGTGGCTAAGAGAGCTATCACGTTGTCAGGAATACAGTTAGGACCCGGACGAAGAGGAAGTCCTTTTGTCTAACCCACTGCGGCCACTGAGGGGAGGATGACACGCCATGGACGCAGGCGCGATTGAAAGCCCTCATCTGATCGGCAACAAAAGATGTCTGCGCGCGGAGCAAATCACACCTCTGAAGGCTCGATTACGATTGTTTGTTTACTCGTTAATTGCACGACATGATTGGAAAAGATAAAACAAACTAACAAAAAAAAAAATACTTTCCAGGAACAATTAACACGATTCTTATATTACGGAACGACAAGGAGCACTTCTCTGAGGATCTAACAAAATACTGCAGACTGGCTGGCTTCCAAGTGTACTGAAACCTAGACCATAGACATTTCATTATAAACAACACGAACATGCAATAGATCATCTTTAATAAACTAGTTGTCTTCCGAAGTTTTGCTTCATTTCTTCACTCCATCCAAGATCTGCAGTTTTAATTTTGTTTTGTTTATTTGATTATTTTTATATTATTATTTCATTTAATTTAGGGCATCCACACATTTTATGATTTTCCTTATCTTAATTAGTATAAATTTAAAGAACTTAAATTAAATAGCTGTTTGACTAATCACTTAATTTATTTATAGTAACTACACTAATTATATAATTTACAAAATATAACTTTGCATGATAATAGCTTATTTATTATTTTTCATAGTATTGTACAATATTATGTAATAGGAGAACTGGTAAGTGCATGAGAAACATTTTACCAAAGCATATTTACACTAAAATTTTTGAATGTTTCTTTAGTTAATTATTATTATACATGTGTTTAATTTAAAACAAAAATAAGATTCCACCTATGTACATATTAGGCAGCTAAATGTATTTAGGAGAAGAGTAATTTTCACTTATAAAATTCCTGGGCCTTTTCAGTTGGATGAACGATATGCAATTTTAGCATAGTTAATGGCCACTACATTTTTTAAAATTATATTAATTATTAACATTCTTAAACTATAATAATTATTTATGCTCAATGCTTCTTTATATATACTAATACAACATCTTCGTCACTTTACTACTATGATGGGTCAAAATATTTTTTTGGGAAAATCCTCCTTTATCTTTGTGCTTCAAAGGGCCCTGAGTGAATATAACAATGCTTCCCTTTATACCAACTAACTCAATTTTGTTTTAATTATTTTATTTTATCCAGAGTACTCATTAGTGACAGCAGAAGGGACATATGATGATGACGATGATTACACATATAGGACGGCGTGTTCAATTATCTTTTTATATATTTTCTTAATAGACCGATAAGGAATAGTTGGGTACAATTGACAGTACAGCTACTATGGTCGAAATCACGTGGCCCTATGCCACTTGATCCAGGCCAACGGTGTTAGCTCTACTATTTATTTACTATCATTTATAATTTGTCCTAATAAGGTTTTTTTTGTGTAAATATAAGCATTGCATCTATTCCTTGATCTTATAAAAATATGAGACAATTTCATTTAATCTTTGGCATCGATATTTTATTTACTATTTATTATTTATTATTATATATCTATTATTATTATTAATCTATTATTATATTCATTCTTTTTTTATGTATGACGTATTCATGATTTGACTGAAATACTTTTAAATAAATTCTGATTGAGCCATTAGTTTATTTTAGCTTATTATCCTATTTTTGTTACTAGTCAGACGTGAGTTAATTTATTTGAATCGCACAAGGTAAATTTTCTCAGAATACAGTTTTGTTTGTTTATTTTTTTTTCTAAATTTTTATGAGCAGTTTTCCTTAAGAATCGTTATGGGGTGGTTAATAATTCCTATTTAATTGGTAGTATATTTTGACCTCCAATTTATATCTATGGTGGTGGGTATGAAAGTGGCAAGTATAATTTTATTTTAAATTAAATAAGGCTATAATTCATGTTTAAAGTCAATAATCAGGCATTCTTAACGACTAAAATGCTTACAACGTCCCTCATTTGGCATTATTTCTATATTCAAGGTACAAATTTGAATATTTTATTTTAATTTCTATTAAACTAAGATTTATGACATCTGCTTGAATGTAGCTTGTTAATTCAGCAAAGGTTTATAAAGGTATGATTATCTTTTGTTAGATAGAATATCCTGTGTATTTTCCTATAAACCATGTATTTATACTCCAATCACAATCAATACCAAACTGTCTTGGTGTGACTTATATAATATTTCTTATTTATTTTATCTAAACATGCAAATCAGATCAATATGGTACGAGTGAACGGTGATACTAGATGAGAATCTCGTTCTGAGGAGGTACGTGGTGGTTGTCTGTGGTCAGAGTGTGTCGTAAGTGTGATTGAAGAAAGTCTGTTTATGAATGCAAGTCCTTGTAATCAATCTGCTTTAGAATATCTAGTATCTCGTCATGTATGTAAAGTATCTGTAGATTTGTAATAAATAGTAAATTATTTATAATATCAAGATTTTGCTAAACCCATTGAGGGCCGACCGTCTTTGAGGATTGTCTTTTGTAAAGTTATAACTAGTAAATTTACTGTAGCTATGCGAAAACAAAGACTGATGGTGATATAACTCCCAC
This sequence comes from Acanthosoma haemorrhoidale, assembly GCA_930367205.1. NCBI lineage: Eukaryota > Metazoa > Arthropoda > Insecta > Hemiptera > Acanthosomatidae > Acanthosoma > Acanthosoma haemorrhoidale. Next base: position 120,727,429 of record OV884011.1, on the reverse strand, counting down.
CATAGCGAATCAACCTTTGAAGGTTGTGGTGTTTATTATAGCTATTCCAACTTCTTCGAAGGCATGATTGGGTTTTATGTGTCATTTCTGAAAAAAGGAAAAGATAAGAAAGACAATTATCCTTCCTATAGATTGATTGGATTTCATTTCACCAGTATTTTTATTTTACTGTGTTTCCCTGTTTATTGATGATCTAGAGAAAATAACTTCAGTCTAGGTAATAATAATCACGAAATCCGAAATATTGTTTTAGGAAACAAACATCTGCTCCGAATGTGATTGATAGGTTTTCTATTTTTTTTTTTAAAGTTGCCAAAATGATACAACAATGAAAAAAATGAAACGTTTTTTGGGAAAGAAATACTGAAGTATTGTTTCTCAATAATTTTTAAGTTTTACGGAAATGAAGCAGTGACTTCGACGATTCGCACATTTCATGGTATTATTGGTGTGGATTCGCTGAAGGGATCCGGAGATACATGATGAAAAGTTGTGAAAATGAAAGAACTTCCAATACTTTCACTAATCTTGGTATTTGTTTTGTTGCCATCTCCTTTCGTTTATAGAAATATACATATATTGTAACATTCATGATAATTTAGAATATCATGACCAGGAACCCTCACATCTGGTAAGCATTTTCCCTTATGCTCCTAGGAGTGGGGATGAGATAAACGGGCAGTCTTAGCACAACCGTCGAAGGGAACGCAGTTAGCAAGCTCCTGAATTGGCGGTTACCATACAGGAAGAGAGGAGAAGAACCAACAGCGAAAGTAACGTTGATTGGATTACAGGAAGACCATCGATTGGGTGATATTAATATTGTTTCTTAATATGGATCCATTAAAAGAAATTGAGCTCAAATTCATGTTTGTAATTAGTAGTAATTATCCTAATTTAAAAGGAAAGGAATATTTTTTTATACTTTTGTCAGTACTCTATGTTAAATATAATTATTTGTTATAACCATTTTATTTGAATATATTTCACAATTCCTAGTTTCTCAATTTATTAATAACCACAACATTAGCCTTGAGATCGGGCGATTCAATCGGGATAAATTCCTATGTCAAAGACATAAAACAATTTTAATTAAAGATCTCATGACGGACCTGCCAAATTAGTTAAGTTAAATTGATCAAATAAAGTAAAAAGAGAAATGGTGAAAAATGAGGTAGGTCTCAATATATTCAGTTCATCATTGAAGGAAAACATTTAGTCGGTAATAATAAAAATATTATATTTTGAATAATGAAGATGTGATTGATGAGGACCACTCTTAGCGCTCTCCAGCGCCACTCATTGCCAGATGATGCTACCAAGCCCCAAAGATGGACCAAACACAACCACCTACTTCCAATGCTTCACCCTAAAAATCGACCACCTTTGCACTTCATAACAATTAAACAGTCTGTAGCTTGAGCACACAGCTTGTTGTTATATTTCCTTACTCCTAACCATGAAGCAACGATAATATTTTAGTTGTCCATGGACTTTGTTTCTTTTTGGAATGATTAGCAAGTTGCAGGATTGATTTTTTTTTTCTAAATCCTGCCTCCGTTGTGTTACTATTCAATTCTGATTGGATGTAGCTCATGTTACCCATGCTCTAGGTGTAACTTAACTCAGTGTTGTTGTTGTTTTTGTGTACTACGTAGGTGATGTTGTCTTACTTAGCGCAGAGCTCTATAACGCTAGGCTTTCTCAACAACAACAATCCCTGTTTTGTCTGACTGCTATCCAGTGTCGAATGCCGATGTTACTGTTATTGGCCGCACATCGCAACCTCGGTTTCCACTATCTGTCTTCAGACTCAGTTATTTTTTTTTGAGATCATGTCATTGCTGCCCAATGCTGCATGACCCGACTACCTCAACATGTGATGTCTAACTTTTGTTAATAAGGTCCTTTGAAATGGGAATTAATCAAGAAACTCCTTACAGTTGAAAAAATACACGAGACGATGGGAAAAGTGGATGTAGTCTTTGGGGTTATTTCAAATAAATATATTTGACACAAACTCTATATTCACAATACTAACCCGATCAAGCAAACAATATAGCGATAGAGAGAGAGAGGGAGAAAAAGAGAGAGAGAGAGAGAGAGAGAGAGAGAGAGAGAGAGAGAGAGAGAGAGAGAGAGAGAGAGAGAGAGAGAGAGAGAGAGAGAGAGAGAGAGAGAGAGAGAGAGAGTGGGTGAGAGAGAAAAGGGGGGAGTAGGGGAGGGATAGTTGGATACAAACGTACATAGTGACTAAGCAGAAGCAGCCCTAGCCCGTTAGCTAATTGACTGCGCGGACCGAGGAGCGGTGATTGACAAGCCTCGCACAGATCTACAGTTAGCCGGCTGTCAGTCCTCTAGCAGGCTGCCAATCCTCCAGATGTGGGCGCAGATAGTGACGATACTAGACCGGCGCTTATTATTATTCCGCACGCTGGCTCGATAGCAGTATTTAGGGCGCTTGAAATAGCAGTGCTCAATCGTGGCTATATTATTGGGACTGATCGTGAGCATTGGCTAATTTTAGGACTCTGATTTGTATAATTACAATGCACCAATTCATTTATTTTGGTCAATTATTGTGTCAATTTAAGGCTATCCTTTAGATCAGAGGTTGGCAAAAATTTATTACAGAGGACGAAAACACGTTTTAATTTCTACAGGCCAAGGGGCAAACTTAATATTTCAGTAGATGGTCCTACTTAAACGACAGACAAAAAAATTACTGAACGAAAAATTGCATAATGGTCAAAATAATAATAAAAAGAAGTACATTCCAGTTGTTTGAAATAAACCCTTACTTATGGGATGAATATAATAGGTATGTGGGAACTTATTTCACCAAGCTAGGTTCACAAGAGCGAGAAGTGCAAAACCTGCTGTTGTAAATAGAATAAACAAAAAATGTATGGCATACCTGGAAACAAGGAAGCAGGCAGTATGATGCAAAGGACAACATAAACAAAATTATAAATTGGCTTACATAGGTAACATTTGCAAGACTGGTCCTCGGTTCTCTAGATTCGGCTACACTAAGCGAGCAAAGGGACCCCGGCAGTCCCAAGTAATCAAAGGCCTATGAAGAATCAGGAACAAGTTGGGACCAGGCTCACAAGCAGCAGAAGCTTAATACGCAAGGACTTTGTGTAGGGTCCGTATTGGACACACTGCCTCTAACCCTCTTCTCCCTTCTATTAAACCTAAAGCCTCTGACTTGCAAAGAACGGCTCACTGTACAACATTTGCTGATACACTGTCTATTGTAAAAAGAAAAAAGGAAGACCATACCCAGTAAATTGAAAAAAAAAACCTTTAGCAAGCGTGAAGAATGTGAATTTCCTGAAGCAAACAAGAGTGTACCAACGAATTGAAACAATAGTGATACACCGATGGTAGCAGGTAGAGTTATATAACTAACAAAATGAAAACAGAGAAATAATGATATTAGAGTGTTTTTATAATATTTTTCATTTTAAAAGTTTATTTGAATTTTTAATGCTAAAATTTGTATTGTACGATCTTCAGTAAACGTATGAGTTAATGTGATTTTAATTAAGTCCATTGCACGAATCTAAAAAGAATAAGCTTTTATTATTTTATTTTTTATTCAGTTTGGTTATGCAAATGTGTAATGCATGTATATTATGTATGATTTATTTTTTCTTGAATCATCTAGGCGAGTCAAGTAGCCAAGGGGCTTGCTATTTACAGGTATATTTTTACCTATGTGGGGAAACTTGGGGGGAAATTTCAGAGTGAACTTAAATCAAGGTGGGACTTTCTTTGGAAGAGTATGCAACTGTACCTTAATAAAATGTAATATTTCTTAAATGAATTATATTATAATTACATAACAGGACATTGTATCCTCTCTTGATTGATTCGCGTCATTCAAAGAAAATAGCTATAGTAGCTATATGTTTAAATTGAATTTATATAATGGATTGCATTTACAAACAGTTAGTTAAAGAAAAATCATGGCTGATTGTGGCGACCGCTAACTGCATAAGATAAATCACCCTATACTCGTATAATTGTATATATATTGTAAATTAACTTAAACAAATGTAAATAACATTACCAAACCATAAATCATTGTAAATGTTCTCAACAATAAAGACGCAACTGCAAGCCAATTAGTTATATGAGCTGGGGCACCCGCTACCTGTAGCAGGTACTAAGCGACCCAAACTGCCAGGCCGGAGACCCTTACCCGGGTCAGGTATCAGTGAATCAAAGGTCACCAACTGTCAAAGAACAAAGGCCACCACAATACTCAACTGGCATTGGGTACAATAAAACCGAAGCTGATTGGCTACTGACGAAGCCAGCTGGGTATTCAAGACCGGAGGTTTGGGCCTGTAATTCATTCTCCAGAAGACTGGCTGACTTGATGGCTTGTGGCTGCGCTGATGTTCAAAACTTGGCCTTCTCATTTATGAAAACCACTGGATCTCTCTCTACTAACCACGCTATGTTTTAGCCCGGCGTTGTCAGACCCCACACCTTCCTAGTGGAAATTTCTGCCTTCGTCTCGCTAAATGTAGCACCTCCTTGGGAGAAACCTCTCCCTAGTGGACAACGGTTGTTGTGGCCCTGCGAATTTACCAAGCAGTGTTTCCCACGACGATCCAGTCTGCCTCTCTCCGGTTCACACTCGCCTTTGGGATCCGGACGGATTTCGCCTACCCTCAGATACTAAGTGTGAATTCGTGGTCATTCCAAGACCACACAAACTACCTACACTGCCCACCCTATACCTCTTCTCCTGAACATAGTGCATTGTCGGGGTAATACCTATCACATATGGAGTCAGATAGTAAGACCACCACGAAACGATTGTCCAGGGCATAACCTAATCAACCCTCACTTCGTCACCAGGGCTAGGGTAACTAGGCAACCCCCTCGTGACGACCCGACACTGATTTTGAAAATTATTAATTAAATTAATATAGTATAATTTTTTCTCCTTAAATTAGATAGTTTAGAAAATACAATAAAGTAAGTTCAAAAGGCTTTTTTTATATACCGTATCATAAAAATCATAGATAATAGTGCGGTAATTATAAAAAAAAATAAGAAAAAATCTAAATATAAAACAGTGGAACGATAGTGAAATTAAACTAGTTCACCTAACTATAAAAAAAAAACTGCAATACATAAATTATATCAAACTTGGCCATGATCTAAAATATACCCTTCAGGGTATTATTCCTGCATTAAGGCAAGGTACAAATTATTTAACAAAATGGTTGTGTAAACTTTCAACAATTAAAATTTAATCAATGTTCAACCTTCTTTCCTTTGCTTCTGAAGGGTGCTAATATAACATCTTAATGCTGAGGCGGACGTCCGCAATCCGTCGGAAAAATTTCTTAGGATAACCAGAAATCGAAACAAGGTCTCTATGAAAGTATTCCTTATTATTATTAGACCGATTTCTTGGTCGTATCAAATTAAATTTGAATTGTAATAGTGGTACTGGAAGAATAAAATACATTTAAACACGAATAGTTTTGTCGAGCCACTATTCTATTTGAATCTTATAGTAATAAAATCTTTTGCAGGCATTAGTTTAAACACATTATAGTGGAGAGAAGGCTAGAAGTATATAAAAATAAATCTAAGAAAAGGCACGAACCTTATAGGAAGAAGTCGACCCAGGAAGAATGTGGACGGAGCCCCACATGACTTAAGGTTGCTGCGTTGCTGAAGACCTCCGAGGGGAAAATAATTCCCTCTTAACGCAAGGAGAAATTTTTATTAGGTATTGTCTACCCACTAAGAGCTGCAATTATAATCGAAAAGTTTTACCATCTATCAGTTGAGGTAAACATGATTTTACAAATCGGCACTATCTAACCTCGTTGTTCAGTAGCTCAAGAGCTTCAATCCATTCTATCGAACAAACTTTGGCTCGAATGGCTTGAATTCCAATGTCATCCCGGAGAGCTAATTTGACCTTTTGACCCTAGCCTGAAAAAATAAGAATCCTAAGATCATCTTTGTCTGGCGGCCAATACCTATATTCTTAGTGTCTAGTTTGTTCTTTGTGTTCTGCGTTGGTGGCCGTCATGGAAATATTCAAACTTTTACAGGTCTCAAATTCAAAATAATCTTTATTGTGATCAAATTAAAAACTGCCTTATCGGGCGATAAGTAATTGCGATGGTTGTCACTTCCCTCGCATGCGAAAGAGGAATCGGAGTCTTGGGAAGTCCCCCATCAGTCGCGTCACCGTATACAAGCCAGCGGAGGCTGAACAAGAGCGCGAGAGCCACAGAAGCTCAGGACATAATTGGCCATTATCAGGACTCCCACTTTCACTTATTTATAGCAGGTCAAGAGTCCACTGCCGCCTTAGTCTCCGAGGATGATTAAAGGAATGTGTGGAGTGGTGTAATGACTGTGCCAGGGGATTAGGATGGACGGATAGGTTTCGATGGAATTTCATGAACTTGGAAGTGATGAGCTCAAGTAAAATTTTATAGGTGTATTTAACAACATACAATATTATATTACTGGTGTACCCTCCTCCCCAGTGCATGTACGCTAATCATAGTTTTATTAATACATTTACATATATGATAAATTAATCAACATACATTATTGAAATGTGTGGGAAAAAAATTAACTTGAAAAAGGTCTACTCCTTATTACCTGAGTCACTCCAATTAAATTTTTAAGCTTTCAAAACACAGATGGTATTTAATAAGATTTAAGACCTGTTTTCTTCCCCGGGGTTGAAACTACATTAATGAAAGCAGTGCAAAATCAATTTGATGCTGTTCCAAAAAATAATGGAGCAACAATAAAAATCATAATTTCAATGTTGCTTCAACCGATTTCAATAGTTTTTTCTTGACAACATTATAGGTAATTAATTATTTTTTTTTTATTACAAATAAAATGAATTTGTGTTGTGGTAATAAAATCTAGCTGCATTCAATATAATTTCTAGCCTTCCCAAATTATTATTTATTTTGTCTTCATTTCCTGTACCGTGCAGAAAGTGGAGATAAGATTTGCAAGTAAACTTCTACCTAGCCCACCCTTTTGACAGAAATTTATTTTTTTTATCATACTAACTATCAGAAAGTTATTTGTTAGTGTTCACTAATCAATTTCGTATCGTTTTTTACAATAAAGGCCATATTTTGAGTTAAAATTATCGATTTGGTCTTTCTTTTCTGACCTTAATTATATCGGACTAACCAGGAATGATTTATTAAAAATCGAACGGTCTTACGTACTGTTAGATAATCATTTGAAACCTCCGTGGCTTCGAGTCGGAATACTCTCGTGCAAATTACCTGGCGGATGACTACCTGACTTTGATAAATGAGTACCTCCTTTATAGGCAGCCACGTCAGGAGGATTTCTTTTGGGTTCTGTTACAACGGTACAAAACAGTGTTGTCAATTCATCGAACCGTTCATGAATTAACCGTTAACAGGGCTTCCGTACAGTTAACAAGTAGTAATACTTTGATATTATTTATGACCGGTAATAATGTGCCTTAGAAAAGCAAGAAATGTAAAAGATGCACAAACAAGAAATATAATTATTGATTATGAGTACAAATCTAGGTAGGTCAATGTTTCGATCTCTTGTTGTTTTCGGGAACCTGCTATTCCGGAATACTGATCGTGCTCAGGCCATTTTTTTAAGAATTGAATCATCCATTTTAAGGTCATCACTAATCTGATTGAATGATTTTCTCACATTACCGCGAATATTGTTAATAATTCCTAGCAATATAAGGTATGAATCTTAAAAGTTGTTATCCAGATTAAGCATTAGTAAGTCAGAAGTGATAGCTGAATGCCTCTATAAAGCAGTTCAGATCTTTCATTTTTTAGCAATGTCATTTAGAAAAGGAAATAGTTAGTACTCATTTTCATTATGTGAAGAGTTAGGCCAAATAAAGGTATATACCATATTTTAAGTTTTGCGTTAAGGTAATTAAGTTCCCACAGAAACCAACAGATTTCCTTGCTACGCCCATTTACGCCTGGTTGGAATGGTGAGTTCTATGATTGGAACTGCGGTCAGTTAAATAATCTTGTAGAGGAGAGTCTTTTAAAAAACTTTATTATGAATAACAATCAAAACACTGGTATATATACAAATATTAATCAGTTACAGTGTTAGAATTTAGTGAAGGCTTAGGCCCTAAGTGTGGGTGTCTTGGCCCTAAGTAGGTAGGCAAACGGTTAGGATTTTAGGGGAGGAAGGGGTTACTTACAAAAAAAACGGGATCATAAGTCTCAACTGAGGTACACGTTTCTACTAAAAATGTAAGATATAATGAGTATTATATAACTGGTCTATGTCGCAGTTGCGTAAGAAACATTTGAGCTAGACCAAGTGAAAAATCCCATTGATTCATTCTATTTAATACAAAATACTTTTGAAACAAATAGCTTTATGGCTAGTAAAATTAAAAAAAAAAAATTGGGATTAGTTCCTAGTAGAAAATCTTGAAAATTGGGTGAACTAATAAATTAACCTAGCGTTGGATACAACTTGAATAATAACAAAGCCTGTATATAATGTAGCGATGCTACAGAAAATACAAAAATAATTTGTAAATATATTCGCCTGAGGATCTATAATTGTATATAATTATCTGTAAATTTAAAAGGGCTATGGGGGAAAAAACAAAAAAAAACACTTGAATCTCGTTCAATTTGTTTTTCAAGAAGCAGATGTAATGAATGTTAACTAAAATTTTAGGCAGTGTATCTTACGCATAATTTAATTTTTTTTTTTTTTGTAATAGCTATATGGTCTTAAGATTTCTTTGTGGGCCTTGCAGAAGGTGAATTTGCCAACTATTGCAGGAATGCAATTTTTCCAAATAGGCCCTATAATAGCAGATCCAATTATTTAGCTTCCCTGGGGCACATAGGAAGAAGAGTTGCTTTCGGTCAAATATAAACTGGTAAACCGAAAACATGAATAACATTTATGTATAAAATATATACCTGAATGATGCGGAAAATAAATACATAACTTCAACATTTTATTAACTCATGAATAAAAGGCAAGACAGGAGCATGCAATTAGTGAAATGTTTGATTTTTTTTTTGGTGACACTAACCGAATTTGATTTTCATTCGGTGATTTGAGAATAACGTTATGTTGCAGTTTTTGCCCATTCAACATGGAACATAGAAAGGTCTGCTATCCATTATTATTGCTGACTGCGGTGAATAATCATGTTTTCATTTCCAGTATTTTCGGTAATTTTTGGTTGAAATTTATTAAAAATGTTTAAGTTTGAACGAATAATTGAAAATAAAAAAACAGGAAAAGGATTGGGGTGTGTGGGACTAGGGAATGGGTGGTGCTCCATTTGGCATTAGATCCATCTAACCCAATCGGGGTGCCAAAGAGGTCAGGGTCGCCTGCACTAACGGTCTTCCGGAGCGCCAGTTTTGGGACCTCACACGCCTGAAGATAAGTCGATCGATCATTGCTCATCACTGATGATCATTAATTGATTAACTGTGTGATGAATGCAACAAACCGTTCCGTCAATGATAATCAATTGATATCAACATACATTTTCAGAAATTTCAAGGCAAACAGGTTAGGATAGAGCGGTCTATGGCTTGTCAGATGACGACCCTGCCTTCTTCTCTTGGATCTTACAAGGCACAATCCTTACAATTACAATTACAGAAACAAAAACAGCTGCAGCCTGTAAAACTGCTACCTAGGAAGACATGAAATATGTTTTCCCATCCCTCTACCCAGTCAGAATTCTCTTGATAACAACAGCCTCTTCCGCCAGTGAGCTTCCAACTTGATTTCCAAAATTACAAATTTATTTTTTGGGGTCATTGTAATAAGGTCAGAAAGTGAGTTTTTAGTTAGATTTTGTTGAACCTGTTTCAAATATTAATACAGTTACAGGGTTTTTGACAATTTTTTGTTATATTTTTATAATTATTAGTTTTTGAAGTAGTTTTTAGATATTTTTACTTTACTTTTTTTTTGATACCACGTTTCTTAACATGTATCGTAGTTTTAAAACAATTGTCGATGGTTTCAACTCAAAGAATTTTTGTATTTTATCATACCATATTTTGTATTTTACTTTTTACTATTAACATAACGAGTTAAAAACTAAAACATATGTGTTATGATTCTTGTCCATAAAACTTTAAAACCATTTACCATTCATGTTAGACATCTACACATTTGTTACGACAAATGACGTATAGGTATAAATTTAAAGGACATCGTAATGATAAGAGTACATTTAGTCGATACAAGGAGGTATCGATACTTTTAAACGACTTTTAGAGTGGCATTGATACTTTTTGATACCTTGTGCTATCGGATCATTCCTAGACAAGCCACGATAAAGCTCCGATGGCAACCATTATCCAACATTGTATCTCTTCATCCATGTGCAGGGCAACGTTAATTATTTATTTTGGATGCTGGACTACCTACATGCACTGTAAATATTAGTTCTCAGTTCTACTGAAGACGTTTTCTCTTCTTCAGAACAATTATTTTTTGTCGTGTTTTTATTATTATGGAGGCTTGTCTCTTCATGCTGTAGTTCTATCAAAACTTACTTGATATAAGCATCCATCCCGCGATCACAGCGATATCCTCTGCGGTTACATGTATTTGGGTACTTTTGTATGCTTTCGTTACACAGGGGTTTAATTGTTGGGTCAAAAAATGCTTAGAAACGATGTTGAAAATAAATTATGTTCTGGAAACTAGTTGTAGCTGTTACAGGCTCCAGTTCCATAAATTTGTTCCTGCCAAGTATTCTGTTCATTGTAAATACAATTTAGTCCAGGAAGGATGCCCATTCCCTTAAGGGAGCAGTATAACTCTTGCCTGGTGGGGCTCTAAGCAGCGTTAAATTCTATAATTATCATAATTTATCATTACTGTTGAACTCTTTCCTCTTTTGCGTCACCTGTCTCTGGAGAGGTTCTATTGAGGCCACTGATGAGTGATTTTATCTGAATCCTTCTCAATATTCAGTTGGTTTTCCAAAGAAATAAACTATTTATAGAGCAAAAGATTTGATTTGCCAAGTTCTTTATTGTGCAATAATTACAATCTGCCTTCTATAAGGCAATAATAAATGATCTCATTCATACCATATTTACAGTTCATCATTCACTCGCTCATTCATACAATAGGACATGATTGGAGAAACTGGCCATTGCCAGGACTCCCACTGTCACGCGATTATAGCAGGTCACGAGGCCACTGCCGTTTCAGTCTCCGAGGAGGATTATAGGGATGAGTGGCGCCGTGCAAAGACTGTGCTACAGGATTAGGGTGGTTGGAAAGGCTACTGTGGAATTTCATAAACTTGGAAGGGATGAGTTCTAGAATGTAGGGTATATTAAGGTCGTTATGAAGGGTTTTGTTGCTGACATAATAAGGGGCATTTACTATTGTTCTCAGGACTTTTGATTGAAAGGCTTGGATACGCTTGATGTTCGACTTTTATAGAGCAAAAGAGAGAACTCTTTAAAAAGCAGTATTATGAGTATTAAGCAGGTTTAGCATATTTATATGAAATGAACAGCTCAGTTGCTTACATCATACGTTTTTGAGCTGCTGAAGTGCCCTAGGATGACTTAGGTTTTAATCAGATAATGGACGCTTTGCAGTTTCTTGGTACTCCATCTTACAAATAGGGAAAGAGGACGTAAATTTTATATATGAGTTGAAAAAAGGTAATGTCATAAACAGTAATAGCTGAATTGAATAAATTCAGGAGAAAGTGTGTGTAGTGTCTCTGAATATCATACACACAGGGGACGTATTTGTCAATTATTAGACTGCTACTCCCTCAACAAACGTCAAATTAACGGTGAAAGGATGTGACAAGAGGTGCTTAAGAAGATGAGACATCGATTGGTGTTTGGTTGCTGAAAAAACAGTGTAAATTGAGGAGTTTGGTGATAGCAGTTAAGGATATTAATGGTTCATGAAGCCAACGGACATAGGTATGCAGTTGTAATTGAATCTGAATGGGCTGTCAGGAGAAGAAAAACAAATAACCCGCGAAATAACTTCTGCAGGTCTCAAACGGTCATTACAAAGATTTGCGGGAAAACGGCAAAGTCATTATAAATTACTCACTTCTGTCATATATGTTTGCCGTTTCGAATCCAATGGCTTCTAAGGTAGTAGAAAGAAATGAAACGGGGATGTATGGAACCTCCCGATCCCTGCGGCGATGTATACGATGTGCAGCGTTTCGAGTTCATTGACCCTGTGCAGAAGAGATATAGCCTGAAGATCTGCATGCAGAACCAGCCTCAGCCATTAGGAACCTCAGCCTATCGCTGGCTATTAACCAAATTGCTCTTGGCACTGTAATTAACCCAAACTGAGGATCCAATCTGCCTAGCTTGTATGCTTCTTCCTACCTCCATCTCTCACATGACTGTTTTATTGCCGAATGTTTTAGACTGTGTGAAAATTACCTTGTTCTTCTGAAGAACCCGCGGTGCTACGTGCTCGTAGACTTTCCTAGTCTACTATATGTTGAATCTGCCTTATTGGGCAATAAGTAATTGTGATAAATGTTCTCATCCATACCATATTTACAATTTTCATTCACTCACTCATTTCCAAACATCCCAGTGACCTCCCAAATCCACATGGTTGTCACCTCCCTCGCATGTGAAAGAGGTTGCGGAAAGTGGGAATTCCTCCACGCTCATCCGTCAGCCGCGTCACCGGATACGAGCCAGTTGAGGCTGACCAAGAGCGTGAGAGCCACAGACGCTCAGGACATGATTAGAGAAACTGGCTATTGCCAGGACTCCCACTAAGACGTATTTATAGCAGGTCACGAGATCACTGCCGCTTCAGTTTCCAAGGAGGATTATAGGGATGAGGGACGCCGTGTAATGAATGTGCAAGGATCAAGGTTGTTAGATAGGTCACTATGACATTTCATGAACTTGAAAATCCTTGACTACGTATACCAACACTACAAAGCGTTGGCGGTCACTCGGTTTTATTCCTATAAACAATAAAACACATACTTCACCTTGCGTGAAATGTTGAACATTAAACTGTTGTACTCCGGCGGAGCATCCGACTGAGTTTTACAATGCTTCAACTCAAGCTTCGATATGGCGAGAAACAGTACAACTGTGGAACTCTGAAGGGGAAGGAGGAGGTAGAATACATTTGTGCATTACAGTGTTACGAAATTATGCCTCATTATTTATCTTACCTATTTTGCACCAATAAGCCGGGAATGCCGAATTTATGCACATAAACTGATGTAAACAAATATCGAGCCCAGTATAGTTGCCAACCCTCCGAGGTGTGATGTGATTCATGAGGGCAGTGTGACAAACATAAAAATTAAAATATAAACAAAAATTATAGAAAGATGCTAAATATTTCATATTGTACATACCTACAAGTATGTATACCTTAAGCAGGTAAACAAGCTCTCGGAAACTTTATATCAGACAACTTTATGGCGGTTCCCTATTTGCCTCTACCCACGTTTTGATGCGGATGTGATGTGTCTATCAAAAGACTGTTGATATTGGCTGGGGCAGCTCATTCGGTAGAGCACCAAAACGGATATTGATGAGTTCGTGGGTTCGAGTCCAGACTCACCTGTATATTGTTTTTCCACTAATAACTAATAATAAAAACATAAATTTCTATAAAACGTCTAGTATATAGTAGTAAAATCCTTTTTGGAACTAGTACTGGTATTTACGTCAGACATTGAAGAATTGATGGTGCTAAGCTCCACTTAGTGGAAATGATGACTTTTCTAACTACAGGATGATTGACCGAAACATCAAATTACCTACCTTTCGAATAATCACACCCCTTCTTCAATTATCTTATAAGTTTATACGCGTGTGAATTTGCAAATTGAAATTTGATGAGCTAATAACTGACTCACAGTTTATTAGATTAGGAAGCCTTCAAGAGATGACATACTCAGCAAAGAGTACATGCGAACGTTTTTTTTCGTTAACGAGTCAACGTAAGCGACTTTGACAAAACTTATAAACGTGACTATATATCAATATTAAATATAATGTGCCAAAATAAATTTTGTGAAATTATTGTAACGCAAAGATGATCTATTTGCATACTTTGCTTGGATAAAAATTATATTTTTTTTGTTTGCCTTAACTGTATTTGAACTGTCGTCCAAAACTTGTAAACCGTTGCAGAAGACGGTATTAATTGGACTAAGTGGCAAGTGGGCTACGAAAAAAAAAAAATGATCTTTTTTGCCGTCTCATTTACATACTCGGGGAAGTGTGGGTTTTTTAGGTCAGTGTGGTGGTTCAAGGTTTGACACAGATAACGGAACGTATACAGGTGCGTGTGATCATTTAATGAATGTTGTAAAAATATGGTTACCACGACGACCATGTCATCGGTATGTTACACGCACAATTAATAATAATTTTAATTGAATTTATTATTTAATACCTACCTACTCTTTTCACAATTACATACGTATTAGGTATAATGGTTATCAGTAAAATGAATACTGTTAAAGTGTTAAATTTCTAGTAACGAAGAACCTGTCTACCTTTAACCATTATTCACTAATTGATTCTATTGACACTAAAAGTAAGTTTTCTTGACTTTGTGCACCAACGAATTTTAATATTGACTGCATCATCTCTTCATTCTAAATATATAGAAGAATACAAATAAATAAGAAAAATAAGGAAGTTCGCTCTATTGTAAAACAAATTTGATGCCATTGAAATTTAATGTTTTTTTTTTCAAATATTCATTAATGCATTTATTGAGGCACAAGATTCATGTCAAAAAAAAATTAACAAACAAATACATATATTTAGCCTTAGTGAGACAAAAAATGTTAGTTTAGTTTGCAGAATCAGGCAATTGAGGGTTTCACAAGACAAATTAATTTGATTGATTTCCTCAGTTGTATTGCATTACTTTATACTAACAAACACACTCAGAAGATGTTTCTCTAGCATGGGTTTTTGATATAAATACTTAAAACATTTGTTTGTTTTATTTAAAAGAGAATTGTTATCAACGCGATTTTATATAGCACTAAACGCCCAACATATATAATTAATCAGGACGTCGAGGTCTTTAATGAGTTCTGATAATGCATCTGTCAATTGTTGATAAAAGAGAGTTTCAGCCTGCTTAAGATAATATCTTTGATATAGAGATTTTTAAATGAATAAATTTAGGGCCATATTATATCGTTAATACAAATGCAAAATTGCAAATAGCAAAAGTTCAGGTTGTCATGAGAGCAAAAAACAATTACATTTTGGATTACGAAATAGCCCCTTCTGTCGATTTTTGCCTTTAGGTCTGATGATATGACTTTGTAACGTATATTCAAAATGCATACATAGATTTTTGATTAAATTTTGGTAAAAAATTTTTTTTATGTACGTAAGTTTACATTTGTATTGACGACATGTGGACTCTGTAACAGATAGTTAATAAATCTAGCTTTATTGTAGTTGATGACTAAAATTATATTTATGGCCTATATTTAATCGCTTTTATTTCGGATCATCGCTCAACAAATGACATAGTCGATAAGCGATGCAGGTATTCAATAGACGACTGCACTATTACTAGTCGTAAACACTTGTTTATTGCCGTTCAGTAAGCTGCTGCCATACATGGCTGCATTATTCATGTGCCTAGGATCTATGTAGCCTTGGCTCATCAGTATTCATGGTATCTAGAGCTGCATTGTCCCAGTCTGCAATCGCCCATGTCTAGATCTTATCACTCGCTGGAGCACAGCCTCCAGTAATCCAAGCTGGCCCTACTGTGTGCTGGAGCTTTAGATTTTGTACTATGAAACAGCGTTTAAAAACTTCAACAATCAACAACTTTATTATGATGAAATTACAATCTGCCTTTACTTAATAGGCAATAAATAATTGAGATAAGTGTTTTCATTCATACCATATTTACAATTCATCATTCGCTCGCACATTCATACAATATTTACAAACAGCCCAGGGGCCCCCCAAGTCCACACGGTTGTTGCCTCTCTCGCAAGCGAAAGAGGAAGCGGAGTCTTGGGAAGTCCCCCACGCTCCCCCACCAGCCACGTCACCGGATACGAGCCAGTGGAGGCTGACGAAGAGCGCGAGAGCCACATACGCTCAGGACATGATTGGAGAAACTGGCCATTGCCAGGACTCCCACTGTTGTGCATTTATAGTAGGTCACGAGGCCACTGCCGTTTCAGTCTCCGAGGAGGATTATAGGGATGAGTGGAGCAGTGCAACTGTGCTACGAGGTTAGGGTGGTTGGATAGGTTACTATGGAATTTCATGAATTTGGAAGGGATGAGTTCAAGAATGTAGGGTTGCTAGGATTGCTTATTGAAAACTTTACCAACCTTAAAAACTAACAGTCAAAGATTAACCGCTAATTTAACAATGTAGCAGGAACTGAAAAGAACAGGTTACAATTGTCCAACCTCCTGTTCTCTTTCCTGGTTTCTAAAAATAATAAATAACAGAAAAAGGGTTTAACAAAACGTTTTCACATATTATCATCGATGTTACATAGAAGTTATTTTACAATCGGTGTAGTTCAACAGCTAGATATCCGAATTGTTTGTTCTTCTTGCTTTAATAAATACCCACTGGTTCAATTAATTCTATAAACAATTTTTTTTCTTTTTGAAAGGCAACAAATCAAGTGTATTGATTCTTGATGGAGAATTGGTAACCAATTAACTCTTTCGGGGATCCCTTCGTAATATGTGCATGATTATAGTCATTTTATTCCTTGCCTGCCTCACGTTTTCAACAATGAATGATAATGTCAACAAGAAAGTTTATTTAAATATTTAAAGAACTGAATAATTTTTTTAATATATGAATTTCTAGGTACTCCTATAGCCTTGAGTACTACTGAGCATTAACAAAATGTGTAAATAATCGTGGGATGACCAGAATTTATACTTATTTCAACTACAACCCAATAGCAGCATCCTAAAATGTTGATTATATTAAAGTTTTGTTTTTAATATTGTGAACATTAGTATTTCAGTGGATTTCTAATTGATAGATGATCCTCTATGTATTTCTCTGGCATAGGGTGAGGGAAATTTATTCTCGTGTTGTGAATAATGCAAGACTTTGAATTCTTCGGAAAATCTGTTTCATCCCTAATATCGATCCACCAAACGGTGACTTCACAACATAAGAAATCCTGCCAAGAAATGATATTGCTGCTTTTGCCATTAATTTTATTGTTCCATCGAGTCAAACCGCAGGAGTACGTGAGTTCGAAGGGCGCACCCTCAGTGGCCGAGTTAGGGGGCCAAGGCCCGGTCTTGAGGAGGCGGTATTTTGCAATCCTGAGGGGAAGCTGTCTGTATTTGGATAGCAGTAGGTCGTCTTTCAACATTTATTTAGCAGGACTTAGTGAGGGAGAAAGAATAAAGTCTAAGGCACAAATTCATTTCTATTTATGTATTGGTTTTTTCTTTGGTTTAACACTTATAAATTTGGGGGGAAACCCCAATTAACTAATGGGTACCACCCTTTCTAAACAGTGGGAGTGCTGAGTTTACTTCGTAAGAAAGAATCGAGTCGTTCGAGGTGAAAGATATTTAGGACATTAATTCCTCCTGTGGAAATCTATAAATTTTTTATTCTGTATGTTTTTATTTAAGTAGATAATCAAAGGAGAGTAGAGTAACTTAAGGGTGCGTCTCGTTTCTTGTCAAACGGTCTTGAGGTTATTTCCCAGGGTTGGACGTAATGGTGCAAGTGTAAGGCAGAAAATTTTTCAGATAAAATCGAGAGGTCCATAATAGTTTCCCTAGTGGGACTAAAAAAAAAAACTCACACGGTCACACGTTTATCTCAACGGCTTCGACCGGTTATCGAGTAACTCAGTCCATCCGATTAACGAGTTGTTTTTTTCTCGAATATTTCTATCCATGAAGTTTTAGCATATACCTAGTAGTTACTGAGACCGATGGAACTATTATCAAAAGGCAATGACCTCTAGGGCATGCTGCCTATTTGGAGGTAATATTTACATATGTTGATTTTAAAGTAAATTTTTGTTAAATTTAATACAATGTAGACTAAGTTATAGGAATCGTAAGAGTTGTCAATTCAGATTGAAGTTGATTATTTAGAATAGTATGGTCATATTGAATGTATGAACAGTTACACCTATAATACGAAGAGGAAGATGCTATTCTATTGCGAAATTCGCCTAACCGATTGTGATGTGAGGGCCGGTTTTTTGAGGAGAAAATTTTGCAATATTAAATTTTGAATCGGTCACTGCACACATATCAATATGCGTCAAAAGTTATGTTCGGTGAAATACTTAGCTGGTTTTAGTAGTTGTGTGACATAGGATTTTCAAAATTCGCTTTCGGCGTCTTTCATAAATGTCATTTTCATCATCATCATTCATTGGGGAAGGATTTAAAGGCAATGTTTTGTTTTGGCAACCAGTCTTGATTTGCAAGCTACATGGGGGAACTTTGTATATGCAGCTTATATTTTTGCCATGCAATAATATGACGAGTAGTTTATATTATAAATATGTGGATTATATGTAATGACATATCCAGTTAGCTATTTGTTTTATTATTAGATGAAAGGTACTATCTATTTACCAAATGGTGATGACCAGCTGTTGCGTACATTATTCTTTTATTATGATTATGATAGGCAATTATCATATTGTGTTATTATGGGACTGGTCTTAGGGATAGACAAATTGTGCAGACGATTTCTACTGGGTTTTTTTTTTATTAGTTGTTTGTTCCAAGTAGGTGCTGTCGAGTGGTGCACAGTCTGGTATGGTTATACAATATGTCGATATATAGAATAAAAATACCTTGTTTCATATCTCTAAAATAAGTAATTCGTTCATCTAGCTATTCTTTAACAATTTCATTAATATGAAACCAGGTCTTAGTGGTTATTATCCTATAACCATGATTCACTGTGGTATTTTAATAGAAGTTAATAAAGGCGTAGTAAAACCACAAAAACTAAAATATAAGTATATAAAATTTATAATCTCTCTCAAGAAAGGAGTGGTAACCTTTAGGTGATCCACCATCCATGGCTTAACTTGAACTATTCAGCATTAATCGTAAATAAACTAACACACAAAATATAATAGGTATTACAGGTAAAATAGTTTTTACAGTTATCCTTGCATTAGTCAACGCCTAATTACTATCATGCCTTACCTATTAATCATTTAACATTTGGCAATCATGTGCATTTGGGCCCCGTCGGCCTTCGGGATTGGTTGGGGCTCTTTTTGTCCCTTATGCTCTTTCAGATTTACAAGATATAATATTTAATTCATTACTTCTTCAATAATTTGATTACTTTAATTGTGCGTAACTTACATATAGATTATTTATAATTTAATCGAAATTAAAATGAACATATGTAAGTTTAACGTAGCTTATATGTTTTTTTTTCTGTAAATACGATAGTTTTCGATTTTTATTCTTAGGACAATTTTTCCTTGACATGGGTTTCAGGTAGTGACAACCCTTGTGCACGAGCCAGGGGATAAGATAGTTAAGCTAAAGGCCGCAGGTGTGAAATTTGGAAAGACATGATATGGCACCATAAAACCGTTTTAGTACCGGACATGCAGATAGATGGGGAAGATATTGAGATGAAATCCTAACCGAAGTGGACAGATTTTTGCCGGGAGAGCTTTGGAGAGGGGGGCAGTTAGACAGACTGGCATTCTGGCAGTTACATTTATTAGCATTAGGTTTTGGATGTAGACATGACGGGGAGTACAGCGTGAACCACGCCACCTGTAGCTCTTAGAAAGTACTTGGTTGTGCCAGGGTACTTAATGGGAAGATATTGATATAATTTTTTTCAAGATATTACTGATATGTAACTATAGATATTACTATAAATAGAGATATTACTGAGTAAGATAAGCTATGATAATATTTAGTTTATGATTAAAATTAATTTATATCCATCATTAATTGGTTTCATTCAATCATATTTTATTTTAATAAATCATTATTTTTATCGTAAGTCAATCTTTTTCAATTTTAATGTCTAACTTAACCTTCCAGTGATAAAAACACGAAATTGACTATTTTATTTTTAAGTTTAACAACAATGCATTACGCTGAGAATTTTATAGATTAATCAAATAAACCAATCAAATAAATAGCACCCGAAATCAATTCAATACAATACATTATTTTATTTGCTTGAGTATTTGCTTGAAGGTGTAGTATCTGTTCTTATCAGCTTAATCTCTGGTACGACTCCCATCGGGGGTCCAGAAGATTAAACTGATTTTTGGGAAATGACGGAGTGCTAGGGGCTTGCTCCACATCTGTCGCGGGTTGACCCGGTATTGCAGTACCTCCGGGAACGGCCCATATAAATTTAATTGAGTCAATAGTGCAGTGGCGTGGGTGCCGAATATATGGTAGGTGGATATAAATATATATAATATTGTATCTATTGTATTTTTTTTAAATATGTATTATAAATATATTTCCCCCGAACACAGTAAATATTTTTTGCTTTGAGGAGGGTTTAAAGGAGGATTAGACGCTTCTGAAAACACTAAAATCTAACTAGTGCCGAGGTCCTTTCATACTTTCATGTTGCATTTTATTGTTCTATGAATTGACTGAAGTAACTCAGGCCTTTGTCAAGCCTATCTGCAGTTTTTTTGGCACATATTCTCACCGTCATAAATGGTTTCCCCGAAAGGTTTAAAGGTAACCCCTTCGGACCTACACAGGCCATAGACAGTCTATACAAGGGAGTTCAACAAAAAACCCACCCCTTTAAAATCAACCTACTTTTAATAAATAAATTAAGAGTAATCCTAACAATACAACTACAATGTACATGGCTATGTACTAAACAACAGTTTTTTTTTTTAAATATAATCTATTGGCTATATGACATGTGATTCCTTTAAAATAAAATTAGCGGATGACAGCACTAAAAACCTACTAATAAAACATGAACTTTCTATTCCATTCCTGTACTAACTTGTGCTTCATTCAACAGTCAAACAGTATAGTCCGAGAAAGAAAGTATAGTCCGTCCGCATGCAGTTGACGGCTCGAGTGGCCCTGAGCGGCAAAGACACACGAGAGTCAATGATATAATAATAAACAGATTATGACAGAGCAACTCTCCCATAAGGAGGGTAAGGTTGAGGTGAAAGCATTGCGTAAGGACTCGGGCGGGCATTGAACCTGCGGCTAAGACGCACGTCCAATAACTTGCCAATTGAGCAGGCTCATTTGAATAGCCGATGGTCGGTTGGGGCAAAAATTATTTATCATCTTGCCAGTAAAGTGTAAATGACAGAGGTGTTGGCCCGAGTGCTTAATCATCAGAGGCCGGGCTCTTGTAATCGGTGGGGGGGGGAGGTCTTCTTTCAGGGGTGGCAAATTTACAGCGCCCAGGACTTCCTTCTTTTTTGCTGTTCAATTTACTACCTTAACGGAAACCACATTTCAGTATGGATGAAACTATAAGCAGAATATATTCCGCGGGAGCAATGTGCAGCTTCGAGCCAACAACTTTAATTGTTTTTTAAATCCGCTTATCAACAACTCTGTAGCTTGTGCTTTTGTTACCTGAAGTAGTCTCCAATTTTCCACCCTTTCCAGGTCTACCAAAACCAAGAGTTGCTACCAACAATAAATAAATGAATTTCAACTATTTAAATAGATTATAAAAATAATGATAAAATCTGCGCGTGTAAAATTTTCTTGCTTAATTTTGGAATGTTGCTTTATTGTTTGCAGCCTGGCGAGGAAATATTGTAACGATGACGTTAACTTATTTTTCTTTTATAATTTTCAACGACACCACATATTTCTTCTTCGGACAATTTTTCCTTCACTGGCGAAAAAAGTGACACAAGTCAACAAATACCGATTTTGAGGCTACACCATTGAATAATATGTATGAAATGCCCAAACGCACACGAAAAGCCTCACATCTCTATTTCGCAATTTATCCACCTTAACTAAAAAAAAAAACCACTACAAGAAAAGAAAAGTTGTACATAATATAGCATAAATTACCGTCATAAATACTCAGCTGGATTTAAAAGAAGGTTATAAGCTTCCTAAGTTTTATAGTATTCTTTATGTTGATTTTTTTCAAATGCTGCATTTTTGAGTTGTGTCAATTTTTCTCGCCGGGGAGCGATATTTTGCCTGATGATGGACTAATGAGTCCGAAATGTCGCCAAAAGTGATGAATAAATAAAAAAAAATTAGAGAAATTTATTGTACACAATGTTTTAAAAATTATTATCATGAGTGACATTGTCAAAGTTTATAGCACCTGTTTGTTGTTTCACTATGGAAAATATCTCGATTTTACTATCAGCTGACGTGCCTTTATGTGGTCATGGCCATTAAAAAAATTAAAGCGTACTTGTCTTCTTTTTACTCTAATATAGCGAGGAAATGTTGACATCAAGTTGTCCAACGGGCCCAGCACGCAGTTTTGTTGAATCATATACTTATAATCATTGATTCTGTTGATTTAGAATGTAATTAGAAAAAAATATAAAAACTAACGCTCACTCCAAAGGTCATTTTCCAACCCAGTTCACAGGCCAGTTAAAGTTAAGATCACGATTTTAAAGTCAGTATTAATGACATTAAGTAATTACAGTTGGAAAACCAAAGTACTCATTTATTAATTGACATTTAATTGAGTGCAACAAGGTCTTTAATTTGATACCCTACTCAATATGATACGATTTTTTTTTAATTACCAAGTAACTAACTATTTATGAGACGTTGTAATTTATGATGGGGTTGGACAGGGTCAGGGGGTTAAATGAAACTAACCAGAGAGATATCGGCTCTCAGTGTTAATCATGGACTACTTATGAGATAATGAACACGATTTTAATGAAATGATTAATAACTTAGATTAGTTATAGTTTAATGAATCTAATTACCAATCAGACCCTCTCAATCATATTTAAAATATGGAAAATTTTATGTTCTATACAAATTAATTAATAACCATTTTTTGGTTACTGGTTAATAACCAGTTTTTAGGGTAAGTCATAGAGGAAGACAAAATAAAGTGTCTTTGATGCCCTTTATTAACCTATCATTATGTTTTAGAGAATTTAAATAGTTTCCGTGTCATTGGATGGTTTCTCAAATGCAATCTAGATATAAAATTTCATGTGTATGAGTCAACCAGGGAAATCAAAATCACACAGGTCAAGGGGTTTCTGACTTAAAAAAAACCAACAATACCCGAAATAATGAAATTGAAATGAACAAGGAAGGCTACTTAATAATTGATCTTATGGTACAAGTTTTATTACTGTTAGTTTCGCTTGTAGGACTTTTGAAGTTATATGTGTGTGTTTGGAACAAATATATTTTCTATGATGTTCGTATTTTTATAAATAAAAGGGTTAAATATATAGAGCATTCGACCAATGAGGTATTGAAAGGAGCAAGGAAATGGGCAAATTACTATAATTTAAGTTCAATTTACAGAATGAAACAAGTCTTCTGTCATATTTAAATTACACACACATTGCAGATGTCATTTGGTTTAATATTGGCACAGTGCACTCGCTCATCCTTCGGCTTTAGGATGTTAGTACTTTAGAATTTACTAAAATTAAGAAATATCTTTGAGTAAAGTTTAGTAGTTAGCTATAGTGCCTAATTTCTCAATTTTGGTATAGAGGGTGTCGGTAGGTAGTTATATTCTCCAACATGAGGGATGAAGCTTCAAGTGGGATTTCATATCAAAGTGCGATTGCACCTTCCATCAGCCTTCCTGGATCGAATAAACCAATAAGATTATTAACTGTAATATTTTGTGGGATAACACTACTTTGTTATCGACAAAACAATCCACAACTTGCTATGCCGATCCTATGTTTAGAAGAGCATCGATAGTACAGACAGAGGTGGATAAACTTTGAATGTATTACTCAAAAGACCACAATAAAGGCGAGGTCATTTCAAATAAAAGGCGGCTGATAAATGAGAAGAGACCTGAGATAGAGAGGACTTGTAAAGTAGCACTTACCCATCATTACTCAAGATCCGTTAGCCCGAGTGGAATTCTAAAAGTTGCCATTCCTCTGAAGTAAATTACTTACTTTGCTTAGCGAGGATGTTTAAGTTATGTTAAACTTAAAGATTAGATTTTTCCCTGCTATTGCCTCTATAACACTCAGCGAGTTTGATCATTTTTCGCCAATGAGCTTAAAAGCTGCTGGTAAAATGGCTTAGAGGACTGGGCTGCCTATTAGAATGTCTAGTTCTGTAATCGCGGAATTGCTAAGAGAAGAAACAAGTTGATTTGAGAAACAATGGTCTCGCTAATTTTTCCAATTAGAAAAATTGTTTATCTAATAATTTACCAAAATTAGTTTGCTTAAATTATAAACCATAATATAAATATTAAAAACATTAAAAGCGTAGAAAGTGAAGGGACACTTTCGAGAATCGCACAAGTTTAATCAGATGACTTTGTTGAACTTTATCACTTCATGACAATTAAAGATAATTTAAGTTAGATTAAAGATCTGTGTTGTCGCTATCTTTATCTCAAATATATTTAACAAATTTCAATAAATGTTATTTAGTTCGTAATTGTTATAAAAAGAAGCTGATATAAAAATAAAATAGGAAAATATTTTAAATAATAAAAAAATTGATTTTCCCGAAATTTAAACTTGTGTATAGTTTCGTTTGTTTTTCCCAGGTATACCAAAAGCAAATGTATTTTGTCCCAAATACAAGATGATGATCTTGGGTGAACAAAGCAGCAACCGCAGCCACTGCTGCCGTACAACCAACGCACCAAAAGCGTTTCGAAAAAAAGCTAAAAAGTCGGTGGATTCACCGTGAGAGAGGAGAAGCTTCGGAAGGTTGATTTCTTTCCGCACGATCTGTAACAAGTGGCTTGGAAACCGCATCGGCTCAACTCGATTCATGATAATCAATTCTAGTATTAATGTATACCCTTCTGTTGTTCTTTAGTTGCTAGATTGTAACATGACCGAGTACGCGCTAGTCGAGGAGTAATTTTGCAATATAAAATTAAACGAAACAACTAGAACAGTTAGACATTGTAAAATGAATTCACTAACTAGTGCCTGAAGCTGTGGATTAATTAGATATGTATAGCCATCGCTTAGTTCGCTCTTTTGAATACAGCTTTACTTAAAAAAAAACAAACAAAAATACAGGAATAGGGTTTTAATTTTATTAGGTTTAGTGAGGAAAGTTTACAGGTATATCTCACACCAAGGACGTTTTGGAGTTTCTAAAATTTTTTGAATAACTAACGATACTCTGAAAGATGAAGTGAAATACCAAAAAATATAATAAATCTATTTGTTAGTCACGTAACCTTAATTAATACAGTCAATTGAAAATTGAAGTGTCAGGTTTAAGCTGACACCTATTATGATCTGGTCGTTGAACTGAATAATAAAATAAATGCGCGTGAAATAATGTAACAGAAGTTTCATCTATCATTCGATATAATTAACTTAAATAGCCAAGATGATTTCGCAAGAGGTTCGCAACCAATAATTAATATGTTGGCATATGCCGACCTGTTCTTCCGCCTTTGGGCCACAGCTACAGATAATTATTTAATGATGGGACCCGAGAACTCCCGTTGTTCTTCCCGTGACGTTGACTATATATATATATATATATTGCTAAATTTATTATATATGCAGGTATGTATACAAATTTTGGCGATATAGCAGTGCCTAAATATTTATTATAAGCATTTATAACTTCGGCAGGCGTGTATGATTATTTTATTAATGAAATACAGCTGGGTCGGAGTAATGTGTTAAATCTGCCATGATGAGGTGCTAAAATACGTGGAATGTGATCCCATGTATATGTAAGCAAGTCCTAAGTGTTAATAGGCCTAACGTTAGATGTGGAGAACATTTACCCTGAAAAGA
Source organism: Acanthosoma haemorrhoidale (assembly GCA_930367205.1). Lineage (NCBI taxonomy): Eukaryota > Metazoa > Arthropoda > Insecta > Hemiptera > Acanthosomatidae > Acanthosoma > Acanthosoma haemorrhoidale. The sequence continues at coordinate 120,701,416 of OV884011.1, read as the reverse complement.
TAGTCGATTTTTTTCAACAAATATATTTTGAAATCCACTAAGAATTATACTACTCCGTGAGAATTTGATTAGATATAGTGGAAACCACTAGAGAACGTTAAAAATAAATAAAATACGTAGAAAAATTATACAAATTTCGCAATAGTATTCATAGAAACGAATATTTAAAAATTCCAGCTCCCTTTGGAGGTTCTACGAAATAAAGCTAATTAACTATATTGCCATTATTAGTGGGAAACTATTATTACGACAAAAGGTTATGAAAATTGAGGCCAATTAAATAAAAATACAATTTATATAAGTAATGCATTAAAAATAAGTTATATACTGCTACATAATATTTCGCATTCATTCATACCACTATACAATATGTAACATCAATGCCAAGTATTTAGGGTAAAAAAAATTGATTTGGTTTGGGTCCAGGAAGGATCCTTTTTTCTAAAGTTTACTGTTAGTGTTATTAGAAGGTTTTAACGCTTAGGTTATTATTTATGAAGGGAAATATATAATACAAATAAATGAAGGTTGATTTCAATTAGAATGGTCCAAAAGATATATGAAATAATATTTTCAAATGAGAAAATTTGTCAGTGTAATCACAGCAGGTTAGTGTAAAACCTAACACCACAGCTACAGTTTCTGGCATTGTTCCACTTAATTCAGAAAGCAACTATCTAAAAAACAATCTTAATGTTGATATCAAACCCCAAAAACACTAAATGGGTTAATTCATCCAAGCATTATGAGATTTATCGCTCGGTTCATTACATTATAATACATTAAACTATAGATTCGCTATGAATTCCACAGATAAGAATATAAGGGACATAACAAGAGTACAATTTAAGTATAACGGAAATGTTAAGCCTGCCATATCTGAGTTCTGAATCGCATAAGTAGCAATGTGAAACGTGATAAATGTTTTCCAGATGACACACTTAATATTCAGGAGGCGGAATCTCATTTCTGTCTGCTGAGGTCGTACACCGGCGACCTTAGAAAGGTCCCAGAGGGGTGATATACCCCTGACCTTTCCTTAGCAAGGGTTCATTGTCCTTACTGCACCACTCATTAACTATTCAAGACTGCATTAACATTTTTTAACTTGATTAGTCTTAAACGAGTTCATTGATTAAAAGATAGGTTTCCCGTTGATTAATAACTGGTTATTATTAGTTATATCTCGACACCAATACGTTTGTATTAAATTCAACAACTTCTGTGTAATCTGAACCGACAATAGTGATCAATGAAAGGTGATTAAATATAACTTAATAGGGAGGTGCCTGATCACCCTAGCCCTGGTGACCGGATTGTTCGAGTTTATAACATGTGACGGCGTTACTATCTGACTCCATTTATGATAGGTATGTGCCCCGACAATGCACTATGTTCAAGAGATGAGGTACAGAGGTTTCATAAAGAGTTAGTCAAGTTTTCAGAGTTCGGGTGGAAACCAAGCAAGTGTCACCGAGTAAAGGTCGCGAGATACTCGTGAGGAGACTGACTTCCAGGGCCAGGAGCCTTGGCTTAAGGCGTCACCGAGTAAAGGTCGCGAGATACTCGCGAGAAGACTGACGAGGAGACTAAGAGACTGACTTCCAGGGCCAGGAGCCCTGGCTTAAGGCGTCACCGAGTAAAGGTCGCGAGAGACTCAGAGGCTGATGAGGAGACTGACTGACTAACAGGGCCAGGGGCCCTGCCTTAGGTACCCTCTCTACTTCCGGCTGGGAGGCTGCGAGGGTTGTTAATGTTTATGACTGCTTATGACTACCAGCTGGTGACTCTTTCTCGTGTGACTTGGAAGGGTTGTTAATGTTTATGACAAATATTAAGAGTTACGTTACTACATGCTGGGCGGAATATTTGGGAACAAAAGGGGTCTGGGGTTAAAGCTGAGACATATATGTGGATAAGGTTCTAAGAAGTAGGGAGGTCTTGGAGGGATGCGGTTGCTTACTTAAAAATAACAGGAACCATCAGTGACTTCCATGAAATCACGAGGCAGGTATTTAAAATAAAATAAAGCCCCTTCTACTTTTATGTATAATATAGAATTATAATATTCTTAGCATTATAAAACTCACGAAAAGGAAACTAGAACATATTTTGTGGGAAGAAATTTGGATTGAAAACTAAACGAATTTTGTACATAAGTTAATTCAAGGATCGGCTTAGCCATTTTGTTTTTTATTATTTTAACGATTTTCTAAACATTTTCACCGAGTAAATTTGTTTACATCAACTGTATCCATAAATCTATTTAAATTACATTACAATCTATTTACATTATTTTAACCTTTTTTTATCTTTAATTTATTATGTACAGTGAAATCCTTATATTTCGTATCCCGATTATTCTTATTTCCCGATGATTCTTTCAAATTTGCCGGTCCCCAGAGAAAATCCCGGTATGTATTATAAAAACAATGCATTTCAGTCCCCTCGGTAATTAGTATTATTTTTATGGTCCAGTTCACTTAAAACGTCTTATAATGCGTATTTCCAGCTTAAAAATCTCGTTAATTGGTACTGTTTCAAGAAAGGGAAAGAGGACAGTGAAAGACTAGAGAGCAGAATGAGTGCGAGATAAATGTTTTCTGGGAAATCAAGTAATCCCTTCTACAAAAGTAAAAGGGAGAGAGAGACAGAGAGACAAGTTTTCTTTGAAATCCCATATGTAATTCTTTTTACTGAAAGGAAATAAGGAGAAGAGAGAGGGATAGTTTTAGGAATTGTACTAAGCTTTTCTTTCGTTTCTACAGTTCAGTCTCGTTTTCGTTATCGTTGTGACACGTTACCATGCCTCCGTAAAAGTTAGCCTCTCTATTAAAGAGAAACCACAAATCATAAACATTGTGGCCAGTGGCTTTAAGCAAATTCACGTATCCAATCGTTTTAACGTCCTTATATTAAGACATAACATTAAATTTAAGAAGCTTAGTGGAGAAAGTGCAAGTGTGTCAGATAACGTTTGTTCGGAGTGGAAGGATAAATTAAGAAAAATAATTGAACCTTATGAGCCTAGGAACATATTCAATGCCGACGAAACGGGCCTGTTCTATAAATGTCTCCCTGATCGTTCCACGTGTTTCAAGGAAGAAAAATGCCATGGCGGAAAAAGCAGTGAAGAACGTGTAACCATGCTGTTGGCAGCCTACATGGATGGTTTGGAGAAATTAAAACCGCCCATGATAGGTAAGTTGGCCAAACCAAGGTGCAAACAAAAAAGCATGGATGACGGGCGAATTGTTTAATGAACGGATACAAATAGTCAATGCAGATATGGAAAAAAGGCAGCGAAAAAGTTTACTTTCCATCGATAATTGTTCGGCCCACAATTCTATCCCATCTCTCAGCAATGTTAATGTTGTTTTTGCCCGCCAATATAACTTTTAAGTTGCAACCTCAGGACCAGGGCATAATTAAAGCGTTCAAAATGTTTTACCGCAAGGAAGTAGTAACTACATCGTAAAATCACTTTATTTTCAGCAATGAACATAACTGACAAAGCATGGCAAAACGTTAGTGAGAGCACAATAAGAAACTATTTTCGTGCCTGTGGTTTTACCGAAGCGGAACCTGAGTTTACAGATGATGCAGAACAAGATGTTGTATTTCTTTTGAAGGGATCGCCTTTCACAGAATAATGAAAATCACATAACATTCGAAGATTTCGTCCATTTCGAGGACGGCCTAGCAGTAGTGGGGGTGTTAACCGACGAAGAAATTTTAGATCCATCTGAGGACGTTGATGGTGAAGATGGAGAGGGTGATGAAGATGATATACCAACAATTACTGCTTAAGTTGCTAAACGATACGTGAACAACGTGCGCCATTTTTTAGCAAAATCAGATGTTGGTGATAAGGTATTTTTTGCTCTGAACACTCTTGTCAAAGCAATTGACAATACCCGTCTGCAAGGATTGCGTCAAAAAAAAAATTACAGATTTTTTTCGAACAAATGTTTGATTGGTGTTTATTTAATAGAACATAAGTATGTACATATTTTTTATTGCATGTATTGTTTATTTTTTAGTTTAGTATTAAGCAGTGTTTATTGCATAGTTTTTATCCTTACTACATTGTACATACTTCTTAATACATACATGTTTGCATTAATACGTTTTTTAATTTTGTACTCCCGGTAATTGGTACCAAACTGTCAGTCCCTTGACAATACGAATTATCGGGATTCTTCTGTATTGGTTTATATTTGGAAAGTAAAAGGTTTTAAAATTTCACTTGCATTATTTGTCTTGATGTGTACAGTATATATTTTAAATTTGTGCTTGTTTTTTATTTTTAACGAGTGATTTTTTTATTTTAATGAATTATTTGAAATTGTTGGTTATGCATAGGATTTTATACCGTTTATAGAGAGCCAGAGAGGAGGATATAGTATAGGTTTGTTATTTTTGGTAGCTTAGTCTATAAGTTCTTAATTATTTTATGCAATATTTCTTTAATCACTTTATAACTTCATCAACTCACAATAATTTATTCACAGTTTTTCTATTGCCACTATTTGACCTTGAGACGAAGCTTGGAAATTTCACATGATGTTCTAACGATGCTGAAAATAATCAAGATCCCACCAAAGACATATAAATAGTGATAATAATATATAATAATTAGTGACTTGGAAACATCAACAATTTATAGCACGAATGTATTCAAATTTAACATAGGAAACCTTTAGTAATGATATTTTTATGGTTACTACACCTAATACGTAACTGCTGCTAGTATTGACTTTCAGATTATTAATATGTATTATTTCTTGAGAATTTTGTGAATTATAATAAAAAAAAGTCACGGTTATCACAACCGTTAAGGAATCCATTAATTATGTTATGGATTCTAAATCATCCGGCAGATGTCAATTCCTCCGAAAAAAGTAAGGAGTAATAGCAGGTTCAGGAGCGAGCCTCAAGACTGACAAGGGAAAGCAAACATGTTCCCGGGCAATGTGGATGCAAATCCGCGATGGGCTAACGGTAAGGCGACATACGACCGGCGGTCGCCCACCAATCCACCTATACCTGCTCCGCTGTTCTGGAGGCGAAGAATTCACCACGGCACCTCCATGAATACAAAGGTCTTCCTTCGACACCGTTACACCTCGGCCAAATTACCATCCATAAACTAACTCGGCGCTCATTTCTTTGATGAATTATTTATATTGCAAAAGCTCCAGGCGATCGGGTGCTTGTCTCAACGACGATGTACCATTAATGACTCATTGTACCAGCGACTGCCTGACTTCCTACCGATGTCTTGACTTCCAGGTTTCATGGTTCATAGATAAAAACCAGTTTGTGCGAATTTCATTAATGTTTGACCGATGAAAACGACGACATTCATGCTACCTAATTATGCTGTAGTCAAAGTTAATTAAATGTAGTCTCCAGGTACGGAAAATGATTGTAAATTTTATTTTGAAAAAAAAATCTATTGACTTAAATAAAACATTAGTTTATAAACTGCTGTTTTAAAACTTATTATTTGTTTACTGCTGATATTTCGGAATTGCAGCTTTTCTAGATATTTGATAGCTCCACTAATAAAAACATAATTTTACAGAAAAATTGGAGTGGTCTTGAAGAGCACGATCATTGTTTTCGTCCCGTTGATTGCATAAGATATTACTTATGATTTGTATTTATATGTTATTTACGTTAAAATGTTTGTAAATGTACATTGTGTATCATTGTACTTGTATTGATTATATAACTTCTATGCCGATTCAGACCTTGTATAGGGTGTACCGATGGTACAGGACATATAAAATGTAGTATGTAAATAGATTCGCTTAAGAAAATATAGTAAATAAAAGTTTTGTAATTTTTTTTTAAGGGGATTGGAAAAAAAAGAAAAGTTTGTTAATAATGTTATTAAGATCGGACGAATTATATTGTAAATATTGTCGGGACAAAACTGCAGTCGGACTATTATCCATTTGAAACACTAGTTTTTTTAGTTTACGACTTTTGAAATCTAAACTATTCTTTATTGAGAAAAACCAAAACGTACAATTCATGTTTGACGTAATGGATGGCGTTTCCAACAAACTACCAATGTTCTCTCTGCCATAATTACAGTCCTTTCAAACTTTGACAGTCGTATGCTAAACTTTATCTAGGACTGTATAATCCATATTTATGGTTTTGTAGAGTGAAATCCAGTTACCGAACTTTCGTCTTGAGGAAAAACAGTGGAGAATATCAGGTAAGAACACATATTTCTTATATTTTAGGGCACGAAGGACTTTAATTAATGACCTTAAACCTACATTTTACTATTAGATTGCGAGAGTGAATATTTAAACAATAATTAAAAGAAAAATATGTCCTTTGCTCAAGACGCTATTTTGATGTAGCGTTCATAAATTGTTCAAATATAAAATAAAATATAAGGTCCTTTATTGAGATAAATAGTAATGAGTGTTAATTTATTTTACCTTTCAAGCCTGGGGGAATACCTGGTTTTGAAATAACACCAATTGGTCACAAGTTTGACATAATGGAAATATTATTAGTAACTAATTAATCGAGGTTATACGTTACTACACTGCAGTTTCAATGACCAAAGCCGGGCTAGCTGAGAATATTGAGCCTGATGAAAAGCCACGGCCTTCTATAATTGTTCAATGCTTAATGGCTTCTCTGGGACATTCTGCAGGCTCGAGCTGGGACCCTTGTCATCCCTTCAAAGTGCCTGCATATCGGCTCCAATAAGGGGTGCGTATGGGTCAGGTCAATACTCTTTTAAGGAACGGCGCTGTTTTACCTTTTAACCTTACCGCAACTGAGATGGCTAACCCCATTATATATGTATATTAAAGATAAGTAAACATTTAGCAGTCTTACCAACTCATTATTTGGTGAAAAATTATATTAGCTAACAATGTACAAAAACCATGTTAGCTTCTGTGTTTTTGAATTATCACGGCTACAGACAATACATTGTTTACATGACAAATGGACATACATTGTTATGGTAAGGCACCGGATAGAAAGTGTGTACGATACGGCTATAAGTTGTACTGGTGAGATCATCAAGGCTAGGCGGACTAGGCCGAAGGCATCCCACACGCGATAACGGGCCAATAACTAGCTTCGGGTGCTCCCCGAACCTGCATACTTGCCCGAATATACTAACCTACTTCCATTAATGTACTGTCCTTGTTCCTAACCTCATCCAGAAATCTGATTTTCCTTATTTTTCTTTAATCGTTTTTGTGGGCTGGTCTGAGGAAATATTTTAAACTTATGAAATTTTACTCAGGAAAAATCTCTAGGCTACAGTCATTACTATATTTTTTTTTGGTGAAAATATATATAGAGGAACAGGTACTAGGTAATTCTATTTACCTAATTAAATGATCTTACAGTATCATCTATAATATTTTGAGCCTGCGCCTAACAACGTGTTACCTGATAACCGATTAGCATGAGTGATCTATCTCCTGACCGACTGAGACGATTGAGTCATCCATTGTCACGATAAGGCTGGCATCCGGAACTATCCATCATCCGCTGCAACGACACTGTCTCTTAAACCTTCCGTTTCCGACTTGGATCAGATTTATTGTTGTGGTAGCGATGTCTAATAACCGAACCCGATATTTAAATATTACATTTTAATAATAATTATCAGTGCCCATGTGCATTATAAATTACATTAAAGAAAGTGTGCCTCAGGGAATTATGTTGAACCACATATTTGGAGACGATACCGAAATTATTATCTCATCTATTAATGGTTGAACAACTGGCACAACAAATTTATAAGATACACCCCACTAAGCATTCCAATTTAATAATAAAGCAATCTAAATGACTTTAATCAGCCACTACTCTTAGGCTTTAGTTTGCAAAACACTTCAGTTAGGAAATACCAACAAAAAACAGTGTTCAAAATATGTTTTCAATATTATTATAAGCACTGTTAGACGCTAAATAAATACAAACAACTGGAATTGTAATATAATGATATACTGTAAAATGATTGAAACTGTAATGGATATACGAGGCTAGAATTTGAGTTTCAGCTCAACTCTACAAGCCCCCAGCCTATCAAATAACGACACCAACTGTCACATCATGTATGTGGTACACCTTAAGAAATAACCTACATCCACTAATTTAAGAGAACGATACGCAGAATTCTTCAGCTGCCATCCCAATCGATTGATAGCCTTTATAATCTTCTAAGGCCCAACAAACTCACCGAATACTTACGCGCACGCTACTTAGCGTCTGTCACGACCGCTCCAGTTCAGTCCAACTGGAAGGGGGAGGGGTGCAATACTGGACTGGCATGCAGCTAGTAAAGTATTTTTATATTGTTTATCAGGCATGCTTATGTCAGAAGTGTATGCATGGAAATATATAAATTCTTTGATTCGATAATGTGAAGATTAGAACGACCGAAACCGAACAGAAGGAAAAATATGAAGGGGGTACTTGGCGCAGTGGTACATACGTGCGGGTGGGGTACTGATCAGTAATTTGCTATTGCTTAATGATTGATATAATTGAAGTAAAGGGATCACGTGGGTAGAAGAGAAGTGGTGCACATAGCGGCAACAGGGCCTGTCAAATATTCTGAGTTCTCACGCTTCTAATTTCCTGACGACAACTATAGTTAGTTAATGTGTTTATTGATGATTTTAAATGATAATTCATGCTATAAGGTTATATATGGCGATCTCTTAAGTGTGGTACAAAAACAGTCCGGCTGAAATGCTACGAGTGGGTTTATAGAAGATGGGCGTAAGTTCAGTAGACAAAACATTTGGTTAAATGGAAAAAAAATTCAGAGTCCTATATTTAAATCCAATTGATGAACAAAATCAAATTTTGATGATTAATTTTCAAAATGGATGTACTGTTGTTCTTGTTCTATAGAGCGTAAAAGCCGAAAATTAATGCATTGATTCTATTAATATTAATATGTATTCAAACTTCTTACATATAAGTTTTCCATCCCATCATGATTTTACCCTGAAGCAGAATACAGACTGATTACCTTTTAACGTTAACAGGTGTATCTTGTAACCTAAAAATTGGACTCAAAACCTTCTTTGAGGAACCTACCCAATCATAAATTTACTAGATATTCAAATGAAATAATATTCTATATAATAACTTCTGCATCACACTGACGATGAATCCTTCAAAGACAGCTTTGATTTCACGGAAAAGATCCACCGACATAAAAAGTGGACATCCTTGTTCCACATTAAGTGTATTTTCAAGCTCTTGACGTGATCTATCACGGATGACAGTGAACATTGCCTTTGGAACGCTTGAAAAATATACATTATAGCAGGTATGGGCAACCTTTGACATGTTATGGGCCAAACTTTAGTGTGCAAATACGTTCGCGGGCCGCGTTTAAAAGTAGTGCATTTTAAAGTAGTGTTCATAATTTTTAGCGATAGATATCAGTCAGCCATGAAATAATACGACAATGTTATTACAACACAATTTATTAAAATAACAAAATGAAATGAAAAAATAGGTACCTACAGCATTAAATTAAATCGTTAAATTTAGAATTGTTACAAACTACGAAAGTTAAATAGCGACACCGAAATCAATGAGACACTTGAGCTTGAATTTGGGAAACTAATTCATCGATGTTTGGATTAATTCCACTGGTACAAAGACGTAAAGAATTTTCCAAATTATCGTCAGTCAGCCTTGTACGATGTTTTGATTTATTAACTTTCATCAATGAAAAGAACTGTTCGCATTTATAAGTACTGCCAAACGCACAAATCAATCTTCTTGCAAATTTTCTAAGCTGCGGAAAATGGTCTTCTTCGAGGTATTTTTTGTAGAAATCGCACAACTCCACGTCTTCAAATTTAGATTTTAGGAGTGAGTTTTCTTGAATCTCGATCAACTCCATTTGCAAGTGTATTGGAGCATTTTGTACATTACTTTTTGTTGGAGTAGCAAATAAATTGAAACAGTCTTCCATGTGTTTGAAATCGCTAAATCTGATCGAAAATTGCTCCGACAGTAACTTGAGTTCTTCAGCATATTGAGCGTAAGCAATATTTTCATACGCAGAGAGCGTGGTGAAATGGTAACTGTTACCAGACAGCATATGTGCCTCCCACAAGCGGATTTTGTTCTGAAACGCTTTCAAATGGCTGTACAAATCATTTACTAACTGTCCTTGTTTTTGAAGTTTCAAATTTAAATCATTCAAATGGCCTGTAAGGTCGACAAGAAATGCTAAGTCACATATCCATTTTGCGTCACTCAATTCAGATAGTGGTTTATCTTTTATTTGCATAAATTCTGCTATCTCATTTCTAAGCTCGTAAAACCGTTTCAGCATTTTCCCTTTGCTTAGCCATCTGACTTCACAATAATATGTTACGTCGTCATACTCGGCTGATATTTCATCCAAAAACGCCTTGAACTGACGATGGTTAAGCCCTCGGGATCGAATAAAATTGATGGTTTTTACTACCACATTCATAACATTCTGGAGTCGAATGGACTTAGAACACAAGTTCTGTTGGTGGATAATGCAATGAAGGACTATCAAACCATCTTTTTGCACATTTAATTCAGTTGCTTTTTCATTCAAAATTCCGATGAAACCTTTACGTAAGCCGACCATAGAAGGTGCACCATCTGTGCATACTCCAACTAATTTCGACCATGGCAAGCCAAAACTTGTGAATACCTTTTGAACTTCATTAAAAATGTCCTCTCCTGTAGTGGTTCCTTTTAGCGGCTGTAAAGCAAGCAATTCCTCAGTAATAGTGAATTCTTTATCAACACCTCGAATAAATATAGCCAGTTGAGCTATGTCAGACAAATCGGTGCTCTCGTCTAATGCTATGGAAAATGATTCAATACCAGTCATACGGCCAGTCAATGTTGTTTTTATATCATTAGCCATCATTTCTATACGTCGTACAACGGTTCGTCTTGACAAACTAATTTTTTCAAATTCATTTTTCTTTTCAGGACACAAAACACTGCAAACTTCTGACATACACTCCTTGATAAATTCTCCTTCGGCAAATGGTTTCAATGACTTTGCCAATTTTGAACTAACTATAAAACTAGCTTTCACAACATTATCAAGTTGTGTTCTTTGTCTATGAAATATTTGCTGCTGTTTTTCCAAATTTGCGGTAAGTTTCTGGATTTTGTCTTTTCTTATTTGTCCTGTCAGTGAGAGCAGCGTAGGATGCTTAGTTGAGTAATGCCTCTTTATATTGAATTCTTTCATCACCGAAATGGATTCATTACACATCAAACAAATAGGCTTACCATTGTGCAAGATAAAGAAGAATTCTTCAGTCCATTTTTCTTGAAACTGGCGACCCTCTGCATCTACTTTTCGTTTCCTTCCACCAGACATCATTTTCATTTACTTATCGTTCGATAAACTTAATAAGAAAATAGGTATAATTAGTAAGCACTCAAGATGCACACAAAGTCACAAAGCAAACTTATCACCACGGTAGCTCGAATAGGACTGAACTAAGTTCCGGCCATCCACCCGCTTATATAGGCAAAATGAAGGAATGATCTAGAATCGTCTAGTGTAGAACAATACAATTGCGAAGCAATAATCCTTTGTTGCGCCGCCAGTGTGGCGGCAAACATCAATGGCTTTGAACTTTGATGTTTGCCGCCTCACTCTTTGATGATCACCGCCACTCGGCTTGCTCGCTCACTTGATTCCATGAGTATGAGTAAGTAGTGTATTTTTTTTTTTTAAATTGGGTTTTTCAAAATGTCTCGCGGGCCGGATCAAATCTTACAGCGGGCCGGATCCGGCCCGCGGGCCGGCTGTTGCCCACATACGCATTATAGTAACAGCTCGAAACTTGGATTATTTTTTTTTGTAATTACATTTGTATCATTTCATGTATACAGGTTAAACGTGGTATGAACAATCTCAAAGACAAAAATAGGGCGTGAAAACTTAAGGGGTTGAAACATTTCCGACGAAACTCACACTATAAACCCAACTTGATTGTACGGATAAGCTAGATGTGATTCGCTTCACACCTAGTGATTTAAATACATATCCTGACCACCACATTGCGTTTATTTTACTACATTGTATAAAATAGGCAGTCACATATTTTTAAATGATATTTTAGAACCAAAGTAAATTTATATATCTGAAGTAATTTGAGTAGGGAGTGAGATTTGTGGCAAAAGTCACTACTGAGGGTGCTAGACCGGGTGGTGAAGGGAATTGAATGTGAAAAAACCCCTGAGCGCATTTTTGCAACGAATATGAGTTTTGATGGTTTTAAACTTTAAATTTTTCGTTGTCGCCAGATAATTCCAGGCCTCCATATTTTTTACGTTGTAAGCTTGTAACCAATCGCTAAGAAAATGGAGGCAATAAAGCGGTTGGCAACATGTTTTTTTCGGTTCCTTAGGATCTCAGCAATACTAATTACTTGACTGACCCCACTCATTATATTTGTCTACTCAACTACATCCAGCGCCTGCACTGGGGTGTTTTTGACCTTAAATAATGCACCCTTTGGGGCATTTGGAATACCAGGTGATGAGCCTTTTTTACTAAGGGAGAAAGCCCATTCGGACATGTCCTTTTTTAGTGAACTGAACCTGCTCAGACCTCCTTCAATCAACATCTCTTAGTTACGGCAGTGCGTTTATAAAGGTTGTGCCAGGCGTCAGTAACGCTTGTGTTCCCTTATTTATCAATTGCTTCTTTCTCATAAATATCCTTTCTATCCATAATTACCACAGACACAAGAGTTCATTAGATCAGGAGATATGAAGCTAAGCCTTGTTTTATAGTTATATTGATATTTTTAAATTGCGATATTGCTCCTCGAACTGGACTCCAAGAATTGAAATATTTTGTTAAATGCAGGGATTATTTGTCTCTTCATATCCCCTTGTTACTAAATGATTACAGTATGGATCATATCAATATAGATTCTACAAATGAATCTATTTACAATAGGTCATCTTTTTTCCTTTGGCTACTTTTACAATATCTAACTATTATACATTGTGATATGAGCTTGTACAAAAGTATAATGATGTACATTATACATTAATTTATTGAACATCTTCATAAGTGATGGGCTCACCTTATTTGTGAGCTATTATTATTATTATATTACCTTAAAACATTACATCTAACAATAAAAACTTAAACTAAATCTTAACCTAATTTTCCCTGAGAGTCTGTTGCCATCGATGCGGAGTCATAGTGTTAAACACTGGGTTTGTTAAATGCTATAACGAGTCAAAAAAATTGATATGCCTCTGTGGATGTGGAAAACTGATGTGGATGAACTCACCGACAGCACACCAAGCAACCGGTGAAGGTACAGCGTTATTTAACCTCTTGAGAGAGAATGCAGGTTTTTTTTTTCCTTAATAGCCCCTTTATATTTACAGATAATTACATATATAATTATAGATCCTCAGGCGAATCTATTTACAAATTATTTCTGTATAATCCAGGGATTCTTTCAATTGATACACTTCAAAGAGGAGATGATGTTGTTTCGTCGAGAATGACAAAGGATGTCACGATGACACTCGAGGTTGACCTGTCCTTAAATTTAATAAAACAATAATTATTTTCTTATTTCCTCTCCTTGCTGTTGAGAATACTTACTTATTATTTATTTCTTGAGTTCGCCACCTCAGTAACGTTTGTGTAGGCACGTGCCCACGCAGAATCACTAATTAGCACCGCATGTGAAACGGACAATAGGACTTTGGTGTTCTCTATTTTGAATCCGTTTAAGGAAGACTCCTACTTGACCTGACCAGGTCTGAGAGGCAGGAGGCCTGTGATGTTTTGGTTTTGCTTCCTTCGGCACGGAATACGAAAGTGAGTCAAAGAGTAATGGCTAGGGCTTATCATTAATTAAAGCTCCTAGGCAATTCATGCTTTGTTCTTTTTGGTCTCCATAGCATGCACCCCTTCTAATGCATACGTTTATTTATCTTTGGATGAGGTTGTAGCATATAAATGACATTGGCGTGTTTAAGTTAGTTTGAGTACGCCATCTGCTCAGCAGAAATGAAAGAAACTAATTGAAAACGAATATGCAACATGCAGTTGTGGTCAACGGATACAAAAATTAAGGAAATGTTCTGCGTAAATTATGTATAAAAAGAACTAACTGCTTTTTCCTGGCATCGAACAACACTTTAGAAGCTGTTTAAGCTTTGTATTTATTGAAAAAGTGTAGTTTTTAGTGTAGGCAATCGTCATTGTTCACTGAAAATTGCTTTTCAGTGAACAAAGAGGATCAACAAATGTATACAACAGACACTCAAAAAACACTCTTGCCATAATAATAAAAAAAAAAGAATGGCAAAGAAGGAATGACACTAAACAATCCTAATTCACAAGGACAGAAAATTTCCATGGAGAAGGGTGATGAAATGCCATTTTGGATAATATAGGTTAGAATGTAGAAAGTTATATCTTGGGAGAACCAATAGAAAATTATTAGATGAAAATACCACATTTAACGGAAAGGAAGTAACTTCCAACCACATCCCTCTCCTCCATAAAGTTACTCACCTACTTAATTTATGCGTTGATGTAAAGCTTATTTACCTCAACGCTAAATATTTTACGTATAAAAAAAAATATATCAATCAGAATATTCTGCATAGGTGATTCAGCAATGACACGAGAGTTTTTTTCTCACGACCATTTAATAAAAATTGGGTAAAATGAAGGCTACAGCTGCCTAGGCCCCAGATTATACACTTTATTTTTGTCAATGTTATTCCAACAATCAGTAAATTTAAATAGGTCCATAATATTTTTAAGTTCATTATTTGGTAAATTACAATTTGCTTATCCGCTATTAATAACTTTTATTCAAGACCTCATTTATATCTTTTACGCAATTCCACCCATTCAATGTAATTTTCTTTTTATTAACATTCATGCAATATGTTACATCTTCATTCTGATCACATTCCCCAGAGATATTCTCCCAGTGAGCTGGTGGAAAAGACGGGGGCCAGAGAGCAGATAAAGCGCAATGGTGCAGCAGACGCTCAGGACCTGAATGAGGATGGTGGCTAGTGCCAGGACACATCTTTGTACAATAGATCACGATGACACCACCACATAAGTATTACTCCATAAGAAGAAGTTGAATAGGATTTTGATGAAAGATACGTTTTCATGGAACTCGGTAAATATTGAGACTATAAGACAAAGGAATGCGGGTTCATCTTTTCATGAAGGTTTTGTTGTAGAAGGCTATAGTTCCGAGGACTTTAGTTCAAGGAATGGAATCTTTGAATTTGTTTGATGTTCAAAATTTCCGATATACCTCACAGTTCTAGCCTAGGTGTCTAAATCGGCCTTGATACAGTTTTTGTATGAATGGTTTCTTATTATTATTTATAGTTTATTATAATAATATAATATAATATTATAATAATAATAGGAGATTATAGTTTACTGTAAAGTCATCCACGTTACTCTTTTGTCTATACGAGAGCCTAGCGAACAGTATTGGATGTGGGAAGCGGTATCGAATTGAAAAAGACTTTTTTAGTAAATAAAAAAAGTGCTGAATAATTTAAATTAATATATTAACATCGATGTGAAAGATCCGGGTGGTGTACAAATAATAAGAGGAACCGTGTCAAACCCAAGTAACGTAGGCGGCCTCAGATGGCTCAGTGTGATAAGCGAACAGTTACTGTGTCCTTCCGCAACCTGAATTCGCAATAGCAGTTGTTTGCACGTACTTTAATTTAGAAGTAGGGAACTGGTTTAGAAAACCAAAATAAAAATTGAAAGTTAGTGCCAGTTACTCATTGTTTCTCATGACGCTGAGTTAACCTCACCTAGACTCATAATTTGGGGAATTGCAATGGGAGATGGCGGAAATTAAACCCTTGTCTCTGTTATCAGGTCTGTGACAACTGTGGCTGGAATAATTGTTGAACTATTAACTGCATAAGATGTAAAAATCTATAACTTAATATTAAAATATTATGCCATTTTGTTTTTGTATTCTTGCTAACAACTCCTGCTAAGTCCATCATATAGACATTTGATTCATTGCTTTTACCAGAAGGTAGACTTGAATGAAATCAAAACTCATTTAAAGTGAGCACGTGTAACGATTGCTTTGTTTTTTTACTAAATACCAACAAGGGTACAAAGGTAGTTGGTACAAAAGAATCGAACAGATTCCAAAATGCCAATCAAACTGATGACCTGGCTACCAAAATAAGGTGCGATCTGTATTCAGCAACCATGGACATTATTACTTTACACCGGCTGGTTTCCTTGTTGACCGTCCAACACGTCCTGAATCTATAATCAACCCTCCGCCAAAAACACACTACACTGACCTCATTCTAATGACCTACCAAGAATACCATAGGTTGGACTCATGTTGAACTCTGTTTTGACATTGCTCGATTCGTCTGGGAGGATTACAAATTATCATGTACTTGTTTCGCAAAGGCTACAATAAGGTATAAGTATAATTTGTGTTCAGAGTATGGTTTTATTAGCTATTTATTAATTATGGGAGAAGCTCAAGTCCCAACAGGTACGGGTAGTGAAGTTTCATCATCGTTAAATTTGAGCAGATATATTTGTTGGGATATCGGCTTAGGTTGATGAAAGAAATATGATACATTTTCATCATCATCATAGCAAAATATAAACATTACTCGTTATAAAATTTGTTAAATTTTTGTGTCTCTTTGAGCTACTTATAAACAAAAATACTTAAGGGCAATCATCATAGGTCTTTCGGTCTGTAGATACAGCTGCCGGTTTGTCTTTGTGTTAAATAACACTCGTGAACCACGAGCTGTATGTTTGGTGGTAGTAGATTAAATAATATGAAAAACGCAGTCCCTTTATTTATTATGTAACAAGTTTCTCCCTTACTTTGGAAATTTCTCAAATCAAATCTCAAATGATAACTTAGTTTTACACTCCTGTTTTTTTTCTTTATCGTTAGTTACATGTAAGACAGAAACGCAAAAATAAATTTGGAGGTAGTATTTAAGAATATTTGGTCTTTGTGAGAAAGAATTTGGATACATATTGATCTGTATAATTCATACCAGTAAATGCCTTACAGAGACTATGACTGTTATACTCCATATTATTTCATTTCGGTAACTATTGTCCACAGGATAATTAATTTGAAACAGCAGTACAAGTGATCGTAAGGTAAGTCTAACATTTATTAACATCATTTATTAGCAGAATTTTTCCTGTGTTTCTGGATCAAAATGATATGTCAAAGTGCACAGAGTTTCACCTAATAGATACGAACACGGTAATATATCGTGGTTCCGGTAAATTGTGTGAAAGCGGGAGGACCACAAGTGAAGAGACTGAAGTAGATGAGAAAAATCCACGACCACTGGACAGGCCGCATTAGATAATTTGTGAAATGAAGTTAAACGTGTTTTTACAGCGATTTATGGACCAATATATATTTTGCATTTTAATTTCAACACTGCCACTATTCTTCTACATATCGAATTATATATAAGTTAATGCTTACCGGCTTTAGAATTAAGAAACAAAGGGAAAAAAGGTACAGAGAAACAACACGCTTGAAAGTTAGAACTAGACTGTTTATTTCGAGTCTATAACCCTGTATATTTACATTCGGGATGTTTACATCCCGACGTTCGGGGATTAAGGTTGAGTACTGATGCTGCCCGGAGCTTAACTCCCCCCTGCCAGTTTACGCACATCTCCTCGTAAACTATGAAGTCTAAGTCTAAATTGAGGACGACTTAGGCGATATTACGATCACTCTCCTAATCGCACTAAGGGAGCGAAGGCCAGCCCAAACAGTACACAACCTGTAATCCCTTACATTCGGTCGTATTTATAAGACACTTATAGTCCAAATAAAACGCTGCTTCTAACACTGCAGCCACTAGTGACAAAATAAAAAAAAAACAAAAAAAAATTACATGGCTCATTACTCACAGAAAACAATGGCATCTTACACGCTACGCAAAGTCGATATTTCTACACAGCCTGTGTACATTCTAAAAATACAACAAAAAAAAAAAATACTTCTACAAATGGTACAAAGTGTACGTATGTATACTATACCAAATTTGGCTACGTGCAGAAGCGAGGACACTCCAACTCACTCATGGCCAGCACCCTTCCCCCCTGGTGGAAGTTTTAACTGTTCGACGTGGACGTTCCTCCGTTTCGTCGGAGGTCTTGTACTCTCGATGGTGACGATGTTATGCTCCCTGATCACCACCACCTTGAATGGACCCTCGTATCTGATCGACTCTTTGCTCCGATTAGAGCCAATTTTACGATATACAATCGTCCCAATTTTAAGGTCCCCTATTCGACCCCGGACTTTGAGGTTTACCCGAGAAACTCTCTTGACCTTCTCCCTCACGATTTTGTCACGAACTTTGCCCCAAAGTTTTCCGAGCTCTAAGTGAGCACTTAACATTTGCTCCGCCATTCCCTCGTCCGCCACCGTCTCTGTCCCGTTCCGGCGCCTCGCGCGCAGTCCGAAGAGGATCTCGAACGGCGTAAACCCCGTGGTGGAGTGGATGGAATGATTGTATGCCGCCACTGCCTTCGGCATCGCCTCGTTCGCCGGCAGACCCTTTTCTACCTGATACACCCGCAGGTGGTCACTCAAGGTACTGTGCAACCTTTCGATGCCTCCGCGACTCTTAGGATGTCCTGGGGTGTTGAGA
This sequence comes from Acanthosoma haemorrhoidale, assembly GCA_930367205.1. Lineage (NCBI taxonomy): Eukaryota > Metazoa > Arthropoda > Insecta > Hemiptera > Acanthosomatidae > Acanthosoma > Acanthosoma haemorrhoidale. The sequence goes on along the minus strand of OV884011.1, from coordinate 120,682,660 downwards.
TGCCACACGATATCAAGATTTTTCATCTCCGTCCGAACGTTTGCATTATCGAACTCCCTACCCCCATCAGACGAGATTCGGTCCGGTACCCCATAAAACTGGAACCACGTTCGTAATGCCTGTAAGACGGCGTTGGATGATTTGTCTTTTACGGCGTACGCCATAGCTACCTTACTGAAGGTATCTATTGTCGTAACCCACTTATACCCCTTCCAAGTGAACGTGTCAATCTGTAGTTCACTCAGTGGCGTCTCTGCTGTGGTTGTTTCCTCCTGTTGTCCCTGTGGTGGGTGTCGATCATATTTAGTCTTAAGACATATATCGCACGTTCCTAAAATCTCTTGGATCGTCTTTTTCATATCCCACCAGAAGTACCGTCGCTGTAATGCTTGCAAAGTCTCCGGCGCACCGCGGTGGTTCGTCTTCCCTTGATGGTAGGCAAGCGTTACTTCCCGCTGCCGTTCCTCATCACGCAGTGTCTGGACCATAGACAGACAACGAACAAACGATCGATCAATACCCAGTTGTTCTGTTCTCCATAATTTCTTGATCAGATCCCACACTGTCGCGTTGCCGACAAATAGATGGTAGGTCTTCCCTGGTCTGGATGCATCTTTCAATGCCTGGCAAATTTGGTCACCCTTGACACCCGGTTGGGACCAGATTGTCGTAATACTATTCTTGCCATAGTTTTCATGAGTAGCTCGCATCAGGCCGGTCGTTTGCGTCTTCCAAATAATTTGTCGCCGTTTATCGTTAATCATACCCTCGATCGTCTCCATTTCCACCGGACGTTCTCCGGCAGATTCTTCCGCTTCTTGGTGTTCGCTCCCATCGCTATCGTCCCGCGTACCGCGACTTCCATCTTCCCCGGGCGCCCATTCCTGGATAAATTGTCTGTGATCCCCGGACGTTTCCCCTTCCTCGACTGCATTTACGGTAATCGCTCGAGATAGCCAGTCCGCCACTACATTGTCCTTCCCTGGTTTGTATACAATTTCCAGGTTGTATTGGGACAAAAACTCCTTCCAGCGTGTCACCCTGGCTGATGATTCCTTAAGCTTCCCCACCCATTGAAGAGGTCTGTGGTCCGTATGTACTCTGAATCTCCGCCCGAAGACGTATGGACGAAAATGGTCAATAGCCCATATGATGCCAAGAAGTTCACGCTCGAGGGCACTGAACCGCGCTTCCGTGTCGGTCAGTCTTCGACTCGCGTACGCCACTGGTCGTTCCCCCCCATCTCCCTCCTGCGACAGCACCGCTCCCAATGCATACTCACTTGCGTCGGTGGTGATAGTAAATAGCTTCTCAAAATCGGGAAACGCCAGGATTGGTTCCTCTTGCAGTCGAGCCATGCATTTTCGAAGGTTTTGCTCCATAATAGGTGTAATCGCTATCCGCGCCCCCTTCCGCAGCAGGTTACTGATGGGTACGAGATACTCTGCCATGTCTGGCACAAAACGCCGATAGTAATTTAGCGTACCTAAAAGTCGCCGAATGCCCTTGACGTCTTTCGGCACCGCTATCTTTCGAATTGCGTCGACTTTTGCAGAATCCGGCTGGACTCCCTCCCTCGAGATGGTATGCCCTAAGAAGTTGATCCGATCCTCTCCCAGCGATGATTTTTCCATCGACAATTTTAACCCGAATTCACGCAAACGTCGAAATACCCTCCGGAGATCTTCGATGTGTTCGGATTCTGTTCGGCTGAAGATCAACAGATCGTCCATATAAATCTGGCATACCGCCTCGTCTATCCCCCTCAGGATTTCGTCCATCAATCTCTGGAAAGTAATCGGAGCGTTCTTCAAACCAAATGGCATCCGAGTGAACTCATAGTGCCCCCTCTCGAAAGTAAACGCTGTTTTGTGTTGATCGGTAGCGCTCATTTTGATTTGATGGTACCCTGCTTTCAAATCCAAAGTGCTAAAGATTGTGGCTCCATTCAGTCTGCCGAGAATGTCCTCAAAACGGGGAATCGGATACTTCTCATCCGTTGTGTTTTCATTTAATTTTCTAAAATCGACGACGACTCTATATCTCTCCCCCTCCTCTCCCGGTTTACTCTTCTTTCGTACTGCCCACAGAGGACTATTATAAGGGGATGTGCTATCAACGATTATACCCTGTCGTCTTAAGCTGTCGATTTCTGTCCGGATATGTTGGCGGAGTGCCTGCGGATATCGTCTCTCCTTCACGTACGTTATTCGGTCAGATTTTAATGGGATTTCATGTACTGTCTTCCCCGTTGCCCCAAGCATATCACCCTCCACGTAAAAAATATCTCCGAACTCCCTACGTAAGCTTTCCCTCCAGTCCACAACTTTCTTGACTGCCCCTATCCGCGCACTCCCACCTCTTACGGTCCCTTGACATTGATAAGTAACCCCCCCCCAACTTGATCCGCCACTCCTTTCCCTTGTTCTCTACAAGCGCGCCTACCCGACCCAATAAGTCACACCCCACTATTATTTCATACTCGCGCGGCATGTACTCCACAATATGTACGTTAATATCGCCCTTTTTTTTCGCCCATTTCTCTAAATTCACGACCGCCTCTCCCGCCACTTTACAGGGCCTGCCCAGGGTAATTAACTTGCACTTACATACCTTGACCTGGAGTGCCCTCTCTCTGCCATACAGCCGCTCCAACGCACCGCGTGACATTATGGTATTGGTGCTTCCTGTATCCACCAAGCACCTCTCTCCCCCCTCGACTCTAATTATTGGCAACTCGCACAGTATCCCTCTCACTGTATTACACTTTAGGGTGCGGTCGCCACTCTGCTGCCACCCTCCTCAGGCTGCCACACGCCGCTCCCATCTTCTCGAAGTAGTCTTCTTTCGCTCATGCTCTCGGCTCCTGTCGCGAGCCGGCTCTTCTTCCGTTTCCGACGTTCCTGACGCTCCTGAAGATTCCTCAGCTGAAGATTCATTACCCCTGGGTGATATATTTCTTCTTTCCCGCATCGTTTGCGTATTCACTTCCATGGGTTCTGCCCTATGAACATCTCTCCTCCGATACACGTAAGGGCAATGCCTAGCGATATGCCCCTCCTCACTGCACTCGAAACATTTTGTGCGGGGGCACTGTGCCACTAAATGACTCGTCTTCCCGCACCCATGGCATTTTCTCTCTTCTCTGCGGGGTCCGTACCTGGGTCTCGCCGCCCTGAACCTCCTTTCGCCTGCCGCTCCCCTGTCCCTACCGGTTGGTGTTTCGACTTTTTTCCAATTTGATTTAGGGACCCTGGTTCTTCTGTACACTATCCGGCTCCATTCTCCCTCATCCTCATGTATCCTCGATTCCTCCTCCCTGGCGCTGGTGTCAATCATGACTTGGGCACATTCGAGGAATGAGCGCTCATTAGGGAATACCTCTTTTCTCCCTGTTTCCTTCACCAACTGTACCTTTAGTATAGTAGACAGAAATCCCATTCTGCCCTCTACCTCTTCGATGCTCATTGTCTCTCTCATTTTCTCCATTATTTGATTATAAGGGGTTAGAAGAACTGCGGCATATTGGCCGCTACTCTGCCTTGATGATTTTGTTTCCCGGAACATCTGGAAAATATCTTCTTCAGGCGTCCATCGCCCCCCTCCATATGCTTTCTTTAGCCGCATCTTCACCGTTTCCCACGACGTCTCCTCATCCGCTTGGATCTGGTTGAGAATCCTTCTCTTGACCCGACATATCAGGGCCGCTCTTAGTGACTCTGCATCCCTGGGGCCCAGAAGATTTTCCTCCGATTTTGCTAGAATTAAGGCAGTGAGGCGATCTCCTCCCTTCAGAAAGTGGTTGAGTTCTCCTAATTCGCCAGTGAACCATTCCAGCTCTGAAATTGCATTTCTCAGATCTTGAGTGTTCATTGCTTTCACTCTCATCAACGCAAGAGCGGTAGCATGAGCTTCTGGCAAAATGCCCACCCTTCTCGTTGCTACATGTTCCGCGCCATCCGCTACGTTCAGAACAGGTGGTCGTAGCACGCCTCCTTCCGCCATTCTTTCTTCAATTTTTTATTTAACACGGCAAAAAGGAAAAAAAAAAAAATCGAACAGACGTCGCTTACTTTTCTTTCCACACCACGAGTTCACGGGTTTCGGCACCAGTTAATGCTTACCGGCTTTAGAATTAAGAAACAAAGGGAAAAAAGGTACAGAGAAACAACACGCTTGAAAGTTAGAACTAGACTGTTTATTTCGAGTCTATAACCCTGTATATTTACATTCGGGATGTTTACATCCCGACGTTCGGGGATTAAGGTTGAGTACTGATGCTGCCCGGAGCTTAACTTATATATATATATATGTAAGACAATTATTGAAGGTGGGGTGAATAAACTGAAATCAGTTTCTCTGTAAACAAAGTTAGCAATTTTATTCACTATATATTATATTATAACAATTATTAATATTGATTTACACAATCTTACCTGTAAACAAAGAAACGACAATTACAGTTTCTAACTATCAATTCTCTATTTACACTATTTACATGTTCTGTTATCTCACATAACCTTCTCTATCTGATAACTGATGCTCCATCTGGTGGGGGCCAGTGGAAGCAGCACGGCAAATTCAAATGAAAGAGAGATCACTTTCATTACATCTCCCCTCTCTGAGGTGAAAATTCTTTGAAAATTTTCAGTCTGGTAATATCGGAAGTAATTTTGTTATGTGAAAGAATCCAGTTTCTTGCTTTCCTCTTCCGGTATTTATTTTATATATTGAATTTGATATCTTTTCTGTTATTTCAAAGGGACCAATTTTTAATTCATCTAGTTTATTCCTGTTCAATTTGTTGCCATTTTCTATATATACTGTATCTCCTGTGTTAAATTCCCAATGTTTTCTTGATTTATCAAATATTTTCTTGTTGTATTCATGAGACTTTTTTGTTCTTTCTAAGGCTAATTTACTGTCATTCATCCAGTTTTCTTTATTGTTTCTTTTTTTTAATTCTTCAGGTAAAATGCTAGTATCTGTGCCATCCAATAAATACTTGGGTGGAAAACCGGTTACTGTATGTTCTGTTTCATTATATTTATCCACACATTCTTTAGCGACTGTTGTCCAGGCTCTTTTCTTCCCTTTTTCGTTCATTTTACATCTGATTTTATTGACTAGAGTTTGATTTAGTCTCTCATTTAAACCATTGGAAAAGGGTGCATTAACTGCTGTAAATATCAATCGAACCTCCTTTTCCCTTAGGAAATCTTTGAATTCTCTTGAGTTGATTCCTGGGTATTGATCTGTAAGTATTATACCTATTTTCTCTGTTTCCAGCACATTATTTACTAACTTGATGAAGTCAGTGGCACTCTGAGTTTTTGATGTTGAAATGAATGCATATCTTGTGAAGTGGTCAATAAGCAGGTGGAGGTATCTTTTTGTTGATCGTTGTCCTCCAAAACCTCCAATAGTGTCGATTGACATTATTTCGAATGGTTTTGTTGCTGGCCCTAGTTGTGACATTAGCCCATATTTTTCTTGCCCTCTGGATTTGTTTTTAATACATATTTCACAGGTTTTACATACTTTTTTTATATTTGCAGTTATATTTTTTGCTGTGTAATAAGGGCATACCCTATTCATCATTTGTTTAATTCCTATATGGCACCATTCAGAATGTATTTCTTTAATGAATTCTAAACTTAAGTTTTCAGATAAAATTATCTTTTCTTTATTTCTTACTTTTTTATAGAACACTCCATCTTTTTCTATTAATTTTGTTTTGGTGTTTTGTAATATTCTATTTTCCTCTTGATCTTTTTTAATTTCTTGTATTTTTATCAAATTAACTATTTTTAGGATTTCTTCTTTATTTTCAATTGGTTCTAATACCGGGTTTCTGCTCAAACTATCTGCTTCGGTATTATCCTTTCCCGGAATGTATTTAATTTCAAAATTGTATTGTGACAAATAGTAAGTTAATTCACCAAGTTCTTCATCCGTTCTTGCTCTTATGTTTAAATTTTCTAATGGTTTGTGATCTGAAAATACAGTGAATTTTCTTCCAATTAACCAGTATTGCCAATATTTTAATGCCTCTTTGATTGCCAAACACTCTAAATAAATTGCTTTTTTCCTTTTTTGCGGTTCGCTTAATTTTTTTGAAAAGTATGCTACTGGCTTTTCTTTTCCATTGTTTTGTACTTGTTTCAAAACTGCACCAATACCTTCTAGAGATGCATCTGTATAAATTCTTATTGGTAAATCATTATCAAATATTTCTAACACTGGTTGGGAACATAGCAATTTCTTTACTTCTGCAAAGGATTTTTCACACTCTTCCGTCCATAAGAATTTTTCATTTTTCCTTAATAATTTATGCAGTGGATCTAGCAATATCGAGCTTTTTGGTATATACTCGTGATAAAAATTAATTTTTCCTAAAAATTGTCTGATGTTCTTTTGGGTTTTTGGAGTTGGAAAGTTTTTTATTGAAATTAAGTTGTCCTTTATTGGTCTTACTGTATTGTGTTGTATTATGTGTCCAAGGTATTTTGCTGATTCTGCTGCAAATGTACATTTTTTAAATTTTAATCGGAAACCTTCATTGACTATTGCTTTTATTACTTTTTCTATATGTTCTATATGTTCTGTGAATGATTTCGAAAAAATTAAGATGTCATCTATATAATTTTCTGAAAAGTCTTTTAAATTGTGCTTTCTTAAGATGTTGGATAAAATTCTTTGGAAAATAGCTGGTGATGTCTTTAAACCATAGGGTAGGCATGTCCATTGGAAGTGCCCTTCTTGTGTGACAAATCCTGTTTTCTGTCTATCTTCAATGCGTAATGGAATTGACCAAAAAGCGGAATTTATATCTAGTGTGGTGAAGTATTTGCAGTTTCTTGTTTGTATTATTAAATCATCTATTAATGGGAATGGTTGAGCTTGTGGTATAACTAGTTTGTTCAATTCACGAAAATCTATACATAATCTTGATCGCTTGTTTTCATCTCTTTTGAATGCTAAGGTTACGGGGGCTGCGAATGGACTATAGGACTCTTCAATTAGATCATTTTGTAATAATTTTGCCACCTGATCTTCTATTTCCTTCTTATCTGCTATAGTGCATCTATAAGGCCTTTTGCTGCAGAATCTGTCCACCAGTAAGTCAATTCTAGCTTCGTAATCCTTAACCGTGCCCACATCATATTTGTTCCTGGCAAATACTGTACTGTACTTTTCTATCAGTCTTTCTATCGTAATCTTTCTCATATTATCTAAGTGATCTAATTTTATTTTGAACCCGTCTTCTTCGATATGTTCATTAAAATTCACTTTAACTTCTTCATTTTTTTCTTTCTTTTTCTCAGTATTTCCTGTTTCATCTTCTTTCTTCTGTAATATTTGTAGATTCTCATTTTGAATTAATCTAAATTTTTTGATAATATCTAATCCTATAAGAAAATCTTCAAAATCATCTCTCTCTACAATGAACACATCAACATATTTTTCTATCTCAAAAATTTTCACTTTTATGGTTACTAAACCTTTTGTTTGTGTCACACCATTGACTGTTTTTAAATATATCTTATTAACATCTTCTGTTTTTTTCTTTATCTTAATTAATTTTGTATTTATTAGAGAGACTTGGGATCCTGGATCATATGTCCCATTTACCTGTAACTTCTCTTCTAATAATATTTTTACTTTAATCAATGGTGTGATTATTCGTTTTTTTGTTCTGTATTTAGATCTACTTCTAATACTGAGTTGCTTCCCAGTATTCTAGTTTCATATTTGTCTCTCTTTTTAAACCAGCATGAAGCTTCTGGATGATATCTGATGCCTTTGTTTAATTGTTCACAATTATTGCATGGCCTTTTTTCTTGAAATTTATTTTTACTAAAAAGTTTTTCATCTTTCTTTTTCATAAAATTATTTTTGTTCGCTAGACCCTCACATTTTCTAATTTCATGAAGTAATTTGGTTGAATTCTCACATTTTTCCTTATCTAACTTATTTCTAATGAACTCAGGTAAGCCTGCAGCTATAAGCATCACTAAAGTCTGTGAACTAATATTCTCATCCATATCTAACAATAATTTCTCTTTTTTCATGGCGTATTCCATCAGTAGACCTTATTTAAACCTATATGATATAGCATGCATTCCTGTACTCCATCCTTGGTCTTCAAAAGTTTCCAAAAATTTTTCTTTCCACTCAGACCACACAGAGTCCATTGTTAATATTGTTAGGGTTGCTGAGTACCAGTCTAAGCATGACTTTTCCAAAAACAACCTTAATATCTCAATCATATTACTGTCTGCATTGATTCCACATCTTCTACATTCTTTCTCAAACATCTCTAGCCACTGTTTAGCATTTGAGTGTTTACATGTAAACTTCTCAACCATGAACTTCTCTGCTATATGTTTTAAATTTAGCTCATTCTCTTTATTTTGTGTGGATTCAACCATCTTATCTTTATTCACTACTTGTTCTAAATATAAATTATCAAACATTACATTACCTTCTTCATCAAAATATATTGTTTTCATTTTCTCGGTTAATGTAATCCACACACTCTTCTGTTGACCTCTTTGAGTAAAACTGTTCCTCAATCTTTTATAAATAAGTGTCTTAGTCAATTCTTCATGATCACTCATAAAGCTTTTCTCTAGGGGCAACACATATTCTTCATTTTCCTCTGTCTTAATTGTGGTAATTGAGAGAACATTTGTCTTCTTATCCTTCGGTGATCCCACAAAGTTAATGGTGAATTGCAGTATTTTCGCCATTGTAACTCCTATTGTCGTTTTGTAAGACAATTATTGAAGGTGGGGTGAATAAACTGAAATCAGTTTCTCTGTAAACAAAGTTAGCAATTTTATTCACTATATATTATATTATAACAATTATTAATATTGATTTACACAATCTTACCTGTAAACAAAGAAACGACAATTACAGTTTCTAACTATCAATTCTCTATTTACACTATTTACATGTTCTGTTATCTCACATAACCTTCTCTATCTGATAACTGATGCTCCATCTGGTGTCAGCCAGTGGAAGCAGCACGGCAAATTCAAATGAAAGAGAGATCACTTTCATTACATATATATATATATATATATATATATATATATATATATATATATATATATATATATATATATATATATATATATATATATATAAACGATAGGGTGGATTTGGAGAAGAGTACATAAATGGTTTATGTATTGATATCACGACCCAAACACCAAGTTTTGCACTCTAAATTAGGAAGAATTATGTGTTCACTATTACTTTTAGGTAAATAATATGCTCAATATGATCGGTTTTAATAATGGTTCTGGGATGAAGTTAATTGGTAATACTGGTTTTTCGAAAGAACTCCCCCATTATAACATCATATAAAGAATGATCGTGATGTTCAGTGAAATATGTTGCTTCTATTACAAAAGTTATTCCTCAATATTCAAGTGTTATTATTATAATTGTTACATTATAATACTCTCCTGATCTAGGCAAAATTTCTATTTTGCGTTTAAGACACTGCGCTTCCTCGGGTCTTTCAACCCGAAAGCTGGTTTACGACCAAACAGCTCTTCTGGAGGGAGACAGGGGCTAAGAAGCACTATAGTCTGATGTTTTCTTTCTTTACTTCTAAGAATCTTATTGCTGTTTTCTTCTTCTGTTCGTCATTACTCCACAGCTGTAGCACTCGATTAGAAAATGTTTCTGATTCTTTGATTCCGTCAACCACTTGAAAAAATCATACTACATTTAAAGGATTTATAGTTATTTGTTTAATTTGGTCATGATTTTCCTGGAAGATGAGCGTTCCGGATATTTTACTATTTTTTTTTTTAAGTTGTCTAGTTAAACTTTTCTGTTGTCTAGTTCACGTCTTCAGCCCCAAGAACTTTATTCCTCGAAATATGTGCATTTCCTATTCCTTCTTGTTTTAGAATGACGCCTTATCCGATGCTGTATTCTCTCTCAGTTAATCCGATGATCGCTGTTATGAATCCAATTTCACTATGAGTATTTACTATCTAATATATTGACAAAATTATTCTTAGGATTTTCTGGGTAGTCCTAGAGTAATAATTATTATTATTAATAACCATTTCGCATCTTAGTTTATAGTATAGCAGGATATTTTTATATTTAATGAAAGGTAAATTTGCGGTGCTCCCACACCAGTGTGCTTTAATCAACAAAAAGTTTATCAGATCATTAATTATGAGAAATTAAGTCCAGTTGAGTTAATGGATAAAAGCGTCTCGGCATATTTCTAAAAGCACTTTAATATCATGAGTTATTACTCGTTCTAGTATGTCTCTCATTTGTGTAAATGTTTCCATTTTATTTTTCTCTACATTTCTGTTTTTAGGCATAACGAATTTGTTGGGGAAAATCGTCTTTGTACAACTTCTTTTTGTCACATATTTTGGATGACAGTCGATTTAGAAAGCTGCCACTTATCAGAGATGACAGACTAAGCCTCATTTAAATCATTGGTTGATTGATTACGTAAGTAACTTTTTTTCATCTTGACTCGGGATTTATAAGGTCACGCAACCGTGTTGCTCCGTAATTTATAATCTAATCGATCAGTATTAAATATTACATTTTCCTTATATATAACATGTATAGAACATAAATCTTATGCATCCATTGCCACGCAAGGCGTTGGATACAATTAAAACCTGTTTGTTGCGGGACATGCATAATAATGACTAGATTGGATTGTATGCCCGGATTTGACACTCAGGGAAAAACTGGATAAGTAGTAAAAAAAAATTTAGAGAATCAAGTTTAAGGTTCAACTCATCATTGTAAATCAGCTAGTAAAACAAAATTCTACTGCTTCAAAAAATTCATCTCTTTTACTGAAATCTAAATTTAATGAAAATTTGTACCATTACACTGTATTTGAATTGAGACTCACCTATTGTTAAATCATTGACTTATTTTGCACGGAGTATTAGTTTTTCAGTTTGACTTCTTAACTCTTTATATACTCTTTATTGGGCTATAATTACAATCTGCCTTTTATAAGGCAATCAGTAATTGCGATAAACGCTCTCATTCATACTATATTTACAATTCATCATTCACTCACTCATTCATACACTATTTACAGACAGCCCAGAGACCTCCCAAATCCACATGCGAAGAGAAAGCGGAGTCTTGGGAAGTCCCCCACGCTCCTCCGTCAGCCGCGTCACCGGATACTAGCCAGTGGAGGCTGACCAAGAGCGCGAGAGCCACAGACGCTCAGGACATGATTGGAGTAACTGGCCATTGCCAGGACCCCCGCTGTCACGCGTTTATAGCAGGTCACGAGGCCACTGCCGTTTCAGTCTCCGAGGAGGATTATAGGGATGAGTGGCGCAGTGCAATGACTGTGCTACAGGATTAGGGTGGTTAGAAAGGCTAGGAAACGGTTTCGAAAATTCGACTTTTTTCCAACAGTTTTTCGCTAAGCGCACCACAATGTCTTTATAAGGCTGCCGCGGGTATGTTGGCTATCACGCATGATTAAATACTATAGTGATATGTAAATAAGCTAGATATGTTTTTTACAGTGAGACAGGAATGTTTTTGTATCCATGACAACCGCTGAATGTCCGTAACGGTTTGTCAGTATTAGCATACAGTCGGTGGCTCCGAGGATCAAGAAACATATCCTCACCATCTAAAGTAATTATTTATACTTAAGAGGCTTTTATTTATATTTAGGCGCTGTTTGGGAACATTCCGAACCGTAGGACCGTTACCAGTCGGATCAAGGAATATATCTCTTTAATTATCTTGTCTGCATATCTACAACAGATATAATAAAGATAAGACAATAAATATATTTTTAGTAGTTTTTAATGTGCTTATGAGTGTGGTCATCCCGTAATAAAAATTATAATGATTCATAAACAGCACGTGTAAGTCTGACTTCATCTATGTCATACGTGTTATGTTTTTTAAAAATCAAAGTTGAATTGGTAATTTTTTCACTTAAATTGTGCAATATGTAAATATTGTACAATAGATATACTTCCTTTGAATAAATTAAATTAGTGAAATTTCCGGTTAGGAATAGTCACCTGAAAAAAGGTCTGAATTCGCAAAAAAATTCAAGAATGTGGACATGGACCGTTAGCACTTCTTTGATAACATCAAACGGATTGAGTGTCCAGTTAGAATTTTTTAAGTTAGAATTTTCTTAAAGAATATCTAGCTGGCATGAATAATTGTTCATCATTCATTTTTAAAAACTGACTGGAAAATGTTATTTTTTAATACACGTAAGGAACCATAAACATTTATGCTCTAAACCCACAGCAGGTAATTGCGATTAATATTTTTATATTAGTACACCGGAAAGTGTGTATGGACAAAAAAAAAAATGAACTATGAGCATCTTAAATTTTGCACGTGTTCTGGAAGTGATTCATGACATTATTTGCTTAAGTTAATTAATATAATAATTTGCTATAAGCTTATGGGTGTGGGGTGTTTTGGAAATCAACACCCTTACCTGGACAGCAAATGAAGTAAACCAGAATCCATGCTGGAACAGAGGATCTACAGATTACCCCAGTAGTCTGAATAAAATCGAAATCCGGTCTAAGCGATCGGACATTCACTTCCGCCCCGGTCCATTTTGGAGAAATGATGAATTATTTTACTATGAAGTTTTAAAAAAAAATGTTTTCAATGATTATAGTTTTATTCTTCATTCTTATACATAAAAAGATTGCATAACTGTTATTTGAAAATTATGAAGATAATCGTTTTAATAAAAAAATAGAGATATTTGCGTTAACGATCACAAAAATAACTCTAAATGATTTAGACATAATAGAGATATGATATTATGAAAATATAAAAATTAACATTTGTTCTAATTAGAATTGGTCTGGGCTTCAACCACCGCTTTCAGGGGTAATATCACGTAAATTAAAGACTCACACATGATCTGAAAAAAAATAATTAAAAAACATTGGGGAACGAAGTGGTATTCATTTAAATACCATTGTACAGCTTAGGATTGTCGTTATACAATATTAAAACATTAGCCTGGATACATGTAGATACAAATAACTTAATACGTTGAAAATTTAAATCTAAAAAAAAGATTACTATTTTTGCGTATTTTTTTTCAAAACCTTATATTACACATATTTTCTGCCATTTTAATCTAACTTTAAATGAAATGAAAAAATACTTACTCTCTAAAGTAAAATCCAACACAAGCAACAGTAATATTCTTCACTTCAAATTTTGCTAAATGTTATTGAAATCACTGGGAAATTGCAACTAAATTTTTTTTTTTAAAACTAAAGTTTTATTGGTATGAGGGTCGTTTGATTCGACACCCCAATGATACTAAAAATAAAGCTAGCACCATGACTTAATGAAAGGTCATTAATCATCAATTAAAAGAATTGTTTCAAATTAAAATCTTGGCACCATGTAATGTAACTGTCAACGGTTAATTCCGCAATGCATCACAATTGAATTAAATTTTTTTTATACATTTTAGAAATGCAAATTTGTTGAACAAACTCACGTGAGCCTCAGCTAAGACAACAACAAAATGTAGTTTTTTGAGCACTTCTTTGACTGGGTTAAGGAATTATATGTATCATATAAGCACTATAATTGTATAAGTATACGAGTCAACGGTCAATTTTTTATTTGTTTTGCTTTTCTAAATTATTGACAATATCAGTGAATCAAATCCTACTGAGGGTGAAGTACGCGAAAGTTATGGGTCATTGTATTTAAATTGCCCTAATATTTAGCCCCGTGCTGCCAAATTAATGGCGTGCTTTAAGATTCCTCACGGTGTGTACACCACATAATTATATCTTACTAGAAAGGCTATCTCTCATCTTTATACCGGCTCAAATGTTACTTTGCATATGATTTCTTTTGTAATTTCCTTCAATTGCCTCCATAAATATCCTGCGAAGTAACGGTATTAAGTAGAGGGGACACAATGCATCGGCCAGGACGGCAATGTATCAAGTACATATGATAACTGCGATTGTGGGGCGGAACCATTAGTGAAACGCAATAAACATATCACGTGCCAGAGAAGACTCGCATATCAGGAGGTGTGTAGTCCGGACTTCAGAGAATGGAATAGATGACGATTGTGGTTTGTAGAATGGGTCAATGTTTGTACAGGCAGTGACTTATGGGATGGCAACTACATTATGAGGCTGTCGGTGTAATCCATCTATAATCTACATTTGTAGTAAACTGGCAATAACTATTCTTTATTAGATCTGTTTATACATTATCTACAGCCTCCAAAATATTATAAAATCCGTGGCTTGACAGCTCATGACAAGATTAGGCCGGTAAAGGTGGTCACCTTACTGGACATAAACGTTGATAGGGGTAACTGCAATAAACGTGGCGGCATGGCTCATTGTTTTGGGTAAAATGCACTATATTGAATTTTTTCCATTTTTGCAATGTTCCGTTAAAAGCTTTCACGTGCGAAAATCAAATTATCAAGAAAAATGTTCAAAACAAATCTTGTTTCTCTCCGATTTTTGTGTTTCGTTTATTTTTCCAAACTCAGAAACCCCTGTGTTTACAAACGGGGTCCTCTATTCAAGCTTGTACTTTTATAAATAACTTACATGCAAACTAATATGTGTCCTCATTTGACATTTGGAATAGGTGAGAAAGGTAAGGCTGGTTGGTTACCACACTAGCTCCTCAACGTAATCTTCCAACTACAGACAGCCTTCCATTGGGTATTACACCTCTTTATTAGTGTTTCTTGTATCGGTTTTATAACCATGCATATACATTACTGTAGACATTTTTACCTTACTTTTTTTATTTATATACATTCTTCCCCTCCCGGCCCGGTGGACAAAACGGGGTGAGCTGGAACTTCCATGCATACAAAAGATTATAGGACTATGCAAGTTGTTGACAATCTGTCTTCTAGCCCAGTCTACTTTTTTCCACGCACGTCGCCTTCCTCTGGACTCCCGGGATGTCTTCTTGTCTTCGAGATATGTTAAAATAAGCCGGTGCCTGTAGTGTCTTCTGCTGTTTGGCAAAGAAGAGAGAAATTCCCTGTATCTATCCTCGTTTTCCACCGTAGCCGGCAGATCGGATTCAAAAATTCGTCTTGTTTTACGTACGAGGTTGGATCTGGCCTGTTTTGGGTGTTTTTGTCCCCACAGCAAGGGAAGTACGAGCTATCTGCTCTTCTAAACTTATGAAGTTTTACTCGGGATCTCCAGTAGCCTGAAGGCACCTTCGTACTCCATTTACACCACTCAAACTTAAAAATCAAAAGAAAATAAATAGTTTTGTTTGCGGATACGTCCGTGAAAGGAGGTATTTCAACGGTTAATTAATTTTAATCTATAATATAAATGCCTAGAGCCGGCAAGGGTGGAATGGCTAAAATACCCCTTAAAGCCGGCTGCATTATTCAGTAGAGGGTCCAGAGCTAACGTGGCACAACTAATGCCGTAACCAGGGCTTGCTGTCAGCACTCGGTCAACAGCCCACTCCTTGTCCTCGAGCTCTGCTCCTCTTTCTGCTAAATAATAATATGTAATGGTGCTGTTATACAATTCCACTGACACCGTATTCCTGGCACACCCGTCTCTTCGCTCGTTCCTTTCTGGCCGTCCGGCATTGATTCTATCCGACATCGGAATGGGGAAATGGATAGTTTAATTTGAATACAAATCAAGTTCAGCGTTCGAAAGACTTTTTTTATTGTTTTCCAGGCAGGTACTTGGGGGATTACTGTATGTTCCATAATTACAAATGGCAATACCCTTAATGTCACGAAGTACAGAAGAGCATACGAATAGATAATAGATAGTATGATCATCCGCAATTATGTTACGCAACGCAGAGACTCAACCCAAGACCGTTAAAGTTTTTTTTTTAGTTTCCTGCCCTCGAATATAGGCCCTCAAAATTACACGAAAACATACAATATCCGCTGATCTGAATCCTCTTGTGAACCTTTCATCCAGTAACGCTCATGCATAACACCCTTCTCGTTGCCTAAAACGGCTATCCTCGGTGACCTCGTGATCTATTGTAAATGTATAAATCATATGGTGGGTCCTGGCACTGGCCACCTTTCCCACTCTTGTCTTGAGCATCTGTGTCTTCTTCTTGCGTTCCCCCTGACCTTCACTATATGGCGAAACCATCGGAAATGGAGGCGTAGGGAGGGGGCGGATCCCGGGTCTTCCAGCAGCTACTTGAAGAAATAATTAATACCTTGAGAGTGGGAGAATTCCTGGGCAGAACGTGTATGTACATATTGTATGAATGTGAATAGTATATTGTAAACAAGTATCAATAAATTCTAATATCACAATTATTAATCCTATACTAACAAATTGTAGTGATTCAATCAAAAATATTGAATAAATAAATTTGTTTTTGCTTGTTTCGAATTCGCGGGAGATCTTAATGCAATGGTCCATATAATATCGATTGGGAAAAAGTTATTCAACCTGTACCAAAGCCATATGCCACTATAATAACACTCCATTGATTGATATTGTAGCAAAGAATTTTTAAAAAAATGTTGATTACATAATTTATTGTCATATGGATACGGGTAATTATATATTATGAGAAGACTCTTTTTTAAGAGGGATCGATTTCATTCCTAATATTTCCTCAACCTTAACCGGTTTTTCGGAGATGTTACCAAACTAAATCGAATGATCTCTACTTTAAAGTACGAAAATGTTACACTCTTATTGATTTGCCAATGTTGAATGTTAAAATAGATCATGATGATGAAAACAATGGCATCATAAACTACTTTCAGTATGAGATCGTGTTATTCCGCCGCTGTTAACGCCAGGGTGAATGGACTTGGCGAGCCGGTTCAACTTGGCGGCTTCCAAATGTTCGACCTCGACCTCCATTCCCCATACCTGTTTCCTGCGCATTACGTTGATCGGAATTCCAGCTATCGTTCCAGCTATGAACCCATGCGGATGTTGCCCGTATGTAAACTATGCAATTTAATTTTGATGACGTAGCGCAAAAGTTTGGCTTACCAAACACGTAAATCTGTAATGAAAACAAGCTACGCGCTTCATTAAACAGTCTGTATCCAGACATATGAGCGAGCACAAACTTATTCGTACAATTGTCTTTATTAGAGAAAATTCTTCTTAATATTCATATAAATGTTCTTCACTAGTGATCTATTTGCTTATGAGTCTAATAGTGTTTCATATTACGAAGGGGTGCACATTTAATAAACAAGAGAAGTTAATAAAAAAAAGAAAGATTAAATAATTAACAAATCAAATTAAAATAATGCAAACTATTATACATGAAAGAAAGTAAAATGAAAGGAATTAGTAATATCCTGTGATGTGCCTGGATGAGCTCGAATTCAAGCAATGACATGACAACATTACGTACGGTCTCTCTTGACTGCAGCTCAACTAAATATAGGCTGTCAAGAAAAAACTGTAAGCTCTATCGTTAGTTAGATATTAGGACCTCTCTATTGGTTGGCCAATTACCTTGTCGTAGTATTATCGATTATGCCAGCTTGTTCCTAATGCAATGTGCAATTGTGAATTGTCTGAATTTACAGGCAAAGTTGTTATTTATTCCAAATCTAAATAAGCTGGTCTAAGCATATGTTGCCGTCGTTATATAATCAGTACAGTTGATCCATAAACGAGATATCAAACTATCTGTTTTCGTCAATACTATCGACAGTTAAATTATCTCAAAAGAGGAAAGTCTTTTTAAAAAGCTTTATTATGAATAACACAAACACTGGTTAAATATATATTAAACGATCAAAATGACATACTAGATGGGATTACAATTAACAAGTCGGTCCCCGCCGTGAGAGGGGTGCTTATATAGCTAGTTATCAATGGGTGTTGATATTGACTAGGCTAGATATGAGGGTTATATAACTCTTCCTTTTTTTAGGTCCTGAACTCCTGGGCAGGATAATAAGATTTGATGGATGCCAAGTAGTTGTCAATGGGTGCTATGTCATTGGATGTTGGTGGAGGAGCTTGGTAAAGAACTGTGGGGATATCTATTGGGATAGTTTTTGAATAACAGCCTTTATAATATCTGTGACATATATAAAATAAGATTGTTACAATGATTACAATAATAATGGATAATATAGAATACATATAATTTTATTCATTGGTAATTAAAGACATTAATTCTACTCGAGTTACATTAAATTGAGGTATAGTTGTTATATTATCGATTTGGATTTTGAAGGAGTTGTCATATAATTGGTGATATTTATGAGCAACAATATGATTATGAATGGGAGGAATTTCTCTATAACAATCTACATTAGATACATTAATCAGAGCAGCGTCTGGAAGAAAAATAGTTTCGTTATTGTAACAATTATCTAATTTAGGTATTCTTATAGTTAGGTATACATTTAGTTCATCGATATATGTAACATTAGGGTTAGTATATATAATAAAATTACATTGAGATATTTTACCATTATAAAGGATATTAGAGGAAAGTAAATAGTATTATTTTTGTTGCAATTGTCTAACTTAAGATTGTTAATAATAATATATGAATTTATATCGTGAATATAATTAATATTGGATAGTTTATGTTGATTATAGTTACATTGAACTGTAGAATCTAATAATATAATATTTTGTTTATACATTCAATAAGAAGTAAAGTAGGGTTAGTAAAATAATAGTTATTCATAAGATAGTTACAATTAATGTTATAAAGATTATCATTTTTTTTTCTTAGTACTAGTGTTTTTTTGTATATCAATAGAATAATAAAGATTAGTTTTATTTACAGGAATTGGTATGAGCAAAGAGGTTCTTACATTTGGTTCTGCTAGTGGCAGGTCTACAAATACATGGAGTATTTCCTCATGTGTAATACAACGTATTTTGCTCATAAGCCATAATATTTCTGATTTTCTTGGAGCTAATGTTACATTTTTTGTGTATGTCTTAGCGTTGAGTCATTTAATTTGTTATATAAGTTGGTATGTTTTGAAGTATTTTTCAAATACTTTTACATTGTTTAATGTGTAGTGTACCATTCCGTTAATGTTAGTTAGGTCAGTTACTTTAAGAAAAGTAGTTGCAGTCCATAGAATTGTCCGAATCAGCGCAAGTGTCTTTATTGTTATGTGAAACATATTTTCGATGTGTCAGATATTTCTTGCGAGGCTGTTTAATATTGTTAGCATGTGATTTCTTTATTTCATTTTTATCTCTATATTTTACTACTGGTTTATAAGAATTATTATGCTTTCCATGGGTAGTAGTTTTTATCATTAATTGTTCATTATAAATTGTCGGAATGTTTTTCCGATTTTGGTTTAGTTTTTCTATTCGATCAGTCTTATCTTTTATTATTTTTGTCTTTACTAAGTCATTTATTCGGCTTTTATCATCATGATATTTTTGAACATATTGTTCTTTAATTGATTTATTTTGTTGGTTATTTTGTCTAGTTATTCCAAACGGTTTTGAAAAGTTAATAGTCTTTTTTCCCTTTTTTTATGATTATTTGGTGTTTTTCTATATTAACTATTTTGTCGTCATTTACTACACATATTTGCTTATTAGAAGAGCGTTGGGAATGTGCAGTCGCTTCATCAGAACATAAGTCGTCTTGTATTACCTGTTCGTCTGTTTGTTGGGGAATAAGTTGCTCTAAATCTATAGTTATTGTGTCATATTCTGGACTATCTTTTACTGGAAGTGAATCTATTTCTTCAATGTCCATGCCATCATCACTATAGTTAGTTTCGTCTTCCTTATTTTGAGTGTATTTGTTTTTTTCTTTTTCTGTTGTTTTATTTTCCGAGTATTTTTGGTCTCTTTTTTCTTTTAATTTAATACCGTTTATTATTATTTCATTATTATAACATTTTATTTCGGCTACTACGTTGGTTTTTCCTGTTTTATCCTTAAGTTTGGGTAAGTAATCAGCATGATTTAGCGCATATTCTGGTCGGGGGGTTGGTTCTTTGTCATTGCGACCGAAGTCTAAAAAATGTTCAAATTTTTGGGATATCTCATTAATTTGTTCTTTTAATTGTTTGATTTCTTTGTCCTTATCTTTCTCTGTATAGTGAACACGATTGCTAGCTGTTCTCATAGAAACTGTTTGATTCTTCCACTGTTGTTCTTGTCTTGGTTGGGGATTGAAATATTTTCTTTGATATTTCAATATTTAAAAAAAAAAAAAAAAAGGATTGAAATATTTTCTTTGTTCATGAGGTTTCCATGATTGGTTATACTGTGCATTGTCGTTTCTTTGATAATGGTAACCATTCATTATTTGACGATGTTTATTTTGTTGAGTGTCGTAAGGTTCTTGCTTTTGTTAGTAGTATCTGTCTTGTCTCTGATAACTGGGCTTATATCCTTGTCTTGGTTCATATCTTTCCCAATGATAACTTGGTTGGTTATTGTTTCTCATATTCTTCTCTTCTTTCATAATGTTTATGATGGGTAGGGTCAAAGTTTCTTCCTTTATAATTTGATTGTTGTTTAGTTTGGGGTGCGCGTTTTTGAGGTTTATCGTGAATTCTTTCCATAATTTCATCGGTTTCTCTTTTTAGAAATTGTTCGATATCTTCAAGCGTATCGTATTTTACATGAATAAGTTGCGCGTTTAATTTTGGGTGTAAATGTCGCTTATAATGGGTAGCTATTTGTAAATCGTATTCAACCATTTTTTTGTTCTAAAGTAAATTCGTCAATAGTTCTGATTCTAGCACTTAAATCCTCTCGTAGGATCATTAGTCTGTCAATATATGTAAAAGGATGTTCATTGTTATAGGGTTTGGTTTCATAGATTTCACAAATGCTTTTCTCGATGCTTTTAGTGTCTCTAAATTTCTTTTTAACATGATCTCGCTTTTCCTACAAGTTTATTATGGACGTCTGCTAATAATCTTTGATGGTTTCCTATTCTATGTGAATTATTAGCGTTCCATGAATATTCGAATACTAAGTTTGTACTATCAATAAAATCTACTAAAGTGTTGGATGACCCATCGAAAGTTGGGATCAAATGAAAATCTGAATCTTTAATTACGTAATTAGTTCCGTCCATGTTTTCTGTTTCTTAAAACGTTTAGTCTGTCAGTTATCGGTGTCATAAAGTCAGAATGTGTATAATAAATATATTTACTAAATAAAGGATGTCTTCAGTGAAGCCAAGCTTTCTTTTTTCCTTAAAACTTCCTCAGAGATATAACAAATTTCTTAAGGTGGTTCCTTAGTAAAAATCTATTGAAATAGATCAGTACCCAATATCGGTGAAGTCCTGTCCTGTGGGGTTTCTTTCCACAGTTATTTGCATCGGTCTTCTCACGCTATTTGAGTGGTCTCACAGTCCGTTGCCAAATGAGGGATCTTTAAATGGTGGACTGCCGTGAAGTTACTGAGTATACTGCCAAGTTCCAAGTTCGGGCGCCAGTTAAATAATCTCAAACGAGGAAAGTCTTTTTAAAAAGCTTTATTATGAATAACACAAACACTGGTTAAATATATATTAAATGATCAAAATGACATTCTAGATGGGATTACAATTAAAAAGTCGGTCCCCGTCGTGAGAGGGGTGCTTATATAGCTAGTTATCAATGGGTGTTGATATTGACTAGGTGGTGTTAGTTAATGTGGTAATTGTCGTTTTTATCTTGTTTATAATTTAATTCACGTGCATTTAGTTCGAATACACATTAATGTGGGTCTTTTTTATTTTTGTAAGTTAAACGGTAATAGTACAGTAGGTAATAATACTGACTGAATAATAATAATGCAGTGCAATTGTGACCGGAAGACTAAATGTCATTTAATCCCACGTACGCGTATGGCGCATACACTGATGAACTGGGAACAAACCGTTACGTAACCTTTGCCCAAAACCCCACAAGTTATGCAAGCAAGAATGTGAGATGGTATTGATAGGAGATTTCAATAGGAGCCCTGCCGTCAATAATAATGAAAGATAGTAGGGTCTGTAGGTCACACCATCCAATGAGCTGATTAACCTTGGAAGTTGGTACGATAGGTGAGCGACCCCCAGACAGTACTTCTGTTAGGCAACTCCTCGTGCCCCAACCTCTGCCGTGGGACTGGAGCTTAGTAATTAATTAGATCAGAGCAGTGGACAATGTGCAGCCTTGCCGCCTCCCGATTCAATAACTCCATCTCATTATCCACTTAGCTACATCACTCTCGTCTTCTCGGAGGTGGCCGCTTCACTTTTCAATCTGCCGCTGCCACCTTCCGCTATGTCAACAGCTCATTACAGCATTCGTCACGGACTGTGTCCTCTCAATCGCAACTGTTCGGCAGCTGGCCCTTTGGCCTCATACGATATAAGTTCTACAAGAATAGGCAGAATTATTTTTACTTGGAATATCAGCAGTCACACAAAATTCAAAATTTGAATCACTTACTAACGAAAACTTTAGAAAAGTCGCGCACCGCCTCTCCTTTTAATCCTTTGAGATAGCATGATTTGTCTCTACTTCAGCACCTGGTTTAAACTCTTCAACAAACCAACCCTCCACAACACAATGTACAAACCTCCCACCCCCTCTATTCATTGTCAGGCCTCGGGCACTTCTAGCTAGCTACGTAAGTCTGAAGTCTTAATTAATTAAAACAGAGGCGAGTCATGAACTATTTTTGTTTGTTTTTGAGGTAGATTTTATATAGTTGTATATTTTATAATTTAGGAACTCTACGGTGCTACTGTGTGTCACATATCTAAGTAGAGTTGAAAGTCCACTCCTTCCACAAACAATACTTCCGTGGTCCACATTTTTTCCAAACTGTTCAATCTCATAAACCCCTTCATATTTACAAATCTGTCAAATACACATGTTAAATACCGAGTCATGCTTCATCCTTCGTATTTTCAAAACCCTCATCTCATCCTATTACGAAACCTCTTTACCATCCAGACAGACACTTGACCTTCTAGGTAGAAGGTATGTATTCAATATGTCTATGATTTCCTTTCTATACATATATTAATTTGTTTTTCATTTCCAAATATTTTGTATTTTTTTATAACTGAATATATTAATAAATTCATAGCTGTAATATTATAAATCTTTTCTTTTAAATTTAATTAAATTATCAGATGATATTTTCTAATTTTGAGGTATAATGTGATGTATTGTTTCTTTTTGACATCTATATTGTCAACACGTCAATTCGAGTGAGCCCTAGCACCCAGTCCTCGTTTTAGTTTATATATGTTTTGACTCCATATCGACAAGTCCGCACCATCCATAAACCAGTTCTTCACTTTAGGGAATATTTTCCCTACTGTATTTTTACTTGTTTTTATTGTATTTATGTGCTCAATGATAATTCTTTAGAGTTAAGGAAAAAAATATATCAAACCAATCATTCACTTATTAAACCTTCAACCCCCTCAAATGGGGAATGTAATATCAAATTATAAGTAATATTAAGAAAGAGAATTCGCAATGTAAAAGTTAGCAAAAGGCACTAAGGGCCGACTGCCATTAAATACTGCAAGTCGGTATGCAATAAACCCTTTTGGGTGTGTGCCGATTTCCCCTACGGAAATCAAGGGTGCCATCTGTTGCGGGGTGTCGTTTAACGGCTAAAGGATTTAACAGTTGACAATCATTCTTTTTCGTCTCACGACAGTAAATGCCAGAAAGGATATAGGAGTTAGCAGCCAGGGTGGCCCGAGAATAGTGTTTTGAGTCAAGTACTAACCTATTCGCAAAGGGGTGTGAAAATGCATCCACGAACACGAAGGGCCATACAGAAAAAAGCCTTCTTCCTAAGTGATAGAGACTCGGTGCAATATGGGAGGATACAAGCTTGGGGACGAGGCAACAGCGATTTCGATTGTGGGCATCTGCCCGGAGCGTATCGCACTTCCTTAGCAGCTCCTTTGGAGGGTGCTTCACGCGTCTGTGGATCGTCTCTGGAGCTTTTGGCTGAGGCTTGGATCAGACTCCTCATTTTTAGAAGCCATCGAAGCACAATAGTAAAATTACTTATATACTCCTCAAATTATTAAAATTAATTCATGACTCTTAATCATGTCTTATAGGATCTATGGTAGATTGTATTGTCGCCACCACATATAACGTGACCTTCATGTAAAATTTTATGTTTCTAGGTCAAACGGAGGACTCACAGACATACAGTTAAAACTCGATGGTTAATGGTTTTGAAAACAAGAACGATGGCATAAAAACAGAAATCATTGACGGACCATGACAGGAGTAACAGATATGCCTCACAGGTAGCAGCACCAGTCACATCGTTGTCGTTTGAGTTACTTAAGGGGTACTTAAGAACCTGTAAAATTCTAGGGTTGATAGAGTATATTGCCCCCTTTGTACTTTATATTACAACTACCATGTTAGATTAAATATGATGCTTTGATGAAGGTTAGTTCTTGTTTATTATGTTAGTTTCAAAACGAACTGTTCAATGTTATGGTTTAATTTTTAAATTTATTTGTATGGGAGAATGAGCCCCATCACCCCAGTCCTGCTTATGTTTGTAGTGCTTCTGATCACAACTTAATATTAGTTCTAAGTATTTCCTTTTTAAAATGCATCTCTGATACAGTACAATGAGCCTTTTTAATCAATTGGTTTGTATATATTTCAATAAACATATACTAGGTGTTAAGAAAAAAAAAAAAAAAATTACATGTGGTTTTAAATATATGTTGCTTCGATAATGTATCGCAGATTATTAAGAAGAACTAGTGTCTTAAATTCAGTTGTAGATCATCGCTTAATCAGTAAACTTTTTCTCGTGACGACATTAAAAGCAATATGACAACTTAATATTAGTTCTAAGTATTTCCTTTTTAAAATGCATCTCTAATACAGTACAATGAGCCTTTTTAATCAATTGGTTTGTATATATTTCAATAAACATATACTAGGTGTTAAGAAAAAAAAAAAAAAAATTACATGTGGTTTTAAATATATGTTGCTTCGATAATGTATCGCAGATTATTAAGAAGAACTAGCAATTTAAATTATTACTATTATTATTAACATCGTCCAGTTAAATAAATGATAGCGGGAGGACGAGTTTATTTACATAAAAGGAATCAAGACCAGCCCATTGTTACCTTATTGCTTAGTTCGATTCCGACTTAGAGTGAGACCACGGCTGTGTTTGCCAACGGTGGTTTCTCCGGGGCTATCGTCAGAAACCCATCGACGTCTTCTAAATTCCTCTGCCACATGGATGCCGCGACCCAGGGTTCAGACCATTGATGTTCGACCACGGTTATGACGACCACATCAGTGTTGGTAAAAGACAAACAATTTTTTTTTTCTTCTAGTGGACAATAGTAATTATGATTAATGCTCCAGCCCCATTTGGATAAGTAGCCTAGTTCATATTTTTTTTTGTTAAGCGTACTCAACCACAGGTTAATCTTATTTATTCATTTGTACAACATTGTCTCAGGTGTGCACCAATAAAAGTGAGCAAAATTGAATTCGTTTGTTTACTGATTTCCTTGTTCCTTTCAACTTTACCATAATAGCGGTGGTTGACCTAAGAAAAAAAGGAAGGACGAATCAGCTCCTTAGAAAGTAAGAAGGTTTGCGGTTTTAAAACAAAAATACCGCCACTTCCCCTACATGTAGGCTTTCTTGGTGTACTATACTTAATTTCTGGATTATGCGACTGTCCTTTCCGCCACTGTAAATTTGAGGGTTATAGTGTTTTGATATTCTACACAGTTATTCTTTAGGGGTCTGCCTCTTCCAACTATTCTTCAATCCATTTGTATATAGGTGGTTATACTTATATTATAATGCTATCCAGCTCAACACAACTCCACAAAATTTATTTAGGCATTATTCCATTAATAGATCTGACTCAGTTGCATTGTGTACTTATCAAAAAGACTACTAAATCTGGAGGTACATCACTTTGTGAACACAGATAATGTGAAGTGAAGGAACAAGACTAGTGTCATATTTTGAGTAAAACTGTATTAGTTTCCTTAACCCGTGAATAACTCCCTAATTAATTATTAATAATTAATATTTATAGCCCCTTAACACTGAAAACGTCTAATATTATTAAAAAAGAACTGGAAGCCAAAATATTTCTATTAGGAAGAAAAGTTTGGAATGGTTTCAAGTGTACCACTTTTATTGTGGAGCAGTGCATTTGTGATAATTATTAGTTGTATTTTTAGTCAAATAATTATTTTTATTTTTCAAAATTTAGTTTAAAGAAAGATGTGAAAAATCTATAACACAAACATAATGAATATGTTAATGTTTTCTGAGGAACAATGTGTGAAAAAACAATTTTTTTTTCAAACGTTACCAAACAAAAAAATAAATATTATTGTAAATAATGTGCTATTTACTGCCATCTTTAACTCCTCAGCCTCTCCACAATGCTTTGTATAAAAAAAAACATGTTTACAAAAATCTAAGCTGTCATCTAAAATAAAAAGGACATGGGATAACAACATTGAACATAAATTTGTAGTCAAACAAAATTAATTAGGGATGGTAAGAAACAAAATAATAATCATAATTAATAATACCTAGATATAACTATTAAAAAGTGTACTAGTGCACCTTCAGTTTAGTAATTTAATCTTTATGATTTTTAATAATTAATTTTTTGTCATTAAAATAGTGTAGCTAAGTTACTTTATGTAGAGGTTCCTGGGATCCTTCTCCTTGTAGAAGTTGACACAACTGGTCTTATTTTTGTTTCAAATTTTCTTCGCACCATCTAAATAATTTTCTATTGGTTCTACCAACATAAGATGTTTTGGATTCCCCAGGTTGAATTTATTCCCAATCCACCTTTTTGACTGAATCGGGTCCTAAGTCACTGCCTGCTTAATTAGGACAA
Source organism: Acanthosoma haemorrhoidale (assembly GCA_930367205.1). NCBI lineage: Eukaryota > Metazoa > Arthropoda > Insecta > Hemiptera > Acanthosomatidae > Acanthosoma > Acanthosoma haemorrhoidale. Next base: position 120,655,751 of record OV884011.1, on the reverse strand, counting down.
CTTTATCGGCCCTCAAATATCCCCAAGGGCAAAAGTCAACTCAGATGAAGCCGACTCCTCTCGTGACCAATGTGTATGACCACATACTGGCTACATCAATCCATAGTTGTCATACTCCTTCACATGCTTCCTTTACAACAAACAGTGGGAGATGGATTTGTTTAAAGTGTTTATTTGTTTAAGTTTTTTGTTGTTTATTTGTTTCAAGTGAATTTTTTTAAAGGCCACAACAATATATTTTCTTCAATATATTCTGTAATTTGTGCAGACATAGCTCCCAAAGAAGGGATAGTGTTCCATTTTTTGTAAATTTGATTCATGGTCATTGTTTTACAATAGTCTTCCATATTCCATTTTTCTTTGGATCCTTATTACAATGTCTTTAATAACCTAAATATCAAACATTTTATTTAAGTATTTAATATTTTATAATAGATAGCCATGTTGTTGGCTATTGCTACTTGCTAGCCATAGTTATATAGATATTTATTGTAATTTTCATTGTCAAATGGACTCTTTTTATGAAAGTGCTACATGGCCATTTTGTTTTGTATTAAAATTTCTTGTTAATATTCTTTCTATTGTTAATATTCTAAAATTGGCAAACATTTGTGATTTGTACACAATTACCAGAGCATTGTCCAAATATTAATCCTGTTCGTTTTATTGTGATGTTTCCTTTATTTCTTCTGTTTATTATCTTGTTTTTACTTATATTGCATTTTTTCAACTTTGGTGAACATTTCTTTTTCCTAAAAGTTTATATAATAATACTTTAAAAAAATTACATTGTTTTTATATTACCTTCTCCAAGAAAAAATATTCATGAATCCCCGAAATTTTAAATCCCTTACTGAAAAAATTCTTGGCTGCCACATAAAATATTGAAATACTGATACCCACATCATTGGCACCTTATAATACCAATAAAGGAATAATATAAAAAGGAAGGTTGGATTTAATATCCATTGATTATTTAGGACCTATTGTTTATACCAATGAATACAAATATTTATTAATTATGATCGATAATTTTACAAAGTATGTCAAAATTTACTCAACAAAATGAGCCAATATAGCAGAGTTTTTAAGAGCCATTTTTAAATTAAATGATCTAGCTTCAAGAGAGCCAAGGCCAGGTATGGGAAAATGCTAGGTTAATACATACTTAAAGACAAGTCGGAAAACACACGTTTCTGTTAACGGATAAAGATAACACCATGAGAAGGATGTTTCATGTTAATTTACTAAAAACATACTATCCTTTTTAATTTTTAATAAATAAGTTAATTTTTTTTCTATCTGAATGTAGGTTATTTCTGTTTGTGTTCGATAAGTTTAGCAACATTCTAACTGTATTTATTTTTGTTTTTAGTTTTTTAATATTATGTATATATAATGCTTGTAAAATAATTTAGATTAAGTCTTTAGTTTATCACACTTAATTTACATAAATGTATTATATATAATGTACATTTTAATTTTTAAGAATGATATTAATCAATTTTTTTTTATTGAAGACAAATATTATAAGATCAATCACATATAATTATTAAGATGAATAAAATAATTAGTCTTTGCGTAATTTAATAAGTAAGTTTGTTTTGTTAAGTATGTTAAGAAATTATATTCAAATGTTAAAACTAAATTCTAGGCAGTTTTAAGTTCTAGATCTATAGATATATTAATAGTAAATAATTAACTAATACAGCTTATGTCTTTCCATAATATAGTAGTATTTATTGTTATTATGGTAGTTTTAGACAGCTCTAAACTGTCAGCATCTTCAGTTTGCTAAAATGAAAAATCATAACATAGCTAATCTTAACGTCTTAACACATGGAAATTACATCATTACAAGCAACAATAATAACAATCAATAATTAAAACATATTTAAATTATTAACAGTGGTGAATAGCAACCAGTCCGAAATGGCTCATCCATTTTCCAGATCGGGCATGTATAGAATAGAGTGTGGGGAATGCAATACTGATATATATATATATATATATATATATATATATATGTATTATTCTAATATTTGCTTGATGCATTAATAATAATAATTTAATTATATATTCTTTTTCATATAATTTAAAAAACTTTTATATTTTATAACTTTTACGTTATATCAGGGTTCTGTTAATAATTTATAGGAAACTTCTGGCAAAAGGTTTATTGGATTTATTTATACACATTGAGATAACTAAAATTGATATACAAAAATATAAAATACGTACGTAATAAAGAATACTATTAAAACTAACATTAAAATGGTACCTTGTAAATTATTCGTAACTTTATACTAATACTGGCCAGTGCTTCTTGTGGATAATCTTCGTGTGGTTCGCGGATCAGCATGCTTGTTCTTCTCTGCCGCGCGTGGTTCTATACGTCTTCGTGCCGAGTGAAAGTGTGCCCACGAGGCGGTGGGTCGCCGTGCCTTCGCAAGGATGCTACCTGCTCTGTCTGCCTTCGGACGAAAGAATGAAGAATGTTTTTTGTGTTCATGCCGGTTTATTTATACTGACTCCCGCTGCCTTCTTGACTTTCAACTGGTTATTTAATGCCAGTTGTTTTGAATAGTTATTACTTTGCTTAAATTAGAAGTTTATATAAATAAATGTTTATATTAAATATGATATTATTTTATTTCAATTATTAATAATTAATATGACGACAATAAAAACGTTCATACTTTCAAAAATGAATCACGGATCGTTATTCAATGCTCGCTAATTTCGAGTTTATTTAAACAAACACTATTAAAAATCATCATTTTAAAATATCACAACAGTATATATCAGTTATATATACATTATATATATATATAAGTTATTCGCCACCGGGTAGAATGTGATAAAGAGAAGGAAAACGGGAACGTAAGACTAACTTCAGTTCTCGAAATAGACTGTCTTTATTTCTCTTTGTAATCCGACATATACGGGATCATGGGATGTTTACGTCCCATGATCGCATTAGTCAATACAGAGTTACCTCCGACTTTAACTCCCCCCTGCCAGTTCCCGGACTTAACTTAACAGCGGACTATGTACAATATAAAATAAAAATAAAAAAAACAGAAACTTCATACACAGGCTAAAAATAGTAAAAAATAAAACAAACAAACAAAAAGAAAAATACATTCGCTGATACAGATTTATGATCTGGAGTGAGGAGTGTATAAGGGTGAGGGCGTTACCCGAGACTCTCGCTGGGAGGATGTCCCCGCTGGTATATTCAGCTGCTCTACATGCACATTCCTGCGCTTCCGCGGTTCGCGAACACTGTATGGTTACGATATTGTGTTCGCGAATCGCGACCACCCTGAAGGGGCCCTCGTAACGGATCAACTCTTTACCCCGGTTCGATGCAATCTTGCGGTATACAGTGGTCCCTATTGTGACGCGACCTTCGATGGGTTTGATGCCCACGTTCTCGTTCGCCACTCTCCTACGTTTTTCGGCCGTAATCCTCGCGTAGGCCCTCCCCCAGAGTTTCCCCAACTCCGCGCTGTTGTTGACGAGGAGTGTGGCCGTCTCGTCTCCCTCCCCCGTTCCTCTGGTGTCTCGGCGACGTCCCCGCAGGCCAAAAAGAATCTCGAACGGTGAGAACCCCGTAGCCGTGTGTATCGAGTGATTGTAAGCTATCACCGCTAGTGGCATAGCCTCGGCCGGCTCTAACCCCTTTTCGGTATGATAGACGCGGAGATGATCCCCAAGGGTACTGTGGAGTCGCTCAATTCCGCCCCTGCTCTTTGGGTGTCCCGGGGTGTTGACATGCCATCTGACATCCAGCAACTTCATCTGCTCTCTTATGTCGGCGTTGTCGAATTCCCTGCCACCATCTGATGCTATTTGATCGGGGACACCATAAAATTGGAACCACCTGCGCAGTGCTCCTAATACGGCCTCTGACGACTTTTCGCGGACGGGGTATGCCATGGCCACCTTACTAAATAGACCAACAACGGCTACCCACTTGTGGCCCTTCCAAGTAAAAGTGTCCGTTTGTAGGTCGGTCAGGGGTGTCTGTGCCATGGGGGTCTCTTCTTGTGGTCCTATCGGTGGGTGTCGATCGTACTTCGTGCGATGACAGATCTCGCACGCTCCTATCGTCTCCTGGATGGTTTTGCGCATTCCCCACCAGAAATACCTGCGCTTCAATGCCTGCGCTGTTTCCTGTTCCCCCCGATGATTTGTTTTACCTTGGTGGTATGCAAGCGTAATTTCTTTTTTCATGGTATCATCCGTGACCGTTTCCACCATCATCGTGCATCGCACGAACGTCCGGTCTATCCCGATCCGCTCCGCTCGCCATAACCTCTTAATTTTCTCCCAAATGGTCCCGTTCCCTACATAGATATAGTGCGTTTTCCCCGGCTTGGAAGCTTCGTTGAGTAGGCGGCAGATCTGGTCCAGTTTTACTCCCGGCTGCGACCAGATGGTCGTTGTTGTGGATCTGTTGTAATCGCTGCAAGCAATCTTCGTCAGTCCCACTGTTCGCGTCTTCCAGATTATCTGACGACGTTTATCGTTGACTATTTCCTGTAGCTCTTTCATCTCCGCGTATCTGTCACCTCCCGAGCTCCCTCCTCCTGTCGACTGCCCATCCTCCGCGGAACCAGATTATCTTTGGTCACCCTCCTCCTCTGGCGTCCATTCCCGGAGCAACTGCCGGTCATCTCTGGATGATTCCCCTTGTTCTGGTTCTATGGCGTTGACTGTTATCGCCCGTGACAGCCAGTCTGCAACGACGTTTTCCTTGCCGGGCTTATATACAATCTTCATGTTGTACTGGCTAAGGAATTCCTTCCACCTCGTGACCCTTGCCGATGACTCCTTCAGTTTCCCTACCCATTGTAACGGACAGTGATCCGTGTGGACTCGGAATCTTCTCCTGAATACATAGGGCCGAAAATGGTCAATTGCCCAGACGATTCCTAGCAACTCCCGTTCTAGTGCGCTGTATCGGCTTTCTGCCTCCGTTAGGCGTCTACTGGCATACGCTACTGGTTGGTCTCCTTTGTCTCCCGCCTGCGATAGGACCGCTCCCAACGCGTATACGCTGGCATCCGGGGTAATTGCGAACTTCTTATTAAATCGGGAAATGCCAACGGACGTAAACGTGTTCCTGCAAACGGCTCATGCACTTTCGGATGTTCGCTTCTATATTGGGAGTGATGATCACCTTCCGTCCCTTTTTCAGGAGGTCATTAAGAGGGACTAGATACGCCGCCATTTCGGGGACAAATCTTCTATAGAAATTTAGCGTATCAATATAAGCAAACATTCTAGAAGGAGCATGGTAAATTGGAAATAAATCTCAGAAAAGATCCTTATAGCTCAAATCAAAACAAAGAGTTAGAACGGTCATTGTTGTTTAATGATACTCTCCAACACAAATGACAGATCCATAAGTCAAGTACAATTTCTATGAAATGTTCCACCATAAACTTATGATTATGGGAGACTTACATCCTCAAATATGAAATCAGAATCGTGATAAAAAAATTCATGATGTGTACACAAGGTATCATCAAAAGAAAAATGATTATGCATATATTGCTTTTTGGTGGTTTATCGATAGGGAAAGCCATAATAATTGGCTTAGTCGGAACCAGAGACAATCTTTTTCTTTTTCTTTTTTTTTTTTTTCTTAGCTCTCAAACTTATAAAATAGGATGTGGGAAAATTATTTTGGGCTAATGAGTGCCTTTCACTAAGGGGAGTCCCCCATTTGAAGGATGTATGAGAAGGATATAGGGTGGGGTATGCCTAAAGGAGGCGGGTGGAATCAGGAAGGTAGTGAGAGTCTACCGAGGGTGGCTTGTTTTTTTTTGTTTTTTGTTTTTTTTTTCTTCATAGCCCCTTTAAATTTACAGACAATCATATATAATTATAGATCCTCTGGCGAATCCATTTACAAATTATTTTGTATTTCCTGTAGCATCACTACATTATATACAGGTTTTGTTATTTTATAGAAATTATATAATGAATAAACAAGTATAATGATATACATTCTACATGACTTGACTGAACTGACCAACAAGGTGATGGGGCTCACCTTTTTGATCAACCTTAAAACCAACTTACATACTAATTCTTATCCTAATTTTTCCCCGACAGTCTGTTGCCATCGATGCGGGAGGGGTGGTGGGGTCATAGTGTTAAACACTGGATTTGTCAGGTGCTGCAACGAGTCAAAAAACTTAATGTGTCTCCGGCGGATGAACTCACCCACCGACGGCACACCAAGCAACGGGTGCAGGTCAGCGTTCTTCAACCTCTCGAAAGAGGTATGTCGGACCACTTTTCGCATGATTCCATTCTGGAAGTGTTGGAGACATTTGGCTGTATTGTCAGTCAAGTGGGTAAATAGTGGGGCACCGTACAGCAGAGCTGGCCGGAGGACACATTTATATATCATCAATTTAAGACGAAGTGACAGGTTAGGTGAAGTTAGCAAGTGCGATAGCCGGTAAGACCTTTGTCGTACTTTTTCTATTTTATTACTAAAATGAGTAGAGAAATGGAGATGCCTATCCATTTTTATACCCAAATAGTGCATTGAGAAAGCTGGTGAGCTCTCTTGCCCTCCCACGCTATACGATTTTTTCCCCTTTTGGAGGGAGAAGATTACGCAGTCGGTCTTCCCGGCGTTTACGCTGATATTTAACATGCCCAGTCAGTCACTAATAACGTTACAAACTGACTCGGCGTGTGTAAGAGCTCTTTGTGCACTCATGCTGCTGCTGTAAACGGCAATGTCGTCGGCGAAAGCGATTACAGTAGCTTTCTGATAGTTTGTCCCAACAATTTCAGATGTGTACATACTGAAAAGAACCGGAGACAAAACCGCTCCTTGAGGAACTCCACAAGTCAGAGGGAATGGGTTAGAGAGGCAATCACCCACCCGTACCCTCACCGATCTGTTCTTCAAGAACGAAACCAACATGGTATATAGCTGCTCTGGGCATTCCCAGTCACAAAGCTGTCGGCATAGCATCCCGTGGGACACTGAGTCGAAAGCCTGCGTGCAGTCCAACGAAATCATAGCAGTTGCTGTATTCTTGTTGATACCAAGGGTGGCTTCCGTTTGTACCTTCACAAGCGGATGTTCTGTACTCAGCTGAGCCTGAAAACCTGTCTGCTCATACGGAATGATAGCATTTTCCGAACAGAACCCCTTCAGGTAGTTCAGTATTATCTTTTCGAGAATCTTCCCCATGTGAGGGAGAAGACTGATCGGGCGATAGTGGGCTGGGTGGTCGCCTCTCTTTGTGGGCTTGCGCAGCGGGAACAAGATAGCTTGTTTCCACGCTGTCGGGAAGTATCGCAACCTGATACATGAATTATACAGGTTAACAAGTTGGGCAATCCCTCTCCTCGGCAGCTGTTTCAGCAATACCGTTTGTATCCCGTCACCCCCTGGTGCTCGGTTTCCCTGACACCGGCGAAGAATCGCCTTAAGCTGCTTTGGGGAGACAAACATATAGTTCTGACCTGTCCTCAGCTGCTGAGGTTCGTGGTAGTTACCTGTCCTAGCGGCGTTGTCTGCGGTATAGTGGTCGGCCAATATTTTAGCCTGTTCTTCCGATGTGTACAGGGTGTCTCCGTCATGAAGACGGACACCTGAGTCCTTCTTGGTAGTAGTCTTTAGGAGCTTCCAAAACTTACGGAAATCGCCATGTAAGCCATGAAGCCGTTCGTGCCACGTTGCCGTCTTCCAATTCCTCATCAAGCCACGAATCTGTGTTGTAAGAGAGTTTACAACTTTCTTGGCTTGACGATTCCTTGTTCTATACCAGTTATTTTTCCAATTATTGCGTAGTCACAACGCCTTGGCTTGTTTCTCGAACAAAGTAAGTCTAAGTATTACAGTTTATGCTCAAAATAATCGGGTAAGGAGAGTCACGGACACAAAACTCTCATATAAGGAGGATAAGACTCTTTCATAATTTTGTGACTCTTTTCCACAATAATATTAAATCTAGAAAAAGTTTACGAGGAAACAAATTATAGAAAATACATTCTAATTTAATTTATTGCATTGTTATTCTCGTGAAGGAGCGAGCCAGCAAATATATTTACATCTATTTCACTCATTACAATTTCCAGCCAAACATATTTGATGAAGTAAAACAATAGTAGTTGTTGTCTCTCAACAGCTTTATTGATTTAGACCTGATGTCATTGGTTTCATAACAGCTTTTTTCAGCTGCAAACTTTGATGCTCCATTGTGTCTTCTAAGTGGATTGAAATCCTGCGATAAGGTTATATGCCAGAATTCAGCATGGATAAATAATGGATTAAAGATACATTCAGTAATACTAATTTGAACAGAGGTTGATATTTGCAATTTCCAGCCCAATTTCACTAAAATTGTTATTTATCATCGTCTATTGGGAGTGGTAACAAATATGTTGTTTAATTCTTGTAGGAAATTCAATCCTCTACAAGATTGACTACTTTGCATTTTGCACTAAGGTATTGATGTGAAACTAACGATCTATCGAACTTTTTGCGTTTTTTTTTAAATTGTACAGATTTTCACAGGCCTGTATGAGTATCAGTACTTGTTCTATGTTTTCTAACAATTTAGGCATAAAATCTTCAGGAAATTTAATGCTCTTTAAAATTGGTGATATCTTCTTGCCTAAAATGTACTGGAAGGGAGATAGTGAGGAAAAACTGAAAAAGTGCCTTTTTTCACGATGGAAAACGCTCAAGGGTGCATAACGCTCAAGGGAGAGGTCGAAAACTTGGATTTTTTTTTACGAGGGGGTCAATGTATACAACATATTTGAAAATCAAAATTACTCGGTAATGCAAAACCGACTGGGCTATAGGCGTCGTTTGAGATCCCCTCCAGAAAATTGCATGGTCACACCAGCTCGGACCCTAAAGATACTGGCATAGCCTGTGAAAAAGTTTGGATATAAATTAATAAAGCTATAGCTATATATTATATGATTGTTTTATTTCGTCGTAAACCACATTTAACAAGTACGTGAAGTGATTTAACAACATAGATAAGGATAAACAATATCTGTTGAGGTGTAAATGAAGTGTTAAAATAAAACTACTGTAACTTTTATAGCCCTAGTCTATAGCCCAATAAACAAAATAAGTTGAAGATATCATTTAAATAAAACGGATGCCAAGCAAAATAGAGAGAGCTTACTTTTAAACACGCGCCGTGCCATTGTTTTTCGAATGTTTGTATGGATTTTATATGACAACTATTGTGAATTGATAACAATTGCTGTTATCTGATATAATATAATGATATAATAACAACTGCGATTTTGAAGGTATAATCAGTATAAACTTAAATTATGCCGCAACAATATTACGTTTCGGAAAAGGCATAATAATGAAAGTATAAGAAAAGCGGGGAAAAATCGGTTGCGTATTTCTGGCATTAAATGTAAGATTTCTCAAATAAACAGTCCAGAAGCTATTTAAATTTATGGTTTTCTCCTATGGTTAATAATTGTTTCAGTGGTTGGAGTAGTTCAACTGATAAAAATACTAGTTGTTTTACTATTATTTAATAAGTATTTTTTTTTAAGAGACTCTCAGGCTGAACCCCAGACCATTTCTTGACCCTGTTTCTCCACTTTTCACGTCCTTTATTTCGTTCATGTATAAAAGAATCACTGAACCGGTTAGGGACCAATGAATTTCAGTACACATACATGTTCTAAGCTATTGGCTGTACACATATTTAAATTCACATTGAAACATAATGATATCTAGACGGATAAGGGGAAGGGGGAATAAACATTTATTGGTCCGACAACTAGGCAAATACCCCGTTTTGTCAGCCCCTGTGTTAAGCCCATAGCCAAGCTACTGTTCGTTCCTCCTGAGATATACCTGTCCCCTAACGAAGCCAATAATTGACTTTTAGTTGATGGGATTCTGCCACAGCCTAAGGCATAATTTGGTAAATGCTTCGTATTCTCTCAATATGTCATAGGCTTCCACCTTTAGTTTACATTAAATTTAATAATATATTCGATAACTATAGAAATATGCTGATTATGTATTAATTAAAGTACAATAATTGGAGAACAATAATGGGAGAGTATGGTTAAAACAAGGGGGGTAAATGGGTAGGGTAATGGAAAGACTAGAGAGGGAGACAGGTGCGGGGGTCTCCTTTACTCGTAGCGGAGGAATCAAGCAATAGTGCCCTACTCACTGCTTGTGAACTCCCAGTCTGACCTATCCCTACCAACGCCTACTGTCACCTCCACGTGGTACCCCCTGGGGAGTCCGATGGACTCGCGGACGACAGAGGCGGGATCTCCCCATGAAATCCAGGTGGAGATCTCCTTAACACCCAAGCCAAGTGTAGAGGAGCTCGAGCTGTGGCTGAATGGCAGGGGGTGTATAAAAATGCACTGTCTTTAATCGACCCCCTTGGGGCACCAGGCGCACCCCATTGTATTAAATGCCCTCTGCAGGGAGAGGGGGCAGTACCTGCAGAGTAACTTCCCCCGCTTTCGTGGGAACAAAATGAGTAAAAGTAATAATAAAAATAATAATGAAGACATGGAGGAGCTGGTCAGCATGATCAGCGGAGAGGACTCAGCCCAGGGGCCTTCAATGGACCTTGGCGCTGAGGTAGTGGACGATGAAGCCTCTATGAGCTCGCTTGCGACGCTTGTAGAGGAGGCAAGTGGACTGGTAATGGAGCCAGAAAGCTTGGCGCCTGGTAGGGACGCTGCATCCAAGGATGCAGGCGAGACCTCCAAGCACAAGTTCTCTGGAGCCCAGAGGAAGAAGTGGAGGAGGGCAATGTTGGCTGGAGGGCCACCTGAGGATCCGGCCGGACGTCCAGGACCTTCGGGGTCCGGGAATATGGCAGGGTCTGGGTGCGCTCCAGAGAAAAGGATTAGGTCCTCACCCGGTACCTCTGCGCCTACGGCAAAGAGTCATAGGGGTGGGGATACTAGCATTGCATCCTACGCGATTGCTGCCGGAGGAAGCAGGGTGGCGATTATCCCTAGTGGATATCCGTCCACTCAGCTGACGAAGGAGAATTGCGAGGAGATGAAGGGCCAGCTGATGAAATTTGTCGATCAGCTGGAAGAAGAGAAAGGGACACAGGCTGAATTCAGCGGAATTTACCCACATGTGGGAGCCTGTGTCATAATCTGCGACAACCAGGAGACCAAGGACTGGTTGTCGATTATAGTACCCAATTTTAACATGAGTGGGGATCTGGAGCTCCGCGTAGGAAAGGTGGAGGAGCTTCATAAAACCGTGAAGGTAGGAACCTTCATTACAGGAGAAATGCCTCTGGAAGGTTATTTCATGAAGAGGATCAGGACCCAAAACTCTAGGGTACCTGATATTGGATTATGGAGACTCCTGGGCACCAAGGTGGAGAAGCATGGCTTCTTTGCGATCCTGTCTGCCCCAGAGACTAGCATGGAATACCTTGAGAAGCGGAAGCTTAAGCTGAACTATGGGTTCACTAAGGTCGCTCTCAGGGTATTGGGTAAGAAGAAGCCGCTGAAAGCAGTACAGGAGAGGAAGGCGGCTGATAAGGTGGAGGAGGCAAGGAGCGATCCCGAGGTGAAGGAGTCGAAGGGGATCGCTACGACGAATTTGCCAACTCCAAAGGATGGCCCCAAGGCGATGACTATGGCGGCTGCGGGGGGTGGCCCCGCGGCGGGGGCTGGGGGGCGCGCTGGGTCTGGGCCCTCTGTGATGGGGAGGCCTGGGTTTGGCGCTGTCTCCCGGCGTCCGCCTCGGGGTGGCCCTCCGGGGGCCGGCGGGCACTGATCATGGTGGTAAGGCTGCTGCAAATTAATCTGCACCACTGTATTGCAGCATGTGGTGTTCTGCAGCAGTATGTGAGAGGTAAGGATATTGATATCATTCTAATACAAGAACCTTACCTGTATAAGGGCAGGATGGGGGGGCTGGCGATGCGTGGGTATGAGATTATTTCTGTACCCACGCGTGCCAGAGCCTGTATCCTGCATAAGAGCAGTCTTAAAATGCTGCCTCTATGGCAATATTGTTCTAGAGATTTAGCAGCAGCTCAAATGGCCCTTAGCGAGGGAAATCAAGGTGGGAGGTTGACGATTGCATCTGTCTACCTCCCATATGAAGAAGAAGTCCCGACCGAGGCACTTAGTAAGCTAACGGAAGGGACTGGCCTAAGGGGCGAGCTTATAGCATCGCTTGACGCGAACGCTCACCATCAGCTCTGGGGGAGCAAGAACAACAACCAGAGAGGTGAGTGTTTAGTAGAGTACATAACTAGTAATGACCTAGACATTCTAAACAGAGGCAATATTGCCACTTTTAACAATAGAATCAGATCTGAGGTCATTGACATAACCCTTAGCACACGCACTATAAGCCTAAGGGTTAAAGGCTGGCACGTCTCTGAAGAAGAGTCATGCTCAGATCATAGATACATTAGATTTGATCTAAGTGGTAACATCACGTCCGAAGCTGTGTATAGGAATCCCAAACTTACAAACTGGGAAACCTACTATACACAGCTTGAGGAGGAGGTCAAATGCTGTCCTAGAGTGGTGAGTAGCAACTGGCATTTGGAACATTTAAACTCAACATTGACTGAGGCAATAATTAAGTCATACACTGATAATAACACTGTATGTAATGTTAGATCCAACAGGAACTGTCCCTGGTGGAACAATAAACTTGGCAAGTTAAGAGCTCTTACACGTAAACTCTTTAACGCGGCCAAAAGATCAGGCAGATGGGACACTTATAAACGTGCACTCACTGATTATAACAAAGAAGTCAGAAAGGCTAAAAGAAGGGCGTGGAAGAAATTTTGTAGCGAAATAAACGATACAACTTCCATGTTTAGAGTAAATAGGATCTTATCCAAGCAGTCTGACAGGGGAGTATTGGGCTCCGTCAGGGTGGGAGGGGGCTATACGGATTCTGAGGAGGGAACCCTCGGTGCCCTGGCGCGCGCGCATTTTCCTGGCTGCGGACTGATGGATACGATTAATAATGACCCTACCAACTGTGAACACACTGGTTGCAAGGGTAACTGGGCAGAAGCAAATAAAATTGTCAATTCTGCAAGAGTGGAGTGGGCAATCAATTCTTTTGCTCCCTTCAAATCACCTGGTACTGATGGGATTTTCCCAGCCTTGCTACAAAAAGGCCTACCAGTAATTAGGCCCCTTATACTTACCTTGTTAAAGGGAAGCTTGGCACTGAGCTATATTCCAGTAAGCTGGAGGATGGCAAAAGTGTGTTACATACCAAAACCTGGGAAAGAGTCCTATGACGAACCCAAGTCCTACAGACCAATATGTCTGACTTCTTTTTTGATGAAGACCTTGGAAAAGGTCATAGACAGACATATTAGGGATGGAATACTGGTAGAACGACCGCTCCATAGCGCTCAATTCGCTTACCAGGCAGGAAAATCATGTGAAATTGCTCTCCACCACCTGGTTTCCAGGATTGAGAGATCCCTAGTTCACAAAGAAATAATGGTAGGCATCTTTGTTGATATAGAAGGTGCCTTTGATCGCACACCCTATAACACTATGGCATCGGCCTTAGAAAGAAAGGGGATTAGTTCCTTAGCCTCTAGCTGGATAAACACCATGCTAGAGAATAGGATTTTACAATCACAATTGGGACAAACCAAACTGTGGATGAAGCCAGTAGGAGGATGTCCACAGGGAGGGGTGTTATCTCCATTACTGTGGTGTTTGGTCGTTGACTCATTGTTAACAAACCTAAACTCTGCAGGGTTCTACGCACAGGGATATGCTGATGACATTGCTGTGCTCATAGGGGGCAAGTTCTCAGAAACCATTTCTGAGTTGCTTTCCGCATCGATGGATCTTTTGAGGGATTGGTGTGAAAAGAATGGTTTAGGAATCAATCCCCAGAAGATAAATCTCTGTATCTTCACTAACAAAAGAAATGCTATAGTTAGACCACCCTATATAGGGGGGACACAGGTAAGCATTTGTAGTGAGGTAAAGCATCTAGGGGTTACTCTGGATAGTAAATTGGACTGGTCCAAACACATCAGGAATACTACTATGAAGGCACTTCGATGCCTCTATGCATGTAAAAGGGCTGTGGGTAGGACCTGGGGACTACAACCCAGAATGTTATTCTGGCTATATACCGCAGCAGTGAGACCAATGGTGCTCTATGCCTCTATGGTGTGGTGGCACAGAGGTAGCATTAGTAAAAATAAAACTTTGCTTGGCAAATTACAGAGGCTCTCATGTCTCATGATTACTGGTGCCATGAGTACAACTCCTACTGCTGCAATGGAAGTCTTATTGAACTTGAATCCACTGCACATAGAAGTAGAAGCGCAAGCCTTGAACGTGGCTTACAGACTTGCGAAATCAGGAACAAGATCCAAAGTCATGACTCACATGGGGCATGGGAACTTGTTCAGAAGAATTGATGAGGACGAGGTGCTGTCAATGCACTCTGACCTACAAGTTAAGAAACACACAGACGTCTTATACTGTGCGGTAAACACAAAGACCAAACCACATAAACTGTGTAATGGGATTAATTGCTATACAGACGGCTCACTAACAGAAAACGGATCAGGGGCCGGCATATGGAGGAAAGATAAACCAGAATCTGGGATTTCTATTCCTTTAGGTAGACACACCTCGGTCTTTCAGGCCGAAGTGATGGCGATCAATGTCTGTACCCAAATCTTAATTGGGGAGGGTGTAAGAAACAGACTGATCACAATTTTCACGGATAGCCAGGCTGCAATTGGCGCCCTGAGAAGCTATACGACCAGATCTTATTTGGTTGAGGAGTGCAAAAACAACCTGAACACACTCTCGCTAGCCAATAAGGTTAGAATCGACTGGGTGCCAGGACACACAGGCATCACAGGCAATGAGAAGGCAGATGGCCTTGCAAGGGTGGGCTCAGAACAGACACCTCTTGCACCTGAACCCATATGTGGTATCAGCCTCAGCTACGCTAAAAGGCGTATAAAATTAGCTTTAGAGGACAGGGCAAGACTCTCTTGGAGAGAAACTAAGAAACAGGAACACTCGAAACTGTTTCTTGATGGACCCTGTAAGAGAAGAAGCTCAGCACTTCTATCAATGGACAGGTGGACACTCAAAAGTGTGACAGGACTCTATACAGGTCACTGTCGGTTAAATAAACACCTCTTTAATTTGGGGATAGTTGGATCACCAATCTGCAGATTCTGCAAGAAAGAGGGAGAAACGGCACGTCATATAATATGTGACTGTGATAACCTAGCTAGAAGGCGATACCTTCACTTTGGTAGTGATCGCATTGTAGACCCCAAACTATGTGAACTGATCGATCCATTCGGTATCCTCAGATTTGCAAGGGCCGTGGGCCTGTCACATATATAGGACAGGGACATGGACGGCGCACAATAGGTCTCACTGAGGCCGCGGTGCACAAATGCCGGAACAAAATAATAATAATAATAATAATAATAATGGTTAAAACAATGAAACGTGAAAAAACTCAACACAGTTTGCTAACCTATCAAGTCAGCTCTGCTACGTTCGTTCTCCTGGCAAATATATTTTAAATACATAAAAATAAATGGAAATATCTATCTATCTATCGATACATATATGTCGGGCTCAGGTTAACTGAGTATCCCCAAAGTGGGGAGGAGACGCCCGCCGCGGGCTAGGGTCACTACAACCTCTTAGCCACCGCCCGGCGAGCGCCCAGAAAGAGATAGAGCGGGCGGACCGGTGGTCTTTCACCCTAGCAGCCGGCCTAGTCGGCCTAATTCGCTTTGATCTGATTCCATAAGATCTTTAGAAGGCGTATGCCCCGACAATGCACTATGTCCAGGAGAAGAGGTACAGGGTAGGTTTATAGGTAGTTTATGTGGTCATGGAATGACCACGAATTCACACTCACTGTGAACATGACTGGATTGCCATGGAAGACACTGCTTGGTAAATTTGCAGCAACCGTCGTCCGCGAGGGAGAGGTCTCTCCCAAGGAGGTGCTAGTTTTAGCGAGACGAAGGCAGAGATTCCCACTAGGAAGGTGTGGGGTCTGACAACGCCGGACTAAAACATAGCGAGGTTAGGAGAGAGAGATGCAGAGGTAGTTGAATGAGAAGACCATGGTTTCAGTAGAGCAGCAAGCGCCAGTGCAGAGAGAGAGAGAGAGGATAGAGTAGTGTTCCAAGCGACGGTCCGGTTCGTTATGCTATTTTATTATTTTTTTTTTTTTTCCATAGGTCTCAAACTTATAAAAATAGGATGTTGGAAAAATAAAAGGAAAATTATTTTGGATTGATGGGTGCCTTTCACTAAGGGGAGTCCCATTTGAAGGATGTATGAGAAGGATATGGGGTGCGGGATGCCTAAAGGAGGCGGATGGGTTCGGGAAGGTGGTGAGAGTCTACCTATGGTGGAGTCTAGGGGTACTAGGCATTGGTTTGTAGTCGGCCAGGTCATACCTGGCCCCACCCCTGAAGGGGGCTGCACTGTGTCGGCCTATCGGCAGAGAGGTATATATACGTGGTGGAGGGGGGACAGGCATGTATGTGGCCCTTCTCGGCCCGGCTTTAATGTTATGTGCCTGCTTTTTTGTAGGAGCTTTAATCGGTGGGGGCATTGTTGAAAGGAGGTGACGTGGTTACCCCCGCAATTGGCACATTTCAGGGGAATCGAGGCGTCCCTGGGGCAATCCTTAGTTTCGTGGGGCTCGCTACACCTCACGCACTTAGCCTGCTTAAAGCAGTACCGCCTAGTGTGGCCATACTCCTTGCAATTAAGGCACATTGAAATGTGCCCACTCTGAAGAGCACATTGTTGATGTGTCCGACCTGTTTGATCATAGCCACTGTTAATGTATGATCGCCGATTACGAGGATCGGCTCGATCTCCGTCTTCACACCGTTATGGTCAGAGTGCCTCAATCGATATACATTTTTGTTGGGTTTTGTGCCGCGGGGGGGGGGGGAACGTATGGAAAGGGATATTTAATTCCCTTATTACTGCTACTGTTCGTTGTTGGTCGGTGGCGGCGTGGCACAGGACTTTCGTGTCCTTTTGAGTTTGTACTATTCGAAAGTTCCTCATACTGTTCTCCGTCAATAATCTAGTTAAGTCGTAGCTGTTGATACGACCTAATATTAGAGGGGGTGGCGATTTAGGGGCAGCGGGGGTGGCAGATGTGCTGGCCTCGGATTGAGCTGCCGAGTTTAGGGGGGTAAAGGAATTTGACATTTATTAACAACAAAATATGGAAACATAGATAGGTATAATATGAATCGAGAAGAGGGGAACTTTTAATTATTCCTAATTAAGAGGTGGCCACAACAATATATATATATATATTTTCACCTACTTTATCCGGAGAACCACGCCTCTACGCTCAAGTCGAATAATGTATTTAATTAAATTGAATTGGGTTACCATTCATTGGAGTTAATGGGAGCGTACATGTATTGGGGTAAAGTTTTATTAAAATAATAATTTGATTAATATTGAACTGATTTGATTTTTGTCCCAATTAATTACTTACCGAAGATAAATTTCACGTTGATCAATCGAAGAAATTTAGACATTGAAATTTAATAAAGGTACAGCATAATTGAATTTACTACAAGATAAGTGATGTATTTACAATGAATGAAAAGTAAACAAAATATAATAAAATGATGGATATTTGACTTAAATGGTAAATATTAATATAAATTGTCTCTTACTTAATTCTACCCATGGCTGATATCTTTGAATGATTGAAGCAAGCCAGTCAGCTTAGCTAAGTGCCCATCAATTTCCGTCAAGCCGCCTCTCATCTGTTTTCAACTCAGCATTCGTTCCACCTTCCTCTCGGTCCAAAACTGATCTCAAACTCTTTTTCCTCTCCACGTTTCCTTCCAACCTTCCTGTGTTCCGACCCCGTGTAAAGAAGTGTGTTTATGGCCATCTTTGTCAACTGAAAGTGTCTGTTTCACATCTATTTCCTGAGGGCTTCTACCAGATCTCGACCTGGTGTAAAGAAGGGTGTTTTCATGATCTGCACTCTCTGCCACCAAAAAGGGTTTGTACGATGCCCTCCCTATTTTGTCCATCCCACGCCACTTCGCACTACTTGGCCCGATTGCTTTTCTGTTTTGTTCAAACAATATATACCCTTAAAACTAATTGGTTTGTACAGTATATCAAGCTACAGTTATTCTACTTATCTCCATTCTACAATGCTACAAATTATATATTATGTGGCGAGTCACTCACAAAACCTCAATTGATATTTTTAATTGATTTCGACTTTCATCACCTTGCTCCTCGGCTATTGGGGGATTTTTATTTATGTACCTCTTAAGAATCATTATTATGAGTGTATGTCAGTAGGTTCAACGATACAGGAAATGTTATTGATATGTTATAGAATAGAATCTGACTGGGTTTTAAATAACGGGAACTATGAAAAAAAAATGTTTTTCATAAGCATGAAAAAAAATTGTCCAGTTTCACTTCTCCGACTTTTATGAATTCTCAATATCAAGCCCCAGATCTTAAATGATGTTTAGTATTTAAAGTTCTGATTTTTACGATTAAGAACACATTAAAGGTGGTAATGCAAAATACTTTCAACCATATTAATATAAATAAAAAATAATATTAAAAAAAAAGAAGTTTTGATAGACAACAATAAAAATGTATTAAATTCGTTCCAAGCTTTTGATAGATTTTTTATGATTTAGTTATTTGTGATTTTCGTTTTATTTGAAGGTATGGAAATATTCAGAAACCAAGATAGTTTAACAGCGAATAAACGTTTTAAACAACGTGCTTAACAAATACCCAGTTATTTTTACAATCGTTTACTATATAAGAAATTCCCAGAATGCCACGATAATGCACTTTGAATATTGTGTTTTAACTTTAAACGTCATTTATTTATTCCATGGGAATAAAATTTAGTTCATGATCGATGTAAAAAAAAAAAAACCGATGTACAAATAAATTTTTTAAATAATATCAATTAAATATGACTTATCTACTACTTTATTGATTAACTAGAATACAATATCCTGTTTCTCGCACAGAATTCCATTTTAGTGATATGCATCACCAAATAGAATATCATCAGGAAGTTTTTGAGAAACACATACGAAGTTCCTTAACTATTATTCGTTAGTGTCATCACGTCCATGGGTAGTGGTTAGCATAACTGCTTCATGTTATGAAAGATACTGGGTTTAAGTCCACAAATGGATAGTGAATTTAATAAATTCAAATTAATAGAAATGGATTGCTTTTGATGGGAGATCCCACATTTCAGTCCTCAGGAAAATAATGTTTCTTGGATGACTGGTAATAACTGTTTATTTTATCCTAGAATTTGAAATCGGTGTCTGCGCAGTTAAGGAGGTTATCAGTCGACAGGTTGTTTTGTATTGTAAACAAACCCAGGTAGTGTAAAAGTGAGGGTTAGTGACACGAATCCTGTGTGAGGATGTGGCTTCTTGGGAGTTTTTGTTCCCAACGCCATGAGGGAGAAAGTCCCTCCCTCCCTAGGGAATGGAGGGGGCAGCGGCAGAGTAGGGCACTCGGTTCCGTTATTTCTTCTCAGATATGACCATTGCCTACTCATCTCTACCGGCCCCATTCATACTGTTAATTTCTGATAAGGTCCAGCGATGAAGAATCTCTTTTCCCCTGAGATGAATCAGAACTCTCCGATGAGGGGCTCAGGTGGACCACAGAAGACCAAGAGTGTCATTTGGGCTTACTTGCTGTGGCTGACAGGAGGAATCTTCGGATGGCACCACTTTTATCTAGGAAGAGACATTCAGGGCTTCATTTGGTGGTCTACAGGTGGAGGATATCTCATAGGATGGCTCAGGGATCTGTTCCTCATACCACAGTATGTCAAAGCTACCAACTTTGATCCAGAATATATGTCAAAATTGGCTCAAGTGATGAGGTTTTATAAATCCGTAAGTAATTCATATTTTAAATATGTACTTATCCTGTCTGAAATAAACAGACACTTAATGAAATATAAACATCAAGTGGGAACTACTATTCATTTAGTTTGTGGGTAGCTAGGTACCCACCTGTCCACTGTTATGACCTATTTCACCTTTCTCTCTTGAATTGGTTTGTAGAGGAGCATTCCAAGCAAATTTCTCCCCAAACATTTGATTTATTAAGAACCGTTTCTTCACCTATCATTGTTACATTAATAATTATTAGTTGTAACAAGTAATTTTACTGGTCTGAGTTTTAATAATTTTTGCTTTAGCGAACACAGTGCCTACCTTTGTCCATTTTGGCACTCTTCTAATTTAGCTGTTTCTGTCATCTCCTGATTAGAGTTTAGTAAGTGTAGATGTACAACACTAACACTGAATAATAAATAAATACAACAATTATTAGTCATGGGTTAGGAAAATATTTTTTTTATATTAACAAATAACCGATTAATTATGGCGCATTGTAATTTACCATTAGGCTGGCTTTGTTTTTTAGTTCCAATTGAACGTTAAACGTTAAAGAAACTAGTTTGCAAAATATCTCTCTTTGTAAAACATGGACTGAGTTTTAATTGTTGTAATACATTTGTCTTTTTTAATAATCAAGTAATTAATTAAAACTTCTCAATTAATTTTTGGAGTTAAAAATATTTTTCATGTCGTCAGGTAATCAAAAGCAGTCTTCATATACAATTTCTCACAACTACTAAGACAGAGTGACACATAAGTGAAAACATTATTCTGACATGGAATAAAAGATCATTGTTCAACTAGTTCAATCAAGTTCATTCATGCAACGATAATGTCACTACTGCTATATATAAGGACATTAATATCGGAAACAGTCTTGAATTCTTGACTTATGTCTATTGTTGAATAGTCCAAAAGAAAAACATGAAATTTCACTTTTACTTCTGTTTAAGAAAACAATTTTAAGCTTGGAACAATTTTTATCAATCATTCATAAAATTCTATTCATCAAATCTTACATGTTTTAAATCCAGCCTTAACTCAAAGTCAACTTATACTGTTATGTTGTGTTTCATCCTTGGACTTCATATATCCTTTCTGCTCGATACTTACACGTGGTATAATCACTATCACTTACTCATTGTTCCAACATGAATGCAATTTCATTGTGATATTTTGACATTGATTGCGTTGTTTGTCTTCAGCCTCCTTTCTCCTCATGGAGATTCACCGGCATGATAACAGTTGGATACTTATGGGGTTCCATAATTCATTCTGCAATTCCCAGAGATGAATTTGCTGGCTATAATTGGCAGTTTTTGTACACTCTGGTACCTCTTGGCTGCGCATTAGGTAAGTGTTTTTATTTTTTCTATCTTTTGAAGAAATATGTATGTAAATATTTGCATATTAGTAAAGGAATATGAATCGAACTAGAGATAATACACTAAGCGTTTAGACCAGTAGAACAAATCAATTTTATGCCTAGGTATTATAGTTAGTAACATGCAGAAATAAGACCAGGTTATTAAAAATTTAATGTACTTAAGAAAAACCGTAATTGATACTGGTAACTTTTAATTAGGATAAGCTTTTAATGCTTGTTCCTCAAGAGTGTAGCTTTCTTTTTTAATTAATTTCACTCAAAGTACGCACACAACATTTGTGCACCACCACATCATCTATTTATTCGTTGTTTCAGGTGTTTGGTGTGTTGGAAATATCGGGCACGAAGAAGGATCACTTACTTGGCCTCTACTGGCCGCTTATGCGACTTATCCTATCTATAAAAAATATCCAGGTGAAATGTCATTCACCGCTGTCATACTGGCTGCTGCTTATGCTTTTGATTGGTTTTCTAAGAAGTGGAGAAGACAGGAGAGACCAAAAAAACCACTTTATAAGTTCGTTGAATATTTTTTTTTTAAATTTGATTTGCAATAATTTAAGGGTTATGGACTGAGGCAATTCTTTAGTCGCATAAAATCACAAGAATTTTCTTTTGCTTGTTTTTCTGGTTATTAGAGCTTATTTATGCTCTTGAAAAATAAGAGCAGCCTGAAACAAATCAAAAATAAGAAATTAGTTTTTGATAAGTATTTATAGCCATAGTTAAATTTTTATTCTATAACATTGTACGATTATGATTTGTTTCCTTTGTAAAGTTGATTGAAAATGCTGTTTGATATTTTTTTTAAATCAGAAACTTATATTTTTACCTATGTGTTTATCTGATTGACCTCGTGATTGTGAGTCCCCTGCTTGACCTATAAACATGAAATTTTATATCGATATTCCAAATAATTACTTGATGGTTTAAAATATTTTCAACTACATAAAACGTAATTAAGGATTACTAATTAATTAGGTCAGATTCCAAGCATTCCTAATGTTTTTAAAGTGAGTGAAATATTTATCACTTATAGGTTAAATGGTCCCCACCGATTTTTCCTCAGTTTAATCAGATAGGCAGTATTCTGTAGGGGTTATTTCTTTTTCAATCCTTTTCCACAGAAGACTCATTGGTCGATAAGTGTGGTTCTGGATCTTCGACTTCCTTTATTTTACATTAATTTTTTAGGACTTTGACCATAGAGTTGTAGTAGGCTGCAAAACAATGGTTGATGATTCTTGCACTTATACGCTGATGGGATAACACCATTAGGTCTACCAGCTGTTTCAGCTTGAGTGTCTGAATCATTTTTCGAGTGGACAAATCAGGGGTCAGATTACTTGTACTACAACACAGGGATAATTACTGTCCTGTTATATTTTTCTGTAATGCAAAAAAAAATTATCATAGCTCCAATTCCTGCTTTTATTTCTTTCTTATTTATAACAAGGCTAGGCCTCTACCTTACTCTCTTAGAACTATTGCTCACACTGGTGTTTCAGTATTTATGTCCACTTTAGGTGTTGATTTTTTTTCACTAACTTCATATCTGAGGTGACTTACTCCAATATATATTAAAAAAAATGTAGGTATTAAGAAAAATAAATGAAAAAATAGTATCTGGCTGGTTATATCAGCTAGTCTAATTAATAACACCTAGGTTTAGGTAATTTCTTAACTATAAGTAATGTTGTTTCTTAGTGGTTAGTTTCATCCAGGATTCTCACTCAACCTGTTGTCACAAAACAAACAGGAATGATTCAGTGAGTTCTTGTTGTGGGCAAATATTAGATTACTTGTTGATTACATTTTTACATTTAAATTTCATAGATCATGAGCTAGTAAAATAAATCATTCATGATAATGAAGTAATGATAATTAAAATTAATAGTTTATGTATAAGATAACTGATGTATCAAGTATACAGTAAATTTGGGTATATTTTTTTGCAGGAGAACAACTGTATTGATGTCTGCTGCGTTTATATATCTGGCCTTATGGGGTTGCTACTTTTACTTTAATGGAATAGTAACAGATTCTGAAGGTGAAGAAGTACCAATTCATGAGGTATTGCACCATTTCTTTACATCACCATGGTGGCGTGACCTGAATCAAAGTTTCTGGGAGACGTTAGCATTTGCTCAGCAGCATGGCTGGTCAGAAGTGTGGAAGATGGCAATAGAGTTATTAGATCCACATGGGGAACAGAATGCTTATAGTGTAAATTAAAATATATTTTTAATGGTGTTGGGTTAGCGGTTGTCTTATCTATCCATATGCATGCTTTTCAGATGCCAATGAGCCCATATTAGATTTTTTAAACTCTTAATAAACAAAAAATGCAGCATGAATTTAATCTCATTGACTTCTGAACGGCTCATATATACATATGTAGGTATAAGGTTATTGCTTCAAAAACATTGGGTTAAGTACCTCATTAGAGGGCTATTGTTTTATTGCGTTTTATTTACCACAAACGATCTGCTAAGCACCTGAGAATGAAGGTGTGAAATGCTTAAAGTTCTTGTGGCATACATTGAAAATTTGTGAAAGCAGATAAGACTTTTTTAGTTTAATTTAAGATTTTCATGATTTATCTTTAATACCATGATAGTGGACAGAGATCACATATTATATTCAGCTATCAAATCTATTAAGTACTCCAAAGCCTGTGCTCTATTAACTATGCAATGATAGGAATAAATGTAGATATTCAGTAAATATTAATTTTCATTCAGATTAAGGTCTTTTAGGTATTATATAGACTGAACCAAATGTAATTGGAAGAACTTTAAAAATGGGTAGGGGAAACAATTAAAAAAATTATTTGTAGTATCATTTAAAAAAATATATAAATTAATGAGCTCAAAGTTACAATATATTGTTTTTGTAGCTGTAATCTGACACATCTAGTAAATTGATTGAAATGTGGTCGAAATAACATTTGTAAAATACTAAATTTCCTTTCAAATGTCTTTCCAGTTGAAGGATCCTATGCTCAAGGAGTTCTGCCCTTATAATTACTAGTTCAACTCCTACAAGGTCGTCCAAAAAATAAAAAAAGTATATATTTGGAAAGACCTTCTCCCCCCCCCTTTATGTTAATATATTATGTTACATAGTTTTTAATTCTTGAAGTTTTTCCTATTCGTTAAAGACACCTTGTTTGTTTATATAAACAAATGAAAAGAATAATTTCAATGTCATATTAATGTTTTGCTGGCATGGCTGTTTAACCATTAACAACACTAGTGTTATTTTTTCTAACTTTTAACTAAAATGAGCATTTTTACAATGGGTGCCTTTGATTGCCTAGGTATTTTGGAAAATTATTTATCTCTTCGGAGCACTTGTAACGGGTTCATTTGTTATTTCTCCTTTTGTTCTGGTCTGACCAGCTCACTGACCTTCTTTTCTATTATGGGAAGTGCCCCAGTCCAGTCCATCGTGTATGTGTGTCAAAAGAAAGTATTACAGTCTTTCTGTTATAGTATAGCCTATGAAGACAGAAAATGTAACTGTGTAGATAAAATATTTATTTTGATAAATCAAACATCATTTTATGAAAGTTTGTGTTATTTTTCTGAAAAAGTTTGCAATAAATTTGGTTAAGTAATAGCCCTAAACTGAGCTGTACGTGCTCACAGAGAGTCACATTAAACTTATTTTCATTAAAGGAATGGCTATAATAAGGCCTGGTAATAAAGGTACTGGTCCATGTAAAGTTTATGAGTATAGAGTCCTTGGATTTTGTTTTTCTTTTATATAGTCACTAATTAGCTTAGAACATTCCTTCTTTTGTTTGTAGTCTAGCGAAACAAAGGTATATAGAATGGAGCGGGCTCATCTGAGATGTTATTTTTTATAAAAAAATATTTTTATGTTGTGTTTTATGACCTACTTTTTTATACAGTTCTCATCTTTTAATAAGATTTATTTTCAAATTTTAATGTTCTTTAATGATAGTAGATGGTATGAATGAGATCTCAGATCAGAATTATTGCTTCTAAATAAGCAAAATGTCATTTTCATAATTATAGAATGTCGATAAAAATAGGTTTATGATTCTATTGGCTCATTCTAAAAGTAAATATGTACTTGTAATTTGTTATAAATTATTAACTTTTAATTTTGTCTTTTTGTTTTATTAATTTGTTGTGTTGATCTGTGTGTTATAGCTTGTCTATTAATTAGGTAATATTTATCCTTAATAATTGGTTTAAATACAAGACTGTTTGATTGTCTCAATCCAGCAAACTTCTGTTCCAAAATTCTTGTCTGATGTTGTGACACATCTTTGGTTTAACAATGATTTTAATATTTCACATTCCGTTTATTACAACGGATGTTATAAATATTTCATAGTCAAAGTAGCTGTTCTATTTAGTAGTGAAATGTCATTGGTGCTACAATTGCCAGCTAGGAGAAATATTATAACGCTTCTGTCCAAAACTTGGTTTACTTAAGAATATTCTTATCAAAGCATTACACATTTTAATGAAACCTTGAAAAAACTTACATCACTGTGATTCTCAAAAGTTCAATTTTATATATATGTATATTTTAATTATTTTATTAAAGAAAAGAAATTCTAAAATTAATTGTTATTCAACAGGTGCTTGGCCTTGACCTGGGAGCTAATCAGACACTAATCAACAGCAGGTGTAGGCAGCTGTCCGTGAAATGGCATCCAGACAGGGTCAAAGACCCTGAAGCAAAACATGAAGCGCAAGAAAAATTTTATGAAATCCAACAGGCCTGTGAACTTCTGTCAACAAGCAAAGCGAAAAGAAGGCGCCAGAATAAAAAATCACAAGTTTAATTGTTTAAACAGTTGGCTCAAAGAGTATGTTTGTCCCTTCCAGGTTTCGTATCATGTGATATGTATATAAGAATAGTAAATGAGTCTGACAATACCTCTTTAATATGTATATAGGTTACGTTGTGTATAACAGGTATTATCACCTTCAATCTAAACTTTAAATTTAGATTGTGTCATTATGTAGTTAATTATCATAATTATAAATCAAATCATGAATATATTTCAAATTTAGTGATACATTGTAAGTATTTTGTTACTTATGATATTATTATTTTATCTGTAGACAATAGTAATTATAGCAGTAAGTTTATAACTGTTCACATAAAACTTAGCCTAACTAATTTTTCACAGTTTAAAATCACAAAACTCTGTTTTGTGTCTAGTTCTTAGTTGAAACCATTGCTATATGAAGAGATTATAAATTATTGAATGATGATGTAGTTTTAGAATATAGATATTACATTTAGTTGAAATCTTCAAGTAGAACTTCTTTACCCGAAAATGGAAGTTTTCAATATTTTATAATTGACGTATTCAATATTTTATAATAGCATGCTGTTGTTAGTGATGAGATTTGTCGTAATTTAAAATATTTAAATTCAGAAAAATACAGGCATGCTCAAAAGTAAGCACCACCTAGGTGGAAAAGATTCATTCATCATCATTCCATCATTCATGGAAAATTTCCTCTTTTATTTATCTAAAATATTTTAAAATATTTATTTCTTAGTGCTATAAGAATTGTATTAGAACTTGATTTTATATTTTTGTTGTAGGTACATTTACCATCCTAGATATCTTAGTGGAACTTTCATTAATTATTTAAGTATTTTATGTATGGCCAATGCCTAGCATCTTTGTACATAAAAGATTTTTGTAAATAAAATGATCTATATTTATTTATTATTTATTGAATGGTTAATATTATTCAAATATTTCTTACCTGATAACCTTTCTTCCAGGAGCCATATATATTAATACATGAACCCCTTTTGTCGGCCCTTATTTTATTTTTCTAAGATTTAAAATTTTTGATTATAATTAACTTTTGTTAATTACATTGCTAATTATCTTAGTTGTTGGCTTTGTCTAGGAATATGTCCCTTGAGTGAAGAGTTGATTTGAATTTATATTTAATTAGGGGTAATTAATTGACAAGAGAATGCAATAATAATATTTAATAATAAATAGGATTTTAGGAAAGCTTTATTAAAAACTGCATTAAATATTACTATTTACTATATACTTAGAAATTTGAAATTGACTTAAAATGAATTGGAAAAATAAAGGCCTAAATTAATATTTTAAACTAAATTATGTAAAAAAAATTATCAATCTTATTTAACTAGTTTAACATCACAAATTGAAAACCTCATATTATTGTCTTCAAATTTAATCAATTATATTTTTGAGAATGAAATTGTGCGCCTACTCATTTAGGAAGTCTTGAACTGCGTAGGTTGTATCTCTTGAAAAGTGTCCTCTGGTATCGCTTGTGGAGAGTAGGAAGATGCCAGATGTTGATTCGACCCCAGCTGGAGGCGGAAGACCCTCGCTAGTTTGCCTTCTGTTCTCAACTTTTATTGGTGGTTCTTTCTCCTACCATTTGGCAGAACTTTTTTGTCCCTTAATTTAGAAATTTTTGGATTGTTTGTTTTGCAAAGATTTTAAAGCTGCGATTGATAACTTGCTCTCCATCTCCTTTTGTTTTGCCAGTTACCTGAATTTATTGCATAAAGCTATATTCTCCGCAGTACATTGGACAATTCCTAACTCAGGTTCCTACAACTGTTACTGTTAAGGACAATTCCTAATATGATTTTATGGTGGAAAAAAGTCTTGGTATACTCAAATCTGATACATTTATTAATTTATTATCAGTTAGGAATATTCATGTTTTTGAAATCCCTGGCTGACTCTTAGCTGGACCAACTCCTACCTAGTGAAGAAGGATATTATGTTGCCTTCATTATACCCATTTGGATATACCATTTCATGCTGTTTTCAGCCATTGATTACTTAGCCTCTTTGTTTTTGTGACTTGTGAATATATAATTTCTCACCTGTGCCTTCATTATTGGAGACCCAACTCATTTACATTTCCAAGTCATTTGCTGCCCTCATAACACACTGTTCTAGTTATCACATTCATAAAGTGTAACAGAATCACTTTTGCTATCAGTAACTTTAACATTCTTTACCCAGGTTCTACTTTAATATTCTTTACACTGTAAACCAACTTCTGGCTATACCTTAAAAGCCCAATAATAATAATAATAATGCCGAAATAGGTTCTTTATTTTATCTTGGAGAGACATGTTAATGGAGATGTGGATGGATAGGTTGACTAGCCGTAAGGCTAGTAGTGCCCTCCTAATCTTCTTATGCACACCGTCCTTGGGCAGAAGGGATTGGTTGTCTACAGTTTTACCAGCCAGTGGCAAAACTATTGAAAGTAAGTACCATCAACAGTTATGGATAGCTCGACTATACCATTGTTAAGTTTAGAGCTTATTAGAGCTCTAATTAGAGCTCATACCTCATATTATGTAGGTAGTTATTATTTTTTAATATTTTTATTACAAAAAAGTTGTGCATAAGACCAAAATCACCTCTAAAACAAAATTCTTTTATTTATATTAAAATTAGGTGGAAAATAAAACTACACGGGATGTCTTGCTTATATAGCCTTTTAAAAGACATGAATTATTTGAGACCTGAGATCTGGAAAGTGAAGTGTTTCATATAAAAAAACATGCAATTGTTAGATATTGCCAATGTATTTATCATAGGATAAACCAATATAGTAGTAAAAATAAATCAAAGAGTTATGAAAAGATTCAAGTAAATAGTTAACAGTATGATTAGAGAATATTGTATAGATAAAGACTAAGCCTGAAATTTTCAAAATCTTTGTAGACAAGGAAATAGGTGGATACTGGTTGTGCTTGGAAAATGGCATCACTGCAAAAAAAGTTTGGGGAAGAGCCAAGAAGAATGTACAAGAATACTTTTTGATGGAAAAATGAGATTAAGGAAGCAATGAACAAAAAGAAGAAAGCCTGGAAGTTTATATTTACATGCAAAATCCTGCAGAGTGGGGAGAATAAGATCAGAGTAGATGCAAAAACTGCTAATGCCCAATCTTAGGAAGTCTTTGGAGTTATAAAGAAAAAAAAAAAAATCTTTATGTCAAGAAAGCAAAGTCAGTTCACAATATAGGATTCTATGGAAATGACAAAACTACAGCTAGATATGTGGAGAAGCAATTACAACGAGAAGTTTTCTATACTAAGAGGTAATACTTTAGTGCATCTCAGATCAAAAAGAATAAGAATGTAGGAACGTGCGGAGGATGTTGCATGTTAAAAATGCATTCAAGAAGATGAAATGGGTGGACATTTGACAAACCTGAAATTGGAAAAGGAATAAGAGAAGATTAATTATACAACCTTGTCACCTTGTCAGAGTTTGGCAAGATTAGAGAAAAATAAGTGGAAAGGATGATTCATTCACAGTTTCAAAAAAACTAGTTGTCATTCCAATTCATAAGAAAAGTAACTAGAAAACTACCAGAACAATTGCCTCACACCAGTTGTTTAGAAAATATAGGCTAGAGATGTGGAAAGAATGCCACTAATAGGAATTGTAGATGATATAGGTCAGAAGAAAACTGCTTTCTGACCCTCAAAGACTGACTGTGGGTAAAATATTGCCTTTGTGAATGACAGTAAAAAATGCTTGGATGAGGTGTAAACATGTGTATTCAATTCTGGCCCTGTGATGAGATTTTGGATACCTTACGTAAAATGAAAGTATAAGAACCCAAGGGAGTTGTCTGCCTGAATGGTAAACAATCAAAATGTTTTTTTCAACAGACAGGGTGACAAATAATGTGACAGCCTAAGGAGGGTTTTATCACCGTATTTACAGGGAAATTCCATAGATATTCAAGATAAGGACCCCCTGATTATTGTTGGATACAGGAACCACATTCTTATATATTTCATATTTGTGGATGACATTGTCCTCATCGTAGACTCCAAGAATAGACTAGAAAGTTGTAGAAAGGGGAGAGGAACTAATCTGAAAGGTGATGGAGATTAATGGGCCAAGGAAAAAGGGGGAGAAGGTTATAAAAAACCTGACCTTGGACCGGTCTGTAATTGGAATTAAGTTCCCTAGAAGTATGGTTTAAAATGATGTGTTGACCATAGGTTGACGATAGGTAGTAATTCTTTCTCTATAGTTGAGTAATTTAACTCTGGTGGTTTGAGTACTCTTGATGCAAAAGCAACAGGATGATTTATGTTCATATCATCATATTGAAATAATACTGAACCAATAGCTTTGTCAGTGATTAGATAAAATGTTTTATTCCAATCTGGGTATGCTAGAATTGGAGATTTCGTTATCAGATTTTTCAATGTATCACACGATTCTTTGTTCAATTTATTTTTAAAAACTTCAGTTTTGTCAAGTTGTATCGATAATGCCTGCATGATCTTTCAATTTTTGAAATACATTTTCAAGATGTTGAAGGTGTTCTTCCACGGTATTTGAGTAAACAATTATGCCATCAATATATACCATTGCGTTTGGCACATTTGCGATCATCATATCCGTAGCTCTTTGAAATGTAGGTGGAACATTACGTAAACTGTAGGGCATTCTTAAGTATTCAAAGTGTCCATCTTCTGTACTAAAAGAGATCTTTGCTATAAAATCTGGGTCCATTTCGACTCGAAGAAATCCAGAAGCGAAGTCAATAGTTGAGAAGATTTTTGCATTTTGTAACTTGTTATGTAAGTCTTCTATGTTCGGTTATGGGTATTTGTCGTTAATTCATTGAGTTTCCTATAGTCTATTACCATTCGTACTTTTTTTATGCCTGATAAATCCAGTTTCTTTGGTACGATCCATACTGGTGAATTGCTTATTCTAATTATATTATTTTTTAATAGATTCGCGACTTCTTCATTTATTTGATTTTTAAATTACACGGGGTATCTGTAATTTCTAGTGAAAACAGGATTTCCATTTTTCATGACAATTTTATGTTTTATAGGATTTGTTGCATGTAATTTTTCTTCATTTGTTTTAAATATTTCTCCATATTTACTTAGGAGTACCACATGTTCGTCCGAAATCTTGTTTTCAATGAGGTGAGTTCTTATTAATTGTTTTATGGACTTTAGGCCATCTATATAGTAGATTTCATTTTTGAGCCTATATTTTATACCGTTTATTATTATTTCGTCACTATGAAATTTTATTTCAGCTTTTAATTCCTTCATTGTCTTATATCCTAACAGAATGTCGAAACGGTTGGTGAATTGATATATTAACATTTTTACCTTTGATTCCTAACAGTTGATATAAGTCTATTATTGCACTATGTGTACCTTTAGCTTTTCTATCGGAGTAGAAAGTGTAGCCCGTTGGAGTTTTCATGAAAAAGTATTCCGATTAAATTTTTGTTCCCCCGGGCAAGGAATTTAAATTAATATAATTTTTAGAAGCTCTAGTGTCAATTAGCCAAGTTTTGCCTTTTTTATCTTTAATTTTTGGTAACAGATCCGTGTAATTTAATTGATATTCTATAAATATATAGTCTAAAAAAATCATTTTGTTTAGCTTCTAAGTAGTTTAAACGTTCAGTAAGTAATTGTATTTGATTTTCTTTATCGTTTTCCGTATAATCAACTCTGTTACTCGCGGTTCCATGAAAATTATACTAATTGAAGTATTGAAGAGACTGGAGTTGGAAGATTAAATAGATCTTCAGAAGTTTCAAGAACCATTGCGTGTGCGAAAGCATATAGTGTACATATAATGCTATAACATAAAGTGCTTATGCACGCTGATATCTGGAAATTAGAATACTATTGGAAATTATCGATAATTAGTCAAAAAATTTCAATTGAATTCAAAAAAGCAAAATTATCCATAGTAAACATTATTACTATTATATGTCTCAGTTTTCTAAGGTCACACCATTTTCCTATTTAAAAACACATCCATCAGTCCTCATGGCCTTTAAATGAGAATACATGTCTTACCTACCAGACAGGTGGGGGTGGGGTGCCGCTTGCGCCTAAGATGTATAGATGTTGTGTTTAATAGTATTAAAGCCCCAAAACACGTTCACAAATTTCTTTCCATGTACTATAAAATAATAATAAAACTTTAAATAATTTAAAAATAAAGAAAATTATCGTAAATATGTTTAACGTAATTCATATGATACCTTAATAATGCTAAAAAAAAAGCTATCTCAGAAAAAATGATAAAGGGACATTAATTAATAAATTAGTAAAAAAATAAATAAACATCTTTCGAACTTAATGCGTATGGTATCAAATTAAAGATGCCATTATAATAATAAAACGTCATTAAGTCGGTTATTGAAATCAACTAAACACGTAATTTACCTGGAGATATAATATTTCGCAAGATAGCTCTATTTGAGGCACTGAAGATGATACAAATAACATCAATCACTTGAAAAAAAAAAAATCGTTAGTTAATAAATTAATGAGTAGTAAAACTAAAAATAAATTATTTTCGTCATATCATATTGTGTAGCATAAACTTAAAGATCTCCGCGCCTCAATGAATAATATGTATTATATGCTGTGATTTTAGTAGAGCGTAATCCCAAACAATTATCAAGGCAAGAATAATGACAGTTAAAAAAATAAAAATTATATAGAACAGTGAAGGGCCGCGTTGATAAAATCCCCTACAACGTGTTAATTATCCATTGGGCGTTTTAGGAAAACTTGTTTTGAATATGAATGTTAACAAAAATAATTCAACGAATATTAGGGTTGATTTATTGGTAATTTTGAATTTTCAGGGTCAGTTATTAATAAGATTGTATATTTTTTTCGTGAAGTTATTCTTAAGCTACTAAGGCGCACAATAACGAACGGATATCCATTTTACGAACTTATTCTTGTAAGTGACCAATATGGGTGTTAGTTTGCTCATTGTCTAACAATCAGGCTTTTTCTTCAGCATATTGAAGGGCTATTACCAACTATATAGCTGCTCATTGAGCCCCAGGACGCTATAAACAATTCATAGTTGTCATAAGACTGAGTGTGAAATTTCTGCTATGTATGCATCTTTACTAATAACTACTAAGTTTTTTGTACAATAAATGTACCATTACAGTTTTGTAGAGTGCATTCCCACTTTTTTCCCTTGCACTGTATTTATAAAAAAAAATATTTACGAGGTTATGTGAAGATGAACGATAGCATAACTTCGGATTCGTGTTAGCGAGAAACAGGTTGAGGTAATTCAGGAGTCTAATTTTAACGTTGGCTCATATTATGGGTTTAGGGGTCGGTTGGAACCAATATTGAGGAGGCATGTGTGGCTAATGCTAGGGGGACGCTTGTGCTCTACTTTTAAACTTGATCCTAGATCGAGGCAGCAGTTGCCATAATGAAAACCCTAAACCAGCCCCTATTGCTTCCGTTACTTCGGGCGTCTACGCTTATTCCGACCTCATTGCTGCGGTTTGTTTGAGTATATTGCACTATTAACAATATTACCGTCAACTGATGATCGTGCCTAACTGAAATTGTGGCCGTTGATGTCAGGAAATTGTGAGCCACACGTTTATAGCTTAGCTGAGGTGAACTCCATTCGCTTCAACGATATAAGTGCTTTCTTTTGAAAGTCGGGAATCCTATGAAATTCTAAGCGAATGTTTAATTAGAAGTTATATTTTGGAATGAAATACAATAAAATATCAAATGCCGCATATTTTTACGGAATGTAACACACTATAAACATATCCAACTACAAAAATAGTCCAATAATAAAATGTATTACGGTTCGTACTATAGTTAACTTATGATATTTAAAAATAATTATATATAATAAAAGCTAATAATACCAAACTAACCAAGTACTCTTGGTTATAATAGTACACGTGACTTTTTTTTTACTTTTTTATTACAACTTTTTTATGATGAAATTACAATCTGCCTGGTTGGGCTATAAGTAATTGTGATAAATGATCTCATTTATAACTAACTCATACCAATTTACAACACACCTGACCCTAAGAACAATAAACAATCATTTAGTGTCTTATGAAAAATTCTATGGAGGTCACACGAGCACGAAATAGAACCTCTTCCGCTGTTGCTTGAGGTAAATGTTGCCTACAAACATGTTTATGCTTTTATTGTAAATAATGGATTGAATTAGGCTATGAACTTAAAATAAAGTTTTATTGACGTTTGTAGCAACCCTACAGTGCATGAGTCTCTCGGAATACCCAATAAAAGTTTTTATTGTTTTTACAATAAACGTGCTTTCTAAGGACCTTCTATGTAGTCAATTATTTAATTGGGCATCATTAAAGCAGATACTAAACTAACCCGGTAATTATTTATCTAAAGGTTCCCACTCTTACCTTGAGCTGCCATGAGACTGCTACGCGACTCCAATGCGAGAAATGTCTTGCCACATCCAGCCCTACTTTGTAATAGCTGCTTGCTTGCCATGTCTGATATAGTGCTATGAGAACATTTATCTCAATTACTTATTGCCTAATAAAGCAGATTGTAATTTTAGCACAATAAAGAATTATTTCAAGATATAGTTCTATGCTCAGATGGCAAAATGTTACAAGCCATTTTTCCTAACGAAGACGTTTTTTTCATATTCTAGAGTCTATAAGTATTTTAGTGTTATGAAAAATCACAAAGCTGTTTTACGCGATTGAACGTATATGCAAAGATAGTTGGCTAATACTTATAGTATCTTTTTATAGTACTTATAATAATTACCCATATTACGTAAGTTTTTTATAGTATGGACCATTTCTGATCTTGTAATAAATATAATAATAGTATAATAGTAATATATTATAATATTAATAATATAATAATAGTAAATAAATTTTATGTGCAGTTTTTTACCCTTAAATATATTTTTATAAAGGTATCATTATTAATTTTTATTTATTGCTGCTTTTGTTTTTTTCTGTATGCGCATCAGCAATCTGTAAACATCGATGGATGTGTTAATCAAATCACTTTTATTTTGGCCACTAAAAATGGCAGCTTAGAGCTGTCAAAAAGGTTTTTGTTTAATAAACCTTACTGTGGCGAGGAATTTTTATTTAGTAACAGAATTTGTTAGTCTTTTTATTATTATTTTCGCAATCATAACTATAAGCATATAATAATAAACTGTCAAAAGCTTATATTCTAGCAGACGATTTCCTGAAGATCGTATTACTTACCTTAGTATAGGTCTTATTTTGAGCTGGTTGCCTGGTTATTTAAATTAATGAATATCTGTAATTTCTCTTTCAATTTAAGAAAGAAGATAATCAATGCGCACCAGGAATCGCCAGTATTTAGTTTACGGATAAGAACCAAGAAATATTTATACAAAACTAATTTAAGCCTGGAATGTTCTCAAGAAGACAATAATTGGTAGCTTTGACAAGATGCACAAAGAGAACGGGCCACACAAATAGAAATTGTAATTTCGTGCAATCTAGGGCGTGTATTATCCTGATTCAGATTGGTATCCATTCAAATAACAAAGCATACTACGTCAATATCCCCAACAAAGTTGAACTACAATAGTAGACTAACAAGTTAACTTTTGTTACCTTGCGTAATAACAACGTTGCACTAATAGTAGTATTCCCGTGTACAGTGGTACGGAGTTTTGTTTTGTATACTTTGAGTTGTATACTTACTGAATGAATTTATCTCATAATTGTTGTAACGAATTTTAGACGGTCCCCAAAAGCGAAGACAAGGGTCTCCACTCATTTGTGATTTTAATGGTTTCTTTATCAAGTTGATTCGAACCTACTGGATTAAGTGCTATTAGGTTAAGCTGTCTGTCGAGGGGTTCATTACCTGAGCCGCCACTTAGCGCACCCCCCGGGCCACGAAATGAGGAAATTAAAAGTGAGCAATGAAAACCAACAGGGGCGGAATGAAGAGGCGCAGACGGAGAGCAATTTGTGCCAGGTGAACAGGCTGACTGGGGTCGGGGAGAGGTGCCAGAACAATGGCAGATCTAATGGAGCTCAGGGGTCCCACTTCCTCTTTGTAATGACCGCTTTTGTAGCTCTTTGCCACTCACTCAGGCCTCTGCCGCTGACTCCGCTCTCTGATAAGTAAACCAATTGCTCGCCGCTTCCAATTCGCTAATCACGGCCTTTGTGTCGGCGATTCTTCAGTGTTGCCAGCGGGAGCGTCTGGTATGCCGGTATATAGGACCCTTTGAATTGAACAGCTAACACCTCAAAAATACATCTGTTTTCAACTTTGAGCGGTGATTTATAGAGATTCATTTTTGTTCCAAAAGCATAATCCCTTGTATTCCATGCCGCATGTGTCTGAGTGTCTTTTTAGCCATATAAACCGTCATAGGTAACCATAAATTTATTCGTAGGGGGTACTGGCATAGGCTGATGAAAGAAAAGAAATGTGATAGATTTTAATGGACGATGTTTCGACATCAGTTCTTATATGCATTGGAAGTAGGATGTGAGTGGTTTAAGACGTTTAAGAGATCACTTTCATACCGAGCAATCTCTGTTGGCAGTCGCCACGATACGAGCACTGAACTATCTTCCACCAAGCACCCTCTAGCTCAAAGATGGTAAATAAAACCAGTAAAACATTAAACTTACTGAATACCTTAAAACACTTAAATACAATGTAAATAACTATGGCGAGCAATTACCTTGTAAAATGTTCATACCCGTCATTTGAATAAATTGTATTTATTTTTATACACCTGAGAAGCATGGTCAAAACTTATGGATTTCGGGGGATCTGGTATACTACCCTCTATTTTGAATTCTAGCAACGCCATTGGATTGAGTTATTTCATTTCAATGGAAAGCTTGCTCTATATTTCTTGAGGCCAGCAGTAATAGGTAGTATTGATACTACTGCAAATATGCATATGAGTAACAATAAGCCCATATAATTATTACCAAAATTATAATAGGTACCCATCCTGAAATTGACTTTTCATTTGTCCTTCGATTCAGTTTCCTGATGCTTTTTTTGTTTTTGAGAACGAATGAAAAATTACAAAAAAATATAACGTGAAAGCCCTTGGTTGTTCTCACTTTATTGAAAATTTAGTATTACAATTTCCAAGAATGCGTTTATATTGATTGAAGATTGATTGTTAATTTTATTTTACATTTAATAGACATTATAAATTTTAATCTTAGCAGAAAATTATAAGTCAATTATGTGATTTCTGCATTTTTTTTTAGGGTTGGCAAGAAAGTGATTTCGGTTTGCATCAGTAGATAGCGTTATGTATGTTTCGATATTATTTTGTCAATGTTAGAATTTTTTCTTTTGAGATAGATAGAATTTTTTAGTTTTGAGATGGTAGTCGATAGCTTTAGGTTGCTATAGAAAGAAATTCCGTGTAATTTTGTTTACAACTGTCAGTTTTAACATGGAGTGCAAAAGCAAAAATAAGCATTTTAGACACTTTTTACTTTTTTATTTTCATAAAGGCAAAAAAGCGGCTGAGGCTCACAAAGATATATGTTTGGCGTTGACTATAACAGAACGCACGTGTCAGAATTGGTTTAAAAAATTTTGTTTTGGAGATTTTTCACTGAAAGATGACCGACGTTCTGGTCGACCTTCTGAAGATCTTGATGACAAAATGAAAGCCATAATTGAATCGAATCGTCATATAACTGTGCGAGACATTGCAAAACTGTGAAATGTATCAGACACAACGATTGAAAATCATATAAGACATCTTGGTCTCGTTAAGAAGCTCGATATTTGGGTTCCGCACGAATTGAAAGAAATTCACCTAACACAACGAATCAATATTTGTGATACACATTTCAAACGTAATGCAATCGACCCTTTTTTGAAACGAATTATCACTGGCGATGAAAAATGTATCGTCTAGAAGAACGTTAATTGAAAAAGATCATGGTCCATGATGAACCAGCACAAACAATATCGAAAGCTGAATTGCATCAGAAAAAGATGATGCTGTCAATTTGGTGGGATCACAAAGCTGTTGTGTATTTTGACCTGCTTCCAAATACCTGAACAATCAACTAAGATTTTTACTGCCAAAACTTATGAAATTGGAGGAAGCAATCAAACAGAAAAGGCCGAAATTGGTAAATCGCAAAGGAATCCTGTTCCACCACGACAATGCGAAGCTTTTGATCTAACATCTTCAGCAACACGTACGAAACTATAGGAGCTTGGTTGGGAAGAGATGTCGCATCCCTCCGTACAACCCCGACCTTGCACCATCGGAATATCATTAATTTCGAATTTTACAAGACTTCTTAAATAGTAAAAATTTTCAGTAATAACGATGACCTCAAATCCCACTTGAGTTTTATTCTGATAAGGACCAGAAGTTCTATGAGCGCGTGGTCATGAAGTTACCAGAAAAATGGCAAAAGGTCATCGAACAGAATGGAAGATATTTGACTGATTAAAGTAAATTTTTTGAATAGAAAAAATTGAGTTTTTGAAACTAAAAAACCGAAATTACTTTCTTGCCAACCTAAATACATTAAATTTAAAAGCTCTTGAAATTGTATGAATTTTACCTTCAAACTCGTGCCATTTAATGGGTTTTTTTAATTGGATGATAGCAAAGTAGGCGATTCCTCTAACAATTGTAGTATATGTTTTAGAACCTATTTTTTACTTTAAATTCCTTCGCTACAAATTTATCTATTTTACTAGACTGCATATTACCATGATTCATGGGTGTTAAAAAAAAAAATATATGAAGTGGATTTGGGTTTCATTTTATTATAATGACTTTTTTTTATACCCACATGTATTATTTCGTTGTGTACTAAAACATTTAAAAACTCAAATTTTAAAATAAAATTTTGTTTTGACATATATCTAAACGTGTAAAGCATTCTTCAATCTCGAAAATGTTGAGAATTGACGAACAAGACCTAATACGCCTAGAATAGCCGATTGTACGAGGAATATCAGCCTGCACGACCGTACGGTTTTGAAGGGTGTGTATAGCTAGCTGCAAGGCGTCTCCATTGGTACAGGGTTTACTGATTTAAAATCGTTTATTTAAATTTACTAATATGATACAAATGAATTCAAATTAACCAACATAAAAAAATGAATTTTAATTACTTCTATATTTCAATAATATTCACCTAAAAATATCAAACCTCATGTTTTTGTTTGATGATTTAATAAAATAAATCAGGGAACATTATTATTCCCTTTAACATCTTTAAACTGAAATTTTTGACAGAGAAAAAAAAGGAATTTTAGTCATTGAAAAAAAAAGAAAACCTCACTTCAAGTTCGGCTATACTGATTGGTACTAAAGCTAAAGACTGGTTGGTTTGTAATAAACAAAATTCCGAAACAATGTTTTCCTAGTTGCAATATAAACCTTCTTTGAAGGAAGAGATTTAGTTTTTTTAGGGTTTAGTTAAGTATTTATTATTACTTAGTCATAATAAAATATATATACTGATTTCCATAATTTATAATAAGGGGATATGAAGAAAAAAAATGATACAATATATATGCGTGATAATTTGAAGAGTAATTTCGCATCTGAGGATCTATAGTGGTAATATTGGATAGAAGAATGTGTATGAAGCAAGGGAATGAGTGATAAAAGGAGGATTAGACGCTTTTGATGTCTGAATCCCAGTTGAAAATAAACACTTAGGAAAAGGTTTACTTGTACTGAAGGAGCACAACAAAATTGCTTCAGGGAATCAATGTGTGCTCTGAACCAAAGTTCCAAGCCACATAGAACAGTGCAAGTATGTACACCTACCAACCTCAGGTGTCCATAAAAATCCTTAGAGTGATCCGAATGTACCTGCACAAGCAATAAAAACTTTTAAACGGGGAATTTCAACCAAAATCTTGCTCTTTTGAATTAACCTATTTCAAATACATAAATTTGTTTTGAACCTAAAAATCTCCCTCTGTCCTAACCACAATACAGCATATTTGTCATCAATTGAGGCCTTCGCGTATTGTGTAATGAACTTTGTTCCGTATTTTAAAATTTACTTTTTAGCCACTGACTTTTTACTTTATTTGAGTATGTAGCTACGGAACAGCAGAGTTGTAAACTATCAGGAAATCCTTACCCCAATATAATCCCAACGCATATATTTGTGCTCTTAGTCTTTTTCTACTCTCATATCAGGTAATAATCTCAGCATCAGCATTATAGAGCAATTAAATGTCTTACATTACATTAATATAGTTACTTTTCGAAGGGTACCGTATCACGCTATTTTATTGGTACTGCAGATCAATACTCAAAAACTACCTCAGAATGTAGAGAATATTATATAATTAGTTTTGCAAATATTTTATTAATCACAAAAAAAGAAGAAACGTAGAAAAAATCAGGAAGAAGTGTGGCTGTTAGCTGCTTAAAACAAGGTAACATTAATAAATATTTTATCGTTAGGTGTATGACAATCATCATAAAATGCTTTAATAAAGAAAACTCTTGCTGACCATATAAATTGATATTAATTACATAGTTTTGTGTATATATATTTAAACTATAAATATTTAGTCCGTGAAAATTGCGAATATATACGAGAATTGTCAGAAAACGAGATATAGGTTGTGAGGATGTGATAAGCACAATAAAGGTTAAAACTATCTCTCTCTCTTTCACTACCTCCCCTCTCTCTCTTTTTATCTCGTTTTTACGGCTTTATATTTAAGGGAAAAATGGTTATCTATCGACTGTCATCTACTTCTATTCACGGAAGCGTAATAAACTTCATAGCCCTTCTTGTGCAGAATAGACTAGACAGAGCATGAGAAATAGAGGCATTAAAAACAAGTTCGTGGCCCGAGAAAGTTTAACTGCTTTAACTTTAGTCCTAAGGTATTTTTAAGGTGTGTAGATTTTGTCCAATGATTTGAACTAAGAAACGTAATGTTGGGAAGTAGTAACTACAATCGGTACTCTTTGTGGAGGGTAACCAATGTTTTTTATTTTCTAGAAAATGTAATATCTCATGGCCACAGTCATTCGTAATGCAATGATATTTTTACCCTAAAACTAAATTTATTTATTAGAAGAAGGTTAAATTGAAGGGAGTGATTTTTTGGTGGAAATCCCCTGTATAGAGTGTTCATGCCATGTTCGTACCTATGAGTACCCTTATATCAGTGAAGGACACCTCTTTATTACGATTGACAGTAAACTGCAGTTTGACCAGACAAATAGAGAGGTTCTAAGATACGCGAGAAAGCAACATGTAGTGTTCTGTCAGTTCAATATAGACTTTATTGGTTATTTTAGAGTTCTTTTCAGACATCAGAAGCATGGTATGAATGAGATCATTTATCTGTATTATTATTGCCTTATAAAAGGCAGATTGTAATTATTGCACAATAAAGATTGTTGTTGAAGACATCAGAAGCGTCTAATCCTCCTTTAATTTTCACCTCCTTACTTCCCAAATATCCTTCTCTTCAATTATACATGATACAAATACCAGATTATACTATCTTAAGATACTAA
This sequence comes from Acanthosoma haemorrhoidale, assembly GCA_930367205.1. Taxonomy (NCBI): domain Eukaryota; kingdom Metazoa; phylum Arthropoda; class Insecta; order Hemiptera; family Acanthosomatidae; genus Acanthosoma; species Acanthosoma haemorrhoidale. The sequence goes on along the minus strand of OV884011.1, from coordinate 120,613,975 downwards.
GGCAGGCGAATCAATTTTATAAGGTCTAATATAATTTCATATTGTAAAATTACTTATTAAAATAAAAAATATTAAAATTATTTTTAAAGGATGCAATTTTTAGTCGATGGTAAAAAAATTCCTTTTATCATCCATTTAATTTTACAGCGACTTTTTGAACTAATTCAATTCATTTTCAAGCAGCATCTACACATGGCACACATTAATACTAATCTTATAAAAACGTTCTCCTTATTTCAAGCAATAAAAGTTACGTATGCTGGTTACATGTGCATCATAATAAATAAATTAAAAAATCCAATTATTAAAATTCTCATTCCCTGGCTAGGTTATTCTTTAAAAATGTAAATAATAAACACATGATCTTCGAATAGTAAAAACATTCCTTTGAAATAATTTGATTAATTGTGAATTGTTGATGGTTTTTATGTGTAGATGCAAATTGATCGAACTAAATTAGGTCGAACAGTTACAATAGGGATAATTAAAGTATTAAAGGATATACTGGACAGGATGTCTATGTTTATATATTAATTTTTATATATGATATTTATATATATTAATTTTTTTACAAATATTTGGCGAGGTTGGTTTCCAAAGTTAGACTGGCCCTAACCTAACAATCGATATTAGCTAACCCGATGATCATTTCCTTGTTATCAGTCCACACTAAATTTATGATCGGTGTACGTAAAATATCTAACAATAAAATACAATCAGACAAGAACCCTCAAGCAAGTATATTTATAACGAATTAAAAATAGAAAATTAAATAACTGTGAAAAAAAAGATAAAGTTCTGCTTAAAAAATAAATTATGTATAAAATATATACACATATATATTGTAATTGTGCGAATGTTGCTGTAAATATGAATTGTTCATAGAATGAATTCTCACATCCCCAATAATGATACTGTACAAGAAAATGATCATTTTTCAAATAAATATCTTACAATAGAATTCCTTATAAGTTATTTTTTTTTTTATTCAGGGTATAAAGAAAAATATATTGCTTTGCAATGTGTTCGAATAAATAATAAAATCATCAGTCCTAAAATAGTTTGATGGCCTATATCATTTGATATACACAGTTATTATTTTACATCAGTTCACAGAAAATAATAGTTTTCTTATCAGATTCAAGAAGAGCAGTGATAGCGAGCCGAATAGCCATGATAAACTGAATATATCGCCCTTGCGAGGTACCTCTGCCACGTGGAGGTATAAAGACGGTATTTTTCCTAATTTATTACCTTTTTTTTTAATGCCAAATCGATACCTTTTTTAAAACTACATAAAAAGTCATATCTCCTGGCTTATTGGCACCTTTTCAGTCTCAAAATATATCATTTTATGTTCATAACCTGCTGAAGGAAAGGTTTTGAATTGAATTCCATTCATTTCATGCTTTACGCATGTCTCATTAGAAAATTATGGTTCATAGAGATTCTTTTAGTTAAATTTTGATCTGATTCACAACACATTAATAAAAATACGAATGACATCTTGGTGGCTGACGGGGCTGAGCCCAGGTTTCAGAATTTGGTGACCTACTGTTTGTGCTCAATTAAATGACAGGAGAGGGGGTGGGGATTTTATTTGACGGTGGCCTAGCTGAAAAAACCAAGCATTCCAAATCTGCCTTGGAAGGGGTATTAACCTACAGATAATCTGACATTTTTAACTATCAACAGAAACTATGAACCGGTAAGTAACGTCATTAACTATATTCCCATTTCCAATAACATACGATAACTAGGAGAACACATAGACGAAAAATTGACTTACCCAACATGTCAAATTAAAATTAAAAAAAAACCTCAAGCAACAATGTACGAAATATATCCATATATTTCAACTTTCTCCAAAAAAAGAAATTAATCCTGTACAAACCTGTAATTCGTCCGATATGAGAGGGACAACATAAATGTCTCTGACTCATAAATAATTAACCTTTTAATTTAATAGTTTAATAAATAATTAAACTACACCAGAATTGAAAAGATGCAAGACGAATTATGCATTATTGCTAATTGGGAATAATAATAACACCAACTAGAAATGTAACACTTTTAATTAAACATAAACACTAGGTACATGGTCGTACTCGAAGTAACAAAGTATCACTTGGGAGTTTTAAGCAGGTTACTCTGTGGTAAGGTTGACCGTTATCAGATAAGGTGAACGTTCCTTATTTTTATTTTTCTTAAGAATTATTTTAATTATACAATTTTGACACATTAAAAATAATTTTTTTTTGACAATTACCCACAACTCCTCTAAGAAATAGGAATTTATACTAAATATACATCCAAATTTTAGATTAACAAGAGAACTAAACAGGTTTTATTACAATAGTGCAGTACGTCATGTTAAAATATCGATAATCTAACTTATTTTAATGTATTATTTTTTCATCTATCAATTAATTGCTATTTATGTTAATCTTCATTTGGTTATTTACTTGTGTTTTTATTAGTTTTTGCCAACAACAATTTTTTTTTCTTAAGCAGCTGATAATAAACATATAGTGGGTTTGTGTTAACCACATAACCAATATCATTATTGGTATTTATATTGCGTATATACAGTTGTTAAAAAATTAACAAAGATTTTGTTATTATTTATAATATAAACTATTATATAGCAATATACACACAATCGATTGTAATAATCTAGATGTAGATCATATTAAATAATATAGACCCTAGTTAAAGAGAATCCTTAATAAGGAGAAATCGTTATCTAGGCTCTTATAATACTCATTAATACCTTTGTCAATTTTCAAGTGGGTCCCATTAAATTAAAATTAGTCTCCTTCTAAGGAAAGCATTTCCTTCGCTCCAGAAAATATTTACCTGACCGGGAAACTATTATGATATTCGTTGCTCTATTTTGTCTGAAACATGCCTGGAAAACCATATATGAATATGTTTTAGATCTCTTGTAAGTCAATTGTAAAAACTGAGTACATAAATGAGTTGAAGCGTATGTTGGAAGCTCGCTTTTGGACTGACGGAAAAGAGAAGTTGCGTTTTCATGTGTTAGTAATGTTTCGCCATCCTAGTAGGTACTGAGTGAATATCAATTCATTTCACTTATACGTTTTAAACAGTCAACACCTTCCTCCTTCCAACGCAAGGTCCTGATGCAGACGTACATTACATGTTGAAACGTATTACGAAAAAAAACTTTTTTTTTTATCAGACACAAAGTCGATCTCCCAAAAAACGTTTCAATTCCTTTAATGTAATATAATTATACTAAGATGCTAAAAGATACATATGAATTATGATGCTTGTTATTAAAAATCAGGAATTGTCGCAAGCATTATCAGCCGGGTGGGTCATCAGACATGGTGCTGTTATGGAGACCTCTCACTTCAACCCTCTAGGGGTTTATCCTCTCTGTGCGAATCTGAAGGTAAGATTAATTTTACCACTCACTTTAACAAAGTGGTCGGCGAAAGGCCAGTTTTTGATATCAGGCATCCCAAGTAAATATCTTAACTCGTTAAAAATAAAGTTTCTCGGGAGGGTTTAGATATTGTTAATGAAAACTGGCGATGGTTGTTGCCTCCTTGTAAATTGCAACGTCTTGCCGACCCTTGACGTTGCTGAATGTAGGACATGAAGAGCTTCAAGCCCTAATGCACAAGATAAACGTTTGAAAAAAAAAATCGCTATTTTAACATGATGTAGAAGTGGTTAATTTTCGTGAGATGTTTCTTCAAAGCTGTTAGCTTATTAAAACCATATAGTTGTTTGAAACAACAATATTAACCTAAAATTTGTCACCTCAGGTATGAGACAGTCTTTAAAATAATAAATAACTAATAGAACTTATGACAACATAGATCATTAGGAATACACATTAGGAAGACATTAATAAACGCTGAACAAAAATATAAACTACAAGACTTCACGTAAAGTATAAACATCAAAATGAAATAGTGCAGGTCAATACGTTTGTTCTAAATATCGTAGATGAATTGAAAAATGTCAATTAATAATATTCACTTATTAATATTAATAAGTAAATACTTACTTCTTGCAATTAATTCTCTAAAAGAATTGGATAAATATAATTTTGGATTCTTCGGTAAGAATAAAACATAGATGAAAAGGTGTTTTTAATAATTTTAATCATAGATGTATCTAAGGTTGGGGGATTAGACGGTTTTTATCTACATCTTATGATCATACTTGAGGTATTATAAAGGACTATCTATTACCACCTCCTGGCATTTGGGACTGGGGTGACTCCTGGGCTCTTCCGGTTGCTTTGCTCTCCGAGTTAAAATATACAAACAACGATTTGATTCACTTTGCTACAGAGCCTATCCAATGTGTTACAACTAGCCAAAATCGGTTACAATTTCGTTTTGGTAGTCATTAAGGGTAGGGTAGTTATATTTCGAATCCAGGGCATAGGTTCCTTACCCATCGAGCGTTACCTTTACCGAGTGAGTATTACGTGATTGCTTTTAAACATTTTACACGATTTATCTTTTCAGGAGTCATTAAAAGGATATGTTATTATATAACATAAAATGTCCGTTCTTGATTAATTTAATGAAGGCAATACATTATATAAGGGAGGCTTATATAATCCTCCCCGATCATTATCCAGCTGGCTCGAATAGCCCCTGAGATATCTAACGCTCCAGCCCATCAAGCATGTTCCACCGTGAGGCCTCGGAAACATAAAAACAGTTGTAAACAGGGCTTGGCACTCAGCATCAATTGAGGAAGTTCCTGGGTCGGATCCGTTCCTAATTAATACTACCTGTGTGGTCCCCCTCTCCAAACTTGCATTCACCAGCAGTTGAAGATATTTTTTAGAAATATTCTACTTTAGCGCCGTTTCAACAGTTGATAGCTATAAGTAGTATACGCAACGGACCATGGGCTAAGCCATTTAATATTATTAAAAAAAAAATTCAGTTTTTTACCACCTAATTTGATACAAACTGTTATGATATAAATATGCTTATGCCATGCTTTAGAGCTAAATATATTTTAATCATGAGCCCGTATGATTTGAAAGGTACTGTTTAGTAGCGATCGCAGATCATTATCAAAGAAAAATCATGGTCTGTAATGAGAAGAGTTAGTTATGCTCTTGATATTACGGAATAAGATTCAATGATGTTTTTTCTTTTGATAAATTAAGTATTGTAATTTTTTTTGTCGTTTTTATACTTTTCTTCTTATTAGTAAAATAAATTCATATTATTCACGGTTTGGGGTGAGATCGAGTGGTTTTTTTTTATTTCCTATATATTACTATCTATCATACCTTAGTACCTGACTACCTACATTAATCTTTTATATAAACATAAGTTTATTTTAAAACCTTCCATTCAAATCCTTCTTTTAGTTTACAATTTTGTTTTCTTCAAAAGCACAACAAAAACAATAGATGATTTGGTCTCTGGGACCGTATAAATGAGTACAATGCATTTTTTTTTTTTAAATCGGTGATGCAATAAGTGAAGGATTTAACAGTAAACAAAACCCTTTCCATAAATTTAACTAGGTTAATATTATTCTAATAGTACTTGTTTTTTGCGTTTGTGGATTTTTACGGCCGTTGCCTATGTCTCTTAGTATCTCGGTTTTCGGATATACAAGTTAGAAAAAAGAAATTCTTCTGCCTGGGTGTGTTCTGCTGTCTACTGGTTGTGGATAATTGTAGGTCTGTTAACATGGTGGTAATATCGGTGTACCGAGAGTAATTATTAATTATGCAAATACTGATGTTTTGTACGACTTCCAATTTCCTGTAATTTAACCTTAACCGGTCAACCATTCCCCGTTGGGAGTATTAATATTTTATGCAGTTTTAATATGTTTTCGTTTGTCAATTTTGATTTTCTATGGAAATGTAATGTTTTGGTTTTGTTTAATTTTTTTTTGGTTTGCTGCTGTTAAGGAACGATTTGAACTCCGAAATATTATTTCTTCAAAGCACCTCATAAGGATGAGATTTGCAGGAATTTTGATACAACTAATTTTATTGTTTCCTTATTGTATTTTGATGAATATCTATCCATATCGTTTATATTTGTAATGTTAAATAAAACTCAGTACCTTCGAGTTTATTTATTGAAAATTTAAAATTGTTTGTTATTGCGTGTATGTGTAACAATTTATGTAATGTAATTTTTCTGGATAATTATTAAAAGTTTATGTAAAACTACTGCTATTCACTGAAAAAAACTTATTATTCATTATATTATAGAATTATTATTCCCCCCTCCCTCAAGGATCCGCTAAGCGATTGAGAACATCTTTCTAAAATAAATATACAGTTGAGATTTCCCTAAAAAAACCTATTAAAGCATCAAAGGTACGTGAATACAATATTTCAGTTGCCGATCTTTATTTCTGTGCATGAATGTTTAATTGCTTTTCCTAAATTTTTCGTGTTTTCATTTTTACTTGGATCTCACATATTAGCCTAACTCAAAAGTAATCAGTGTTTTGGGCTATTTGAAATACCGTTCAAAATGTCTAGAATCTTCGTTTTGTTTTTATGGCCCCTACTATAGAATATGAAGAGAAACAAAATACTTCCCTATTTCAAAGTTAATTTTTCTATTACGACACAGCGTCAAGGAGGTTAATATAACGTGCTTATTAATTTGAAAAATATTAAAAGATGGATATTACAAATAAAATACGAAGATAATATGAAAAAGTTCAAATATTTTATAATAAAGAATAAAAGAACCTTTAGGAGGGAAGAAAGCGTAGGAAAGGGAAAAGATAGTTTTACATAATTAATTTCGAGGAACTTTATTTCAGAATACCTCCGGAGATAATGGTAATGGAAAAAAAACAAGACCGTGTTTTGAGGTTGTTGTGGTAATTGAGACGATAAACATTAATGTCTGGTTAATTTTCTTTAGTGGAAATTGCCATAACACTTTACCGTGAAAATCTGAGTAAGACTGTGGTTTTAGTTTGAGTTGAGACCACGGATCATTTGTTCATTTTGAAAAACTTGAATTAAATTGGAAAAAAATCGGAATAACGTGATTTTCTCGAAAAACCCTTTATAAAAATCATTTCTGGGAAAAATTTAAAGATAGAAAGCTGTTGTTTGCGGTCTCCATCTTTGAATCGTTTGACACCGTTTTTTTTTTTTTAATGACGCGCCGAAACCCTTGATAGATACAACCTCTTAAGCCCCAAAAGTATTAATTTTTTTTACAAATATTGGGCGAGGTTGGTTTCTAAAGTTAGACTGGCCCTAACCTAACAATCGATAATAGCTAACCTGATGATCATTTCCTTGTTATCAGTCCACACTAAATTTATGATCGGTGTACGTAAAATATCTAACAATAAAATACAATCAGACAAGAACCCTCAAGCAAGTATATTTATAACGAATTAAAAATAGAAAATTACATAACTGTGAAAAAAAAGATAAAGTTCTGCTTAAAAAATAAATTATGTATAAAATATATACACATATATATTGTAAATGGGTTCATACCTAAATTTTCACATAGTAAAATAGAAATAACCGAAGCTTAATTGTAAACTGTATAATATAAAACAAAAACCAGAAGGTGTGTTAATGGAAATAAGGAATACATAAAAATAAATCAGCTCCTACATTCGTTAGCACTTTAATAAAAATAAGTAACGAAAAAAGATTTAAAAAAAAAAAAATTCTCATTTATTTGAGCTAGAAAACATTCTAGTTTTGAAAATATTTAATAAAGGATCGTGGCGACTGGAGAGGGGAGGGGTGTTCCAGAAGAATATTGTGATTATGAAGAAGGAATTGTGTAGTATAGTAGTTCTACAAGTGAAAAGGAATATACTGTTGGGAACTACTTTGATATTATATTTGGGGAAGAGATAACAAGGTTATTGTTTGAGAAAGAGTTTGTAGAGGAAGGTACCAAGGTTATATCTGCGGCGATGGTTGCCCGGTCTAAACCTTGCAGCTGTATGCCGTTCAGTTTGGGCACACCACGCCTCAAATCATGGTCAAGTACTGTTTAGCGCGTATGTGGGCAACAGCCGGCCCGCGGGCCGGATCCGGCCCGCTGTAAGATTTGATCCGGCCCGCGAGACATTTTGAAAAACCCAATTTAAAAAAAAAAAATACACTACTTACTCATACTCATGGAATCAAGTGAGCGAGCAAGCCGAGTGGCGGTGATCATCAAAGAGTGAGGCGGCAAACATCAAAGTTCAAAGCCATTGATGTTTGCCGCCACACTGGCGGCGCAACAAAGGATTATTGCTTCGCAATTGTATTGTTCTACACTAGACGATTCTAGATCATTCCTTCATTTTGCCTATATAAGCGGGTGGATGGCCGGAACTTAGTTCAGTCCTATTCGAGCTACCGTGGTGATAAGTTTGCTTTGTGACTTTGTGTGCATCTTGAGTGCTTACTAATTATACCTATTTTCTTATTAAGTTTATCGAACGATAAGTAAATGAAAATGATGTCTGGTGGAAGGAAACGAAAAGTAGATGCAGAGGGTCGCCAGTTTCAAGAAAAATGGACTGAAGAATTCTTCTTTATCTTGCACAATGGTAAGCCTATTTGTTTGATGTGTAATGAATCCATTTCGGTGATGAAAGAATTCAATATAAAGAGGCATTACTCAACTAAGCATCCTACGCTGCTCTCACTGACAGGACAAATAAGAAAAGACAAAATCCAGAAACTTACCGCAAATTTGGAAAAACAGCAGCAAATATTTCATAGACAAAGAACACAACTTGATAATGTTGTGAAAGCTAGTTTTATAGTTAGTTCAAAATTGGCAAAGTCATTGAAACCATTTGCCGAAGGAGAATTTATCAAGGAGTGTATGTCAGAAGTTTGCAGTGTTTTGTGTCCTGAAAAGAAAAATGAATTTGAAAAAATTAGTTTGTCAAGACGAACCGTTGTACGACGTATAGAAATGATGGCTAATGATATAAAAACAACATTGACTGGCCGTATGACTGGTATTGAATCATTTTCCATAGCATTAGACGAGAGCACCGATTTGTCTGACATAGCTCAACTGGCTATATTTATTCGAGGTGTTGATAAAGAATTCACTATTACTGAGGAATTGCTTGCTTTACAGCCGCTAAAAGGAACCACTACAGGAGAGGACATTTTTAATGAAGTTCAAAAGGTATTCACAAGTTTTGGCTTGCCACGGTCGAAATTAGTTGGAGTATGCACAGATGGTGCACCTTCTATGGTCGGCTTACGTAAAGGTTTCATCGGAATTTTGAATGAAAAAGCAACTGAATTAAATGTGCAAAAAGATGGTTTGATAGTCCTTCATTGCATTATCCACCAACAGAACTTGTGTTCTAAGTCCATTCGACTCCAGAATGTTATGAATGTGGTAGTAAAACCCATCAATTTTATTCGATCCCGAGGGCTTAACCATCGTCAGTTCAAGGCGTTTTTGGATGAAATATCAGCCGAGTATGACGACGTAACATATTATTGTGAAGTCAGATGGCTAAGCAAAGGGAAAATGCTGAAACGGTTTTACGAGCTTAGAAATGAGATAGCAGAATTTATGCAAATAAAAGATAAACCACTATCTGAATTGAGTGACGCAAAATGGATATGTGACTTAGCATTTCTTGTCGACCTTACAGGCCATTTGAATGATTTAAATTTGAAACTTCAAAAACAAGGACAGTTAGTAAATGATTTGTACAGCCATTTGAAAGCGTTTCAGAACAAAATTCCCTGTTGGGAGGCACATATGCTGTCTGGTAACAGTTACCATTTCACCACGCTCTCTGCGTATGAAAATATTGCTTACGCTCAATATGCTGAAGAACTCAAGTTACTGTCGGAGCAATTTTCGATCAGATTTAGCGATTTCAAACACATGGAAGACTGTTTCAATTTATTTGCTACTCCAACAAAAAGTAATGTACAAAATGCTCCAATACACTTGCAAATGGAGTTGATCGAGATTCAAGAAAACTCACTCCTAAAATCTAAATTTGAAGACGTGGAGTTGTGCGATTTCTACAAAAAATACCTCGAAGAAGACCATTTTCCGCAGCTTAGAAAATTTGCAAGAAGATTGATTTGTGCGTTTGGCAGTACTTATAAATGCGAACAGTTCTTTTCATTGATGAAAGTTAATAAATCAAAACATCGTACAAGGCTGACTGACGATAATTTGGAAAATTCTTTACGTCTTTGTACCAGTGGAATTAATCCAAACATCGATGAATTAGTTTCCCAAATTCAAGCTCAAGTGTCTCATTGATTTCGGTGTCGCTATTTAACTTTCGTAGTTTGTAACAATTCTAAATTTAACGATTTAATTTAATGCTGTAGGTACCTATTTTTTCATTTCATTTTGTTATTTTAATAAATTGTGTTGTAATAACATTGTCGTATTATTTCATGGCTGACTGATATCTATCGCTAAAAATTATGAACACTACTTTAAAATGCACTACTTTTAAACGCGGCCCGCGAACGTATTTGCACACTAAAGTTTGGCCCATAACATGTCAAAGGTTGCCCATACCTGGTTTAGCGTTTCAGCACCGCTACCTTATTTTTGAATGTTGAATTTACCTATAAGCTTTTCTACATTTTTTCCTCCTCTACTAATTTATCCTCTATAAGCGTCACCTTATCCAGTAAGCGCTTCTACTTGCCCATCGTGTAAATTATAGATTTTTCATTTAACTACTTAATTAGTGATCACATACTAAATATTTTTGGCGTGTTCAGACACTTTGAGCTTATGGTTTGTCCAGTTTTATTTATATTGCCTCTATCATAAGTGTTTTAGTTAATCCCCCCCTCCCGGTACAACCCTATACTTCTCATCGTTCGTCACAGTACGGTATTTAGGCTTCCATCTCAAAAAAAGGCTTACATGGTGGTACCCACACAAGGGGCTAAAAACACAAGAACTAAACAGGCGCTTTGGGAAACTGTACAGACTATTCCGAAGGAAATCTCATCTCTCAATAGAAAATACATTTCTAATCTACAAAGTTATACCTAAGCCAATCTTAACCAACGAAATAGAGCTATGGGGGACAGCAAAAAGTCGAACATTTAATCCTTTCAATCAAAAGTCTTGAGAACGATAGTTAATGTTCCTTATTACGTCAGAAACAAAACCCTTCATAATGATCTGAATATACCCTACATTCTTGAACTCATCCCTTCCCAGTTCATGAAATTTCATCGAAACCTATCTAACCACTGTATCACCTAGCACAATCATTACACTGAGCCACTCATCCCTTTAATCCTCCTAGGAAACTTAAGTGGCAGTGGCCTCGTGACCTGATATAAATACGTGTTAGTGGGAGTCCTGGCTAGTTTCTCCAATCATGTCCTGAAAGTCTGTGGGTCTCGCGCTCTTGGTCAGCCTCCACTGGCTCGTGTCCAGTGACGCGGGTAATGGAGGGGCGGGGACTTCCCGAGACTCCAGTTCCTCTTTCGAATGGGAGGAAGGTGACAACCATGAGGTTTTGAGAGGTCTCTGGGCTGTTTGTTAATACTGTATGAATGAGCGAGTGAATGAAGAATTTTAAATATGGCATGAATCAGAATATTGACCACAATTTTTTATTGACTAATAAGACAGATTTTTTACTGTTGATTCTGACTTTTAACTTTCTCCATGTATATGAACAGTATAGGCATTAAAAAACATGCAATAAATGTGCTTCACACCCGAGATAGTAATTAATTCCACGTTACAAGTAAATATATTTAAACAACCACGAATAACTGTGATCTTTGTGTTATGAACTGACATTCCTTTTCGTGCCTGATAAGTGTTTCATCTACTTTTTGTTCAGAATTTTTAACTTTATTTTATCTATTGCCTTATTTTATGAGGGGCCACAAACTGACGAGGCAGTTTCTTTTTCGTTCCATTGGCTATACTTTTTACGACTACTCCACGTTTCCATATCTTTTGTGATCTGTTCCTGACAAAAACCATGAACTAAATTGTATTCTTTTACGAAAGGATGTGAAAGAACAAGATCGGAAGACGATCTATATGAGAGCCAAGCACTCTAATTTTAACTGTTAAACCATCTCAGTTAATGCAAAACAGAGATTTGGTTAACTGCCGGCATTCGTGATGTATAATGCCGCATAACTCCCGTTTGCTTTGCATAAATCCCGTTATTGTAGCATAATAAAGCACATAAAATATTATTCTAGGGTTCGTTGAATATTTCAGATCAATAGTAACATTTTTACGTCCGCTTATGGAAACACAGAAACACAGAAGAATGACGATAGCTACATTTTTATAGAATATATTTTAAGAATACTCCATCATGTAATTTCTTGATGGTTTCATTAATGATAGTGATACAAAATCCAACCCCGTGATTTTTTTCATTAGAGCGGAAACAATGACGACTTTCAGTTTTAAAGTAGGAGGACGTCTACAACACGGAGATGTAGTGTTAATAATGCAATAGCGTCATAAACCATGTATGGCTGTATGGGTGGGGATAAAGTTTTATGCAAGTGCCATTTATGCCGTTTGGTATACAGAGTATAGAATAGATGGTGGCAGATTTAAGTGTATATTAGACCGTTTTATAGCGAGGGCATGATCGGGCACCTAAAACAGCCGCTGTTTGCGTGAGTAGGTAACAAGATGCAGGAGCTGCATCAGTATTCAGGCAGCTGTTGGCGAGAGCTGCGGCGTCGAGCGCTCTTCCACACCAGCGCCATTAGCTGAAAGTCATGGTAAATATTACAAACATACTGGTAAATAATGATTATAAAAAATTACAAATATGTCTTGTAAAATTTATTTCTTAATTTCAAATTAGAAATTATTTCACATCTACATCAAATTTACTCGAGGCTATAAAAAGAAAAAACCTTACTGTAATTCCACTGTAGGCCTTTCCATCAGAATATTTGTTGGTTTAGAACTGTTTCTCTTAGTACAGTACTGAACGTTTGACTCTCAATGAACTCTAATGTTGCTTGTACGTACCTAAACATTAGAGAAGTATAAAAAAAAAAAAATGGTCATGCATTCCTGTAAAATTTCAACGAATCGTTTTTAAATTTGGTTCTCCACTACTTTATGATCTAATTTGGTTATTATTAATCTAACTTGTTTTATCTCACTCCATCAACTTATTTTTTAAGTGAATGGTGTCGGTAATAAAAAAAATAAATGAATGAGGTACAATTTTTACTAGTACCACTAGTAAAACTTTACACGTGGGCGTATTTATCGAAAGTTTTTTTTTTTTTATGTTTCAGAGAACCATATTTCTATTAATTTACAAATGTATGTCATCCCTCTCTTGAGAGGTTCCCATCATTTTTAAACACATTTACCTTAGATCTTTCTAAATTAATTTTTAGACTATTAAGTGTCATATCTCGCTTACTACATGTTCCAACAAGACATTAAAATTCCTTTGAACCATCGAGCTTTTTAATTAAGTGCATGTAATATATTTGTAGATAATAATTTAATGTATTAAATTATTGTTTTACATATGGGCCATAACGTTAAAATGTTCAAATCGTTAGGTGAATAATAATTAAAAGAATGATTAATACGTCTAGTCATTCGGGACACTTTTTTTTCCAGGTTAGCTGTTGATCTGATATGAGGCCCACAGCAGTCCAGCTGAAAAAGTCGGGATAAAATCCATACTAGTCCGGGAGAGAAATGGCTTCTCCTTGCTAATTAAAATCATGTGTTCATAACTTTACATGAGGTTGATGACTAAAAAGCTGAACATGGAAACGTACTAATGAGTCTTAGGAGGCTATTATGACTGAGGTTGGAAAGGGGAGGTAGAACAGCACACTCGCCTCATTTACATTATATGATTGGAGGCTTGTTGATAATCTGGCCAATCTGCATGGTAATGACCCAGGTCTGCGATAATTGCAATAACCGATGAATGTTTTACCATTCCTGGCCAGATAATAAAGGCCTAGGAGTACCTAACTCCGCTAGTTAGCTGGATTTATTCACTGTGGAAGGTTTCACCCTATATACATAGCAAACAGTATCAATTCTCGTTTCTATAGTCAGAGACAAATAGAGCTAGGTACTGCTAATGATCATTGATGACTCATAATCAGGATACCTAGTGCATCCGTTCAAAAACAAACTACACTTGGATGAAAAAACATCAACATAAATAAATGTACTTATATAGCAGGATACGTACAGATATTATTTTCGACAAGTAAATATAATATTAAAAGTGTTCTATTTATATACTCGAGCATTGATATTTAAGGGCGAATAGCTGTTATGGATCACAGGCCGAGCCTGCAGACCGACACGGAGATAATAGTTGGTGCTCAGGTGGGGTTTTATAGCTTAAAGCCGTCATAGACGTACCGAAGACAAACCACTTGACACTTAAGAGACTTGGTCCGCAAAGCAGAGTTTACGAAGACATAGATGATTAGCAATTAAACGCAAATTCAACTGGATACAGTACATCAGGATGGCTGGGAGGAAAGTGTACTTATAAAACAATTTGAGGGGAATAAACGTTAGTTCATCGCGAAAAAAGTAAAGACATTCCAAATGGGGGCGTATAAAGGGGAAAACAAGAAGTTTCATGTGGGGAGAGACGTCGAGAGCGCTTGAACAGTTTTAGGGAAGATATGGAACGTATAGTCATTCGGGACACTTTTTCTTTTCCAGGTTAGTTATTAATCTGATATTAGGCTGACAGAAGTCCAATGAAAAAGTCCGGATGAAATCCATCTGCCGGGAAAGGTTGAACAATTGTCGGAAAGGTGAACAATTGTCGGAGGTCAACAATTGTCGGATTGTTGTAGTTAATAACATGGACAATGTTCCATGTAGGCGTTAATATCTGACTCCATTTTATTGATAGGTATGTGTCCCGACAATACACTGTGTTCAAGATGAGGTTCAGAGGTTCATAAAGAATAAGACCAGTTTTCAGAGTTCGGGCGAGAGATCGGCAGCGTAATAAGTACAAGTCGTCAGAGGTCTGCTAGAGGCTGTGTGGCAACGTGCCGTCGTAGAGGTGTGGCATAGCGAGGGTAGATTAGCGGAAGGCTGAGTAGGCGTATCGCGACGAGTGATAGCGGCTATCAGTATGTAGAGACTAGAAAAGAGTGAAGCGTGAGCCTACCAGGGGCCAAGTGGCCCTGGTGTCAAGTTACACGTAGTGTGGCTCAGGAGACTAAGAAACAGAGTGTCTTAGGTCTTAGGTTTATGTCTTAGGTTTATTGCCGTACCCTCGATCCTCTGTTACTTGTTTTAATCTCTGCCGATCCCTCTATGATTTATTACCAGAAGTTACATAGATTTGCATTTTATATTATAATACATTATGAACCAGAGTGTAGGGTAATTTACATATATAGTTAGCGGTCACTACACCATCCATGGGAGAGAATGGGCAAAAGAGCCTGTGATAATGGAGTTAGAAATACAGAGGTATGAATGCAAATATCAGCTATCATATAATGCTTCATCTCAGTGATGTACAGGATAATGCACAGCTATTACTATACGCAAGAAGTGATAGGAATTGGGAATGAAAGATAACATTCTTTTGAGGAATTAAATAATCAATTTTTATTTCTTATAATTTAGCAATAATCGTATAAATTTTACTTTTTCTTTGTGAACGTTAATCTGTGTTTAGGCCGAAGGAATGTTATATATAAAAATATTTTTAGGATCAAACTAAATTTATCTATTAAAATCAGCCTGATTTAAGGGAGTGAGATTTCTGGTAAATCTCCCGAAGAGTATTTAGTGCAATGGGTGACCCGTTGAACCTTTCAGAGGGATACCTCTGGTATACGTTTTTGTACCATGCGAGGTTCGGTATTCGTAAGTCCTTTTTATGTCCCGAGCAACTTAAAGCATCGCCCAAGGATCATGTGTTTTTATTGGTACACATAAGACTTTCATGTATATTTTAGAGTGGTTTTTAGACATCAGAGGCATATAATCACCTCTATGCTTCCTTCACATCCTTCTAGTCAATGATTAAAACATGTAAATGCCGGGTTGTCTCTAGGAGATGCCTCATCACCTAGCCCTGGTGACAAGTGCGGATTGTTCGAGTTAATAACATATCTGACTCCATTTTATGATAGGTATGTGCCCTGACAATGCAATACGTTCAAGAGAAGAGGTACAGAGGTTTTATAAAGAATAAGGCATGTTTTCAGAGTTCGAGCGGAAGCGAAGCAAGCATAGTTACAGGTCGCCAGAGAGCTATAGTTACAGGCCAGAAACCCTGGTTTAAATACTGTTTCTGACTGGAGGCTGCGAGGGTCTAATCCGGCAGCGGTTCCCGCGCACACCTGTCACAAGGCGCGTGACCGGAAGAGAGGCCTAAAAGGGTCGCTTAGTTTACGACTGTTTATGGCTGTCAGGTGGTACCCCTGGCCACCTTGCTCTTAGGCCGGTGGGTACCTGGCTGTTTATGACTTGTTTGACTTCCGCATTTTATTGCTTAGCATTTTACAATGATTTACATTTGTTTATAATATATATGCACTAGAGTATAGGGTGATTTAACTTATATAGTTAGCGGTCGCAAAAGTAACAGATATTGCTAGATTCTTAGATACTAAGGTAAGGCAATTAATTACACATTACATTTACAATTACACTTGTCTAAAGTTTTTATTGTTGTGACGTTTAATTTTATACGGAAAGATTACTCGTCAACTAGCGCGCATACAATAAATTTCCTTTTATAATGTAGTGCTTACATTAAATTATTCATAGGTCCATATTTCCTCTGTTTTCAATTTCAAAATGAAGTCATTCCATTATTGTGATTTTTTAATTATAAATTACTTACCTACCATAATTAATTTTATTACAAATAAAATTTATTATATAATTGCTCATTAGCATTATAGGATTAGGAACGAATTGAATGGGAAAACTCCAAATTAAGGCCACTAGGAAGTATAATGGGTCTGAACATTAGTTATCGGCTTGTGGATTAGTTTTGAGAAGGGTAAAGTTGTGAATACCTCCACTCCTGCTGGAATACCCTCCTCAGCTGAAACAATGCCCCGTACAATAGCCCTCGCATTAAAAGGAATGCTTATAATCCTGGAATTTAGCCTAGCTACCTCCGGGCAATTGTGCTTGGAGAAAAAAAAGAAAGTACAACACCTACCCAGCGTTTGCTTGGGGCCAGCGTCCCCCTATTCCGCAAAATGACCACCCTTGGAATTCTTTTCGAGCAATCTCGGCTTCTAACTACTAACTAAGAGTTCTCTAAATCGGGTAAATTTTTAAGTTTTGTTTTTTAATGCTTCTCTACTATCAAAAGCTCAATATTCTAAAGTCGCCATTCCAAAACAATACTTAGTATATGAGGTATGAAGCTTGTTGTATTCGAAGCGTTATAATTGCCATGTAAGAAGGAGAATGATAGAAGAGAGAATCAAACCAATATACTCATTGACTTACCTCTATGAAAATGTATCAAAAATACAAATTTGAACAGTGGTGTAGAGCGTTTCTAACCTGGGATGGCCTTTACTTTGCAGCCATTTTCAGGTAAATCGAAATAAAGAGTGGTAGTTAACAATTACTGAACTAAAAATAAAAAAACAAAATATTTCTGTTGTTTAAACTGATTATACAAATAAAGATAAAATTTAAGCGTGTCTATTAGGGCCTTTTGAAAAGAGCTTTATTTAGCAGTTCTAACTCTAATAATAATAATTGTCGGGAAAGCTTCTTGTGAACGTCGAGGGTCACCAATTGTCGGAAAAGGGTGAACAATTGTTGGGTGTCAACAATTGTCGGGGGGCGTCACTAGGGGAGTGCCTGATCACTCTAGCCCTGGTGACAAGTGCGGATTGTTATAGTTTACAACATGGACCATGTTCCATGTAGGCGTTAATATCTGACTCCATTTATTGATAGGGATGTGTCCTGACAATACACTGTGTTCAGGATGAGGTTCAGAGGTTCATAAAGAATAAGACCAGTTTTCAGAGTTCGGGCGAGAGATCGGCAGCGTAATAGGTACAAGTCGTCAGAGGTCTGCTAGAGGCTGTGAGGTGACTGCCCAGAGGTGTGGCAGAGAGAGAGTAGACTAGTAGAAGATTCCGGGGCCCCGGGGCCCTGGAGTATCGCGACTTTCGAGATGCAGAGACTGGAGAAGAATGAAGAGTGAGCCTACCAGGGCCAAGTGGCCCTGGTGTAAAGTGACAAGTAGTGTGGCTCAGGAGACTAAGAAACAGAGTGACTCTCAGGGCGAAAACTTACTGATATAAATATTGTACCCCCCTCCCTCGTGGAAGGCGGAGTCTGTCTGCAGGTGGTCTGTTTTATAATCCCGTTGGTCCAAAAGGGTGTGCTTTATGATGTCCTACCTCCCGAGCTACGTGATCTAAACTGTTTCTGGCATGATTTTATGACCACGGGACGTGACTGCAGGTCTATTTTAAGGGGCGGTGAGGCCCACCCTAGGTTTTATTGCCGTACCCTCGATGTTACTTGTTTACATCTGCCGATCCCTCTATGATTTATTGCCAGAAGTTTACACAGATTTGCATTTCTATTATACATACATACATTATGAACCAGAGTGTAGGGTAATTTACATATATTTAGCACTTCGCTACAATAATAATAATAATAATTATATCTATGAAATATTTAACTTATACCAGAAATATAATAATACGTTTTTATTATCTTACGAGTAGATCAATTATTTACAATTGTATTCTCTATTAAAACTGCTATTAAATAATTAAAAAGCAATAGCATCAGATGAATTCCATACTAAATATCAGAATTATGCCAAAAATACTTATCTGAAAAAATTAGTCTTTCCTTGAACCTACCAACAGTAATGTATACAAATAGGTATGGAAAATATTATATGATACAAATATTACGCATGTATAACCTTAATCATTGCTCCAACGTACGAGTAAAAATAATTTTGTAATTTAGTATATTTTTTTCTTTTGTAGGTTTTTAAATATTAAATTTTAATCGGTACACTGGCTGGAGTTATTTCCTCCCCCCTGTCCAGTCGCAGAGTCCGCAGAGCCAAATAAATGGGTAGGGGGGGGGGGTGAACCCGTGTCATCGGAGTCCACCCTAATCCTGAAATACAACTCCGGCCCAGCCCGCACAACCACAACAGTTAGTTCAACCCTTATCACTGGAAATAATTCAAATTTATTTTATTCAAATTATATACGCTTATGTTGGATCCGGTCCTAGTGAATTCCCATCTCTGAAATTACCATTCCACGATATATCACGTCGGTTTTTCCCAATCCTAATAACTTATATGTTTTTTTTTTTACCCCGTATTTTTAAACTGGATATACTTTTTGTGTAAAGTACCACCCACATTTTGCATAACTTTTATTACATTTTTATAATACAATTAGTATTAAAAGTAAATATAGCTAAAGGTCATTTATGATTATCATACTTGCTACTAGTTTTTTTAAATAGCAATGTTGCCTTTCAATGTATTGGTTTAATGCCTGTTTGTCCGAAGATGGCGTGGCAGTGAAATAGAAATGTACACAATACCAAATCAAAGAAAGAAGAGTTATTCGTGGCATAGACGTACAGCTTGAAAATCACATTACATCATATATATTTTTATAAAGTAAACAGTCAATTCTAACAATAATCGTTTCACTGTACAATCTCACCATTTGCGGGGGCTAGATAATTGGAACTTAATAAATTCAGTCCGGGGTAGTCCCTATTAAATACAACATGTATCCGATTATCACGAATTTAATTGTAAACTAAATATTTCTTCAGAATTGGCTTTAAAAAATAAGGTGATTGCACATTACACTGTAGAAAATCGTAGATTTATTAATAGCCTATTTCCTGAAACGGATCTATCGATATATCCTATCGCGACATTTTTTTTAAAATGTCTTAAAACTTGGTAGAAAATACCAAGTTGAGATGATTATAACCAATAATATATATAAAGGCGAAGCGAAATTAATGAACAAGAAATAAAGACTTTTTAGTAATACAGGGTTAATTAAAACTCGTATCTAAGATAAAACTATTTTTTGTATTATAGAATAATTAATTATTAACGCTTCTTTATTGGCAAAGTGGCTGGTTATATTTTTACCACCATAGGGGGATATATTAAAACTAGCAGTTGACTAGTGGATACGCTTTTGTTGATGGTTTAAATGACCTAAGTAATGTAATTGTTGCAATAAAAAACAAAATTCAACATTTAATTAATTAGGACCACGAGATCATTAATTGTTTGGTGTACGTAACGCTACCAACACACATTTGTTAGTTACTGATTGATTAGGTAATTGTGACATGTTGTAATTTGTCATGGGGTTGCTTTTATTCTGTGCAGCACTGGGATACCTACTGAAACTAACATACAAAATATCGTGTCTCTCTAAAAACTTTTAGTGGTGGTTGCAAACAAAACTTGGTTTCTGTTTTAATGACCTGGTTAAATTATAGTTTAAACCAAAGTTTGAATTAAATCTATTAATTTAATGATTTTAACGGAAGAGACCTGGAGAACGGTACAGTCAGACAAATACAGCGTAAGTAAACTCATTATACAACAAATTACAAATAGGCAAGAAGTCTAGACTATAACCCAATCGAACATGTGTGCGACAAACTTAAAATAACGTTCGATCCTCCTCCTAATATGCTTGAAATGGTGAAGACAGTGGTATTGGAAGAGTGTGACAACGTCCCCCACGTTTTTATTAAAAAACTTTTTATTAGTATGCCTAAAAGGATGGAAGCAGTTATTAAAGCCAAAGAAGGCAATATTTCTTAATCAATGCCAGTATAAGCTTATACAATTTAA
Source organism: Acanthosoma haemorrhoidale (assembly GCA_930367205.1). NCBI lineage: Eukaryota > Metazoa > Arthropoda > Insecta > Hemiptera > Acanthosomatidae > Acanthosoma > Acanthosoma haemorrhoidale. Next base: position 120,593,104 of record OV884011.1, on the reverse strand, counting down.
ATTTTGTTACAAAAGAAAAAATTTATTTTTATTTTTGTAAAGAGAATTTTAATTTTAATTAAACCTATATTCAATTTAAATATTTATCAGCCTTATTGTAAATGTAAAACTCGATGTTTTCTTGAAATTCAAAAATGTCTAGGTGTTGCGATATTTTTGACAAGGAGTATAAATTTTCAGACACAGATGAAAACATAAGGGTTTCTGATTTTGAAAAAAATCAACAAAACTATAAAACGGGTGCATTAGGCGTTGTTTCCTGATCTTGCGGCCCCCGCCCCTGTTGTTGTCCAAATGTTGCCCAACCTTAAATTTGGGTTTCTTAATCGGATTCACTACTTTTTTATTAAAGTAGCTACTTATTTATTAGGTCCAGTTAACCGTAATCATACTGATCCCGCGAAGACAGAAATCCTGGGGTATCAATAATTATTGTCCCGGGATCGAACTAGGGTCAGTTAAAAGTCCGCATGCTAACCACTTGTCTCCTGGGATAGCCCGTAGTGGTAAAATGGCATAAATGATATGAGACTTAAAAAAAAAGGTTTCAATAGCTATACTCAAAACTATAGAAAGTTAATAATTAACAGTGGCTAGTACATTGTTGAACTATTGTCATTTTAGGAATGGGCTTCAGCTTCTTCGTTTAATCCAGAATTGTACAATTGTAGAATAAACAGGCATAGTCTTGTTCGTTTTGTCATTCACATTTACAAGGAATGCCCTTACTTGCCTCCTTGGTTAATATATATATATATAATGATATGTAACCCAGTTGGTACAAATCATATTTGAGTTACTCTGTGATATCGACTAAGATGAGAAAACTATCCAGTAAGCCAGGGCCGATGAGACTGCACCAGCTCCTGTCGCAGACAGAGCCGACCACCGCCGACCAGGACCAGATACTCAACGGAGGGTCGGTTGTGACAAGTGGTTGGTTCTTCGGCGGCAGGCCAGAGGCTGTTGCATACCGCTTTTATCAACTGTTGCTTGGGCACCTGTTGGCGACTCAAAGTCTGTCCCCTCTGCCCATTTCTTACAATGACGGGAGGAGCTACATCACAATCAGGTTGCAGCGAGTCATCGTCCCTGTAAGGTCGATGCGTTAGCGGAGCACTCGCGAGTTATCGAATATTTCCATTCAATAATAGTCATTTTCGGCATTGACGCTTACCTATCTTTATTAAGAATTTTACCCAACAGTAAATATACTACTTTAACCTAATAAATTCCTTTCTTACTCTAAGGAACAAAGAGCATTCAAACAGAAATTAGCAGAAAAGGAATTTTCAAAATTAACCGTTTTGGATTTGATGGCCTCCGAATGAATTAATGAAGAAATTACATTCATATCTTTGAATCTTTTTTAAGTTTTAGAGAAATAAATGCTGCTTCAGACCAAAACAACAAACACTAGCTTAGGTTACTATTATAACTATTTACTATATATAATAAATTATTTGCTAATAACAAAAAGGTTATAGTTAATATTTATTTGTTGTAAGCTAATAACAAATGGAAAAAATGTAGTCATTTATTTGTTTACAAAATTCACATTTCTGACTCCTTCATATGATTTAAATTTTGTTATTGTTACTACATATCCATATTTAATTGTCATAAGCACTATCATATATTACCATAATATAAATGTAATATTCATGTCCCATTCCTAAAATATCTACTAATTATTTATAAAATATGTAATTATCTATATCATATATGATTGCAGTATACAATTACTGTAATATGTCATCAATATTCTAGTGATTAGGTGAACATCACCTTTATCGAGCATTTTCGTGCTCAGTCAATTTTAAAATAAAACTTAATAATAAAGTCTTCTAAGCTGAAGACTCATTTACTTGGAATTTACAATTGATGAACGACATAGCCCTACAACAACAAGTACCTATTATTAATTCTAATGTTTAAACATTAGAAAGGATAAGCACAAAATGGTGCAATTATTACATTAAAAAATCATTAATTAAACTGGGAGTACATAGTCCTGAATATACTTTTGAGTGGATGTATTCGTTGGGATTTGCACTTTGGTTGGTTTGGAGATAAAGGGGTAGATTTTCATTAATTTATTTCTTTTTTGTCTTCTTAAAGTCTTTTTTTGATCATCCTAAGTCACCGAAATCCCAACAAGTACATCATTGAGTAGATGTAAATTTAATTACTTATGAGGCATACGTTCAGTCATCTTCCATTAATCCCAAAATGCTGGTAGGTATTGTGGTGATGCTAAGCAGGGATGGGACTGAAGAGGCCGGGATACCGAAACAGGGAGGCGGAGGATGGAGGTTGACAATGGGCCGCCACCTAGACCCAATCAACCCCGCCCTCAATACTAGCGCACCCCCTCTCGGTTGGCATTCCCTACCGGTTTTCTCCCTTTTTTCTTTTTGCCCCCGGTCGCCCCCGGGAAATTTCAGGTCTCCTCTTTCCAGTCTTAGGAACCACCACACCATCCTCGGAATTTAAATTTAATTATAGTGCTCCACCTAAACCGGAGAATTTCTTGCCTGTGCGGTTGGGCGCTTTTCCCCCTTTTTTATTTTTACAAAGAAGAAATTTCGAGTTTCAAATAATTTCCCCTGTGGTAAGTTAACAATGAAGTTATTTCTCTTTCTGTTATTTTATACTGTCCAGTCGTTTTAAGGAAACGCCAAGTTAAAAAAAAAAAACAGTTTATTTTTAGTGTTAAACATGTATTGTCGAAACCGAAGTGTGAAGCTATACTTTTGTCCGTTTGTGCCTAGGTATGTATGTTATACGATAGTGGTTGTAAAAATTATTGAATCGTTTGAAATTTAAAAAGTACATTCCACAACAATTAGAAATGTGATGATATAAAGCAGTTTCAGCTAACTTCAATCTCTAGCTCAGCAGCTATTTAAGGCTAATGTTATAATATTTTCTCAATAGCTAAAGATACATTGCATTTAATAAAATATTTCCATCCAAACAATTTCCAAGATATTTCAATAAATAAGAATTGTTTCAGAATGTATTTTCACCCCGTTAGGTGTATTAGTAACCCACATGAGGAATCCAGTTATATAAGAAGAAGATTTCTTAAAGACAAAACCGTGATCATGGTTGATGGTTCTTATATTGATAAAGTAATGAATAGACCAGTGAAACAACAAATATTCTTACGGTAGGGAGAATAATAATGAAAAACACTGAAAATACAATTATAATTAAAATGAATTAAACATATAATACAAGCTATTATATAATTTTTAAACTTTTAGCTTAGCGGCTATTTTTAAACTGACTACATCATTCTGTGGTAAATATATTAAGGGCCAAGATCTTAGATATAAACGTTTTTCCACGTGAGCTGATAATTTTTGCCGTGTGTGCAGTTTGGAAGAGATAAGATCTGATTGGTAAATAAGCAAAGTGTATCATACAAAGTTTTAGGACGTATTGTAAGTTGGTACAAAACCCTTCACATTAAGTATCAATGCTATCAAGTCCTAGATTTGAATCTACTTACGCTTGAGCAGACAGACCGGCCCAAGATGCCAAAATTGGATTGAGGCTGACCTGGCTACCGGACGAAGCTATCGACGTAGTCTGTATAGTTCATTAGGGCTATCCGGCTGCATCTGCGCCTATCAGTCAGGCGTCATTGTCTACAGCCCCGCTATCTTCGGCTTCTGGTGGCTGGGCTTGGCGAGCAGTTAGCTTTTACAACCAACTATCTACCACCAGGCGCAGCCTCCTTCCTACCCTCCTACACCCATCTCCACCATTCAAGCAGATTAGGCTCTCCTTGTTTATCCAAGATGGACCTTCAGTGAAGTAGTTTATGAGTGGATGGCCACACTTTAAGGTTCATTGGATCGGCTGCCTACTAGTGGATTTTGGGAGAGTGGAAAGTTGGATCCGATTCACCTAACTGCCTTATATTTTTCTTCGTAAAGAACAGAATTTCCCTTAAGAAAGATTTTTTTCCAAAACTCTACCGATTTTAAATTAGCATTATGTCATCTTCAGCCATCTCCGAAGCCTATGCTTTAGTGCTGCTGGCAATCAGTCAATAAAATACGAAGTCCCGAGCTCATCTAATGATTTTATGACAAGAAGTGGGTTAGGTCAGTGTTCACTTAGCCACCTACCTACCAACCACTGCTGCAACATCGTTTGGCTTTGAATCTTCAACAGGTGAGGAGCCACCGATTTATTTCTATATTTTATCATGTCATATCATATATTTTATCATACCTTGACTCTTGACTATCATGGTAAATGTACCATTACTCCTTATCAAATAAACCACTCTTTGATCTAAACGATATTGTTGTACACATATTTACCTTGTTCTCCTTAAGTTAAGATAATATCTGAAATTTGTATCTGCACAAGCCTTAATTATGTTTTATTGAAGTGAGGCATTGGCAAATCATTACGTAACTCGGCTATATTTCAATTCCTCATTCCAATATAATTGACAATATTATATAATACCCAACCCAGCGTAAAAATGTTGTATACAAAAAGGTAATACTCAGCGCTTACGGTTTTTGTTTGATCCACAAACATTGTTGGCAAAAAAAAAATACTAGATCTTTATTTGACCCTTTAATGTATAAATTATTGTTTACAGTTTCTAATCCTTTATTCTACGTGTGTGTTGGTTGTAAATTAAGCTCACAAATTATTAAATTTATTCACACGCACTTGCGCCATCAGCAGCTAACGCTGGTATTCCCAATTGCTAACGAAGCTATCTTGGTGATAGGGTGCCTTACTCTGTATTGAGGACTGTTCAGAAACCATACTGATAAAACAATTGATTAATCCTTTATTGAATTATGTATCTCTACCGATGTTGACTTATTTATTTACTATTATAATGGGATGAGAATGTTACGAAGCAAAAATTGTGTTTTAAGGCACAATTGGTAAAAAGTAAAGGTGGCAGCCAAAGAATTTTTTATGTTGGAAATCGAGGGGGTGCTGCATCGAAATACGGCAATAAACGCATAAATGCCGGGAATACAATACTTCAAGACTCAACGCAATCAGTCAGGGCTTTGATTGGCGATGATGATTGAATTCTCAAGAGTAAAATCCTGGATTCAAATGTGACCACCCACACGAGCCTTAGTGGTTTTCTCAAGAGCCACCGTAAGTGTATTAATTTTCGAAGTTCACTAGTTTTAGGCTCAAAGAACTTTTGTATGTACATACAAAAATAAAAATAAAAATAAAAATAAAAATAAAAAGGATGAGGGACTGACCTAATGAAAGAATGAATAACCTGTAACTAAGGCTTTATTGAACAGAATATAAAACTAAATAAAAATATACACAATAAACAGATAATTACACGTGTAAGATAAATTTCTAAACTGTATCCTGATATAGTTACAACATGTGTATACAATGCTAACATTATTACTGAGCAGTTTATAATTGATAATGCCTTTATAAACTATGACATTCAACCCCCTCCTAGTGAGTGATTTACATCTAGTCTCTTAAGTAAGACGGAGTTCTTCGTTCTTTATTACTTCTGAGCAATTCATGTCTTTGGACCACGGTTAGATTTGTTTCAGATCCTGTCCTGGTTCTGAAGACTGACGATTATTAAAACATACGATTCTGAAGTACTATTGGTGCTAAGTGACTGTTTCATACATTTGTTTCCCTGCCGTCTGGAAGTCTGACGTGAATATATTCGTGATTTCCCTTCAACAGCAGCACTTCTTAGAAGAGACGAAGTGTTGGCTGCATAAGGACTGGACCGGCTTTGATGATCCGTGACGGCTTCTGGGTTCCGAGATTCCGAGATACAGAAGTTTAACAGCTTTTCGGGTGGAGTTGTATTGCGAAAGTGCAGAGGAGTGACTGGATAGAGCTAATAGTACTTCTTTTCACTCTGAGGTGTCAAATTTTCTAACCATCACAGCCAATTTAATTGATTTCCTAACGATCCCAACGTTGACCTTGCCCATTTCCTTAAGGATTAGAAGCAGATATTCGGTTTATGGCTATCCCCACTTCAAACACGAAGGACTTGAGTTCCTGAGGCATGAAACTCGAGCCTCGATCAACGTGAATGTAAGTCAGAATCCCGAAAAGAGAATAAATAGTTCCTTAAGTCTGATATGATAGCACTATCAATTATGTCAGGATGCGGATATACAAATGCAAAGCATGAATACTGGTCCACAATCACTAAAAGGTACCTAAGCCTGAGACTCGTCGGTACAGGGACCCTTAAAATCCATATTTAAATGCTTAAAAGGTCGTGTCCCCTTAGTGACGTGACTCTGATTCCTGCAAAAACATGTCTATTGTGAACATGAAGTAACTTTTAAAATTTATTTTTTTCTAGAGACGACTTTATTGTGATAAAATTGCATTAATTAATCTCCTTATTATTGTGCTCAATGTTCTCATTCATACCATATTTACAATTTTCATTCACTCGCTGATTCATACAGTATTTACAAACCGACCAGAGATCTCTCATATCCACATGTCAGTCACCTCCTTCGCATGTGAAAGAGAAAGCGGAGTCTTGGGAGGTCACCCACGCTCCTCCGTCTGCCGCGTCACGGGGTACGAGCCAGTGGAGGCTGGCGAAGAGCGCGAGAGCAACGTACGCTCAGGACATGATTGGAGAAACTGGCCACTGCCACTTTATTCCACCACGTGGAGGACTGTCAGGATGAGTGGCGCAGTGTAATGACTGTGCTAAGGGTTTAGGGTGGTTGGATAGGCTATTTTACAATGGAAGGGATGGGTTCAAGAATGTAGGGTATATTAAGTTCGTTATGAAGGGTTTTGTTGCTGATGTAATAAGGAGAATTCACTATTGTTATCGAGACTTTTGATTGAAAGGATTGGATACGCTTGATGTTATTAATTAAAAGAAAACTAGTGGGCAGGACTTTCGGCAGACGGTAAAGGTAATGTGGGAACATTTTGCTTCATTAACTTTCGAAGTTTGCGATTCGTTTCAACAATATTCGATCTCATTAAGGTGTTTTTGAAGGTTATAGGAGGCTATATCGGGGTCTGGGTGGGATGACAGGACTGCATTGTCATCTGCAAATGTGATCAACAACGCGCAGGCCTTGTTGAGCCGTGGAATGTCGTAGACGGAAACCAAACTGGTGAGGAAATCATCAACAGTTGTGCTATGAGTATGGAAATTTCTTCAAGAGAGAATGCTTCCAAATTTCATTGAAGTTGAAGTTTTTGCTTCTAACCTAATGTAAGAGAAACGTTTCTTTCGGGTGGTAGCGGAAGTTTTCTCAGAAATTAAACGCTAATCGCTAATCGAACAGCATATTCTCGATAAAGCTTCTGCTGCTTTGTCCTCCTTGCCCAGCTTTTACTTGTCATACTTGTCAGTTGAGAGTTCTAGTCTCCTACGCATTATTTTCACTTTCTTAATTTTCCTTGCATCCTCATGACAAAACATAAAAAGTACAAGAAGTATCTATTCCGTAGTAGATAGAAGTCGGGAAGGTTTTACTAAAAAGCTTCTTTCTCGATAAACGAATGGTTTTCATCTGATCTTTTAAGGGATCATGAAAAGAGTGCGCACTAAATCCCGATCTGTGCTGTTTGAGACCGCCTTAGGTTCTGCCACTCACAGCATTGAATGAAGTTTGGTACTGTTCAGATTGATGCCAAGCTAGTTCTAGGGCTCCTAACTTACAGCCTCTTCCAAGGTTAGAGTGTGATTTTGCAACGGCCTGTTGAATACACGATCACTGTAGACTATCAATTGACACATGACAGATAATTTCATCCCTGTTTGTTTCAGTACTTTCAGCTTTGAATACACACTCTTTCGATATGCTTTTAAGCGCCCCTAGGTACCTGTCTATTGCCTCCTCAGTGTCCTGGCGTGTAGTTCTTAATTTGTGACGAACAAATATTAGGTTTATGTGTGTAACCTAAAGACTTTTTAAGATACAGGTAGCATCGTCATAAGTAGGGCAATCACTGATTATATCGGAAACGTCAGAAGAGGTAAAATTAGTTAGTACCTTGAGTTTATCAGATTCAGAGTAATAAGATGGAATTTCGTCTTAAGCCAATGATGATTCCACTCTTGAGATACTCCTTCTACATTGGGATTGAGGTGTAATCTCTCTCGCCAAAGAACTCGAATAATTGGTGTTTAAGTGTTTTAGAAAGACTGCGTAGAGTAGCCGAAAACACCCTAATAGATACAACATTTATTTGGTTATTCTTCTTATATTTCTTAACTATATTTCTGATAGTGAGTCGATTGCCGATTGAGTTTTAAAGACAGATTATTTTGCTACTCCGATTATAATATAATATTATTTATATTTCATCCTCAACTGTCAATATTCCTGAGAAAAAAATATATTTATATATTAAAGGAGTAAAATCAATTACAGTCGGCTCTAGATTAAATTTAATTGAAAAACTGTTGTAGCGACCGCTAACTACATAAGATAAATCACCCTATACTATATTGTATATATATTGTAAATTGGTTATATTATTATATGTAAATTAATTTAAACAAATGAAAATAACATTACCAAACCATAAGTCATACCAGTGTAAACATTGTAAACAATAAAAGACGCAGGTGCAAAAAGCTAGTCAGAGGCCCTTGAAGAGAGAGTCAGGTAGCGACCCACCTGGGTGGGCTCCAGCCTACATCAAGCAAGCGTCACCGCAGCCCTGCGGCGTGATTGGGCAGAATAAAACCCCACATCATTAGTTACTGGGGGCTATAAGTAAGGACTCGTTTTGGCCAGTAAATCATTCTAACTACGGCTCTCTCTCAGACTGGTACCGGCAGCTGCACTGATATTTCGGTGATCGGTCTTCTCATTTATGAAAACCTCTGGATCTCTTTTCCTAACCTCACTATGTTTTAGTCCGGCATCGCAAGACCCTACACTTTCCTAGTGGGATTCTCTGCCTTCGTCTCGCTAAAACTAGCACCTCCTTGGGAGAGACCTCTCTCTCGCGGACAACGGTTGCCGTAACCCTACAAACTTTACCTAGTCGAGTCTCCCACGGCAATCCAGTCTGCCTCTCTCCGGTTCACACTTGCCTTTGGGATCCGGACGGTTTTTTGGCCTACCCTCAGGATACCGAGTGTGAAATCATGGTCATTCTAAGACCACATAAACTACCTACAATACCTACCCTATACCTCTTCTCCTGAACATAGTGCATTGTCGGGGCACATACCTATCAAATATGGAGTCAGATAGTACGGTAGTAAGACCCGTCATGAAGCAATAGTCTAGGACATAGCCTAATCAACACTCACTTCGTCACCAGGGCTAGGGTAACTAGGCACCCCCCTCGTGACGATCCGACAACTGTAAACTGTCATTTATTTGCTAAAGAGATGATCAATGATTTACCACTTAAATAATGTTGAAATTAATGTGTGGCTCATTAAGAATAATTAAATAGTAATGAGAACTTGATAAGATACTCTAAGAGTTTCTCACTTCCAATTACCATGTCTGGGTCATCTAGGCTCCATTTACCTCTCGGCCTCATTATAATGGATTATCAGCATGATTTTTTGTACTACCAAAAGTAAATAACATGGAGTCGTTTAAAGTTACATAGTCCATCATTATTATTTATAATATGCATTGCTGTCTTATTAAAGTTAAAAACTAAACACTACCTTCTGTTTTAATTAGTATCTCTAAGAAACGGAATCATTTATTTATTATTATTACAATGTACGTATTAAAAAAAAAATTTTTTTAATAGTCTTATTTTTTTTCGCAACTTCCAGTTATTGTTTCTTGATCAGTACAATAATCATAATGAAGGTGTTGAGGAACGTTTGAGAACGGTTTGAGATTGAGAATGTTTGAATGTTTAGGTCCAAGCACTGTACATATATGTTATGAATGTTAACGCTCATAAATATGTTGGGACCTAATATGAAGAGAATATTTACAGTCACTTAGATGTTTTTAAGGAACATAGGATTGGGAATCAGTGAAACCACTCGTCAAACATGAATTTCTTCTATTACGCTGCAATCAGTTAAAGCCAGATATTTTCAATCGAATTCAAGTTTACGACGCCAGCACTTTTTAAACCTTGATATATACAATAAATACGAAAATGGTGGATTCGTTTGTAAGGTCTGGTCCGGTATTGGAAAAATTGGTTAAGTGGAGGAAACATTTACTTGTTACAAATTCTGGGTTGACTGTTTCATTCAGTGAGAGAATCGCTCTAAAAAATGTATAGACTGCTATAACCTAGGGGCCTATCTATCTATATATTTTTATATCCATATATATTTATATAAAAATCTATGGAAATTGTTTTATACAATTTGAGAGAGAAATTTCTTTTGTGAGCTCTCAAAATGTCCTACTTATTTCTGACCTAGTAGGTGACGAGTAATCATTAATTATTGTTAATTAGTACGCTGTTATTATAAAAATGTCCACTATTCATCAAATTTGCACTATGGATGTTTCATATAGCCACTTGGCGTAGTATAATGGCCATTTTGTTGCTGGGTGGTAATCATTTGAATAGTTTGGTAGAGAACTGAAAGATTTATAAGAAAAAATATTTATATACTAGAGATACAACCCAAGTTATTACCACTAAACTAACCATTTGAACGTTGCAATGTAAATCGATCATGCCAAATTCATAAAATTTTAATTAAATTGACCCTTCATAGGTTGTATTTATCTGTTATGACTGTCATGTCCCTTTTTCACTTACCAAAGGTGATTCGTGGTGAATTTGATGAAGTTGTAATTGAGGCATTTACGTTTCATTAATGTCACCTTTTCATATATAGATGAGGACATTCACTAGGTAATTGCCAGATTGTGGAATGGTATAGTAAAATTATTGTCGGGGGTGTCACTAGGAGGTGCCTGTTCACCTAACCCTGGCGACCAGTGCGGATTGTTCGAGTTAATAACATATCTGACTCCATGTATGCTAGGTATGTGTCCCGACAATACACTGTGTTCAAAAGAAGAGGTACAGAGGTTTCATAAAGAATAAGATTTGTTCAGAGTTCGAACGGGGCACGGCAGTGTAACAGGAGCGAGGCGTCAGAGGGTCTGCAAGGGGCTGTGAGACAGGGTGACGGCGCAGAGGTGTGGCAGAGAGAGTAGCCCTACAGGGCCTAATCTCCTGGTTTAAATACTATTTCCCCTTCCTAGTGGAAGGTGGAGTCGGCTGAAAGGGGTATGTTTTATGATGCCCAGGTGGCCAATCCCCCTTAGGTTTATGACTGTTGGCCTAAAAGAGTGTGTTTTATGGCTGCTGGGAACTCACCCACTTAGGTTTTATGACCGCCTAGAGGTGCCTCTAGGTCTGCCCGGGTCTGCTTTATGACAGTCAGGTGCCGTTTATGACGGTGACCCCTCTGTTACCTGCCTTGCTACAACTGCCGCATGGACCCGCCTGGTTTATTACTAGAAGCTTACAAAGATTTACATTTATATTATAATACATTATTTGCACCAGAGTATTGGGTAATTTACATATATGGTTGGCGATCGCTACAATTATAAAACAGCTTTATTGTCTTTTCAATTTTAAATGAAATAATTCACCTTTAAATTTGTCGATTTAATGGAGTCGTAGAATGAGGAGCGTGGGCGTAGTGGCCCTCGTTCAAAGATAAAAAAACAAGATACAGTTGTTATAGATGAGTTGGATATTCCCTATAACAAATTAGAGATATCTAAAGAAGACAGATCAGAGCTGTCGAATGCTTTTTATATAAAGAAAAAAATATAAGTTGTGGAAAGACAATACAGCTGTTTTATAATTTTTGGAAATTCACTCATTCGAAATCATATGCGGGGTCAAATATTTCACCATATCACGGTAATGAAGTATTTTTCTTCACTTTCCATATATTTTATTTCAATCATATGCTAAATAGAAAAAAACTTTTACTGATAAATAAAAATTGCAAGGCTACTGATTCGTGGATGAATTTTTGAATTACCTTCTTAAATATTTGAATGCGAAGTCACTCTCTTTAAACTCAGCTGAAGTAGGTTGAGACAAATGTTTGCGATTTTCCCGGACAAACCATTGCAATATTATTTTTATCTGTTCTGACGATACAACTATAAATTCCAGGATTTATTCATGTTTTGTTGTTTTCCACAAGGAAAATATTTATAAAATATTTCTTTGTTTACTTAAGGCTTTGTGAATCACTTAGAGCCGCAAAATGGGGCAAGGGAAGAAAGAGGCCGGGACGATCTAAAAAAAAACTTTCTTATTTTTCCAGCTGAGTAAGTTGTTATCCTAAAGTTGGGAATAAATACAGGTCAGATATATTTGAATATAAATATAAAGTTTACCTTAGGAAGGAGCGGGGTGAGGTAGGTGGTAGGTGGTAGAAGTTAAAAGGGCTTGGTAGGGGGGGGGGTACTTTATAGCGGTGAGGTCGCGGGCCGGCACTCCTCTTCACCATTAGCCCCTCGCTAAATCTCTTCCACTCTCCTCTCTCACTTACTGTATCTGTTCCCTCTCTATTTCCTCACATCTTCGCTTCTCTGCTCTTCCACGCTCCTCTCTGTCAAGGAATGAGTTTAAGGTACGAGAAGCCTTTCAAGCTTAGGATCCTAAACACGTCGATTGAGGGCGGTTTGGTTTATTTTTCTAAATTCATCTACTGTTATTTATATCCTATCTATCTATTATACCGTGTTGAAGATAAAATAATTCCAGATCCATTTCTTGCAAAATGGGCATTCTTCATTTGTAAAAAGCATAAAAGCGGGAGTATCTTTGAAAATATTTTATAAAAAACTACCGAACATGTATATAATGTAGCGACCCTACAGGACATATCAAAATAATATGTGAATAGATTCGAATGAGAATCTATGACGAATCATTTTGTCATTTTTTAAGGGGATAGGGGAAAAAAAATGACTGAAGGAGCTTCTAAACGAGTGCTCGTATTAACTTCATATTCTGTTCTAATATACGTTAAAAATATTGGGGGAGGCACAACCAGAAAGGCGACAAGGATTATTTACAAAATTAAAAAAAGCGAATGGACTGTATGAGCTAGTTGCATTTTGAGATGGAAAGTAAGGATGTGAAATGTTGATTAGGGAAGCAAGAAGGCGATTATTAAATGAGAATTAAAAACATGATATCTGAAAACCTAATGTTTAAAACATGCACTGAGAGTATTTAGATAGGAAGAGATCTTTGGTAGGAGGTCTTAACAACTCTGCTTTTGATGCACCAATCATTTGGCATCATACCTCCAACTATTGATAATGTGGGTTTTCCAAATGGTTTAATGGGTCACCACCCCTTGGACCATGTCGTCAACACTTTATACAGATAATTTTAACAAAGAACTGATTCGTTTAAAATCAACATGATACTAATAAATAAACGATTGTTGATATTAACTTCAAATTTGTTTCCAAAATATATCGGGAAGGTAACATGAAAATACATGAAATCGACTATAACTAAAAATTTACTGTGCACCTTATCGACTAGCCTTTGATGTTTTAAACACTATTTTATTTTGAGTGGGATATTATTCTTTCTAAATAAAAAGTCACCCTGTCAATACAAAAATATTTTAAATGAAACAAATCATGTTTTTGTCACTCCGCAGCATCAATATTATTTTTTTCGATCCCCTGAGAGGAAGAGACCTTATTCAGGAGCAACTGTTCCGATTATTTTGGACCTGACGATTATATTCTCATTCTACGTTCATTTATAATTAGGCTCGAACGTTTTCGGTTTACTTGTAATTTTCAGGGCTTATACTTGAGAGCTGATTGTGAAGATACTGTAGGCAGGAGTAGCTCTCAAAAAACGTCTGGCCAGAAGGAATGCTGGGGTGGCTTACAGATAATTAAATATAAATAGTACTTTTCCCTTCAATTAGCTATGATTAAATTATTGGGGTTCTTTTCTGGTTCGGGTTCGGATCTGGTTAATGAAAGGGAATTCAAGTATTCCCGCCACCAGTGCAAGTTTTATTTTTCATATACCAGAGCTTTTGGCAGCACACTCAGTTTTTATCAAATACTGACTATAATTCATACTTGGGGAGTGTCAAACCTTTTACTCCTTCATTGAACTTGTTAAGACTTGTAGGCATATTTTATGGGCTTTTACATTTTGTTCATGCGGGTGATTAAAATTTTTACCATATAGTGATGGTTTTATACATTTGGCCACCACTAAATAAATTAGCGTTTTCACAGTCACAGCTCGTTGTCTTTGAAACTGACGCTAATTAGAATGATGGTACAACTGAATCGAAGATCACACAATGTTCCGTCAAAAACTTGCAACTATGTGTATAATATGAAGATATGCATATTTACACAGAAATATCAGTCTTGTGCATGGACTTATATCGGAAGAATAAAGAAGGAACGATACCAGAATACGAGGACCGCCGTTCCAATACGTGACTTACCTTAAGTGTGGCATTTTCTTTTTTTTTAAGAATGTGCGAGAAAACCCAGTTTAGTTTTCATATGCATCAAATCAGATTCTATGGGCATTTGCGTTGTAAGTACTAATCTTGCATGATGTTTTAGTTATATCTATATGCCTTAAAGCGTTGTGTTGATTTTTCTTTGGAACTGCCTAACAATGTATTTGCCAAGTTTAGTTACACACCATCAGCTATTTTTTTTGGACACCATATCCTTTATGGTGTAAGAAATACCATGAAACTCATTGATGTACTGTAGTAAATAAATTTTATAATATATTAATATTTTATATATAATATTCTTTATTGAGCAATACAATGTGCCTTATTAGGCAATAAGCGATTGAGATAAATATTCTCATTCATACCATATTTACAATTAATATTATTATGTCAGTTTAGTCAGAAAAGAATGCGTGTAGAAGCAATTAAAAATGTTAAATAATCAACAAATCTTTTCATTTACTGTATAAAGTATTTTTGCTCAGTAGTGATTATTATTGATTTTGTCAGTAGAAAAAACACAAAAAATCAGTAAAAAAAATATATAAATTTAACTCTCCATCTAAATGACGTTCAACGTTAATCTAGCTGTTGCACGATAAACGTTCTATAGCCACAAATACCTACCAGTATGTTACTTGTAACCTTCTCTTAATGCAATTAATGTCTAATTTATTATCCTTATTATTGCTAACTTATTAATTAATTAACTTATTATCCTCTTACGTCTCAGATCAGAAGCTAATTAACATCACAAATGAAGCCAACAACAGAACCACTCCTTCAGTTTATTTATTAATATATCAAACTTTTGTCGATGGTAATAATTTTTTTTTCAATAACCACTCTTATTCATTTTCGTTATTTGGACTACACCAGGGCCTGTAGCGAAGTTAATTTTTAAGTCTCATCATATAATCGGATAACTTTCTGTGAGCTGCCATCCTTTTTCTGTGACCTATTGTCGTGAAAGGTGATACATAATTTATTTACATGAAATACAGCCACTTTTCACGAGTCTATTAAATATTGATTGAGGAAGTAATGAATATAGAAAAAAATATTATTTTATTATTAATTGTAAGTGGTTTCAACGGTATAAATTAACGGGACCAATAATGTAACGGATAGACTGGCCTGAATGGCCTTGCCTGGTTGGTGAGGTTGGCAGAAAGTTAATCAAAAAGTCCCGGGTTACCATGTAACCACTTTTTTTTAAAACCGACTGAAGTTTGTGTTAAGCTTTGTACTACATTGAATTTTTTTATAACACATATAAACAAAATAAGAATAAGTAGATAGATAGCGAAAGAACGATATGCGTTAGTTTCTTTGAAAAAATAAAATTATGTGACATTAAAAAACTTTTAATTTTTCAAACCATTACAAATTTTTATTTGTTAACCCATTCTGGCCACTAAAAATTGTTTTTTTTTAATAATCTATATAAATATTTAAAATACTTATATTACACAAAAAAATATTAAAACCGATTCGAAACGTATTAATAACGTTATTTTTATTGTTCGCTCTCAATACTTTATTCTAAAGAAAATCTTTGAGATTAATTTTGCAGGTCTTTGTTTCATGTGACTTAAACGCGGGGATAAATGAGAACTTTAAATCATAAAATAGTTTATGACATGAGAAATTTCAAACATTTATTACCAAAATTGGTCATACTTGTCATAAATGCCGAGGGGCTGTTTAATTTATTTTTATAATTTCAGATCAATTGAATTATTTTTACGACGGTTGTCTTAGAACATATGGAGGAAAGAAAGAAACCTAGATGAAAGTAGAGCCTCTCCGTACGGGCTTGGCAATCAAAACGAAATTCTTTCTTTATCTCAAGAATATTGAAGCTATCAATCCTTTGAATCAGTTAGTTTTCATCCTAATACCGACAGTAAATTATAAATGTCAACTCTTCAGACATTTAGCAGCTGTCTGTCTAAATGAACAATTACAGATTGCAAATTGAGCTGGAATGGGCGGGCGGTGAACAAAGGATACTGTTATCGGCCGGTGGGCGGGACTATAAATGGCCCAGAGGTAGGGTCTTTATTAAGATAAGTGAAACAGCTGTAGATTACAAGAATATATATATCTAGCCGAGTGAAGATATCTTTCTCACTCAGGGCTTCGTTCTTCTTAGCGAGTGCGGTCTTTAGTTTTCCAGCCATGGTGTGCCATTAGCGGGGTCTGTATAACGAGTACATGTATTTATTACCAGCCAATTAAATAGCAGACAAAGCCTGGTTATTGTACTCTATTATCGCAGATCAGTTGTTTGTTATCTTGAATGAACTTTCTAGAGAAAACATATTGTTACCTAATTTTACGAAATATAATTTAAAAGTTGTTTTAGGTTTTAATAACACCAATATTTGTTTATATTAATTAATTTCAATAATGTCATCACTACTGTCTTTTTTTTTCAGGGCTTTCCCTATTGATGAATAGCCATTTATTTCCACCTGTAAGCGTTAAGTGTGAAACATATATTCTTGAAAATATAATATATTGCCCATTGTAAATATTTATTACAATATGACTCCACCTGATTGCTCTATCAAAATAGCCATTTACTAATCATCATCTTGTAGTTTTTTTGTTTTTTTCGATTGTTTTTCCTTTAAATTTAAATAATGTAGTCATCTTCCTATTGCAAAAGCTAATAAGAAGAAAATTAATCTTTATGATTGTACATAAATGTATGTAAAAGCATAAAAAATTACAACAAATATATTTATCTCTCTCTCCTCTCTCCCTCTCTTTCTTACCCTCTCTCTCATCTCTCTCGCCGTGTCTTGATTATGCATATTCATGTTTATGACACACCATAAATAAAGTAGAACGTCCAAAAAAAGTAACTCCTTAGAAATTAGAAGTCCTGGATCGCCTTTTTTCTATTTGTAATGACATAAAACAGGAAAGAATTTGGAAATCTGCGATGAAACGCAGTTGTTACACTTGACAGAGAAAAAAATACGTGATAGTTTACGCTTATGAGTAAACTGTCACAAATTAATGCCTTAGAAGCATTTAGAAGTATCCTTCCCCAAAAACAATAACCATTTCTATCTTGGAGACATGAGATATTTTATATCTATGAGATATGAGACATATCTATATCTCCATCAGCCAATAACTTAATTCGAAATACCGAATTTTTAATAACTGTTTTTTAACGAGAGTTTTTAGTGTCTAATAATGTTAATTACTTTTTTTTCAAATAAATAAAAATATTTGTGATAAGCAATCATTATGCTTATGACTGAATAAGTCTACAAAGAATTGATCAGCCGGCTGATAATGGCAATTATTGTGTTTCATATTTGAATAAGTAACAATCTCGAGCTGGATTTCATTTTTAATACAGAACGGTAAACATAGGCAAATGAGATCAATTATCGAATTCATTAAATTATTGAACTAATTTGTCACTACAGAATGTTTTATTTTTCACAAAAATTTTTTATTCTGCAACAAATAATATATAATAAGTTAAATCGATATGTTGATAATTTTGTCATGACAATATTAAATTCCAGAGAATTAAAGAAATATTATACTAAAAAAAAATTACTTATTAATAGTTAACATTGATTGTGCAGAAGATGTCCAAAATATATGAAACCTAACATTCAGTTAAATCATTAATTTTTTTTTAGTTTAAAGGGTTATGAAACTCTTCATAAGCACAAACAAATAATAAGCGTATTTTGTAATACAGTATTACAATAGTGTATTTCAACTTTCATAATTTTTTTTTATCTCTAAAATCCTTATATTGCTTTGCTGAATAATTTTCCCTTGAATTGATTCAAGACACGTGAATCAGAAATAAATTTTAGAACCAGAATTGGTCTTTCTCCGCAGTACAGAATTAGGTGTGAGTAAAATCATACTATTTAACAAATTTATTGGTTCTATTTCGAAGATATATCTTAAGCATTCAGGCATATTTAATTTTTACATTCTGTATGTGCCATTTGAGGATTTAATTTTGCAAAATAAAACTAAACGATGTATCAATAAATCAGTTATACATTTTAAAATTACACTTACCATATAACCCAATCCTCTAGCTTTATCTCATACCTGGAGCAATGATTGGACAAAAATGGTGTTTTAGGAATCAAAGTGGCGAGTACTAAAGAAGGATTAAACCTGCGGGCACCTGGAACCACACTCTAATAACAAAAATAAAACTAGCTCTGACAGTACACCGGAACGAGGATTTGAAAAGCTGATTTTGTTTTGCCATCTGCTATTTACTGGCAACATTCCCCTATCGTATTAAAAGCGTTTCTTCGAAATCATTAAAGGGTAAATCTTAAGTACCTGACCAGGTCTAAAATACTCTATACAGATAGTTTCAATAGAAAACTCACTCTATTAAAAAGAAACTCATATTAATAAATAAATTTAATTTAATTATAAAAATGTCATTAATATATATATATATGTCATTTGTAATAGGGTTCATAAATACCAAGGGATGTTTTTATTTTTGAAATGATTCTTTGAGTTACCCAAGAAACATTTACAAACAAATTTCTCAATAACCTTAGCGTTAAGTCGCTTCTCTCAAGAGGCAACTTAATATTCTAGATTGAACCCTTATAAAATTAACTAAAACTATATAAATATCAGTGAAAACAACACTTATAGGTTGTACAAAAGTATCAATAAATAATCCATCAATCATATTAGATGGGGGTTATATACTCTAGCGGGAAAAATAATATTCTTAGCAATCTCTCTTGGGGGCTTTATTATTGATCTTTTATTGGACCTATGAGAGATACTGGAAGGGACACCACCTTCGCTGGAACCGTCACTTCAATGTCTGCTCCAATCGTTTCTTATGTCTGTTGAAACTATTCCGATCTTTTTAGCCTCTCGAGCTTTGTGAGATTGAACTTTTTTGAAAGTTAGGAGTTTGAGAAATTTATCCTCAGTAAGAAGGATAGATGTGACAAACTGTAGTTGAATAGTTAAAAAGTATATTTTGAACAGTAAACAAATGTGTATGAAAACTAATATTCTTGGCATGATTATTCTTCAACAGCACTATAATTGGTTGTTGTTTATCTGAAATGCAGGTTCTACCTTTGGCTACAGCACGAAACTACGTCCTGTCAGTATGTAAATGTACAACATAAATTATTATATCCTCCCGGTTATACTCTTAAGTACACAACGCAGTTTCATCTTAGTTTTTCTCGGAAAGGAAGATTGTGAAAAAATGATTTAGTATCCCTGAAGTTTCTGATATTGTGTAAAGACAAAATTAAATTTGTGGATTATTCTATGATGGGTCCTGGGCGGCTTCGGATGGGGATAGGTCGGAGGAATTAATTTGCTCTGCATCTTACCCATACTTTCACACCCAACCTTTCTCATCAAAGCCATACTCACAGCACAACTGTGGAAGATTTCCTCACTTCACCTATTCCTCTCTCTCTTCCACCAAAAGCCGTTAATCCCTCTGAGGTCAAATACCTTCTGAAAAACTTACCTTACCGAAAATCCCCTGGATATGATCTCCTTACTCCTCAAATTCTCAAACAACTTCCTCCTAAAGCCATAATCTTCCTAACCTATATATATAATTGCATTATCCGAACGACGCACTTTCCACTCCTCTGGAAACATTCCATTATTGTCCTATTCGCCAAACCCGGTAAACCACCCAATGACGCCTCATCTTACCGTCCAATAAGCCTACTCCCTATCCTCTCAAAAATATTTGAGAAACTCCTACTAAAACGTCTACTTCCAATTATTGAATCCAAAAACCTTTTTCCTACACACCAGTTTGGTTTCCGCCAACGGCATTCCACTGCTCTACAAGGCCTTCGCGCTGTTGATCACATCTCCTCAGCCCTTGAAACCAAACAGTATTGCACCGCTGCCTTTCTTGATATAGCTCAAGCTTTTGACAGGGTTTGGCACGCAGGTTTACTCTACAAGCTCAAAAGATATTTACCACAGACCCTTTTCCTAATCCTACAGTCCTACCTTTCAAACCGCTTCTTCCAAGTCCGCTGTGGTTTAGAATATTCAAACTACTATCCCATAAATGCAGGAGTTCCACAGGGCAGTGTCCTGGGCCCCATCCTCTATAACCTATACACCGCTGATGGCCCCTCTACTTCCAATACCTTCTTGGCCACATTTGCAGATGACACTGCAGTCTTGTCATCCCGTCCAGACCCCGACATAGCATCCCATAACCTTCAAAAACACCTTGACGAGATCGAGTATTGGTGCAATTAATGGCGGATCAAAGTTAATGAAGCAAAATGCTCCCACATTACCTTCACCCTTTGTCGCAAGTCTTGTCCACTAGTTTATTTTAATTCTATTCCTCTCCCTGTATCCGAGACAGTACGGTATTTAGGCTTCCATCTCGATAAACGACTGACCTGGAACCCACATACGAGACTAAAAAGACAAGAACTAAACAGACGCTTTGGACAACTATACAGACTACATCAAAGGACATCCCATCTCTCAATAGAAAATAAACTACTAATCTACAAAGTTATACTTAAACCAATCTGGACATACGGAATAGAGCTATGGGGGACAGAAAAAAAGTCGAACATCAAGCGTATCCAATCCTTTCAATCAAAAGTCCTGAGAACAGTAGTAAATGCCCCTTATTATGTCAGCAACAAAACCCTTCATAACGACCTTAATATACCCTACATTCTAGAACTCATCCCTTCCAAGTTTACGAAATTCCACAGTAGCCTTTCCAACCACCCTAATCCTGTAGCACAGTCACTGCACTGCGTCACTCATCCCTATAATCCTCCTCGGAGACTGAAACGGCAGTGACCTCGTGACCTGCTATAATCAAGTGACAGTGGGAGTCCTGGCAATGGCCAGTTTCTCCAATCATGTTCTGAATGAATGAGCGAGTGAATGACGAAATGTAAATATGGTATGAATGATCGTATATCTTAATTACTTATTGCCTAGCAAGGCAGATTGTAATTTTAGCACAATAAAGGAATTTTATTATATCTTAGGATTATTCTATGGGGTTTTCAAGCAGCACATCTCTACAAGTAATAAGGAGATCAAAATACATAAAACCTAGAGTAATCTTATCACTTTTATTGGCTAACAAATAAATGCCAAAGTTTTAAAACAAACAAAAAATGCCTTTGACCAGTGATGTAGCTTGTTGGGTCGTCCCTAGGGGGCTCAGTATACCTGGGTATCCCCCAAACGCCCACCACGGGCTAGGATCGCTAGAACCTCTTAGCCCCCGTCCGGCGAGCGCCCAGAAAGAGATAAGGCGGGTGTATCTATGGTCTTTCACCCTGGCCACCGGCCTAGTCGGTAGAGCAGCCTAATTCGCTTTGTTCTGACTCCATAAGATCTTGAGAAGGTGTGTGTGCCCCGACAAAGCACTGTGTTCAGGGTAGAGGTACAGGGTAGGTTTATAGGTAGTTTATGTGGTCTTGGAATGACCACGAATTCACACTCGGTATCTAAGGGTAGGCGAAAACCGTCCGGATCCCAAAGGCGAGTATGAACCGGAGAGAAGCAGACTGGATTGCAATGGGAGACACTGCTGGTAAAATTTGCAGGGCCACGGCAACTGCCGTCCGCGAGGGAGAGGTCTCTCCCAAGGAGGTGCTAGTTTTAGCGAGACGAAGGCAGAGAATCTCACTAGGAAGGTGTGAGGTCTGACAAAGCCGGGCTAAAACATAGCGAGTTGAGAAGAGAAAATGATGTAGAGGTAGTTGAATGAGAAGTCCATGGTTTTGAGTAGAGCCGCACGCGCCAGTGCAGAGAGAGAGAGAGAGAGAGAGAGAGAGAGAGAGAGAGAGAGAGAGAGAGAGAGAGAGAGAGAGAGAGAGAGAGAGAGAGAGAGAGAGAGAGAGAGAGAGAGAGAGAGAAAGAGAGAAGTGTTCAAGGTCCTAGTTCTTTAGATGATAACTGGTGCCGAAACCCGGGACTATGAACGTTCAGTTAAACGACGAAATGGTAGATTTACGGCCGGCAGCCTTCGAAGTTCCACTGTTGCCTAAGGACACGATGACGGAAGCTCACCCAAACTCCCTGGCGTGGATGAAAGTGAGGGCGGCGACGACGCAAGGCCTGAGAAGGCCAATCTCGGACTTTCATTTTCAGGAGAACTTGGTGAGTTAAGTCATTTTCTCAAAGGCGGTGACAGATTTATGGAGAGAGTGGAAGCTAAGGTGAAAGAAGGTCTACTTGATCCGATCGCGGGTTAGTATGTGGTGTTCTGAAGGCGCTCATAGTACAGATGTGTATCTATGCGTGCGATAAAATAAGGGGTGCTTCGCGCCCCCCCCAGATTAATAACTATCCCTCAAACACCATGTTAAAAACACCAAGTGTTCTAAAATTGTCTGTTACCTTTTCACGTGGACAATAATAATGAAAACCCAACAAAGTTCTGGCACTATCCTCTGACCCAGTACGAAATATATCTTGACCAGAATAATCAATTACACCATCAACTGATATATTATAACTTTTACAAGAACTATAGTCAACCTGTGCTTTCCTATGTACATAAACATATAAATCCTTCAGTTTATTGAAACATCTACCATTAACGTAATTATAATTTGAATTTAATGACAAAATTGACAAATATTCATGAAAAGTTAATCTATTAATATCACAAAATTGTATTTGAAAAATTCTAACAACACAAATACACGGAGAATAACACAGTAGAAGTTCTTTTTAGAATTTAGGCCATTTAGCAAGATGTAATTTCTTTACAACATAAATAGCAGTTGCTACGTTCTCAGCGTGAATATAGGAATCCAAAGAATTAACAGCATTCATCCTTAAAAAAGATTTATTGAGGGTCTAAATTTTGTATACCACAAAACAATAGATCATAATAACAATTTACATCATATAATACAGCATTAAATACACAACTATTAACATCTTTAACTGCATACTGCTCAGAACCAATATGTACTCTGGCATAAAACAGTGACGGATAATTACACACACCCATCGCATCAAACCATTTCTTAAAATTGCCATTACCGTACTTATCGGCATAAAATAAATTAGAATCTAAATAAGTAGTAGCCCTTGGATAATAATGTTGTTTAATAACAGAATGAGAATATAATGTCCGACATGGAACAGTAGTATCACCAATTTCATATTTAATATCGTCATCAACTAAATCACCATCAGTTTTTGCTGTAAAATTACGATATACACAAGATACTTTCATAGAATCAACATACTGATACTGTATATCAAGTTTATCATAATCCAGTGCAAATTGCTTATCTACTTTAAAACTACCAGTACTTAAAACTACCCAAACGAACAGCATCGGTAACCGTACCATGTTTACAATTAACAGTTATTTCAACAAATTTAAAATTACACATAAACTGCCGTACAGACTTCAACTTGTATTTACAATACCTTTGCAACAAACCATCTAACTCTTAACTTTTTTCAAAATAAGGTGGACGACCAGATGTTGAATTTACTGGTGCCCTCAAATCACCAACTCTGCCTACATACAATGACATACGGCTTTGATACGGTTTAGAAGGGTCTTTATCCAAAAAACCAGATGAACCACACATAGAATACGAATACACATGTTTGTGAGTAAACATTTGAAACGGTGAATAACTCAATCGGCCGAACTTACGTCTAAACTGTCTACGATGATGATGATATCTACGACGACGGAAAAACATCATCAATAGAACACTCTTCTTCTATAATAACGCCGCACTCCTCCGGAATAATATTTGGGAAATCCTGCAAATCACCGAGACACTCTATTACAACAACTCGATTTAAAAAATAAGCCAAATTTGGAGGAGGATAATTTGAAATAATAAAGACAGGAACCTTACAACTATCAAAACGTTCAACTTCATACTTTCGATTACAAGGAAACCGACTACCTTCTAAAAATTTATTAAAAATATATAAATCATAATTTTTATAATTAAATTGATCAAATACTACTGCCCAATAAATATCCGAAAAAAAAAACCAAACGGGTATTGAACCATTGGGTAATAAACTCTATCAAACAAATCACGTATCAAAAAGTTAACAGTAGTCTTGCCAACGTTAGACGGTCCCCACAAGTAAACATGACGTTTTTTGTGATAATGTTTAGTAGAAACAAATGTACTATACCAACTATACAATTGCTTAAACCAATCACAATCATAATAAACTGTAGGCCACAAATAAACAGAATAACGACTAAAAGTAGAATGTTATTTCGTCCATAAAATATGCAAATATTTATAATATTGCCGATGCTGAACAATAAACCAATGCGATGGGTCCAAAACGGCCATAGATCGTACATGTTTAGAACAATAATAATTAAAAGAAAAATCGTTTTCATTAACATTAAAATAATATGGATCAGTATCCTCTTTTGTTATATACTTGAAATATCGACGCGAAGTCGATTAACGCAGACTTGGTGTGCAGGGTAAAAATAAATGTATTAAACCTTTAATACAGGCCGATGAAGACACCCTATGGGTGGTAGTAAAGCAAATGTTGAAGATGGAAACAGGGCGGCAGATGGACACAGGAGGAGGACATCTTTCAGATGTTCCGGGAAACAAGACGATTGAAACAGACAAAAGGGCAGTATGTCGGAAACCTGTTAGCGCGGTACTTACACAGAAAATGAGAGATACAGTGGATACAGTGGAGGTAGAAGGCAGGATGGCATTCTTAGCAACCATCCTCAAGGTACAGCTGGCCAGAGAGACGGGGAGGAAGGAAAATCTACAGGGGACCGGTCCTTCGTCGAATGTTCTCAAGAGATGATGGACGCTAGCACCCGAGAAGAAGTACATCTAGAAGCAGAGGAACCAGGTTGGACGAGGATGAAATACCGTAGGCCGAGGATGCAGCAGCAGACTTAGAGAAGAAGAGAACCGCATTATGTGGAGAAGAATAGGATGGTGGCTAAAGGGAAGAGGACAAGCCAATGAAGAGCTAGAACAAGTGGAAGGAGAGAGGACAGACAATGTCATGGGAGTGGGAGAACCGGAAATCTAGTAATCCAGTGCCTGCACACGAAATGTTCAAATGCGGAATGGAGGGGCACATCACTCGACAGTGTCCATATATGTTCCAAGAGCTGAATGATACAGACCGGAACCAATGGAAGTTAACGCCCAGAGAGTTTGGAGGAGAACTAGGGCCCCCTCCAAATCAACGAAGAAATGGGGAGCGTCGGTAACGGAGGAAGAACCCGGGAGCAGCAGGAACTACGGAGGATATGGCAGCAGGGCCGAAGTAGGAAGCAGACAGTGAGGTGCAGAAGAGGGAAGGAAAATGCAAACGGTGGCCTGAGGAGCGGGGGGGGGGCAGAGGGGTGACGCGCGTTAATCATTTACAGTGTGGGAGGAGACTACGGTGGTATACCCATAATCCGAGTGGCGAGAGGAGTACGGTGCCTGGTAGACACCGGAAGTTCAAGCACAATCCTCAGCAGGAAGGCGGTGGACGCGTTAAACATATATAAGTTAATGTTTGTTGAATTAAACAAAAAAAAGGAGAAAGGAAACGTGAAAGAACAACGACGAATGTCAAAGCAATACTACTTTATTCCGTTGAGTAATCCTCTATACATATCTTCGGGATGTTTACATCTCGAACTTTGGGGATTAAGGCTGGCTACTCCTCCCTGCCAGTTTACGAACACCTTTTACTAAACTTTGAAGTCCAACCTTAGGACGTCTTAGTTGATGTAACTATCGCTCCACTAATCTCACTGAGGAGCAAAGGCCCGCCCAAACAGTACACAGCCTATAAACCCTTACATTTATTCTTAGTCCTACGGAGCTTGTTAAGTACGGAGTCCAACTGGCACTTGTTAAGAAGAGATAAAAAAAACACTGCCTCTATCCTTGCGGCTGTTGCGGTAACCACACAAAAAAAAATAATATAAATTTCGTTCTGAAAGGAAAAAATCGTACTTACATCTAAAACATAAAATTTGCCTTATTTGCCTTATCCACTAACTTATTTATAACATAACGTAAAAAAAAACCTAAAATAATAGAAAAAAAAACAATAAAATAAACTGACACTCGTAATAATTATACTAAATTACCTTGTAAGTATCAATCGCTGTTCTGATTTCCAATATTCGTCGCGTGCAGAGGTGAGGGCCACCCGGTTCCCTCCCGGTCTGCAACCCCCACCCCCCTGGTGGAAGTTTTAACTATTCTATGTGGACTCTTTTTCGGGGGTCTTAGACTCTCAATCGTGCCAACATTATGTTCTCGTAGTACCATTACTTTAAAGGGACCCTCATATCTCACCGTCTCCTGTTCGACCATAATTTTCGATACACTACTGTCTCGATTTTGATATCCCCTATTCGATCCCGGACTTTTATGTTTTCCCGTTTCACCCTTTTCGTCTTTTCCTTCTGTATCCTTCCTCAAACTGTGTCTAAAAGTTTGCCTAGCTTTATGTTATTGTTGGCTCTCCGGAATACACTTCTTAGATGCTCAACATGCTCAACCTCCGTTCTACTAAAAACTAATAGATCATCCCTGTAGATCTGGGACACTGACTCATCGATTACCCTCAGAACCTCATCCATTAGTCTCGGAAATGTAATCGGGGCGTTTTTTTAGTCTCCGGGTAAATTCAAAGTGCCCCTCCTTCGCTCCATTCAGTCTGTCGATTATGTCCTCAAACCGGGGAATTGGGTACTTCTAGTCAGTTGGATTTTCGTTTAACTTCCGATAGTCTACAACGATTCTATATTTTTCCGTCTCGTCCCTAAGCCTCTATCTTTCTCACCGCCCACAGAGGGCTGTTATATGGCGAAGTACTGTGTACAATGATTCCTTGCCGTTTAAGGCTCTCTAGCTCCTCTCTAATGTGTTGACGGAGCAAGCACTTGCGGATAGCTTCTTTCTTTTACGTATGTCACGTAATATAACTTTAACGTGATTTCGTGGATTGCCTTTCCCGTCGCTCCTAACGTGTCTCCTTCTATGTAGAAAATATCCCCGAATTCCCTCTGTAGGCTTTCCCTTATTCCCTAGGCAACCCGGTACTTGATTAATCGCCCCTATCCACTCTCTACTCCGAATGGACCCATGACATTTATAATTAATATTCCCTAACCTGATCTGTTACTTGCTTCCCTTATTTGTCACGCGCGGACCTACCTGCCTCAACAGATCGCAACCCAACTATTACTTGGTACTCCCGCGGCATGTTCCTCATGATATGATCCTTTATGTTTCCCCCTTTTCTCGCCCACCTATCACCGCCTCTCCCACGCTTTCCCCTTTACTGCATTACACTTAAGGGTGTGGTCGCCACTCAGCTGCCACCCTCCACAGGCGCCGCTCCCACTTTCTCGTTGTCCCCTTTTGTCCAATGGTCTTCCAGTTCCTGCTGTGACCTTGTTCTTCTCCATCCGTCTCTGAAGTTCTTGACGCCACCGACGAGTCATCATCCGATGTCTGACTCCCTCTAGGCGGGATACTCCTCCTTCCGCGCTCCTCTTGCATATTAACATCCATCCATCGGTTCTGCTTGGAGTGGTTCCCTCCTCCGGTAGATATAAGGACATTGCCTGGCGATATGTCCCTTCTAGCCGCACTCAAAGCATTTGGTGTGAGGGCACTGTGCCACTATATGGCCCGCCTTCCCGCACCCGTGACACCTTCTTTTTTCACTGAGTGGCCCGTTCCTGGGTCAAGTGATTTAACTCACCCACTTCTCCTGTAAATCTTTTTAACCCGGAGACAGCTTCCGTAGATCCTGCGCAGAAATGGTTTTCACCCTCATCATAGCGAGCGCGTTGGCATGAGGTTCTGGCATCAACCCTGATCTCCTCGGTGGTAAAAGTTCAGACCCATCGGCTAAGTTCAACACAGGCTGCCTCAGTACTCCTCCTTTCGTCATTTTTTCTTAGCGGCACAGAATGAAACACGACAAACAATAAACTACAGAAAAAAGACATTATCAGTCACTAAATTGCTTTGACATTCGTTGGCGTTCTGTCACGTTTCCTTTCTCTTTTTTTAAAATTAATTTAACAGACATTAACTTTGTAATATATATATTTATTATCACTTGAACAGTTAAATTCATTACGGTATTGTCGATAAATAGTTAATAACCCTCTGCAATAGAATATCATCACAGGTGCTGCAACCGAGGGTAAAGGGCATTACAAATGCTCATGTAGATATCGATAGGTAGTTCTATGTCTGTACTGTGTCACATACATACTGCTCATTGATCACGTTTCTCTTCACCAACACAAGCACTAGATGAAATTTAATAGCTGGATTATTATAATGAAGTTATAATTCTCTATGTACTTTTATTTCCATGCGAGGTTGGTCAGATAATTTCTGGTGGAACTTCAAGAATTTGGAGAAACTATGATGTTGGATGGTGGGAATTTCGAGGTCATTCATTCATTGGGTCATTAGATCCCCTACCAGGGCAGGAGCTGTGTCATAGGGTAAATTTTGGTTGTTGGTGCCTTTTTAATTGTCTTTTGTCCTCCATCCATTGGGCCAGTGTTCAATTTTGGAGGTGAATTAGTAGCTTATGGGACGCTATAGGGGTCATGATTCTATATAAATTTCTGAATATTCTATTAATAAATATGTAGGAGGTAAATGTTTGAGCCATTTTTGGAAGAACTCGATTATATTGTTAATTATTCAAAAGTTTTAGTCCAGCCAATAATCAAATAATTTAATTTTTTAATGAAATGATGATTAATAATTAGCAATTTATTTTTTCAAATATTGAATTTTGAAATATTGAATCAAACATTCCTCCCTATCTATTTAGTGTTCATGTATGTAAATAAATGCATTTATGGAAATTAACATGTAGTTTAATTTTACTTTTAACTTTTGTGTGAACATTCACATGCAAAAATTTTTCAAGGATGATAAATATTTCCCAATTTAGAAGAAACTGTAAAATATTCATTTATATTAATTCGAAACATTTACATAAATTAGTTCTAATATGTTAATTATAGTTGGGAACAATTTGTGAAGTATTGTTCAGCTATTAAAAAAAAACTGTATTGGCCTAAAGTAATGCAACGCTCTTACATTAAAGAAAATATGGTATCATAAAACATCAAGAAATTTGGAAGGGATATTCAATAAGCCCAAGAAATGAAATACAATTATATCAATCTCAAATGATAGTAGTAGTTATTCACCTCAGTAGGGATGCTACTTCTATTGCTACTAAATATTATGAAAATGTTTTTCATTTTGTTCAGAAGTTTTACGTTTTATCTTGTAGCGTTTGCATTGGTGAAAAATGACACTGTGTCTGAGAAAAGTCTATTTTATTTATCAAGGTTTAACCAGCAACCCACAAACACTCAAAAGAAAAATACTATTATTTATTGATTTACGACCACTTTGTTATGATAAAATGACCATCTGCCTGATTGGGCTATAAGTAATTGTGATAAATGATCTCATTCATACCAATTTACAATTTTCAAATACTATTAAATGACCCTGAATGTCTTTTTTAAATTAACTCTTTTTTTCCACAGCTCTCTAATTATAACTTTAAGGATGAGGGAAAAATAAAGGGATATTTGGGTTGAGCGGATCCTTGTACCCTTCTTGTACAAGGATCCCGTAATTAACGGATACAATTAAATTAACTGAAACTTTTGGGATATTAAGTATTTATTAATTGCTATTTCTATAATCGGGTTTCATTATGTCCCATATAATAACGATACTGAGCTGAAGAATTGAACTCGTATCGCCTGATCGTGAACAGTCAGTAAAGGGTTACCTTAAGCCCTGGTGTAACGAAAAAAGAAGGTTCTGTGCCACAGAGGAAATGTAACAGCCCCTGGAAGAGTTGTAGCTACTGGTAGCACAGGCGGATAATCCGAGGAGACCATTCACTTTTATTGTACGAGAGGTTCTCTCGGATTACACTGGGACCTTATTGTGAATTCCCCGCGTTGCCATATACCGAAGACTAGGCTCTACGCAGGTATGCTCACACACCCGGGCTCCGGGGCATGTCTTCTTTTGGCTCAATGTTTTCCCTGTTAGCTACTCACTCTGCAAATCCGACATAGAGTTCCTTTTCCTTTTCGCTCAGTGATTCACCGGACAGATTATGTTTAAGCCCGAGTGTATTTCTTATTTTAGATTGATTTTTCATTTGCGTTATTTCTAATTAATTGGTCGGATATATCAATAAATAACAAAGATGTGAATTATTTGTTAAAAAGGAAGAACACAAACAAAAACAATTTTTTTTTTCTCTCCACATATTTATTAAAAAAATGTTTTTTCCTTGTTTATGTATGACCAATGTAAATATTTGTGGTAAGTATAAATTTATTAGCTATGTTGTTGGAAAAATTATTTATAATGTATGAGATTTAGATAATTTTTATAGAATGAAATACTGTTTTATTTTATAATTAATGAAAATTTAGATGTGAACAAATTAATGTTATACGGTTGAGTATGTTTACAAAAAAAAGTAATGACGATACGAGACTATCCGAGGAACCGTAGTCGAAATGATAACACCCTAAATCCTTCGAAGAGGATTAATAGACGCAGCATGGCCGGATAAGTCTCCAATAAGTAGTCTGGATCCAGATTTAAGCTGGGCAAGGCACACACAGCTCAGTCGGTTGGCAGAGTGACACTACCATCACCCACCCATCGACGGTTCTACACCTTGATTCTCACCGGCTCATCGCCCTATTGTTTATGCACAGCTGGCTTCTTGACATCAGACTCGGAAGAAACCTTGATACACGTGTGTTGATGATGGACTAACAGTAACCTCCAGACTAACAGAGAACCGGACCATCAAGAGGGTTTTGTAATTTGTATATATTTATGTCATTTAGCGAATGATCATAAAACACCATATCACTAAACCATTTTGTAATTAATTTAAGTAGTTTTAGTTGTTTATTTTGGTTTTTTCATTTATGTTTTAGTAAATGTTATTAATTTATTTATTATAATCTGTTATTCATTATTACACATATAAAGTTTCGTTTGTTTTTTTTTCTTTCTCATTACTCAAAATAAAATCTTATAAACTGGAAAGGCAGTATTTTTTAAAATTTCTTTGACTTTTCTCCTACTTTCTATTTATATTAATTTTTATAATAACAATCTATTATTTCAATTTTTAATTGATTTATTTTTTATTTATTGTTTTGTTAAAATTTTAGGTTTTATTTTGACATTTACAGGTTTCCTTAGTGAGGGAACCGGAACTTCTCCGGGGAAGAGATCAGCTAACCATATTATAAGCATATATAAAAAAGCAGATTGTGAATCGCTGCTTTCCCCAACAGATAGATTGCACAATATATTACATATAGAAACTGATGGTATTGTAGGAATTAGCGATGATAAGTTGGTTCATATGTAAATATTTCATTTATTTACGATTTTCCTAAATACTAAAGTATATTTCAATTTTTAAAAAAATATACATAACAAGAACATTTATTGCTCTGTCAGATTTAGTTTTTCAAAAAAAATCTTGAAGTCTCTCCCAGAATATTTTCTTTTTTTAACTAATATATGATCAGTCGATGTTTCGTCTATTCAAGCATCCTATGGACTGTTAATAATATTATCTTAACAGTTATAAAAATCCATTGTTATGAATACCAAATTAGCAACCTTATTAAGTAACATGAATAATTTATTTGCATAATTTACAGAAAAATAAAATAGTAACAATTTTAACATTTTCCACAAAAAAATAATAAAGAACCTCTTCGCAATAATTTTAATTGGCCGTGGAAGCGCTTTCAACAGATACTTTATTATGCTCTGGCTATGACATATAAAAAATCAATAACTTCTATCCATTTTTACGTCAAGTGACATGCAATATAAGGTGACCCAAAGAAACACAATAATGAATAAGCCGAAAATACTCAAAAAATATAATTAAATGTTGCGTACAGGGATATTATTATGCATGTGACTTTATTTTTATTATTTCATAATTTAGATATATTAGACTTTTCCTGTCCCCTTATAATTTTCATTACCTTAGCTGGTAAAATATAGTATTATGTATCAGTTACTTTCTATATACATCTATCCCGTTTCAATCTGTATATTTTGTCAAAAAAGAAACTAAAATGGGTCAAGAAATAAAAATGGAGACTTCTAACATGACAGGAAATGCCCTGCGAAATTATGATGTTTGGGAAAATTAATAATAAATGATACGTTTATAAGTTTTAAGGAAGAAAGCTTTTTTTTTTTTTTTTTTCCTAAAGTTTATGTGTCAATTTATTTTTAGTGACACCATTTTGCGGACAGTTTAGTTAAGGGCCAGTAAGCTCTTATACTTATTTTTGGAAAATATACAGATTTCAACGAGCTTGAATCATACTAACCTACTATAATACTAGCCTGACATACTGGTGTGGGTGAATGTCCTCAGATTGTAATGTCACATTTCAAGCCGCTAATATCTTGTGCTTGTTGAATTATAATTTTAATTGAATTTAAAAACGAAATATTTATTTCAATTCGTAGTAGATTGGATAAATACCGGTAAATTATGTTAGTGAATATAACTTAAACTAAGAGTTTAGAATAGAAGATTATTAGAAAAATACAATTTGCTTATACAGCATTATTGATTGAGATGTGAAAATTCATTCATGCCTACAGATTTCAAGATTATTTTTTTTCAACAATTACAATAAAATATTTCGTTTATTATATATTGATTCTTTTTTTTAGTTTATGAATTTTAATTATCTCAGTTTGTTTGATTAGCATTTCAATGGGACTTCATGTACTCGTATTAATGTCAATAAACGGTTGCTTTGTATTTTTCCTACATTAATCTAAATAAATATGTCGTAGTCCCTATTTTTGCAATTTCGGCTT
Source organism: Acanthosoma haemorrhoidale (assembly GCA_930367205.1). NCBI lineage: Eukaryota > Metazoa > Arthropoda > Insecta > Hemiptera > Acanthosomatidae > Acanthosoma > Acanthosoma haemorrhoidale. The sequence continues at coordinate 120,559,630 of OV884011.1, read as the reverse complement.
TTTGTCATATTTGCTCGAAGAAGTTTGCACTATTTTCCAAATTATGAATAGCTCTTCTTAGAATTTTTTGTTCTCTGCCTGTTTAATATTAACACACAAAAAATTAACACACATTGTATTTGCTAATATAAATTATATTTCATGATTTTTATTTTATTTATTAGCTAACCTCATTACTGAGCTCCCCTGAAAATAGGTAACTAAAGCTGTCCTAGCAATCTATTTGGAAAACAATATCCTCACATAAGGTGGATAGGATAAGACCCTACGGAAGCATCTAAGTTGGAAATTGCTTTGAAAGCAGCCCACCAGTTGACAGTAACAAGATCTTGTTCGATCGGCAATACTTCTACTAATGATCATGGAACCACAGGAACCCCACCTTGCTAGCTGTCATGTACTATTATAATTCCACTACTTTAGTGCTAATAACAGCGTTAGACAATTGAATATGTCAAACAGCTTTGCCTGTCCACAAATTGGTACATTAACTAAATTTGCTATTAATCGCTAGAAAAACAAATCAAAAAACACAATGGATAGTACCAATAATTTCCTATATTGTAGAAATGTTAAATTTACTAGTATTCCTACAGCGCATTCCATCATTGACGAGTTCTAGAGAATTTCGAAAAGAATTGACAACCGTTGCTTTTTCATATGTTCATGATAACTGATTAAAATGTTTTAATATATTCTTCATTCATATTTGATAATGTTTAATATATTATTGTTGCTGGAAGATCTCCTAACTCATAGCGTGACTGTAGGACTAATCCCGAATTACTCGAAAACAATGTTAATGACGAACAGTGTGAAAGCAGAAATAAGATTAAGTGGAGTAACACTGCAGTGTGTAGAAGAACTTGTTTATTTGGGACAGCTTGTATCTTTTACTAATCGTGCAACAAAGGAAGTACATAGGAGAATCACTAGAGGTTGGGAGAAATACTAGTACATTACTAAATAAAGTAATGAAGGGTAACTTTAACTTGGAAGATAAGAAAGTGATGTTTGAAAGCTGCGTTCTTCCTTCAGTCACTTATGACTGTTAAACCTGGGCACTCACCAAGCAGCAAGAATCCAAGTTAAGAGTATGGCAAAATTCTGCTCTAAGAAGCATGATAAACTACAAGAAAAAGGATAAAATATAGTGTCCAATGCGTACTGTGTACATTGTAATGTGTACAATGCGCAAAGAATCTGGAGTTAAGGATATAAGCCTACATATAAGGAAAATTAAATGGAAATGGGCGGGGCACCTTGCCAGAATTCAGGATGACAGATGGTCTTTAAAGGTTACCGAATGGATCCCATATAATTTAAAGAGAAGGCGAGGAAGGCACAGGCGCTGGAGTGATGTCCTCAAGACTGTCGCTGGTCCTAATTGGATGAGAACTGCTCGTGATAAAGAAAAATGGAAAGAACTAAAGAATGAAATTGCGAGCTCCACTGCCCAGTAGGTTTTGATCTCCAGGGAAGTTAGACCATCTCCCCCATTAAAGGGAGGCCTGCAGGAGGCAACATGTTTCAATCATATTTGCTTATTTATAGATGTAAATATATTGCAAACAGTTTTTTGAAGTACTAAGTATAACTTTGCAATAGATTATTATTAATTTTAAATATCTCAGAAGCAGTACTTTTTATTTATATTGTCGCAAGTTATTATTTATTTTACAAAATATTGTTTGTTTCCTTATGCAATAAAGGGGCTTTATTTATTTATTTATTAATATATGATTGTCAGAATATCACACACTTATAATTTATGTTTTCGAAGCATAACCTATTTCTCAGTATCAAATTCGAGTTGTGGAAATGTTCAAATACTTTCCCAATGACTAGGGGTATTATTTTTTACACTAAAATACCCTCCCTCCCTAGTTACGTTGGTATTTTTAAGCTATAGTGAGCTTAAATCTTGCCAAAGCGTTGTGGTACTAAAGTTAGACTTTAGCGTTTATTTTAGAATGATTTTCAGTCATCAAAAGAGTATTGTACTTATTGAATATTCATTTTCTTCCAACCTAAACCTTCTTCTATCCAAACCTTTAATAATTACCATAGGTAGGGGATTCACTTAGTGGATTCACAACTTAGTCTAAGGTTGGGTAACCAATCCCTGTGGATGACTGGGTAGGTGAGCTGACAGGAGGAGGCCCTGGGGTAACCTGGGTCCCGGCCTATTAGCCTGGGGGATGTGGGCAGCAGGAGAACTCTTCCTTGGATTGTGGATGAGGAACCTTGCGTTTAGCAAGCAACAGCAGTATCCACAGGTTAAGTTGGAAGACCTTCTGCGATGAGGGTTTAAACCCACCTTTAAATCAGGTGGTCGTTCGGCTCAGGTGGCAAACCAACCAAGGGTCCAGGGTACGTAGCGAGGGTGAGAGGCCCCACTGACCAAATACAAACACTACGAAACCTCAACAATTAGCCTCAGATTCGATTGTAATAAATGGAAATTAATTAGCAAACGTCAACGGTTTAATTTCACATACAGGGACATTTGAACCCTTTATCGGCCTGGAGCACTTTAATGCACTTCTGGAGCAAGTGGATACATATACATTATACCTTAATCCCACCCAGGAGTTAATATGGCGGGTCCTCAAGAAGAAACAACACCTTGTCAGGAGATCTTTCCGTAGCCTTGTTCTGGGATCCAATACCAACCGGTACTCACGAGGCAGTGACAAGATAAACCAAATTGATCAAATTCTGGAGGACAAAAGGTACCTCAGTTCTCTTATAGATGTGCGGGTACATCGCGAGGTGAACGTTGATTCGGATAACTACCTTAGTTCAGTGCCATTCATACCATGGCCCAAATCAACACTTCTAAGCATAGGAAGAGGTTCAACAGAAGAAAGCTCTTGGACTGGGAAATATGAAGATATGTCCAGGGAGTGGTGGTTGAGACTTTTTTTAATATATTTATGTAGTTAAGAAATAAAAATACAGTAATTTCCACTTGAATTACTTTGCAATTCACAAGATAATATATAAATAAACAGAACATGACTTCATATTACCAAAAGTACATTCTCTTCTGTAAACGGGAAGGTTCTTTTGCAAGTTCTCTTTATAGTGATAATCTCTTTATAGAGATAGAAGAATCAGTGGTGTCAAGACTCATCAGCTGCTTAGGTCGTTGCAGGGGCCTGAAGAAAAGGAACTCAGGCCACCTTGGTTTGATGAAGGGTGAGCTCATGCCACTGTGACACATAAGTAACGAATGCAAGACAGAGGAAGAATACCGTGAGAAGAGAAGGAAGGAAAAGTGACTTCAACCGAGAAAGAAGCGGGATTGGAAGTAGAAATTTGTAACATTCGAAGCATTAAGAGCACCAGGAGAGGTGTGAAAAATCTATGAGTTCATCCATAGACTTAGAAAACCATTTAAGCCTAACCACACCACACTAGAAACACAGTAAATATCCCAACGGCTACATCCTAGTAGATAAAGAGGCTTACATGAACCATTGGAAGAATCATTTCACCGCGTAAAGCAAGTTGAGTGTAAAAATGAGGACGGGCACCCTACCACAAGAAGTCATGGAACCACCTAATGATAAAGAGGTTATAGAAGCTCCTTGAAACATTAAAGAACCACAATGCACCGGGGATAGATGATCTTCCAACCTGATCATGGACATGCGGATGAATGAGGTCATTCCAAATGGTTGGAAGTAATCCATAATATACCTAATCTATTAGAAGAGAGACCCAGATGATTGTTAAACTACTCTGGAACATCTCTTCTCCCTTACGCGTACAACATTCTGTTCAATATTTTGTTTGAGCGCTTGTTTGAGCGCTTGTTTGAGCGCTCTATTCGCTGAGAGAAAAATTGACCCCTATGAATGTGGATTATGCAGAGGCAAATATACAATTAAACAAATATATGACCTAAGGACAATACTAGAGAAGGGTCGAGAGTTTTATATCACAATACACCACTTATGGTGGTGCCACTCTTTAAATTTCAAAGGGGCCTACACATCAATCAGGGACCTCTTAATCCGATAGGGAGGGAATTCGGGATTTTTCAGAAGCTTACTGGACTGAGAAGAATGATTATGACGGAATATATTATTTATTGTTCTTTATATTATTTGTTGCAAGGATAACAGGTAAATCGGTCGGAAAGCTTTCCATCACTCAAAGGTGTCCACCAAGGGAATGCCCTGTGATGTCTATTAGTCAACTCAGCATTAGGGAGACAGGCATTCAGACCACGGGCACAATATTTATCAGGCTATAGAAGAAATAGTAAGAAGACTTGGTCTAGGGATCAACCACGAAAAAAACAAGTACATGGTATCCGAACAGACCCGTTGCTCCCCTGGGAAAGTGCAAATTGGTAGTTAATTATTCACGTTAGTAGTAGTTAAGTCACCGAATTCACGTACCAGAAGATGAATGAGTACTGCATACCATATCTACTTTGGAGTGAGACACCACTTGTTAAGTAGGTTTATAATAAGAAGGACAAAAAATTCTTCTCTATAAAACTCTAATACGCTAGGTGCAGAGACCTTGACAACGACCAGGGAACTGTGTCGAGTTCTTATGATTTTTCAAAGAATGATTATGATTATGTCCACACCGAATATTTGGCCCCATCCTCATCAATGGAAGATGGAGAAGGAGGACCAACGAGGAGATTTATACCCTCTATGGTGAGGATATAAGTACCACACAAAACCAAAAATATACAACATTCAACATTTCCCTGTGAAGATCTAGGGTCACATCTTGTAAAATTACTTCTCAAACCTGCATGTAGGTAAACTAACTCCAAGACAAAGAAGTTGGTAAAAGCTCTGTATATATATCATGTAAATAAAATTGTTCATCTATCTGTGTCATCCTAAAGTTTTTTCGTGACCTTTCCAGGCTTTATTCTTAAAAATACTGGAAGAGCTTGAATAATCTACTTTTATTTTTTTTTCTCATTAAGCGAGCAGATGCCATTAAATGATGTGATGAATCAGGAAACAACGTAGCAATTATTGGAGACAATTCGCCTCTCATTATTGGCCGCCTAAGAGTCATTATAGCGAACGACTCCCCTCTCTGGGAGGTGAGTGGGTCCTTGAGAGATATCTCCGGCTGCAATCTGTAACGACTGGCCCGCGCCCTGTCCAGGTCATTGAGCGATAACAAGCAAACATTAAAGGGTAAAAGTCTGTGAAATACCTGCGCCTTCGCTCCGGGTAGATAGCGCCACGGGCATTACCCTTATCTATCTACGTGTCGGCGCCCCCCGCTACCCTCTGCTTTCTGTAAAAAATCGCCGGTATTACACTTAGCCGTTTCCCCCTACCCTTTAGGACTAATATTAATTACAGACTCCTTGATAAAGAATCAACCGCGGGACTCACGTACCACTACAGCTTATCTCCTCCACTTAGACTCCTCCACCAGCTTCCTTCGTGGTATCAAGCAGACCATTTACAATTTTTTTTGTTGAATTTTCATATTTAATAAAAAAGTTTAAAAACCGAACGAAGCGTTCAAGTGACAGTATGGAATAATGGCATAAGTGTGAGTGAAGGGTGTTCCCTGTGGGTTTCCTTTCTGTTCTGAAATAAACCTTTCCTCTAGCTTCAATGGAAATGGAAAGTAGATACAGTGGATTTCTTGGATTAAACGATGAGTGGAAAATTTCTCTTTTCTCTGTTCCAAGATGGAAAGTCTTCAAATTAATTTCAAATTTACTTAACTACATTTCTGGCTCAGCCGTTTTTATTCTATTAATGATACGATAATGGCATATTTACGAGGTGATATCGCATATTATTGGCTGGAGTATCGAGTTGAAGAACTTGAAATCCTCATAGCGAGTAAAATCTTTACACGTAGGCAGGTAATGCGTTTTGACTTCAATCAAATGTTGATAAACGATGTTTTTCTGTAAAGCTAGCCTGAAATCCTATCTTAGTATGACGTTTTCAGTGCAGTATTGCTTCAACTAGTTTAATATGGTATTTTGGTGATAGTGTAGAGGACTAGTTCTTTGCAAGTTTCAGAAGTGGGATTACTCAATATCCACTATGTTGTAGAGTATCATAACATAATACAAGAGTTGCACGAGTTGTTTTGTTCGACGGCTAGTATTTAAACATAACGTTTTTACCCCATCTTGCCTTGGTCCAGTGCTGGGAAGCAGTGAAAAATGCTCATGGGATACTTGGGAATACTATCATATAGATTAAGCGAGCTGGGGACATGTGTATTGGACACCGTAGATCAGGTGTCAGCCAGTTTTTTTTTTATCCTGATGACAGACAGCATGAATCAGTTTGTCTGCACTTAGAAGAGGGACGGACACAGGATGTCTTTTTGGGGAAAGAATATGCAAGAGGCAAAGTCGTGTATAAAAAATATACATACAGGCGATATTAGGCAAGTCTACGAAACAGTTTGGGTAGGTGCCCCTGACAAAATAAATTATAACATTAGTTAAGTCTTTTTTTATAAAGAAAAATAAATGATAGATTATTATTTCAAGCGAATACATAATTATGCTTTCAATTAAATCGGGCCACATGTGACCCATAGCCCCATAGCCCCGTGAAGAAATAAGCTATTTTCTTCAATATGGAACCTCTCACTCCTAATTCTTTCACTTCGTACTGAACTCGGAAATCTACTTTTTCAGACATTGTCAGTCGTGTTTGGTATATTCCACGTTCTTTTTAAATGTTTTTTCTGCTTACTCCGTATCGTTGATTTCAAACCATACAATGAGATCAATGATTGATTAATGCGGTCTTACTTTTCTTTTGGAGGGATACGCAAAAATGAAAATTTAAATTAATTTTGACTGTTTCAATTCGATTAAATGGCCAATGCCCAGAAAATTAAAAATTACACAAATCAATGCTACCGGGATCTCTGGGTCTCTGGCGTGGCGCTCTTTTCATTTAGGAATGTCCCAGATGGGATTGTCTCTCTGCGTATAATATTGAAGGTTTCAATTGACTTAAAAAATCATAAGAAAGCTAACGTTCCGGTTATGGAATGAGCCAGAAGAGGATGGAAGGAATAAAAAAATGCAATAAATAAATCCATATCATATAAAAACATAGAAAACAAACTTGTAGTTTAATGTAGACATCAATGTGAGTTGTTATACGATGAAAAGATCCCAGCATAGTACGCCATTACGAGCACTCATTAAAAGTATTCCTAGGTGCCGTAAGATTTAATAAAAATAAACCTGTATTATCCAGTACTAATACTTTCATTGCTACTAGGCAAATTTTAATTCAAAACGTAGAATTCTTATCTCGTAAATGTTATCTTGGGTAAAAAGTACGATGGGCGTGTAACATGATAAAGCAATGCTTGGTTAATTCATTCAAAAGGAAAGGTAGGGAAGATAATTTCAGTCAAGGGGAGGGGGCAATGTTAGAATTTTTAAGCAAGCCAGCAACAAGAGTGGCTAGGTAAAGAGAGATGAGCCTGGCTTGGAATGTTAATGGACCTCTTGTTAGCACTAATTTTTAGACCCTCTCTCTTGGGTCCTTTTGACCCCAGACCCTTCTGGGACCTTATACCCCTCCCCTCCGGTCTTCAGGAGAATTACAAATTTAAACATTTCCCTAAGTATATGCTTCCTGACCCTTATTTTATCTTTTAACAAACCCGGCTAAGCTGCCTCTAGTTTAATTCGTCCGTTCTCAAATGGTACCCTAACCCTTTAAACCCAGGCCAGAGATTTTCCCCTTTTTTAATACACCACTGTTCTAGAACACTGGTACAAATGCAGTGATAAATACCAGATTTTTTAAAAAAATAATTAGGCGAATTCCATTGGGAACAAATTTATTACATTAGGGACTGTTGAAAAATAATTAGAATCACGATGACAGGGGTGATTGCTTGTAAACTTTTATACTTCAATTAACTCTACAAGAAAGGTTTTTAAACTGCTTATATCATCAATAACCAAGTATAATGTCAATCTAATATGTATCATTTTCCGAACAGCTGAATGACCGATACCCGCTGAGAAGAAGGAATAGAAGAAAAATATATTCCCCCAGTGAAATATAATACTAAACAAAATAATGAACCTTACACAATTAAAAAAAAGAAATGTTTTCAGTTTACTAGGTTTCACCATTTTTAATGCAAAAATGAATGTCATAAGATCAATTCAAATAACAAAAAATGATGCAAGTGATATAGTTGCGGGATTTCCCCGCATTTGATTTGAATTGCCCTCTAAGATAAAATTCATCTCAGCATAATTCATTCCATTTTGTTGTTTACCCAACATGTTTTATATGAGGAGATTTTTAAGAAAGGAATGAAAAAATCAATGATTTTTTGAGGGATTTCGGAGCTCATTTTAACCCCAGGAAAAGATCCTTAAAGCTCAAAGCCTTAGATACGGGGGGGGGGATTGTTTTACATACTCTTAGAATACTGGAATTAGAACGCAAAGCCACTATTTTTGCGATCGTTCACATGATAGGGAAGTAAATGACAGACGAGAAATATTCTATAAGTGGTAGAATGCGCCAGACCTGTGGGATGCATGCGCTTCAAAGCTTTGTCCTATGAAAAAAAAAATAATGATAAATGAAAAAGAAAGAAAAAAAAAATGGAAGGATACTTGGTAAAAGTAACGAGCCCCTTTAATTAAAATTAATGGTTGACACAAGTGGACTGCTCGGGCGGGCATAACAAATTTCAGGAGACTTCCCTCCACCCCCCCCTGTAGTCGCTCGACTCACCCCTTCACAATTTGGTACCTTCCCTCTCGCGGCTGATATTAACTCGTGAATGAACAAAATAAAAATATAACATAAAGGGCAGAAAAAAAAGTAATTACGACCTCGGATCCATTCTCTTGTAAAAAAATAACTCTCCACTGATGGAAAAAAAAAAAATCTGTACATCCTCGTTCAGCGGTGATAGAAGGGATTTATTATTGCTATTTTAATCGCTGGCTCTGATCAAATTAACAGATCAACAGAGCGGGTACACGTGGCATGGGTTATAGCTTTATACTTTGTTCTCGTTTTATTTATTAGGACCTGTATTGCCCGTCAGAGATATTTAGAATCTCTTGATGGGAAAAATGCAGATCCGTAAATTAGAAGTAGGCTATCGATATGAATGTCGATATCCACCTTTTAACGTTACCGATATAAAATATCAGTGGGGGGGGGGGGGTATATGTAAAGGATACACATCAGAGTAGTAGAATAGAGTAGAAAAAAATGTATTCCGGGACCAAGTCTTATATGAATAAAAATGATGTTTTGACTACGAATTCATATCTGAAAAAATAAAAGAACTATTATTACATCATGAAGAAAAATGCTAAAGTAAAGTAAAGTGTAACCTCTCTAAGAAAAAAAATAAAATAAAATTAAAGATTGTTATACTGCATTCAGTAAATATGTGGATTAAAAAAATAAAAAAAAAACCAAAAAGAAAAAGTCATTAGAATTTTTTTAATTGTTACTCACTAAATAACTAACGTACAACCTAAATATACAACAATAAAAACCATGAAAGATACCATCCGGATCTTAGAAAAAGATGAAATAAAAATAGAATGCAAATAATAAAGATATAGAGATATAATATAATTAATAAATCATTCCTAAGCTAGCAAGCGACTGTCTTTATATAGGGATAGTAGGTTGTCGATCGATTGTTTTTTAACAATCGGTGGTTTATGTGCCGTATTTTCAAGAAGTACCTCCCGGTCAACAACGACCCCCCCCCCCCATCAGGGGGATTAACACCGATTCAGTTTCACAAAAATCTTTCGTTAAAAAAACAACAACTGTGACAACTTTCAAAACAAGTAGTGTGTCTCTACCTCTATAAGCGTGTTAAGAGTATTCAAGAAGTTCCAACAAGATGGAATTCAAATTTTTCATTATCGAAAAAGTTCTGGAAATGGGTGACCCGCTCGTAATAGCAATTTAAAAATTGGAAAATAGTCAAATGCCCTATTTTAAACCTTGTAAAGTACGAGTGTTGAAAGATTATATATATTTATTTTCAAATTTTAAAGGAGAAATGATGAAGCTTTTGGGCCAAGATACTAGCCTCGCCCTTTTGAATTAAAATGAATACCACAAATAGCAACAATGTTGAACCCTTTTTGAAAAAAAAAGGATCTCTTGTTAAACTACAATATAGTAATAATAATAGAGACTGGATCAGCTTACAAAAACACAATAAAAAATTACATGAAAAAATGGATGTCTGATACAATAGCATTGTAAATGAGTCACACACATTATTTTTATATTATGAAATCACTTTTTTCCAAAAGCTAGAAGCCAAAAAAGAATCAGAAAAAAAAATAGCGAATCACAACTGTAGACAGCGTCATTGACTGCCAAATGCTATCGAGGAGCTAGCCTGGCCAGAACAGGATAATATATCGCAGTAATGGTGAAACAACAAATATAAATATTCGCCCATAAGTTCCATTGTCAAATAAATTATTCGTTCCTTCAACTTCGGCCAAGAGAATTTTCTCTGAAGCCAAAGGGTCCATTGAAATCTGACATGCAAATTTTTTTGAGAAATAGCTTTTGGTTACTGGCGTGAAATAATTTTTAGTAGTATGGGATATTTCTACTTTTTTACTATTAACTTCTATCTATGTACATAAATTTAGTTTTTTATTTGCTTTTCTTCTCCCTGCTGTTTAGAATATTCTGTGGAACTACTTTTGACTGTAATTTTTAATAATAAACTTTCCTTTCTATATCTCTATCTATATTATGGCTAATACATCACGTTATTATACATATATGTATACATTTATAATATAACATTATAATAAGTACTGCAATATATGATTAAAGGGTTTCTGTTTTATCTAATTATGAAACAGCGAGCAGCGATATGTTGCAGTTAGAAATTAAGATTATTGGAATGGCGTTTTGATGACTTAAAGATGTTCGATGGTCAATCGATTAATCGATTTTATCAAGTTAATGTAATCGGTGCAATAGATTGCGAGGGATCGTTGACAATCGGTCCACATGGCAGTGGGTTGCCAATTCCCTAAAATGTGTTACACACAAAAAAAAAATCTGTTCTTTCTAGGAGTGTTTGAACTTAATATGTCTGTCTATTTCGATATCGTAGAATACCTAAAAAAAATGAGCGGAAGTATCATATTCCAAGGGTGGACTTGCTCACGGTATTCATGATCTAATGTCTTCTGAAGATCCTAAAACTATATTGCCATTCTAGTGAATATGGAAATAATTACAAGAAGTAGCAGTATTGCCTTTGAGAAGATATCTTTAATGAATTCGCGCAGGGGGGGGGGGGGGTCAGTAAAACTAAAAAATAGTCCTTGGTCTAAATTCACGTAAACTGACTTAATATTGATACTGGTTAAAATAAAAGAAGCTGTTAATGAGTATAATGTAAAAATACATTCTTTACTTCTTTGTTAACATTACACATTCTTTGCCACATTTTCAGGTGACTGCGGTCTTGTCATCCCCACCCAGACTCCGATATAGCATCCTATAGCCTTCAAAAACACCTTGTTGAGATCGAGGATTGGTGCAAACAATGGCGGATCAAAGTAAAAAGGCGGATACAATGGAGCTAAATGTTCCCACATTACCTTCACCTGCTACCGCATGTCTTGTCTACTATTTTTTTTAAATTCCATTCTTCTCCCTGTATCCGAGATAGTACGGTACTTAGGCATCCATCTCGACAAACGGCTGACACACAGGCACATACCAGGCTAAAAATACAAGAACTAAACAGACATTTTAGACAGCTGTACAGACTACAGCAAATGACAACCCACCTCTCAATAGAAAATAAATTACTAATCTACAAAGTTATACTTAAGCCGATCTGGACAGACGGAATAGAGCTATGTGGGCTAGAAAAAAAAAGAAGTCGAACATTAAGCGTATCCAATCCTTTCAATCAAAAGTCCTGAGAACAATAGTAAATGCCCCCTATTACGTCATCAACAAAACCCTTCATAACGATCTTAATATACCTTACATTCTTGAACTCATCCCTTCTATGTTCATGAAATTCAATAGCAACCTATCCAATTATCCTTATCCCGTAGTCATTACACTGCACCACTCATCCCTATAATCCTGCTCGTGTGACTAGAACGGCAGTGGACTCGTGACCTGCTATAAATACGTTGCAGTGGGAATCCTTGCAATGACCAGTTTCTCCAATCATGGCCTAGATTGGAGATGCGTATGCGCTCTTCCTCAGCCTACAGTTAAATAATATTGCAGGGGAGAGTCTTTTAAAAAACTTTATTATGAATAACAATCAAAACACTGGTAAATATACAAATATTAATCAGTTACAGCGTTAGAACATACTTGAGTGAAGGCTTTTGCACAAGTGGGGGGTGTCTTGGCCATAAGCAGTTAGAAAAAAAGGGTATGATTTTAGGGAACTGGAAGGGGCTAAAAGACAAAAAAAAGGGGACCATAAGTCACAACTGAGGTACACGTTTCTTCTAAAAATGTAAGATATAACGAGTATTATATAAGTCTCCACTGGCTTGTATCCGGCGACGTGGCTGACGGAGGAGCTTGGGGGACTTCACATCTTTTGCATGCGAGGGAAGTGACAACTATGTGGATTTGAGGGGTCTATGGGATGTTTGTAAATATGTAGACTGTTTGAATGAAAATTGTAAATATGGTATGAATGAGTACATTTATCACAATTACTTAATGCCTAATAAGGCAGATTGTAATTTTATCAGAATAAAGAAGTTTTTATATTTCAATATTACATATATATACGTATGTTTATTAAACTGGACCAGGGTGTGGGTGTAGGGTAGAAAAGTCGACTCCTCTTCCAATGGATTGGGCACTAATTTCGTACCGGGAAGTAATTTTATTATATTATGCCGTCGGTGTTAGGTAATGGTTGTAACCTGTAGACAGCCCACCTACGGGTAATTTGGTCAGCCTAAACCGTGACCAAAAACATAAATAGTTACGAACCGATCAAAAATACTCTTACCACATCTGCCGGAATCAATATTTGACGCAACAAAACTAATTCTATATTATTGTTTGCAGATAATTTTGCTTATACAATGGTGTGGTACAGTGTTCACCATTATATTGATGAGCGGTTTAAGAACAAAATTATTGATAATAGGAAAATGAAAACTCAACTAAATCACAAAATAATTATTATCTGAAATTCAAAGTTAATAAAAAATTTAAGAATAATATTAAATGTGTAAGTTTATCGATAATAACAGATTTGTACAGGATTAGTTTATTTTTTATACAAAGTTTGGATTGTTTATAAGTACTTACAAAAGTAAAGTGGGCTTAGTTGTGAACTTAGGAAGAAAGGGAGTAGGAAGAAGCGTACGGAGAAATTAGTTAGATGAAGTAAGATTTTCAGAGAAAGTAAGTGTGGAATCCGGATGAAAGAGAGGAGTTACAAATTTTAGGATTTGGGCTGTATAACAGGTACTAGGTAATTACTTTTTTCATATGACAATAGTCGTGTAGAAATAACTGTATCTGATAATGAAGGAATTGCAAGTTCCCAGTGGATAAATTGCTAACCCAGAAACTGTAATGCCTGCCACGAGGAAGGGTTTTATGTTCGCATTTCTGCTCCATGAATTGTTATGACTTTAAAAAAAGACTTATCTCATCCTGTTCCTCTTCCTGTTAGATGCCGACATCCTAATTAGCAGTAAAACATACTTTATAGTCTGTCGCGCGGAAGGTAAGCTTATTTTCAAAAAAAGCTTCACGTTTTTGATTGTAGACTAAGTCCAGCCAGAGGGACGAGTTTGAATAATTATGCTTCAGTTGCAGATCGTCAAATGTCTTATTCAACAAACAAATCTAAATAGGTAATATTACGCTTTCCTATCTCCTGGGTTATACGTTAAATTCCCGATGATGCTCTGGAGGTGAACAATTCAGGCCATATTGAAACAGTTTTGTCTCTAGTTGCGTGACGATGAGCCTGTGACAGATATCGCTGAAGTGGAACACTGAGTGTAATATTTTTTAAAGGCATTGTTTCCTAACTCTGGCGTACAACTTCAACGCCACTGTTTCCGACTAATTAGGGAATATGGGCTAAGTTTGCATTATAAAATAAAACGATGCAACATTGAAACAGTTGAGTATAGTAGAATTAATTCCTTTACCTCGGTGGTAATCATTGGGTAAAAGTTTGTGTTGTACCAACTTCTTCGCCACGAATAAATAGAAGTTCCCCATATCCCATATTTTAATAATAAAAACCTTAAGCGTCAGTTTGAGAGGGGGAACTGGTCATGACACCGAAGCCCAGTAGAGGGCGCTGGCCGGATATAAGGCCGGAATTCGGACCTTTTTTATTTCACCTGATGTAAACTGAAGGTGACCCCCATCACCTAGTCCTGTATACTTTTATTGACTTTTTAACTTCAAAAAGAAATTTGTATTTGTATATCTTACCTCCTTCAAATGCATCTGCGTATGCAGCACCAGGAGAAAATTGTAAAATCTTGTTCATTGAATTTTGTTCATCTGTTTGTAAAAATGTATAAAATAAATTGGGTTTTGAAAAAAAAAAAAAAATTCAACCTTAGATTCCGATTATAAATTCGTGGTCATTCCAAGACCACATAAACTACCTATAATACCTATTCTGTTCCTCTTCTCCTGAACTGTGGGGGCACACCTTCTAAGATCTTCTAAGAGTCAGCCCGCCAACTAGGCCGCCAGCCGGATCTTTCCTGATGCCCGTCGGACAGTGGCCGGGTAGAGCCCAAAGCCCGCGGTGGGCTTCCCCCCACACAACCTGACCGTATATTTAGGAAGCAAGGATGTGAATATTAAATGAGGATTATAAACTTCTGATATCTGAAATTCAAACTCTAATAACAACCTAAATCAAACTTGCACTTAGAGAGTACACCATGTTTTGCTTTGACGAGATTCTAAACAGCTCTGCCTTTGTTTAGCCAATCTGCTATTTACTGGCTACAGACCCACACCATGATAAAATTGTTTTTTCCAAAAGGTTGAAGGGGTAACCTTATTAGGTCCGGGTCACCAGATGTCCCAATACAATTTTGTGGATATTCAAAGTTATTGCTTTATCAAGACATTTAACTTTAAGTTACTCACCAACAGAGTTAGTTAGTGGCCATCATTCTTTGTAATTCATCAAAATTACCTAATAATTTAAAACTGTCATAATTACAAGTTTAATTTGTCCTATTTCAATCCCTGCAAGATGTTAGAAAAATTGGTCTTGGAAAATATGCAACAGGCTTGATACGGGCCACCAATTTTTAACCCCTGGCATTTAGGTATCCTACCTTAAAACTCATTTCACGACTAATCTGCCTCTTCTATACTTTTGCCAACTCCAACTGATGGTGGTATCCAGATATTTCTGTCAACTCCCAACGTGTGCGTTGGTGCTTAAACCTACTTACTACCCCAACTTCACTGCATAGGCGTAAACAATACAATCAAACTGGTCACTATTTCTGAGATATAACTAACACAAATGACAGCTCTAACTGAGAACATGATAATTCTGCGATGTTTCTGGAATCAATACTCCAAAAAGAAACAGCGTAAGAATAAAGCAGTGTAGTAATAAAAAAAATCAAATGAAATACCTTGAAACTCTCAAATATGTACATTGATAATTAATATATGTTGGGTCATACGTTTCCCTTGTTCCCGCACGAATATCGCAAACCCAGAAGATTCCAGCATAGGTGAATTCATACTGTGATTTTTTAAAGTTTTAACATACTCTGACGATGTAAGTCCCCCCAAAAGCTACTAATAATTACAATTTAATTGAGATAAAATTGTAAATACGGCGAAATTTAGAAAAATAAATTAAAAAAAACATGATTTACCCCATGTAAAAAGCAAATTAAAAAAAAATAAAACAGACCTATGAATGATCTAATTATTCAAAATATTTGTTCCACTCATCTACTGATTCATACCGAATTGCTAAAATCACTGTAAACGTTAATGAAATGGTAACTGATATTATATTGTTGTCTTACACTTTAGAATTTTGCAAATTGTACTACATATTATTTTATAGTATATAAAAAAAGTCAAATATTTAAATTTATGTTTTTATGTTGTTTAGTGTCAATTTAAAAATAAATAATTGGAGGCTCTGAACCTTTTTTAAATACTGGTGAAATATTAGTTCCCAGTTTGAAGGTATTCTTTACGCCTATACACCGATGCCGATAGTAGTAATAGAAGTAGGATAGTTTAATCACCAATGCATAAGTTGGGAGTTGGCAGAAAGAACAGGAGATCTACTTCAGATGGAATCAACATAACTACAGAAGAGGCAAGCAGGGTTCTCTGGTCGTGAAGTAGGTTACTAATGTAGGATACTTAAGTGCCAGTGGTTGAAAATTAGTGGCCCGTATAAAACTGTGTAGAGTAAATTCTAAATACAGGTGTCTCATTTTTCATTGGAGTGTCCTTAAAAAGTTATTGAAATTCAGGTTTAAGTTTAGTAAGCGATTCTAGTTCCTTGTCCACTTTAAAGTCATTTTCTTTAATACATACTACCTTGAGGTCATAATTAATAATCTTAAGGAGTATCGATAAAGTACCTAAATAGACCAAATTAAAATATCATTCCAAATTATCTCTCTTGCTATCCACCGGCTCGATGGTTCAATGGTTACTGCTCTAAAGGGGGCTTTATATATATTTCAGTGAGTGGATGAGCTTAGCGGCTGATACTCAAGAGAGAGCTTAGTTCAAGAAAACCCTCCCTGCAATTCGCCAGAAACTTGTGGCAACAATCCGCTTTGCAGCTGAGAAAACCTGATGAGATTTTAAGCACTCGTTTTGCTTTCAGCTTTAGCCAGTCGAAGGTTTTTTCTTAGTAATCTCATGACTGGGGTTGTTGTAGCTTACAGGAGCTGTTCAAATGAAGATTTCGTATTTTCGATCTATCGCTGACTGATTCTGTATTTAGGGACATCTTAACAAACCTGTTAAAAGTTACCTATCACCATAGGCGTCTGATACTTAAAAGAAGCTGTTCTCCACGTGGTCGTATTACTAGTTTTTCATGTCTAAGAATCCCATACTACTTATAGACTGATATCTACTGTGTCGACATCTAGTTTCAGAAAAATAAATTCGTTCATCATTAACCTTAAATTAAATTATTTAAAAGTTTTGATAAATAAAATTGTTTAAATGAGTTATTTTAATTATAAATTTTTGAAAAATACATAAACGGAGCAAATGATGAAGAAAAGAAAGAAAGCAATGGTCGGGTCGTCACGAGGGGGTGCCTAGTTACCCTAGCCCTGGTGACGAAGTGAGAGTTGATTAGGTTATAACCTGGAAAATCGTTTTGTGGCGGTCTTACTTTCTGACTCCATATTTGATAGGTATGTGCCCCGACAATGCACCTGCGGTCTTTCACCCTGACTGCCGGCCTAGTCGGTGAGCAGCTTTAATTAGCGTTGATCTGACTCCATAAGATATTTAGAAGGTGTGTGCCCCAACAAAGCACTATGTTCAGGAGAAGAGGTATAGGGTAGGTAGTGTAGGTAGTTTGTGTGGTCTTGGAATGACCACAAATTCACACTCGATATCTGAGGGTAGGCGAAATCCGTCCAGATCCCAAAGGCGAGTGTGAACCGGAGAGAGGCAGACTGGATTGTCGTGGGAGACACTACTTGGTAAATTTATAGGGCCACCACAACCGTTGTCCGCGAGGGAGAGGTTTCTCCTAAGGAGCTGCTAGTTTTAGCGAGGCGAAGGCAGAGAATCCCACTAGGGGATTGTGGGGTCTGACGGTTTTCATAAATGAGAAGGCAAATTCTTGAACATCAGTGCAGCCGCAAGCCATCAGTTAGGAAGTCGTCAGGAGAATGATTTACAAGCCGAGGTCTGGCCCTACTTATAGTTAGTGGTGGCTCGTTAGACCCAATCATGTGCCTCGTTATTGTACCCAATGAGATCTCAGTATGCGGAGGCGCTTTGTACTCGCTGCAGCTCTACTTCGCATAACGTTCAAGTTTCTAATATTTTTCGTTGCACCCATATAAATTTCTAAATTGTTATTTGTCCACCTAATGCAAGTGAATGTTATCTGATTCGTTTCAAGCTAACAACTCTTACCATTCTTGTCAAAGTTGTGGATGTAAGTGTTATACTTTTGCGATATACTATCCTATGAAAACACTTAAACTTTTGGACATAAAAAACAAACCTCACCGAAGTTAGTATTAGTCTAATAAAACATCCAACTTTTGAAATAATCAATAAGGAAAAAAAAAAAAGTTCTTTCTCTTTACACGTATAAGCTAATTTATCCTGTACTGACTAAATCGAGAGTTTAATTTGAAAAGTTTTCAATTTTTATCATGTAATAATGTCTGGAAGTTTTCCCATCAAGACCCCTTTCATGTAGCATTAACCGAACCAGCCCGACAAGCCAAAATACTCTAAAATTAATCTTTCTATAGCATTATTAAAATTAGCTTGCGAATTCGTTAGCACTTCGATAAAACATTTTGTTTTAGTCGACGGAGTGGTTCGCTTTTTATTCCAGTTCTGAGTTAAAAATTAGCTTTTCAATAAGAAAATATACATTTTCAATAAAAATATTATTGTATTAAAAAAAACATGGTATGGTTGAATAATGTGATCATTATCTCTATTGTTGAAATAGAAAGAAAACTTAGTATGGGGGAATTTAAGATGATAGAACTCAAAATGAGCTAAAAAAATAAACAATAAATCACATTGAAACAACATTAATTATCCATAACTTAGATACAATATTCAAAATGTTAACCTTACAATATTATTAATGTAAATGTTGAGTGTTATCAGAGGAGTGAGAAAATAAAATTTTATGTTTAAAAACTCTCTTGAAAAGACTCGAAACTTTGTTTTGCGTCTTAAATAAGGGTATTATTACTATCTCTTATTTTAACGCCGGATTGAATTAAATGAACGTAATTTATTGAAACTCTATTGAAACTAGGAGTCGCCATAACTAAACATTTTTTTGGAAAAAAACAAGTTCGTATTCGTTTTCAGATCACCGCATAAGCCTATTAATAGGATTTTTTTGGCAATGAAAGTATAACTTTTTTATGCCAAATTCACTAGGGAAGCAAAATGTTTTAATCAATGCCTTGTATTCCATTTAAACCTTCATAAAATGTATAATTGTTTGCCAAATCCTCGTTAACACCACTGCTTCTCTAAAATACAAATTTCTTCTCTTTTATTAGAGTTCAGCAGCTATAGGTTTGATCTCTTAGTAAGAAAAATAATACTGTAACAAACAGGAAAACCTAAAATGTTTTTGCGCAATCAATAACAGAAAGAAAGTGGGATATAAAAATTTTGAGCGAAATATTTTTGGAGTTTCTCTGCCATTTGTATTTAGGGCTTTCGAGGGTTCTTAAAGTGGGTATAATTTTCTTCCTTGCGAAAAATACAGTTTCACCTTATTTGCTATACATATTTTTTATTTATACATGTTGTAGCTAACCAATACATAGCCAGTATAAACAACATTACTTAGTGTGAAATACAACTTTAAAAAAAGAAAGACTCCTTAGTGAATAGGTTGTCTCTTCGGGCTCGGCAAAAGACTAACACAACATGTTAAATTCAACTTTTTGTATTAAAGGATTTCATTGGAGGGTTTAGCGCCGTTGCTTTCCTCCTTATTTTTCTTCATCGTTTAACTCCACGATTTCAATCATTACTAGGAGCAGAATGCGAGAAGTTTTCATTCTTAGCAAGTCTCAGGCAATAGCTTTGAGCACTGTTAAATATTTTCATGAGGTTCACGATGTCGATTTTCAGCTAGCTTATTCTAGCCCCATCGCATAAGAGGGAGAGTTATTGTATAGGTTTCTTGATGAATGAGTTTTTAGGAGAAAATTATAATACTTCAGTAAGTAATGCAGGTTGTAAAAAAATTAACTGGTCCAATTAATTTAACAGGATTTTGATTTTAACAGAAATATTCAACTGATTGCGTGAAGTTGAAAGAAATTGTCATTATGATTTGAAAAAATTGGGAGCCTCCTAAAGCTACTTTAAGCTCATCAGTTTTGAAAGTCAGCTTGAGGATTCGTGTGGATTAAATAAGTTTCCCACCCCCCCTGTCTTCGTCGAGTCCAATAAGTTAGTTAGGCTTTGACTCCGGACTAATAGCAACTCTCCCGAAAGTCCATTAGGTTGACACAGCTTCTTATTACCATTTAATCCTTAATTATGCCTAGCACGTGTCCGGAATAACAATGCTCTGCAAAATGATAGTGAGGATAGGGCTTAGATTGCTTATTAGTTAGTGGATATTGAACAAGAACAAATGAAAAAGAAAAAGCTATATAAAAAAATTCAAATATTTAAAAACACTCGACAGCTGTTATGTTATAACGGATGCTATGCTGGTTGCGCATTTTTATAAAAAGGGATGAAAGAAAAATCAATTTTGGGCTTCTGTATAAAAAATTGAGTTTATTTAAGGCAGAAGCGAGTTCAGCAGTTCATACAATTATTTTTAAATGTTACAAAATGGCATGATAAATAAAACATCATAATGTGGTTCAAAATACCACAAATAATAGTAGATCATACTCATGAATAAAAATATGTATCAGTATATTATTAGAGATAAAATGTCACACAGCTAAAAAACGTCTAAAATTATCAAACCATTAAAAAAGTTAAAAGTATAAATTTTCAGATATAATACAAATAAAATAATAAATGCTGAAGGAAGTAAAATATATATATATGTCGGCGTGGGAGCCTTGACCAATAAGCAGAACCGGATATGGAAGTATACGTGACTGGCGTCATCTTGACGGCTGCACCCGCAAACTAAGATGGTCTGTTGGAAGGTCCAGTAGATTCACTGTGGCTGGGACACTTATGGTGTACAGACTGGTCTCGAGGGAGATCACCTTCTTGCTCTCTGCTTATAGTTCATTAAATAGTTATCTCAGTTATTATAAAAAGTGTTTCTATTATGAAACTTGACCCCCCTATTTCTAAGCACCCATTCTCCCAAATTCAACTTAAAAAAAATTAAATTAAAAATTCAAAAGTATGTAAGTCCAGAACAGAAATAAAATACAAATTATGTTATCTATAATAATAACATGAATAGATAATAAAAATCCCCATAGGGGCGGGGAGAGGAGGCAATCTTAACCAAGGGGACAAGTTACTAATTGCCTGCTCTGTAATTGACTATAGATCTCTTTTTTGACTTACTTAGGAAGCACACTTTAACTGACGTGCCAAAAGCTTTTATAGATAAACTTATAAAAGTGGCAAAGACTATATCCACCTATCTTTCCATGTTTTAATAATAAAAACCTTCAAAAGGCGTCAGTTAAGAGAGGGGGGAACTAGTGTACGAAACAGCTGAAGTCAATAGGGGCGTGGCAGGGCTACCCCCCGCCTCTTACCTGCGTATACGTTTAAGGGCCAGATTTGGGGCTTGTGGCCAGATCACCTTTTCCAAGTTTTGTGGCCAGAGTCCCTTTTCACTTTATATAATTTTAACCACATAAAGATTGTTAAATTTTAAGACAGTAACCGCTAAAGTGTACGCAATGCAGTGCAAGGAGAATTCCACATTGTAAATTTCAAATCAATTTAAATATTTATTTTTTAAAAATAATTACCCAAGGGGTGAAGATGGAAAAAAAAATGCGGCCAGACTCTCGGAACCCGGCGCCTGAAGAACACTGCTCCCCCCCCCCTCTCTCTCTCTCTCTCTCTCTCTCTCTCTCTGCTGCTCTACTCGAACCATGGCTTTCTTATTCAACTACCTCTGCATCTCTCTTTCCTAACCTCGCTATGTTTTCGTACGGCGTTGTAAGACCCCACACCTTCCTAGTGGGATCCTCTTCCTTCGTCTCGCTAAAACTAGCACCTCCTTGGAAGAGACCTCTCCCTCGCGGACGACGGTCCCATGGGCCCTACTAACATTACTTACTGGTAATGAAGACGGTACTCCGTCTTCCCCAGTGATACAGTCTGCCTCTCTCCGGTTCACACTCACGTTTGGGATCCGGACGGTTTTCGCCTACCCTTAGATACCGAGTCTGAATTCGTGGTCATTCCAAGACCACATAAACTACCTATACCTATACATATTTACACTACATATAATAACTAACCTGTTCCTCTTCTCCTGAACATAGTGCAATGTCGGGCACACCTTCCAAGATCTTATGGAGTCAGATAAATACAAACAAAGCTGCCGCTGACTAGGCCGCCATCAAAGGTCAAAGGCCACAGGTCCACCCATTTTATCTCTTTCTTGACGCTCGCCGGACAGCGGCCGGGTTGTAGTGACCCTAACTCGTGGCGAGTGTCCTCCCTTGTTGTGGCCACCACTTAATTACGAATTATTGCAAGTTCCCCTCTTCTCAGATCAGAAAATATCTATTCATGTTTCCATATGTTTTTAATAAAGGTTATGACGTCAGTGAGAGTAGGGGGAGAAACTAGTGGGGGAAACAGCCGCAGGTGGGGACCCATCCCGAACACTGCTGGCCGCTTATATAAGCAGCAAGATTAGCTCGAGTTAGCATAACGAACAGGACCGTCACTTGGAACACTACTCTCTCCTCTCTCTCTGAACTGGCGCTTGCTACTCTACTGAAACCATGGTCTTCTAAATAACTACCTCTGCATTTCTCTCTCCTAGCCTCGCTATGTTTTAGTCCGGCGTTGTCAGTCAGACCCCACACGTTCCTAGTGGAAATCTCTGCCTTCGCTTTACTAAAACTAGCACCTCCTTTCCAGAGACCTCTCCATCGTGGACGACGGTTGCCGTGGCCCTACAAACTTACGTAGTAGCGTCTCCCACGGCAATCCAGTCTGATTCTCTCCCGTTCACACTCGCCTTTGGGATCCTAAAGGCTTTCGCCTACCCTTAGACACAGAGTGTGAATTCGTACTCATTCCAAAACGACATAAACTACCTATAAATCTACCCTGTTCCTCTTCTCCTGAACATAGTTCTTTGTCGGGGCACACCTTCCAAAATCTTACGGAGTAAGATCAAAGCGACTAGGCTGCAGCCAGGGTGAAAGACCGCAGGTCCGCCCGCCTTACCTCTTTCTTGGCGCTTGCCGGACGACGGCTAGAAGTTGTATAGACCCTAGCCCGCGGTGGGCGTCTCCGCCCCACCTTGGGGATATTCGACGACAATTTATGACCCAACAATGGTGGTGGAGTGTTTCCTAATCTCTCTGGTTCGCCTGGTTCAGGTATATTTTCGGCGGTGTCTAGAAAATAAGCTGGCTTGACTCGGTCTAGGGAATTATGACCACGGTTTTATTATTTCTGCTGACTACTAGGTGAGGACCAGTATAAGCCGGTTCAAGCTACGCCGGTGTTCTTGTCGAACGAAGACAAGAACGAGTGTGTGTAGTCGTTGAGGACTTTGCTAACGAATGTTTTCTTCGTGTCTACCCGGTGTTGTGTGATGTTGCGTTGAACGTCAAGATCCCCTCGTGTTGGTATAAAGTACTCTCCGGGAAAGGGCGAAAAGGCGAAAGGGTTTTCTGTATGTTTGCTCAGGGACGCTGCACCCGTGGACTCCCTTGATCACACTTCGCAGGCCGAGCAGGACTGCTGGCTGTGGATGGTAGGTGGTGGTCCGAATTTTCTTGATACCCAGGAGTCGAGTAAGTCTTGTAAATAGGTCAGATTCAAACTGATGACCTTGGCCAGTCGTTATTCGTAGGGGTGTGCCGAATCTGGCGACCCAGCCACTAAAGAAGTCGTTGGCTACTTTGTTGCCAAGTGGAATTGCTTTATGCCATCCCGTGGCTTGGTTAATCAGGTGAGGATGTATCGCTTCCCCTCTGACGTTGGCAGTGGCCCTACGAGGTCTATATGTACGTGTTCGAACCTTCCTGCGTATGCGAATTTTCCTGGAGGGGTTATGGTGTGACGGTGGACTTTTGAGGTCTGGCATGTTATGCAACATTGAGCCCATCGAGCCACGTCGGCATTCATACTCGGCCAAAAAAACCTTTGTCTCATCATTTTTCGACTTGTTTTTACTCCTGTGTGACTCAGGTTGTGCAGCTGGTTGAAGGTGGATCGTCGAAAGCCCGAAGGTACGGCCTTGGCTCCCTTAGTGAGGTCTCGCAAATGAGAGAAATGTCACTACCGGGGATTTTGACGGGCTCTAACCTGCATGTGGCGTTCTGTTCCACAAGGACAAGGAGACACTACTAGGTAAATTTGTAGGGCCACGACAACCGTCCGCGAGGGAGAGGTCTCTCCCAAGGAGCTGCTAGTTTTAGCGAGGCGAAGGCAGAGAATCCCACTAGGAGATTGTGGGGTCTGGCAAGGCCGGACTAAAACATAGCAAGGTTAGGAAGAGAGGTCCAGAGGTTTTCATAAATGAGATGGCCAAGCCTTGAACATCCGTGCAGCCGCAAGTCAGAGAGTCGCCGGGAGAATGATTTACAGGCCAAGATCTGGCCCTACTTATAGTCAGTAGTGGCTCGTTAGACCCAATCATGTGCCTCGTTATTTTACCTAATGAGATCCCAGTATGCGGTGGTGCTTTGTTCTCGGCAGCCCCAGACCTGACCTGGGTCCTCGATGTCTAACCTGGGTAAGGGTTTTCAGCCCTTATTAACTTGCAGCTACGTTTTTTTATTGTTTACAACATTTACAATGACGTATGGTTTTGTAATGTTATTTACATTTGTTAAAACTAATTTACAATATATATATACAATAGAGAATTGGGTGATTTATCTTATGTAGTTAGTGGTCGCTACATCCCCCTTGGGGACATTCCCCGACACAAGCGTTTTACGAATTAAGGAAGGTTAACGATGATATAGTCATTAGTGCTCAATACAATGTAACTCGGCATTGCAAGTTGATTTATTAAAGAACGATACTAATGTTACTGCAAGATGGAAGTGTTAAGTGACCTACTTAACATTACATTACTTAGTCCTCTTGTACCACGAAGTCAAGCACTTAAAATTCAGATGCCCACATCATGACTACTGTACTGTAGCTACATTTTTGCATTGCTTCAAAACCTACATCCAATGCTACTTTTTTTTAGAATATAAATCGTTATTCGAAGAAAATTAAAATCCGCCTAAAAAGGTCAATTTTTAAGAATACTTATTTACTCTCTTATATATTGCCTATGTAATTGAAGGAGATATTTCGTATATGGTGACAACTACTTTTATTACTCAACTTTTAAACTAAACAATAATAAAATAAAACAAAAATTATTATAAATAATAGCTGCCATCCAAGAAAAAGTGTGCATGTATAAACTACCGTGTTGTTGAAATGTTCCTATGACTAGGAGACTTTTATTTAGGGGCTGTGATAGTGGTTGTGAAAATAATTTAAGCAATCATAAATTTTGAAGATATATTACACATCCCCTCGAAATGGAGTTATTAGGTTCTAAAGTAAAACGAAGGAAAGTTTGGGGGGAAAAAAGTTCAAATTACTATCAATAAAAAAAATTCAAATCAATCATAAAAAAGTATTCAACATCACATGTCCAATATTAAATTTCTGAAATTCCAGCTAGGAATTTCTTCAAAAATAAGGTTAGATGGATGACGGTAGCGTAAATTTAAATTTGCAAAGTTAAAGTTAAAGTTGAAAAATACAACTTTGAGGGCAAACAATAGAAATTGTAATTAAAATGGAAAAATAATTTTTCATTGATCGAGATGTTTATGGAAAAAAATGAATTATTTTTAATCAAACTATCCAATATAGTTTTTAACGATCATTTAATAGGTTTATGCCGAGTACTACGAGTGTCATTTTATTCTATCATTTTATTTAATATATTTTATTGAATTATGATAATATCTCATAATCGATTCTCAAAATTTTAGTTGGGGCTCTTATCCTTAGTGATTGAGTAATTTTACAGTTAGAATGATGCGATGATTTATTTGCGATTTAATACATTCTAGGAATCGAATAAATTCGAACAAATTCAATATTACGTAGTTGTGGTATAGAGGAGGCCAACTTTAGAACTTTATTACTTTCAGACCACTGCTCTAGGCTCCCCTTCATTGTGTACTGATAGCCGGACCCAAACAACCCCTCACAAACTGTTGCTGGCTCCTTCCTCCACAGGTCCCCCTAAGGAAGCTAATCAGAGAAACCTGAGGAAGTGGCAGAGGAAATTGAAGGCTTCTGCCCTGTTTACAAGTTCATTTACCCCGGATCAAAGTGACTTTACCTACTAATTGTAATTTTGTCAGTCCTCCGTTTTCCTCTAATACTGACAATAGACATGATGTAACCTGTAGCAAAATTACACAATATTGCCTCTTTTGCTGTACGATAAAATTAAAAATACGTACATAATATCTGAAAGTAAACACAAAATTTGTTTGGTAGCGAGAAAAACTCGAAATAATTTTAACTAAAATAATATTCAGGAAAACTAAATTTTACAGCATAATCAAAATTTCAGTGTGCATGAGACTGAAGGACTGCAAATTACATAAATATTGAAAATTATACTTAAAGGTGACTCACTAATTCCACACTGGAGCTTGAAGACCTAGACGTGAGGTGGTGAAGTTAATCAGGAAGGTACAGGACATTACGATTTGGAGACATTCACCTGTGGTCAGTTGGAACTAGCTCCAAAGCTGACGCAGAGAGAGAAAGCCCTCATCAGTCCACTCTTTACCAAGTGTAAGTTAGATAAAATAAAGATAACTTGTCCTAAAAGTACCAGATAAACTTTATACGCTATGAAGGTTCAAATGTTCAAGGAGAACATGTACCAAGCGCCAATGAAAAATTTTATTTATAATCTTTTGTGCATTTGTTTTAAACAAGTATTTAGACCACAGTTTTACAAATAGATGATCTAATGTGTTAAGGGTATGTAAGTTAGTTAATAATTCAATAACTGATTTTATTAATTTGTTTTTGTTTAACAACACTTTTATTAAGATAAAATTACAATCTTCCTTTTATTAGGCTATAAGTAATTGAGATAAATGTTATCATTCATACCATATTTACAATTCATCATTCATTCAATATTTACAAACAGCCCAGAGGCCCCCCAAGTCCACAAGGTTGTCACCTCCCTCGCATGCGAAGGAGGAAGCTGAGTCTTGGGAAGTCCCCGACGCTCCTACGTCAGCCGCGTCACTGGATAAGAGCCAGCGGAGGCTGGCCAAGAGCGCGAGAGCCACAGACGCTCAGGGCATGATTAGAGAAACTGGCCATTGCCAGGACTCCCACTGTCACGCATTTATAGTAGGTCACGGGGCCACTGCCGTTTTAATCTCCGAGGAGGATTATAGGGGTGAGTGGTACAGTGCAATGACTGTGCTAGGGAATTAGGGTGGTTGGATAGGTTGCTATGGAATTTTATGTACTTGGAAGGGATGAGTTTAAGAATATAGGGTATATTCAGATCATTGTCAAGGGTTTCGTTGCTGACATAATAAGGGGCATTTACTATTGTTCTCAGGACTTTTTATTGAAAGGATTGGATGCGCTTGATGTTCGACTTTTTTGGTTTCCCCCATAGCTCTATTCAGTATGTCCAAAATGGCTTAAGTATAACTTTGTAAATAAGTAGTTTATTTTTTATTGAGAGATGGGATGTCCTTCGAAGTAGTTTGTAAAGTTGACCAAAGCGTCTGTTTAGTTCTTGTCTTTTTAGCTTCGTGTGTGGGTTCCATGTCAGTATTTTGTTGAGATGGAAGCCTAAATACCGTACTGTCTCAGTCACAGGGAGAGGAATTGAATTTAAAAAGACTGGTGGACAGGACTTGCGGCAGAGGGTAAAGGTTATGTGGGAACATTTTCCTTCATTGACTTTGATTCGCCATTGGTTGCACCAATACTCGATCTCGTCAAGGTACTTTTGAAGGTTTTGGGATGCTATATCAGGGTCTGGATGGGTTGACAGAACTGCAGTGTTGTCTGCGAATGTTGCCAAAAAGGTATTGGTGGTAGAGGGGACATCAGCGGTGTATAGATTATAAAGGATGGGACCCAGGACGCTACC
Source organism: Acanthosoma haemorrhoidale (assembly GCA_930367205.1). Classification (NCBI taxonomy): domain Eukaryota; kingdom Metazoa; phylum Arthropoda; class Insecta; order Hemiptera; family Acanthosomatidae; genus Acanthosoma; species Acanthosoma haemorrhoidale. The sequence continues at coordinate 120,531,520 of OV884011.1, read as the reverse complement.
CTGTGGAATTCCTGCTTTAATGGAATAGTAGTTAGAATATTCTAAACCACAGCGGACTTTGAAAAAACGGTTTGAAAGGTAGGATTGTAGGATTAGGAATAGGGTCTGCGGTAAATATCCTTTGAGCTTATAAAGCAAACCTGCGTGCCAAACCCTGTCAAAAGCTTGAACTATGTCCAGAAAGGCAGCAGTGCAATATTGTTTGGTTTCAAGGGCTGAGGATATGTGATCAACAACGCGAAGGCCTTGCTCAGCTGTGGAATGTCGTTGGCGGAAACCAAACTGGTGAGTAGGATAAAGGTTTTTGGATTCAACAATTAGAAGTAGGCGTTTTAATAGGAGTTTTTCAAATATTTTTGAGAGGATAGCGAGTAGGCTAATTGTATGGTAAGATGAGGCGTCATTGGGCGGTTTACCGGGCTTGGCGAATAGGACTATAATGGAGTTTTTCTAGAGGAGAGGAAAGTGTGTAGTTCGGATAATGCAATTATAAATGTAGCTTAGGAAGATTATGGCTTTAGGAGGAAGTTGCTGGAGGATTCGAGGAGTAAGAAGATCATATCCTGGAGATTTTCGATGCGGTGATTTTTTTTAGAATATATGTGACTTCAGAGGTGTTAACAGCTTTTGGTGGCAGTGAGAGAGGGATAGGTGGAGTGAGGAAATCATCAATAGTCGGGCGATGATTATTGTTTTGAGGAGTAAGATGAGGTGTGAAAGTACGGGAAAGATGAAGTGCGAATTCTTCCACCCTTTTGCCATCCGAAGCCTCCCAGGAACCGTCATCGCGACGTAGTGGGTGTGAAACAGGATGATATTTTAGGATTTCCTTAGTTACATTCCACAAGGAGTTATCCCTGGTAGACAGAGAGGAGAGATAGGAATTAAAAGAATCGGAACGGAAGGATGCCAATTGCCGTTTTACCAGCCTGCAGTACTCATTGTATGAGCGACTATCAGCAGGATGTCTTATTAATTTGTAAAGATTTACAATGGCATTAGAATTAAAAGCGTCAAACGATTGAACAATATAAAATAAACATACCTGTAAAGATTAATTAAATTACAGGTTATTTACCAGGTATTTTAGTGGATAGTCACAACAGATAAGCAAACAATAAAAATAAGTCTTATCTTGAAAGTAACCTTCACACACCAAACACAGCTGGCCAGATCATCAGCTGGAGTTTACATCCCCCCCCCCTCCTGAGATCGCTTTTCCCGAAGAACGAGGAAAGTGACAATTTGCTACTGTGAAAGTAATTTGATATTTTCTTCTTTTTTCCACAGGCAACTTCATACATAGATGATGATATCCTCTTTAGAATCCTAAATGGTCCAATTCGCACTTTATCAGTCTTCCTTCTGTTCAGTTTGCTTCTGTTTTCAACATATACTTCACCTCCAACTTTGAATTTGTGGGTTTTTCGGTTCTTGTTCACTCTCATTTTATTTATTTTAAAACTCTTCATAGAGTTTAGAAATGCTTTATATCTATCTTTAGCAAGATCATTTTGATTTAGTGTATCAATCTTTTGTCCGATGTCAACGATTAACGATTGCTTTCCGAAAAGTAAGTATGCTGGCTCAAATTTCGTTGAATAATGAATTGTTCTATTATATCCTTACACACAATCTTCAGCTATTCTTGACTATGCACGTCTGTCACCGCTATTTATCTTACACCTTATTCTGTTTACTAAAGTCTGGTTTAGCCTCTCGTTAAGTCCATTAGACTGTGGGCAATCAATAGAGGTGAATATCATTTGAATTTTCATCTTCACTGAGTATCTTTTAAGTTTTGCAGAAGTCAAGGCCATATATGACCTGGATGTCTGCCAGGATGACATTGATTTTAATTTTCTGCGCAATTAAATCAATAAGTCTAATGGAATCTCCAGCACATTGACCTGTCGTAGTAGAAACCCACCCATACCTGCTAAAATGATTTACCAAGATATGTATACATCTTTTAGGCGATCGATTTCCACCAAAACCACCAACAGAATCGATAGACATGATCTCATATGGCTCACGTGCAGGACCTTATTTTTGACATTGACATTATTTTCCATATAAATGGCACAATTTTTACAAAATTGACTTATTAATGTATCAATGTTCTTAAAATAGTATATTGACCTTATTTTCTCTCTTATTTGAGCGACGCCAATGTGGCCATAATAATCATGTACGCGGTGGATAATTGTGATATCAAAATTAGTTGAAACAAATATTCTAGTTCTACCTCTTAATTTCTTGAATATAATGTTACCATTATTTTCAGTATTTGTAGAGGAATTCAGCTCTTCAAGGTTTTGATTTTGATCATTAATTATCTCATTCAATTCTATTAAATTTACTACTTTAATTACATCTCCGTTTTCAAAGTATTCCAAAACCGGTTGCCTCGATCTAGTTGCAATTAAAGTATTAAATTTAATAGAATTGAATGAGGTAATTAATGATCAAAATGAAAACCTTGAAGAGCTGAATTCCTCTAAAAATACTGTAAATAATCGTAACATTATATTCAAGAAATCAAGAGATAGAACTAGAAGGAGGGTCTGCTAGAAAATTTTCTTTTCCTTTTTTGTAAATAATTTTAAAATTAAACTGGGACAAACAATAAATTAAATCACCCAAAATTTCGTCTGTTCTGGATTTGGGTTTTAGATTTTCTAATGGCTTATGGTCACTGCATACAATAAATTCTCGCCCAATTAAATAATATTGCCAATACTTAAAGCATCCTTTATAGCTTTACATTCAAGAAAAATAATAATTTGCATTTTTTTCTCTTTTTCAGAAAGTTTTCTTGAAAAGTATGCAACTGGATGCAATTTTCCATTAGTTTGAGGTTGTTTTAAAGTTGCTCCAATACCCAAGTAACTAGCGTCTGTTTCTATATACACATCTTTATCATTATCATAAATTGCTAAAGTTGGGGAAGAACACAAATAGGCTTTGATTAAATTGAAACATTTTTCACATTCATCAGTCCACTTGAATTGGATATTCTTTCTTGGCAATCTATGCAAAGGTTCAATCTTCTCCGCACTATTTTCGATGTATTTCAAATAAAAATTAATGGAACTTAAGATACTTTGCGTCAAATTCTCTTGTTCTGGGGATTTTCCTGAATTATATGACCAAAATATTTTACTGAATATATTACAAATCCCAAATTTGCACTTTTCCAACTACAGTTTGAAACCTTCTTCTTCGATCACCTCTAAAAGTCTCCCAACATGTTTAACATGGTCTTCCCATGATTTAGAAAATACTAATATGTCATCAATATAATTTACACGAAATTCATCTAAATTCTTTCTCCTTATAATGTTTGATAGAATCCGTAGAAAGATTGCTAGGGCATTGTTAAGTCCAAAAGGAAGAACTTTGAACATACATTTACCGAATTTAGCAATAAATGATGTTTTCTCTCTTCTGCTTTTAAAAGAACGCTCCAGAAGGTAGAATTTATATCAGTAACACTGAAGTACTTGCAGTTGGACACTTCATCTATGGCATCGTTTATAGTTGGAAATGGATAACATTCTGGTATTATCAAGTTGTTCAATTTTCGAAAATCAATATGGAGTCTGGTCCTGCGACCGTCTTCTTTCTTAAATGTAAGGGTCACCGGAGATACAAATGGTGAATCTGACTCCTCTATAAGATCAGCTTCTAGTAATTTTTTTATTTGCGTTTTAATATCTTGTTCATCTGGTATAGAACATTTTATGCTCGGGAAGTAACCCATTCTTATCTTATTAACTTTATTTCAGCTTCTCTTGGTTTCACTCTACCAACATCAAATTTATGTTTAGCAAATACACGTTTATATTTCTCCATTAATTCTAAAATTCCTAATTTTCTATATATTTGTTCTAAATTCTTTTAGATTTTTGGTTTCATTAATATTGAGTGAAAAATTAATTTCTGATTTATAACTGCTTTTATTTTCTTCATTCTTCTTTAAAGTGTATCATCTTTAGCTGAATTTATATTCAACCACTTCTCGTTATTTTCTAATATTATTATCTCATCTTTATTGACTCTTTGTAATATTTTTAAATTTTCATCTTGAATAAGCTTAAATTTTCTAATGGCTAATCTAATGAATTAAGAGTAAATCATATGAGACATTATTACTTTTCACTATATATGTGTTCAGAGTATTCGTTAAGTTCCCTATTGTTAAAGTTATATTTGCCCGGGTAGTACTGAAATCACACCTAATTGACCGTTTTAAATACAGACTTGTGTTTTATCAGGCTTGATTTCAACAGATCAATTACTCGTTGACTTATCAAACTTACATTTGAACCACTGTCATAAACAGCTTTGATTTTCATCTTTTCATCAATAAGTACGTGTATCTTAATCAATAGATTCAATTTCTCCGAGCCTTCTAGTTTAAATTTTTTTCATTTCCATCAATTTTTACAACATCTATTTCTCCACCTGTGTTATTAGGATTATCAGCTGAAAATGATGTTTCATTTAGATTAACTAATTTTTTTGTCACAAATAAATGATAAAGATTTGGCCATCCTAAATTTTCACAAATAGAACAGGGTTTCTTTAAAGCAGAGCTGGTTATTTTATTCAATTGATCGATTTTCTGTTTGGATTTTTCCAACGTTATGCTCAAACGCTGATTTGGTGTATCGTTGTTCTTCATTCTGGAAAATAAATCAATCATCCATTCTCCTCAGTTGTATAAACTCAGTTTTTCAATGCTTGTTATTTCTTCTCTGTCTAATTGTACTGCCAATGGTAGTCCCACAACAATCATATTGGTTCTTGAAAAAACTGTACTTTGGCTTTCCACTTCCAAACATAACCTTTCTTTTGCTAATGTGTAATCAACCAATGAGCCTCCTAAATATTTGAAAATATATGCATTCCTAACCTTTGACCAACCTTTATCTATGAAAACTGTTAAAAAAGATTTTCTCCATTCCTACCAATTTACTAGACCTATATTTTTTAAATTGGCCTCGTACCAATCTTTGGCTGGGCCGTCTACAAAAAAACAAAGGATTTCAATAATCTTCGTAAAACTAGTCACGTTGTGCCTCATACACTCAGATTCAAAGCGTTCTAACCAATCTGAAGGATTTTGTTTTTTATCAAATTTGTCTATAATAAATTTATTTTCTACCTCCTGCAGTTTAATTTCATTAGGATTTAGTTTAGCTTCTAAATCTTCATCAAAATACACTTTCTTTAAATCTTTGTCTACCTTAATGCCTACTTTCCGATAACCGTGGACTGGTCTTCTTGCGGAGACAGCGTTTTTAATAGTAGTTATGTTTACTTTGACCCGTTTTAGTGAACCTTGGTACCTGATAATATTTCAGCTTAGCTTTGTGATCCTGAAGGGAAACATCATGCCGTTATTTGATTTAGCTGCTGAAGTAGATATGAAGGAAAAAGGGGTTTTGTTTCTTCAGTCTAAGGGGGTATTGCATAGTGAAAAAATGTGTTCTAATGACTATCAAATAAAACTTTATCCAGGCGAAAAGGATAGATGGAAATGCCATGTAAGAGGCTGCAAAGAAACCTTTGGATTGCGAAAAGGAGCATTTTTGGAAAACAGTAATTTGCCATTTAATAAATTTGTTATTTTGGTATACTGCTGGACAAAAGAATATACATCCACTAACGTTTGTCAAGAGGAACTAGGCTTAGCAACCGATACTATTACAGATTGGAAAAATATGATTCCAGAAGTTTACACTGATCATTTATTAATGATTCAGAAAGATCGGAGGGCCAGGGAAAACAGTTGAGATAGACGAATTGAGTTTTTCTCGGCGTAAAAATCACGTTGGTAGAATTCGTCCTAATGAATGGTTCTTCGGAGGTGTTAGTCGGGAAGATAAGCAATGCTTCATGTATTGCATGCCAGACACTATATCGGAAACACTACTGAAAACAATATCAGAATGTATTCAACCCGGTACAACTATTATATCTGACATGTGAGCATCCTACACCCGCATTATTAACATAATAGGAATGAATTACCAGTATTATACTGTGAGTCATTCGCAAACTTTCGTAGATCCCACCACGAGTAGACACACACAACTTATTGAATCGTTATGGGCACAAGCAAAGGCAGGAAACAAAAACGAACATGGTACAAGAAGAAGTTTGATAGACTCGTATTTGTGTGAATTTGTAAGGTGCAACAGAAATAGTGGTATTCATTTGTTTAATCAATTAATACATGACATTGTAAATTTTGGGCCACCAGAATAAATATGTTCAAACACAAAAACATCTTTTACTGAACACTTCCCCGAACCTTTCATTTACAGATAATAGACTTGAGACATAATTAAAAACAATCAAAAGTCTTTATTCCCAAAAAGACCCTCTGTCAAGATATTAAATTGGGTACATTCCACTATAAAACATATAAATATAATTTGATTTTGAATTTATTTCTACTAGCTTATTCTAAGGCTTCATTGCGTTATTTTTCAATTTAATGCATTCTTTACCAAATAGTTTTTTATAATAAATTTTGAAATGAAAGTTAGAAATAATTTTTTTTTCAAAATCAGTAGGTTTCAGCGGAAATAATACCTTTATTTATAAAATTACAAATAATAAAAATAATAAAAGCTAAAGTTCGATTTAAAAAAATAAATAATAAAAGTTAGCGATTATTTTATGATTATTCTACTTTTTTAATATTTATTTTATTTTTTTGCGTCAAGTTTTATTTATTTGCTTTGGAGTTTAATTCACTTGTATTTTGTTACTAATAATTTATGCGACACCTACGGTATAAGACGTTGATTAATAGTGGAGAGAGTGAGGTCTGGCTCTCTTCACTACTCTCTGGATCTCTCTCCTAATACCCACCATGCCTCATCCTTAGGAACCTTAAAAATCCTCCTATTCCAACACCTCGGAACAGATTTTTGCTAGTTTTGGTGTGATTATTCATTAAATTATATTTAATATAATACCATATAACCATATATGGTTCTATGGTTTAAGTTTGTGTGTTATTTTTTATGTATCAATTTAAAGGATTTCATTTAATGTTGTATTATATTTCTCTTCATATTATTTTTTTTTATTTTCATCTGCTCCACAAGACTTATTTTAATATATGATCGGATAAATTAGATTGGGTAGTCAGTCGGCCTCATTATAGGGATGCACCTATCATCCCTATAATCCTCCTCGGAGACTTAAACGGCAGTGGCCTCGTGACCTGCTATAAATAAGTGACAGTGGGAGTCCTGGCAATGGCAAGTTTCTCTAATAATGTCCTGAGCGTCTGTGGCTCTCGTGCTCTTGGTCAGCCTCCGCTGGCTCTTATCCAGTGACGCGGCTGGCGTAGGGGCGTGGGGGACTCCCCAGGACTCCGCTTCCTCCTTCGCATGCGCGGGAGGTGACAACCATGTGGACTTGGGGGGCCTCTGGGCTGTTTGTAAATATTGTATGAATGATGAATTGTAAATATGGTATGAATGATGAAACTTATCTCAATTACTCATTGCCTAATAAAAGGCAGATTCTAATTTTATCTTAATAAATTGTTGTTCTCTCTCTCATTTTATTATCGTCATCAGATCAACAATATTTAAACGGCACTTCAGTGTGGAATGGGATCTTGTGGAGCAGAGACAAACGATCAATGAACCCCAGTTAACCAGTGCGGCTACAGAAAGGCAAGACCGACGGACCGCTGAAACCAATATACGCCGACCCCTGGATAACCGCTGGTAAGGATCACCTACCCTACCGACAGACGGGCGGACCGAGGTGCGGTGAGACGACCGCACTGTACAAATATGCACAGAGAGCTGATAAAAGAGGCAGAAACGGGCGACCTATGATTAAACGGTAGACCGTTGGATGGATGTTTCAATCGGCCTAGAGAGGCTAGTTAGCAGTAAATCCACTGGCCAGAGATAAATGGCTTTCAACTCAAGTAGAAAATTGGGCATGGCCTCCACTTACTCACGGCCTAATAACTATCTTCGCCAACTAATTCCCCCTCCCGTCCCCCGGCTCTGCGAACAGGTGTCTGCGAGCTGCAGTCTCTGATGTATGGCTCTGCAGTCTTAAAAGCACTGGTTGCACATTCTGGGATCATCTGATAAATGAAAATAATCAATTATCGTTCGTACTGTGTTGAAAGTTTTAAAATAAATTTATTTGGTAAAACATATAATGCACCAATATAATATAATTGATACATGAATATTTGCTAAACAGAATGAATTGACTGAGTAAGTGACACTATTTTTGTTATCTTGTGTTGTACCAACTTCTTCACCACCAATAAATAGAAGTTGCCCTCTTCTTGGACCAGAAAGTGCGTCAGTTTAGAGAGGGGGTATTCGTTCATGACACGGCTGAAGCACACTAGGAGGTGCGGGCACAGCCCTGCTTCTGACCTGCCTATATAAGGGCGAAATTTAGACCTTTTTTCATTCATTCAGAACCCGGCACTTGAGGTGAACCTGCTCTCTCTCTCTCTCTCTCTTTCTCTCTCTCTCTCTCTCTCTCTCTCTCTCTCTCTCTCTCTCTCTCTCTGCGCTGGAACTTGCTGCTCCACTCGAACTATCGCTTTCTTATTGAACTACCTCTGCACCTCTCTTTCCTAACCTTGCTCTGTTTTAGTCCGGCGTTGCCAGACCCCACATCTTCCTAGTGGGATGCTCTGCCTTCGTCTCGCTAAAACTAGCACATCCTTTGAAGGAACACACATCTCCAGGACACACAACTACATATCCTTCCATGCTACAACATGTAGAATCGTCTCCAGTCTGCCTCTCTCCGGTTAACACCGAGTATTAATTCGTGGTCTTTCCAAGACCACGTAAACTACCTATATAATACATACCCTGTACCTGGCCCCTGAACATAGTGCACCGTCAGGGCACACCTTTTAAGATCTTATGTTGTTAGATCAATACGAATAAAGCTGCCCGCCGACTAGGTCGCCAGCAAAGGCCAAAGACTACACTTTTACTCAATTTATCTCTTTCTTGAGGTCGCCTTCGTGATGTCACGCCTACCCCTCTGGTATATATTTGTGAGGACTAATAAATAATGTGATTTACTGTTTAACGATCGTATTCTAAACCGGAGAGTTAGGAGCTACAATTGACACCGGTGGTCTTCTCCATTATAAACAAGACACTTTTATCAGTAATTTAGTCAATAGATATTCCCTCAACTAAAGATTTTTATTTTATTTTATTTATGGTCAATGTACAATTTATTTATTTGTTTTTCGGTATAGGGGTTGTACTTTTATTTCCCTTGCATACCTCTCAACAAGTGTATAACTGTCCATTCCACCGTTTATAAGTTCAAACTGACGAGTATTATATCATCTAGATTATAGCCTCTAGTACATAATGAAGATATTATTTTAAAGAGGTGATATATTTAAGTTTGAATGACATCAGCCATCCTCCATGTGTTGCCGTGATAGTTAGGCTGTTGTAAAGTGCCCGAAGATGATGTGGGGTCTTAAATGTGTTTACTAGAAGTCCTCTTCTAGTTTATTCCTTTTAACAACTAACTAGGGTCAATCAAACCTAAATATAAAAGTGTTTTTTTACTAAGATCTGCTCTATAGTCATTTTAAAAGAACATAAAACATAATAAACAATAATTTTAACATTCATAAAGTGCTAACTTTTGTTTCCCTTCCTGGGATCGGTATCCCATGACAGGGTTTCCTCATGGGTTCTGTGAACTCATAGCTACAATTATGCATGTTGAGAAGGGGACGGAAACAGCATTTTTTTTACAGCCGCTTTCATGACGAACTATCTGGCCAATCAATCTACTGATTGTGAAGAAGCCCATTAAAACCAAGTCTTACTAAATAGAAAGGCAGGAAACCAATCAACAGCTTCTTTCTATATAGTGAACGATTATACAGGGTATAAAATTGGTATTGGATTTCATAACCAGAATTCGTGGTACCCTTGTTCAAATGTTGGTTTCTGCTGTTCATTAGCGGATAATTCAATAAATTGCTTATGTGCTGGAATGAATTTATCTGAGTTGCCTGTGGCCTACTTAAGAAAACGTCCAACATCCAATCGGGGATAGCCAAGTGTCTTCAAATCTTAGGCTGAAGTCAATATGAAGAGCTGTTCAGTGGTAACAATTTGGAAGCAAATATTCATTTCGTTTTCGCAATTTCTAAAGATAAGGAAACTGAGAGCATTCTCCTTTTCCCTGAATTTTCCATTCCTTGTTCGCCGAGGAAAAGTCAAGAAACAAACTCAAGTATTATTCTTTCAGTTTCGATTAAAGTTAGTAGGTTTAAATTGGTTACGTAAAATTTAGCTATGCTATTATTGTATTTATTTTCCAGGAAATCCAGCACTGAATCAAAGAGTGCATAGAATCGAGCTATACAGGCAATGTTAGATAACCAACGGACTTCTATGTTAGGTAGTAAAGGATTCTAATCTTCAACATTTTCCCAACGATTTTGAGCAAATAATCTTTCATTTAAAGCATTCCTTTTGATTCTACCAACTTCTCTGATGATATAAGCTTGATGATATGAGTTCACCATGCAAGAGTTCACTAAGATTTTTGGTGAATATATGTTCTCGACGAATGACACAATGTACTGATAATACAATTGGTACAGCTTGTTTTAAGTATACCAGAAATCCAATGTCCTGTCATTTTCGGGGAACTGCAAGTAGCAACGACGATATATTATCCAAGGGTAAGCTCATATTTTTAATTCTATTTGTAAGATTGTTTCACTTTTCGTAAGTTTACATAAATTTGGTAGACAATTCTTTGAAAATTTCTTCTTCTCTTTCAAACCTTACATAATCTAAAAGTAAACTTTCGTTTCCTGGCAAAGTTGACTCCTCAAGCTGTATAGAGAATTTAGATGTGCACTCACGCAAGGAATTTTCTGAACTCTAGGCAATTCCATGAATCCTTCTTTGTACTGTATTATACAGTTGAATTCCTCTTATAATACCGAAAGCTGGATTATTGGTGCTTATTACTTCTTTTACAGATTAAGTTCTTCACTTGTGTTTGGCTTTTCAGACTTAGCAATCAGTAAAAGAATGTCATATAAGTACCCAGTCCAGTCTTTTCTCTAAGATGTTATCGCAAAGTGTTGTCGCATAGAGCGTGTTTTTAAATATTACCACATCAGTTAGCTACCAGTTTCAGAAGTATAAAATTGTATTAAATTATTGCATCACTGGATTTTCACTATTGAAATAAATCTCCACTGGGGAGACAACATATTTTTATGATTATTTTAATGCCTGTAGTCAAATGTAATATTAGTGGGGAAATGATAGTTCAAGGTATCAGTGATGGTTAAGATCACATCATACTATTCCTTTGACACTATTCTAAAAATATTGTGGTACAGCTCGTCTTTGTGGTTCAATGATCATGCCTTATTATTTCTTTGTAAATATTTTCAGTTTGGTTAATAAAAATGAAAAAGGTGTATAGGTTTCAAAAATAGTCTAACTTTAAAAAGAGACTCACTATTCGGTAACATGTGGTGTGCCTCTGTAGCCTAATAGTTCTTCTCATACTTCTAACAGTTGATACAAGGTGAGAATGTCCATAGAAAACCGTTCAAAGTATGTAGCGCCACCGTTAATTTCTCAAAATTCATGATAATTTTTTATATAAATGGATGAGTTCTACACATGAATTTTTCAAGATTACCAAAAATAGTTAGATGAGGGAGATCCGGGGGAAGGGGACCTTCATTGCAAAACCCAAAGCATTGATTTATGACTTATAACGTCATATTTGTATTATTTAGCATATTGACATATTTAAGTCATTTAGAAGAGAAATATAGGTAAAGTAGTAAATATATCTATTGTTGTTTAGTAACAGACATGAAAACCCTTAGCCTGGAGCAGGATGGGATTCCGGAATATTTGTGGCTGTGATAGGACCAGCCCTCCACCTTTAGTAATTAGGGGAGAATCTCGTTTTTGTCCTGAATGCCATCCGGGATCTCCTGGCAAAAACCCCATGGGCTGTCAGCAGGGTATGGATTCAACCTACTCCATAGCCAAGCAAAGAGTGAACTAGGCTATTACGAATGTTTTTAATCATACCACTTCTCCCTAACTGTTTTCTAGTATGGCCATAAATTAAATGCCATGCTAGGGGTAGTTATCATGAAGGGAGGTAGAGCTATCTCCATGCTGGTGGACTATTTCCTTTAAAATTTCGGATCGACTTTATAATTCTGACTTGTTCACCGAAAATTGGTTTTTCACAAATCAAAAACTTTAGGGGACAAATATTTAATCTAATTCAATGCCTTAAAATAATTTATAGATTTCTAAAGTAGGTGGAAAATATATATTATTATAGTTACTATGTGTGTCTATAGCTATTTAATGATGTTAGTTTATAGCTATTTAACTCCACCCCGTTTTTATATTTTACTGTTTCCAAAAGGTATTTCAAATACTGATTTTTTGTGGTATGTAATTTTCTCTGTAGGTAGTTATAGAAAGTTAAGCCGATATTTGAAACATCTTCGGGTCACGTTTTTCGGCACTATCATCTAACTATTATTTTTTATCTTCCGGATATCAGAACTTTATACAGACATACATGGCATGTGAAATTTTTTTTTCTTCCATAAACGTAACAAAAGTCCAACACCGCTTTATCAGCTGAACCCAATTCCTAAAAAAAAAAAAAAACTGCAATAATTATATAATTTCACAGGTTACTACAAACTAATTGTTTTAATCGTTATTTCTAAATACTCGTCCTGTATCTCCTGTGATATTTCTTCAGACTTGCAATTTTGAAGAAGACGAATGGAGATTGTCTGTTGAATTGATGAAGATAAATCAATTAACTCAAAATCCACGAAAAAAGTGAAGCAGGAGTATTGAAATGTACTGATCATTCTTTTCTTCATTAGTTGTGTGTCTCTCCATTAAATGTGCCCAAGAGCAAAGGAGCTATATAAAGAGTGAGAAAAACTCTTCAATGCCGCCAGATGCTACTGCAGATCTTCTGTCATTTCCTCCATCTACTTCTCCCTTTTTCCCCATCCTTCTTTTAATTCCTGTTTCCTCCTTTTATTATTTTTTAAAAATTTAAAAATATGAACCGAATCTAGAAAGCCGCTGGTTGGAATAACAAACGGACCAAGTCAAGTGTGAAGTTAGGGATAACGAAGGGGAAAAGAAAGGCATAATAAATGTACTGGAAAGAAAAACTAATGATGGAAATAAAAAGCCCTGGAAAAGGGGGGGGGGGCTATAGAGGAAAATGGAGGGGATGAGGTCCACCTCCAGTCTCTTTCATTTATTTATCTTTTTATCTCTTTATTCATTTTGAATGTTTTTTTTTTGGGTTTTTTTACATAGAGATCAGTGTTTTAAACAAAACGGGTAAAGGTTTCCCTACGTGGAATCGATGCGTATATTTATTCAGACTGTTATATCTGACATATAGTGTTTTAATTGATAATGAAATTAACGTTTATTATTCACGTTGAATTATCGTATATTTTTAAATATTTGTGTGAAATTTCTTTGAAAACCAAAAATTTATAAGATACAAGAATTTAGCAATTGTGATCCAACAAAATACAAGTCGACTGAATCAGGCTACAAAGTTCTAGGACCCTAATTTCAAGAAGTTAAGTCAGTAAGTAACTATTTAAAAAAAATTGTAAGGTTAGAGGAGCAGATAGTTAGGAAGTTTCTTTAATTTAACTATCATTATCAATCTAGATTTACTATACGCACTGATCTGAGGATGCTGGTTAAGAATTCAAACGTAATGCGCAGCTATCAAACAATCAACCTAGATTTCAGATACCACTTACTTTTTAGCAGACATTAAATATTATGAAATAGTGGTCCGTGACCTGGAGTTTGAAAGATATCCTATTTATCATTATGACCGGTTCTACAAATGACTTTAGATGAGTAATTTGCAAGAGATGAAGATGCCCTTCTAGCAAGCTAAGATGAAGGAGACCAGTTGCAATCAATAATCCACCTTCAAACAAGCATCAACAATCTCGCTGACTGGTACAATCAGTGGAAGGTTAAGCTAAATTCAGACAAAACTGAAGCAAAGGTGTCCTATTCCAATTATGATCAGAAAAGTGCGTCCCACGGGACTTTTACTACACTACTGTAAAAATCAATCATTAGGCTAATCCTTTCTTCTATGGCTGAATGATTCTATATAACTTTATTAAAACTTTTATATAGACTCAGCACACAGTATGCAAGCAGTGCTTAGAATTTTAGTTTTTTTTTAATGTCTTGTTACTTTTCTATGGAAAAACAAGTGGCTAACGAGACGCCAAAACCACAAAACTTGCCACTTTAGCAATCTACACTCAATGAAGCCTACTACAAACACATTGCTAGTTGGTTTGGAGGAGGCCGCGGTGCCACCTGGAGCTGTCGTTCTGAGTTGTCGGGGATGAGATGGAAGAATAGAGAGTTAGCATACGGATTAGTATAGGAAGGGAGGCGAGAATGAAATTTCGGGTAGTGGGAGGAGGGTAGATCTTGAGTGAAAGAAATATAGATCACCTTGAAGGTTATGGTTGTTAATATTGAAGGTAATGGATAACAATTCATTTTTAGCGTGTAAACAGCAAACCTTTCGGTCTTGGATTGTTTAAAATGCAAGTGGTATAGCTAAAAATGACTTGAAATGGTACTTGGTGGAGCTTACATGACGAAAAAATGTCATATGACATTTTTTTCAGTACATACTATGTAATAGTTGTAGAATTGCATTTAGTACAGATAAACTGTTCAGTAGACGTATTAAAATAAATAAACAACTAAGGCGGATCAGAATCGGAGACTTTGGAAGCCCCCCACGCTCCTCCATAAGCCACGTCACCGGATTCAAGCTAGTGGAGGCTGACTAAGTGCGCGAGAGACACCGAGGCTCAGGACATGATTCAGGAGAAAATGCCAGGACTCCCACTGTCACGTATTTATAAATGTAGGTTAGGAAGATTAGGGCTTTAGTAGGAAGTTGTTGAAGAATTCCAGGAGTAAGGAGATCATATCCGGGAGATTTTCGGTTAGGTAAGTTTTTCAGAAGATATTTGATGTCAGCGGGGTTAACGGCTTTTGGTGGAAGTGAGAGAGAGATAGATAGCATGCTAAATTCCACTTTGCTAATCGGTAGTAATGATAGTACGAGCGACGATCGGCAGGATGTCAGGTTCTTTACCATTCATTCAATGTTCTCGAGTGGCGTGTGGTATCAAATTACAGGAAACCTCATGCTGAAAAATAATATGATTATGGCTTTTTTTTAAAATCAAAGGAAATTACGAAATGGTGGCAAAAAAACTGAAAGCGTCTGCAGTATTTAAAAACATATATGTAAGGTTTAGTGCATTTCATGAGCGTTTGCTATATGTAAATATTGTCCAAACACCAGACAACTTCCTGTCCTTTCTTTGTATAGTAAATAGACCTTTATTCAGCATTTTGTAGAGTTCTGGAATCGTTGTTTTAAGTTCCCGCATTCTGTTGAAGGCATTCTTGCGGATTCTGTATAATTGCTATGACCTTTTTCAAGGTGGTGGCAAAAAAAGTCGCATTTTGCGCGATACAGATGTATATTTTTAGTATGTTGATTAAGGAACCTGTTACCTACCATTTACAACAAGAATCATTTTAGTTGCAATTAGTCTCATCTCTAACACTATTTATACGGCACTACAAGGTTCTCAGAATCACTTCAAAAGCTGAATGGTCCGTAAGGAACAGTAAAATTCATCGAGACTTGGGCACGTCTAATTGTCGTACATTAAAGAGTGTACATACTCATTACTTCTCTACTTGTTGTTAGTAAAGGCAAGAAGAATAGGCAGTGTGGACTCTCTAAGAGGTAGTTTGTTCTGAAGCAAGATGTGGACACTTTACAAAAAAGAAAAACGAAAAGCAAGTTTAGAGCAAACACACTTTGTTTTTATTTTTTAATATAACTATTAAAAATTTGTTAACATGGACCCGGAAAACGAAACCAACACCTCCTTCATAAGGCTCACTGTTTTTCATATGATGAAGATTCCCCTGTAATATTCATCTTATTAGATGCGTGATTGTAATTCATAAGTTATCAACAAATGAAATAGTACTTTTTTATATCGATATCTGACAGTATTATTAGTTATTCGTGAGGAAGATTGTCACAATGTAATGCTTGTTTCAATATTTACTCTAGTATCGAATAGGCCTCGTTTAGTGGTCTATTTTACAACACTATCCTAAAATAGTTTTAATTGAGGTTCTAATGCAAAAAAACGGTCAATATCATTATTCATAACAATGGAGAGGATTTATAAGATAAGATTTACCTTATTGACACCCAACAATGAACATCATGAAATATGCTAGGTTCCCTACCAAGAAGCACTTGAACAGGCTTGACTGATGCAATCGAGATCGTTATCACAAGTGTTTTGTTTAAAATAAGAATATTTCATGCCTCATATTTATTCTGCGGTTTCATCGTTTCATTACATGCAGAAACATTGTGTGAGTATCTTGAGAGTAATACTGAAAAAAAAATAGACTCTCATTCACTAATGAACTTGTTGAGATTATTTTTTCCCAGAAAATACTAATTATTTATTGAAAATACATTAAACAAGGCCAGAGTTTCGCCTATGCATCTATCCCAAACATAGAGGCAAAAATAATTAGGTTTCGATTTTTCAATATCGGACTGGAAACTTGATTGTGCAATTGTATACATGTGACAAAGTTAAAAATGTACGTCTTTTAACGATTTTGGTTTTATTTAAATGGTTAATTTATTCTAATTATATTATATTTCTGAAAAAGCGAAACGTTTGAAACAGAACGGAAATATTTTTTAAACATTATGAGAAAATGAACCTATTTTAAGAAAAGAAACGTCTTATTCCGTGAAAGTATCAATGAATTATGCATTTCCCATCACTAGAATAACGAAATATAATTTTCTTCTTGAATATTAAATGAAAAAAAAAATTAAAAAGGTTTCAAGCAGTAAAGATGCTAAAAGTATTTACACTTGTCATGAACTTCATTAAAGAAATGGTCCTTTCACCTTTTGGGAAAAGAGAAACAATACGCAGGGACCCCCCACCCCCTACACCCAAGGAGGACAGTAGATCTTAGAACTGGGGAAGAATCGGAAGGATTGTAGTGAAAGAAAGGTTTGTTTTTCTTCCGTGTAAGCTTTTGTTCCTTACGGCCATTGTTAAAGTTATATGTCAACAATATCGTTGTCCATTGTAAGAGAGTACTTTTTTTTTATGTTGTGCTTGTATTCATTCTTATATTTTTATTTTATTTTCAGTTCGTGAAAAATTGTTGATTTTTTTTTTTTTGTAGAATTGATTCTTTCAGCATGAAACTTCTCTTATTTTATTTACGTATGATAAGTGCACTGGTCTAATTTAAGACTGTACGTAAATAATAGGAATGTCTTATTGTCAACATCTCGTACAACAAATTCTAGTGCAACACTCACTGGCAACTAATTCTGAAATAACAAATTATATCTATACCTCTAGAGCTCAGGCAATAGTTGTTTTTCAGCTCCCTAAATCTTTTAGATTATTTAAGAAAATTGTTTTGTTAAATGAGATTTTTTTTGCCACTTCTGTTTGCCATTCCAGTTCCAATAGAGGTCGTCCCTCTTTTGGTTTTCAGATATAGTTCAAGATGTTAGTTCGGACATGTAATCCCTAGTGGTCGACTTGAGTTAATTATATTGAATTAAATAAATGCAACGTTGGTAAAAGAGAAATAGCCAGAGAAATGATCTAATCCATCTGAAATACATATCATATATATGATATGTATTTTAAATCTTGAGCTGACCTGTATATGTTGCTTAACGCATAGTCGTGTTGGTAATAGCCTGACACAAATCTATTTATTGAACTGCTTCTTTTTCAAACCTCTGTCAAAACAAGGCTTATTTGTTTCTAAAATTTAATGTTTTCATTTTCTTATGAAGCTGAACGTGGCCGAGGACACGTTAAAGACTGTTATGCCAAAAAAAGAAATATTATTCAGAAAATAAAGTTTCAGTATTCAAAAATATAAATACGAATTTATTGTCATAACACAGGTATTTTGTTTGTGAAATTTTAACAATTTATCAAAGAGTCCTGTCGATAACGCTCAGTCTAAACTTTCTATATTTTTTAAGTTCATATATATACACAAAAAAGTTTAAGTTATAATTAAAGGAAAATAATTTCAGTTGGTTAAAATTTAAAAGGAAACCTTAAACAAATAAAATAGTGAGGAAGCTACGCTTCAGCCCAACAAGAATATAGAAATTAAGTTTATTTCGAAATTAATCTTACAATAATGGCTCAACGCTTGTGATGAACAGTCTATGGTAATTTAATACATCTATGAAAGTCCACAGTCCCATTTGTTCAAAACTTTTTGCACAGAATCAATGGCAACTGTCAATCGTTGAAAATTATCGGTAACAAGTAAAGAAGGATACCTTGTGACCTGAAGTGAAAATATGTGGTCCCAGATTTTCGCACTACAACTGCCCTTGACTACCTTCGGAAGCACTTCCATAAAATTTGACGACAGACAAATGCCCATGTACCCTGACTACCAATCATTAGACATTGTACATCTCTCGACAAAAAGAGGTATCTCACACTACAGACAGCACATCACTCACTTTCAAAGGCATTATACCAGACATGCCTGCTAGGTGCTGAAAGGCTGAATTGCTTAGTGTTGGACTAGCATGACAAGAGTTCCTCGAGGCTGAATAAGTGACTTGATTCTTTCACATCCGTTTTTAGCACTCACGATGAGCTGCTTTGAGCTGCTAAAAAAGTTTTCCTAATCAAGTAATTGCTGGAGAAACTAGAATTCAAATTTTACAATTCACATAAGATCTTAATATGCGGATTTCATAGATGTTTCTTTGGTAGTGAAGACATTACAGTTAAAAAGATTGCGGATCGATGTGGTATTCAATTATACGATCGATATACCATTATACAACTTATGATTGTCGCTACACAACATTACAAAAATGGCCTGTATATATGTCGCTAAAATAAAACCTATACGGTTGAAATAATAAAAACCAAAAAAAATACTATAATTTTTACGTAGTTTTTTCAAAGACACATTGTCCGTCATTGAAATCAAATTTCATCATTAAAAATAATAAAGTAAAATCTATCACAGTGAAAGCAATGTTCTTTACTTTAACTGCTTATGATTATGGGGTTGTTATTGCCATGGGATCATTGATTAATCGATTCTATGAATTGACTTGTGCCTACCTAGCTGTGCTAAGCAATTTACTGTGGATTGTCGCGAATACTTAGTACCTTCCTTTACAAATTCTTCTTCATACATCACCCTTCTTCTTCTCCACCAATAGAAAACATTCATTTCTCACAAACCTGCTCCTAACAACCCATCCTACATCATAGATATACACCACTACGTAATTCCTTGGTAATAATGGCAATATCGGTTTGGAACTCTCTTTTCCCCCTATTCACCCCTTTCTTCTTTCATAAAATGCGTTAAAAACAAGATTTTTAGATTTGCTATCAGAAACAAATGAGTAGTAGCATGAAATATTACCTAATGTTGGAGAGTTGACATTTATCACATTGTTATTATGTCTTGTAGGGTACTATTTAGGGAATTTGTCTTCATATATCTCTTCTTACTTCATCTTATTGTTTTTAAATGTTTTATTTTCTTTGAACATAGTACCTTTTATGATACTCTCAAGGAACCAACTTTTTGTTTAATAAATGTTTGTTCTAAAGGAATATAGTCTTGGGATATTAAAGATATTATTATTAATATAACTTGAAAAGCTATTACGTCACATTGAAAAACAGGTTGAATTTCCGGGCTTAAGTTAGAAATTTACTTCGAAAAAGAGTAGTCCAGATTTCAATATAGATAGGGGTCCCTCGAGACCGAAAAAGTTTTATTAATAATTGGTCCTGATAAAGATTTAATATTGGAGCGGATTTGAACTCTCTTGATCAATGGCTGAAAGACAGTGAGTGGGACGAATAAGTTTTGATCCCGGTCCCTCCCCCGACCAAGTCCCCTGGGATAATCCCAAGCCCGATACTTAAATTGAATTACTCCCCCTGGCAAGTTGGTAATGAAGTAGCCACTCCCTGGTATCTCTCCGGTGTAGCGGTCCGCTCTCGCCGGCTTTTAAATGGGACCCACCCTCTCGGTCCGGATTTAACTTTTGTCCGCTCACTCACTCCCTTCCTCTGAAATCTTATGGACTAACTTTCAATTGCTTTCCTTTCTCTCCGCTCAAAGGCTGGCTTATTATGACCTGATGGAGGGAATGTCTTGTTTTATTAAGTTACGGAGAGAATAAGTAGTTTGGAGAATCGATACTTAGTAAAAGCTACAGCCGTAGGAGAGTCACAATTTATATAAGTTGTTGGTCTGGATGACATTGAGTTAATTTTTTTGCTTTGCTAGTTGCCAGCGTGCCTAACGATGTTGCATGTAAATGCAGAAAGAGGAGAAATATGTAATCCAATTATTATTTTTTTTTGTACATTGTATTATTATGTTTGAGTTTTTGAAAAAAAAAAAACGATGTTTCTTCGTAGATTTCAACTCTATTAATGTCAAGTCTGTCAATGCCAACTCTGATAGTTGAGCTGAGGATCGGTATAACTAGTATTCAGGGAAGAGCGCCCAACAATTATCAATAATTATTCACTTAAGTTATCATATAAGAATATACATCACAAAACCATATTTAAGCACTAAATACTAATTGAATGGCGCTGTTACCTATTCAGCATAGCACGAACTACCTCGGACCTATACTTCTCAGAATTCTGTTCTAAGCCTTTGAATACAGAACCGCTCAGCACTGGAAGGACTCATCACGTTGTACCTTAGGAGACTTCGAATACTCATCATCATTATCATGAGTGAGTAAAACCACTTTAACAGAGCAGAGGGAGAGAACGAAGAAATAGGTTGGCCAACTACTGCATTTAAGTCACCAAGTAGGGTATTTGCAACGTTATTAACCTGGATCTTATCAAAAAGAATTCATATAGATCATCCTCAAGACGCTGGCCTTTTGCCTTCAATTTCACAACCGCCCATCATTCATCGTACAGGTCTACAACCAAAAATTTGATTGGATAATTTTGGCTGGTCATTATGTTTTTTGGTGTGTTGAAACAATGATTGATGAAAAAAAAATGAGGATTTTTCGCAAATCCATGGTATGTAATGCCAGTTTTGAAGCACTAAACTAGTAAAGTTCTTATTCAGTTGAAATGAATGCCCTTTTCGCTGCTCTTTTTCTCAGTCTATTTGTATCATTTGAAGTGAATGCACTTACCTAGGTTAGCTATTTGTGGCGAAGTAAGTGAAAAACTTTTTTTGAGTTTGAGTTTTGAAAGTGTATTTTGAAAATAAAATGCCTCATCGTTGTTGTGTAACCAGTATAGACTACTTATGCTTCAGCTGTGATGAATACACAAGAAGTATCAAAGAAATATAATAGACTTCGTCAAAAAGGTATATTATGCACAGTGGCGTAACTATATCATCTGGGGCCCGTGGCAAATTCCTTTAATGGGGGCCCTATCATTAAGCTTTACTATACTTACGAGTAGTTTAGTTACCCACAACCAATAATTTGTATCATGGTGTATATATTTTAATATTTTTATTAATAGGTACAATATTAAAACAATATTTCTGAGCTCGCGGCCACTTGGGTCGGGGGCCCGTGGCATTTTGCCAGCCCTGCCACCCTGTAGTTACGCCTCTGATTATGCATGTAGTGACTCAACTACATATATGTAAATTACCCTATACTCTGGCGCAACTAATGTATTATAATATAAATGCAAATCTTTGTAAACTTCTTGTAATAAATCATAAAGAGGTCGGTAGTCGTGAAACAAGTAACAGAGGGCCGAAGATCCTGCAATAAAACCTGAGAGGGTAAGCATTCTGCCCTCATAAAACCAACACGGTTTTACACGGTTATTACTAAGACCTTCAGTCACTTTCCGGTGGTCATAAAATCATCCTAGAAACAGTCTTTTAGGGGACGAGCGGTCACGTAGCTCGGGAGGTGTGACATCATAAAGCACACCCTTTTAGACCAACAGTCAATAAAATCAAGGGGGATTGGCCACCTGAGCATTATAAAACATTCCCCCTTTCAACCGACTCCGCCTTCAACGAGGGAGGGGGGTACAATATTTATATCAGGAAGTTTCGCCCTGAAAACTCACTCTTTTTCCTAGTCTCCTCAGCCGCACTACTTGTCGCTTTACGCGAGGGCCGCTTGGCCCTGGTAGGCTCACTCTACACTCCACTCTTTCCTAGTCTCTTCATCTAGATAGCCGCTATAACTCGTCGCTATAACTCGCCCCGGGGCCCTGGGAGTAAGCCCAATCAGCCTTCCACTGGTCTACACTCTCTCTGCCACACCTCTGCGCCGGCTCCTTGCCTCACAGTCGCAAGCAGACCCTCTGACGACGCCGATATTACGCTGCCGATCTCTCGCCCGAACTCTGAAAACTGGTCTTATTCTTTATGAACCTCTGAACCTCATCTTGAACACAGTGTATTGTCGGGACACATCCCTATCAATAAATAGAGTCAGATATTAACGCCGACATGGAACATGGTCCATGTGATTAACTACAACAATCCGCACTTGTCACCAGGGCTAGAGTGATCAGGCACTCCCCTAGTGACGCCCCCCAACAATTGTTGACACCCGACAATGCATATTTTGGTTTAAGGATGAAGGATAGGAGGGAGATCAAGATAAAGTTTAGGCTTTTTTTTTTTTTTTTTTTTTTTTTTTTTACCTCTAGACCTCTTGAATTTAATAAAATTTGTGAAAAATGAACTAATCAATGAACAAGAACTGACAGCTCTCTCCTCATTCTGCTAGTGCAGATGCATTTGAAGGAGGTCGGGTTACATAAATTAGATTTGAGGTTAAAAGTTAAAACATGAATACAATTCTAGGTGATGGGGCTCACCTTCAGTTTGACAATGTGGGAGAAAAACTTACAAACTAAAACCTAAACCTAGAACCTAAAACTAAAGAGTTCCAGCCGCGATAGCGTCCTGCCATCGATGGGGGAATGGAGCGGGGGTCATAGTGTTAAACACCGGGTTTGTCAGGTATTGCAAGGAGTCGAAAAATTTAATATGTCTACGTTGGATGAATTCATCCACCGTAGGTAGCTCAAAGATCTCGTGAAGCTCACTGTTGCTCCGCTGCTTGAATGAAGTACCTCTGACTACTTTCATTAGTATACCGTTTTGGAATTGTTGGAATTGAGTGGCCAAGCTGTCGTATACGTCAGATAACGATGGTCAGATGGCGCACCATACAGCAGAGTAGGCCTGACTGCGCTCTTGCAAATCAATAGCTTGAGACGCAGTGATAGATTGGGGGAAGTCAATAAATGCGTAAGCTGGTAAGACTTCGTGCGAGTATGCCTCAACTTCTTCGTAAAATGGTTACTAAAAAAGAGGTGTCTATCCATTTTAATTCGAAGATATACTAGGTTGTTGGCTGGTGAATTTTCCTCCGTTCCTACTATGTAACTTATAGGTAGCGGGCTTTTTCCCTATTGAAAAGAGAAAATTACGCAGTCAGTCTTACCCGCGTCTTCCTCAGTCTCCCAAATCTCTCACTGGTCTGGTTACAGGCTACTTCAGTCTGTCTTAGAGCTACCTTGGCGCTCATGCTGCTGTTGTACACCACTATGTCATCTGCGATAGCAGGAACTGTGGTATTTTTGTACCGGGCTCCGACAATCTCAGACGTGTATACGTTGAATAGTACAGGGGATAATATGGCTCCTTAGGGTACTCCACAGGTGAGTGGCACAGCTTCGGAGAAGCTATCACCGACCCACACCGGCAACGATCTGTTTTTCAGGAAGCTAGCCAGAGCATTTGACACAGTGTCCCGTGAGACACCGAGTCGAATACATGGGTGCAGTCAGTCTCGAAATTATTCATGTTATGGATAGCTTCTGACTGTACCTTCAGAAGGGGGGGCTCTGTGCTCATACTGGATTGGAATCCAGTCTGCTCTGGTGGAATGATGTCGTTTTCCGAGCAGTTATTTTTGAGATAATTCAAAAGAAGTTTCTCAAACATTTTCCCCATCTGCGGTAGCAAGCTGATTGGACGGTAGTGGGCTGGGTGATCTCCGCTCTTGGCTGGCTTTAGTAATGGAAACAAGATGGCTTGTTTCCATGTGTCAAGAAAGTACCGTAACCATATACAATAGTTGTATAAGTTTGCCAGTTGTACTATCCCTCTCCTCGGCATTTATTTGAGCAGCACTGTTTTATCCCGTCGTGCCCTGGTGCTCGGTTTCCCTGACACCGGCGAAGAATCGCCTTGAGCTGCTTCGGTGATACAAACATGTGGTTCTGTTCAGCATCTACCGGAGGAGGCATGTGGTAGTATCCCGTCCAAGCCATAATGTCCCTAGCGTAATGGTCGGCCAGTTTTGTTGCCTGTTGCTCAGCAGCCAGGACATAGTCGCCTTCATGAAGACGGACGGTGACTGTCTTGCCTTTTGTAGTCTTCAAAAGTTTCCAAAACTTTCTGTGATCTCCGTGAGTGTTACGAAGTCTCTCATGCCACTGCTTAAATTAGCCGTATTTAAGGGTTAGCCGACGGGTTCTAACTTCAAAGGGTTGGTGGAACGGTTGGTTCGAGCCTTGGCTTGCCCAAAAATATTTTGGTTGGGGATGGGTATAGACAAGTATTGTGACGATAAATGAGCAGTAACTTGATTCAGGAAGTACCGATTCGCAACCAAGAGAACTGAATTTAAGGTAGATGTAACGCTTAATGTTGCCCACATTAGACCTCAGTGCCTCCAACCAAATATGTCAATAACCTTTAGTTGGCCCTTTTCACAATGTATCACCAGATTTTATTTGGTGATTACAAATGTTAGTGCGGTTTCAAATTAAAGAAAAAATCAATTTTTTTAATGAAAAATTATTTAAATTAGATGTCAAGTAGGAAAAGTAGAATTTGTTGTTATTCTGGTTTTTGACCTACCGATGAATTTATTTTTTGTTTTTAGTCAACAAAAAAATCTTTTCAATTTCTTGTAAATTTTCCTCTAAAAAATCTTGACAGTAGTTTACGTTAGCATATTAATAATTAAATAGATTAAGTCATTTTTCGACTTACTTAATTTTTTTATTTCTTATTCACAAGAGATTTCTGCAACCTGTACTGGCATTCTGTGCACTTCAGTAGGTCCGTATAAGTTGCTATGAATATGAAATGAATCATTTGTGGGAAGAAAAAATTGGACATTATTTACTTAATCAAAACCCACAACGAGCAATTAAACAATAATGCCAACACGATTGATCATAATATTTTCGTAAACATATAAACGATAACTAAAAAAAAAAAATTGGAAATCTTATGAAATGCATTAAAATATAGTGCGTTCCAGTGTCAATTATAAACTTTATTAAGTTTAGGGAAAATGACTTTCCCATCATATAAAGAATATAAAAATATATTTATAGTTTCTTAAACTCAAAATCTGAACTAAAACGGATTATATATAATAATAATCATCTTAATAGCAAGGTATCTAATTAACGATTCAAGTTCTCAGAGCGGAGCCTTAGGAGGTTAGAAGGAAGAAGGGAAATTAGTTTTTGCCCCATTAAACACGGGCTGGCTGTCAGGGGCCCGGGCACAGGTGCTCGTGAAGGAGGAGAGCAGTAAAATATAGTCGACCCCCCACCTCCCTCACCGGGCTCAGAAAAGTAACACCCTTGCCTTCCGTTTCAACTGGCAACTCTTATTATTGTCGCTAACTGTTCTTTCAAAACTTTCAGGGCCGAGTTGTTTTTTAAATTATTGCCTTCGGAAGGTTGCACATTTGGGGTTCATTTTCAAATCGGATTATCACTGTTGAAGTAGGAGATGATTCGGGCGGAGTTATGACGTATGAATGGACCCGATGCCCGAGAAAACAAACTTTAGTGGAAAAGAAGTGTAAAGGAAGTTAGAAATTCTGTTACAGTATGGAAACACCTATTGAAGAAAATTAAAATAGTAATCATTTTACTGACGTGTTTATGAATTGCAAAACGTAATTCACATCAAAAGCTTTTTTTGGTACATTTATAATTGGTTCTTCCCCTTCAGTAGTGGAGATCATTTTCTTTTAAATGTTAAATCAGTTTTTACAAAAGTATTAGTTCTTAGTGTTAAAAAAAAGTTCGGTGATATTTGCCAATTATGATTGATCTAACTGCACTAGTAAGTTGATAAGGTGGATTTACAACATTTTTATGTGAGTTAAAAATATATTTGTATGGAGTTCATGCATAATAATGACATACATTTAATGTACAGTACATATTATAAGATACTGCACATATTTATGGCATCATCGGAAAATATCAGCACACGTCCATGCTATTGCCACACTCAGCAACCTGATTTTTAATTTAAATCAGTCATTTAAATGTCATCAAGTAGCAAAAGCAGAACCTGGAGATAAAGGTATTGGATGAATCGACGCTAAGCACTTCATAAATACACTGGCAACTTCGAGGCAGAAGTGGAACAAACGGTGGTCAACATCCACTACATGCAACTTCGACTTCATTCAGCCTCTCGATGACAGACAGCATCAACATCTAGAAACCAAGCCACGAACCTACCCAAGTATTTGTGGCCAATGAGGAGCTTAAAGCTGTTTGTTGAAATGCGATGGTCAATTAAAATGTTGTCGTGTAACAACAATTGTTATTCTCGTTTTTAACCCTACCGATGAATTTATTTTTTGTTAGTATTTAGTCAACAAAAAAACCTTTTCAATTTCTTGTAAATTTTTCTCTAGAAAATTTCATCAGTAGTTTACGTTAACATATTAATAATTAAATAGATAAAGTCATTTTTCGAATTAAATGTTGTCATGTCATTCTTATATATTCTAAAACCCTAAAATTGATGTGAAACTTAAAAAAAAAATCCATACTGTACAAATACGAGTAACATGTATTATCATAACGAACACTTCTTAAACATTTGAATATTTTCGATGTTTGATTTATAAAAAAAAATCACAAATATATTGTATTTCAATTTTATATACTTCATTTTACAATTTAATTTGTCTAAGCTTTTTATACCTTGCAAAGATATGAAAAACAATATCTTGATTGTTCTCGTGGTACAAATTTTTTTTTTATGATAAAGAGGTGAACAAAAGGACATATTTTTATCTCAATATTCATTGATCCTATCTTCAAAGGTGAATATCTACAGGGTAGTGAATCTGAGGACAATAACATTCAATGTTTTACCTTATAATCATTTACAATTGGTCAATTTTCTATCAAAACTACAAGGTTATTTGATTTCAATTGGAATATCTCTGTTAGTTAAGCTGTCGGCTTGATGAATCTGATTTTTAAACTCATAAATTTTTTTGACAATCAAGTGACATATTTTAGTTAAGGTTGCAATGGTGACGTACGTACAATCATCAGACATGACTGTACAATCATTAGCGTTTATCTCGGCCAAATTAGTTTCTTCGGCAGAGTCAACCCTCCTCCTTAATCCCCTCTTTGATAGCTACCCTCCCATTCACTCGTCTTTGGCCATTCTTTGGCCATCCTCTGGTCTTTCGCTTTTGGGCGGAATACCAGTAATTTATGAGACATGATAGGAATTTAATGCGAATTGCAAATTACCCCACCCCCTCTTCCTCCTCCTTGGTTAATAATGAATTTAATCTGATCCTCTTCGTACAAGGGGCAGGCCGGTAGGATGGTAGGAGAAAGAGGGAGTTGGGATGAGGGTGAAATTTACGACGAAATTAAGGCTTGAAACTTGTTGGCCGGACTTGTGAACCGCCCTCGTAGCTAAGCCCTAAACCCTTTTCTAGTACCTCAGGCGAGAACCGTTAATGTCTTCCCATTTATAGGCTCATCTATATCCCTGCTTAATGTACTAATCCTTAATATTCAGTTTAATATGTAATCGTCTTTTTAGTACATGATTAAAAAATTGTTTTTAATGTAATAAAATAAGCCTATTTTTATTCAATTAAATTTCAATATGCAGTATTACTAGCCACGACGATGACAATCTTTAAATTTTAAAAAGTTATTAAACTATTATAAGCCAGATTGCTTAGCATGACTTCTTTGTTATATAGTTTTGATGTTAAATTAAATTAAAGAAAGACAGTGAGAACTAAAGGAGGGTTAGAAGCTTCTGAAAACCACATTCTAATAACACTCTTAAATTTGATTTGCACCGAGAGTACACCGCATGTTACTTGGACGAATATCTGTCCGACAAATGTTTTACGTATCAGCCATTTACTGGCAACATACTCCCAACCAGTCCAAAACGGGATATAAAAATGATTTTAACCAAAAACTCATGCCCATAGAATCAACCTCATTATAATACTAATAATTATTTCATCATAAATCAATCACTACATTATATATAATTATCTGTAAATTTGAAGTGGCTATGAAGAAAAAAAAAAAAAAAAAAAAAAAAAAATCACTACAATAAATTTTCCCTTTATTTATGCACTATTATTCATCTGGCTTTCATCTACGTGATGAATGTTCCTTTTTTTGTAAGTCCGAGTTGGATTTATTTATTTTGTACCTTGTTACTCATAACGCATTTAGTACCTGAATAACTTTATCAAATTACATAAAATTTAGGAATACTTTTCTTCTAAAAAAACAAAAACAAAAAGGGCAGTGCTACTGATAGATGGATCAATTAATATTTACAGATGCAGCAAACACACAACAGATTTACTAAGCTTCTGTGTAAAAATGTACTGAAATGACACCAAAGAATCAAAAACCACTTTTGAAAAGTGAACCCTCTATATATTTTTCGTCGATCTTTTGGAGTGAGATTGAGTTAAATCTCTTTGAGGAGCTATCCATTTGAGGCAGCGACTGTAAATGGCCGCTCTTTGGGCCGCGTGTTTTCGACCTCTCAGCTATGATATAATTCCATTCCCAGAAGTATCTCGAGCTCTCTTTCAGGTGACCTCTTACTTAATAGTATTACTAACATAGACTGGGAAAGTTGAGTGGAAAATTGTTTATGCTTATTGGCTACACAGGCTTCTTTTTTTCTCTTTCTCTTTTTTTTTTTTTTTTTTTTTTTTTCCAAAACCAGAAAATATTGAGTTTTTACCCATGTCTGTCTGCCCTGGTAATTGTTAGTCACTTCTTGTACCCATAAAATTAGAATTTTATTTGGAAATCACCTATTGATTACTCGATCGCCTAAAAATATTGTCAACTTCACTAACATTTTAAAGACTGTCAGTCGAAGTTATCAGAACTGCCATTAATATAATTAACATTAACATAATTAATGTTTGAAAATTTGATCCATCCTCTGATTATGTAGAGGCATGCCATTTCGCATGTCAGTTCCATTTGATACTCTGGTACTATTAGATGGAATTAGATTGACTGGTAATTAAAAAAAAATGTTTGTATTGAATAGATTTTCACATTATCAATAATATGTATTATACCTTAGAACATTTTTTGCTAATAATAATTACAAAAAACTGTACCAAGTATTGAGTCCACAACTTAATGTTGGGCTTGAATGAGCTTTAGTAAACCAAAGGAAGATATCGCCGTCAAAAGCCGAAAATCCTTTCATCACTCTCTCTCTATCTTTCTCTCTCTCTCTCTCTCTCACACACACACACCCTCACTTCACCACTCACTGGAAACCTAAATATATATTTATATATAAGTTAATGCTTATCGGCTTTCGAATTAGAAAACAAAGGAAAAAAAGGCACAGAGAAACAACACGCATAAAAGTTAGAACTAGACTGTTTATTTCGAGTCTATAACCCTGTATATTTACATTCGGGATGTTTACATCCCGACGTTCGGGGTTAAGGTTGAGTAGTGATGCTGCCCGGAGCTTAACTTATATACATATATATATATATAAGTTAATGTTTATTGAATTACAAGCTAAGAAAGGTTGGTAATAAGAACACGTAGAACGTCGTAACAAGACTGCTTTATTTTGTCCAAGATACCTCTATCTATGGGTATTACCTGTAAACATATATACAGATAACATATGTTTGGGGATTAAGGCTGGGCACTAGCGGCGCCTGGACTTAACTCCCCCCCACCAGTTTACGAACACCCATTCGCAAACTTTGAAGTCCAACACTCGGACGTCTTAGTCCATTCAAATAATGCTCCGCTAATGTTACAAAGGAGCAAAGGCCAGCCCCGCCCGTACACAGCCTGTAATCCCTCACATTAAGCTCTAATCCTATAAAACGTAAAGACCAACTGTCACTTGTAAACAAAAAACATAAAAGAAAACTTTGACTTTGAAAAAAAAACTTTGAACTTTGAAAAAAAACAATACTTCTGTGGGAAAAATCACACAACTATAACTATTTACAATGCTCCTCGCGTGTATGCTGCGAGGACACTCCAGCTCATTCCTGATCTACAACCTCCCCCCCTGGTGGAAGCTTTAACTGTTCTATGTGGACATTTAGCCGCTTCTTAGGGGGTCGTATACTCTCAATTGTCACGACGTTGTGTTCCCTAATCACGACCACTTTAAATGGGCCCTCATATCGCACCAGCTCTTTGCTCCTATTTGACCCTAGTTTTTTATAGACGATAGTCCCGATTTTAAGTTCCCCCATTTGATCCCGGACTTTGAGGTTTTCCCGTTCCACTCGTCTCGCTTTGTCCCTCGTTATCCTTTCTCGGACTTTGTCATATATTTTCCTCAAACCGACAGTATTACTCACCATTTTCTCCGCCATTCCCTCGTCTGCTACCGTCTCTGCCCCATTTCTCCGTCTTTCGCCCAGCCCAAAGCAAATCTCGAACGGGGAGAACCCCGTCGCGGTGTGGATCGAATGATTGTAAGCGGCCACTGCCTTCAGTTCTCTCTAGAGCACTATACCGCGCTTCCGTTTCTGTGAGCCGTCAACTAGCGTACGCCACCGGGCGCTCCCCACCGTCTCTCTCCTGCGACAACACTGCGCCCAGTGCGTATTCACTGGCATCAGTGGTGATTGTGAAGGGATGTTGGAAATCGGGAAATGCTAATATTGGTTCCTCCTGTAAGCTAGACATACATTTCCAGATGTTCTGCTCCATGATTGGGGTAATTGCCACCCTCGCTCCCTTTCGCAGTAAATTATTAATAGGCACCAGGTATGCCGCCATGTCCGGCACAAATCTTTTGTAATAATTAAGCGTCCCCAGAAGTCGACGGATCCCCTTTACATCTGTGGGCACCACCATCCTTCTAATCGCCTCGACCTTCGTAGAGTCTGGCTTAACCCCCTCCTGTGAGATGGTGTGGCCCAAATATTGATTTTTTTCTTCCCCAACAGAGACTTCTCCATTGACAATTTTAATCCGAATTCGCGGACTCTTTGAAATACACTTCTTAGGTGCTCAACGTGCTCTGCCTCCGTTCTGCTGAAAATTAACAGATCGTCCATGTAGACCTGGCATACCGCTTCGTCTATTCCCCTCAAAAATTCATCCATTAGGCGTTGAAAGGTAATCGGGGCGTTTTTCAGTCCAAATGGCATCCTGGTAAATTGATAATGCCCCCTTTTAAATGTAAACGCCGTTTTGTCTTGGTCGTTCGCGCTCATCTTGATCTGGTGATAGCCTGCCTTTAGATCTAGGGTACTAAATATTGTCGCCCCGTTCAATCTGTCTAATATGTCCTCAAATCGGGGAATAGGATACTTCTCGTCCGTCGTGTTCTCGTTTAACTTCCGATAATCGATAACTACCCTGTATTTCTCCGTCTCGTCCCCAGGTCTATTTTTCTTCTTCACTGCCCATAGAGGACTGTTATACGGCGAAGTGCTATTAATTATAATCCCTTGCCGTTCGAGACTCTCTAGCTCCTCTCTAATATGCTTACTTAGCGCCTGCGGATATCGTCTTTCTTTCACGTTTGTCACGCGTTCTTTCTTTAACTAGATCTCGTGGACCGTCTTCCCAGTCGTTCCCAGCGTGTCTCCCTCTGTAGGCCTTCCCTCCAGCCCTCTATTTTATTAACCACCCCTATCCGCGCTCTTCCGTCCCATATAGTCCCTTGACATTTATATTCCACTTTCCCCAACTTAATGTTCCATTTTCCTCCGATATTCTCCACACGCACACCTACCTTCCCCAACATGTCGCACCCAACTATCACCTGGTACCCCGCGGCATGTTTCCTACGATATGTATCTTTAGATCTCCCCCTTTCTTTGCCCACCTATTTAGCCCTATGACTAACTCTCCCACTACCTCGCAAGGGCCTCCCAGGGTGATTAAACTACAATTACATACCTGGATCTGGAGTGCCCTCTCTCCGCCATACAGCCTCTCCAGCGCTCCATGGGACATGATGGTGTTGGTGCTTCCCGTGTCCACCAGACACATCTATCCTCCTTTGATCCTAATTATTGGCAACGCACACATCCTCTCCCAAATTGCATTACATCTCAGGATGCGGTCGCCTCTCTGCCGACACGCTCCTCAGGCTTCATCACGTTGCTCCCATCTACGTGACTCGACCTTCTGCCCTGTCTGTTTCCTGTTTCTGCTGCGCCTCGCTTATTCTCCTTCAGTTCCCGAAGTCCCTGATGACTCATCTTCTGATGATCCACTCTCCCCATGTGTCATGCTCCGTCTCTCTCTTACTTCTTGAGTGTTTACCTCCATCGGTTCTGGTCGTTGGTATTCTCTCCTCCGGAAGATATACGGGCAATGCCTCGCGATGTGTCATTCCTCGGCCCACTCAAAACATTTCGTGCGAGAATACTATGCCACTAAATGTCCTGCCTTCCTACATCCGTGGCATTTTTTTTCTTCCCTGGGTGGGGTATACCTCGGTCTCGTTCCTCTGAATCTTCTTTCTCCTGTCGTTCCCTTGTCTCTGCCGATAACGGACCTTTCTGGTCTCCTCCACGTTGGTTTCAGGGTCCGGGTTCTTTTTTATGCAGCTCGGCTCCACTCATTGTCGACGTCTTGCACCCTCACTTCTTCCTTCTTCGCACTAGTGTCAATCATTGATTGTGCACACTTCGAGAACGAGCGCTCATCAGAGAATCCTTCCTTTCTTCCTGTCTCCTTGGCCAGTTGCACCTTTAGAATTGTGGATATGAATCCCATTCTACCCTCCACCTCTTCTACGCAAATCGACTCTCTCATCTTCTCCGTTATCTTATTGAAACGGACTACTAACCCCGCAGCATATTGCCCGTTACTTTGTCTTGGGGACTTCGTCTCCCCAAACATTTGGAATATGTCCTCCTCGGGAGTCCATCGTCCTCCTCCGTACGCCTTCTTCAATCTCATCTTAATTACTTCCCATGGGGTTTCTTCATCTGCCTGAATTTGATTCAGTATACTCCTCTTGCACCCGACATATCAGGGCCACCTTCAACGATTCCGCGTCTCTGGGATCTATTAAATTTTCTTCTACTTTAGCTCCAATTAAAGCTGTGGGACGGTCTCCTTCTTTTAGAAAATGGTTCAGCTCACTTAGTTCCCCAGTGAATCTCTCCAGCTCCGAAACAGCCTTCCTCAGATCCTGGGTATTCATCGCTTTTACCCTCATCAGCGCGAGCGCCGTGGCATGAACTTCTGGTATAGTTCCCACTCTTCTAATATCTGCTCCCTCTACGAGATTCAAGACGGGCTGTCTCAAAACTCCTCCTTCAGTCATCTTCTCTCTTTTGCGTATAGAAGGAAAAAAAAAAAAAAAAAAATTATGCTCGCACTCGATAACTCTCTTTCTCCACGGTTCCCGGGTTTCGGCACCAGTCAATGTTTATTGAATTACAAGCTAAGAAAGGTTGGTAATAAGAACACGTAGAACGTTGTAACAAGACTGCTTTATTTTGTCCAAGATACTTCTATCTATAGGTATTACCTGTAAACATATATACAGATAACATATGTTTGGGGATTAAGGCTGGGCACTAGCGGCGCCTGGACTTAACTTATATATACCCTATTTTTACCAATTATGATAAGAAAGAGTATTTCAAAC
Organism: Acanthosoma haemorrhoidale; assembly: GCA_930367205.1. Taxonomy (NCBI): domain Eukaryota; kingdom Metazoa; phylum Arthropoda; class Insecta; order Hemiptera; family Acanthosomatidae; genus Acanthosoma; species Acanthosoma haemorrhoidale. The sequence continues at coordinate 120,497,315 of OV884011.1, read as the reverse complement.
TGTAATATCATACCCATATATAATTTTTATTTCATTTTATGGTGAACATATATTTAGAGTCTGATTTTATTTGATAGAAACTAGGTCTTCGGGAACACCAAAACATATAAATGCTTATAAGTGAAAGCTTTATCTGCTGAGCAAATAAGTGATGGGAGTTATTTATTATGATTTTGCCTGCTGTGAGTATCAATCTTTATTTTGTCCATTCGTTTAATGAAACGTTGATTGGTGTAAAACCCTTGGGATTGGGATATAGTAGTATTTATTAATCCGTGAACTAATATTACCGAAGGCGGAGATACAACAAAACGTATAATTTCGCACACTCAATGTTTCCGTTCATGTACCAAACAATTTTGAAATGAAAAAGGAAGTTATATTAAGGATGGTTATACTCATCATCAAGAGGCTAAATGAAGAAAACGACGGAAAACTATGTTTGAAACCTGACACACGCCAGAGGGATTTTAGTAGTAAAATTTGCAAAATCTGATCTAGATTTGTTCTTGATTTTTGTTTCATTAATATTGAGTGAAAAATTAATTTCTGATTTATAACTTATTTTATTTTCTTCATTCTTCTTTAAAAGTGTATCATCTTTAGTTGAATTCGTATTCAACCACTTCTCGTTATTTTCTAATCTGATTATCTCATCTTTATTGACTCTTTGTAATATTTTTAAATTTTCATCTTGAATAAGCTTAAATTTTCTAATGGCATGTAGACCAAAGAGTAAATCAAATGAGAAATTGTTATTTTTCACTATGTATGAGTTTAGAGTATTTGTTAAATTCCGTATGGTTAAAGTTATATTTGCCCGGGCAGTACTGAAATTGAAACCATTGGCTGTAAATACAGACTTGTGTTTTATCAGACTTGATTTCAACAGATCAACTACTCGTTGACTTATCAAACTTACATTTGTACCACTGTCATAAACAGCTTTGATTTTCATCTTTTTATCAATAAGCACATGGATCTTAATTAATGGATTCGATTTCTCCGGGCCTTCTAGTTTGAATTTTTTTCATTTTCATCAATTTTTACAATATCCATTTCTCCACATGTGTTATTAGGATTATCAGCTGATAATGATGTCTCGTTTAGAATAACTAATTTTTTTGTCACAAATAAATTTATATTTCCGCATTCTTTTTCCGGATGGCCATCCTAAATTTTCACAAATAGAACAGGGTTTCTTTAAAGCAGAGCTATTTTATTTAATTTATCAATTTTCTGTTGTTTTTTTTTTCCAATGTTATACTCATAAGTTGATTTGGTGTATCGTTGTTCTTCATTCTGGAAAATGAATCAATCATCCATTTTCCTCAGTTGTATAAACAGATTTTCAATGTTTGTTATTTCTTCTCTGTCTAATTCATCTTGTACTGCCAATGGTAGTCCCACAACAATCATATTGGTTCTTGAAAAAACTGTACTTTGGCTTTCCACTTCCAAACATAACCTTTCTTTTGCTAATGCATAATCAACCAATGAGCCTCCTAAATATTTAAAAATATATGCTTTCCTAACCTTTGACCAAGCTTTATCTATGAAAACTGGTAAAAAGGTTTTTCTCCATTCAGACCAATTTACTAGGCCTATCTTTTTTAAATTTGTCTCATACCAATGTTTGGCTGGTCTGTCTACAAAAAAACGAAGAATTTCAATAATCTTTGTAACACTAGTCACATTGTGGCTCATACATTCAGAATCAAAGTGTTCTAACCAATCTGAAGGATTTTGTTTTTTATCAAATTTTTCTATAATAAATTTCTTTTCTACCACATGCAATTTAATTTCATTAGAATTTAATTTAGCTTCTAATTCCTTGATTTTCTGAGTAAAAAAATTGTCCTGATTTGAAGTGGAATCCTCTAATGGAAGGTTGTTAAAACAAAGGTTATCAAAATACACTTTCTTTAAATCATCATCTACTTTAATGCCTACTTTCCGATATCCGTTGACTGGTCTTATTGTGGAGACAGCGTTACAATAGTTATATTTTGGTTATAATACCTGATGATGTTGTAGATTCCGAAAATCCGCTGGCAAACTGAACCATACTTGTTATATATATAGGAAATATCTTCAGAAATTTCCACTAGCTCATAATCACCTTCGTCTGTTTTTATGATATGTACAAATAATTTGGATTCCCTTGTTTTCTGATTCATTTTTCAATCAATAACTTGTAATTTAATTTGTAAGTTGGTTTTTATAACTGATTTTATATGTGTCGGGTTGCCACTAGGGGAGTGCCTAATCACCCTAGCCCTGGTGACAAGTGCGGATTGTTCGAGTTTGTAACATGGACCATTGTTCCATGACGACGTTACTATCTGTCTCCATTTTATGATAGGTATGTGCCCCGAAAATGCGCTATGTTCAAGAGAAGAGGTACAGAGGTTTCATAAAGAATAAGTCAAGTTTTCAGAGTTCGAGCGTAAGCCTGGCAGCGTCACGGGTACAAGTCGTTAGAGGGTCTGCAAGGAGACTAAAAGACGGGTGAGAGACTCGGAGGCGGATGAGGAGACTGAGAGACTGACGAGGAGTCTCCGCGAAGGAGATTCCGCGAGGGAGACTAAGAGACGGATGAGGAACTCAGAGGTGGATGAGGAGAGAATGATTTTAGGGCCAGAAGCCCCGGGGTTAAATATCGTTTCCCCTTCCTGCCGGAAGGCGGCGAAGGTCTAAAAAGGGTCCGTTTATGGCTGCCAGGTGGCTAACCTTTTCGGTTTATGGCTGTCAGGTGGCTAATCCTTTCAGGTTTATGACTGACGGCTAGCGACCCTCTTAAGTTTGTGACTTGTTTATGACTGCCGGCTCCCGTGGGTTTATTGCTAAAAACTTTACAATGATTTACATACATTTAGTTCCTGTTATTTTACTTTTGCTTACAATATATGTGCACCAGAGTATAGGGTGATTTAACTCATGCAGTTAGCGGTCGCCAATATATATATTAATCTGTAATGATTTACAATAGCATTAGAATTATAAGCATCAAACGATTTAAAAATATAAACTAAACTAAATAAGCATTTTTAGTTATTTACTAGGTATTCTAGTGGATAGCCACAACACAAACAATAAACATAAGTCTTATCTAGAAAGTAACCTTCACACACCAAACACAGCTAGCTAGATCTCAGCTGGAGTTTACAAATGTTTTCCTTTTCACTTTATTAATGATATTATATTTATGGCTTGTTCCGGAACCCAGTTTTTCTGTCTTGTAGTATTGTTGCATCGGGGTACACAAATATATTGAATATTTTACTGTTTCATTTTTTACTAAGGGTACCTTATGTAGAACCTGTGGCAACTGCTTTGGATTCAGCATAAAAGTCTGGAAACAACCACCTTGTTAATTAAGATGGCTTATTGAGTTCAGTTCTTTCAGTCCATTGTATTAGTGTGATATGGAACCTGTTAACCTTTGTTCAACTATAATTATTATTATAATTATTATATTATTATTATAATTATTATTATCATTAATTCATTTTAATATTTTGGTTAAATACAAAAAGGGTAGACAGCCTGTGTATTGTGGAGCACCTCGTTAGTTTTTAACGTTTCGTAGTTTAGTAGCTTGTAAATTAATTTGTAGAAACAAATGGGTTAAAAGAGCGTTCACTTTGAAATGTAGAAAACAATTCTTTCACTAGTAATAATTTCGTGAGAATGAAGGTTATAAGTTAAGGGTTATGTTTATAAAGCGCACGCAGAAGGCGAGGATATAAAATATGGTTACAAAGCGAGATGAAAGTTTCTGGTGGTATTTTTCGCTTTTTCGCTGACTCGAGGCCTCTCGCTTTTGACATAAGTAGGAAGAGATTCGCGGGGCTATGAATCCTGAATTTATGTTCTTTTAACTTGTTCATGTCTACATCAGGGCCCTGTTATGAAAAATTCCTCCCATCCCCGAAGTTCCGATGTTGCAATATTACTTCAATTTATCAACCACTTTCAAATTATGATGTTAAATAATTATGGTTACTAAAGTTGTAGGTAGTAGCCTGGGTGATTTATGCCACATATCTAGGACAATTTTTTCTATAGTAAACATCTCATACAACCTTAGTAATTAATTTATTGATATGAAATTCCGTTATTCATTATTAGGTTATAAAAGAAGATTATTATCTTCTTAATAAGACGATAATCTTATCATAATCTTATAATCTTATCAATCTTATCGTATTGATAAAATCAATATTCTGATTGATTTTAAATAGTATTGAACTTATTCGGTATGAATTAATTTGGCTAAAGACTTTTTAAAAAGCTATAAGTTATCTTTATTTTACGTTCGCTTCTTTGGTTGAAGAACCAAGAGATGTCAGGAGAATCACCATGCGATATTTCAGTGCTCTGAGCCCGTTAAAACTATTAGCTTACCGGGAATAGGGTGGGGAGAGGGCACATATTCTTGGGGTGGCATTTTTTTTATGTTTTTCTCTAAATTATACAAAAATGAATAGTATATGTAGCGACCACTAACTACATAAGATAAATCACCTTATACTCTATTGAATATATATTGTAAATTAATTTAAACAAATGTAAATAACATTACCAAAATATAAATCATTGTAAATGTGGTAAACAATAAACATGCAGCTGCGAGCCAATTAGTTATATGAGCTGGGGCACCTGCTACCAGTAGCAGGTACTATGCGACCCAAACCGCCGAGAGGCCCGAAGACCCTTACCCGGCTCAGATATCGGTGACATATATCTTTGTCAGAGAACAAAGAAAACCACATACTCAACTAGCATTGGGTACAATAAAACCGAAGCTGGTTGGCTACTGACGAAGCCAGCTGGGTATTTAAGACCGGAGGTTTGGGCCTGTATATCATTCTCCTGACGACTGGCTGACTGGCTTGTGGCTGCTGTGATGTTCAAAAACTTGGCTTCCTCTTTATGAAAACCTCTGCATCTCTCTCTCCTCACCTCGCTACGTTTTAGTCCAGCGTTGTCAGACCCCACACCTTCCTAGTGGGAATCTCTGCCTTCGTCTCGCTAAATCCAGAACCTCTTTGGGAGAGACCTCTCCCTAGTGGACAACGGTTGTCGTGGCCCTGCAAGCTTACCAAGCAGTGTTCCCCACGGTGATTCAGCCTGCCTCTCTCCGGTTCACACTCTCCTTTGGGATCCGGACGGATTTCGCCCACCCTCAGATACCGAGTGTGAATTCGTTGTCATTCTAAGACCACACAAACTACCTACACTACCTACCCTGTACCTCTTCTCCTGAACATAGTGCATTATCGGGGCACATACCTACCAAAAAAATGGAGTCAGATAGTAAGACCGTCATGAAACGATTGTCCAGTCTTAAACTTAATCAACCCTCACTTCGTCACCAGGGCTAGGGTAACTAGGCACCCCTCTCGTGACGACTCGACAGTACAATAATGAATCAATAGAATCAATGATTATAATAAGTATGCAATTTTTACAAAAACCTTAATATACCCCATATTACGGGCCCATGTCCCGTCAACATTTTCAATCTCATGAGAGAAAAAAGGACCATGAAAATTTGAAATTGATAGTAGCCACAGAAAGATATGAGATGACAGTAAAAATTAGAACTGCTCAAGAAAGTATTATTTAAACGGCCACTTGTTTCAAGATAATTATTGCAATGAATAAAGTATACGTAATACCTAATAGATACTTTTATATTTTTGGTTGATACTTAAATGTAGATAGATCTATGTAATTTTTAATAAATTTTATCATTTACAGCTTTGCAAAACTAGCTTTTACACTAAGCACTAAGATCAGTGTATAAACAAAGAAAATATTTTGATTGAATTAAAAAAGTTGGCATGTTGGGGACTATCAAAGGTGGGCAAAGTTTAACTACACCACTGGTTAAAAGTGTTAAACAGGTTAAGGCCTTGCGGTCAACTTTAGACCTCTAAAGAGTAGAATGTTTCAAGATCGTTCTTAGCTCACCTAACACCTAACACCTAAACACACTCCGGACACAAAAAAAATTAATCATCTGTAATTAAAATAAATATAAATTCTAAAAATATTATTACAATGTAAATCATACACATAGCCATGCCTTTTTACTTCGATAATGAACTGGTTTTAGCCGTAGACCAATTTTAGCTGTTTAAGGAGTAGAAGTTTTTGAAAATCTCTCTGGGTGCACCTTCACTATATGAAAAATCATGATTCCAAATTTCAGTGGTATATCTCTCGCTAAACTGGAGAAAAAAACTGATAAAAGTTGTATGTGCTCTAGTTTGAGGAGTAATTTTATAGTATAAAATTAAACGGAACAACAATAAATAAGTTGTAGGATGTAAAGTTAGTTCACTTACCTTAGCATATGAAGATCTAGCTTAATATCCAACCTGTGGTAATCATTAGATAGAAAGATGTTTAGGGAGCAAGGAAGTGAATATTAAAAGAGGATAAGACGCTTCTGATGTCTGAAAACCACTTTAAATATTGAGGACCAACTTTTACACACCCCTTTCTCGGGGGACTGTCTGGTTTTATTTGAGCAAACCCCTAAGAAGTCGAAGACAGGGGAGTGGTTTATTGCCCAAATAGTGTCAAAAAAATACACTCAGGTAAAATATGATATGGAAGCCCCTTTAGCTCCTGGCAAATAATAAAGAAAGTAAACACATAGATGAAATAAACAACTGGGTTTAGGCTTTATGACGAGTTTAGGCTTCTTTAAAGTTTCAAGAAGTGAATAAATAGTCTGTTCTATTGTTTTTGTTGTACATCAACTTCAGGCCTTACAACCTGCCTTTTCTGAGATAAGCAACAGACCTTAAAAGTCATAATCCTGAACAGGTTGGTACCTTCTGTAAAGTCTGAATGAAAAGGCTAAACCGTGAACAGTTGGGGACTCTTCAATAAAAATCAAGTGGTACTAGTTATAGGGGCTATTGCTGAGACCGAATAAGGAGAGAATAAGGAGGTCCTAAAGGAGAGGCTTATTGTATGAACTGGTTGCCTGCCCGTCTGTTTGTTATATGATAGCTATTGTCAAAATATTCCGACTGAATTGTAAATTTTAAAATAATATTTAACTACACCCCAGACTAAGCTGTGAAAAACCAATAAATTTGGGTAGAGAATTGTATAATATCTTTATATAACAAAAGTACAAAAGTATTATCTAATTTGTGTGTGTTTTATCATAAAGAGTAATTGTGAAAAAAATAATTAAAACTGTCGTTAAAAACTTATTCGTAACTTACTGTAACCAGTGATTTTTTCAGAGACAGGATGTTTTGTACGGTAGTTCTATTTGCTTCCCGATTGATGCTGTAATAAAAACAACTCATTAATAAAAAAAAAATGAATATTTCTAATCTTACTAGATATGTATCAGATTGAAAATGTTTATGTCTTCATTGGTAATAAGAACTCAATCAGTGGATCAAATGAAATCAGTGGATATCATTAGACTAATTACAAAAGTAAGTCATTACAACTGCCACTAAAATTGTTTTTGCAGCCTTAACGAAATCCTTGAATGAATGATGTCTTTCATATTTTATGTTCATTTTTGCTGATACGGTTCTTTTTATGATGTCTCCTTATAAATTGTTTGGCCTGACCTGGCGATTGAAACACTGATGGCTTAGAGAGATTTTTCCTGATCTAAACACCTTTTCTTCTAGTTCTAGTGCTGAGATATGGTGTTTAATAAATGTTAATAGCGATAATATGTTAACAGCTGTAGTTTACAACTCATGTTTAATATTGTTTGTATTTGTATATACAGCCAAAACATTTATTGAACCTTTCACATACGAACCATTTCAATTCATTTCGCATTACACTATCCAATTCTTCTTAAACTACTGCTTGCATTAGCTATAAAAAGGGTAAAAACATTTTTTCAGAGTTATTTGAGCTGACTAAACTGGGTAAGAGCCGTTTCTCTTGAACATAATACGTTGGCTAATAGAAGGCGAAGAGGTGGGGTGGGGGAGAGGAGAAGACGAGCCAATCCGAAGCCGTCTATAAATTAGGCCAGCCAATCCCGTTCCTTTTATTAAAGCCAGAAGAGGCTCCCCGTCCCAGCGGCTTTCTCTCAATCACTATTTCAACTGTTTCCATTCTGTCTCTCCTTACAATCTTCCTTTATCCCACACTAGGCCACTTACAATCGAGGTCTTTTTCGGCTCTGAGCCTCCCATTCATCGGCCCTTTTCTCCAATTATAACCGTTCTTTCCTTAATGGAAGGGGAAGGGAAAAAAATAAACAGCCGTGTATCAATAGTGGTGATATTACTCAGCCGGGGAAGCAACTTTTTAATTCTGAAGATTCTAGGGCTTCCTAATGAAAACGAAAGATGCTCGATTCCAAAAAAAAAGTTTTGATTAGCAAGTGTTTTTTAGAATGTTCCTGGTTCTCAAAAGGCTATTGTCTTGCAGATGATACAAAGAAATAACAATAAAAAAAAAAATGTGGCATTACAGTCATTGGAGCTGCACATGGTTACTACTACATAAGGACGTACGGGCAAAGATAATCACAAAAGAATTTCTTGTCTTCCAAAGGCGTTTACAAATCAGCGTATGATTGAAGCAGAATCATTTTGAACAAGATGGAAAGAAAACAACATTAAAATAAAATGTAAAATACTGTATTGGTAGAGACAAAAAGTTTCACATTTATGACCGTGAATTAATGGGTAGAGTAAGAGAACCAACAAAAAACCACCTCGTTACTTATACTAAGATGCTGATTAAAATGTAAACATTGGTGGACTGTACTGATCTATCTAAGTTTGTTGGTTAACATCGTTTTAATCTTCATTCTCCGATCGTACCTTGTGCACTGTGAAACATTATCAATAACCACCACCTGAGATGTGGGACTGGGGTGCCTCCTATGCCACGGCCATTTACGTGGGTTCTGGGCTCTGATCTCATCCCTGAACTATCTCGGGCTCCCATCGGTGGCCTCCCCGAATAAGTTTAAGCAAACGAACAACGGCCTTGAAGGTTTGTGGGTTTCATGCCAATATGGGGACTTATATGTACAAACTTTTCCTAAGAAAATACCGCACGATCAGAAAGAAGGTAATAATTTGGGAATAAGTATCATCAAACAATTATAAAACAACATAGGTTAAAGTATGTTCAAGCAGGCCCAGAAGCAGTCTCAACCATTGTAAATGAGGAGGAAATGGGAGCTCTCACTAGCTTGAAACCTTCAAAAGCCATGGAAAGTTTGGTTTATGAATAGTTAAGTTTAGGTACCATATATAAGTGCATGGGTATGTAGCACTCTAGATGGTGAAATCATAAAATGTTTCAATCCTTTATTAGACAGAGAAGACCTGTAAAATGTAATGGCCTTCAAAAGATAATATCATCATCTCCAACAACCCAAGTCTGGATTCTGTAACCATTTTCAGTACTAGACGACCTAAAATCAACAACTGATAGAGCAAAGGTGGGATCACAATGTTCCAATATACGTTTGTTTTATAGATGCTATAAATATCCTGGAATGTTAGAGACCTAAATATACTTTTAAGAGCATTTTTTCCCTCTTGTACAGGCTATATCCATCCATTAAAAGATTTTTAGATTTACTAGGAGCCTTTGAAGAAAATATTTCACATTGATCTTTTAATATCAACCATCTTCTTCTCTTCAAACATCAAAGTGTCCGAATATAACTTATTTATCACTGTCGGATGTATTGTGTTCACCAAATAGGTTAAAATTTGTTGACATTTTTATCGATTTGTTTCACTGTACCACCTAAATCTTCATTTTATAACTAACGCAAAAAAAAAAAAGATCTTTGAATAAACAGGAAAAATATGATTTTGACTAAAAAGATTAGTTACTTGTTGTTGTTGTTTTTATTTTTGAGTAAACCCCTCATCACCACCACCATTGTTTGTATGTACGACTGATTCAACTAATTTGACGTGAGCAGAGCTAAGGTTCCCCGAAACCCGCTGGGACCCAGGAGTCCCTACAGTTACAGATAGTTAGAGGCGATAGTTTATTTTATAGTACACGGGATATCAAGGTTATTTGATACATCAGTTAACATTTTCATACTCATGGAAATGTTCTCATTCTCCCAGTGCGCTCTGTTTCACCAACGCTTTATTCCCGTATCAGCGTAATTGGGTTGCTGTGAAGGAGGTGTGGCTAATGAAAAAAAAGTAATTATACACGTTAATAACATAAAAAGTAATTATTGATGTCAAATATTAAGAAGTTAATTAGTTTTGTAGACAAATTTGATGTTGCTGGCCATCTTGATGGAATTTTCAAGCTATTTATGGTGGCACTCCTCAAATATTTGATAGGTAAACTTGATTAAATTTTTGAGATTTTGAACGTACTTCTCAAGTGATAAGCACTACTACTACTGGGTGGTGTCACACACTTCTATCAATTGCTAATTTTAGATATTATGACTTATGAGCTAAAAACTTTAATTTTTTATGGACTTTGAATTTTATTTATCATAACTTGCTTTATTTGTCAATTGGAGAGGAGCTCGTATTTGTTTTTCTTTTCGTTCCTTTCGAGGTATACGTTAACAAAGAATACTTTCCATTAATACCTAAAGTATCATTTGTTCATAGAATAGTATTTTTTTGGAGGATACAAAGATGTAAGTTGGTGAAAGGTGCCTATGCTGTGAATAAGGAATGATAAATGAGGATGGATTCGGAGAGAGGACGAAGGATGGAGTGAAGAACAGTGCTAACAAGAGAGCGGCCCTCTCAAGTGTCCGCTGATGGCCACCTCTAACAACCCTTCCGAATAACAAGCAGCCACCGATAAATTAAAACTTTTTCTTATCTCTCCTCCTTCTTTGTCTCATTTTCTCCTCTCCTTTTTCCTTTTGGTGTCTCTTTTTTCGGCCAATTAAGAGCTCTTCTTATTTTCGGCTACTTTCATTAATATTGCTTAGATGGATACCTAAGAACAATCTGATGTTTAGTGAATTTTTTGTAATATTAATGGTCCATCTGAACTGAATTTTTTTTTCTGGGGTCGGGGCTCGGATATCTTCTAGGTTGCCAAAAGTGTTTCTTCTGCTGTGCAGCTTGAGAATCAAACTTGCACAAAAGCCACTCCGGTAACAAATCCTATAGATGCTTGTCTATCGTGGAGAGAATAAAATATTTAAATCCGTTGATTCGCAGGACTTTGTCAAGATGACTAGAATACTCGGAATTTCGATTAAGCATATTTAATTTCATGTTTTTACCATCTACATGTAAACTCTGTATAGGAAATTCTATCAAAAAATGTACAAAAACAAGACCCTCACATACATGGACTAGCACCACAAGACTGATACGTCTTGAAACTCCGGACTTCTGGAACTCTGAAGACAACTGGAGAAGGTATTAACTAGTCCAAATACATTTGGGGAGGTATCACTTGAAGTCCTTTTCCACTTGTCATTCATGCCTTTCCATTCATGATACCAGCCAAAAACGGTTGGACGGACGATCTATTAAATAAAATTATTAAGAAATAACACAGTAAGGTACAGAAGTATCAAATATAATTAATCAACCGGAAAATAAAATATAAATATCACGAATATAAATTCAATAAATAAAAGAAAATTTAATTGGCATGGAAACATGTTAGATAAATTTAAAAAAATAAGATAGGTTATCAGTAAAAAATTCATTTCATGAAAAACGAAATATGGTTCAAAAATTAAATGGAGAATATTGAAACCAGGTCTATGTATATGAGCTACTAAAAGCAGTGGTTTAATAGAACTTTTTCAAAATATAATTGAAAAGGTTTACATCTCTTTCATTAATTTAAAAAGGTTGATAGATATACAATTCCAATTAAAGAGGAAACATGTTTATTTCATTTCTGTGCTATGCAAAGGCGTTTTGTGTTTTCTTTTGAAATCTTTAAAAGTCCATAATTTTTAATCTGTGAATATTTTATTCTTTCTCTATTTTATATTTAATAATTGGAAACCATGACACCTCTGGGAAGTGGTCTGATGATCACAGACTTCGTTTATAATTATTATATTATGATACCTATGGGTTTATTATTATTACATTCATAGTTGGTTAGATAATATTACTAATTGGTCGTTTGCTATTTCAAAAGCCCTTCCCGTTCCGAACCAAGCCTATATAAAAAACGATTTTTATTAGCTGGGACATTCTACTTTCCTTAAGGAATTATAACTGTTTGATGCTCAATAAAGCCCGTATCAAATATTTATTCAAGTCGTCATTAATTGAATGCGATGGTTGTAGAGTTAATTTTGATAAATAAAATAAAGCGATGGAACAATAAATTAGACATTGCAAAATTAATTCACTTACAGCAGTGTCTGATACTATAGCTTAATCTCCTAATAATTTAAAGATATTTATAAATAAAGAATATTGGTCTACCCTAAACACTTATGTTTCCTGATGGAAGCAGAGAATTGATCGAGGAACCCATCAATGTTATTCATGCACACTTAGCATAGGGCATAGTATAACAGTTGTTTTATACAGTAGTGGGTTCTTATCATTTGTAACAGCTTAGGGCCTTAGCTTAAGTAGACATTATTTAACGTCATGTAGTTAGCTAATTACCTTTTTCATAAGGGACATTTGTTGGTATGCATTTTCTCGGGGCTGACATTAACTAATGAGACAAGGAAAGAGCAATTAATATCTTGGAAGCCAAGGTAGCGGGGCCTACAGGGCTGGATATACTGTACAATATACAAGTGAGAGGGGTGGGATAAGGTGCAGGGAAGCGTTATATCTGTAATGAGATCTGAGGCCACAGTTTATCGCAGAGGGATGCCCCTGTTGCCCACATCCTCTCCGAACCTATGCAAGTGACTTTATATATTTCATCTTGTGCTCTCCTCTCTTCCCGGCAAATCAGTTTTTGTTTCTTTTTCTTCCTTAGAGAATCCAACCTACATAAGTATGGTAAATTATGGTGTACCCCACGAAGGAATCTATTTAAAGTAATAACCTGTTAGATTATTGTTACTTTTCTTTTTTTTTAAAATAATATAGACCCTATATCCCAACACAACGTACACTACTGTGCACAAAATAGCCTATTTAAACAAAAATTAAGTTTAAATACTAAAAATAAACTCTTAATATATAAACTGTGTATCCGACAGTAATAACCGCGTACCGGGTTCGGAGCTCAATAAGCACTTCAAATTGCGAAAAACTTTCCATACCCGCTGTTAAAGGATATCAGGGAGCATACGCTACTACACCGAACGTATATTAAAAATTTATCGTTTTTATTTTTTCAGTAATGTACCTACTCAGCGAACCGTCTAAATAACAAAACAGGAGACTACAATAATTTTTCAATAAAACAATATTAGCAATATTAACAAAGAACTGTCCAAGAAGCCCCTAAAATCACCTGCTGTATGCGTGCTCTGTCGGCAAGGCCACCCGGCAAACTATAAAGGCTGTGAGGCCTATAGAATTCTGAAGTCCAGAAGCGAACAACGTGGTCGTCCAGAAGAAGAAACGCCAGCCACAGGTAGCCCAGGAAGCACCCCCGCCAGAAGTTTGAGGCCTTCAGTATCTTTTGCTGACGCCGTTCGGAACAGAGAGCAGTCACAGACATTGCCCAATCCTCCTCCGCAAGTTTTAATTCCCCAGCACTCCGTTTATCCCAGCAACCAGTAAACTCAAACACATCTCGCATATCCCGCCACCCTCAAGCTCTTCAGATCTCACCAGCCTTTTAACCTCATTCCTTACAGAGTTCAGAACCCTAATTACCCCTCTCATTTCCCTTCTTACAAATCTTGTCTCCTACCTGATCCCCGTTAAACAAAATCCATAAGTGGATCCTTCCGACTCCTTATCCATTCTCCTTTGAAATGCGAATGGTGTTCGCACCCACACTAACGAACTGACAGCATTACTGAATGACAAAAACATCGAGGTAGCTCTTATTACTGAAACAAGACTTACAAGTAAACGACCATTTACCGTTCGACAGTACCCAGACCTATAAAACTGATCACCCAGATAGAAGAGCTCATGCAGGTACCGCTGTCATTGTCCATGACTCCATATCCCATCACATAGTTCCTTTGGTAGCACATAATTTCCTTCAATCCACTGCAGTGTCAATCACCACCCTCACTTTTCCCCTTACTCTAGCATCATTGTACGGCCCTCCCAATAAATCCATTTCCGATTCCCAATTCATCTCCTTTCTAGACTCCATCGAGCATCGTTTCCTTGTGGGTGGGGACTTTAACGCAAAGCACCAGCACTGGGGCTCAAGATCCACAAATACACGAGGACGTGCTTTGCTGTCTGCACTCACACGGAGACATTGCTCCACTATCTCTCCTGACACAGCCACCTATTGGCCATCAGATCCTAACAGAATTCAGATCTCCTTGACCATAGCCTCTTATTATTAACCATTTCCCTAAATCCAATTCACAAACTGCCTCCTCCTTTATTTATTAGGGAGATCCACTTCCGCCAGATTCTTACAGACTCTGTAGACCTCAAAGTACCTCTGAAAACATCCCAAGACCTAGATGGTGCAGTGCATTCCTTCACTACTCTGATCCAGAGGTCGGCCTGGGAGGCATCGTCACCCCACCGTCACCTAAAAATTCACAATCAAAATCCTTTTACTCAGTATCTCAAAGACCTAATCAAATCCAAACGCCACTCAAGAACAGTGCGGCAAAGATCCCGACATCCTGCTGATCGCCGCTCATACAATCAGTACTGCAGGCTGGTAAAGCGGCAATTGGCATCCTTCCGTTCTGATTCTTTCAATTCCTATCTCTCCTCCCTGTCTACCATGGATAAATCCTTGTAGAATGTAACTAAGAAAATCCTAAAATATCATCCTGTTTCACACCCACTTCGTCGTGATGACGGGTCCTGGGCGGCTTCGGATAGCGAGAGGGCGGAGGAATTCGCACTGCATCTTTCCCGTACTTTCACTCCTCATCTTACTCCTCAAAACAATAATCACCGTCCAACTGTTGAAGATTTCCTCACTTCACCTATCCCTCTCTCACTACCACCAAAAGCCGTTAACCCCTCTGAGGTTAAATATCATCTGAAAAAATTACCTTACCGAAAATCTCCAGATTCTTACAGACTCTGTAGACCTCAAAGTACCTCTGAAAACATCCCAAGACCTAGATGGTGCAGTGCATTCCTTCACTACTCTGATCCAGAGGTCGGCCTGGGAGGCATCGTCACCCCACCGTCCCAAAATGATCTCCTTACTCCTCGAATCCTCCAACAACTTTCTCCTAAAGCCATAATCTTCCTAAGTATAATTGCAGTGTCTAATATATATAATTGCATTATCCAAACGACGCACTTTCCTCTCCTTTTTTTTTTTTTTTTTTTTTTTTCTTACTGAGGCTGAGCCTCAAACGGCCTTACCCCACGAGCCCATGAAGCGAGCTCATGGGGTTACGTAGCCTGTAGTGCGCGTATTCCGGTGCAATGGGATTGTGCGCCGGTCAGCGCACCTTGAGTAATACTGTTTTCGTTCTTTATTTTCCAAAATAAACACAAAACTTCCAAAGAAAACAAAATAAAATAAAATCTTTTCCATAAATCTACTTTGAACACTCCTTACAAACTTTTTTTTTTTTTTTTATTGTCCTTATAGCTAGTATCCTTAATCTATTTACAATATTTACAGATCCGTTAACTATACTAATATCTTACTACTATACTTAAGTGCTATATTTACAAGGGGTGTGCATCCTCTATCCCCCTATAACTAAACTTATATCTAACCATAGGCTACTCAGTCCTACCTTATATCTATATGTACATATTTACAGTGACTCCTCTGGAAACATTCCATTATTGTCCTATTCGCCAAACCCGGTAAACCACCCAATGACGCCTCATTTTACCGTCCAATTAGCCTACTCCCTATCCTCTCAAAAATATTTGAAAAACTCCTATTAAAACGCCTACTTCCAATTGTTGAATCCAAAAACCTTTACCCTACTCTCCAGTTTGGTTTCCGCCAACGACATTCCACAGCTCAACAAGGCCTTCGCGTTGTTGATGACATATCCTCAGCCCTCGAAACCAAAAAGTATTTTGACAGGGTCTGGCACGCAGGTTTGTTTTACAAGCTCAAAGGATATTTACCGCAAACCCTATTCCTAATCCTACAATCCTACCTTTCAAACCGTTTCTTCCAAGTCCACTGTGGTTTGGAATATTCTAACTACTATCCCATTAAAGCAGGAGTTCCACAGGGCAGCATCTTGGGTCCCATCCTCTATAATCTATACACTGCTGATGTCCCCTCTACCACCAATACCTTCTTGGCAACATTCACAGAAGACACTGCAGTCCTGTCAACCCATCGAGATCCTGATATAGCATCCCAAAACCTTCAAAAACACCTTGACGAGATCGAGTATTGGTGCAACCAATGGCGAATCAAAGTCAATGAAGGAAAATGTTCCCACATAACCTTTACCCTCCGCCGCAAGTCCTGTTCGCCAGCCTTTTTAAATTCAATTCCTCTCCCTGTGTCTGAGATAGTATTCAGGCTTCCATCTCGACAAAAGACTGACATGGAACCCACACACGAGGCTAAAAAGACAAGAACTAAACAGACGCTTTTGACCACTGTACAGACTACATCGAAGGACATCCCACCTCTCAAAAGAAAACAAACTACTTATTTACAAGGTTAAACTTAAGCCAATCTGGACATACGGATTGAGCTATGGGGGACAGCAAAAAAGTCGAACATCAAGCGCATCCAATCCTTTCAATCAAAAGTCCTAAGAACAATAGTAAATGCTCCTTATTACGTCAGCAACAAAACCCTTCACAATGATCTGAATATACCCTATATTCTTGAACTCATTTCTTCCAAGTTCATAAAATTCCATAGTATCCTATCCAACCACCCTAATTCCCTAGCACAGTCATTGCACTGCACCACTCACCCCTATAATCCTCTTCGGAGATTAAAACGGCAGTGGCCTCGTGACCTGCTATAACTAAGTGATAGTGGGAGTTCTGGCAATGGCCAGTTTCTCTAATCATGTCCTGAGCGTCTGTGGCTCTCGCGCTCTTGGTCAGCCTCTGCTGGCTCTTATCCAGTGACGCGACTGACGTAGGAGCGTGGGGGACTCCCCAAGACTCCACTTCCTCTTTCGCATGCAAGGGAGGTGACAACCTTGTGGACTTGAGAGGCCACTGGGCTGTTTGTAAATATTGTATGAATGAGCGAGTGAATGATGAATTGTAAATATGGTATGATAACATTTATCTCAATCACTCATTGCCTAATAAACGGCAGATTGTAATTTTATCTTAATAAAATTGATTGAAACCGGGAGCAACACCACTACATCTATCAATGAGTACAGGCTGATTTAAATAATAGTTTAACTATCAAAAATTTGTATATATTATCTCTAAGTAAAATTGAACAGCAAAACATCCAAAATCTCCGAATCGTCCTATTGTTTAAATGATATGATTGAAAGCCGAGCAAAGGCAGTTCAAATCACTAGTAAATGCACTGGTAGTCGACAGTTTAAGGTGAAAATATCAATCATTTGAAAAATATAAAGACTGCCATTGGAAGAAATACAGCGTAATGGGCATTTTAGTGACGGCATTTTAAAACATGTCTCCATAAATTCAGGATCAATTTTCTTAATTGTCTGAATTTGACTTAAAAATATGTTTTTCTGAAAGCTTAATTTGTACTAGTAATAAACACTTTGGGTCCTCGAACGTTTAGTGGTTGACAACCTTCATAAATATATATATATATATATGTAAGACAATTATTGAAGGTGGGGTGAATAAACTGAAATCAGTTTTTCTGTAAACAAAGTTAGCAATCTTATTCAATATATATTAAATTATAACAATTATTAATATTGATTTACACAATCTTACCTGTAAACAAAGAAACGACCATTACAGCTTATAACTATCACCTCTCTATTTACATTTCTGTTACCTAACATAACCTTTTCTATAGGCTGGCTGCTCCATCTGGTGGTAGCCAGTGAAAGCAGCGCGGCAAATTCAAATCAAAGAGAGAACACTTTCATTACATATATATATATATATATATATATATATATATATATATATAAGGTATTCGCCACCGGGTAAAATGTGATAAAGAGAAGGAAAACGGGAACGTAAGACAAACTCCAGTTCTGGAAATAGACTGTCTTTATTTCTCTTTGTAATCCGACATATACGGGATCATGGGATGTTTACGTCCCATGATCGCATTAGTTTACAATACAGAGCTACCCCCTTAACTCCCCCCTGCCAGTCCGTCGGGAACTTAACAGCGGGCTATGTACAATTGATAGAGTATCGTACCCCGATACTCTTAGCGGACAATACAATATTGCCTTACATCATAAAATTAAAAAAACAGAAACCTTATCACTTCATACACAGACTAAAAAACTAAAACAAACAAACAAAAAGAAAAATACATTCGCTGATACAGATTTATGATCTGGAGTGAGGAGTGTATGGGGGTGAGGGCGTTACCCGAGACTCTCGCTGGAAGGATGTCCCCGCTGGCATCTTCAGCTGCTCTACATGCACGTTCCTGCGCTTCCGCGGTTCGTGAACACTCTGTATGGTTACGATATTGTGTTCGCGAATCGCGACCACCCTAAAGGGGCCCTCGTAACGGATCAGCTCTTTACCCCGGTTCGATGCAATCTTGCGGTATACGGTGGTCCCTATTGTAAAGTGACCTTCGATGGGTTTGACGTCCACGTTCTCCCTCACCACTCTCATACGTTTTTCTACGTCTACGACAACTCTATATTTTTCCTACTATATGAACTCTGAGTTCCTCCCCGCCTTGACCCCATCTTTCTAGACCTATTACCGTTTCCCCTTCTACTTTACAGGGCCCCCCAGGGTAACCAAGCTACAAGAACATACCTGTATTTGGGGTATCCTCACTCCCACACACATCCTCTCCAGGGTCTCCCGACACATTATCAAGTTGGTACTCCCGGTATCCACCAGGCACTGCACTCCGACGTGGATACCGGGAGTACCTAACAACGTAACAACGTGACGTTACTCGAATAATTGGCAGACCGCAGTATGTACCGCTCACGCTATTACTTATTAGTGCGCGGTCGCCTCGCCTCTGCCACTCTTCTCAGATCTCTCGTTCGTTCCTCTCTTCAGCCGCCTGTCGTTGACCGCTTATTTTAACACTTTTGCTCCCCCAGCCCGCTCTGCTTCCTTGTTCCTCCCTCTCATTTTCGGTATCAGATATTTCAAAGGTTTCTGACGCCTCTGACTGCGGTCTCTCCATCCTCCGCACCCTCTGAGCGTTTACCTCCATTGGCTCTGGTCGATTTCCATTTCTTCGACGGCTAATGTACGGGCACTGCTTGGCTACGTGCCCCTCCGTGCCACACTCGAAACACCTGGTGCGTGGGCACTGTGCTGCCAAGTGTCCTATTTTCCCGCACTCATAGCATTTTCTATCCTCGCGTCTCCTGGGACGGCCTGCATTTGCTTGGTTCCTGTCTCCCACCGCCGTTGCTTCTCTTCCACCGTACCCCATCTCCTTTCTCCTCCAGGCGACCGGTGTGGTTATGGGCCTTCTGTAAGATCCTCTCTTCCAGCCTACCTCTTCTCCATAGCCTGTAACTTCCTTTTCTCTGGCACTAGTGTCCACCATCTCCTGGGAACATTCTAGGAACGTGCGCTCTCTGGGAAGTCCCTCTTTTCTTCCTCTTTCCTTTGCCAACTTCACTTTTAAAATAGTTGACAGGAACGCCATCCTTGCTTCAACCTCGGCCGCGCTCACGGACTCCCTCATCTTCTCGGTGATACTATTGTATCTCGCTAAGAGTGTTCCCGCATACTGGCCGTTTGTCTGGTGGGGCTTCTTTATCTCCCGGAACATCTTGAAGATATCCTCTTTAGGTGTCCATCTTCCCCCTCCGAACGCTTTCTTTAACCGTTCTTCTACGGTACTCCATGGGGTCTCTTCGTCGGCCTGAATTATATTCAGGATGCTTTGCTTCACCCTACACACGAGCGCTGCTCTCAGCGACTCAGCGTCTCCTTCGGTGATAAGGTCTTCCGCTCTTTTTCCTTCTATTCCTGTCATCAGCCTGTCACCTCCCTTCAGGAAGTAATTCAGTTCCCCGGTCTCTTCTGCAAATCTCTCCAGATCGGAGAACGATTTTCTCACATCTTGAGCCGTAATTGCCTGAATTTTCATCCAGGCTTGGCATTAGTGGCTGCCATAGTTGTCTGGGGGAGCTGTGGTATATCCGCTGCTGCGTTGAGCACCCCTGGTCTAAGTACTCCCTCCGGCATTCCCGTAATATAAGAGAACAAAAAAAAAAGGAGGGAAAGAAAAACCGAGAGACGAAATAAGAGAGAAAAAAAAACGATAGCTTTCCGTGTTTCGGCATCAGTTATTCGCCACCGGGTAAAATGTGATAAAGAGAAGGAAAACAGGAACGTAAGACTAACTCCAGTTCTGGAAATAGACTGTCTTTATTTCTCTTTGTAATCCGACATATACGGGATCAAGGCATGTTTTCGTCCCATGATCGCATTAGTTTACAATACAGAACTACCTCTGACTTTAACTTATATATATATAAACTTTATTATGATATATTTCCAATCTGCGTGGGCAATAAGTGATTGCGATAAATATTCTCATTCCTACCATATTTTCAATTTTCATTCACTCGCTCATTCATTACAAACAGTATTTACAAACAGCCCAGAGACCTCCCAAACCAACATGCTTGTCACCTCTCTCGCATGTGAAATCATAAATATTTAAATCAAAATATTGGACAAGTGAAAAATATTTACACTTACTGCAGTAAAATATGGATTGGTTTATCTCTTATATTTGTTTATATCTCTTTGTTTATCTCTTATATTATTTGTTTTGAATTTTATATTGTATCAAAAGAGGTACTTGCAATCGCTTATTTTTTGCGTGCGCTACGAAATTTTTATTTTTTTGGGGCTTGTTTCTCTTTTCTTTGTCGTTTCCTTGTTTTCCCTAGCTTTTCTTGTGCTGCCCCTTTTTAGAATTTTTCCTTTTAGTTTCTAAGATTTCTTGTTTGTTTTTAATATATATTGATGCCATTCAATCCATTTGTTTTATGTTACTACTGATGGAATTCTTTCTAGTTTGAATTCATAAGTTTTTTTGAAAGGAGTTGGTATCCTGTTTGCACAGATTTTCTAGCTGTTGAAGCAACTCTTCCGTTAAACTGGCAGTTAGTTGTTAGGCTCTTCGGGGAAAATCACTCACTTAAGTTTTACTAATTTTCACTAAACTACTGAAAAATATTAAAATTTTTTTTTGGTAGATGATACCACGACAAAAGGGTCTTAATTTTACAACTGAGCACCAATTAGTTTGGTAAAACACAAGCAGCGTGTACATATTTGACTTGAAACTTGAAACTGAATAAAAATCAGAATAAAGAAAGAATAAAATCAACTCATCTCCTTATCAAAATTCACAGGCTGTGTGCACTCGAATGAACCAAACACAGGAGTTGGTTAGGTGGAAACCTAATCTACTCAGCTGAAAAATCTTTAATTTTCACAAACCAGACAGGAATATAGGCAGAGAGTTAATCACGTGTGTAAACCATAAGGATTTCTGATCTTAACAAACAAATGAATGAATCCATAAAAAAACAAGTAAGCAATATTGAACCGAACTTTAAGGAATGAAAAGTACAACGAATGCAGACAAAAATTCTTAAGCACCTTACACACTCTCTATTGTATTTTTCATATCAGGCAATAATTACATATGATATTTTTATCATACGTACTAGACAAAATTAAACAAAACCACTGCAAACTTCATAGCATATCAAACACAGATTGTCATCGGATTCCCTCTTCGAAATCCTTAAGAGGAGATGGCTGCTTGAAGATTAGACCTCGGATGTTCATAACTCCCACCTATAATTGCCATGACGTACCCTTCTTGTCCACCGAGGTACAATTCAACATTTCATCTGTAGTTGTGAAGTTTTTAAATGCATAACGAAAATAACTGGTAATCGACCAGGAGGGATACGATCGCGATTGTAGTTGACGTCTTGAATTCAGCATGTGATGTCAGCGTGAAATATTTGCTACGGCATTATCGATAACCGATGCTTGAGATTGGCTTACTTCCAGTTTCAAGCTCAGTCAGTCAGGATGGTAGATTCCGCCAGTCAAATTTCTTTTCATATTTCGTTTATTAAACAAAAAAAGATTTAAACTTAATACGTTAAGAAATAAATAAAGGACATAAATATTTAATCTAATTAACAATGAAAACATTTCAATTTTTTGTCAATTATTTTATTGATTTTAATTCTTTCAGCTTAATTTATTATTTGTAGCGTTGTTATGAAATAAAATGCATTGGATCCTCCATTTATGTGGGGAGGATTGAGATATGGAATAGTTACCTTTTTTTTATATAGACCTATTTCAGTCAGTCGACTAAATTAAGTATTAAAATATAGTCATTTTATTGAATCAATTGCCACTAAAGTTGCAGCATATATTACTTATTGCTATTCAGTTCGGCAATATCTTCAGTTTATTATCCCACTCACTTCTATAGTAAAATATGTTTTAATTACTAGCATGATCGTATTGATGTACCTTCATTTTTTTTTTATGGCCTCACTTTTATTTTTAGTGTTATTGATGCATCAAATGGAACTACCACTCAAAGTATCACGTCTCAAAAAAACACGGTTTGAGCTAATGTTAATACCGTTTATTTTTATTTAGTAATTATTTTAGTAATTTAGTAATTATAGTCCAAGGAAAAAATCGCAAATTACGCATTGTTGATCAGGACGAAGGTATAATTAATAATTTACATACTGCTCAAAACTATAGGTAAGGCGTTAATTATGACATAAAATTAGGTTATATGGAGAAGTATTTTTCATGTCATCCCAAAATGAAATAATAAATGTCATGCCTGTAGGCCAAACTGGGGTCTCCCAACAATCCGAACAAAAAGATACACGTGTGAAAGAAAGCATTACGGTTTTAGAAACGAAGCCTAAACATTTATATCGCTTGGAGTCAATCGCATACATATTCTAAATATATTTTCTCTGACTGGATTAAATACTACTAAAGGCACAGATACAAAAAAAATATCTCCCGATTGCCAACCTTCCGCCTAGCCAATACTAATGGCTTCACACCCATTGAATACAAATCACCTAGTTAACTTCAGGCTGCCACCGATTTATTGACTTCGCCGTAATTTAACCACGCTCAAATGTGACTCGCAGTTAGAGTATGTCTTCACCACACGTACCATGTGACTATTTACATCGTTCACATACATTTTTTCCCCAAAAAACAAAATACAGCCATAACCCTTAGTGGATTGGAGTAAAAGACAGTTATTAAAACTATCGTTAATATCATATGTGAAAACCCCTTTTGACATGGACGCACGATTTCGCGCATGAAAATCACACTTGACGCAGATGTGATCCTAAAAATAATAACGATTTTATAAAAACAACGTTCAATTTTAATGAATGATTAACCCGTACATTTTATTAAAATTATTTGATGATATATGCTAAACAAAGTTTATTGATTAGTGATGGTCTCAACTTAGAAATTATAAAGCCAAAATAAAGGATCTATTGATAACAATAAATTTTATAACTTCTTTATTGTGCTAAAATTACATTCTACCTTATTAGGCAATAAGTAATTGAGATGAATGTTCTCATTCATACCATTTAATATGTTAATAAAAAATATTTAACAGTTATAATATTAAACAAATGCTTATTTAAAATGAGTGTGAGAGTAGTAAATAGATGAAAGATTGCTTATTGCACATATCAGCCTGTAGTGAAAATATTTTTTTTTTATACATATTGCTTGTCTTCAAACCATGTTAATTTGTGAGGAAATCATAAAGTCACTTGGAAAATAAAAATAAATACAGGCGTGCTACTGCTTAAAAATTGTAATGAATGTTTTTAGAGTTGCTGAAAACGAATTGGACTTTTTTTGGCAGCAACATTAATGTTAAACATTGAAACATCACAAATGCTACTTACTTTTAGCACTTTTAACGGCAAAAAATTTGTCATTTAAAAAACAAGTAAAAAAATGTTTATGTACTTTGAAACTTGGATGTAACATGATCAAAAACTCGCAAGTTATTTGAAATTGAAAACGGAAATTTGGACTTCAAAGGAACAGCACTTTAAAGGAAGCACTTCGAATAAACTTGTACAAAACTTTAAAGGAAAGTCTTCCATAATCCTCACGAATGTATAGTATTGAAGTAACCGAGTGGGGGATAAATCAAGTTCGCACGTGTCTAGTTTTGCCCTCTCTCTTAGTTTATACAGTTAAGCATGAGATATCGGACAGGACGGTTGCTGACTTCAAAGTCATCATGGTAAGTATTTCTATTGACTCTCAGACATGTTACAGTTTTTGATATAAAACTTAGTAATTCAGATTTAAGTGATTGCAAGATTTGAGTGTAAACTTTACTTTTCTTTAAATCTAAGCTATTTCCTAGAAATACACAGCTATAAAAAAATACTTTAAAATATCATAAATGTTACTGCTCACCAACGTTATGTTACTTCTGGCGACGTTCGTGAGATTTTAGTTACATTTTTTGTGGACAAAGGTTCCTATAATAAAGGGGTATTAACCCCAGTGAAGCGTTGAAGAGCGGAAAAAAGGAAAAATGGACCAAGAAAGAGATACATGATACAAAGAGAAGGAAACTGAATAGTAAAATCACTTTTTTTATTTATTTTTTTTCCCCATAGCTCTTAAACTTATAAAAAATAGGATGTGGGAAAAATAAAATGAAAATTATTTTGGATTGATGGGTGCCTTTCACTAAGGGGAGTCTTATTTGAAGGATGTATGAGAAGGATGTGGGATGCCTAAAAGAGGCGGGTTGGTTCGGGAAGGTAGTGAGAGTCTACCTATGGTGAAGCCTAGGGGTACTAGTTATTGGTTTGTAGTCGGCCAGGTCATACCTGGCCCTGCCTCTGAAGGGGGCTGCACTGTGTCGGCCTATCGGCCGGGAGATCGACCCACCCTGAGCAGGTAGAAGGGCTCATGGTGCTTCGGTTGAGTCGGCCGGGAGATCGACCTCAATCTCTCGGCTGGGTGTGGATCGTTCAGTCGCCGTCAGGGGGCTCGGGTTCTATGAGGTCTATCTGTCTACAGGCTTCGGCCATCCAGCAGTGCTTCCATTGGACGGACATTGGTGGTGGTTGAAGGTCGGAGAATAGTGGGTTGTTGCTGTGTCGAAGTGAATCGAAAAATTTGATGTGTCGTCTCTTGATAAAATCTTGGATGGTGAGCACTTCAAATTTTTCGTGGATCTCGTCTTCTTTCATTCGGTCAAACGGGGTATGTTTGAGTGAGGTGCGGAGAACTCTGTTCTGGAATTGCTGGAGCGTTTTTAGAGTGCTATGAGTTAGATACTTGAATAGTGGGGTCCCGTACATCAAAGCAGGTCTCAGGACGCTCTGGTAAATCAGCAGCTTGAGGCGTGTTGATAAAGCCGGGCTGTGAAGTAGGTGTCCTAGGCTGTAGAACTTTTTCCTAACACTCTTTAACTTCTTGCTGGGATGTGACGTGAACGACAAGTGTCTACCGAGGGTAATCACAAGGAATCATAGCTTGTTGCTCACGGAGCACTCTTTGCCGTCTGAGGCGAAGGATTTAGGTAACTTCTTTCTTCCAGATTTATAACTAAATATAATTCCTTGCGTCTTGGCTTTGATGTTGACGGCGTCAAGTTTCTCAGCAATGCGTTGACTGGCGCTCTCAGCAAATTTCAGGGCTCACTTATTAAATATTTATTTCATTTTCATTTCACACATAAATCTACATATACGAGATTCCCTGCTGCAATATTGATTCTGCATGAGTGGCAAGTTAGACTAATTATATTTATTTATCTTACATATTGTTTTAGAAACGCTAAAAGGAAAAAAATGCTGATATTACACCTATAGAAGATTTCCACCAGGCAAGAACCAATGAGGTAGGAAACAGGTATTATAGATCCGTTCCAAAACTTAACGGGAGTAAGAGAAATTAAAAATGATAATATCAGATCTTCAAAAAAAAATTCATTGAGCAGTGCATATATTGACCATACAAAAAAGACATCAACGACTTAGAGACAAATTAGCCACTGTTGCTAGTTGATGCAGTATAGCAGCACCTCAATCGAAGGCTATAAATATGCTATCAGAATCGAGAGTTATGGTGAAGAACGTACCTGATTTTCGTTGATTCTTTTGTCATTCGTGAGTTTTGTTTACATTTTAGTTATAAGTTTAAATAGGCTTAAAAGATGAAATTTTGAGACAGCTTGGTAAAATGTCCTGCAAAAACAATGTCGGATAGTGACAAATTTTAATTTTTGCTTTAGAAATGCAATAAATAATTATTTATGACACCGCAACGTTTGTGAGTAGTGATACTTGATTTTTGCAATACATTTTTTTTTTTTCATGCCGTTAAACCTCAAATGTATAAACCACTATCCTTTTACTATTCATGGACTGTCAGGCAGTGCTAAATAAAACGAATTAACTGTATGTAAGCAACTTCAGGATATCGAAATTAAGCGTCTTAAAAACACTCAGTTCACCCATAAAAATCTGTTCACTCTAATGCCTTTAATGCAAATATGCAAAGTAATACAATAGTGAGTTCAACGGTTTTTATTTTACTCAGTGTTGCTCTTAAATGGAAATTTAGACTTAAATTACACGTTGATGAAAGTGAAAAAACGTTAAAAGGAACAATATGGTGATGGCAATAAATTATTTATGCCTTAGTGTTACACTTGAATATTTCACTATTTTCTGAAAGCTAATTTGGCGGCACTTATGCAGTTATTCTTGCTTTATTGTCAGCATAGTGAGGATATTGCACTCTGGAGATCTTCAAATTTAACTTCTGGAGATCTTTTGAACATTTGGGGGGGGGGGGTCCGTAAATTTAGAAGGCATTTTCACACAGACTTTGTTTACAAGTGCTTAATGTTTCTAGAATACGAATTATTTTAAGTGTCTAACCACAAGCACTGGTGTAGTAAAAGGCATTAATCCCCTAGGGCAGATCATCATCATTAGTGTCCACCTCAAAGACGATTTAGAGCCTAGAAACTTACTTCTAGAAATTGGTGGAAGGTAGGCAATTATGATAGCTTTGTGACTCTGCAGCCAGAGTAGTGAAAAAATAATGTTATACAAAAGGAAGTTTTCTAAAATGCCTTCCGCCAAACGTACTTGAAATATATGTTGCTCATAATTTTTCTCATCAAAAATATTGATCAAAGTTCATTACTATTTCTTACGTTAGTAATCGTTTTACATCGCAGTTCAAGTCAAGCTCTCCTGACATAACTATAACAGTTATTCAAAGGTGATAGACACAGGTGTCATGGATACTGTAGGGTGAACACCACGTCAGATCCCGTGTCCCCTAGCGAGGAGGCCAAAACCACACGACAGAAGTGCAGTTTAAATCGCATTCCGGAGCATACACGTCCAGAACGGCATGTCCTGCATCCTAACCATCCAGAATGTATAGGGTGCCAATAGCTGCTAGCACCTGGAGCTCCGAGTGTATGCATCTTGTATTCCACTCACTAATGCTTTGAAGTAAATTTCCTAAGAAAGTCATTTAGAGCTACTCCTGGTCCAAGGGTCAGTCAACTGACCAATCTTCCCTCATTAAATTAACACCGTTATTTACTTTATACATATTAAAACTTTTCGCATTGCTTACAAACCAAATTTATTTGTTTAAAAATAAAAAAAACAAAATTAAGATAGTGAATAAACAATATCAGGGGATGCCCCAGTTTCTATGAACATATAAAATTATTGTTTTTACGCCACAGACATAAAATATATGTTTTTATTTACCTATATGTAACAAGTATTTAAATTTCTTTTTTCGTCGATCTAATTTGCTCTGATACTTCCCGTTATCGGGCTTTAAGCAGTGACTAACATGAATATTTCGAACTGTTGCATAAATTACAGATTGATTTAATAATTTTTAGAACATAAAAACATACTGATGAAGATTACTCCGTACCAGTTTGAATGTAGAACCTCTCCCTTTGAGATATATACAGCTAAATACTTAATAAATAAATTAATATATATATATATATAATATAACATAATAAAATATTTACCATAAATAATTTGAACTTGTTAATTATTATTCGAGTGAGTATTGATACCAGCTTTATCAATTAAAAAAAAAATATTGATTTTTACACGAATAAGTGAGTAATCCCTACAGGAACTTCTGAGATAGGTAGAGAGTGACACGAATGGCGAACGCTTAACGCTTAACATCTTTCCCAATTCAAATTTAAAAACAACCCTTACGTACATACAGTGATAAATAACTTTAAAAATAAAAAAAAAACCCGGGAAAATCACGTGTTATGGTAGGCTTAGATAAGAAGAGAAAATTAATAAAGTATCAAGCACTTTGATGACGTTTCATAAGGCACATAGTAAAATAGCTGAGATGCAGCTCTTGGATCGAAGTGAGGAATTAGGAAATATGGGAAAGGAGTTGCCTGCATGCAAATCGATTTGAAAACGTACGGCATAGCTCAAAATACAAACACATAGATAAATGTAAAATATGACACTTCACCCACCGTTCGCAGCTCTAGAATCTGGCCACAAAGCAGACGTCAATCAGAAACTTGATGATTCTATGTTTCTACAGTTTGATCATTATATTATAAAGGGTCCTTGGCCGCCATCAAGATACATTCAAATTTATAAATGTCAAATGTTACTTGACCGATAGCATAAATGAAAGGAATATTTGTCATTCATAGTTGTCGTTTAATATATTTTATCCTGACCCAAGGCGATTAACAAAATTAACATAAGGGATACGACGTGAACCCTAACCATGAAATAAAAATTGCTGATTAACCAAAGTACTTACTTGAGGTAAATGGTTTTCACAAGAATGTAATGGGCCATTAGGAAAATAAAGTGTTGAAATCGCCCTGTAAGGTTAAAATCTAATTTCCATGAACGTGTTGACATTAGAAGATACGCTCAAGTTTCCTGTGTACATCGAACAATTAAGCCGTTAACTATCACTTTGTAGCCGTAGCACAGTGTCCTTTAGCCTGTATGGCAGGATCGGCTTGCTAGCCGTAGGGTTATGGTATAAATGCCGGCGGCTGGCTGGCTCGCGTGGTTAGGCCTAATAAGTTCACGGGATGGCCTTTCCTCTGATGAGTATTGTCCCATGGCGTTACTCTTCTTAGGAAAAAGGTCATCTTTCACCAGTCGATCAATCAATGGTAGTACCTTCTTCCTTATTTTCTTCACTCTTAATATGATAGTATAGCTTTTTTGTGTGGATTCCTGAAATCCTTTCCTATTTAACCATCTACAGTAAAAAACAAAACAAAAAAACACCGGCATTTCATATTTCACATTACCTCTATCAAATTTTAAAAAACGTTTGCTCAGGAGCATATTTAATATTCGAATGAAATGTAACTTCAGTGTTACGGTAATAGAAATCGCATTCATAATAACCGAAAAAGTAAGCCAGTAACGATGTTTCAGAAATGTATATCATAATATATAATTAATGAAGGTCATCAAGTTATAGCAAAAGAAGGTTTTGACCAAGGAATAAATAAACAGACGATAACCAAGAAGATTTATTAGAACCGTACTGTTGCTTGTAAGCCCGGGACTTTGGAAATTAATAAAAAGGAAAGTTTGATCGGGATCGATAATTTGGTCTACCTTTCGTTCACACAAAGGTATATCGTGGTAGATAGAAAAAAAACCATTCATTTAATATCCTTAATCAGTAATTAAACATTCTAATGACACCTCTTATGTTGGGACAAACAACTGTTGGGAATATGCACGATAGATTTAATCATCATTCTCTACCGACAGATAATATCAAAATGAAAATATTCTTATTGCACTAAACCAAATATTACAAGCTGATTATATATTTATATATAAGATCCGGACAGCACCGATGTACATCCTTAATCCCAAATTATCGGGATGTAAACATCCCGATTGTATATATAGAGGATTAACTCCCAGAATAAAGCAGTCTTTCGTGCATGCTCGTTTCATCTACCTTTTTTTTGAGTTTTAGAATTCATAATCTTTAACTGGTCCCGAAACTATAGCTATCCCGGGACTGTGGAGAGAGTGAGGGATAGTGTGCGAACATAGACATTTTTTTTCTACTTTTCTATTTTTTGTTCGCGATAGGAGGGAGATGACGGAAAAAGGTATACTTAGACAGCCGGTCTTCAATCTAGCGGAGGGATCAGACATCAGACGAGTAGGAACTATGCCTGAGGCTCATGCCACTGCACTCGCGCTGATGAGAGTTAAGGTTATGAACACCCAAGACTTGAGGATAGCTGTTGCGGAGCTGGAGAGGTTCACCGGAGAACTAGGGGAACTGAACCACTTTTTAAAAGGGGGATACCACCTTATAGCGTTGATCAAAGCAAAGACTGAGGAAAATTTGAGACTCCTCAACCAGATTCAAGTAGACAAAGATACTCTGTGGGAAGTGGTGAAATTACGTTGAAGAAAGCCTATGGAGGAGGAAGATGGACTCCCGAGTAGGACATAGTCTAGATGTTTAGGGAAGTCCTCCATAGAGAGCAACAGTAAATACGCGGCAGGCTTGGTGATTAGATTTAACAAAGTGACAGAAAAATGAGGGAATCGTTAAGCATGGAAGAAGTGGAAGGGAGAATGGGTTTTCTAGCCACAATCCTAAAAGTTCAATCGGCCAAAGAGACTGGATGGAAAGAAGGATTCCCCGAGTGCGCGTTCCTGGAATGCACGCTGTCGGGTCGTCACTAGGGGGGTGCCTGGTTACCCTAGCCCTAGTGATAAAGTGAGGGTTGTTTGAGTTTACAACCTGGACAATCGTTTCGTGACGGCTTTACTATCAGACTCTATTTTTTGATATGTATGTGCCCTGACAGTGCACTATGTTCAGGAGATGAGGTATAGGGCAGGTAGTTAGTGTGGTCTTGGAATTACCACGAATTTACACTCGGTATCTGAGGGTAGGCGAAATCCGTCCGGATCCCAAAGGCGAGTGTGAACCGGAGAGAGGCAGGCTGAATTGTCGCGGGAGACACTGCTTGGTAAGTTTGCAGGGCCACGACAACCGTTGTCCACTAGGGAGAGGTCTCTCCCAAGGAGGTGCAAGATTTAGCGAGATGAAGGCAGAGATTTCCACTAGGAAGGTGTGGGGTCTGACAACACCGGACTAAAACGTAGCGGGGCGAGGAGAGAAAGAGATGTAGAGGTTTTTCATAAAGAAGCAGCAGTTTCAGAGTTTCAACCAGGAGCCACGAGCCAGTGTATTTGTCAGAAGAATGATTTACAGGACCTAAATCACCGGCTTAAATACGCAGCTAGCCTTGTCCGCAGCCAACAAGCATCGCCATTGTTGTGACCAATGATGTGGTTTTCCTTTGTTCCCTGGCAGAGGCTGGAAGGATCTGCAGGTGGTTTGGGCCTTATACCTGACTACAGCTGGAGTCCCAGCTCATATAACTAATTGGCCCTGGCAGCATGTTTTATTGTTTAGCATATTTACAATGATTTATATTTAGGCAATGTTATTTACATTTGTTTACAATATATATATATATACAATAGAGTATAGGGTGATTTCTCTTATGTAGTTAGCGGTCGCTACACACGCAATCAATGATAGATGCCAGTGCCAAAGATGAGGAAGTGAGGGTACGAGACATAGATAACGATTTGTGCCTGGTTACGTATAAATGAATCCGAACCCCGAAACCAGTATGGAGAGGACTCGAAGTGTCATATGGTGGTAGAAACATGGGGTTACGGAGGAAAGAAAGTTTGAAGTGGCAAGACATAGATATTCCCGCGCAGAGAAGAAAGAAAGTGTCACGGATGTGGTAAGACAGGACATCTGGTGGCAAAGTGTCCTCGTACTAAGTGTTTAAAATGTGGCGAGAAGGGCACATAGCACCTGCCAAGCAATCGCGGATATTCTGCTCCAACAGGGGCGTGATCATTATCCGTGCTACTTTCCGTAGTAAGTTATTAATGGGTACCA
Source organism: Acanthosoma haemorrhoidale (assembly GCA_930367205.1). Lineage (NCBI taxonomy): Eukaryota > Metazoa > Arthropoda > Insecta > Hemiptera > Acanthosomatidae > Acanthosoma > Acanthosoma haemorrhoidale. Next base: position 120,465,063 of record OV884011.1, on the reverse strand, counting down.
TATATTCTGCCATGTCCGGCACGAAACGGTGGTAGTAATTGAGCGTGCCCAGTAATCTCCGAATCCCTTTTACGTCTTTGGGCACCTCCACTTCTACATTCTGGTTCACTTCTACTTTCGTCGAGTCTGGTTGAACCCCTTCCTGCAAGATTAAGTGCCCTAAAAAACTAATCTTCTCTTGCCCCAGTGACGATTTGTCTATTGACAGTTTCAACCCGAAATCTCTTAATCTCCTAAATACGTTCCGGAGGTGTTGAATATGTTCCGCTTCCGTTCGGCTGAAGATCAGCAGGTCATCCATGTAAATTTGCCACATATTTTCGTCCATTCCTTTCAGAAGTTCGTCCATGAGACGCTGAAAGGTTATTAGAGTATTTTTGAGACCAAACGGCATTCTCGTGAACTCAAAATGCCCTCTTTCAAACGAGAATGCCATATTATGTTGGTCATGCGCAGCTAGCTTGATCTGATGGTACCCTGCTTTAGATCTAATGTGCTAAAAATTTTCGCACCATTGAGTCTGTCTAGGATGTCTTTGAACCACGGGATTGGATATTTGTCGTCCAGGGTATTGTCGTTAAGTTTCCGAAAATCCACCACGACTTGGTATTTTTCCTCACTTTCTCCCGGTCAACTTTTCTTTTTCACTGCCCACAAAGGGCCATTATACGGGGACGTGCTATCTCTGATGATACCTTGGTGCTTGAAATCCTCGATCTCCTTTCTAATGTGTTGTCTGAGCGCTTGCGGATACCACCTCTCCTTCACATACGTCTCCCGCTCTACTTTTAACGGGATCTCATGTAGCGTTTTCCCTGTTGCTCCTAGCATGTCCTCTTCAGCGAAAAAAATATCCCTAAACTCGCTCCGGAGACCCTCCCTTCAATCCTCCACTCTCTTAACCACTCCTATTTGCTCCGTTTCACCCCTTACGCCCCCCCTCCGACTTCGATAGGTTCACTTCCCTAGTTTGATCCTCCAGTTCTCACCCTCGTTTTCAATTCGCCTACTTTTCCCAGTAAATCACACCCCACTATTATCTGGTATTCCCGCGACATGTCTTCCACGATGTGTACTTTTATGTCACCAATTACTTTCGGCACCAGTTAATGATCGTCAACGAAAAACTTGAAGAAAAACATAATAAAAAAAAATGTTTATTTACAAGAGAAATAAAATTTGGACACTGATACAATAAAAAGGCAAGCAAAACATAAACACTTTTCCATTGTACACAAAAGAATTATAATATGCACACGAAGAGAGAAACACAAAACAAAAAAAACGACACTACCGTCAATATAAACATAAAAATACAACACTAAAAATACCCAAGAAGCACAACCGATAGTCGACTTGTTCGTGATACGCCAACTAGGTGTATCGGAATTTTAGACGCTTCACTCCCAAGCTCAGACTGGAATTAGTTGTAACGCCAGGACAATCCGGCTCTGCTGCTAAAAACTTCAGCTGTTCCAAATGCACCGTCCTTTGTTTTATGGGGGGTGTGATGCTCTCGATCGTGACCACTTTATGTTCGCGGAGGGCGATCCGATTACCCGGAAAGGCCCCTGGTATGGTGCTATTTATTTCCCTCTCTTAGAACTCTTTCGGGGATATATGACTGCGCCGAGTTTGAGTTTCCCCGTTATATCGTGGACCTGGAGTTTGTTTCGTGACACCCGTCGGCGTTTCCCTCTTCAAGTTTTATCTCCGTACGGTCACCCATTGCCACAGTGCGATACGATTATTGACGACGCACGCTGCCATGTCGTCATCTACATCTGTGCACCTGTCATCTCTCCGATATCTTCTGAGTCCGAACATCGTTTGACCAGGGATAACCTAGTGATGGAATGTACTTAGTGGTTGTATGCGATGACGGTCTTCTCCTTCGCCACTCCCGGTTCTAACCCCTTTCCCCCGTGGTAGTACGCAGGTGGTCACTGAGCTTGGTATGTAGCCTTTCTATGTCTCCCCGACTCTTCGGGTGTCCTGGGGTATTGAAATGCCAACGGCTCTCTAAGGCCGCCGCCGCAGCCTTCAACGCGGCACTATCCAACTCCTCCGTCGGAAGCGATAGTTTACGGAACGCCATACCACGTGCGTAATGTGGACAACTGTTTTCGCTGATCGGTCTGCTATGACTTGGGCCATTGCCATTTTGCTGAACCGGTCTATGACGGTAAATCACTTATGACGGTACCCGATCCAGGTGAATGTATCCACTTTTAGATCTTCCAGTTGTCTGTCTGCTAGGCGGGTGTTGGTCATATTTTTTGGCGAGGCTAGTGTCACAGGCGCCAATAACGCTCGCGATTGTGTTCTTCATGTCCCACCAAAAATATCTGCACTTGACCTCCTGCTATGATATGATGCTCTTCTTGCCTGATGGTTTCCACCTGCAGAGTACACTGAATGAACGTGCGGTCGACCCCAATCCTCTTCGTCTGCCATAGCCGTTTGATGCAGTCCCAAATAGTCCCATTGCCCACATAAAGGTGGCCTGTTCTTGCATGGACGCATCCTTTAGGGATTGACAGGTCATGTCGTTAGTAATTCGTGAGGGGGACCATATCTTCACGATGTAACAACGCCCGTACCTGCCATACACAGTCTTAAGCAGTCCTCAAATCTTTGTGAGCCAAATGATATCCGATGGCCGGTCTTTCGCTCCTTCTCCACCTGGTTATCCCGTCTTGTATGTCTTGCGATGGCCCCAACGGCTCTTGTTCGATGGCATTGACGACGATTGCACGCGACAGCCAATCCGCTACTACAATCTCTCGCCCTGGCTTGTATACGATATCCATCGTATATTGGCTAAGGAATTCCGACAGGTTATCGTTCCCCTCATCTTTTGGGTAATATTGTTGAACCGTACCAACAGTTCCACGGCGTTTTGGTCATTCGTTTGACCCGGATGTCGCGTTTCCGGAAACATTTGAAAGATATCCTCTTCCAGTGTCCATCGGCTTCCTCTGTAAGCCTTCTTCAATCGTTCCTTCACCACGGCCCATGGGGTGTCCTCATCCACCTGGATCAGGTTTAATACGTTTCTTTTTATACGACACACCCTCTACTTTTATTGAGCATCCTCTGGGTCTCCGTTTGTCTTCGCTTCTACTCTCTCCATGATTCTATCACCACCTTCAATGAAGTGATTTAACTCATCCAGCTCTCCAGAGAATCTAGGTCGAATATTGTCCTTCTCAGGTCCTGCGACGTCGCTGCTCGCACCTTTATCAAGGCGATGGAGTTTGTATGAGCTTCGGGCAACCGACCGAAACCGGTAACGGATGCGGCACTTCGAAGCCTGCCGGCCGTAAATATACCATTTTTCCGGATTAAAAGAATGAAGAAAGAAAAAAAAAAACGAAAAAGAGTAAGTAGCAGAAAGTAAAGCAAAAGCGAAAAAAAAATTAGTTGCCTCACGTGTCGTTTTATCCGAACACTCGTTAGCTCCCGTATTTCGGCACTAGCTATCGCCTCTCGGCTGTAGGCTGTAATTACTAGGTTCAGATACACACAGGTTCAATTGTTAACTGGCTTTATTATCTTCTTATCCTTTATCTATACACAGGCTTCGTTAACATTAGGCCCTGTGGTATTAGGCTTATATATTCTTGGGAAATGGGCATCAGAAATGGCCGGGTCGAGTTCCATAATAGAAATACTGCTTTGAATAATTTAGAGAACTATTTAATGAACTTTAAGCAGTAGAGCAGAATAGCCAGGAGGTGAACTCGACATCAGTCTTTACACTACTAGAATCCACATCCACATAAATGCACAGGGGACCCAGGGACCATTTATCACAGGGTGCTGCCGCGAGATGACACACTTGTGGCGTATTCTTGCATATCCGTTGATTGGTCTTCCACGCCCACACGTCCTCAGTACAGCATCACAGTATCTAGGCTTTCATATCTACAGAAAATTGACATGGAACCCACAGACGGGAATAAAAATACAAGAACTAAACATTTGGTTGAAACGACTGTCAATGTGTACATTACTAATTTACAAATTTAAACTAAAGGCATACGGATAAGCGTTGCGGGGGACAGCAAGATAATCGAACAATCCTTTAATCATAAGTCCTGAAAACAAAAGGTAATAGTTAAGTCAACAATAAAACCCTTCAAAATGATCTTAATATACCCTGCATTCATGAGCTCATCCCTTCCAATTTCATGAAATTTCATCCAAACCTATCATACCACCCTAATCCCCTAGCACAGTCATTTCACTTCGCCACACATCCCTATAATCCTCCTCGTAGACTAAAGTGACCAACTATAAATGCGGGACGGTGGGATTCCTGGCAATGATCAGTTTCTCCAATCTCATATTGAGCATCTGGGACTCTTGCGCTCTTGGTCAGCCTCCACTGGCTAGTAAACGGTGACACGGCTGATGGATTAGCTTTGGGGAACTTCCGGAGACTCAGCTTCCTCTTTCGTATGCGAGGGAGGTGATACCCATGCAGATTCGGGAGATCTCTGGGCTGCGTGGTTTTGTAAATATTGTATGCATGAACAAATAATTGGGGAACTGAGGATATAGAATGAACTGAATCAACAACTTTATTATGAAAGCATTACAATCTGGCTCTTTGGGCAATAAGTAATTGGGATATCTGATTGACAAATTTATGGAAAACAACAACTCAATTCCAAAGGAATCAAAAGGGATTTATAACGTTATCTGAAGTTCAACATCATCATAAAAGAGACCGGTCAAATAAACTAAAAGGAACCTTTAAAATAAAACTCAAAATGAAATATAGACTTAGTATAGAAAGCCCTAGAAGCGTTAATGAGGTTAGCTCTATACCAGAACACAAAGGCAACCCGACATATACTTGTAGACTAGAAAAGCTTCGCTTGGTCTAAGTGAGGGGGTTGCGGCTTGTGCCGAGTTGTATTGCTTTTTCTCTTTCAAAGTATTCCTTTATATATGTATAAATATATATATACTTCTAGCATAAAAACTACCACTAATTAAAATTATGCTCCTTTAATATTTACATTAATTCATCCTGCATAATTTATATTTTATTAATGTAAGGTGTGCATCTACATTCAAGTAATTATTATGGTAAATGTACAAGGGCAGTCGAAATATCGCAAGACACTGTTAAGGGTTCGAGCGCCAGATCCTACCAATGGACCGAGCGAAAGAACTAAACTCAAAAGTCAACTTACTTCTCGAGAGAATAGCATTAAACAGTTGACCATCAAATACATATGTATACCCTATGCACTGGATGATGCAACAGAGAATAATGGTAACTGAAACACTTAAATACATACAATATTTCTCATGAAGAAATAGGGGCAAGATATAAAAATTTACACTGGATTAGATTAGGCAATAATGCTTTATTACAAGAAACATCTAGCATTGCAGATAACAGCACTTATTATTTACAATTACAAATTTGCATAAAAATATTTACAATATTATCATAACCATAACAAAACATAAACTAATGAATAATAACAATAAGATAACTAATCTGGATTAAAACTAAATATAAGCTTACAATTTAAAAAAAGCAAAATACTACATACCAAAACAAAGCTATTAAGTACACAAGCGTGTAGGTTAAGTGGATCTACTCTTATTTTGAACTATACATATATACTTTACTTAACCAAAACTCGTATAAATATGTACAAGGCACATTAACAAAGCATCCAAAACCTCTCTACCTGAGGATAGGTTTCCAAACAAAGACCTGCAGTTCTCTACATTTGCCCAAGATGGTGGGTGGGCTAGATTTACCTTTTCCAATCTCCTTGATACATCAATTAATACATTTAGTACATGTCATGAACTGAATTTCATTCCTGCTACTTTATTTGCTAGATTAAAATTCAATATATACCAAGGGAAAACTTTGAATAGGTATTTAGCTCTCATCGAACATACGTGAATTTTGTTGAGTTTCAATTTTTTATAAGTTTTCAAAGAACGTAAAATAGAAACATCTCTTTACGCCCTTCTGAATCCTCCTACTTTATTTGAGTATACTAAGAATAAATCAATACTCTTTTTTTCTCAATGCAATCAAATGATTGCGCCATTGACGCTATGCATGTTATCGGGTGGAGACGTATGGCCCCTCTATCACAAATAAACCTAACATGTATCATTGGTAACTGTCCTATTGTTTTGAACGTAGTCCTTGGATATACAATATTTATAGAGGAACGCTAGCTAACCTAAGAAAAGGTTTACAATATTGATATGAATGGGTCAACAAGGAATGTAGTTATTACGGGTTTTTAGCGGGGTTAGCAATACTGCATCAACCCTACCCTTAGATCAGAAATAGACTGTCCAATGCCTTAGGCAACAAAAAGAAAAGAGAAAAAATCACGAAAAATAAATTATTTATAAACAAAGAAATTTTTAGTCCATTATACTCCTTGACCTTGGCTTTACCTTGATAGATTATTTGAATTTTTCTGATTTTTTTACTATTGTTAATAAAAGTTCAACGGGCAAAGCGACGATGATTATTTAATAAATTCCAAGTATTTCTATCGCTCACACTACAATTTCAGGTATAGATGTCGTGATATTTTAATACGAGGTTTCAAAGAGCTGACGTTCAATTTAAGATTAAAATATTTCATAAACCGTAACCACTGGTATGTTAGTATAACCGGAAGGAATATTAGGGAAGTATCCTTTAAGGGGGAGTGGAAATGAAAATTAAAAGTTTTCCGTTGTGAAGTAAACAGACAATAAACAGATAAAATAAGTAAATACACAGAATTTCAGCTTGATTTTTACTCTTAAAATTAAAATAAATATAATTTTAATTTGTTTTATGGCACTTTTTCCTGATTGTGATTTTATATGTGGAGCTCCTAACTTCCATTTTGGTACTGCTAAGTTTAATTGAATAGCGTTAAAGTTAGTAGTACTTTATTAACTTTTTTTTCAACAACTTTATTGTGATAAAATTACAATATGCCTGATTGGGCTATAAGTAATTGTGATAAATGATCTTATTCATACAAATAATAATAGTAGTACTTTATTAACAATTTATTGTTGAACTATTATATATGGCCATATACGTATGATGGCATTACTTAAGAAATTAATTAGTAACCATGGTCGAATTGACCAGTAAGTCAGTTCATATTCTTGTTTTTGCTAAGTGGGCTAGTGTTACATAAAGCCAATTAGAGCTTGCCTGTCCCAAATGCTGCCCCACTCCAGGATTTGTAGCATGGATAACATCAAAAATAATTAGTTTATTTAGGTAATTAAGAAGAAAAGTTCGATCAATCTATTTTAATAATTTTAGTAGAATTTGTTGTTAATAGCTGCTATTAAAAGTTTTTTCTTTTCAAGATCTTATATGATGCACTACCAATGATGCGGGGACAAGGGTTCACCTTATTTGTGGAGTGTGGAGGTGTGACTTTTGAGAAACATATGTATGTTAAGTAGGTGTCGTGTAGCATACTAAGGCATGAACTTGTCTCTGCAAGTAGGTCAAAGTATTCTTAAAGTATATTAATGTAATTAAATTATGTGAAAGCGATATTATTTCATTCATTGTTTGAAGTGTAACTATATTGGAATTTCGAAAGTTATTTATTTTTTGTTTGCTTGATTGTTTCTTGGCTAACATAATGATTTCCTATATGCATAGTGAATATTTTTTTTTTTATATATATAGATGGTCTAACATTTTTTAAATTAATATCAGCTATTATTTATATTTTGTATATTGTTGCGGAGTTGACTTATTGGGTAGTGAAAATTTTCTCCAAGACATCTTAACTGGGACATGTAGGGTGTTATATGTCAAGTTAAGTATTTATTAACAATGCAGTATGTAGACAATAAAATGGGATCCCATATGGGGACCGAAATTCTTAGATGATGGTAATAAGCTCAGAATCCTGCACATCCACCTCAGGTGTTAACTAGTTTTTTTTTCAGGGTAAGAGGGTGATGAAAAAGGGAATTAGAATTTAAAATACCTACAGAAAAGACAGCAAGAAGCTGATTTTTAAAGGTTGTTGAAACCCGACAGTATAATCGATATTAAAATAAATCAGATCTTGAGAAACGAAGCTTTTCAAATCAAGACAATCACCTGAATTGAAAGACAGAATCAGATATCGAATTGGGCTGGGGAGTAGTATTTTCAGGTCTATTCCTAGGTCTGCCACAAGATTTTAAGGTACGATTGAGCAAAACATGGCAAAGGACAACTTCAGCTGGAAACAACAAGACCTCTTCCTAAACTTTCGGAGAAACAAAACACTGCACTTTTTAATAACTCTTATAATTGTTTACACTAGAAAGAGTTTTAGCTTCAGACTTTGTTTTGACAATTTAATTGTTTATCAACCAGATAAAATATTAGTGTTCATAATAATAAGGCTTTCACACAAGGCCTCTTTTATTGAGTTAAAACAAATAATTTATCTGATAATAACTATTGAAAATAAACACATTTTATCATTCAATACCACTCTACAGTACTTTTAAATGGATACTCAAAAAAACAAAAACATTACTGGTAAAAAGAGTACACTACTGTGAGAGGTTACTGGCAAAAGAAATTTTATAATGAGATGGGAAAGGTTACATAACAATAGGATGACTGGAGAGGAGATCTTGTGGGTATGTCAGTGTCATAGCAGAGTTGTCGAGTGAGCTAGATGTGGTGACGTAAGTCCTCCCCGCTGAAGTCTGAAGTCCACTAAAGTTTGATTGTGGTAGAGACACGGGACTTGGCTGCAGGTGTTGCATGTAGAGTGATGGTTTCGGGCGATGATTTTCGGCATAGGCTTTACGATGGTTTATAAGTGTAGACTTTAAATGATAAAGAAGAACTATAAAACTATAACACGTATAATATATAGGATCGTATAATTCCAAGTCCTCAAATTGAGAGTAAGGGTTAAATAGTAATATTAAAGATGCAATAGATATGTTATACAGTTTATAACCATTAATTACATTATTTGTTGGTGATATAATTTATGCATCAATAACTATTTGTTTTGGGTAATTTAATCCTAACAAAGGATCATTTAATGATTTAAGTGACAATTTAAATAATGCTGAGCTTAGAAGATGTAGAGGATGTGAAGTATCAGATATGAGTTTTTGAAACATAAAAGCAAAATATTCCTCTACAAAAGTCACTAATGGTATAGAATAGACATTAGCAGAGGTTTAGTGTTTAATATTAGGGAATATTAATGAATTTGTTAGAGAGTTAAACAATACTGTGATGGTAGTTTATTTTAATATATGATAAATTTCCAGCATATGTGGTTTTATGGTCGGTAAGTTGTAGTGTTAATGCTGTTACAATGTCATCCTCATGTTGCGTTGGAACTGATAGTATATGTGAGACACTCATTTATGTGTGGAATCGGGGTCTGGTATCATTATTACAATCTTTATTGAGAAACTGAATTAGCTATTCTGCCAAAATGATTCTTTAATAGTCCATTAGTAATGTGATATTAGTTAGGTCTGATCGTTCTTATATTTTAGAGTGCAGCACATCTAGTTTATAGAATTATAAGAAATTTTCGATCTCGGTGGCACGAATGATAATGCAATTAATAATTGAAAAAGCATATTGAGTTGAACTCTATACGTGGTTTTGTCAAGAGAGTTTAGTATATTTGATATTAAGAATATCTACGTTTAAAGGTATCAATGAGATTAATATTATTCATTACATCATGTTTTATATTATGTTATAGATGATAAGAATTTCTTACGTTACCATGTTAGGCTTTACCATCTGCATCCATATTACCATTGACCAGATTATAGCTGATCCTAGGACATCGGCTAATCCTCTTTGTGCCTCTCTCCTTGAGGAAGAAAAATATATGGAGAAAGATGATGATATTCCTTATCAGTTGGTCGAAGCCTCGTGATTGCGACTAAAAAAAAACATACAGTGAATGCCAATGAGTTTTTTGGTTCCAATATAGGGTGAGGTTAGGTGGTTTCGATAAAGCCACATACGAAAATGAAAGTGACTGAGGTAAAATCTAGTACTACAAAAACTTGGGTACGCCCTCGTATATACAGTGTCATAGCAGAGTTGTTGAGTCTAGATCTGGTGACTTAAATATTGACAATGTTCCACTTCGACAGTTACGCATTCATAGGAGCTAAAATTTTTATATCTATATGGGCGTAGGTGTGTTTTTATGGACATGGCGAGGCCGATGAAAAAGATGTAATTATATATGTGGTATTATTGGTGTTGAATGTTACTGTCACACTATAATTGTAGGTTATTGATTGAAAAAAAATAAAGGCATTGTTCGCATTGAATCGTTTAACTTATATATAAAAAATATCTTGTTTTTGCTACTAAATAACTCTTTTGACTTAATTTCCATATTTCTTGCCTGAACCGATTGGTGGAAACGTTACACATAATGAAACCATATACTCACTTCCTCAATATATGTATATATATATAAATGGAGAAAAAGGTAAATATTCCAAGGAGCGATGAGAATTCAATTTCTAAATGAGATGTGTTATAATAAAGTCTTGTATTCCCCCCTTCCCCCTGGCTCCCGAGAGTAGATGTAGGGAGAGAATTGAATTAGGAATATCCTGAAGAATAAATTCTACTCTCGCTAGCTCATATCATCTACCCATTTTGCTTCGGAGATTACTTCATCGCTGACTCCTGTAGGCGCTCGCAATGGATGGTCCCTGAGAGAGCTTAATTTGCCTGTTCCTGGGAGTTTTCTTCTGGCCTACTTTAGCACTGCCTTGTGCCTTCTTCCTTCCATGTGTCAGACCTTCTCCGAAATTTCATACTTCTTCCAAGTGTACTGTTTCACTTAAATTATGAATATACACCCTCTCAGATCTACTGTTAAATAGATAATGATAATTTACTTATTTACTAGGTCACCTAGTAAACATTTTTGTTGCTACATCTCTTTACATATCTTGAGTTTAGTCTGGATGGAAGGTATTATCCACTAGATTAATTCTTTTAAAATCACTTACATTTTATAATTAAATTAACGCAGATTGTAATAGATGGAAGAAACTTTCTCCGGTTTCAATCAGTTTTATTAAGATAAAATTACAATCTGCATTTTATTAGGCAATGAGTAATTGAGATAAATGTTATCATTCATACCATATTTACAATTCATCATTCACTCGCTCATTCATACAATCTTTCTAGAAAAAAACAACCGATTTTTCTGTATGTTCTGTAACATAATAAGAGTTCTGTTATATAATAAGAACAAGCAATTGTATGTACTATTATGCTATTATACAATTACACAATAATGACGATGTAAAGGAAAATTGCTTTAATCGGATTCACTAAAGTAAAAATAAAAATATTTGTTAATGTGAAGAAATCAAAAAATTGAGATCACTCTCACGCTGATGTTTCAAGTTTCTTCTTTTTTTTTTTTTTTTGTCGGGTTGTCACTAGGGGAGTGCCTAATCACCCTAGACCTGGTGACAAGTGCGGATTGTTGTAGTTTATAACATGGACCATTGTTCCATGTCGGCGTTAATATCTGACTCCATTTATGATAGGTCTGTGTCCCGACAATACACTATGTTCAAGAGAAGATGTACAGAGGTTTCATGAAGAATAAGACAAGTTTTCGGGTGGTGTCCCGGCAGCGTCACAGGTACAAGTCGTCAGAGGGTCTGCAAGGAGACTGAAAGCCAGGGTGACAGACTCAGAGGCGCTGAGGAGAGAGTAGGAGACTGACGAGGAGTCTAAGAGACTGACTTCCCGGGCCCGGGTGTAAAGCGTCACCGAGTAAAAGCGGGTGAGAAGACTGAGTGGGCTTACAGGGCAAAACGCCCTGGTTTAAATATTATTTCCTCTTCCTGCCGGAAGGCGGAGACGGTCTGAAAGGGGTATGTTTATGATGGCCAGGTGGCCAACCCCTCTTAGGTTTTATGGCTGTCTCTTACCTGACTTGTTTTACGACTGCCGGTCCCACGCATGGTTTATTACTAACAACTTACAATGATTTACATACACTTAGTTCCTGTTATTTTACTTTGCTTACAATATGTGTGCACCAGAGTATAGAGTGATTTAACTTATGTGGTTAGCGGTCGCTACATTCAAGTTTACTTGTTATTTGCATATTTTGAATATTTGGCTATTATGATAATGATCCACTTATGATTGAACTAAATAAATAAAATAATTTGTCTCAGAAATATTGTATTATTATTTATATATATTATATACCCCCGCCATTCTAGTGATTTATGTCCTTATATTTTAGCTCGTTAAGCTTCATAATAGTTATATTTTCTATATATTATATTATATTATATCTTCTATGTATATCCACAATGGTATTGAAACATATTAAAGACATATTGAACAAATCGAAGATGGAAAATATATTATATTGAGTAATTATCATAAAACTCTGATCAACATGGAGGATTCATTAAAAATACATTTTAATTAAATCTTAATATGGATTGAAGATACATTGAAAGTAGTAGAATAAATATAAAATAAATGAAAATAACAATTCAAACATATTATGTGATTAAACATCTTGTGCTAAATAATTATACTATATTTTTCTCAAACCCATATAATAATAGTCTGATAAACTTGTTTCATTAATGTCAATATGTTTCAAAACCATTGATCATTTTTTAAAATATCACCTGCTATGATTGTAAATTGTGATAGTAAATATGTGTGGCAATGGACAATGGAATAGTCTTAGCTATCGAAATGCCCCTTAACGGTCGTCGTTACTCACGCCCTCATCGACTATTCAAAAGGAGAGAGCGGTCCGGGATTGTCTCTGAATTAAATTGGAGGCATTAAAGACGGCTGGTTGTGCTAGCTATTCGAGGCACTGTTTGTGCAGGAGCCGAAAGGTAGCACTATTAAATTATTCCGGCAGAAAAGATGCGGAAGAACAAAAGGAGCCGGAGTAGAAGACAAATTGCTCGGTAGCTTGTTAGGCAGGGCCTTTAATCAGGGCTTCGTCCCGGCCTCATTTACATACACGGTAGGTCTCTGCTCCCTTCGCCAGCTAATAGAGTGCCGGCCTCTCAATCTTTGTGTATACTGTCTCTTCAATCTTGTATATTTGTTTCAGGAGGGTATCAGTCGCCAGTTAGTGAGAGGGTGGTTCATGCCAACGATGGAGTCAAAAGCATTGACTCTTGCAAGGTTTTAGTCCATTTATTGCCTAATCCGAAGGCGCACTACTTTCAAATGCGTAAGGCGTGATTGACTTTTATCTGTCTGTGTGTTCTACGATAGGAACCTTAAAAAGCTCAATTGAAGTCAAATATTTATTCTCGGCTGAAAAAACAACAAATTTTCACAATTATTGTTCACTATAGAAACAGATCATGAAGAGTATTATTAATTAAGCTGTTGGCATCATTCATTCAATACTATGCCAAAACTGCATACAAACGTTTTTTTAATAGCAAGTGATTGATTCGTAAATGACGCTTAATTATTTGTCATGGAGGTACTTAATTATTTAATACTGAGCTAAAAGTTTAGACCATTTATTTCTAAGAAGTATTAGAACAACATATTCAAGTGCTACAACAGCAAATGTCTGATCAAAAATATATTTTACAATATTATTATTATTATTACCAATTTAAAGCTAATAAAAACAGACCGCGCTAATCTATAACAACTTATCTACTACCTCTTTTATATTACTGGTTTGTCACTGCGGGCGTAGTACTCCATTACTTATTAATGGAGTCCACTTAAAATATTATTGGACGTTGAGACAATCTAAGGAGTACTGATTATTATTGAGTTTTATTTCGATATTCTCCAGATTGTTAGCACAGCTCTTGTTTCTATTACTAATAGAAGTTTTGCTAATTCTATCTTCTCTTTATTGATTCCAAGGCTCCGAGCAAGGAGCAAGACGGTCAAGGTCGAAACAGGATAATGCGGCCTCACTCCTGTTAGTTGAGGTTCGACACCTAATTATTAACTGCGCGAACTATTAGTTCCTATTCACAAGGACACTAGGGTTTGCAGGGATGAATCATCTGGTAGAGATCAGGATGGATTTGATCCAAGCCCTCTAAGTATTTTTTTTCTAAAGCTAATTATTCAAATTATTTTACACATCTGAATCGTAGCGATATACGAGCATGTTGCTTTTAGGGCAGATGTGGTATACTTAAATAAAATTTGACATAAATTTTCAATGATTAATTTTAAAATCAGGCCTGTGCTTAGAATCTGGGGGTTGTCAAAATAGTTTTTATTGGCCTAATAACTAGAAAACCACTAAAATTAGAAGTCACTACTAGTAATTAATAATTTACGTGATGTGGTGTTTTGAAAATGACTGGTGTGATATCAAACAGGATCTGCGGACGTTTTTGTAATTGAATTTTTAATTTTTGGTTCGGAATTTCCTTACGTACCTGATTTAAATGAGGGTAGTGGTGATGGGTCTATATAATGTACTGTCTAGAATCAGAATTCAGATGTGTTTCCTTAACAACAGCTACCTGTTGACAATACAACAGTTTGTTTGTTTCCAAAGAGCTGTAAACACAAAAACAGTACAACACGATCAAATGTCTTGATTTATTTTTGTAACATATTTCATGGGATTTTATTCTGTAAATAACAAAGTACAAAATTTTTCCAACTCATCCTCGGCAACGAGATAATAATATGAAAGCAGTAAAATATTTGTTTGATTGGAGAGCTGTCCCTAAGTAACCTTTCAGAGTTACTAGCTCATGCTGGCTACCGATCAAGAAGATTTGGTTAGCTTGCAGCAAGTGTTGATGCTGGGTGCATCTGTGTACACCGCATTAGCATATGCCCAACCCCTACATTGTAGCGGTGACAATGCACGCTATGCAAGCTGGATATCAGGGGAGGGCTGTTCTACTAGATTATGTAGTCACTGATTATCTAGAATCGACCTATAACGCCGCCTAAAGCCAATTTCTCTCGGGAATTACTATAAATCAAAGTCTAATGCCCAATTTCCCATATCGGTATTTCACCCTCACTGACAAGTGACATCAATTCTGTCAATTCAGTCTGTGCGGTAATACTGCAGTATAAATTGGCACAATATCAGAAATTTTTGTAATAAAGAAACATAATACCATTAAAATAGATGCATTATATCAAGTAAGAAATCTTCCAAAGCGTTACATTTACAAATGTCGTCCCAAGTAAAACTAACGCGATAGTCAAATACCTATTATAAAAAAAAAATCCGTTTATACAAACGTTTTATGAAGGTAGCATTAAAAACATAGCATGCCCTGAGAAAAACAAAAACATTTTATGAGGGTGAATTCAAGCAAACTTTAACAAACACAGAAAGTTTCCTGCTAGGTCCAGGTAATAGTAATCTAGTTTCTCAATGAGTATTTCCTAGTAATTCGGATATTCATTCGGTTAAAAGTAGTAAGTCGCAAAGACATTTCTGTAATGTAATAAAAGCATGGTATCATATATACATCATATACACATTGATCAAATAGTACACAAAATAACGATGTATACGAAATTGAAATTTTCATCGAATTCTCCACAGCATTTAGCTATCAGCAGTCATCCTCCAGCAGAGTTTAAGCTGAATGTAAGTATTACACACTAGATTAATTCGATGATTTACATCTTATAATTAAATTAACGAAGATTGAATTAGATGAAAGAAACTTTCTAAACTACTTTTCCGAATGTTCTGTAATATAATAGGAGTTCTGTAATATAACAAAAGAAAGAGATTTTATGTACATGCTATTACAAAATTACGAGGATGTAAAGTATATTAAAAAAAAATTGTTGGAGAAGTTTTCATCGGATTCATCAAAGCATTAAAACAATATTTTGTTTATATGAAGAAACCAAAAAAGTTATATTACTCTCACGCTGATGTTTGAAGTTTCTTTTTTCATGTTTACTAGTTTGAATATTTTAAATCTGGCTATTATGGTAACAATTAACTTATGCTTGAACTAAATGAACAAAACAATTTGTCACAAAAATATTATAGCAATTGAACCCCCACTATACTGGTGATTTTTGTCTCTATGGTTCAGCTCGTTAAACTACATAATAATTATATTTTAAAGATCATTCTTGAATAACTGATTGATCAAATAGTACACTGGTATTAAAACATATTAAAGACAAAGTGAACAAATCGAAGCTGGAAAATAGATTAAATTGTGTAATTATCATAAACATCTTATCAACATGGAGGATTCACAGAAAATTCATTTATCATTCTTCGAATGGTTCTGATGATCCATTCTATAATATAAGTATTGATGATACATTAAAAGTGGTAGAATGAATACATCATAAATGAAAGGAATCAATTCAAAAATATTCTATAAAGTTTATGTTAAATACCTTGTGCTGAATGTATGAACAAAGTTTTTCTCTATGTCAGTGAAAATGGATTTGTCAAGGATTGAGGTTTTACAGGAGTGCAAAAGATTATTACCCGTTACACTTCATATATCAAGAAAAATAAGTTATATTATCAAGCAGCAATGTACATTTCCAGATAATGATCAGGGGCACTTCATATGCACGAATTACGACGAAAATCACAAATACATCTCAACTACGAGTATGATATTGGATTACTAACTGTTAATGTTGAACTAGTATAAATTATTAATAACCGAATCGTCAATAGGTTAGACTGTAAAAATATTTTACGTGCCAAATATTTTATATTTTATTTTGGCTCGTGAATAAATGTTATGCAAAATGCATGAAGAGATACAGAAAATAAAAAAAACAAGGAAACAAAAGCTGCGGAGTTGTAACTTTAAGTTTTGCTGAGTAATGGCATTACTGATGACCCGGAGCTTGTTAAAATTCAATGGAACAGAAAGAAACTATCGTTTATAAGATTTATTGCATCGTTTTCGCAAGAACGAAAAGTTCTCCGATATCCTACCTCCCCTTCCCTACCGTCTCAATAGCATTATTTGATAAAAACTTTTATTGAAAACCGTAAAAAGGGAAGTGATAGATGGAGATAAAACCCCATAAAGATGGGAAGTAGATTCATCACAATATAGGCTTTGACTTGATAAAGAACCCCTTCTGACTTTTACCCCAGAGCCGCTTAGGGACTTTGTCCTTATCAAAGGCTACCACCAAAGCCAAGGTATGTATGGTAATGCTTATCTAATACTGGCCCATCTTATATTCCCTCCTCTGTACGCTGGGCGCTTCCTTGCTGCGCTACTGGATACCTTTACGGGCTCCTTTATCCCCATATCTAGTTCTTAGGTAGGCCATTGCCTATGCCTCTATTTCTCATTTCTCTGCACAAAGCTACCCAAAAGAGAAATTAATTTAATAGTTGTAATCGTTTTATTAAAAACTGAAAATTTATGAACAACGGGTGACATGATTGATATATAATAGCTAGAGTAGCACGAGTTTTGTAAAATCTGTATTTTGTTTTGTCCACCTATTATGACTCATACTTACTATCTGCCTCAGAAACATACCCTTCCCATCATGGGGTGGGCCTAGTATTTGTGATGTGCTTTTTAACCGTGACTGTCTAAGGATCGGTCTGACTGTGAACTTGTAGAGGCATCTCGATCCTATTGGTTTTGTAATTACATATAATTTATACGTGTATATTGGGTATAGGGACACTACAAATTTGTTTCATTCAATTGGCCTGTCAATTGGAGCTTGCTTATCACCCTTCTATCACCCTGAGTTCATTTTTGATATGACAAATTATTAGGAAACATAAACCTAACTATTTCTATTACCATTGCCAATAAAAAATCATAAAAAAATATATGTCACATTCAATTGCTTGTTTTAAATAGACTTGGATAGACAGCTAAGATATACTTTCACCTTCACAAGGCATCACAAAAGTGAGTATTATTGATACACTTGATAAGACTTAAGGAAATCACTTTCATTAAAATTAATTTTGTCTTTACAAACCGTGTGAAGGGTTCTCGACTCCGTACCAACAGTGAAGTGTATCGATAACACTCACTTTCGTGACTCACGCCACATAAGAACCTGGCATTATTCCTGTATTGATGACGGTGAAAGACTACCAACATCAGCGATTATGGTTAAACTATACTGAATAAAAGATATGAAGGCAGGGGAGATCCACTAATTCTCTTTGATTAAACTTCCATTTGCAGTAACATCGATTTTATTTACTTTTGAAATATATATTCGAGTTTTTCGTAGTCGTCATGGAGTTTTATTGGATATGCGAGGTAGAATAGTCTTTTATTGGTGGGTTTTGACAGGCGTACAACGTTTCCACAAAAATTTTTAATTTATATGTGAAAATTTTGAATTTTGATCATTGTACGGGATGTTTACATGAAGTCAATTATAAACTGAACAATTTTTGATGTGAGGGGCTGAACAGTTTTTATGTGAGTAGCATTTGTGGAGAATAATTAACGAATTATTAACAGGAACATGATAAGCAAGTATAGTTAAGAGTAGGAGAGGGGCAACACACAGTCTACTCTACCTAGGTAGAAATTAGCCTGACCTACCCAACCCAACTACCAATGTGAATGGACATGTAAAGCCAAGTTATTCGCTCTGTGCAAGTATATATTTAATTTTATGGGCTGTTTATGTGCACATAATGCCTATGCTTGTACTTAAACTACTTATATTGTACCTATACCTTCCCTTGCTATCAGGACCAATTGCAGACATGCCGAAATGTTGCACGGAGATGAATTTGATAAAAATCAAGATCTCTATATATTTTTACCACTTATCTTGTACTACTTACCTTGTAATACCCCAAGCAAAAATATCGACTCCTTTATTACTTCAAGGCTAGCACATATCTTTAAATTTAAGTTTGTGTAGAGTTGGGGGGGGGCAAGTTTTAACTATATATAACTTAAATATTTTGAATAAAAAAACTAATCTTTATTCTTGGACTGTGATCTCTTTGTAATAGCATTTGTGCAAGAAATTAACCATTTTTTTTATAGAAATCAAATTACTAAACACCAAATCACGTCTTGACTTTTTTGAGTGCTTTTTTAAGGTATTAAAACATTTATTATTATTTCTTTTGAGATCTATAGATAAATCAATTGATACAAGTTAGTCCTCGTATGACTTACTTCCTGGCGAATGCTGTAAGTCCCTGTGATGTGGTGAGCCACAAGTGTTGACCTCGTTAGCACTTGTTGATTATCTGAGCTGGAGACGTCTCTAGCGAATAGTTCTCTGCTTTTTAATCTGATGATGGAAAGCGACCTTGGTCTCCTTTATTATAAGCCTAATTTATGCAGGAATTAGTTCCTTTCTCTGAGCAACGTTTGCATATATTTTCATTAGCCCTTTTATGGGCTAAAGACAGTCCAAATATGTCAGCCTGTTCTTAAAATAAACAGATTAAATATCACTATTGGTCAACAGTGGAAATGAGTGCTTGGAAAGAAAGAAAAAGTCCAGGGTGACTTAATAGAGATTGATGAGGTTCTAAAGCATGCTGCAGAATTTAACCTAGACACAAGTTTTAGTCCAATAGAGTGTGCCGAAATTACAATTACTTGACTCTACACGATGTGGGGAAGGTGTAAATGTGCATGGGGCTGGTCCTGCATGAACATACACTGCAACAGTCTACAAATAGCATGGAAACTTGCAAAAATGTTAACAGTTCTGGTAAGAGAACGAAAGATTCCTATGTTATTATGAAAAGTGGGTTAGCTATCAAAAATATGATGCCTGCTGGTCATGGCTAATTGTCTCACGGCTTTTCGGTTTGCTACAAGGAGGCTTCTAAAAACAAAATCCATGCTGGGCGTGTTTTTGGAGCTACAAAGAAGTTACGCGTTCTTGATGGATGTTCTGTTAACTCGGAAGTCTACTTTGAAAGCTATAAAGAACGTGGAGCTCGAAAGAACCTACTCGAAGCTGTGACAACGTTACCGGTAAATTGTTAATAATCCCAGCGCTGGGCATCCGTAAAGAGTTTTGTTCCATCAATATAACGCTTGGCTACACCACTCCCGAAAGATGCTGATCTTGATCGAACACACCTACCATAGTCAATGGCCCACGTCTGGGTTCATAGTATAGGATGGACAGTCGATTGATAATATACTGTATATAGGTGACATCCAGTAGGATAGGTAAACAATAATTGTTTCACAAAAGACCAAATTTTACACATCAGAATAAAATACTAAATCCATATTAATCGTGACAGTTCTAGCTGTCTAAAGCTAATATGCTGAAAAATTGAATAAAACAGTGCGAAATAAAATGATATTTATTGGCATCAATTGAAAATATGAGTCGACTTCAGGGCATATTTTGGTTTGCATATCGTTATCACGTGAAAACGCAAACATTATGCAAGTCAATTAATTTAGTTGAGAGTCGTGATGATAGTGACTAGCCCAATTCGCTTTATTTGATCCTTGACTTAGTAGCACGATTTCACTGAGTATGAGATTTTAAAATGTTTATTTTCCATCATGCCCTATTTGTACAACTTGTTCTCTATCTTAATAAAATCTAAACCCCTATTACGCAGAAGCCATTGATACCATATTTTCTTTTGATTACAAGTGTTTTTCCAAATCAAGGAGTCTGAATTGTTTGCACTGACTGAATACCGTACTTCTTCTCCCCTTAGTTCCGGTATGGCTCGTCAAAATAATGAAAAAAAACCCGCTCGTTATTTATAATATGATTAGTGGAACAGTTGGGTATGGAAGGGCTTTTGTTAAGATATTAAAACCTATTTGTTTATTTCGGATGAAAAGAATTTGTGATCCTTACGCAATACGCATAAATTTTATAAAGATTTTGTATGCGTGTATATTATAAGAATATGTATTTCTTATGAGCTTACTGATGAAGTTGGCGATGTAAATAATATAACTTCTGTTACTCCTTAAATTATCTGATTTCTAATAATTAAACATACTCTCTCATTTTTTGTATTTGTTTACATTTAATGCCACGTCAACTCCAGAGGTTATTTACGGCTCTTGGGTTTATAAACCATTGATAAACTTGATCTCTTATGGGTACTGGATAGTGGTCATTGGTTAGCTTACTTTATTATTATATGGGCTTGAAGTTTTTATCTGGTTTCTTTATGTATTTTTGGCTAGCGAACAAAGGTTGAAGGAGTCCTACTTCTTTAATCATCCTTATCACGATTTGACGTGGCCTCTTGATTTATTGTAAATAGATAAATATGTCATAAGATAATGGCACTTGGGTACTCTTCCTACATATCCCCTGAGTGGCTGTGGCTCTCTTGCCCACTCTCTGGACGTCGCCTCATGGCGACATGGTCGGAGAAGGCGAAGGAAGCTACACCGCTTACGGGCCTTTAACCAGCTTTGTGGGAAAATAGCTTTGAGAATAAAGGGGGGGGGGCTCCAAGGAAGAATGTGAATGTATATATTGTTTGAATGTTGGCATGAATGGAAATTGAACATGGAATTCTCTTGTCCCAATTAATAATTATGTACAAGCAAATTATAATTTTTCAAAAGTCACATAATTTAGAATGACGTTGATCCTGACGGAAGTTTGTTATTCATGTGGTGCACCCTGAGCTTGAAAGTTAATTACCTAGCTCCGGTAAAGTTGGGTATCGTTGCGGTTTAAGTCTGGTAACTTACGATTGGCTGAAATATCGTTTGTTATAACTTGTTAATCGAATGAGCGAAGTACTCCTGGAGTTGTTCAGGCTGTTCTTAACTACTACACGATAAATAATTAATTATAATCGCACACAGTATTATAACGTCTTTCTTACTATATAGTAGTTCAAAGAAAGACATAGTTTTATTAATAATATTAAAAATTCTATCATACTAGAGATGTCATCTGCCTGATTAATAATACGCAATTACGTCTATTTTTTTTGTGTTGTGTTGTATCAAACAAGTCATGAATACTGTCATTAAAAAGTCGTGTTCGCGATTTCGACTCATTCCATGTTTTATGAAGAGAGAGAAGATATTCTGCATTTTAGGACGTGCTTAAAATAAAACCAGTTCAATGGTACTTAACAACGTCTCATAATAAATTAATTACTTGGTGTTTAAAAAAGAATGTTTTCCTATCATCTTGAGTAGAATATGAAATTTTAGATCTCTTTGTTTATGTGGATGGTTTGTAATTTTTCTTTTAATTCCTTTTAGATAGTAAAGTATAATAAGTAAAGTAGATAGTTCAATTATTTTCATTTAATGGTGTCCGATGGTACTAAAAATACAAATAAAACAATAAAACATTGTGATTGTCATTTCGTTTTTAATTGATGTGAATTGAAATAATTGTTTTTTCACTATATTGTTTATGATATGTAATAAAAAATCTTGACTTAATCAGTAAGAATATGTGTAATATATTAGGGGTTTAGTGGACTATACCTACAAAAACAAACATGAAATAAGATTAATGACCTTTTTATTTTTTCCAACATTATCGGACATACTAACACATAAACAAATACAGGGCTAATGCCTTGTACTTTCTTATTAATATTAGTGTTATTTATTAATATTTATTAATGTTTTCCAGACGTTAGGAGATTTCTTCAATTGCAGTTTATTTTCGTTGAGGAATCCTAACCCAAGCTATCCCGTGTCAAATCCAAGCTATCTGGTTGGAATCCCAGCGCTGCTAATATTTTTGTAATATTTTTCAACCCACCGTTGTAGAAACGGCTCAGCCGATCTGAAATTTTAAAGGGATATTACACAACATCCCGAATCAGGCCGACCAGTTTTTGGTTAAAATACAATAACGGGTATTGTAGGGGGGGGGGGGGCGGGGAATCAAACGATAAATGTACAATGATAAAATCAATACTTCAGCCGAGTGCGCCATTGGCTGGTACACTTGGTAGTAGAGTTGGGCCGATATCTGTACCGAACTGTGAACCATTACTAAGACAGAAGACCATTACACTAACAGACAGGACATGCGGAGTCAGTGGCTGCTGGGGCGTTAGTGAGACCGCAGACTAGATTTATAGTCTCTCAGCTGCAGCCGCAGTTCAGTGTTAGTGGGCTCTCCCTGACTGTCAGATCTAGTGCATCTCTGTCTCCTTGCATGTGCGTCCTACCCCATCTCTGATTTTTGTCTATTAGCCGATTCCGGAGAGCGATCCTCATTTTCCAGCACAATAATAATTGACAAATATAATAATAATAATTTAATTAAGGCCAACTGATCACTGAATTATTTGTTAGCACCCCCCTAAGGAGATATTTAACGACTCACTGACTGGATGTTAGGTGATTTAGTCCAGTCATCCACCCAAATTGTTGTCATTGGCTCATATTGGGCTAAAAAAAAATTAATGCCAATTTCAAGGTAAGTGATACAAATATACCATCAGGCGAGGAGCTATAAGTTCGTTGTTTCCTAACGTGCTCATGCAAAATTTCCAAAAATCATAAATTGTTTGCAATTCGTAAGTAATCCAGTGCCATAAATGTATCGATGCAGCATCTGAATGGTATTGATTGACGGATTAAATCAACCGTTAAATGAGGGGATAACAGACGCAAAAACATTTTGCACTTGGTGACAGATGGACTGATATATTCATGAGGTTTTTCATTACTTTACGTGATGTACCAGAGTTAATTGACCGATTCCAACCATAAAACAGATGTGTTCAGAGGCACCTGATCACCCGGCACACCAAAAGATATCCGAATAATAGTCAAACGCCTTACATGAAAACAGATGCTCTTTGAAGTTAAAGGGACAAGGAAAGCTATTACGAAGTAAGTATGTGCGTATGTCTGCGATATCATACACTGGTCCAGTCTCCAACGAGTGGCCCTGATTCTAAATGTAGCAGGAATAAGAGTGTCCTATTCCAGCGATGGTAGTTAAAATAACCCACTACCTACAGTAGTGGTCATAGCTTCAAAACAGGTCATCAGAGTATATCTTATAATACTTAGAATCTATCATCGGGGTGTAACTTTTTTTTTAATGAATGAAATAAGAACTTAATAAGTAAAAAAATTAACAGATTGATAAAATTTATTTTTGACCTAAGATATTACTATTTACGCTACTGGTAATTTTGTTTGCCCACTAATTCTTATTAAGGTAATACAAAACAATATTTTCATTCAGTTAGTTAAAATGGTTCGGCATACAAGTATAGATACCCGTGAAAGAATTATTAGTTTTTTACTTGAAGGAAAATCTAATTGTAAAATCGCAAAAATGTGAAGAGTTGGTGAAAGTATTGATGTAAGTGATATATTAAACAAATATATTTCAGGAGGGGGCTTGAGTGACCGAACAAGGCGTAGAAGGCATCGTAAAACTACTCAAAAATGATA
Source organism: Acanthosoma haemorrhoidale (assembly GCA_930367205.1). NCBI lineage: Eukaryota > Metazoa > Arthropoda > Insecta > Hemiptera > Acanthosomatidae > Acanthosoma > Acanthosoma haemorrhoidale. The sequence continues at coordinate 120,440,649 of OV884011.1, read as the reverse complement.
GATGAGAAGGCGGAAATCTGTAGCTGAAGACCGATATAATAAATAAAAAAGTCACAGTGCCAGGAAACGTTTGACCACTACTGTATATGAAACGTAAAGAAATTAAATTCTATTCAGGTGCTATAGCCAATTATAATCACTGAGATACTCCATGTAAGGAAGACAACTTTTATAGTTGTACATACAAGTTTATGATCTGGAGAATATTGAATTTAAAATCAATGCAATTTGCTTACATTCTGTTAATGCTCAAGAAGAATTTAAGTTGGAAAACTTGGGAAATTAACCCAGCTAGTGAGGTTCAGCGCAGCATATCATATACCGTGTTCATAGCAAGTATTATTAGGGAAATATCTAACTTTGAAGTTATTCTAAATGGTGTACCGCAAGGTTCATCTTTATTTCCGCTAGTATTTTACCTCTACTAATAGGTCTCCCAAACATGCTGAACTGTCAATGAACACCTTCTACGAAAACCACGCTATTATGAAATTAATTTAAGATTCCAAGACAGCCAACTAATCCGAAAAGATATTATAAAGCTTAATGTATGTAAGGCTGTTGAGTAGATATTTCATTGTTAGTTTCCCTAGTCTAAGCGGCGTCCGTTCTTTAAAATCTTGCAAATAATGCCCATTTCGCGTTTTTTTTTTTGGCATCTCCTGCGTCCACCAGATCTTTCAAATCAGCTTAAACATTTAATCAACCATTTCCTCTCCATCGGCTCAAAATAACTAACTTGTTAAATTGCCAATTCCAAGCACCTTTTCATACCAAGTGAGGAATGGCTTCTTATAAGCGATGCCCGTGTGCTGCATATAATTACTAGCTTATACCTTGCTTAAAGCTACATTACATCGTGGCATGTAACTCGTACGGAAAGTAATAAAATTGACTACTAATTAGGTTAGAATTCGGAAAAAAGTAGCAGTTAGCATTAATAGGTTAACAGAAATACAGAAATTAGGGACTAATTGTCGATGAAGGGGGAAGAAAAAGTCCAAAAGGGGACGGAACAAAAAGGATGCTTGGTCCACAAATCCACTGTGTTCCCAGTGTTATGACAGAAGCCGGTAAGGAACCAATATCTTTGAAAGCATGGAAATGTTTTCGGCTCTGATGAAGTACTGTGGTTCAGTATTAATCCGAACGGTACTTTTATTTTTTTACAGAAATTTCTGCCTTTTTTACAACTTCCTAGGGTGCTCTCCCCTTTTATCGAAATGAGGTCTCTACATTTCTGGAACAACTCACAGGAATTGCTTTGTAAACGAACTTTACCGTCTTTTTGTTTTCCCATTCCTTTCATCTCGGATATCGGTCGGGGTTTTTCAGTTGGTGTTTATTTTTGGCTAGGTCAACACCTATGCGAATTTTCATTGAAATGGCTAGCTTGATTACCTTAAAACAGACATGTAATAAAACGTTATATATATATATATATATAATTACGTTTTTGAAAGATATCGTAATTTTATTTGTTAAATTTATCCTTTAATTTATATCTTTTGTTTATTATCTAAAGTTTTTAGGTTCTGCTAACAAAAATTAATTCTGGCAAAAGGTGAATTTAATTACAAATAAAAAAACTTATTACTATTTATATAAATATACTTGTCTATTTTTCTTTTCCTTTTCTTCTTCAATGGTCATCTTTATTTAATCAACATTAACACTTTTTCCTGGTGCAACTTCTCTTCCGTTCCGCTTCATTTCAAACAACAAATAACTTAAAGAAATTTTTATTACATCACTTTACTCAGATACATGTATCACAGGCTGATCCCAAAACTAGAGTTTGTGTTCTCTCAGAATCACAACAACAACTAATAGCCATTTTGTTTTTCCATCCTCTCTCAATTTTTTCACCTTCTTGTTATATGATTTGAATAACGCCCTTTTTATTTAAAATTCTTGATATATAAAGTTTATAATATCAAATATCACAACAATATATATATATAACGATTCCAACATTCCGTTTATGATTATAACGATTCCAATATATATATATATATAAGTTACGTCTAGCGGTACGGCAATGTTAAGCCTAATACCTTGTAGCCTAGGGTAAACAAACCCGTAACGTGTGTATAGAGGATAATGATGAGGAAAATAAAGCCAGTTATAAAACAAACCTTCTTATTATATCATCTACCTCCTTCTTCATTCCTTTTTCTCGATCGTCTACAGCTGGGAGACGATTACTGGTGCCGAAACCCGGGAACTACGAGTATTCTGGTAAACAACTGTGAGTAAAATTTTAATTTTTTTTTCCTGTTGTCTTATTGGGAAAAAGTGACCTAGTTACATGGTAGAATTACGGCCTGCGGCTTTCGAAGTGCCCGAATTACCTAGGGAAACGATGGCCGAAGCTTATGCAAACTCCCTGGCTTGGATGAAGGTGCGAGCGGCAACGTCACAGGACCTGAGGAGAACAATATCGGACCTAGAGAAATTCTCAGGAGAGTTAGGCGAATTGAACCATTTCATCAAAGGCGGGGATAGGATTATGGAAAGAGTAGAGGCGAAGGCAATTGAGGGTTTACTCGACTCTGGTGACGTAAAATCAATCAAAGCGGGCCTAGTGTGTAGAATAAAACGGAGCGTACTAAACCTAATACAGGCCGACGAAGACACCCCATGGACCGTGGTAAAAGAACGACTAAAGAAGGCATACGGGGGAGGCAGATGGACACCAGAAGAGGACATCTTCCAGATGTTCAGGGAGACCAGACGGCCCAATCAAACGAAAGGGCAGTACGCCGGAGAACTCTTGGCTAAATTTAACAAAATAACGGAAAAAATGAGAGAAACGGTGAACCTAGCGGAAGTGGAAGGCCGGATGGCATTCCTATCGACCATTCTAAAGGTACAGTTGGCCAGGGATACCGGCAAGAAAGATAGTCTACCGGGAGACCGATCGTTCATTGAGTGCGCCCAAGATTTAATGGACACTAGTGCCCGTGAGGAAGAAGAAAAATTAGAGGCAGACGAGGCAGGGTGGTCCAAAGTGATGTACAGGAGGCCGAGAATGCCGCAACAGGCATGGAAGAGGAAAGATCAACGGTATGCGGAGAAAAAAGGGGCGGCGGTTGAAGGAAGGAGACTTAGCCAAAGGAGACCGAGACCCAGCGGGAGGAAGGAGGACAGAAAATGTCACGGATGTGGAAGAATTGGACATTTAGTGGCGCAGTGCCCGCGAACAAAATGTTTTGAATGCGGAATTGAGGGACACATCGCGAGGCAGTGTCCATACATTTTCCAGCGAACAGAGAGGTATAGGCCGGAACCGATGGAGGTAAACGCACAGAGGGTATGGAGAAGAACCAGAACCCCCTCCGAATCGTCAAAAACTACGGGAGCGTCGGAGACAGAAGAAGAAGAAGATGAACCCAGGAGCAGAAGAGGAGAGACTGCAGAGGACGACAGGGACTACGTAAGAAGCAGACGATATGGCACGGAAGGAGGAAGGAAACGGCAAGCGGTGGCCTGAGGAGCGGGCTGGCAGAGGGGTGGCCGCACGTTAATAAACTATAGCGTCAGAGGGAATTACGGCGGTATACCCATTATTGGAGTGGCGAGAGGAGTGAGATGCTTGATAGACACGGGGAGTTCCTGTACTATTCTCAGCAGGAAAGCGGTGGACAGATTGTGTGTGGGCGAGGGGTCGTCGCGGATTCAGGCATGCGAGTGCAAGCTTATCACCCTGGGAGGGCCGTGTAAAATCGAAGGCGAGTTGACGATGGGATTGGATAGGTGGGCGAAAAAGGGGGAATATTTGAAAATACACGTGGTTAGGAAGATGCCGCGCGAGTACGATGGTATCATAGGGTGCGATCTCATGGGAAGGGTAGGAGCAAGAGTGAAGTGCCGTAACGGAATATGGGATATTAGACTGGGAAGAATGTTATGCCGGTGTACAGGAACCGTGGGGGACGGGAAGGAGCGAATCGGAGCGATCGATCGGGTGGACAACTGGGAACGCGCTATTCGGCGAGAGTATGCCGATATATTTTTCAACGAAGGGGACAAACTGGGAGTGACGGGGGAAACGTTCCATGAGATCCCACTGAAGCAGGAGAGAGTGATATATATCAAAGAGAGACGATACCCGCAGGCGCTGCGACAGCATATAAGGGACGAAATCGAGGAATTGAAACGACAGGGCATCATAGTAGATAGTACGTCTCCATACAACAGTCCCCTGTGGGCAGTGAAAAAGAAAGGGTCGTCCGGTGACGAAAAATACCGCGTAGTAATAGACTACAGGCAATTAAACGACAATACTATAGACGAAAAATACCCCATTCCTCGCTTTGAAGACATCCTGGACCGCCTAAGTGGAGCAAAGGTATTCAGTACACTGGACCTGAAGGCGGGTTACCATCAAATTCGGATGCGTCGTGGAGACCAACACAAAACGGCATTCACGTTCGAGCGGGGACATTACGAATTCACCAGAATGCCGTTTGGGCTGAAAAACGCGCCAATAACGTTCCAGAGACTGATGGACGAATTTTTAAGAGGGATTGGGGAGTCGTTTTGCCAGATATATATGGACGACCTCCTGGTTTTCAGTCGAGATGAGGTAGAACACCAGGACCATCTGCGACAGGTTTTTGACAGAATTAAGCAATTCGGGCTGAAATTGTCTGCGGAGAAGTCGCTTTTGGGACAAGAGCAGGTGAAATTTTTAGGCCACATAATTTCAAGAGAGGGAGTGCAACCCGATCGTGGGAAGGTGGAGGCCATCCAGCGGATGACTATCCCGAAAGACGTAAAAGGAATCCGGCGCTTACTCGGATCCCTGAACTACTACCGCAGATTCGTTCCAGAAATGGCGGAGTACCTGGTCCCTATTAACAATCTCCTTAAAAAAGGACAAAAAGTCGTCATTACCCCGGTAATGGAGAACAATATAAGACGTTGCATGGAGCGGCTACAGGAAGAGCCTATACTAGCGTTTCCAGATTTGGCACTCCCCTTCATGATTACCACAGATGCGAGTGAATACGCGTTGGGGGCGGTACTCTCGCAGGATCGCGACGGGGGGGAGCGACCAATAGCATACGCTAGCAGACGCCTTACTGAATCCGAGAGTAGATATAGCGCGCTAGAACGCGAATTACTGGGTATCGTATGGGCGATAGAACACTTCCGGCCCTACGTATTCGGGAGGAAGTTTCGGGTTAAAACAGATCATCGACCCCTCCAATGGGTGGGAAAACTGAAAGAGTCATCAGCGCGGATTACCAGATGGAAGGAGTTCCTCAGTCAATACAACATCGACATTATTTACAAACCGGGGAAGGAGAACGTCGTGGCCGATTGGTTATCCCGCGCGTTGGTCGTGAATGCGATCGAAGAGGAGATTCCGGGACCATCACGTGACACCCACCAATTCGTCCAGGAATGGTCACCCGGCGAGGAAGGGGAGCGGGAGGGGGCTCCAGCCAATGATGTTCCGAGTGACGGGAGTTCAGTGGGGGATAGGCCCTCGGACATTGAGGACCTCGACGCCATAATAAATGACAAGAGGCGCCAGATCATTTGGCTCACCAAAACTTCTGGGCTCTTCAAGATGGAATCTGAGAAGTACGGCCACTGCAACATCGTCAAAATCTGGTCAACACCGGGGATAAACGACGATACGATTTGCCGCGCTCTGAAGGACGCATCTACTCCAGGGAAAACGCACCACATGTACGTGGGAAATGCGACCATCTGGGGGCGCATCAAACGCCTATGGAGGACGGAGAGGATCGGAGTCGATCGTACGTTCGTCCGATGTACCCTGAAGGTGGAGACAGTAAAAGAAGAAACGCGGCAGAGAGAAGTGACCCTTGCATTCCACCAAGGGAAGACAAACCACCGGGGAATCGACGCTACCCTGCAAGCATTGAAGAGGAGATATTTCTGGTTGGGCATGAAAGACACGATTGCGAGAGTTATTGGTACCTGCGACACATGCCTGACCACGAAATATGATCGCCACCCCCCCAGAGCAATACAGGAGGAGACGCCAACGGCAGACCAACCGTTGGAGGATTTGCAGGTGGACACGTTTACATGGAGGGGATACAAATGGGTCACCATTGTCGATAGGTTCAGCAAAACAGCGATGGCCCATCTGATAGCAGAACGATCAGCGGAAGCAGTCCTAAGGGCACTACGCACATGGTGCCAATTTTATGGCGTACCAGACACGATAGCTTCCGACGCTGGTAGGGAGTTTGATAACGCCGAAATAAGGGCTGAGGCGGCGGCCTTAGAGATCCGTTGGCATCTCAACACCCCAGGACACCCGAAGAGTCGAGGAGACGTAGAGCGGCTGCACAGCACGCTTAGCGACCACCTACGAATTTACCATGGAGAGAAGGGCTTAGAACCAAACGTGGCGATGGAAAAGGCAGTCATCGCGTATAACCACTCAATCCATTCTGCCACCGGTTTTTCTCCGGTCGAGACGCTGTTTGGACTTCGAAGATGCCGGCGCGATAGCAGGAGTACGGCGATCGATGAAGAACTGGCCGCACGGGTAGTAAGTAATCAGATAGCGCTAAAGAAACAGTGGGTGGCCGTTCGGGGAAGGCTCCAGGATAAGAAACGGCGACGGGTGGCGCGCGACAACCTCAAAGTCCGCGATATTCTGGGCAATCTTAAACTCGGCGCGCTCGTGTACCGGAGAAAAGGGTCGAACAGGGGTAAGGAACTAGTGCGGTACGAGGGTCCTTTCCGAGTGATCGCTCTCCGCGAACACAACGTGGTCACGGTCGAAAGCATTACACCCCCGATTAAACGGCGGACGGTACATGTGGAACAGCTCAAGTTTCCCGCGGGGGAGCCTGGGAGCCCCGTCGTCGAAACATAACTCCGGTGTGTGTCACAGGTGACCAGTCCCGAGAGGCCTATATATATATATTTTTTTTATTGGTTTATTATGTTTTTTTTGTGTTATATGGGTCTGTGCTGTGTTTTTAGATGGACCTGGAAGACATTTTTCTTTTCAAATTTTTTTTATTAACAAAGTATACTTTTTGTTTTGTGTTGCTATAGATACATAGCTGATGTCGCATGTTAGGAGTTTACGGGGAATGTCCGTAAACTGGTAGGGGGGAGTTACGTCTAGCGGTACGGCAATGTTAAGCCTAATACCTTGTAGCCTAGGGTAAACAAACCCGTAACGTGTGTATAGAGGATAATGATGAGGAAAATAAAGCCAGTTATAAAACAAACCTTCTTATTATATCATCTACCTCCTTCTTCATTCCTTTTTCTCGATCGTCTACAGCTGGGAGACGATTACTTATATATATATATATATATATATATATATATATAAAGTTAATGCTTATTGGCTTTAGAATTCAAAAACAAAGGAAAAAAAGGTACAGAGAAACAACACGCATGAAAGTTGAACTAGACTGTTTATTTCGAGTCTATAACCCTGTACATTATACATTTGGGATGTTTACATCCCGACGTTCGGGGATTAAGGTTAAGTACTGATGCTGCCCGGAGCTTAACTCCCCCCTGCCAGTTTAGGCACACCTCCTTGTAAACTACGAAGTCTAAGTCTAAATTAAGGACGACTTAGGCGATATTACGATCACTCTCCTAATCGTACTAGGGAGCAAAGGCGAGCCCAAACAGTACACAACCTGTAATCCCTTACATTCGGTCGTATTTCTAAGACACCTATAGTCCAAATAGAACGCTGCCTCCAACACTGCAGCCACTAGTGACAAAATCAAAAAAACCAAACAAAAAAAAATTACATGGCTGATGACTCACAGAAAACAATGGCATCTTACACGCTACGCTAAATCAATAATTCTACACAGCCTGTGTACATTCTAAAAAAACAACAAAAGGAACTACAAAAAAAAAAAATACTTCTACAAATGGTACAAAGTGTACGTCTGTATACCATACCAAATTTGGCTACGTGCAGAAGCGAGGACACTCCAACTCACTCATGGCCTGCACCCTGCCCCCCTGGTGGGAGTTTTAACTGTTCGACGTGGACGGTCCTCCGTTTCGTAGGAGGTCTTGTACTCTCGATGGTGACGATATGCTCCCTGATCAAAACCACCTTGAATGGACCCTCGTATCTTACGGACTCTTTGCTCCGATTAGAGCCAATTTTGCGATATACAATGATCCCAATTTTAAGGTTCCCCTCCGACTTTGAGGTTTACCCGAGCCACTCTCTTGACCTTCTCCCTCACGATCCTGTCACGAACTTTACTCAAAAGTTTGCCGAGTTTTAAGTGAGCACTTAACATTTGCTCCACCATTTCCTCGTCCGCCACCGTCTCTGTCCCGTTCCGGCGCCTCGCGCGCAGTCCGAAGAGGATCTCGAACGGCGTAAACCCCGTGGTGGAGTGGATGGAATGATTATATGCCACCACTGCTTTCAGCATTACCTCGTTCGCCTGCAGACCCTTTTCTACCTGATACACCCGCCGGTGGTCACTCAAGGTACTGTGCAACCTTTCGATGCCTCCGAAACTCTTAGGATGTCCTGGGGTGTTGAGATGTCACCCCAGGATCAAGATTCTTCATCTCCGTCCGCACGTTTGCATCATCGAACTCCCTACCCCCATCCGACGAGATTCGATCCGGTACCCCATAAAAATAGAATCACGCTCGTAATTCCTGTAAGACGGCGTTGGATGACTTGTCTTGTACAGCATACTCCATAGCTACTTTACTGAAGGTATCTACTGTCGTAACACACCTATATCCCTTCCAAGTGAATGTGTCAATCTGTAGTTCACTCAGTGGTGTCTCTGCTGTGAGTGTTTCCTCCTGTTGTCCCTGTGGTGGGTATCGGTCATATTTAGTCTTAAGACATATATCGCACGTTCCTATAATCTCTTGGATCGTCTTCTTCATATCCCACCAGAAGTGCCGTCGCTGTAATGCTTGCAAAGTCTCCTGCGCACCGCGGTGGTTCGTCTTCCCTTGATGGTAGGCAAGCGTTACTTCCCACTGCCATTCCTCATCACGCAGTGTCTGGACCATAGACAGACAACGAACAAACGATCGATCAATTCCCAGTTGTTCTGTTCTCCATAATTTCTTGATCTGATCCCACACTGTCGCATTGCCGACAAATTGATGGTAGGTCTTCCCTGGTCTGGATGCATCTTTCAATGCCCGGCAAATTTGGTCGCCCTTGACAGCCGGTTGGGACCCGATTGTCGTGATACTATTCTTGCCATAGCTTTCATGAGTAGCTCGCATTAGGCCGAACGTTTGCGTCTTCCAAATAATTTGCCGCTGTTTATCGTTAATGATACCCTCAATCGTCTCCATTTTCACCGGACGCTCTCCGGCAGATTCTTCCACTTCTTGGTGTTAGTTCACATCGCTATCGTCCCACGTACCACGACTTCCATTTTCCCCCATCCCATCTGTTCCCATTCCTGGATAAATTGTCTGTGATCCCGGACGTTTCCCTGGATGCATCCCCCTCCTCGACTGCATTTACGGTAATCGCTCGGGATAGCCAGTCCGCCACCACATTGTCCTTCCCTGGTTTGTATACAATTTCCAGGTTGTATTGTGTCAAAAACCCCTTCCAGCGTGTCACCCTGGCAGATGATTCCTTAAGCTTCCCCACCCATTGAAGAGGTCTGTGGCCCGTATGTACTCTGAATCTCCGCCCGAAGACGTATGGGCGAAAATGATCATTAGCCCATATGATGCCAAGAAGTTCGCGCTCGAGGGCGATTTCCGCGCCTCCGTGTCGGTCAGTCTTCGACTCGCGTACGCCACTGGTCGCTCCCCACCACCTCCCTTCTGCGACAGCACCGCTCTCAATGCATAGTCAATTGGTGGTGATAGTGAATAACTTCTCAAAATCGGGAAACGCCAGGATTGGTTCCTCTTGCAGTCGAGCCATGCATTTTCGAAGGTTTTGCTCCATAATAGGTGTAATCATTACCCGCGCCACCTTCCGCTGCAGGTTACTGATGGGTACGAGATACTCTGCCATGTCTGGCACAAAACGCCGATAATAATTAAGCGTACCTAAAAGTCACCGAACGGCCTTGACGTCTCTCGGCACCACCATCTTCCGAATTGCGTCGACTTTTGCAGAATCCGGCTGGACTCCCTCCCTCGAGATGGTGTGCCCTAAAGTTTATCCGATCGTCTCCCAGCGATGCTTTTTCCATCGACAATTTTAACCCAAATTCACGTAATCGTCGGTTACCCTCCGGAGATGTTCAATGTGTTCAGAATCTGTTCGGCTGAAGATCAACAGATCGTCCATATAAATCTGGCATACCGCCTCGCCAACCCCCCTCAGGATTTCGTCCATCAATCGCTGGAAAGTAATTGGAGCGTTCTTCAAACCAAATGGCATCCGAGTGAACTCATAGTGCCCCCTCTCGAAAGTAAACGCTGTTTTGTGTTGATCGGTAGCGCTCATTTTGATTTGTTGGTACCCTGCTTTTAAATCCAATGTGCTAAAGATTGTGGCTCCATTCAGTCTGTCGAGAATGTTCTCAAAACGGGGAATCAGATACTTCTCATTCGTTGTGTTCTCGTATAATTTTCTGAAATCGACGACGATTCTATATCTCTCCTCCTCCTCTCCTGGTTTACTCTTCATTCGTACTGTGGTGGAGTTCCTGCGGATATCGTCTCCCCTTTACGTACGTTATTCGGTCAGATTTTAATGGGATTTCATGTACTGTCTTCCTCGTTGCCTCAAGCATATCACCCTCCACGTAAAAAATATCTCCGAACTCCCTCCGTAAGCTTTCCTCCAGTGCACAACTTTCTTGACTGCCCCTATCTGTGCACTCCCACCTCTTACGGTCCCCTGACATTGATAAGTCCCCCCCCCCCCCCCAACTTGATCCACCACTTCTTTCCCTTGTTCTCTAGAGGCGCGCCTACGCGTCCCGATAAGTCACACCCTATATTATGTGATGCTCGCGCGGTATATACTCCACAATATGTACGTTAATATCACCCTTTTTTTTTCACCCATTTCTCTAAATTCACGACCACCTCTCCCGCCACTTTACAGGGCCCACCCAGGGTAATTAACTTGCACTTACATACCTTGACCTGGAGTGCCCTCTCTCTGCCATACAGCCGCTACAACGCACCGCGTGACATTATGCTATTGGTGCTACCTGTATCCACCAAGCACCTCTCTCCCCTCTCGACTCTGATTATTGGCAACTCGCACAATATCCCTCTCACTGTATTACACTTTAGGGTGCGGTCGCCACTCTGCTGCCACCCTACTCCGGCTGCCACACGCCGCTCCCATCTTCTCGAAGTAGTCTTCTGTCGCTCATTAGGGAATACCTCTTTTTTCCCTGTTTCCTTCACCAACTGTACCTTCAGTTTAGTAGACAGAAATCCCATTCTGCCCTCTACCTCTTCGATGCTCATTGTCTCACTCATTTTCTCCGTTATTTGAATATAACGGGTTAGAAGACCTGCGGCATATTGGCCGCTACTCTGCCTTGATGATTTTGTCTCCCGGTACATCTGGAAAATATCTTTTTCTGGGATCCATCGCCCCCCTCCATATGCTTTCTTTAGCTGCATCTTTACTGTTTCCCACGATGTTTCTTCATCCACTTGGATCTGGTTGAGAATACTTCTCTTGACCCGACATATCAGAGCCGCTCTTAGTGACTCTGCATCCCCGGGGGCAAGAAGATTTTCCTCCGATTTTGCTAGGATTAAGGCAGTGAGGCGATCTCCTCTCTTCAGAAAGTGGTTGAGTTCTTCTAATTCGCCAGTGAACCATTACAGCTCTGAAATTGCCTTTCTTAGATCTTGAGTGTTCATGGCTTTCACTCTCATCAACGCAAGAGCGGTAGCATGAGCTTCTGGCAAAACGCCCACCCTTCTCGTTGGTACATGTTCCACGCCATCCGCTACATTCAGAACAGGTGGTCTTAGCACGCCTCCTTCCGCCATTCTTTCTTCAATTTTTTATTTAACACGGCAAAAAGGAGAAGAAAAAAAAATCGAACAGACGTCGCTTACGTTTCTTCCCACTCCACAAATCCCGGGTTTCGGCACCAGTTAATGCTTATCTGCTTTAGAATTCAAAAACAAAGGAAAAAAAGGTACAGAGAATAACACGCATGAAAGTTAGAACTAGACTGTTTATTTCGGGTCTAAAACTCTGCATATTTACATTCGGGATGTTTACATCCCGACGTTCGGGGATCAAGGTTGAGTACTGATGCTGCCCGGAGTTTAACTTATATATATATAAGATTGTTAAACTAAAAAAAAAAATAAAACACAGAGGGAAAACAAAAGCACTTTGTCTTTTTTACTATCTAAATAATAACAATAAGCCATTACTATATGACACTATAGAGTGAAAATTAAATATATTAGATAGTTTATAGAGAGCTATGAAAATATATGAAGGCATTAAGATAGTAAGACTTAGAAGTAATTATCAGCTGTATACTTTATTTTTTTCATTACTGTTTCTTGCTAGAAACATTATTGCGTTGACGGTAATGAGCGATTTTTAGTTCCAAGACGTCTTTAGGCTTAACTTGAATAAACTATTTGATCCTCCATTCATTTTTAATCAACATCGGAAAATATAGTTCCCAATGTAATTCCTTTTTATCCTAATTTAATTTCTGCCAAACAGGGAATTCATAAATTCCTTGTTCTAAAAGCCACTGGAATGCCAGTTCAACTTTTTTTGTGAAACACAGTCTACAGGTGGTGTTAATCCATTCTAGGAGTTCTCCAGCCTCTCACTTTGTCTGGTAAAGCTAAATGTTCAATTAATCCAAACAGGAATTTCCACTCAAGTAAAGTGCTACTGGAAATAAGTAAAAAAAAGGAGAAAAATGAAAAAATATTATTAAAAAGGCTGCTCACTAAGCCCGTTTTGTAATTAGTCTCAATAGACGGGAGGAGACTGATGAAATGAGTATGGATTTTCTGTCTTTTGCCTGAGGGAGGCCACTGTCCCGGCGCTGTAATACTGGCTAATATTAAGGTGACATTGTTCGGTGACGTTTATTAATTATTGCCAGGACACACACACAGCCACTGAGAGGGATCCATATTACAATACAGGCCCGGCCCCTTCACGGTTCGGTGAGGGAGTTGGATCGGCAACCAATCACTCCACTTATCGATCGCTGAAGGGCTGTTATATTCAGTTCGGGAGTAAGTAGCTACGACGTTTGTGTTATTGGTGTCAATCTTCTCCCTTAATGACCGGACCCAAATAATCCTAGAGGGAAATAATTTAATGCTAGCACCCTATGTGTAAAAACTCATTTATTTGTCCATACTATGTAAAGCCCTATTTGTCCATAGGTCCATTTCTAGTTTTATACTACTTAGGTGAACTGCATTACCAAAATGGTTCGTGATCGTGGCAGATATATAACTAAGACGTCGTTTACAGTGTTCCACCCAGGTCTACCAACTTCTAGATAATATGACAACCCAGATAAGTCCTCCAAACCGGACCTTTTACTGACTCAACAGCCACATAGGGTCACCGGATGCTCGGTGCTCGATTTCGGATCTTCAGGCCAGCAGCCTATTCTGTACGAGCTGGAAGGAAATATTCCGGAGCCACCAGCTACGAGATATGAGTACTAATAAGTCAATTGGGCCCAATACAATTAATGCCTTAATTACGTCTCATTAATGCCTAGTTGTCCCCAATTGAGCCTCTGAGACATCGCCATCTACCAGTTGCAGGGCACCAACCTCCAAGCCACTGATGCCTCGATACCGCAGTTTGCTCCGGAGCCACCAGAACACCTGCAACTGATATGGCAACGTAATAACGTAATAATATCAAGAAATGGTGGTTTCGGATGAAGAACAGAGATCTGCGACTGGTGATAAAACCTCCCACAACCCAGATCACATCTCTGATGACCCGTTGGAAGAGCTCAATATGATGTGACTGTCTCCGCAGTCTATACAGTGCCTACGAAGGTTTTTGGCGGCTGGTGAAGACCACCGTAACGAAGAGGAAAACAGTCAAGTTGGTAGACAACGGAGAGTTTTTACACATCGCAGAGTAGGCCGACATACTGGCCAATCACATAAGAGGGCTCAGTAACAGCAAGTCGGTCGCAGCGCCAGACCGGCACTCCGACCCAGGCCGACATGTATTCCTCCCACCAGCAGGCTACAGCATGAATTCGTCGTACCAGAGACAACAAAGCACCAGGGGATGATGACATCCTAACAAACTTCTGAAGCAGCTACCGCGGAAGGGAATATCTCACATTGTGAACATAATAAACTCCTGCCTGAGACTACATTACTTTCATCAGACGTGGAAGCACGCCGTTGTCATCCTACTGCTAAAGCCGGCCAGAAGCGGATACGAGCCAGCTCACTACCGGCCTATCAGCTTGCTGACTCAACTGTCGAAGGTCGAGAGGATTCTCTACGAACATCTCGCCAAGCAATGCGACACTCAAGAAATCATTCCCCCTCAACAGACCGGCTTCAGTCAAGGCCTCAGTATTACAATCTGGCTAAACTCCAGCAGCACATCACAACGAATATGCAGAGCAACAGAGTACTGCGATGATTTCCCTCGATTGACTCTTTAGATCATCACACGACGTCTGAGCGAGCATGAATTCCCGGTACAACTACAGGATTTAATGTCGTCCTATCTCGCAGTCAGAACTTTCTCTGTGTGAGTAAGAACAGTCTCTACCAACAGAAGAGACTTCATCATCGGAGTACCCCAAGGGTCGGTGCTGGGACCCCTACTCTTTAGCATATACATTGCGCACATAGTAGGAGAATCATACCCCAACTGTGAGGTCGTGGGGTATGTGGACGACATTGGAGTCTACAGTACCAGCCTCAGCCTAGCGACAGAACTAAAGGCTGCAGAGGACGCCAGTCTATCAATCTTTGACATACTACGAGCCATTAACATCCAGGTGAACCCGACCAAGACACAAGGGATCGTTTTCTCGATCTAACACGGGAAAAGAAAGCTCCCAATCAATTTCAACATAGACGGGACTGACTGCATTCTCGCCAATAACTTATGCTACCTAGGAATCAACCTAGGCAGGCATATGACATTTGGCGCACACCTACAGAAGAAACTGAAAAGATTACGTAAAACTCACTACTCTCACCAGCACCGCACCTCCAGCACCTATATCCCTGAGGCTGAAACTGCCACATATGAGATCGTGCTGAGTCCAGCACTGCTGTTTGGAACTCCGTTTTTTCAGGTTTCTCCACACCAGCACCATAAATCAGATCCAACAGAACAAGATTCTGCCCTCGGGACTGTGGCACACCCCTTTCCGAGAGATGAAGGCTCCGGGCATCCATAAAAAGTTTGAGGTCCCCACCATTACAGAAGCCATAAGAAGTTCTTCACAAGTTCTTCCACTCGATGAGGCACTGCCGAATCCTCTCATCAGTGACCTGCAACCCCCACTGCTACCAGCTAGATGACAACTCAGTAGGTCTCAGAAAGCAGACAAGATGGTGGACATTGGCCCTTGGGTAATCTACACCACTGACTGCTACCCAACGCTGAACGAGTCAGAACCACATGCATTGAAAGACTCAAGGCTCAACCTTCAGTGGACTCTCACTACTGTACCGAGATATCTACACCTCATCCGAGGCCTACCACACTCCTCAATTCCTTCACCCAACCTTCAAATAGGTCCCTCCTAGTAAAAGGATCCCTTTCACTCCTATAAATTCCATGTTATTGAATTTTCCCCCCATCTCTGTTTTCAAATTTTATGAGCATTAAAAAAACAAAATTAAATATAATATAGTTATATTTATAAATGATTATTTTGAATTTTTTAAATGTAATCTAGGCATGATCCTTTATAGCTTCATGTTTACATGAATATATCCTTTTTAACTTCCTACTTCCTTCTTCCAAAGGTACTTAAATGCGCAAACATGCATCATGGTAGGATCACAGCTCATGCAATGCCATTTGATTTTCTCAGGTTTTCTTTATTAGCATCAAATATTACCTCTGTGACTTATTTCCAAACCTTTGATTTCATTTAAATTTATTTATTCATTTTTCTATCAAGTTCAAGCGTGCTATTAAAAGAATACCAAACTACTGTACCTGGTACAGAATAATTAATCATTCATAATTTTATAAGATTTATTTTGTAACATTCACATTTTTATTTATAACAGGCATAGCCGAACCACGGGCTCACAGGTGGCATAAGGTTATTCTCGTCTGACAGGAGAACTCAACAGGTGTGGTCGGGTCTGAGAAGAGAAAGCAATTGTAAATTTTTACTTATTATCTTCTTATAGTGGTAAAAAGTGTCGGTCAGCTCTGACATAGTTCAATGACTTTTTTGGCCGATTGCAGAACTGCTGATTTTTTTTATTTGACTTACGCTGAGATTTTCCAGGATTGTATTGGACTAGAAGCCATGGTCTGTGTAGTATTTTACGTTGTAGAATACATTGACACATCTGTTAAATTTTATTTTTTTCAAGCGGGTAGAAGATGCAGGTTTTTAGAAAAGTCAAAACATATCTTTTGTAGGTGTTAGTTAATCTTCTTATAATATAAAACCCCAGCTACATTTCTCCTGTGATGCATTCAATTTTTCATAAAATTTAGATATATTTTTTTTTCATTTTGACTTGGAATGACGGTGTCCACACGTAATCTCAAGCATCGGACCTGTATGTCCTCTCCCAGGTTTATAATCATAGATCCCTTCTCTATAAATCTAATTAGTTATTGGTTATTGCAGAAAAGAATAATGCAATATTAAAAAAAAAATAAGATATATAGTAGAAACTTATATGTATAAAAAACAATTAAATATTGCTTATTGTTTGACATTGATTAGGAAGGAATTAATTTTGGGCCATATTTCTGGAATACATTGGAGATCCCCTGATTACCAGGATCACCAGGTTACCAACACTTAATTAAATAAGAGTCAATGTCAACTGATTTTGATCCAGTATTTTTATATTTTTGAAGATAAGTGATCAGGTAATAATATTGATAAAGGACTGCTATTACAAAATTTACCGACTCGTACAATTAATTTAACTTTAGATCTTATTTTAATCACTGATGACAGGGTTTTGCAGTTGGAACAACTAACGACAGGCACTGAGTTAGACAACCCTGGCCCCGGACCCCGACGTTGGAGAAGATGGTGCCGAGGGAAGACGTTAGAACGCCCACTAACGACCGGGCAGGGATTAGCTGCTTGAGTAAGTTCCAGCCAACTCCGATATAAAGATGCGTACTTCGCAGAGTTAGCCGGGCAATTAAATACACATTACAGCTCAATCAGCCGGAGAATACGATGTGTGTAGAGATATGGTTGAGTTGGCTGTCAATGTACAAAACGACATTTGGATTCATTGGAAAACAATAAACTGTATTCATGCATGAAGGAAATAATATAAACCCAAACAAATCTAAATGAATGACTTTTTTTTGTGAGAAAATACTTTTATTGAAATGAAATTACAGTCTACGCTATTGGCCAATAACTCATTGTGAACAATGACCTTATTAATTTCATATTTTGAGTTTCGTATCGCTCACTTATCTATATGTATATAAAGTTTTACAGTACAGTAGCCTTCCAAATCCTCATAGTTGTCACTTCAGTTGTATGAAGTTAGATAAGTTGCATTGAGTTGAGAAAGGAAGGACTTCCGTTAGCCGTAATAATAACTAAATACCAGCAGAGACTGACTGAGAGCTGCAGACTCTCAGAACCTATTGATCAATAAAGCAGCGGACTATCGCCATGCACCTTTTGTGGGTTCAATTTTTTTTTTTAATTTTTAATTTTTCCCACTGGGAGCCAATAGTAAAATCTCGCTGGTATCGTTCAGTGACTTAATTTTTAGCAGCATGAACATCACGTCTAGCATCTAGAATTTAACAGAGAATAATATTTAACTAAAACGGTCATTGTGACTTAAACCATCGCGGTCTATCATCATCAGTTATTTTTTCAGTTCCCACCTCTTCATATTCCTCATTGTTCCATCATTTCACCAAATCCTCCGGAATCATTTTTTAAAAATTAAACTTGATTGCAGTATTTTTTATTCCCTATGATTCTATAAAAATCTTGATGTCTTTTCGTCTACTATGAACACCAACCTCCGACAAGAGTACACCCTCCTTAGAATATATTTATACAAAAATAGTATAAATTATTATTAAAAACATATGAAACTTTTGAAAATTGTATACAAATAATAATATATTTGAATCCGTCAATATTTTAGCTCCTTGGTTCCCACATTTAACGTTTAATTACAATTCAGTCAGTTCGACTAGTTGAGATCGTATTTATAATATTCTTTTGTCAGATGTGATAGTCTGGTCCAATCTTATCATGGTATATTATTTGTATATATTATTATATATTAAATATTTGAAACAGTTTTGAAATTTAACTTCTGGGGCTTAAATAAAAAGTGTATATATGTATATATATATATATATAAGTCCGGGCACTGGCCGAAGCCAGCCTTATCCCTAAACTTCGGGATGTAAACATCCCCCGGATATTTCCGGAGCTGGAAAGATTCTCCGGTGAGTTGGGAGAGCTAAACTATTTCTTGAAGGGAGGAGACCGCTCACGGCACTAATCGTGGCAAAAGCGGATGAAAATCTACTGGAGCCCAAGGAAGCGGGGTCACCGAGAGCACCCTTGATATGTCGAGTTAAGAGGAATATCCTCAATCAGATACAAGCGGATGAAGAAACCCCGTGGGAAACGGTGAATACGAGATTAAAGAAAGCAAATGGAGGAGGGTGGTGTACCCTGGAAGAAGATATCTTCCAAATGTTTAGTGAAACGAGGTCATCAAGGCAGAGCAGTGGCCAGTATGTGGCAGACCTTGCAGTGCGCTATAAGCAAACAACAGAAAAGATGTGATAGACGATCAGCGCTGAAGAGGTAGAAGGTAGGATGGGATTTTTATCCATTATACTTAAAGTGCAGCTGGCAAAAGAGACAGGGAGGAAGGAAGGGTTCCCTAACGAGCGACCGTTTCTCGAATTAGCACAAGCGATAATAGACACTAGCGCCAGGGAGGAGGAATCAAGGATGCAGGAAGATGATAAAGACTGGAGTTGGGTTCGTATAGAAGAATAGTATCTTTCAGCAGGTTGGAGGAAGAAAGAAATATCGACTAACGATAGGGACAGGGGATCAACAGGAGAAAGGAGGCCTAGAGGGGGGAAACCCAGGTATGGACCTCGTAAGGAAGAGAAAAAATGCCAAGGGTGCGGAAAGACAGGCGATTTGGTGGCACCGTGCCCTCGCACAAGTGCGTTGAGAAGGGCACTTCGCGAGGCAATGTTCATACATATATCGGAGGAGAAATTACCAAGGGCAGAACCAGTGGAGGTCAGGACCCAGGCGATGCGTGAAAGACAGAAGATGACACTCAGAGAGAAGGGATCGTCGCCCGACGAGTCATCGGGAATTTAAAAAACAGAAGGGGAAGAGCTGGGTCGTGACAGGAGCAGAGAGCTGGAGCGACAGAAGAGATCTACGTCACGTAAATGGGAGAGGTGCGTGAAAGCCTGAGGAGGGTGGCAGCAGAGTGGCGACACAATACAGCGATGCAATACACGACGATACAAGATTTGCGAGTTGACAATCACTAGGGTTATGCTAAGAGCGACAGGGAAGATCTTACACGAGTCCCTCTAAAGGTGGAGCGCGTGACTTATGTGAAGGAATGGTGTTATCCACAGGCGCTTCGCCAACAAATTCGGAATGAAATCGAAGACCTAAAGCGACAAGGCATAATCAGAGATAGTACGACACCAAATAATAGCCTCCTGTGGGCAATGAAAAAGAATAACAGACCGGGAGAAGAAGAGGAAAGGTATAGATTCGTAGTCGATTTCAGGAAATTAAACGACAACACGGATGAAAAATACCCGAATCCCCAGTTCGAAGACATTCTTGATATGTTGGATGGAGCTACGAATTTTAGTACTTTGGACTTGAAAGTGGGGTACCATCAAATCAGATTGAGTGCTAAAGATCAGCACAATTTTTCTTGGGCTTTTTCTTTCTAGAGGGGACATTTCGAATTTACTCGGATGCCATTCAGCTCAAAGAACGCACCGATCACCTTCCACCTTTTGATGGACGAGCTTCTGAGAGGACTTGATGAGGCGATATGTCAAATATACATGGAGGATTTATTAATTTTCAGTAGGACTGAATCCGAACATACCGAACACCTCAGAAGAGTATTTAGAAGACTCAAATTCGGTCTAAAATTGTCTATGGACAAATGTTCATTAGAGGAGGACCAGATTAGATTTTAGGGGCACACGTAGTACAGCCGGACTCAGCGAAGGTAGACGTGATTCGGAGGATGGCGGTGTCAACGGACCTCAAGGGGATTCGGCGACATATGTGTACCCTCAATTATTATTGATGGTTCGTACCGCATACGGCGGAATATTTAGTGCCAATCAGTAATTTTCTGAGGAAGGGGGCGTGGTGATAATCACGCCGATCATGGAACAAAACACTCACAAAAGGCCTGGCCCGTCTACAAGAGGCACCAATCTTAGCGTTTCCCGACGTTGACAAAACTTTTACGATCACCACTGACGCAAGCGAATATGCGTTGAGGCCGTGTTGCCACAAGAAGAGATCGCGGGGATCACCCAGTGGCGTATGCGACAGAGAGGCGTGGTATAGTTCCCTCGAACAAGAACTCCTCGGTATCATATGGGTCATCATCATTTCCATCCATGTCTTTGGGAGGAAATTTCGGGTATATATGGACTACAAACCACTCCAATGGGTGGAGAAGCTCAAACAATCTTCCGCAAGGGTGACACGGTGGAAGGAGTTCTTGTCACAAGATAATCTTGAAATTTTTTTATAAACCGGGGAAAGATAATGTAGTAGCTGACTGGTTATCGCGCGCCATTAACGTCACAAGTACACGAGAAGACAGCGACAGGAATGAGAACCCAGCATCGGAAGAGTCTGTCGAGGAGAGACCATGGGAAATGGAAACTACTGAAGAGATAATTAATGATAAACGTCGGCAAATTATTTGGAAGACGTTAACATCCAGTTTGATGTGGTCTACGTACGGAAAGTATGGCAGGAGTACTACCACAACGATCTGATCGCAACCGGGAGTTAGGGTGGGCGAATTTTCTGGGCTTTGAACAATGCATCCAAACCAGGGAAGACTTACTATTTATTCGTAAGTAATGCTACGGTGTGGGAGCAGATTAGACAATTGTGGAACAGACAGCAGCTGAGCTTGGATCGCTCCTTTATCCGCTGATTGTCCATGGTGCAAACATTGTGCGATATGGAGCAGCAGCGGGAAGTAACACTCGCTTACCACCAGGGGAAGACAAATCACCGTGGCGAGCAAGAGACGTCCCAAGCACCTCAGTGGCAATGCTTCTGGTGGGGGATGAGGACGATCCAAAAGGTTGGGATATTTGCCTAAAAACGACGTACGATCGACATCAGCCCCAGGGCCGTCAGGAGGAGACATCCACTGCGGAGGCGTTACTGCGTGATCTCCGGGTGGACACTTTTACATAGAGGGGATTTAAATGGGTCACCACCATAGATACATTCAGGAAAGTGGCTATGGCACAGGCTGTGCAGGAGAAGTCGTCATCCGCTGATATTTGTCAAGCATTTAATACGTGGTTTCAGTTTTATGGCATACCGGAGCGAATCTCGTCGGACGGGGAGAGGGAGTTCGACAACACGAACGTTCAAGCTGAAATGAATAACCGCGATGTTATGTGGAATCTTAACACCCCTGGGCATCCCAAGAGTAGATGGAACATCGAACGATTGAAGAGCACCCTGAGCGATCATCAGCGCGTATACCAGGCTGACAGAGGAGTGCTGGCGATTGAGGCAATGCCGAAGGCGGTGGCAGCATATTCTATTACTATTCACACCACGACGAGATTTTCCCCGTTCGAAATCATTTTTGGACTGCGTCCGAGACCAAGAAACTGGGCCGAGATAGAGGCAGATGAATAGAGGGTGGAACAACTAATAAACACCCACCTACATCTGGGAAAAATGTGGTGGAATGATCGGGACCGTCGTCTATAGGAAAATAAGGTCCAATAAAGGTAAGGAACCAGTTCGCTACGAAGATACCTTTAGGGTAGTGGTGATTAGGGAACACAATCTTGTGACCATAGAGAGTACGAGTCCTCCGCAGAAACGGAGTTGTATCGGAAACACAACTAAATTCCCACCTCGGGGGAGGGGGTAGCGTTCGTGAGTAAGATGGTGTAGCTCCGGCTAGGAGCGAGCACTTTAGGATTGTAATTACATACAAATCACATTTATAGTTTGTTTCGCAGATATTGTTTTGTTTTTCTTCTCTCTTTTGTTATTATTATTAGTGTGTACGAACATTGTTTTTTCCCGACAGTTGTTGGATCGCTGTCGTGGGTAATTTTTATTGTTTTGTTTGTTTAATGGATTATATCCCCAAAACAGTGCTAGTTTTGTGGCAGAGAGTTTTTTTCTGTTTGACTTTTAATTATTGTAGGTTAAAGAACACATGTAAAGAATTAAAGGCTGTGTACTGGGCACGATGGCCTTTGGCCCTAGCGAGATTTAGTGAGGTGGACAGGGCTCGTTTTGATCACACTCAGATTGGACATTATAGTTTACGAGGTGTGCTTAATCTGGCAGGGGGGAGTTAAGGTCCAGACACCGGCAGTGGCCAGGCTTAATCCCAGTATGTAAACATCCCGAATGTATAGATACAGCATCAAGAACTCAGAATAAACAGTATTGTTCTAACTTCCATGCGTATCTAATCTATCACCCATTTCCTTATTCTTCGAGTACTAAAACCGATTAACGTTATCTAACATGTATTTATTATTATAGGCTTATTTGGAATGATTTATGTCCCCAGCGGCACTCTCAATGCAGCAAGTCATGGGTTAACCAAATTTTTGCTATGACTAATGAGTGAATTGTAACTTTTGCTTTGGTACATGTTCAGGTTTAAAATGAGAAATTATTCTATTGTGTTGGAGGGCTGGTTATGGGTTATTCATATAAATAGAGATGTTTACCTTTCGCTGGTCTACCAACAGTTTATTTTATAGTGATACGTGCAATACATTCTCAATTATATTATAACTAAAATCATAGGATAGGGCATAACAGTAAAAATATAAATGATACTTCATCGAGCAACAGCCCATACTGAGTTAGAATAGTAAGCATCATTTAACTCATCACTTTTATATTCATTTTTTATCTTATATGTCTTATTCTATCATTTTGAACATAAGATAGTTGATAATGATGACTTAGCCATCGAAAGTGCTCGTATGAGTGTAAAAGAAATTGTGGGCAGACAAGAGAGAAAATACAAATTATTTTGGTTTCAGAAATTTCATGATATCGAATAGCTCATTCGCCCAAGTACGGTTCTAAAACCATAGACGTACACTACTAGCAGATCAGTAAAACATAAAGCCTTCGACAAGTAGTGAAAAAACAACAAAAATATCTTCGAGTGTCAACACCTCGACAAAACGGACCGAGTGAATGAACACTAATTATCCAAGTGCCGCTTGCCGGCGAACATAGTGTGTCAGGAGAGGCCGATGGTTGATCATCGGAAACAATTGCCGCGTCGACAAATGGCCCTAGCAGGTATGAATGGTCACCATGGTAGGGGAGCTCTACATAGTAGTGTGTTATGTTCGTTACATATGCCCGTCCCATATGGATTAAGCAACTGCGAGCAATCAGCCTGAAACATTGGTGGCATCCTTCAACCGTAACGTTTTGCCCACTTACTCCAGTAAGTTAATTTGTCCTTTACCGCCCCTGTGTTTCCACTGACGGTATTCTCAGTAAATTGTCTTGGTCGATAGTCAACATTTATAACTCAGCCAGCTAAATTGATAATTATTGGATTTGTCACTAACGTCAATTTATTATAATTGACGTTAGTGACAAATTGCAAAATTTCTTTTGAAACAAGCATTTTTTTTTTATTCACAAGTTTAGTAATATAAACTAAATGCCTTTCTCTTGTATTAAGGTTCTTCACAAGGTTTCTAGTGTGCAAACATACATGGTATTGTACAAACATTGTAAGAATTACAATTTCTTTGTACACTTCGGTACAGATTAAGATTTCCTTACAGTTGTACGTTGAACTTACCGAGGCTGTTACCATTTTAAAATTATTAGAATATGAACCTGTACAAATTTACACACAGCCCGGCAGAACTAAACAAATATCACGCCCAAACAGTTACATGGAGTAATGGAAAATTCGTCAATGAGCTGTTAAACCTGCAGTTCTGAGCGAAAGCTTACCCACCGCTTATTCAAAACTTTCACAAGACAATTTAAAATACGTAGTAAAGCAGAAAGTAAAAAAAAAAGGCGCTAGATAAAGACAGACAAAGGACAAAATTTTAACCACAGATTTTAAGCAACACATTTCTGACAAAAATGTACTAACTAATTTTCACAGCACGAAAACTCTGACAGGAAATAGTCCACTGATAGCTTACCTAGAAAAATTGGTGCTGAAGTGATGTAATAATTTATCGTAATTATTTTTGCTGAAAAAACTGGTATTTTGCGGAGTCAGAATTTCACATAACATAATTGTTTTACAAAACTGTAGACAAATCCCAGCTAATTCTGTAGCATACCTCAACTTAATTAACGTGGGCTTAAAGCTTATAAAGTTTTATTCTAAAAGTGATAAATTTGTAGTCCATTAGGAGGAGGGTAAAAAAAACGCGAATAATCCATGATTTTACGAAAAACAGAACTTTGAGTAATATAACCATTTGAAAGCTCCCTTCAAATGGTTTTTAATAAGACAAGTTCTATTTCTGACTAAATTTTGTATGGTTAACAATGCTGCAATTGGGAATGACCTCACTTAAATAGTTTTTTACTTATCATTTATTAAACAAAAAACAAGACAACCTTAAAAAAAGCACAAAATTTAAATTTACTTCTTCCCTGTTTGGAATTAGACCATAGCCCAAATGAACTTTTCTTTTGCAAGGTAGGTGTTCAACCATATGGATTTGGGGGATCTCTGGGCTGTTTGTAAATACTGTATGAATGACCAAGTGAATGAAGAACTGTAAATATGGTATGAATGAAAACATTGGTCATAATTGCATATTTCCCAATAAGCTAGATTGTAATTCTATCATAACAAAGATTATATATATATAAAAGGGAAATAAAAAATACTATAATATACATGTATATTTATTAGTATTTTTTATTTCCCTTATTTTATTTAAATACTCTTCATGAATTATAGTTCTACATTATATAAAAATATAATTATTCTAATTGCAAGATGCATCCAAAAAAATAATCATTTCCTGTGTGATTTGAGTATATAATTAAACTAAATAATGACGATTTAAAAAATTATTGAATTATTTAAATTTGTTACAAAGAAATATCAATCTCAAAACCCTTGTTACTTTCTGGAAAATATTAAATTGGTTTACTTTTGATCTGCCAACTTTTTCCTTCTTTTCCTAACTAGTACAGACAAACAACCCCTTTTCAGTGGTTCCACCCCAATTCCAACAGCAACCTCTTCTTTTCAAGTGCCTGTTGGGTTTAAGGCGGGTTGTAATTATCTTTGATAATTATCGCTCTGACGATAACATTTAATTACTGCTAGGAGTTTCAGACATTTTTTTTAGCATCTCAGAACTTTTCTTATCATCGCAGATGTTAACTTGAGCATTTCCAACCACTAATCTTTTCAACGTCTAATTAAAATCCTGTCCCAAAGACTAATGAAACCATTTTTTTATAATGGTTTTATTTCTTGTGAAAATCGATGATTCACTCTCCAGAAATCCAGAATAGATCACAGCACTGTATATTTATAAACCAAGGAGATTATCCAAAAAAGCGCCTTTATCCTGGAACGAAAGCAAAGTAGGCTTAAGACTTCTTAGATGCTCTTATCTTCTTTGGTGAATGAAAGTACTTCCATAAGGTTCCGATCCACCTATAGGGTAAATAAATCTCCCTAATGTAATAGTTATGTTATTTTTATTTTAGGTCTTAAAGTCTTAGTTTCGTCAAATAGTGTCGAAATTAATAGTCATATAATCATTCATGTTGTTATTTCTGGAAGTTTGACAAATTAGGCATCTGTTAAATGAAATTTATGATTTTTTTCTCCGCATTATCGATCTATGATAATTTTTTTAAAAGTGTTGAATTTCCGCAATGAATGAATCTACCTCAAAGATAAGAAAAGAAAAAAATAGAAAAAAAATATATCTGCAAACAAAAAAAATAGCACAGAAATATCATACGAATTGAGTGGTTCGGTGGAAATCATTGGATACTGTGAAACGTGAAAAAAAATATTGGCATGAATATAATTGTAAATTGTACTTGCCCAGAGAAGAGAAGCTCTGAATTCGACGATTGAAGGAGCTAAGTAGGGGAAAAGGTTAGGGAAAAAATATAGATTGAGAAAAAGGATGATGTTCCTTATAACTCAAACGAAGAATCGTGTTGGTGGCTGAAAAGCGTACATCAAACGCCAACGAATTCTCTTTCTCCCATATCCAGTGAAGTGAGATGGATTCGATAAAGGCACAGAACCGAAACGGTGAAGCGGGATTTCGCGTTTTTTTTCTTTTATTGTTTTTTTTCTTTCATAGCCTCTTAAAATTTACAAATAATTATATATAATTATAGATCCTCAGGCGAATCTATGGGATTTCGCCAAGATCATATAAACTATTTTAGCGCATGATGATAACGGATGTAACGGGATTATACATAGATATCGAATGAGAAGTTGTCACGAAGCCAGCACATAGAAGAAGGAACGAGAAAGAAAAAGGGCTTTTAATAAGTAAGAAACGTTATACGAGAGCGGACCAGGCTTGGTATCTTCACACATGAACGGTGTTGCTGCAACACAGCGGATGCTTACGATCTAACAATACCACGATGCTAGACCACAGCTTCGCCTCCACAAAAAAAAAACCTACTCAAATTCATCATTCAATTTACTATCTCGTATTGACGATATTCATCAAATTCTTAATTGGTTGCTGTTAGATTTAAACATTTTTTTATTTTCTAAAAGCTAACTAAGTAGATGTGGCATTACTAGAGATAGTCTAATCCAGCGGACCCCTGAAAAAAGAAAATAGGCTGAAAGTGAATGTAGAAAATTGAAAGCAGAAAATGAAGGGGCAGAGAGTGGCGGAAGGAGAAAATGGCTTGGTAAGGGCGTAGGGTTAATTAGAAAAGGTCGGTAGATTTCATTGCTAAGGTGCTAATTGACGGTGGATGTAGTGGGTGGGGGTGTATAGGGAAGGGATAAAAACTGAATGAAGTGATTATCATGACTAATATGAAAATCTGACTATTTCACTTCTATCTAATCATGATGAGGGAAGAGAGAAATAGGTTCCATAAGTGGGATGTGAGATCGAAATAATAGTGGTTTTAATAATTTCTCTAAGGGTTTTTGACTGAAGCGACTCAGGTTTTAGAATGTTGGACGGTTTATTTTATCGCCCCAGTTTTAGTTGAATTTTATAGCTTCTTTAATTATTGTATGGTATACTGTCTATCTTACAAATATCTCGTAAGTAATTTGTTTCGCCAGATAGCTTCTTGTAGTTTTGTTTTTATGTTTTTTTCGACTCAGTCTTCTGTCTAGAGTCAACAGAGAGATATTTCATGTCAGTTGCAGGAACTTCGAGTTAGTTAAGCGCAACTGGCAGTTCCCTTTGCAGGGCCCCCCCCAGTTACCTTTTTTTTGCCAAGTTTACGCAAATATGACGTATTATAAGAATTTTCGGGGAGTAATGAATTTGTTAGGTACTAAGCATTAAAAAGTTGAACATCAAGCGTATCCAATCCTTTCAATCCAAAGTCCTGAGAACAATAGTAATGCCCCTGATTATGTCAGCAACAAAACCCTTCATAACGACCTTATTATACCCTACATTCTAGAACTCATCCCTTCCAAGTTTATGAAATTCGACAGTAGCCTTTCCAACCACCCTAATCCTGTAGCAAAGTCATTGCACTGCGCCACTCATCCCTATAATCCTCCTCGGAGACTGAAACGGCAGTGGCCTCGTGACCTGCTATAATTGCGTGACAGTGAGAGTCCTGGCAATGGCCAGTTTCTGCAATCATGTCCTATTGTATGAATGAGCGAGTGAATGATGACTGTAAATATGGTATGAATGAGATCATTTATCTGTATTATTATTGCCTTATAAAAGGCAGATACACAAATGGATATTCTTCAGCTGATAAAGTTAAAGGATCAAGTGCATCTATTGATTTTTGATTAAGCATCATGGTTTTCGATACCATCACACTCCGTATATTAGCTGCCTCTTCCAAGTGAGAAAGATTTATTTTTCAACTGTTTACCTTTACTTGATCCACCAAAGGATCTATTATCCTTCACAACTGTTTATGGTGCAGCTCTTCTGTGTCGGTTCGCCATGGTGCGAAGGATTGTGCGGTTGCATGTATGATTTTAATGGTCCAACAAGGAGGACATTAAGTTAATATGTTGAAGTCATAAAACTTCCTTTCTAAGCTTTCTTGAATGTCTACTATCTCAGATTGAAGGTTGCGTGGAACGAAAGTTGCGTGATCTGCCTGATCGGGCAGGCTTCGACACACTCGCACGCGCGTTTAAAACTGTTCTTTAACAAATTAAACTTTCTGTTGCGTAAAGCTTATTTTTAATCACTATCGATTGAAGTTCAATGGACCTGTATTAAAAAAACAAAAGATAGATACGACAAAATTTTCAGTCACCTCTTACGGAATGTTAAAGCGTTTTAACAACAAAACTTCTCTTTATTTTTTAGTAAGGAAAAAAAAATATGTATATCTATTTCTTTATTTAATATGTTGGTAATTCAAACAAATGTTTATTAAACTAACATGCAATTTATGTAGTATTAGCGTGGAAACTGTAATAACACAATAGAAGGAAAATTTCGGCACCCCAACAAAAATATAAATGTATCAATCATATTTTTAGTGGACAGCCCAACCTTTTATTATCAAACGAATCCAATAACTTTAATTCAATGCTCTCAGAACTGTAGTCAACCCTCCCATTTACATTACAATCTAATCACTTTACCATTCCAAACACAAGAACAATAAATTATAATTAATTATATATTTCAAATGGAAAAGCGATTTTATAGAATTAAAGTGAACGGCCTAAGGAGATTAGCATTCCAGTTGGCTGAGCGGAACAAAATGCCGCATCGTTTTAATATAGAGTCAGAGATGGCAGGCAAAGACTGGGCCGTGCTTTTGAGAACGGCATCCTAATATTAGTCTACAAGCCAGCATTGGCCTCGATGGCTAGAGAAGAAGTTATGTACACAACAAGTTAAGATAAACGCAGACAAGTTTTTTGATATCCTTAAAGCAGTGCAAGACAAACAATTCCATCCTGCTCATCGCATTTATAATGTGGATGAAGCAGACCTATTGACTGTTCAGTTCAAGAATAGTAGAGTGTTTGTGCTTAAAGGATGACGCGCTAAACTGTTGTTAAACCACACTAAATTGTTGGTGCCGTCGCTTAAGCCAACAATCTGGACATATGGAATGGGGGACAGCAGACGGACATCGAACGCATCCAATCCTTCCAATCAAAAGTCATGAGAACAATAGTCAATGCCCCTTATTGCAACAAAACCCTTTAAAACGATCTTAATATACCCTACATTTTTGACTCATCCCTCATGAGTTCATGAAATTCCATCGAAAACTATCTAACCACCTATACATCCCTATAATCCTTCTCGGAGACTAAAGCGGCATTGGCTATAGATAATTCAGCCAAAAGAGGGTTCCTATCCACTTTTGAACTATGCATCTCCGTAGGAGGAAATCCTATTTCTACTACGCAATCTTCCCTGGGAAATGAATAAAGAATGAACTTAAAGATGGAGCTCCCCCGGAACTGATTTGGCATGCAACCTTATCGGGTCATGGCATAAAGCCACTTTTGTCTGATGGTGGGACTGAAATCTTGATGCCGGTAAAGTTTTGCGCTTCTGTTACAATGTCATTAAGAATAATCAATTGTAAAATAAACACTGCAATCCCACACATTTTGTTAATAGCCTATACCGGTAAAATGTTAACTGGCCACTTCACGCCATTAGGTGAGAATTTACGAAGTATGATTGAATTCTTACATTTTGATTTATTAATATAATATCTATAAATATATAGTGTTATTAAATAGATGATTATATAACTAATTTAAAGATTTTAAGCAACGTTATCACAAGAGTCAAATTTATTTCCATCTATACGAAGCTGAATGTAGAATATTTACACACATTTAAGTTTGGACCAAAACAAATTTGGAAAGTGGGTATTGCTAAAAGGATTAAAAAAGTAACCATAATAAAAGAAAACAGGGCCATTAATTTCGAAGAGCCATTTGCCATTTGTCGCCACTGGTGAGCCGGACATTTCCAACAATATTTCACCTGTACGATATTAAAAACAGCTCCCTAGCCCTGAAAATGAGATATATAACTAGATTAACATAATGAGGATATAATCCCCATCTCGAGAATATATCAGAGGTTTTTGAGGAAGGAGATGCCCTTGAAATCAATTTCCAAACAATTTTTGATCTATGCAATCAATCAACTGTTTTTATTGCTTGTAACTCCTAACATGTTTTGTGTCCTAACATTAATATTTAAAGGTTTTTTATTTATGTGTCTAAAAATGTATTCATAATCACCTGTTAAGTAGAAGTCTTCATTTCGATACATAGTCGTTTGAATGCATGAGTAAGTGTTATTAATGAATGAATCAATAAAAAAAAAAAAAAGTATTTTTCTATAACTTTATGTAGCTGTTCAAATTAAATGTATCAACACACATTATGTATTATTATTTTGTTTCCAAAAAAAATTACAAGTGATCGATTGACTTTTTACTTCACTTACAGTTTTAATTATTATACGTGATTTTAATTTATTTAACCCCCAACACTTCCATACCATATTATTAATCAAATCTTCAAGATCTGTACTCTATAAACCAAGTAACCAACCAACCACTAATAAACCAAGGTCTGTAAGGTTGGCTCTATTTTTCGCATCATTGATCCATCAATTAGCACTACTAATCTAAATATTATCGTTCTAGAGTACAAATACAAGTGGTTGAGTCAAAGTTGTAAACTTGTAGTTACGGCAGATATAATGACGTTTTCCAACCACAGTTGAAATAACCAAATGCAAAATACATATCATCAATCAGGACATTGATATATGCAGTGATATGGATTGATCCCCTAAAATTGAAAACTAGAAGCTACCTACTGAAACATAAGTAAAATTCAGTTGAACACTTGTAATTACAAAATAAATGTGCTCCTGTAATATTAACAAGGGCTTGATACTAAAGGTTATGGTCTCCTTATTTATAATATGTAATATTTTTCGGTGCTTGAGTGGGCTGTCAATACAAATAGTCAATAAAACTGCCATTAAAATCGTTTTCATGGCAGCAACGAATCCCTGATTGTGTTGTGTTTCTGTCTTAAATTTTTTTACAAAATAAAACGGTCGTTCATATTTTACCCCATCATTTATAATCATCCATGCCGGGTTAGATATTGTCGAATATCCCCAAAGTGGAGAGGAGACGCCCGCCGCGGGCAAGGGTCACTACAACCTCTAGCCTCCGTCCGGTGAGTGCCCAGAAAGAGATAGAGCGGGTGGACCTGTGGTATTTCAGTTCAAGCATTTCCCTTCAATTGGCACCAAATATTTCCATTTTAGTAGGGCATATATGAAGATTGCCACCGTGCCTTTTTTTATCACATAAATGTCTTACACCCAAAATACCTATGCAAAGAGACCCTGAAGCAAATCGATAACAAACATGTCTGTGTATCTATGATCTTCTTGGTATACTGTTTCCCTTTTCCAATAACTTTTTATAATAGACAGCATATACTGATATTATAACAGCATATAATTAACTGTATGGAGAATCTATGTAGATACATTCTTATAGATAATTACATCAGCTGGTATCATTATTCATGAAAATAATAACCACATGAATTTATTGCAATAAATTATTTTCGTAAAAGAGTTATTAGCATCCTTTGCATTATCCTACCGAAAGTCATGATAATTCGACCACAACAAAGATAATAAAATGACAAACCAATATAGTGTTAAATATTTTGTTATATCTACTGGGTAGGAGAAAAAATGAATATTCCAAAAATTATTTAAAAATCACAACCCAATGGTACCATACCTCAGACTCAATTAATACCAATGATGGACAATCAGGATGAGGAGTAAACCACTAAATCTGCCGTAGGCAATATTCTAGCTACTAACAAGTAAACAGTTTTCTGATATTTTTGATGATCAGTGGGTTCAATAAACGGTACACATTTTCTATTGTTTGTAGTTGACGGAAGAAGCCATGAATACACAGCTCCGGTGCGGGAGTTATATACTTCGGCACTTTTGCGATTATTATCAGCATCGATTTAATCGTTCTATTTCCTCCCTTTCTTTTATTTAGGAAGAGCAGAGGGAACATATCATGAAGTACGTATAACTCACCATGCGATACATATAATAATATAAACCCCGTTCCGAGAAGTCTGGATTATAATTGCTACAGGGAAAATTAAGTGGGAAATAATGTTTAAATAGGGGTCTGCACTTACCTAGTTATTTTTTTACTCTATCGCCGCCAGAGAGCAAGGCCAGACAAATACCTTAATGGGATTGTCCTGTCCTTGTATTTTCTAGCCGAGGGGAATAAAAAAAAGAGAAACATCCAGCATAATCAACATTCATGATTAGGTCCAGGCAAATTATAATGTTATTGACCATGATTTTTTTTTTTAATCGCAAACATAGATGCAGCAGTCCATTTAATTTGAGTTTAGCGGTGAGGTAGGCCAACATTTTTCCCGCCAACCCCCTCCACTCTTGCTACCCCTCCTAAATCTACACGTGGAAATTTCTCCTCTTATTGTATTACAATAAACAGTTAACTAAAGAAAAATTATAACAATAAAAATACAGGAACAACGTTTCTTCCGATTCGAGAGATTTTAAGTTCCCAGTAGAAATATGAAAGGGCTCTAGAGTGGGGGAAGACTAATGAAAGCTCATTTAAATGCAACTGCGAGAGCTTAACATGTTATTAGTAACCATTTCGCGAGGAAGTTGAAGCAAACCCGCATGAAGTCTTACTGGCTTACGCATTTACTGACCTCCCCCAATCTATCACTGCGTCTCAAGCTACTGATCTACAAGAGTATACTCAGGCCTACTCTGCTGTATGGTGCACCGCTTTTTCGCTATCTGACGTATACAACAGCTCGGCGACTCCAACAATTCCAAAACGGTATACTAATGAAAGTGGTCAGAGGTACTTCATTCGAGCAGCGGAGCAACAGTGAGCTTCACGAGATCTTTGATCTGCTTACGGTGGATGAGTTCATCCAACGTAGACATATCAAATTTTTCGACTCCCTGCAATATTTGACAAACCCGGTGTTTAACACGATAACCCCCGCTCCGTTCCCCCATCGATGGCAGGACGCTGTCGCGGCTGGAACGCTTTAGTCTTAGGTTCTAGGTTTAGGTTTTAGGTGTTTTCCACGGTCGCAAGCTGAAGGTGAGCCTCATCACCTAGTGAGTGTATGTGTATTGAATTTATTAACAAAAATCTGAAAGTATTATATTTTATGCACTCCTTAATATGCATCTGCGAATGCAGAACGAGGAGACAGCTGTAATTCCAAATTTATTTACTTATTTTTGTCATTGTATATGTATTATCAATAAAGAGGTTTTGAAAGAAAAAAAAAAATAACATGTTACTGGTCAAGTTTTTTGACTCGTTGCAGCACCTCAAAAACCCAGGGTTTATTACTATGACCCCGACACCCTTCTCGCATCAACAGCAACAGATTGTCGGAGAAAATTAGGTTAAGTTTTTATTGTTATATGTAAGTTAGCTTTAAGTTTATGATAAATAAGGTGAGCCCCATCACCTTTAATAAATTCAGTCCATTAATGTATAATGTAAATCACTATACTTTCGTATAATGCAGATCTCTATTTTGTATACTAGATTTTGTATATAATGTAGTCAAGCTACAGGGAATACAATGAAGAAATTGTAAATAGATTCGTTTGTAGAATCTATATTTTGTGCATGTATAAATTTGTAACAAGGGGATATGAAAAAAAAAAAGAAAAGTTTACATGTTACAAAGAACCAGAGATAAAACCACTCCTCGAGGGACTCAAGAGGTTAGAGGGAAGCGGTTCGAAAGGCAGTCATCTACCAGTATCCTCACCGTTCTGTTCTTTATGAAGTAAACCTACATGGCGAACAGCTGCTCTGGGCATTTCTTGCTGTTGGCGCAATATCCCGAGGGACAGTGTCAGTGACAGAAAGCCTGCGAGGAGTTCAACGAGATCATAGCATTTGCTGTGCTCCTGTAGGTACCGAAGGTGGCTTCCGTCTGTACCTTCGCGAGTAGATGTGCACTCAAACGAGCCTACTGCCCTACACAATGATAGAAATTTCCTAACTCTTTCAGGTGATTCAGTATAATCTTTTCCTGGATCTCTCTCTGTGGGCTTCCGCAGCGAGAACAAGACAGCTTGTTTTCACCCTGTCGGGAAGTATCGCAACATGACACATGAATTTCACAGGTTTACGATTTGGGCGATTTCACTTCTCAGCAAAGCAGTTACAGTCCTAGCGGCGTTGTTATAGTGTACTCGTCCATCATTTTCAACTTTATACGTAGACATTGTCGGGACAAACTACAATAAAGCAACTGTAATCGCTTTCACTAACAATATTGTGGTTTACAGCAGTGGTATGAGTGCAAGAAGAGCTCTTACGCAGGGCGAGTGAGTTTGCAACGTAATTGGGGGCATACTGGATAATTTGAACATCAGTGTTAACGCCTGAAAGACCGTCTGCGTAATAATCTCCCTCCAAAAGGGGAAAAAATGATTTGCCAAAATCCTACACTATAGGAGGGAAAGATAACTCACTGACAATTACTGGGTATATAATTGGGTAGGCATCTCCATTTCTCTGTAAATTTCCGAAACAAAATAGGAAAACGAAAGGACACAAGTCTAACCGACTTTCACACTTCACTCAACTTGTCTCTGCGTCTCAAATTGTTGATAAATATATTTGTCTCCGGTCAGCTCTACCGGTTCCCGGTATATACTCACTTAATTGACAGGAGAGGTAAGAACTCCAGCAATTTGAGAACGTTATAGTAAGAAAATTGGTCAGTCATACCTCTCTCCAGAGGTTAAATAACGCTGACCCTTTACCGATTGCTTGGTGTGGTGTG
This sequence comes from Acanthosoma haemorrhoidale, assembly GCA_930367205.1. Classification (NCBI taxonomy): domain Eukaryota; kingdom Metazoa; phylum Arthropoda; class Insecta; order Hemiptera; family Acanthosomatidae; genus Acanthosoma; species Acanthosoma haemorrhoidale. The sequence goes on along the minus strand of OV884011.1, from coordinate 120,405,144 downwards.
AGTTTATTCACTAAAGACACATAGAGTTTTTTGATTTTATAGCCAGTTTTGGGTCATGCCCCCTATTACTTCACCAACAAAACCCTTCATAATGATCTTAATATACCCTACATTCTTGAACTCATCCCTTCCAAATTCATAAAATTCCATAGTAACCTATCCAACAACCCTAATCCCGTAGCACAGCCCATTGCACTGCTCCACTCACCCCTATAATCCTCCCCGGAGACTGAAACGGCAGTGACCTCGTGACCTGCTATAAATGCGCACAGTGGGAGTCCTAGCAATGGCCAGTTTCTCCAATCATGTCGTGAGCGTATGTGGCTCTCACGCTCTTTGTCAGCCTCCGCTGGCTCGTATCCGGTGACGTGGCTGGTGGGTAGCGTAGGGGACTTCCCGAGACTCCGCTTCCTCTTTCGCTTGCGAGGGAGGCAACAACCGTGTGGACTTGGGGGGCCCCTGGGCTGTTTGTAAATGTTTGTAAATATTGTATGAATGTGCGAACGAATGATGATTTGTAAATATGGTATGAATGAAAACACTTATCTCAATTATTTATTGCCTATTAAGTAAAGGCAGATTGTAATTTCATCATAATAAAGTTGTTATTGAAAAAAAAAAAAAAAATAATAAATAAAAAAGTTTTGGGTTATTTTTGAATAGATAAACAAATGTTAATGTTTATATGTATTATTTTTGTTAAGTTAAAATTTCATTTTTAAGTTATCTAAAATTGTAAAAAAAAAAAAGTAGTTTTTTTGTTTCTGTTTGACATACTTATAAATTGTATGTATGCAATACTTTGTGTTACCATAAACCTTTTTAAAAAAAATGTGCTGCTTCATCATCATACAGTTAAGGGTTTCCTTGACACCATCCATGACATATTTCTTTCCTACGCAGTCTTTCTTTTTCACCATCCCAGTTTCACTATAGCATGTTGCATACGGCACTCGACTTGTGGACTATTGCCTCTGTCTCTTTGGATCTTTCTCTAAGGCACATATCTCTTTTCAAGGACGATGCTATTCTCTATTTAAAACCTTTGTAGCTATAACATGTACAACTTTATCAGCTGACCATGGCTGGAATAATTATTCTAGGGGACAAATTTCTAAAACGATAGTTGAAACATTTGTGAATTTCATATCACTTATTATGTTGAGTGTGCTGAGTCCCCATTTACAAATTCAAATAAGTATTTATTATTAGTACCTAACTTTAAATTAAACACAAACTTTAGGTTTACGATGTTCTTGCTATGCACTCTCCTGCTGCCGGTGTTAGCGATTATTCCAAACCTTATACTGTTTTTATTAAGGACGGAAATCCATGGTGTAGTCCCTGACGAAGTGGTAGTGACCGCCCGACGGACATCGCTATAGCTGGTAACTGGTGCTGAGTTGCTAGTGTGAGCACTAGGTGTTACCTCTCAACCTTTTCACAGGAATATAGGTATTGACAACCATATAACAACAATTCAATCACTACACTAACAATCTAAAGCTGTTGCTATAAATGTAATTCTTTTCCTGAGGTTTCAACGTCAAGTGCATACGCTAGATGATTATCAATCAATGGTCAATTACACCTCTTGGCATATAACCATAATTATTATATTTCCCTTCTGGGGTAGTATATTTTACCATGTCGTTTTCTTGTATCTCATTTGTTGTTCCGGACATACATTCCTTTTAAGAACATTGTATGTTATACGGAGCGTAACGAGATTGCACAAAGACACCATTAATACCTATAGTAGATTTCACAATGGCACAAGGACACAAAATAAGTACGAAATGGCCAGGGAATCCTTAGTTTCAACGAATTTTAAAGCCAAACATTCAATAGATAATACTGCAGAAATAAGGAAAATATTACAAGTAAATTTGCCGGAAGACTGGATCCTGGTTTCGTTCGATATAGTTTACTTACGCTCCACTATTCACCGGAAGTGAACCACTTTTGGGTAAAATTCATGCAACGGAAGAAATATAATAGTCAGCAAGGAAATATCGACGTTATTGAATACCTGTCTAGGACAAAAATATTATAAATTCAATAATAAGTTTTTCACACAGACCAAGGGGCAATTAGCAATGGGTAATTCTTTGAATCCTTTATTACAAGAACTATATCTAGACGAATAAGAGAAATTAAATGTGATGTCTAGTGAAAACCCAACACAACTAAATACTGGATACGCGTACGTCGTACTGATGTTCATCGTAGAGTCATAAATAATTAAATGAACTATCTTAGTACTTAAACGGAATAAATAAAAAAACTAAAATACAAAGTTATAAAGGATCTGACCGTGAGCAGTAGTGGAGACAGACATGGATCCACAATATACGGAATGACACGATGACCAAGCGATTACCATGATATATCGATACACAAGACGTCTTCTCACCATCGCAGTCACCAGATGGCCACGTTCCCCTTCCTGATGAATACATTACATAACATCTCGTGTATAACATATATATATATATATATATAAGTTAAGTCCAGGCGCCGCTAGTGCCCAGCCTTAATCCCCAAACATATGTTATCTGTATATGTTTACAGGTAATACCTATAGATAGAGGTATCTTGGTCTAAATAAAGCAGTCTTGTTATAACGTTCTACGTGCTCTTATTACCAATCTTTCTTAGCTTGTAATTCAATAAACATTAACTGGTGCCAAAACCCGGGAACCGTGGAGAAAGAGAGTTATCGAGTGCGAGCGTAATTTTTTTTTGTTTTTTTTTCTTCTATACGCGAAAGAGAGAAGATGACTGAAGGAGGAGTTTTGAGACAGCCCGTCTTGAATCTCGTAGAGGGAGCAGATATTAGAAGAGTGGGAACTATGCCAGAAGTTCATGCCACGGCGCTCGCGCTGATGAGGGTAAAAGCGATGAATACCCAGGATCTGAGGAAGGCTGTTGCGGAGCTGGAGAGATTCACTGGGGAACTGGGTGAGCTGAACCATTTCCTAAAAGGAGGAGACCGTCTCACAGCTTTAATTGGAGCTAAAGCAGAAGAAAATTTAATAGATCCCAGAGACGCGGAATCGTTGAAGGCGGCCCTGATATGTCGGGTCAAGAGAAGTATACTGAATCAAATTCAGGCAGATGAAGAAACCCCGTGGGAATTAATTAAGATGAGATTGAAGAAGGCGTACGGAGGAGGACGATGGACTCCCGAGGAGGACATATTCCAAATGTTTAGGGAGACAAAGTCCCCAAGACAAAGTAACGGGCAATATGCTGCGGGGTTAGTAGTCTGTTTCAATAAGATAACGTAGAAGATGAGAGAGTCGATTAGCGTAGAAGAGGTGGAGGGTAGAATGGGATTCTTATCCACAATTCTAAAAGTGCAACTGGCCAAGGAGACAGGAAGAAAGGAAGGATTCTCTGATGAGCGCTCGTTCTCGGAGTGTGCACAATCAATGATCGACACTAGTGCCAAGGAGGAAGAAGTAAGGGTGCAAGACGTCGACAATGAGTGGAGCCGAGTTGCATACAAAAGAACCCGGACCCTGAAACCAACCTGGAGGAGACCAGAAACGTCCGTTATTGGCAGAGACAAGGGAACGACAGGAGAAAGAAGATTTAGAGGAACGAGACCGAGGTATGCCCCGCCCAGGGAAGAAAGAAAATGCCACGGATGTAGGAAGGCAGGACATTTAGTGGCACAGTGTCCTCGAACAAAATGTTTTGAGTGTGGCGAGGAAGGACACATCGCGAGGCATTGCCCGTATATCTTCCGGAGGAGAGAATACCAACGACCAGAACCAATGGAGGTAAACACTCAAGAAGTAAGAGAGAGACGGAGCATGACACATGGGGAGAGTGGATCATCAGAAGATGAGTCATCAGGGACTTCGGGAACTGAAGGAGAAGAAGCGAGGCGCAGCAGAAACAGGAGACAGACAGGGCAGAAGGTCGAGTCACGTAGATGGGAGCAACGTGATGAAGCCTGAGGAGCGTGTTGGCAGAGAGGCGACCGCATCCTGAGATGTAATGCGATTCGGGAGAGGATGTGTGCGTTGCCAATAATTAGGGTCAAAGGAGGAGAGATGTGTCTGGTGGACACGGGAAGCACCAACACCATCATGTCCCGCGGAGCGCTGGAGAGGCTGTATGGTGGAGAGAGGGCACTCCAGATTCAGGTATGTAATTGTAGTTTAATCACCCTGGGAGGCCCTTGCGAGGTAGTGGGAGAGTTAGTCATAGGGCTAAATAGGTAGGCGAAGAAAGGGGGAGATCTAAAGATACATATCGTAGGAAACATGCCGCGGGAGTACCAGGTGATAGTTGGGTGCGACATGTTGGGGAAGGTAGGCGCGCGTGTGGAGAATATCGGGGAAAAATGGAACATTAAGTTGGGGAAAGTGAAATATAAATGTCAAGGGACTATATGGGACGGAAGAGCGCGGATAGGGGCGGTTAATAAAATAGAGGGCTGGAGGGAAGGCCTACAGAGGGAGTTTGAGGATATTTTTTACGTAGAGGGAGACACGCTAGGAGCGACTGGGAAGACGGTCCACGAGATCCAGTTAAAGAAAGAACGCGTCACATACGTGAAGAGAGACGATATCCGCAGGCACTACGTAGGCATATTAGAGAGGAGCTAGAGAGTCTCAAACGGCAAGGGATTATAATTGATAGCACTTCGCCATATAACAGTCCTCTATGGGCAGTGAGGAAGAAAAATAGACCTGGGGACGAGACGGAGAAATACAGGGTAGTTATCGATTATCGGAAGTTAAACGAGAACACGACGGACGAGAAGTATCCTATTCCCCGATTTGAGGACATATTAGACAGATTGAACGGGGCGACAATATTTAGTACCCTAGATCTAAAGGCAGGCTATCACCAGATCAAGATGAGTGCGAACGACCAAGACAAAACGGCCTTTACATTTGAGAGGGGGCATTATCAATTTACCAGGATGCCATTTGGACTGAAAAACGCCCCGATTACCTTTCAACGCCTAATGGATGAATTTTTGAGGGGAATAGACGAAGCGGTATGCCAGGTCTACATGGACGATCTGTTAGTTTTCAGCAGAACGGAGGCAGAGCACGTTGAGCACCTAAGAAGTGTATTTCAAAGAGTCCGCGAATTCGGATTAAAATTGTCCATGGAGAAGTCTCTGTTGGGGAAGAAAAAAATCAATTTTTTGGGCCACACCATCTCACAGGAGGGGGTTAAGCCAGACTCTACGAAGGTCGAGGCGATTAGAAGGATGGTGGTGCCCACAGATGTAAAGGGGATCCGTCGACTTCTGGGGACGCTTAATTATTTATTATAATTAATTATTAATTTCACAGGTTTACGATTTGGGCGATTTCACTTCTCAGCAAAGCAGTTACAGTCCTAGCGGCGTTGTTATAGTGTACTAGTCGATCATTTTCAACTTTATACGTAGACATTGTCGGGACAAACTACAATAAAGCAACTGTAATCGCTTTCACTAACAATATTGTGGTTTACAGCAGTGGTATGAGTGCAAGAAGAGCTCTTACGCAGGGCGAGTGAGTTTGCAACGTAATTGGGAGCATACTGGATAATTTGAACATCAGTGTTAACGCCTGAAAGACCGTCTGCGTAATAATCTCCCTCCAAAAGGGGAAAAAAGGATTTGCCAAAATCCTACACTATAGGAGGGAAAGATAACTCACTGACAATTACTGGGTATATAATTGGGTAGGCATCTCCATTTCTCTGTAAATTTCCAAAACAAAATAGGAAAACGAAAGGACACAAGTCTAACCGACTTTCACACTTCACTCAACTTGTCTCTGCGTCTCAAATTGTTGATAAATATATTTGTCTCCGGTCAGCTCTACCGGTTCCCCGTATATACTCACTTAATTGACAGGAGAGGTAAGAACTCCAGCAATTTGAGAACGTTATAGTAAGAAAATTGGTCAGACATACCTCTCTCCAGAGGTTAAATAACGCTGACCCTTTACCGATTGCTTGGTGTGGTGTGAGTTTATTCACTAGAGACACAAAGAGTTTTTTGATTTTATAGCCAGTTTTGGGTCATGCCCCCTATTACGTCACCAACAAAACCCTTCATAATGATCTTAATATACCCTACATTCTTGAACTCATCCCTTCCAAATTCATAAAATTCCATAGTAACCTATCCAACAACCCTAATCCCGTAGCACAGTCCATTGCACTGCTCCACTCACCCCTATAATCCTCCCCGGAGACTGAAACGGCAGTGGCCTCGTGACCTGCTATAAATGCGCACAGTGGGAGTCCTAGCAATGGCCAGTTTTCCCAATCATGTCGTGAGCGTATGTGGCTCTCACGCTCTTCGTCAGCCTCCGCTGGCTCGTATCCGGTGACGTGGCTGGTGGGTAGCGTGGGGGACTTCCCGAGACTCCGCTTCCTCTTTCGCTTGCGAGGGAGGCAACAACCGTGTGGACTTGGGAGGCCCTTGGGCTGTTTGTAAATATTGTATGAATGTGCGAACGAATGATGATTTGTAAATATGGTATGAATGAAAACACTTATCTCAATTATTTATTGCCTATTAAGTAAAGGCAGATTGTAATTTCATCATAATAAAGTTGTTATTGAAAATAAAAAAAAAAAATAATAAATAAAAAAGTTTTGGGTTATTTTTGAATAGATAAACAAATGTTAATGTTTATATGTATTATTTTTGTTAAGTTAAAATTTCATTTTTAAGTTATCTAAAATTGTAAAAAAAAAAAAGTAGTTTTTTTGTTTCTGTTTGACATACTTATAAATTGTATGTATGCAATACTTTGTGTTACCATAAACCTTTTTAAAAAAAAATGTGCTGCTTCATCATCATACAGTTAAGGGTTTCCTTGACACCATCCATGACATATTTCTTTCCTACGCAGTCTTTCTTTTTCACCATCCCAGTTTCACTATAGCATGTTGCATACGGCACTCGACTTGTGGACTATTGCCTCTGTCTCTTTGGATCTTTCTCTAAGGCACATATCTCTTTTCAAGGACGATGCTATTCTCTATTTAAAACCTTTGTAGCTATAACATGTACAACTTTATCAGCTGACCATGGCTGGAATAATTATTCTAGGGGACAAATTTCTAAAACGATAGTTGAAACATTTGTGAATTTCATATCACTTATTATGTTGAGTGTGCTGAGTCCCCATTTACAAATTCAAATAAGTATTTATTATTAGTACCTAACTTTAAATTAAACAAGAACTTTAGGTTTACGATGTTCTTGCTATGCACTCTCCTGCTGCCGGTGTTAGCGATTATTCCAAACCTTATACTGTTTTTATTAAGGACGGAAATCCATGGTGTAGTCCCTGACGAAGTGGTAGTGACCGCCCGACGGACATCGCTATAGCTGGTAACTGGTGCTGAGTTGCTAGTGTGAGCACTAGGTGTTACCTCTCAACCTTTTCACAGGAATATAGGTATTGACAACCATATAACAACAATTCAATCACTACACTAACAATCTAAAGCTGTTGCTGTTGTGTATCGATTGCAGTATCGTTTATGTGAGCCAGTCTAATCCCGCTCTCGCGTGTTACCTTCAGTTAGTTGTTCAGTTCATTACGAATCAACGTAACTAATTTATTAAAAGTGTATCAGTTCATTAAATATAATAGTGGTATAAAGAGTGTGTTTTCCCTTTATACGTTCCTATCCAGACATAACAAAGTGGCGACGAGGATAAAGACAGAGAAAAGTGATATTTAATCTCAAATTTTATTGTCAACCTGGAACAATGGACCCTGCTCAATTCGCCCAGTTCTTGCAACTACAACAACAACAATTTTCCATTATGTTAGAAAAATTCTCATCCATACATCAAAGCTCTTCTTCAACACTTCCTCAACATAATGTAAGTAAGTTTGATACTTTTGATAAAAACACGGAAACTTTTCAACAATACAAAGAAAGGTTTGATAACTTTCTTGCCCTAAAAGGCTTATCGTCAGACAAGGCCTCAGCAAAAATGATTCTTTTAAATAGCATTGGCCCTGAATATTTTGAATTGCTCAAACTATCAGTAGCACCAAAAGAACTCAATACATTAACATTTGATGAAATCACTAAAACCCTTGACGATCAACTGACCGAAAAAAAAAATATTTTAGTTGAAAGACATAAATTTTTGTCACAGAAACAAGCACCTAACCAATCTATCCAAGATTTTGTCACCCAATTACGAAAATTCGTCCCTGCGTGCAGCTTTAAATGTGAATGTGAGAAGTCTGTGGCAGACCTTTTTTTACACTCCCAGTTTATCAGAGGCCTCTCTAACCAAGACATACGCCACCAACTTCTTTTGGATGACTCAAAAACATTTTCTGACGCTGTCTCAAAGGCACAAACCTTAGAAGCATCAAATGAGGCAAGTCAGCAATTCAATATACCCACAGAAAATAATTCAAACAGTGTACATAGACTTTCGAGACCACGAAGTAGGAGTCAAAATAACTATAATGCAAAACCTAAAGATAAATCAAATTCAAGATACACACGCCTTAATTTGAAGCACCTTGGAATTGAAGGGCTTTGTTTAAAATGTGCCCGAAATAATCACATTTCAAAAAATTGCAGAGTTGATTCGACTAAGTTAAAATGTCAATACTGTGGAAAGTTGGGGCATGTCGAAAAAGTGTGTCTAAAAAGATTAATGTCAGAGAAAAAAGGAGTGCAGGCAGTAGACTCAGAAGAAGATTCATTCCTCCATGATCAGTACACAATATATGAAATTAACAGTCAGGATCAAGACACACAGAAGTATGCCGTTCAAGTAAAAATCAACAATATAATTCAACAATTTGAAGTGGATTCAGGAGCTGGACAAACACTCTTAAATGAATCAAATTTTAATCGTCTGAACCTAAACAAGAAACTTCAAAATACCAGCATCCGATTTCGCTCTTACACCTCAGGTATTTTCGCACCCATTGGAGTAGTAGAAGTAGAGGTTCAATATAAGGACATAAACTCAATAGAGACACTTTACGTCGTTTCAGATAAGTTTTCCCCACTTCTGGGCCGTTCCTGGATCAGACACCTAAACATCGATTTGCAAGAAATTGATGTTGGGAAAATCAATAATAATTCCATACATTCAACGATTCCTGTTAACGTCGAAAATGTGATCTTTAACAGATACCCGGCGATATTTCAACAAACTGTGGGCTGCTGCAAAAACTTCAAGATTTCCCTTAAATTACGAAACAACGCAAAACCCGTAGCTTTTAAGGCTAGAGAAGTACCGCAAGCCCTGAAAGCAAAAGTAGAGCAAGAACTCGAGACACTTGAAAAGCAAAATATCATCTCGAAAGTCCAAGAGAGTGACTGGGCTTCCCCTTTAGTAGTCGTCCCCAAGGCCAATGGTAAAGTGCGCCTATGTGTCGATTATAAGGTGGGGGTAAACCCTCAACTTCAGGACGCACATTATCCTATACCAAAAATTGACGACCTTCTTACAGCACTCAATAGTTCAACGTATTATTGCTCACTGGATTTAGTTAAAGCATACCTCCAGGTCCCAGTCGACCAAGAAAGCGCAAAGATTCAAACGATCATTACCCACAAAGGAACCTATACGGTTAACCGTCTCTCTTTTGGCATCAAAACCGCGCCAAATGAATTCCATCTTATCATGGACAAAGTCCTAGCAGGCCTACGAGGGGTCACAACATACTTTGATAACATCATAGTTCATGGGAAAACAAGAGAGGACTGCTATAAAAATTTGATTGCTTGCCTCGACAGACTACAAGAATTCGATTTGCACCTCAATAGAGAAAAATGTGAGCTATTCAAGACCAAAATTCAATACTTAGGTTATGTATTCGAACAAGGCAAAATTTCGAAAGACCCGGCTAAAGTCGCGGCCATTACGAAGGCACCAAGACCAGAAAATCAAGACGACGTCAAGAGGTTTTTGGGCATGGTGACCTATTATGCCAAATTTATTCCGAATATTTCAACACTATCGTATCCATTGAGACTGCTTTTACAAAAGCATAAAAAATTCTACTGGTCTTTCAGATGTGAATCAGCCTTTACTCAATTAAAAAACGAAATTTCTAGTGATAGAGTCTTAACACCTTTCAATCCAGACCTCCCTCTCTCGGTAGCTTGCGACGCCTCACCAACCGGGGTAGCGGGAGTACTCTCACACACCATAAATGGCATAGAAAAACCTATCGCTTTCGCATCACGTTCATTGACCAAAACCGAGATGAACTATAGCCAACTAGACAGAGAGGCCTTGTCTATCGTTTTTGCTCTCAAAAAATTTTATTATTATATTTATGGCAGAAAGTTTATCCTTTATACCGATAACCGACCACTGACCCACATTCTGCACGAGAATGCACACATTCCAGCAATGACGTCCGCTAGACTTCTACGCTATGCAACCTGGCTCACAAACTTCGACTACCAAATTGAACATAAAAAGGCAGAAGAAAATGTACACGCCGATTTCCTTTCAAGATCCTCTATACAGGAAAATATTTCCCAACTTGAACAAAATATTGAAGAAGAAGTCTCGTTAACTTCTAACGAAACCATTTATACTATTTCCAACGATACGCTCAATTATAAAACTCTCGCTGAAGAAACCTCACGAGATGAGCAACTAACCAGAATAAAATCAGACCTTTTGAACGGCGAAAATAATATCACGGAATTCTACCTGCAAAACGGCATAATTTTTAAAGGACAACGAGTAGTCGTTCCAACGTCCTTACAACAAGCAGTTCTTAATGAACTTCATCACACCCATGCAGGGGTTGTAAAAATGAAGCAGTTATCCCGCCAATACGTTTACTGGAAAAATCTAGATAAAGACATTGAACATCTTGTCAGAGCTTGTCAGGAATGCGTACGAATTAGAAAAAATCCCCCCAAAGCACCCATCCATCACTGGGATGAACCCTCAGAGAATTTTGATAGGGTTCATATGGACTATGCGGGACCATTCCAAGACCACCACTTCTTCGTTTTAGTAGATGCTAAGTCCCGCTGGCTAGAAGTCCGTTTCTCCAAGAATGCACCAACAACAGATTCAACCATTCAATACCTTCAAGATATATTCTCAACTCACGGCCTACCAAGAGTCCTAGTTTCAGATAACGCAACAATATTCAAAAGCGAAACATTTCTCAAATTCTGTACGCACCATGGCATTCAACAAAAGTTCATAGCCCCAGGCCATCCCGCCACCAACGGAATCGCAGAACGTAATATTCAGACCTTTAAACAGAAATTACAGGCCATGACTAGTTCTACGTTACCTCTCCAAAGAAAAGTCCAAGAAATCTTAATGCGATACAGGTCAACCCCGCTAGCATGTGGGAAATCACCATCGGAATTGTACCTACAACGTAGAATACGGATTCAATTAGATCTGCTGAAACCACCTCCACAAACACCAGCTCTTTCCAGCACCACTCAGGGTAGTACACGTCAACTAAGCGTGGGAGATCGCATACAAGCAAGGTGGTACCCCCACACTGGCAAACCAACATGGAGACTTGGAACTGTAATCCAAAAAATTGGGAAGCTTCACTACATAATTAGACTCGATATTAGTGGATATAGCCTGAAGAGGCACATCAATCAATTGCTTTTCATTGCGAGCGACGCCAAACCCAAGAAGAGAGTGATGTTTACTCTACCACCCAAGAGTCCAACCAATGATGACGAACCAAGAAGTAATCTTCCAGAAGACGTCCAGCCAGATCCAAGTCCAAGACCATCGACCCGCCCGCAGCAACAACAAGAGCAACCGAGGGTCCAGCCAGAACCCATTCTGAGACGATCAGGCAGAAAACGGAGGCCACCAGGAAAACTGCTAGACTATGTGACTCAATTTACCACCTGATTTAAGCAGACTATAATATGTCTATTCTTTTAATTATTCTAATTAGCGTGGGAGACTGTTGTGTATCGATTGCAGTATCGATTATGTGAGCCAGTCTAATCCCGCTCTCGCGTGTTACCTTCAGTTAGTTGTTCAGTTCATTACGAATCAACGTAACTAATTTATTAAAAGTGTATCAGTTCATTAAATATAATAGTGGTATAAAGAGTGTGTTTTCCCTTTATACGTTCCTATCCAGACATAACAGTTGCTATAAATGTAATTCTTTTCCTGAGGTTTCAACGTCAAGTGCATACGCTAGATGATTATCAATCAATGGTCAATTACACCTCTTGGCATATAACCATAATTATTATATTTCCCTTCTGGGGTAGTATATTTTACCATGTCGTTTTCTTGTATCTCATTTGTTGTTCCGGACATACATTCCTTTTAAGAACATTGTATGTTATACGGAGCGTAACGAGATTGCACAAAGACACCATTAATACCTATAGTAGATTTCACAATGGCACAAGGACACAAAATAAGTACGAAATGGCGTGGATAACTATATATAACGATATTATATAACATAGACGTGGATAACTGTGATAAATAGTTTACATATACACCATGTAGCAACAGCCAACGGCTATAATACATATACTATAAGAAGAATCAAAAGAAAAATTGATGAAAAAGGATACAAATAAAAATAACTTGGATCTTAAAAAATCGTGCGCTATCCCATATTTAGGAAATATTTCCAAAAGATGACGGAATATTTTGAAAAAACCCATCAAAAGTATTTAGGCAACTTAATTTCTAACACTAAAGACATGATGAAGGGCATCATGATGCAACAGATAGAGTTGCCTTGCAGCACCATACAAATAACAGGAAATTAATGAATAGCCCGGAGATAATTGAAATTAAATTATTTTTCATAATATTGAACGAAAAAAAATAATAAAGAAGAATACTCATATTCTAATACACCCACCCCCACCATACCATAAAGCCAGTCAGATTGAAGTCAGAAGAGATTGCAAAACTATTTTGAAGTCAATAATAAAAACATAAAAGTGAAGTGTGGCACAATACTTCTTCAACTATTTGGTAAGGGATTAGTAAGGCCAATGCAGACTGTGCACCACATGTTACTGGGGAGCGGAATAAGCTCTAAAAATGGTATACTTTTTAGGATTGAATTTATTTTTTATATGAATGTCAGACCGATCTTCCACTATGGCCTATTAAAAAAATTCAAAGGCCTTGAAAGCAAGTGTCGGGTTGTTATCAGATGTGTGAGTCCCCAAGGTGGTGAGTGTGAGGAGACGCCCACCGCGGGCTAGGGCCACTACAACCTCTTGACACCGTCCAGCGAGCGACAAGAAAGAAATAAGACGGGTGGAGCTGTGGTCTTTCACCCTTGCTGGCGGCCTACTTGGCGGTCAGCTTAATTTGCTTTAATCTGACTCCATAAGATCTTTGAAGGTGTGCCCCGACAAAGCACTATGTTCAGGGGAAGAGGAACAGGGTAGGTTTATGGGTAGTTTATGTGGTCTTGGTATCACCACGAATTCACACCCAGTATCTAAGGGTAGGCGAAAACCGCCTGGATCCCAAAGGCGAGTGTGAACCGGAGAGAAGCAGACTGGATTGCCGTGCGGGACGCTACTAAGTAATGTTTGCAGGGCCATGGCAACCGTCGTCCGCGAGGGAGAGGTTTGTCCCAGGCAGGTGCTAGTTTTAGCGAGACGAAGGCAGAGAGAGAGAGAGGGAGGGAGGGAGAGAGAGAGAGAGTGAGTGAGAGAGAGAGAGAGAGAGAGAGAGAGAGAGAGAGAGAGAGAGAGAGAGAGAGAGAGAGAGAGAGAGAGAGAGAGAGAGAGAGAGAGAGAGAGAGAGAGAGAGAGAGAGAGAGAGAGAGAGAGAGCAGTGCTGGTTCTGTATGTTTTGAAAACTGCCTCAAGACGGCCCGGTTATATAGGCAGGCCAGCCGTGGTGGAGGGTGTTTCCCCACCTGCGGCTGTGCCCCCATTAGCTTCCCTATCTCTCTCTCTCTCTAACTTGACGCGTTAAGGTCTTTATTAAAATATGGAAACATAGATAGATATTATATGGGTCGAGAAGGGGGGAGCTTCTAATTATTCATAATTAAGAGGTTGCCACAACAACAAGTTATTATGGTACTGAACTTGATGTGTCTAATTATTATCCAAAAGTCTTGAAACACTTATTTATTATCTAGTTCCTAAAATGATTGTGGTTGAGTATTATAGGTTACTACAATTTATTTTTAATTTCCATTTGCTATCTGGCTCTCTTTATTTGCAGAGGTAATAAATTACTACGGAGTATCTCTGGTAGGTCTGAAACTTTCAACCACCATGTTCATTTAATTCATAAAGAGGAAAGCGGGTCGATCTTTAATTTATTTAAACAATGAAATTAATGGAAACAGGGCAGAAATAATCCCAGGGGGATGCTTTCCCGACTCCCCTCCACCACTTCAAAATCGAGTGTAAATGATTCCCATTTAATTATAATACTAGTCGGCCATCTTTGATTCCGTTGGCGTTTCTTCTACCCCTAAATCTCCAACCAAACAATTCATCAGCCCTCGCTCATTCTTCGGCTCCACTCGGGTGAGATCGTCTCGGAGACCCCCTCTTTAAGGCTCTCTGATCGTCCGTATCTCATTAAGCCCTTGAATCGGGACGTAATTACTTTCCGCCAACGCTACCTCCTTTCAAAAATAAACAATCCCTCTGAACTCTGGTTCAATGATGAAAGATTACACACACTTTTACTGTCAGCCCCTTTTCTCAAAGTTGTGTAATCTAATAACGCGTTTTATAGCGGATGATGTGTTTTAGTTGTTGTTGATAGAATGAAATAGTATACCTAAAAAGCATGAATGTATTTTACTCGTGTGTTTAATGCAAATAATGAAAAAAGAGATAAGTGCGAGAATATATTTAATTACCCATAGCAGTTATAGATTGACGCTTCATAACTTGCAATGCCTCAGATACTCTGAAACCCTCATAGCCAACATACTGGCCTTAAGAGTATATACAGTTGGACCAGGTTGTGTTACATATTTTTATTTAGCCATAGTATAGTAAATTACAAGTACTTAATTGAGTTGCCATTATATATCACCTGAATCGTGTTCCTTAGTCGTCCATGCTGCAAGTGAGTGTACTACGTTACATGGGAACTAAATATTCTCCGGACCTCTTGATTATTTATAAATTCTCATTTCACGAATTTTCATTTCAAGTGGTCAACACACCTAGACTGCACTGCTCTTGATGCGCCATCTGTTAGTAGATCGCTCGTGGGCTCCGCTACTTTCTGCCCAACATGCTTCGCCCATTTTTTATGCTTTAAAATGTATGGCCTTGAGTAAATCCTTTGGCTAATCAAGTAGGTATAATGCAATATTATATAAATAACCGTATGCCCGGTAAGATACCGGACCATGGATGGGGTCTTTGTATCTTTATCTTGCTCGTTGGGAATCTGCAACAACAAAGGGTATCTGCTGGTATAGCTTACGAACTATATATGTTGAAATCATAATGGAAAATATTGCAATCTGGCTCATCAGCCTGGCATCTATCTTCTCTTCCAGAGCCTCCCTGCATCGGTCATACCTCACGGTTATTGTATTATTATTGCCAAAAGGAGGCTTCCCTGTGTTCTTTAACCCTGTGTTCTAACCTCTCTCCAGTATCTTACTATTGGAGGGAACGCCTCCGTCTTCTGGGAAATTCTCCCTCAGGATTTCCCTGAAGCGTGGTGGACCTAGCTATAAGTAGATTTCCCTAAAGGCTCGCGTTTCCAGATCCTGCTTGAGCTGTGAGCCCCTGAGTTATGAAACTCAATATTAGCTGGTGCTTAGTTAAGCTACAGCTTCTGGAGCTAACGGGGTCTCCAGGCCCTATTTTACCTGTGGGTTGTAGTTATAAGTTTATGCACTTTGCTAACCCATTACTTCTGCTGCTTCGGGTTTTTATTCTGACTAAGTCAGAAATATGCTAAAACAACGTGTGCTCGCTCTCGGTGCGAATAGATTTCAGTGTTTATTTTATAGACGTTTTCAGATATTAGAAGCGTTTATTCCTCCTTTATTATAAAACGTCTTGCTTCCTCAACATCCTTCTATCTAATAATGACTACAGGGAGGAGATTAAACTAGATCGTCACTCAAGGTTTGTGAATACATTTTATTTTATATAACTTTAGTACTGTTGGTTTGAACTCAATCCAATTGAATTGATTTGGTAAGAGATTGGAATGTCCAAGGTCATGCCTAAATTTTATAAAAACACCTTTGGTTGGTTCTGAAAAGTTGTTGGAATAACGTGCTACTTGAAAAATTATGCAGAATAAAGAAGGCCACGAGCGGTTCAAGGGGTCTTGAAAAGGGACGATTATTTGACGAAAAACCTGGTAAATTTATCATGATTGTCACTAGATTATTTCAGTCTGTATGTTTAAATCACAGTTATTAACTCATTGTTTTATTAAAATTTTGGTTATATTTGAGTTTATTCCGAAAAATGGAGGTGGTCCTAAAAGTTTTAACTAGCGCTATACTAGTTTAAACAGTCAATCTACTAAAGTCATATTTAAAACTAAATACATGCAAAAGTAACAATAATAGTCAATATAGTAAACAAACAGAAGAAAGCCAATATTGCCTTATAATGGTTTCAGACCGCTTACTGGTGGAATTAAGCTTGGAGGTCAGGATCAGAGGTGGTGGATAACAAAGCAGAGGGTTCCACTTCAGCCCTAAAGCTTGTTTAGGAAATTAAACAGCGTTTAATTTAATCAATAAATTTTCTAGTATGCTAACTTTTATTTGTAATGTGATGAAATAACTGAAGCGAATGTAACCAAAAAGAATTTCATTTTAAAAGAAGAAATGGAAAATCTCCATAACTGGCGTAAGTTAATTAATTAGTAGGTATTGAAATAAATATTTGTCTACAATTTCGAATACGGTATCAAATTAAAGATACTCCCATTAAGCGACAACATTTAATTTCTGCTTCAAGTAGATCATTAAAACAGTCATTAACATATAGCTCGCAACTCGACCAATGTATTTAATATAGTAGTGATATGTCGCATGGTAGCTCCAATTGATGCCCGTGGATGCTAAAAATAAAATCAGCTTCGTGGAAAATCACATCCTACGTTCACGTGGAGGCCTTAATCCGTCTTACAAATAAAATAAAAATAAATGGAGGCTTATGAAAAATAATCAAGTCATCATAAATAATCATTAATCAATTACCTGTTATTAAAAATAAACATTTCTTATTATATTAAGAAGGTTTAAAAACGCACTCATAAATATGCATTTTGTACAAAATTACTTCCTACTTAAACTGTTGCTGTGGATTAACTCCACCACAAAGTGGTTGTGTAACCGATGTTTAAGTTGCATAAAAGATCGATTATCGTGAACTTATGCTCGTGGTTTCGAGGAGCCAGGAAGTTCTGTGACACATTAGATATTTTCTATAATTTATTTACTTGCAATATTAAAATCCAGCATCAACAAGTCTAATTACTAAAGGTGTATTCCTTTTTTTTTTTTCCAGCCCTTTTTGAGGCTGGGCCTCAAACGGGCTTACCCCACAAGCCCGTGAAGCGTGCTCATGGGGTTACGTAGCCTGTGGTGCGCGTATTCCGGTGCAATGGGATTGTTGCACCGGTCAGCGCACCTTTGGTTATTCTGCTACTCCGTTTATTTCTCAAATCAAAATAAAATAATAAAACGAAAGTATAGAAAAAAGGAAACACATCTACCAATAAATATATAGAAATCCTAAACTAGCTATACAATTTTTTTTTGTCCTATAGCTAGTTACTTAATTCTATCTTATGACTATTTACAATGTGGATCCGTTTTATACTTAAATCTATACTTATAGCTATATTTACATGAAGGTGCGTCGTCTATTGCTACAACTAAGCTTATAACTAAATATCTTCTGCTAAGCCCTACCTTATATCTAAGTTACATTGAGCTCTCCAGGAACCGGCGATACAACGATGGCTTCAGGTGAGCGTAAAGGTGTATAACTACCTATTATCTACCTATTCATATTTATTAGACAGAAAAATCTGGTGTTAAAGCCTCTGATAGTTATATGTTCAAGTAATTTTCCCCATTCTTCTTGGCGCTATGAAAATTTCATAATGGATTTTTGGCATTTATGCCACAGGGGATAGTAATGTTTTTATTAGGGTTAGATAATATTTCAAAATCGTATGATGTTAATTTAACAGGAGGAATGTTGACTGATACTATTGCAACAATTTTATTATTGGAATAATAATCTTGATCGAAACATCTTCGACTCTTCTCATGTGTGTTTCCGTACTATAAAAGTGTTCGAGATCTCAACATCACGCCTACACCAATCCTGTTACGATCTTTCCCGTAACCTTCATGATATAGGATGGAGAACCTATCAGGTTAGGTATGAGTTTAGTTTTACTCGCAGTGATAATGTGAGGCTGCTTTTGAATTATAAATAATTTAAACTCCTTGCCATTTCTTCTCGAGAACCTATCAATCCACGTCATAAATTTTAATTTTTCACGTCGAGCTACTATGTACTCATGTAATATAAAATGATAGGGCCGAGTTGTTGGTAAATAATTCCAGCAAAGCTAAAGGGGGTAAGGTGCTGTTGATTTAAGTTAGTGAATTTTGTCGAGTGTTTATGGTCTTCGGAATCAGTATACTCATTGCGTGACGCATTAGGTTTAATATGAAAATAGATTGCACATTTATTATGTTAGTATTGAACAATATGCTTTTATATTACTAAAGCCGTATTTAACTTTGTTACTATGTCTAAGCATTAATCAAAGAGTGAAAAAACACCTTAAATTAAAATTAATTCTTTCGACCTACCGTCTTTAGCTTGCTTCATTTCTTGCATAGAGCTTCCAACAAGTTTTAAAACCTTACTCATGTTTAATGAATGCTTTCAAATTCTTCGAAACTGTTTATTATGGACGGCTCAGTGTTAGTCGACGAAGCTCAGCTGAACGTGTTTTCTGACCATCTAGACTTAGGATGACTCTCAAGTTGGGAACGACATATTGCTGTATTCTGGGGGCCACGGGACTGCTTTCAATGATGATCTTACTTGGCTTCAGCTGTAGATTTCTTTTATCGATGAGGATGTTGGTAAATTAGTGAAATGTTCAGCTTTACAATCACAGAATTTAGGTTTAAAACCGTCTACTAAAGGATTCGGGCAATTATTTGAAGTGTTTGAAGTTATTAGTTCCATTTTGGCGATCTTTGACCAAGAAACCATTGAGTGAAAATTATTGATAAAACAACTTTATTAAGGTAAAATTACAATCTGCCTCGTTGGGCAATAAGTAATTGTGATAAATGTTTTCATTCATACCATATTTACAATTTTCATCCACTCGCTCATTCATACAGCATTTACAAACAGCGGAGTCTTGGGAAGTCACCCACGCTTTTCCGTCAGCCGTGTCACCGGGTACGAGCCAGTGGAGGCTGACGAAGAGGGCGAGAGCCAAATACGCTTAGGACATGATTGGAGTAACTTGCCATTGTCAAGACTCCCACTGTTACGCATTTTTAGCAAGTCACGAGGCCGCTGCCGTTTTAGTCTCCGAGGAGAATTATAGGGATCAGTGGTGCAGTGCAATGTCTGTGCATTAGTGTAGAGGGTTAGGTTGGTTGGATAGGTTACTACGGAATTTCATGAACTTGGAAGGAAAGAGTTCGAGAGTGTAAGGTGTATTAAGATCGTTACGAAGGGTTTTATGAGGGGTATTTACTACTGTTCTCAGGACTTTTGATTGAAAGGTTTGGATACACTTGACTTGATGTTCGACTTTTTTACTGCATCTCACAGCTCTATTCCATATGTCCCGATTTGCTTAAGTATAACTTTGTAGATTAGTAGTTTATTTTCTATTGAGAGATGGGATGACCTTTGAAGTAGTCTGTACAGTTGTCCAAAGCGTCTGTTTAGTTCTTGTCTTTTAACCCTCGTATGTGGGTTCCAGAGTAGCCGTTTGTCGAGATGGAAGTGGGTAAAAGAATATATATTTTTTCTTCATGCTTTTTAAATTCAGCAAAAATCTGAAACCAATGACTCAAAGTGAAATTGCCATTGAATGTTGCATATTAATAGATACTGCACTCCCCGAAATGAAATGAAAGTTTCTCTTTCTTTCGAACATTAGGAAGATAACTAGATAATAATTGTAACCTATAATTACGAAAAAGCATACTAAAATGTTTGCCTCCTAATCTTACCATATTTCCTTCATAAATTTCAGCATATGAAGCATCGCTTTTTTGGTGGGCAGGGACACCTAAAATTTTTAAGAACTGGCTAAGGAACACATATAGCTTTGGCAATTACAGCAGACAAAATTTTATATTTATGTTTTGGTTCCTTGGGCAAACAGTGAATGCTAGATTAAGGGCTGTGACAGTTATAAAAAACGTGGCTTGGAAAGGCTGGCTGCTCATATTCTTCGGAAATCTGGATGAAGATGCAAGAGAGCTCTTAGCATCACCTACTGCCAATTTGGTGCCTGGTACGTGAATCATGTCCTAATTCGAAGATCGAGTTGTCTTATTAGAAGCGTTTCGGCTCCATTTGGTCTTGTCCTTACCGATCGCATACTAGCTACGTTGATTTTATTGTTTCCTCCCGGCAGAAATTAGGCTTGTTAGGAGTAAATTTATATGCAGGTATGAATATAACCCTATTCATAAACACATGACATCACTAAATAGTAAAAATTATTTAAAATGATAGCAAACATAATTATAATAGATTTTTGATGTGGGATGATTCTCATCCCTGTAAGTTTACCTCCCAGTGAACTGGAGTGCATACAAATATAGCGCTCACTCGCTTATGGATAGGGCAAACTAGACGACTTACCTTTTCATCCGAAAAGCACTTCTAAAACTTCAAAAATACAACCAAGACTCAACCATGATATGAACTAAAATATATTATATCCTACGAATGCTATGATTACAGATCAATTGTAAATAACCTAAGAATTCCATTAAGAATGCCAGCAGTATTAAGAAATGAGGGCAGTCTATTAATAATCTAGTAGGTCAAAAGTAAAAAAAAATTGATGGGATGTATTTGTAATAAAAGATAACTCTAAAGTGAGACTAACGTTAAACGGGCATTAGAGAAAAATCATATTCAACGAGTTAAAAGTATACAAACCAAGATAAACAAATAATGAGTCAATGCCTAATTCTTGTAAGGTCTTGTTAACAGGTAATTTCATTGCTTTTTTTGCATTCACTCATTGCCAGATGGAAAACTTATAGCATTAACATCTTCAAGTTAAGATTTTTTCAAAAAAAGGGATTCTAACCCCAGAGGTAAGCTCATGAATTTCGTTTTAGCAAAATGTAGTTATTATTTTTGTTTGCTCTTTTCTGAAAATGTTCTAGTAGTCGAGGTAAGATATCTTGTGGAATTCATCTTTTAATTGCGTACAAAAACGTTTCTGAATCAAAATGTCTTAAAAAATCTTTTTTCAACTAAGTACAAATAATTGTAACATAAAAAGACAATTAATTTATTTACATTGACTTTTGTCGCGCTCGATTGTGTAGACGGCCACTGTGCGACGGTAATACTATCATTCATTTTACCTCCAGAAATATTTGACATCAATTATATTACAACTAATGATAATATTTCGAAATTGTTAATCTATATGTTTATATAAACACTTTGTGGGTTTAATTCGAAAAGCCCCTTCTTCGAGATGCAGGATGCTTGTGAGGATGCTCGGTGTCTTGGATATGATTGGTGGGAGGATATGGATTATTCCATGCATATGAAAATTATAAACATTATTAACATTAATGGATTTTATTGATGTATCAATGTTTGGCGGTTGACAGGGTTTTTGTATACATTCTCCGATCATACCTCGTGGCCTATACAACCTATAAAATACAACCTATGACCAGTGCTTCACATGTGCTACTACCCCAGTAGCATTTACAGCATTACAGGCACCCCGCCTGTACTTGTATTATCTCAGGCCTCCCGAATCAGTGGGCTCTCCAAATGAGTTCAAATGTACAAACAACGGTGGTGATGACCTCGGGGTTTTTCGGCACGATAAATCAAAATTTTTTTCACTGTTTTCACGTCTAAAGACTTGATTAGTGACCAGTCCAACCATTATTCAAGAGACCTCGTCATGATTTTTTGGTATCGTAACCTAGTAATTTTATTCTTAGAGTATGAATCGACGGTGATTAGTGACTGATGACAAAAATATTTAATTGAATTACATTAAATTTAATCAGTTAAGACTACATTCATTATTTTTATAATTTGAGGGTTATATTGTTTTGGGGGGATTTATTTTTATATTATTGATGAGAAATGGCATACCTGGTACCTCTTAACAATCCTCAAAAAGGGGAAAAAGGTAATCACCCCCGAAATAGAGGCGAACATTCGCAAGTGCATGGGACGACTACAAGAACATCCTGTACTGGCTTTTCCTGATTTCACAAAGGATTTCATGATTCTAAAATGCATTAACTTACACTGTTACATTAAAAAAAATGTTCAATTTATTTTCTGTAAAATATATCTATTTATAAAGATCTTGTTTGAAGAGGTTTTCTTATTCTACTATATTCCTTCGGCTTGGATTTATTATTAAACGCGGTTGACATGAAAGTGTTAGAGTATACATAAGCGGCTTCAAATTAACAATTACTGCCAGGGAGACGAAGTGTTAGATACGTATGTAAGTAGTCAGGCTGACAGATGAGCAGCTCTGTAGCTCTGGTGTAGTTGTGAAGTAGTTAGTGAAGTTTTACTTGATAACTTTGCACTCAGGGCAGTCTGTCTTAATAAAGTATTTAGGAGCGTTTCTTAGTTCGGTGTAATCCAGCGGAGAGATAAACTGTCAGAGCTCTTAGCTCAGACCACCTAGATTGCTATGGTTCTTAATTTATTAGGAATTTTATTGTTATTGGAATTTCAATATTCATTTTGTTTGCGTCGCGTAATGTTTATGTCCTCGAATCAATATATTATTAGTATATTGTTTGCAGCAATAGAGGTGAGACTTAGTCCAAAGAATTTCTATTATTTCCGACCCTTAAAATCAAGGCTATACATCGCCTCAATCTCACAGTTCTTATTACGTCATAGCACTTCAAAACTGTTCAAACCTCACTCCTCCACTCACATCGATTCTTTCGGCGTTCGGGAACCGAAAATTCTCTTATTGTATTTCTAAGTCCTAACTTTCTTCGTTTCTTTTTGTCCATTACACAACTCCTATTTTTAACAAATGCTTTAACATGCTACTTCATGAATTCACCATTAGAAATTCTACTTAATACGATTTTTCAACAGAAAAATACCTCTGATAAAACTCACATAAAGTTAAAAATTTTATTTTTATTAATTCTACTGCATTTACCGACAGTACACATTAGTCTACTCTTTGGTCGGCTTGAGGAGGTCTTGTTGTCCTAGTCCTGGGGATGGAGAGGGAATTGAATAGTCTATGATCCTGGCGATTCATTGCTCGGTGACGGGTCATCTATTGACCTATCTGACGCCATATCTGATAGATGTGCCCCCGACAGAGCACTATGTCCAAGAGAAGAGGTACAGGTTGTTGGTAATATTATTTACATTTGTTCATTTAACTAAGTTACAATCTATACATGGTAAACTTGCTTCATTAGACTAGAGGGTAATTTATCATATGAAGTTAGTAGTCGCTACTTTATATACTATTTGAGTATAATATACTTAAACCACCGAAACACACCTAACTTCCTACTATGCCTTATCTCCAATTTAGTATATTATGCAGAAACAGAAGACATTGATTACACTGCGTAATCTTTTTACAATATATATTGCGCCTGTCCCGTTCTGTGCGGAACGCAAGCTTTTGAACTGTTTTGCATGTAGTATTAATTATTTTATAAGTTGAAAACATGATTATCTTAACTTAAGCCTTTTTTTCATAATTTGACCCCAATTTTCTCTATCTCTCTCTCTCTCTCTCTCTCTCTCTCTCTCTCTCTGAGTGAATTTTGAATTAAATTGATCCAATTTATAGTTATCAGGAACAGTAGTTTTTAAATGAAGGGCGGTTGGTTCTTTCCCCTACAATCCGTGCTCTGCTAATGTCTTCTTATTATCTTTATATTTTTTTTCACTTATGAAAATGCAGCCATGTCATCTCAACCAACCTCTAAAACAGTATCCCTCGTTCTTAAAGGATTTATTAAGTGTTCTTGTACTCGACATTGAAAAATAGTTGCAATTGCAAGGAGGAAAGTAGTGTTGCTTTGCTCTAAAAAATTAAGGCAAACCTTGACAGTCTCTCTCTCTCTCTCTATATATACAATTTTATTTTGTTATCTGAATCCTTGTTATAACAAAGTAAGTGACAGAATACTGTTGTTTGAATATTGTTCGTTTTTATTATTTTTATAGAGAATATTTTAGTTTTTTTTCTTTATTATTTCTTTTTTTTTGTTTAGGGAGCTGTATTAATAAATTACATTATGGATGATCTAATATCCATAATAATGGATAATAATAATAATTAAGACACCTCCAGACCCAGATTAATAGGAAAGGAGAAGATGGCTATCAAATAGTCTCACTTTTACTAATTGATAAGTTCCTACCGGTTTAGGTGGAGAAGTGAATATAGTAAACAATTAAAAAGATGGAAGTTTCCACTCATTGAGACTAGACCTGCGAAACATTCTAAGAAGTTATTAGATTGTTAGTGATTTTCAGGCAAGTGTAAACGTTAAAGTTCATCCTACCTTAAATTATATCGTAGAGGAGTAATTAAATGCTAAGATTAGAAATTCTTGGATACGAATGATATAATCAACGAATTTTACATGGAAATTTTAGTCATTAGAAGGAATGCATTTAAGGCAAATAGCGGAGAAAATATTAAGTAACCTTTTCTTCTCTACTCCCTATTTCCAATTCCTATATAAAGTATCTTATCAGTTTATAACAGTACAGAAATACACTCCCAATCCAATGAGGTGTTATGAATGTCTCAGTTTTTCTCACCTTACCTTTAAGTGTACCAAAACGAATTCGATTTGTTGACAATGTAGTAAAGATAAACACAAAGACAAGAGACGCACTTAAACTGCAAAGTGTATTAATTTCGATGGTGAACATAACAGTTTAGACAGTTTATCATATATAAACTGTACAAAGAAATAAAATACATACAGGTTACAAAAAAAGGTACCTTTTGATTAAACTAAAAGAATATATAAGCAACAAAAGTTCAATTTCTGACTTAACCAAACCACGGTAAACAGAACCCAAAAAGCAGGAAAGGAGAAGATGGATTTCAAATAGTCTCACTTTTACTAATTAATAAGTTCCTACCACTTGGGGGTAAGATACAGATGAATGAGAATGGAAAAGAAGATATACTATGAATGAGAGCATTTATCTTAATTACTTATTGCCTAATAAGACAGATTGTAATTTTAGCACAATAAAGGATAAAAACAAAAAATAAAAAAATAAGTTCATTCAATCTATACTTTTATAAATAGTTCATTTTGATAATAACGAAGAAAATACCTTGTAGCCGCCATTCGTTATTCCATTTTTATTTTTATTACTCCATATCATGAATCTATATTTATATAAATATTTCTATTGGGCCAACGTCTCTTCACCACTAATAAATAGAAATTTCTCTCTTCTTTAATCCTTTATTGTGCTAAAATTACAATCTGCCTTATTAGGCAATAAGTAATTAAGATAAATGTTCTCATGCATACCATATTTACAATTCATCATTCACTCGCTCATTCATACAATATTTACAGACAGCCCAGAGGCCTCCCAAATCCGCCGCGTCACCGGATATGAGCCAGTGGAGGCTGACCGAGAACGCGAGAGCCACAGGCGCTCAGGACATGATTGGAGAAACTGGCCATTGCCAAGACCCTCACCCAATGTCACAAGAATGCCACGAATCTATAGCAAGTCACGAGGCCACTGCCATTTTAGTCTCCGAGGAGGATTATAGGGATGAGTGGAGCAGTGCAATGAAAGTGCTATGGGATTAGGGTGGTTGGACAGGTTACTATGGAATTTCATAAACTTGGAAGGGATGAATTCAAGAATGTAGGGTATATTAAGGGTTTTGTTGCTGACGTAATAAGGGGCATTCACTATTGTTCTCAGGACTTTTGATTGAAAGGATTGGATACAGTTGATGTTGGACTTTTTTGCTGTCTCCCCCCCCCATAGCATTATTCCGTATGTCCAGATTGGCTTAATTATAACATGGTAGATTAGTTATTTATTTTCTATTGAGAGATGGGATGTCCTTTTTACTGTATTAGTCTGTACACTTGTCCAAAGCGTCTGTTTAGTTCTTGTCTTTTTAGCCTCGTATATGGATTCCAGGTCAGTCGTTTGTCCAGTAGGAAGCCTGAGTACCGTACTGTCTTGGATACAGGGAGAGGAATAGAATTAAAATAACCTAGTGTTTAAGACTGCGACAAAGAATGAAGGTAAGGTGGGAACATTTTGCTTCATTGATCCGCCATTGGTTGCACCAATACTCGATCTCGTCAAGGTGTTTTTGAAGGTTATGGGATTCTGGGATGCTGGGGTTTCGGTGGGATGACAAGACTGGAGTGTCGTCGGCAAATGTGGCCAACAAGGTATTATGAGTAGAGGGGACATCAGCGGTGTATAGGTTATAGAGGACGGGACCCAGGACACTGCCCTGTGGAACTCCTGCATTTATGGGATAGTAGTTAGAATATTATAAACCATGGTGGACTTGGAAGAAGCGGTTTGAAAGGTAGGACTGTAGGATTAGGAAAAGGGTCTGTGGTGAATATATTTTGAGCTTGTAGAGCAGACCTGCGTGCCAAACCCTGTCAAAAGCTTGAGTTATATCAAGAAAGGCAGCAATGCAATACTGTTTGGTTTCAAGGGCTGAGGAGATGTGATCAACAATTGAAGTCCTTGTTGAGCAGTGGAATGTCGTTGACGGAAACCAAACTGGTGTGTAGGAAAAAGGTTTTTGGATTCAACCATTGGAAGTAGACATTTTAATAGGAGTTTCTCAAACATTTTTGAGAGGATAGGGAGTAGCCTAATTGGATGGTAAGATGAGGCGTCATTGGATGGTTTACCGGGTTTGGCAAATAGGACAATAATGGAATGTTTCTAGAGGAGTGGAAAGTGCGTCGTTCGGATAAGGAAATTATATATGTAGGTTAGGAAGATTATGACTTTAAGAGGAAGTTGTTTGAGAATTTGAGGAGTAAGGAGATCATATCCAGGAGATTTCGGTAAGCTAAGTTTTTCAGAAGGTATTTGACCTCAGAGGGGCTAACGGCTTTCGGTGGAAAAGAGAGAGGAATAGGTGAAGTGAGGAAATTTTCCACAGTTGTGCTGTGTGAATGGTTTGATGAGAAAGGTGAGGTGTGAAAGTATGGGTAAGATGCAGAGCAAATTCCTCCGACCCATCCCCATCCGAAGCCGCCAAGGACCCATCATAACGATGGAGTGGGTGTGAAACAGGATGATACTTTAGGATCTTTTTGGTTACATTTCACAAGGAGATATCCCTGTTAGACAGAAAGGAGAGGTAAGAATTGAAAAAATCGGAACGGAAGGATGCCAATTGCCGCTTTACCAATCGGTGGTACTGATCGTACGAGCGGCGATCAGCAGGATGTTGGGATCTTTGACACACTGTTCTGGAGTGGCGTTAGGATTGGATTAGATCTTGGATGATGAGGTAAACGATTTTATTGTGAACTTTTGGGATATGATGAAGTGAAGATGCCTCTCAAGCCGACCTCTGGAGTAGAGCAGAGAAAGAATGCACTGTATCGTCTAGGTCTTGGGATGCTTTCAGGGACACTTTAAGGTCTATGGACTCTGTAAGAAGCTGGCGGAAGTGGTCCCGGTCAACTGGGCTCCTAATAAATGAAGGAGGAGGCAGTTTGTGAATTGGTTAATAATCAAGGACTATGATCAAAGGAGAGGTCATCGAGGTGCGTGAATGAATAGTTAAGTGTTTCTAAGCTATTGAAGAAAAAGAAGTCAAGGAGATCTGGATTTTGGTTGGGATCAGATGGTCAATAGGTGGCTTTGTCAGGAGTGATAGTGGAGCAATGTTTCCGTGTGAGTGCAGACAGCAATGCACGTCCTCGTGTATTCATGGATTTTGACCCCCAATGTCGGTACTTCGCATTAAAGTCCCCACCCACAAGGAAACAATGTCCGATGTAGTCTAGAAAGGAGATGAATTGGGAATTGGAAATGGATTTATTGGGAGGGCAGTGCACTGATGCTAGAGTAAGGGGAAAAGGGAAGGTGGTGATTGATACTGCAGTGGATTGAAGGAAATCATGTGCTACCAAAGGAACTATGTGGTGGGATATGGAGTTATGGACAATGACAGCAGTACCTGCATGAGCTCTTCCATCTGGGTGATCAGTTCGACAAGTCCAGTACTGTTGAACGGTAAATAGTCGTTTACTCGTAAGTCTTGTTTCAGTAATAAGAGCTACGTCGATGTTTTTGTCGTGGAGTAGTGCTGTCAGTTCGTTAGTGTGGGTGCGAACACCATTCGCAATCTACAAGGGAATGAATAAGGAGCCAGAAGTATCCACTTATGGGTTTTGTTTAACGGGGATACGTTAAGAGAAAAGATTTATAAGAAGGGAAATGAGAGGGGTAATTAGGGTTCTGACTTCTGTAAGGAATGATGTTAATAGGCTAGTGAGATCTGAAGAGCTTGAAGGTGGAGTAATATTCGAGATGTGTGGTTGAGAATGGGATTGGGTTTTCTGGTTGACCGGATGAGCGGAATGCTGGGGAAGAGAAACTTGCGGATGAGTAGTGGGCAGTGCCTGTGACTGCTCTTTGTTCCGAACGGCATCACCAAAAGAGACCGAAGGCCTGAAATTTTTGGCGGAGGCACTTCTTGAGCTATCTGGGACTGGCTTCTCTTTTTCTAGCCGAAGACGTTGCTCGCTCCTAGACTTCAGAATTCCATAAGCCTCCTAGCCCTTGTAGTTGGCCGGATGGCCTTGCTGGCAGAGCACGCATACAGCAGGCGATTTTAGGGCTTTTGCACAATCAGCTTTTGTGCTGGCCACTGCACTTTACACAACTGGGAGGGTGGTGGCAGTACGATTTGTGTGCACATATATCTGGCAATTATGGCATTGGACGATGTCTCGTTTGGGGTAAGGTTTTTCAACCTGTATTCTTGTGTAATACGGGTGTTTTAAGTCGTATATTTTCTCCAAGCCAGATGTTTACTGGAAGTATCGGGAGTATCCGGCGAAATTTTTGTATCCCGAGAGCGATTGAGGCACGCATATTTTCCGGTACCTACAATTTTGCTCATTTGTGAGCACAATAATTTGAAACTGCTAATATCCCTTACAAATATAGCAGGTGGCTTGGGGTGTGTTGGTGTTGGTAATAACCTTGATGTCGTCAGGTTGGCTATTACTTAGTGCTTCGAAGCTGTTAGGCGTGAAGAACGGAGATTCGTCTACTGTTTCTTCTTTTGAAGTGCTGACAAGTGGTGGTAGGTCTTCCATCGAGCTGGCGGCAGATGAATTTATTGGGACGTTCCTATTTGCTCTTCTTGGCTTTCGCTTAACAGGCGATGGGGTCTGAGTTGGCCCTAAAGACCTTGATCCTTTTTTTTTATTTTCAGACATGAGCTGTTGATAAAATCTCATTGTATAATAATTTTAAATGTTTATTATTTTATAATTTAATTTTTATTTATTAACTTCACCCAATTTATCATTACACCTTAAGTTAATGATAATAAGAGTGTACTCAGGCCTGCGCTGATGTACGGTTCACCGCTTTTTCGTCAGTTTACAGCGACAGCGAGGTGACTCCAACAATGTCAGAACGGAATACTCATGAAAGTGGTCAGACACACTACATTCGAGAAGTGGAGAAAAAGTAAACTACAAGAGGACTTTGAGCTGCCTACGATGGATCCATTTATTAGCCGTAGACATATAAAATTCTTTGATTCCTACAACACATGACGAACCCTGTGTTCAACACGATTACCCCCTCCCCGTGTACCCCCATCGATGGCAGCAAGCGGTCGAGGCGGGGACGTTATAGTTTATAAGTTAGTAAGTAAGTTTAGTTTTCTCAAAATGAAGTTTAAGGGCTGAAATACCTTCCGTGTTAGACTAGCTGTGAGTGCCTGAAACATTGATAGTTAAAACGTGGCGTTTAATGAGTGTTATTGTGAGAACATCACTTAACGTAAAAAAGTAAAAAAGCAGTAGCACGAGTAATGATAAATTTCTGATCAAAAATTGTCACGGTATTTTATGTAAGTTAAGGCCATAACTTAACATAATATTTCCGTACAGTTTCCCTCATCAGATCTGCATTAGTATCGCTTCACATCCCGACAGGACTATGGTGAACATGAATAAATGCATGCATACATATAATAAGACAAAGACGGAGTGAGAGGGCTATTTAGATTTGTTGCTGAGAGAGACAGGGGCCAACAAGTTGCTATCAACAGGTCGGTCCAACAGGTGTGCTTGCAGGTGTGCCTCCTCCCTCCGCAATTAATGCAGTTCTTGACTGCGCCTATTAGCCCTAGGTCAGTTGTACACATGCCTGGGGGATGGCCTAGGAGCACCGGAGGGTAACTATGAATCAGATGAGTTAAAT
This sequence comes from Acanthosoma haemorrhoidale, assembly GCA_930367205.1. Lineage (NCBI taxonomy): Eukaryota > Metazoa > Arthropoda > Insecta > Hemiptera > Acanthosomatidae > Acanthosoma > Acanthosoma haemorrhoidale. The sequence goes on along the minus strand of OV884011.1, from coordinate 120,374,445 downwards.
GTTTTACTCAGCCCTTATCGGACAGTTTTATTTTATCCCACAGGTAATTGTTTGGAACAGGTAATTGTTATAGGCTGGATCTCTACGAGACAAAAAAAACTAAATAAAATACTAAAGTATTTTAAATCATTTGTAAGCAAGCAAAGAGAAATGTTAACGATAAAAATAACAAATAAGGATCGTTACTTTGTAATTTTCAAGTCATGTGTATCCTACATTTATATTGCTCCAATTATCTTTATTAAATTAAGTTAAATTATATTCGAATATACTTCTTTTTTCTTTGGGGAGGGGTAGCTAGGCCATGTATGTAAAGGTGTAGATTATTTTTTAACAAGTTTAAGTTAGTTGTAAGTTTTAAGTCCCTCAATTTGTAACTTATAGGTGACCCCCATCAACTGGTCCTCTTTGCATTGTATAGTGCATTTTACAGTAATCCGAATTGTGTTTGATTGTAATAACTCCTTAAAATGCAGCTCTGATGGTTTACAACGGGCCCATTTAAAGCCTTATTCGCCTAATGTATATTGTATTTCAAAAATAAATGAAAAGGTGTTAGAAAATCCACAAAAAAGTTGTCAACGATGTCTACTCACAGATCAGTAATTTATTATACGCACAAGCAATTTCAACAGCTTACGCTACATTTATCAAATCCTACTCCCTAGCATCTCCTGAGTAGGATATCAGACACTGATCTGATCAAAAACATCGATAATAAAAGCATAAACTGCTGAATACGCTAGTGCGCTTAATACATTTCAACATTATATTATTATATGATATATATATATATATATATATATATAATAAAATATTTATTAAAGTTACCACAATAAGATCTTGTAGGATATGAATGACAAAAACAATTAATACTCGATTAACTTCGATCTGAGACGGATGCGATTCCCGTCAATTTCTAATTTTGAGTGATTTCCATTAAATTATATGATAAATAAAATCCAGATTACAAAAGTTATGCATTTTTTTTTCATTTCCCTGGCTGGAGATAATAGTAAATAATCTTTATCTGTCGTGCCCATACGTGGAAATGTTTGAAGGGTTTTTGTCACTGGAACGTTGGTACGTGGTTTCTACCAGTTCATTTTATATAAAAAATAACTTTTGTATTTGATGATTTATAAAACTAAGCTACACAGGGACATAATTATCACTTATTCCTATATATAATTCGGTTTTCATTGATGGTTTGATTAAAAATTATTGAAGACATATCATAGGGCTATATGTTACTACTTCTGAGCCATTGAAAACTGAATTTATGTATTTAGAATTGATTTGAGAAAATATTTAAAAAACATATTTAAACACGATGTTACCAATGGTATATGTCTTGTAACTTTTTAGCGATTAGCAAGTCGATTTTTAGTTGTGGACATCTGGTTAACTCTTAGTGGCTGACCCTAGTATTTTTCGTTTCCTAGGAGTTGGTCTGGTCGGGGTTAGCTCAGACTCATGATGCTAAATAAATAGGTAATTGAATAAAGAGAAAATTAATCTGATTACGAAAACGGAATTTAATTTAAGGTTGAGAGGTAACGCCTGGAGCTTATCACGCGAGCACCTCAGCGCCTTCCACCAACTTCGGTGACAACCTTAGTTCACACCCTAGCACCTTGTCATTAGGCGTAATCCATGGATTATTTTTTTATTATTCACCATAAGACCACATTATAAAGAAAACCTACGTAGCTCCTTGGCAAAACCTAAGAATTGGAAAGTAGTAAAACCAATGAACTAGAAAGTAGCAAAACCACTGAATTATCGATAAGGTATAAACATGTGTGTAATAAATACTATTATATATTTGCAACAAACGCATACTTCTATATTACAAATAATTGGTACGATCAATGTCCAGTTGTGCCATCACCTGACACACACTCCAGGCTAAAAAGACAAGAACAACACAGACGCTTTGGACAACTGTACAGACTACTTCGAAGGACATCCCATCTCTCAATAGAAAATAAACTACTTATTTACAAAGTTATACCTAAGCCAATCTGGACATACGGAATAGAGCTATGGGGGACAGCAAAAAATTCGAACATCAAGCGCATCCAATCTTTTCAATCAAAAGTCCTGAAAACAGTAGCAAATGCCCCTATCACGTCAGCAACAAAACCCTTCATAATGATCTGCATATACCCTACATTCTTGAACTCATCCCTTCCAAGTTCATAAAATTCCATAGTAACTTATCCAACTGCACCACTCATCCCTATAATCCTCCTCGGAGATTAAAACGGCAGTGGCCTCGCGACCTGCTATACAGAGGGGTCCAAAAAAATTTAGCCACTGGTTAACAGTCCATAACTTGCCAACTAATTGACGGAGTTGTCTCATTTTTGGTGAAAGTGTAGCTTAAAGTCAACCTTAAAGATATCACTGTAGGTGTTTGGAATGGTCACCATTAACATCCACACACAAACGATGCCACCGAACTGCAGCACGAACTACTGACTGCAACGTGTTCAGTTGGATATTTGCACATGAATGTACGATGGATTCTCCAAGTTCGTCCAATGTGCGTGGCTTTTGTCGATAAACGACGTGTTTTAGTGTTCCCCACAGGTAAAAGTCCAGAGGAGTTAAGTCTGGGGAACGTGGTGGATACTCTACAGCACCTCTACGGCCTATCCATCTTCCTGGTAGATTTTCGTCCAGATAAGCCCTAACACGATTGTGGTAGTGGGCTGGGGCACCATCTTGTTGAAAGTAAAATCTTCCGTCTCCATACAAGTCTTGGATGGCAGGTAAAACGGATGTTTGAAGCTTCTGAAGGTACACCTCACCGGTAACTGTGCCGTCGCCATTGCCGTTGAACCTCAATAATGTTTTCGTACTTAAAATACCATTTTAAAACAGACTATGGTATGAATGATAACATTTATCTCAATTACTTATTGCCTAATAAGGCAGATTGTAATTTTATCTTAGTAAATTGCTGAAAAAATAAATAAATATTACAAATCTTGTGTACCGCTTATTTTTAAACGGGGAGCATACAGACTAGACATGTTTACTCGAGTAACAAGGTACAACTAACAATAAAACACTAACTATCTGGCGACTGTCATCTGACCAAACCAAACAACGCAATACAACGCTTGTATGGTGATTGCCGGAACTACAAACTATTACACTACCAAAAATGAGACAACTCCGTCAATTAGTTTGCAAGTTATGGACTTTTAAACAGTGGATACATTTTTTTGGACCCCTCTGTATATGAGTGACAGTGGGAGTCCTGGCGATGAATGGCTTGTACGTACCTTTGAGCTGATGAATGGAAAATTAATTATTATTATGATTTCTTTTTTTCTCAGTTTCTTCTTAAGTTTCATTGAAAAAGTTCTTGAAAAGGGGTCTTTGAAGCAGTCCGTTTCAAGGTCTACGAAAGGAAAGGTATTTTTTATCGAAAGTTATCAGTGGAGTTTATTTTCAAAGGCCATCTCATGAAAGCAATGAAACCCTTACAGAAAAAAAACATAATTATTATAAATTTACAGGAATATAAAAAAATAAATAATTCTAGTGCTGCAAAAAATATAAACTGAGGATATGGAGTGTTAAAGTAATGAATTTAAAAATTCTGGGAAATAATTCTGTTTTGACGCTTGAGAATGGAGCTCAATTGCATTAATAGGATCGTAAAAATCAATATCAATTTTGAATTGAACCGGTACTTAAGTAGGGTTCAATTTCATCTGCTATATTAGCATATTAATTACTTTTTTAGAAAGAGTTATCTAAATCCTACGTACATATTTACAGTAAAAAAAGTTTATTTATCGTTAGAGAAGTAATAATAATAACCAGAATCTAAAATTTCTTTTTCGACTTAGACAAATTAATATTGTTTCTGTCACATGAACCAGTTTAGACCAATGGCCATAATCAAGTGTTACATGTTCAACCTCCGACATGGGAAATGGTAAGAGATAAAGATTGAGACAAAGGCCGACTGTAATAAATGGCTAGAAGTTGGTATGCCACAAACCCCTTTTTTCGGCGTGGGCCGATTTCCACGACGAAAGCCAAGGGCCCCTCATCTGTTGCGGAGTGCCGGCTGGAGGATCTGACTTGGAGAAGAGTTTGCAACTCTTATTTTGTTCCTCTCACGACAGTTAGTGGCAGAAGAAGGATAGTGCCCGAGAATAGTGTGCTTAACTCATTCACAAGAAGGTGTAAAAAGGCCATAAAGACAAAAACCTTCTGTTAAAGAGAAAGAGACATAGTCCAAGACGACTATAATGGGATGAGACTGCGGGGGGCATCTTAAAGTAATCGATGTGTTTTATAGTTAAGCAAGTAATATCACTGTAATCTTCATTTAAATTCAATCAAAGTACTTATTTTTTTAGCAAAAATATTAGTAATAACATATAGTATACAAAGGTGATTATTGAGGTGAATTGTTTTGGGTTTAGGTTCCAATTAGGACAAGAGGAAATTATTTCAGTAAAGTATAATTTGAAGTAAACATTCACGCGAATAGTTAAATGGCACCCCTATAATACAAAAATTCTAATTATTCAACTAGAGCGTAATAGCGCGTGATGTGCCAACCTCTTAATTAGGAATAATTAGAAGTTCCCCCTTCTCGGTCCAGAAAATATCTACTTATGTTTCCATATTGTAATAATAAACTTAAGGTGTCAGTAAGAGAGGGAGAAGCTGCTGGTGGGGGAAACAGCCGCAGGTGGGGGAACTCCCCCCCCCCCTATATAAGCAGTGAGATGGTGAGAGAAGACTTGGTACCAGCACTTGAAACACTGCACTCTCTCTGCAATGGCACTTGCTGCTTTACTCGAACCATGGCCTTTTTATTCAACTACCCCTGCATCTCTCTCTCTCTCTTAGCCTCCCTATGTCTTAGTCCGGCGTTGTCAGACCCCACACCTTCCTAGTGGGATTCTCTGCCTTCGTCTCACTAAAACTAGCGCCTCCTGGGGAGAGATCTCTCCCTCGCGGACGACAGTTGCCGTTGCCCTACAAACTTTACCTGGTAGCGTCTCCCCAGGCGATCCAGTCTGACTCTCTCCGGTGCACAGTCTGCCCCCGAGTGTGAATTCGTGGTCATTCCAAGACCACATAAACTACCTATAAACCTACACTGTTCCTCTTCTCCTGGACATAGTGCATTGTCGGGGCATACACCTTCTAAGATCTTATGGAGTCAGATCAAAATGAATTAAGCTGCCCACCGACTAGGCCACCATTAAGGGTGAAAGACCACACGTCCACCCATTTTATCTCTTTGTAGGCGCTCGCCGGACGGGGGATAGAGGTTGTAGTGACCCTAGCCTGCGGCTGGCGTCTCCTCCCAACCTTCGGGACATTATTCACATCGCTTAACCCGACAGCGGTAGAAAATATCCTAGTATCCGTAGAAAATATACATCCTTTATATATTGCCTAACAGTTTTATGTATTCGGATACAGCTGAAACAGATAGATCAGTTAAATTAGTGTATCGATACGCGAGGAAGTATCCGCATATACATTCAAAAAAATATTTCATTTTGTTTTCCAAACATTGCATTACACCCTTAATTATACAGTATATATACAATACTGTCCTCTTGAACTATCCCCCCCCCCCTAATATCCGACATTCTTCACCCTTTCGATCTTTTAAAACTCCTCACCATCCAGACGCTTGATAGTTTGGGAATGGTTCATTCATAATATTATATTCTATAGTTTTATTCATTATATTTGTATTTTTATTTCATTGCGTGATATATTTATCTCGGTGTTTGGCTGGGTCCGTCCTATGTTTTTACTTTGTTGTGTTGAATACTAAGCTTTTATGTCATTGTGTATGTAATTTAAAGGGGTTTATTTAATGTTGTAATGTACTTCACTGTTGTTATTTATTGTGTTATTTGTTGATCCATCTATTACTATACTTATTGATTGCAGTTCAACGATATTTTATTACTTTCCTTTTCTGAGGTTCACACTTTATTCTTCTTTGATATTAATCTTGATGATGTAATGGTTCTTTTTGTTTGAAAGAAATGAATTTGTTATCTGTACAGTGTTGTTCCTGAGTGATTTTTCCCTGGAGTACATTTGTTTTTCTATTATATTATATAAAATTATGTTTTCTAGAAACTTCAAAATTATTTTTATTCAATTACGCCCTGAACCTCTAACGGTAAATAGTACCAAATCTCATTCAGTCTTGGAGAAGAGGCTTCCTTCACATTTTCACTTCTTTCTTCTATTTCGGCATTTTTTTCGATTTTCGCTAGGGATGGATTTTTTATAACCAATAGGCAGGGTTATATATGTTAAAATATTCCTGTCATGTAGCACAACGCGCATATGTCTGGAGGTAAAAAGAGGGAAAAAAGAAGGGGAAAAAAAAAAAAAAAGGTTGGCCGCAATCACGGTTGGCTACATATTTATGTTTGACTGCTTAGGTTGGGCCTGCCTTGGGATAGATGCAGTAAATTCTCCGAGGGCTGGAGGGCACATCTGTGCCGTTCCCGGTCCAATCTGAGTTGGGCCAAGTTTGCCAGCCAGCAGTACATCACTACCCTTCGAACATATTATATTTTCGTCCTTCAGTTCGACCAATCCCTTCGTGAAAGTTTGACGGATCTCATCCCTAACCAGCAACTCGATTACTCAACTTCCTATATCTCTTCGCCCATCACCCTCTCCCTCTTTCTCTCTCTCTCTCTCTCTCTCTCTCTCTCTCTCACTCTCTGTGGGCAGTTATAGGGGTGTGAGTTTATATTCTGGAGTAGGGAAAATGGGAACTCCAAACGAAATTTGCGATACTCATGCATATTTCTTTGTAACAGGAAGCAAAAGGAGACTTTCTTGTTGGTTACCATTCTCTATAAAATAATAATAATAATGGTGACTGTAAATAACGTTGATTGCAGTTTATTTTAGCGTGGTACGATGTAGCAGCGAGTATAAAATAAATTACTCTAGCCTTCAAGCTATAACATTCATAAAGAACAAATATAAGGTGTAGTACATTTTTAAATAAGAAAAAACAAACAATTCCAAAATATACTCTATTAATAAAAAAAGTGAAAGAAAAAAACGACGAATAAATCACAAATTAAGACGTTATGTCGACATGTTTTTGACAATACAACATGGTATCTTGTCCTGCTCAAGTAACATGAAGGAGAGTTAACAATTTAGGACACAACATAAAGATTTCAGAGTATGGCATATTTGCCAGTCTCTATTTTTGCTACGACTGAGGTGCATCTGATAATATACCTGGTCTGGCTTTTAAATGGTGTTACTTACTTACAGGCCAAGTGTAGGAGCCTTGCTTAATACTCTACTAAGGTAGCTGTATATTCAATAGAATTATGTGTACACATTTAGTCGTTGTTTATACAAAAAAATTATCTTTACTACTAAGGTAAATTAAAAAATAAATACATTTACAATGGTCAGAATAGCAGCATTCACTTTTGAAATTTGGCTTGATGTTAAGCGGTCACCTTAACGCCAAGATATATTCACAGACATGAATTTAGACTGGTTTACTTGGACTGGAAGTAAGTAACAAGATTAAAAAGGCAGACCAGATATATTATCATGCGACATAGTTGTAGATGAAAGAGAGGCAGGGAAATATGTAAAAATCTTAAACCTATAATGTATCTTTGTATACTTAAGGTGTATCCTAAGTTTTGTGTCTATACCTATTAACATAATCTGCAAGTCAGTGTCAAAAACACGCCTTACTAATCTATGTGGAAAAAAATAATTTCAAGATAATATACCCTGTTCTTTTATGTATATGAGTACAGTGGGTCTACTTACATTTCCGTAGCTTCCTAATTTATATTCACCATGAGCTTAAACACAAAAACAAATTATGTAACATTTGCAGATGACACTGCAGTCTTGTCATCCCACCCAGACCCCGACATAGCATCCCATAACCTTCAAAAACACCTTGACGAGATCGAGTATTGGTGCAATCAATGGCGGATCAAAGTTAATGAAGCAAAATGCTCCCACATTACCTTCACCCTTTGTCGCAAGACTTGTCCATTAGTTTATTTTAATTCTATTCCTCTCCCAGTAACCGAGACAGTACGGTACTTAGGCTTCCATCTCGACAAACGACTGACCTGGAACCCACATACGAGACTAAAAAGACAAGAACTAAACAGACGCTTTGGACAACTGTACAGACTACTTCAAAGGACATCCCATCTCTCAATAGAAAATAAACTACTAATCTACAAAGTTATACTTAAACCAATCTGGACATACGGAATAGAGCTATGGGGGACAGCAAAAAAGTCGAACATCAAGCGTATCCAATCCTTTCAATCCAAAGTCCTGAGAACAATAGTAAATGCCCCTTATTATGTCAGCAACAAAACCCTTCATAACGACCTTAATATACCCTACATTCTAGAACTCATCCCTTCCAAGTTTATGAAATTCCACAGTAGCCTTTCCAACCACCCTAATCCTGTAGCACAGTCTTTGCACTGCGCCACTCATCCCTATAATCCTCCTCGGAGACTGAAACGGCAGTGGCCTCGTGACCTGCTATAATCGCGTGACAGTGGGAGTCCTGGCAATGGCCAATTTCTCCAATCATGTCCTAGTATGAATGAGCGAGTGAATGATGACTGTAAATATGGTATGAATGAGATCATTTATCTGTATTATTATTGCCTTATAAAAGGCAGATTGTAATTATTTCACAATAAAGTTCTGATTTGTTGTTGTAGATTAAAAAAAAATATTTACAAATATACTTTAATAAAAACTAAACGTAATACTCTTTTACTCCAGGCACAAAACATTTCTTGAGGGCAAGAATAAAGTACCTTCTCTACTAGTTTTCTGAACAGTAAGCAGTGTCAGTGATTTTCTTATGGTTCAGATTTCTGCCGTTACACCTTCTCAAAACAATATGTACATACTGTTTTGTAAGGTTTCCTGGACTTTAAATGAAACGGCCGCACCATGGTTGTCTATGGATGAAAGGATAGTAGGAAAATCGAAGCAGAGATGGTGTCTACTGATGTGTTTAATCTTGTTGGCGTTGAAGCTGGAGGTTGGTATTCCAGATAGAGATACTCGGAGATGGAACTTCCGGGAAGAAGACAAGATTCACCTTGGATCGTAGCGCCTGGGAAGACGAAGAAAGTAGTTTACACTTTCTTTTTTCGTAGTGTTCTGCCTTCATCTCGCAATCTGTTTAGATCCTTCATGCCATTATCAACACCATTTTATGGACTTACATTTTGCTGCTTTGGAAGATATTACCCTTTCTCCTAGATTTTCGTCAATAACAATAATTTTCATAATAAAAATGCCTTTTATTTCTTCTTTTTTTATAAACGTATCTAGAATTGAAGACTTATTAAAGCCCAACAAAAATAAAGCTGAAATATTGGACCTGCGAAACTGTTGATTTGGAAAAGGTATTGTGGATATTGCCGGCCGGGGACATTTACATGTTTTGTTTAGCTTCTGGAACGGGGAGAGCTCAGAAGCAAAAAGAGGGTTGTTTTCGGTCAGTGGTTTGGCTTTATTTTTTGTTCCATTACGGATCCTCAAATCACTTCCGACCCTGTTCAATTTACCCTCTTCGTTCGTGAGTGGGCGACCCCAGTTTTCACTGCAAAAACTATCGTGCGAGAGAATCAGGCAGTTCCAATTCAAGGGGGTCAGTTTTATTCGTTACAGTTACAACATTTAGGTTGAGTAGAAATGTCTGTTGATGTCGAAATTGTTAAATCATAATTGAAATAGACCATGGCTGGTTATGCCGCTAAGTCGATTAGCCACCCAGTAATCGAAGCTAGATCATCTAAAATGTTTAGTGTTTTATTCAAACGAATCCATCCTTCTTTCCAATCATAGCCAGCTGAACATTACATTTTTATTAATGTCATTAATAAATCGTTATTTTACTTTCTCTGTGTTTCAGCTCTTCTGGGTTATTAAGGCACTTTCATAAAAGGACATTGGTTACTTAGTTATAATTAACTTTGGTCACAAATTTAAATGATTTTACAAATTAATTACTAATGTAATCGGTCAAAATAGCTTAACTGTTAGTCATCAAATTAGGTATGAGTGGAAGGAAGTGTGTGTGAGAGTCGCCTTAGGACTATGTAATGAAAAAATGACAGATTTCATCATTGTATTTATTTATTGACTTATGATTTAAAAGAAAAAAAAAAGGATTTACACATAATTATAAGACAAGAAGTTTAAAGGCAATCAGCTAGACAATGGCTAGTGAATTTCCAATCAGAAACATATCTATAAATGTTTATTTATTTCATGTATGGAGAACCGTTGTTCATTATCACGTTGTGACGGGTGTACTGCATAATTTATTTTCTAATTTAATGTTCAATAAAACTTCATTAATTTTAAGAGGACGCGTTCAATATTTATGAGGGCTCCTGGCGTAGAAAACAGAGGCTGTTAGGTTTTCAGGTGGCAAAGTCTCTTACATGTTTTAATATTTATAGCACTTAAGTTGTTGTCACTGTGAGAGTCCAACGCAGGCTCCCTCACACGGCAGTCTGCACATAATCAGTTTAGGAGAAAGAACTGTCTGTAATTCGCCCATCTTGGTATTTATCTTATTTCATTAGCTAGTATCAGTAATGGAATCATACAAATGAAAAAACCCTGATAACTCTTAATATTGAAAAATGTCATAATTACGCCATTATTTACGCAGTAAATGAATTCGCCTGCATAGATATAAGCTTGGAAAGGCAAATCACAAGAATATCATTAGCTTTATTTGCTTTAAAAAAAATGACTAAGATAAAAATGAATTTCATATCACAAAATAAATATTGTCAGACAGTCATTTTACTAATTGACTTTATTTTTAAGACAAAGTTGGTTTGTTCTTTTAGTTTATATGGCAAGTTATATTAATTTCTGAGTAATTTTATTGTATGTTCATCAAGCAGAAAAAGATCTCTTTTTATAAATTATTCATTTGAAGTAATAATTAAAATAAATTAGGTTTCGTTGCCTTTGACCAAGCCCCCTGCAGAGTAGGGTGAAATTTGAGAACAAAATAGACACCACTGGAGAAGAAGCCATTAGAGAAAATGTCAAAATAAAATTATAGTAAGGTAATTTGTGGTACACGAAAAATAATAAAATTTGGTAATTAATGACAATTAGGTTTGTTCATTTTCTTACATGATACCACTGAATTTATAAATTTAATATTCTCAGATATTTTAAATGAATTATGGAAAATTTAGTGAATGAATAAGTGACCTTCTAATTAAGGTTAGTAAATCCATCTCTGCATACACCAATAAAAGTAGAAATCATTTAAATTTGTAACTTTTTTTGCAACATACACACAATAGCCATTGATTCTACATCTACTGTCATGTTGACAAAAACTCTTTCAAATGCATTCTTCTGAAGTAGCCGAAAAGTTGAAAGTGGCAGACATCTAGGAAATTACTATTTACAATGTTCAATATCAAATTATAAAATATTGTGTTTTTATATAAAACCTTTAATGTGTTGTTTTAAGAGGTATTAATTAATTAACTGTATTTTATATTGTGTTTTTCAAGCAATTTGTTGGATATAATAGACATACGTATACTAGATAAAGAACATTAAAACTAAAACAATATTGAAACAACAGGAGCTTGGCAATTGGCGTCCTTCCGTTTCGATTCTTTCAATTCTCACCTCTCCTCTCTGTCTAACCAAATAAATCAAACTCCCTGTGAAATGTAACTAAAAATACACTAAAGTTTCATCCTGTTTCACACCCACTCCGTCGTGATGATGGGTCGTGGGTGGCTTCGGATAGGGATAGGTCGGAAGAATTCACTCTGCATCTTTCCCATACTTTCACACCTCATTTTTCTCATCAAAACCATACTCATAACACAACTGTTGAAGATTTCCTCATTTCATCTAACCTCTCTCACATCCACCAAATCTGTTAACCCCTCTGAGGTCATATACCTTCTGAAAAACTTACCTTAACAAAAATCCCCTGGATATGATCTCATTACTCCCCAAATTCTCACACAACTTCCTCCTAAAGCCATAATCTTCCTAACTTACATTTATTATTGCATTATTCGAACGACGCACTTTCCTCTCATCAGGAAACTATTGTCCTGTTCACCAAACCCGTTAAGCCACCCAATGACGTCTCATCCTTTATTAGCCTACTCCCTATCCTCTCAAAGATATTTGAAAAACTCCTATTAAAACGTCTACTTCCAATTGCTGAATCCAGAAACCATTTTCCTACACACCAGTTTGGTTTCCGTCAACGACATTCCACTGCTCAACCAGGTCTTTGCGTGGTTGATCACATTTCTTTAGCCCTTCAAACCAAACAGTATTGCACTGATGCCTTTCTGGACATAACTAAAGACTTCTGATTGAAAACAATTCTTTTTAATTGTTAAACAATCTCAATCAATAAGTGATCTATATAGTTGCTTCTCAAAACTTTTCTTTGTCAAAGATGTTCAATATTTGGTTTGTTTTACAGTTGCTAATCTGTAATTACTACGAGGAAAATCAATCAACAACATTAAATATCAAATGCTTGCTATGTGGGGTTAGGGAAATTTAAGTCCAACTTTCAACAGGGTCCAAACATTCCTTACATTTTTGCTACATAGTTCCCGTTATTGAATTTATACTAACAAACAATCAGTAAATTTTGGATTGTTGTGCGATATTCTTACAAGATTTTAAAACTATTGATTCATTTTCAAGACCATCTGAACGTGCCCATACATAAAGGAACACTGATTGACAGACAGAATGTGAATGAAAGTAGAGATTCGGATTAGGCGTTATAAAAATTAAAAACATATGCAACTGAAACATAAAACATCCCATGTTGGATGGTGGATAGCTCCTTTGTAGCTGTACATAATTGTTGTACAACAAAGCTACTACCTTGTCGGTAAATGAAGTATGTATCGGTACTGTCGAGTCCAATAAGTCCGTCGGTAATACCGCTTGAAACATGACTCCTATTCATTTCCACTTTCGACAACTTCGATAACACTCAATAAATAATCGCTCACCAACCAATCATTCTAATTTATCGTAGCCTTCTCTAACTAGTGGCTGGTATAAGCTAACTTAGGCGGTATAACCTTAGGCGGGGTTGTGCTACATTTAGCTGTTACGCACAGCATTAAATTTAAAGTGTTTTCGGTGGGGTGAAACTTTTGCAATTCCAAAAGAAACACCAGAAGGAAGCATCATATAAGAAAAAAAAAGTAGAATTTCTGGAACTAGGCCATTAAGACCCTGTGCTTACATACTATGTGGCGCCCTAATTACAGGGGGTGCATTTATTTCAGATTGTTAGTGTACACATACCTGCGGTGGTGAACGTACATCAAGCGGCCCTTTTCTTAATAATTTTTAGTCTTGATCGTTAGATGTGCCCAGTATTGGATATTTCGTTTTGAAGTATATCTGATTTTGCACTGGTTATGCAAATGCAACACGTTTTCTTCGATAGACGTCCACTGTTTGAATCCAAATGCGTACATCCCATAACATGAACCGACATAAAAATATGTAAAAACTAAGAAAACTATAAAATCCAAGAACCCGAAATAATATTCTATTGCTTTTAATATTAATATATTTTTTCTTTGAGCCAACTTGAACCGAAAGTTATTTTGGCGTTTAAGTGATTTATAACGTACTTAAACAGTGGTTATTTTTAGGATATTGAAAATTTTACGCAATAATTAAGTTTTTTTTCTATAATACTGTATCAAGTAATTATTGACACCTATATCTAGGCAGGATTTAAGTTTGAATGGTGCTATGCATTTTTTGGTGAATTTCTGTTTTTAGTTTTACTTAACCATCGATTTTCTTTGATTGTTATTTCACAGAATCACTGAAAAAAGCTCACCGTTGGCATACCACATGAATAAAAAAAAGACTCAAAAGTCCATAATAAATTCAAGGGAGCTTCTTTAGTTGAAAACTATTATAGAACATTTTATTTATTATTTCTGAGCAAGGGTAAAGGGCCTGAATATTTTTTGCAAACGTTTTCGTATTCGTTTTGTTATATCTTAATAAAAATTATCACAGGGTATTCATCGATATTTCAGAGCCCGCTTTTTGAATTCCAGGCAGATTGTGTGATGTCCCATCATTAGATTTTTGTACGTACGGTTGTAAAGTGCTTCTTACATGAAATGAAGCTTTTACCGTTGGTTGTGTTTTAATCAATGAGGTGATTTAGTGATAAAAATAGATTTATTACCTACACTAGTTCAACGGAAGAAAATGATTCACTAGGTGGAGTCCAAATTCATAAATATGTCTTGATAGCAAAGCTGAAAAGATTAACCTCATATTTTTTCGCTCATATGTATCGTTAACTTTTTTTTACTAGCTTTATTTGTTTTACAAAATCTTATAACCATGCACCTTTGACCTCATAAGTTACAACATCAGAATACCAATATATTATTTGTAAGCTAACATATCCAAAAGTATCTAGATTTATAAACAATGTATATTTCTATCGAAACGTATATCATTCTTGTATCGACTTTTCTCTCAGACCCACGCCTCTACGTTCCAGTAGAATAATTAAAATATTTTATTTAATAGGATGCCGTTTAATTATTCTAACTACTTGAATTGATTACTCTATCAAATTCCGAGCGTACACCATTGGCGTGAATGAATAATATAATAAAATTGACACGTATCGATTCAATTTAATTCTGTCCCAATTAATTCTGAACCGAAGACTAAACTAATCTAGTAATTTAAACTTTGTGAGCAATGGAGGAATTTTCTTTAATACAAATAAACTATACAATATGACATGTTTTTATTCAAACTGATTGAAAAAAATTATGAATGATTACAATAACTTATGTGCTAACTATGTTTACAAATACAGTGGCCTACTCATTGAGGTACCTCAACATAATTTTTCCTATGCATAAGCATTTAATCTATGGCCTAGGAGAGAAAGGCCTCCTCCCCCACCATCGTCCCAGTAGATCCGTCCATGGATTCTCATCTGAAGTTCCCTACTTCTATTCCTTATAACGAGAACTCCTGCAATCTGGCCTTTGTTCTTTTCTTTTTGTGCCTAGACTGACCAGAGGTTAATTGCCTCTCAATCAAACCTTTTTTTATGGCAGTTAGCCTGGAAAGACACCTGGGCCTGGCCGACTCTCACACATTTCTATATTAAATTTGCATGCTGGGTTACGCATATAACAGCTGTTTACTTAGATTTAAGACGATTTTCGCCGTGGTAAATGTATATTATTTCGTACATACGTCAATCATGTCCTAATTTGGTTTAGTAAAAAAAAAAAATCAATAAAAAATTAGCTGCAATGATTGCTTTTCGTACTGAGCCGGCCAACCGTTCAATGCAGTCAATCATTTTTTTCAATTAATTTATATGTGTGAAATCCCCAATCATTTCCCTATCAAATACAATAGATTCTAGATTCTACGCACTACTTAATAAACAATTCTTAATGAACACCCTTCTTCAAATTCTTAATCGACACCCTATAAAACGGAAATCACCCAATTTTGGTATCGATCGGACAATTTTCAAACGAGATACGATTTTTGTCCCGCTAGATTCGCTTTAATGCGCTTGGCTGGGACGAAATTAAAGCAGCATCAATACAGTAGTATTGCGGCATGGTATAAATGTTGCGCCGCCCTGTTTATAAAACTGCCGCGATGAGAGGAACATTTCTGTTTATTGCCGGTATTTTTACATTCAAGGGTCCGTAGTTACCCCCTCCATAGATAAGCATTGTTGCAGTCCCATCTTGTTACTTTGTTACATTACTTGGGAAATGGTTAGTGATTATTTTTTTGTGTGTGGAACCATACTTTACATATGTGCAAACTAGTGTCAGGTCACAGGTTGTAAATTAGCAACTCACCTTTTCGCCTAGAAAAGCACCCGATTCACGTGTGAGGCCAGGCTATAGTCCAGTTCCGAAGTAGTACAGCCTTATCCGATTATATCGGCTCATTGCTGTTCTTTTTAACCCAGGGGTGTGTGTGAAGTGGCACCAGGTGCTCAGGTGCACTTACAGTAAGTAACCTTATTCTCATCCCTTTTATCTCTTATACAGAAGAGTGTGTAAGATACAAAAACAGTCACCGTAAGGAGCACTTCTGGCTTCAACAGTTGTGAATATAGACAATCATAGAACCTTTGGTATAACATTCATTGCAAGTTTCAAGATCTAATTCTATTCAAGATCTAATTAATTGCAAGTTTCTCTTTAATGATTCTGGATGATCAACTTTTCTTTAATTCTCATTCCAAGACATGCTTTTTCATTCATTATGATTTTTCATAACACTATAGTACTTATAGACTCTGGAATGTGAAAAAATCTCTTTTTGGGGGGATATTTAACATTTGGCGGGTTTCCGTTCTGTTGGGATAGACAGGTGTTTTAGAAGCATAACCGAACACCTTCTCGCTGTTTTATAATAGTGGATCGTTTTCGTTTAGTTGAAAAACGCCTAAACTCAGTAACTCAAGGGGTTTCTCTACTCAAGGAGCTTAATGTTTCCACACTGAGGAATGGTCCGTAGCTTGGAGTTTTCAGAACCCATGTTTTAAATATTTGTTTTCTCCTCTGAAGTGCGAAAAATAATGGTGGTTTATGTAGGTTATCAGTAAGAAAAACATGGACAATCTCCTAAAATTCAAGGGGTTTCTGCCAGATGAACAACACGTTTAAAAATTTTAGTCAGATATTTTCCAGAGGCCCACATGTGAAAGGGATGAAGAATTAGAAGCTGACTAATCTAGTTTGAATTTACTTTTACAATCATAATTTGTTTGCTTTGATTTTATAATAATATTATCATAAGTTAAGTCTTATCATATTCCTTATTTACGTAAAGTTGATGGATTTGAGAAACCCAATAATTCAAGAAAATTTAAATGTGAATTAAAATACTATAATGGCTCTTATTGACTTAATTTGTAATGTAATAGGTTCAGAGTCAGTCACATTTTAATTATCAGTCGTTTTGGGTTGCCTTGAACTATTATGCTTTGACCTGAACTGTTACTCAAATCACTGATTAAAGTATTGTTGACTCTAGTTATGAAAATGGCACTCTTGATAGGTCTTTCTACATACAAGCCTTAGTATGTTAAGTGAGAGCTCCTTGCATGTTGAGGCATGCACACGCGTATTACCCCCACTACAAAATATTCTTACTGTAGCCTTCTATGTTGTTAACTATTATTAAAACTAATCACGTTTAGCAATAATAGTAATCGTTTGAATGGCTTGGCTTTAACAACTTTGCCAGATATGCAGTGGTACATAAACCATCAGAATTAGTGAACAAGAATATTTGGCCATTTATTATAAATTAGAACGGCAGATAAGGAAATTCATTATTATTCTCCTTCTAGGAGGTAATGTACTCGTATACTTATTCTACCTTTTGTTCATTTTCTTATTCTTTATATTATATCATTATTTTTAAAAATTTGTGCAGATGAAAAAAAAAAACTACTTAAAAATTTTTCATATGAGTTGGTTTTATTCATTTGTTCATGAATAGTCATGTTTTTTTTTTTATAAAACCTCTTATCACATTTCACAAGGGCAGTCACATACTCCCCCTCATTATATTGTACTTTTTACCTTCCAATTTAAAAGAGACTGTCATTATTTGGAACATGTACTGACGAGGGGTGGGGATGATACCATGTTGAGGGGATAAAATACGTATATATTATTGAAATTCCAGTTCATTGTTATGGACAGACTAAAAAATAAAATTTTATAATAATATTACTTTATTTTCAATTGATTGTATAAGCCACCACTATTATTAAAGTTTCTTGTTTTTAAGGATCTCTTAATGTTCATATTCTCTGTTTTCCTGTTCTTGTGTTTGTGATCCTTTCTTTAGATGGACAACCCGATATAATGTTAATACTGCCAACTCCATGCAACATGATTGTACGGCATTAATTAATTCATTACTTGGCGATACAATCATGTTAAACAGGGGTATGTGATTGGATGTACTCATTAATAATTTTTTACACTATTACAAAAGGTCATTAAAACTGCCATTAAATTTAACTTTGAAGCTATGTTTTCCAAAGTGGCACGTTATACTCGTTCAAAGTGACCATATAGATAATAATGAAGGGTTATTAATCACATGCTTGGAAAATAAATATTTTCTTATCGCATTATGGAGGGAATCAAACTAAAAATCTCAACACACTGATTAATGATATGTAATAAATACTTTAGTGAACTATCAATGAGTCATTAAAATGGTTTTTTCCTGCCTTAACAGATTGTTTAAAGTTGTGTGATGGATTGTACAGAATGTTCTAAAAGTCATAACCTTTTTTTAAAAGAGCGTATAGCTTGGTCTTGGAACTCCCGGTGACTAACTAACACATGTACATGCATACAAATACGTGTCTCGTCAAACGTTTTGACTTATCCTCTCCCAGCGAACCCGGTTTGGTTTCTTATACGAATCAAGAAAACAATCCAAACATCTTTTATGGTTTAATTTCTGGTTGTGGGTTATTGTGTTATTATCAAGTTGTCAGAATTTTGTTTATATTTGCGTTGCCAGACCTACTACTATAGTAGAAAAAAGGGACCTGTTGTAAAATAAAAATACAAACTTGCGGGAAGATAAAACTTGACGTCACTATCTTAGTACAAACTTTATTAAAAAATATGTATATATATTCTTGTACAGATTTTTAGTCGCCCAATATTAATGTATTGGTTCCCAGCACCGAACTTCGCCAGTAAAATAAATGTACTGCTAAGAACGAATTTCTCTGAATACATAATTACTTTTACGACACTAGAATTTAAAAAAGGGCAAGAAGAGTTAATTATTCCTGTCAACGACCAATTCTAGGGCACTCAAATTAATATTTTTTTTTAACAATTGCTGAAAACTCCACAGATCCACTAATTAAAGAAACAGGGAATTTACACCCAAACATTACTTCCATGAAAGAACGAAACTAATTTTTTTACAGTAGTACTAACAATAATCTTACTTGTTTTATTATATTAATCTTTCGTGTATCATTCACTTTCTATTTTAAGTTATTTAATTAGGTGAGTTTTCCTAACATTAGAAATTTGCTCGTAAACCGTTTATAAAAATAATATGAATAAGAACATTTATCACAATTACTTATCACCCAATAAGGGAGATTGTATTTTTGTAATTTGTAATTTTATCACAAAAAAGAAGTTCTATTTAAAAAAAGAAATAATAGTGAACAATGTCAAACTGATAAGCCACATCGTGCTATTCGTATATATTATTGATTAAAAAGTTATGAAGCTTTTGTTATTGCAATCGCTATGAATTGGAAAAGAGCAACAATCAAGATGGCAGAGCCATAAATAGCACAATATCTGCTAATGATGAAGTTATACCTAATGAGCGAAGATATTGTAAACGACCGTAGTATTGTGGCGGCTGTAGTGGATATCGATCTAAGAAATGGGACATTAAAACGTAAAGCGCCGATCCGGCAGAGGAACAGGCAGCAAGCGGGAGGCAGCCGCTTTACTAAACAATGAACGCTGCGCAGCTCTCTCCGGCGCGGCGCATTAATAATCCCGCTGGCGGGAAAACTCGCCCGCCAACGGCTATTTAAATATTGATTACGAGACTCAAAGGCTAGGCTGCAGTGTTTTTTCTCTTCTTTTTTTTTTCTTTTTTTTTTTTTTTTTATAGAAGTCTCTGGTATTCCCAGTAAATCTAAGGGATTGGCCATTATTGAAGGTTCTATTACGGGAATAATCGTTTACGTTCGGTGAAATATAAGCTCTACGTGTGCAGCGTAACAACCCACGACCGAAACTGCGCTTGATAAAGTATGATATTTTGTGAATTATGATATCCGAGCAGCATCACGGTTTTTTAAGAATCATCTCTGGTTTTTATACTATCCATTATTTTTTTTTTTGGGCGGTCACCAAATCAGAAAAAATAATATTCTGTAAAAATGTCTAGTTAAGGAGAGTATTTTTTGAATGAATAAGCTTCTCATTAGTATTTATAACCATCTTCCTCCTCTAGGAAGTGCAATTATGATCTGTAAGTATCCATAGGAAGTTTATTTACGATTTAACAACAAACATTGGCTTATTATAATTTTATTTTGTTCGGATATAAACTGCTTAAAATGTAATAAAACTCCATGATATAATTAAATACTAGTTTTTCTATGTAATTTTTCTAATGACACAATAACAATTAGCAGAAAAAATATTATATATATAAATCATATCAATCAAACTGTTTATTAAATTAAAAACATCATTTTAAACTTTAAATATGCACATTTTTACTTAAAATATACTACATATTTTCCATAAAAAAAAGCGATGTCATCGCATGAGACAAAGCCACTCACTCCTTCAGTGACTTCCTTGGAAATGAAAAAAGATTTTAGCCGGCCGATTTGTGAGCTTCTCCCATCTTCTTTGGTGGTTCGTTACCTTGTGGGAGTCTGAGTTTTTAGGTTGTCAGATTCTACGTTATTTCTCAATTATTTCGGTAATAATTGCAGAATCATCCTCCGGTGTGCAACACGCATCGATCCATTATTTGCTAGGCTGTACACGACCAAGTGGCCGCTCAGATCTCTATCACCACCCAAGGCCTTACTTTCGATGATTTCCTCTAAAGAATTAATGAAGCCTGATTTTTCAAACCAATTAACTATAGATTTTTTACGAATTTAATTCATTGATGAATAAATTCAATGCAAGGCGTAAAACAATTATCTCTTTTGGACGGTCATTTCCAGATTTTACGGAGCCCATAGTTGCTAAATGATGTTTCAGCACATACATCTTGTAGTCGACTTTGAAAATTTTAATTATTCATTGATCTAGCGGGGGGGGGAGCCCAGATGTGGGGAGTTGCAATAACTTTTTTGACGATTATTAATAGGATGATTTTTCGTTATTCTCTAATCATTTAGTCATTTACCACATTTGCCAATTTATTCATAATTTCTCTGGTCATTCATGATTTTTTATTCCATGTCATAGAATGTTCATGAGACTTAAATATTTACCTTTAAACAACAAAGATGCTGTGAACTCCCTTAACATATCAGTACACAGAATAACAGTTACTTTTGCAACTTTCATTTTTTAAACTCGTTATTTTTTCCAGGAAATGATCGAAAAAAAATACCTGTTTCATTGCAGTTAAAAATGTATTTTGTATCAAAACCACAAAACTTCAATTTTTTTTCACTTCTGTATCAACATTCTCCCTAGTTATTGCTTTGTAGGAAATGTGAAATATTTTTAATTGACTTTAATTTTTAGTTCATTTAATTAACTAATTGACGCCTTAAAATCAATATTGACCCAAATTCTGTGCAAGCTCGAAAGCTTTTTCTTTGATCAGAGGGCCAGAAAGAGGAATGTTTGAGGCACGAGCTCAGCAAAACCATTCCCATACTTCTTGATCTATGGCAATGCCTGAAGTTTTAGGAAATAGTTTTTTCAATTTATATTTCCGTATTGTACCAACTGTTCACGCAGTTATATTTTTTCTTTTAAATTTTACGTACCTGTATTTTCCCAATATCGGATCGAGTGGCTACTTAGTTTTTTACGTACATTCATGTTAATCCAGTTGATATGGTACCGATCGAATCTGAAAGAGAACTAACAACGAAAGGTTAACCTTAAAGTAACCCCCCACTACCAAACTGAATTACTATAAACTGTCTTTAAAACTTTAAACCAACGTAAAAAATTTCTTACGAGAAAATTGACTTAAACAAATATACTCGTTTTTTTTTCTTTCATAGCCCCTTTAAATTTACAGAAAATTATATATAATTATAGATCCTCAGGCGAATCTATTTACAAATTATTTTTGTATTTCCTGTAGCATCGCTACATTATATACAGGTTTTGTTATTTTATTTATTTTTTTTTCTATGCTCTCTAGTTAGAATTTTAGGATGAGGGAGAAATACAAAATATTTAGGGTGATCGGATCCTTGTACTAGGAGGACTTGCTTGAAGGTGGTGTGAGAGAAGTAAGGAGTGTGGGAATCCTCAGTGGAGGTTGATTGTTACGGTACAGTGGTGAGAGTCCACTGGTGGCTGGGCCTAGAGTCTTCTCTAGGCATGTAGTGCAGTCGTAGTTAGTCTGATATCAGTGAGGGTGCCCCTTAGAGGCTTGTTGTTGGTGGGCCAAGCGCCGTGAGTTGCCATCGTGCCGGTAGCGGTGGTGGTGTCATGTCTCGGTAATAATTAATAACAAATCTCGACAGGTCATCTGGAAGACAAGGACGACGGGTATCGTCAAAATGGGGTTCTCCAAATATGACAAACATTCCATCATCACCATTTGGTCACAACCTGGAGTGCAAGAAGAAGAAATCTGTAAAGCGCTAAAAGACGCCTCTAAACCAGGAGTAACCCACCATCTGTATGTGGGAAACGCGACGGCGTGGGACAAGTTACGTAACTTGTGGAGGTATGAGAAAATAAGGATGGACAGAACATTCATACGATGCCGCTATATGGTAGAGACCATTAGTGATCAGGAGCAGCAAACGGACGTAACGAGTGCATATCACCAAGGGAAGACGAACCACCGGGGGATCAATGAGACGTTGGTGGCACTAAAAAGGAAATAATATTGGGTAGGGATGCGAAAAACAGTGGAAGAGATCGTGAGAGAATGCGTCATTTGCCATACTACAAAGTATGACCACCATCCTTCGGTAGGGTTACAAACGGAGACGGGTACTCCTACAGCACCGTTAACAGACCTACAGATAGACACGTTCACGTGGAGAGGATTTAAGTGGGTGACGGTGGTGGATATATTTAGCAAAACAGCCATGGCCTACCCGGTGCAGGAGAAATCGGCAGCGGTGGTGAGTGGCGCCCTCCAAACTTGGTTTCAATTCTACGGAGTCCCAGAGACAATCTCCTTGGATGGAGGCAGAGAATTTGATAATGCTCAGTTGAGACAAGAGACGAAACGGTTAGGGGTTACATGGCATTGGAATACGCCAGGTCATCCCAATAGTAGGGGAGGGATCGAACGTCTCCACAATACGCTGGGAGAACATCTTAGAGTTTTCCATGCCGATAAAGGGTTGGCAGCAGATCAGGCGATGCCCCGAGCCATAACAGCATATAACCATTCTATTCATATGGCCACGGGGTTTTCCCCGTTGGAAGCTCTTTTTGGTTTACGCGCACGAAGGAGAAACGAGGGAGAGACGGTTGTAGACGAGAGTATGGCGGAACAGTTAACCACAAATAGAATAGAGGTTGAGAAACTGCGGGGGAAATCGTATGGGCGAATGGTTGCGGAGAAAAGCAAGAGCGTAGCGAGGGGGAATGAGGGGGTAAAAGATATTATGGGTACCGTTAGGATAGGTACTATTGTTTACAGGAAAATCCTGTCGAATCGTGCGAAGGAAGTTCTGAGGTATGAGGGCCCGTTCAAAGTGATTACGATTAGGGAACACAATCTTGTCACCGTTCAGAGTCTGGCTGAACCCAGGAAACGGAGAACTGTACATATCGAGCAACTTAAGTTTCCAGTGGGAGAAGCCAGACCATAAGAGTGTATTTTATTACCATCATGTTATGGTACGTTTTTCTAGAGTAGAGCAATATATCTTTTTTTTTTGTATATAGAGTTTTGGGGTAAATTACCCTAGTTATTCTTTTTGTATTATGTGAAATTCTAGATTAGGTTAGTTATGTATATAGAGTACGCTGTAATTTTGTTTATTTTATTGTTTTTTAACCAATGATGTACAATTTGTTTGTTTGTTTTCTTTTCTTTTTGTTTGTGTTTTGAGCTTACGAGGATGTTCGTAAACTGGCAGGGGGGAGTTAAGATGTGACTTACGGGAGTATAGCCACTAATTCCAAACTACCCTGATAAACAGTGTAAACATATATGTAGAAGATTATAATTTGAATAAAGCAGTTCTTTCCCAGTCTTCAAGAGTATTATTTCGTTCCCAACTTATTCTTTTTTTTTACATTTCACGGTCCGATACACATATATATATATATATATTTAAGTTAATCGTCGGCGGTTCAGCTTAAAGAAAAAATAGGAAAGAGGGAATTGAACGACACTCTCACACTTCTGTAAAGAGACTGCTTTATCCGACCTACATAGGATCATGGGTTGTTTACATCCCATGATCGTATTAGTTTACAACATAAACTTGCCTCTGGATTTAATTTATATTTACATCTATCTAGTTGTTGGTGTTAATGGATACCCTGGTGCATTATTGCTGATAACCGGTTAAAAGCTAACGATTTGCAATGTACAGATAGGCTTTAGAAAATAAAAATAAAAGCATATAATATTTTAAGGTAGATTTTGATAAACCAGCTTTCGTGTGTAATGGATAAATGTCCGAAAGCCATCTTGTTAACATTTTCCATGTATCATTGTCATATATTTTATTTTCTTCGTTTAGTCAGTTATCTGAAAACAAAGAGGCAAGAGAATTAAAAGAGTTAACTTTTACATCTTTTTATTAAACTGGGCGTAAGCTGCTTTTTATCCATCATTATAGCACAGTCTAGTCTTTTTAACACTAAGTGCAAAACACTGAAATGTAAGAGAAGAGAATTTCTTTAACTTCTGGACTAGTTGCGTGAAATCTGGAGGTTCTTCCAGAAAGCATTACGTAAAAGATGAACAATAACACACGGCTTAAAAACATCAATAGGAGAAGAATATGCAGTAGAATTATCCGCCACGTAAATATAACAATTCATGACACTAAGAATCCCAATTAATTACATACAATCGAAAATCACGCAAAATTTGGAATAGATATCACATACCTAAATACATCCACACAGACGTACAATTGGTTCAATTATGAAATTCACTTTTTGACAGCACAAACATGACTTTGTCATTTTGTCAGCAATGCTATTTATCAGTAACGAATATTGAAGTAGACAGTTTTAAAAGATATGTACAGTTTTCGTAGAGAAGCTGATGCTAGGCTTATCTAAAATCATCGAAAAATTGGCATACTAACAACTTTCGTACCTACAGAAAATATTTCCACACCAACAATTTGGCATTCTTGATAACTCTCGGTAGTCATGAACTAAACTGTATTTTTGAAATATAAATATGCGTAATAAAATATATATAAAGTAAAAAAACCATATTGAGAGAGCGCTTTTACTGTTTTTTTAAGACAAGAAACCGTTGTTACTTTAAATTATAAATACCTGCTGCATTTTTTATGTTGAATTGTTTTCGATGATTATTATTTGCCATTGAAAAAAAAAAATTAAAATACTTTTAAAATAGTACCTGAGATATTGGCAAAAAAAAACATAATGTAATTATTATAACCGATAATAAGAAACCTTGTATGGAATTCTGAAGAACTCCATTAGATATTAATAGAGATTTCTATAGTTTGTTACTTATTTTTATTTTCAATTTTGTGTTCTAGATGTGTTTAAAAAGTTATGAATGAGCCCATAAATGAGGAATACAATAGTTCAACTCTTAAATAGTTGCTAATCAGTGACTTTAAAAACATTTAAATTCAGAATAAAAAACAGTCAGCTAATAGATATTATACATCATTCGCGCGATTTACATTTCTCAACTAAAACATATACAGTGTAACTTTTCGTATTGCTAAATATATTTTTGAGTTTAGATTATTTGCCTCACCACTAGTGACAGAGCAAGAGACTAACATTACTTGTGTTTCAGCAGCAAAAAAAACTTATTTCTTACGCCGTTATTTTTGGTTTTGATATTTTCTAAGTTGTCAAACGTTTTAATATAAAATTGCATAATAAGATTTTTATTGTGTACATTTTTGTGAACTTGGGAGTATTGGTGAACTTGACTAGCGCTCAAGTACTGAACAAAGCCGGGAAACTTTGCATATTACAAGCTAGCTTGAATAACAAATTTTAAGTTCCAGTATTTAATTCTGCAGTCACGGGCTCAATGAGCCTTTTTGTTGTACGAGCTCTTCATTAAAAACTTTCCCTCTCTCGGGAGGCCTTTTCAGTCGAAGCTGCCTCGTTCTAATAAACCACCCAAACCAAGTTCGAGAAATTCAAAAGAGAAATTAAAATTTAATTTACTCTTCCAAAGGTCAGAATTAAGATGCACAGTGCTTTACATTAAAGATTTTCACACCTTTTTTTCCCCCATTTTAAATGAAATGTGTTGTGATGTTAGAAAAAAAGCCTAATACCTTGCACAAGTACATTTTAACAGGAAAACATGACTTGTAGAGCAGGTTTGCGAGGTGATAAACTCTGAGTACAAATTTTGATTGTTGGAAGCAAGCAGAAGGAAAGATTACTTTGAAACATTTCATTGAGCCTTTTAATATTAAATACCATCTAACTTAACAATTTTCGATTCAGAAAATACAAATTCAAACAAAATCCCATTATTACATAAAGTTACTTAGGTTTGAGAACGCACTTCTACCAAGCCTGGATGAATATCACCCTAGTCACCCCTACAGCTGACAATCAGTGGTGACTGGGTGTGCTTCTGACAGGTGGTTCTGTCACATTCACGCCAGTCCGCCTATGACCCCCTTTCACATTGACTTTTCTTCCATAAAAGCATTTAGACCAAAACTAACAACACTTCCGATTTCAAAATTTCAATTTATTTTATTTAGGTTCATCAATAGATCAATAGTTTGGTTCCACAACCACGATGAGCTCTGAAGTCATTATCATTGTTAATTAATTTTTTTTATTTAACGTATTATCCGAGTAAAAACGAAACTTGCAGAAAAATGAAAATATTAGAATTACCGAAGACAATTTTTTCCGGCCAACCAATCAAGTACCCCACATCATTCAAAGATCAATAAATGTTAATTTAGATATCAGGGCGTCCTGAGAACCATCATATCCCACTTATGAAGTGCATAGCTCTCAATGTTTCACATACGTATTCTTTGAAATAAGTGAAACGAAAAAAAAAAAATGACCCGAAAAGTTTGACACAGAAAAGATATAAAAAAACTTTGGTCGACTTTATGGTAGTAATAGTTACCCGGAATGGACTCCTATAGTCACCGTACACCAAAATCCTCCTCGTAGATACGTATAAATGTTAGTCCAATATAAACTGCACAGTGATTTCGGGCATAACAACAGTCTATTAAAAATTATAAAAAATTATTCATAATAGTTAGGATAAAAAGTTACGAAAGTGATTACTAATCGAATATTCTGTTATGTATCTTTTAGTGCTTAGCATACGGGCGAAAACAAGCTCAAATAATATTTAGAATCGTTCACATCCATGATGTACACTTATTGCCACTTTTCTAGAGATACTCTCCCCGAACATGACACAGTTTACTACTAACTTTTTTTTCAAAATCGTAAACCATTTTTAAACTTTTGGCTCATCACGGTTTAAATACAAATAAATATAGCAAAGTCACTGCAAAAAACATTCGTACATTGTCACCTCCCTTGAACTCAAGACTCTGAAAAAATGATTAACATGAAAAACTCACTCAAGTCTACTGTACCATTTATTTCACAATCAACTGCTACCATCAAAACTTCCGATAATAGAAACATCGAATTACAAAGAAAACACTTATCTAAAAGATTGCACTCTTTCACAATATAGATATTTCAATTCAAAGTACTAAGATTAATGAAATAGCACCATTGTACGCCTACAAGTCACTAGAGACCTACAAGTTCCATATATACACATGGACATGAAGAAATTGTACACATGCTTTCATTATAATTTGGCCATTCGAAACGTCCCATGCCGGAGAACACCACACTTGATTTTTCTCATAATATTCCACAACGACATAAGAGAAGCTGGAATAAGGATCTGTTAAAATTACCGACCAACCCTTAACACACTTGATCGCAGGTATGCCCTTTGCCTACTTGCCGTCTTCCCATATATATTTCATAGTACCACTTACATTCCCTGGTTATGATTCCATTTTACGTTTTGAATCCATAAGTAATGACCACATATATGTGTTTGAGCCAATCTAAAATTTAATAACAAAATTTGGTTAAACAATATAGAATACAAGGCTCTATTGAAAAACACCTAAATGATAAGAAGAATTTCATTTCGTTGGCTATCGCTGCTGCTGCTACCTATGAGATACAGCAGGGACGACCTCGCGTGTTGGACACCGTTAGGGTTTTGTCGAGACCGGTCACTATGGATCCTAACTTCGTTGTATTAGTATCAGAATTTGTCGAGTGCCGAAAGTAACTGGTGAGATTAATTTGTCGAATCCTAAGTTATCGATTTTAATCTGATGATAGTCATAACAGATACATGGTTCGGCAGTTTTTTGTATCTTTCGCCGGAAATCGAGGAAAGAAGTAAAAAATCATTCATTAGGCCAGAAGCTCCTGCCCGAGGCTGGACCGATTGCCGGACAGGTACAAGGGGATTGATTCCTAAAATTTTCCTTTCAATTTCGATCTATCCGATCCCGAAAACCACCCCTTTTCCCTTAAAGAGAGACAGGTCGGCGGCGTCAGGATTCTGCTATAGATGGTAAGTTTGAAATTTATCGAATCTAAAATTATTAATTTATTGATTATTAATATAATTTGTTGTTATGTTTTACTCGATTTCGGTATTTGTCGTCGTTATTTGATATCACAGTCCACTATTGGTTCTCTATCAGAGAAATAACTTGAAAACTCGTTCGTTCTGATTCTGACCTAAAATTGAATATTGGTGATCTCACAGCTAATTTATCCGCGTTCACAATATGTATATCGCTTATCGAGAAACGTCTATGGTCTTATTTAATCGGATCGTTGATGAAATTAAATATAGTACCCAATTTCGTACGTTATTTTCGTAGTATAGTTTTATTTATAAAGAGTAGTTTGATTCCAATAAATCCATTCTGACAGGACACTGAAAAAATATCATCCTACCGGATCCTGAACCATTTAGATTAATGACGTAAGTGACATGTACGGTCACGTGTTCTGTAACAATAGCTTTCAATTGAAATTTCACTGGATGAAATTTAATCACGGGAGTGCACATTCGTGAGAGGTCGTAGCTGCAAGCCCATTAATCCCTGATCGACCTTATTACCGCAATGGTAGACTGTACTCGTACCCTGCTGTGTAAATATATCCTAGAATTAAAATGGTTTGGCCCCAGTTCATGCAGTGTTTAATTTTTATGAGTTTTTGTTCAAAAATGAAAGTTTGAAGTTTAGAAGGAAATAGAAATAGAATTACAGAAGGCTAATACTGTAGTTGGATATTAAAATATATGCATGCATAAACGGTTGTATTTGTCTTGAAAAATATCAGGTAATTTAATTAAAACATAGAATAATTTTAAACTTTTTTCAATGTAGCATTATCAACAACATTACAGTGTTCATTAGAAGTTCTGGATACCTACTCTAGATGGAAGTTAACATTTTCCTTTAATGCATGAAATCTTAAAATTAATTATTGATGAGGTTGTTATGCAGTCTATTTATAGCTATTTTAATCAACGCAAAGTACAATAAATCGTAGTTAAATCGTAAATCCCGCCTATTCCTAATAAACTGCTGACCCCTTGGAAAAATCGCTGTTATTCGTAAAAACAATGCAATTCGATTCCTGATGATTTAAGTTCACAACACAACTTAAACTGTATAAGAATATTCGTAAGCTTTGTTGACAATCCCGATTATTTGAAAAAAAAAAAACCTTCTCCTTCCCAATCTTCAATAGCCTTAGTCTTGTTTGTTTATAGTTTTTATAAAGCTTACATTGGGTTAGATATCCTTTATCTTTACTCCAGTTAGTGGGGTTTCACCATGAGTTCAATGCGTACCCCATAAGTGTCTGTCCATTTGTGAAAAAAAGGAGATTGTAAATGCCGTTGCCGATGCTGAGAAAAAAAATCGATGTGGAAAAACGCTTTAATATTTATTCATCTATACTGACCTGGATAGAATAAAAAGGAGATCATTGATGGAGCACCTCCGAGCATTAAAATGAGACGGCAATAAATGAGGATGTTTTCACTGTGACTGTGACCCTGGACAATCCTATTGATGAAGCGTGCCAATAATGACCCTCCCTCAGAAAAAAATGACTGGTTTAATTTTCACTTGAGGTATATTTTTTATCAATAATAACTAATAACATACATATTTTAGATTTAGATTTTGTATTGTACAAACATATGGAATTGTAATAAAAACTGATAATCCCGTTAATTTGAATTTTTCTTTTTCTAAACCCGCAATAACTCGTATTGCCACTATTTGAAAATTTTGATATTCATAATAAACCCTTGGTCCCTCGGCGTTACGAATTATCGCAATAAACGGGATTGCATGGAGATAGTACGGGACTATACTGTATAACATATTCAAGTTTTATTTAAAGTATATTCATGGCCATGAATAAGACGGATGGTACATATTTTCACTTTACCATGAGCCAGACAGGATTTCTTTATGTTTCTTCACCTCTATCCAGAAATGTTCCAATGAAAAAAATCTCCTCAAACAAAAAAATTAAAAGTGTGTATGACAGTATTATAAATTATCTGCATTTTTAGCTTTATTTCAATGGTATAAAGTATTTTTTCCCTTTAGTGAGTTTTGCATATGGTTAGTCCTTATAACCCTAGTTCTAAGGCTTATAAGTCAGGTAATGTAAGGGTAAAAATGTAAAAAATGTACCCGTGAATTAACCATAGATCATGTATTCAATTAACCAGAGTCTCACATATGGCTAAGCACACTTGTTGATACGGGTTTCTTTAATATCGTCCTACCATTTCTCTACTATTGTCGGTTTATTATTAAGTTTTTTAAATATTTTTACGTGAACCAGAATATTATAAAAAAAAATAGTAATTTGGCTATAATAATGATGTATATAAACTCTAGCTTAAACGTGTTATATTATATTTCTGAGTTTTAATACGTAAAGAGATATTTTTATTTTTTAGGCTATGAGCTTCAAGTGTCTCCAACATGATTATTATTTACCTACCTATACTATTTATGTTAGAAACAAATAGAAAATATACAACCCAAAAAGGCTTTATCTTCTTATGTTAAAACTCACAATCACAATATTGATTTTGACAAAAAGAACTGAACAGAACCAAAAAAGAAGGCTTCAGGAAGCGCTTAATATTACAAAAAAAAAGTTACATATTACTACAAAACTGGT
The DNA here is from genome assembly GCA_930367205.1 of Acanthosoma haemorrhoidale. Classification (NCBI taxonomy): domain Eukaryota; kingdom Metazoa; phylum Arthropoda; class Insecta; order Hemiptera; family Acanthosomatidae; genus Acanthosoma; species Acanthosoma haemorrhoidale. Next base: position 120,343,105 of record OV884011.1, on the reverse strand, counting down.
TGTGAGAATTTTCTACGCTGAAATTTTAAAAAATTTGGGCAAATTGAAAATGTATTGTTAGACTTTGGTATTTAAGTTGAATTGTCCGACACGTTTTTTTTTAGGGTATGTTTGTTTCAGTAATAGAATATTTGAAAAATTACTGAATGTTTCTGATTTTTGCTATGTTGTTTTTAAATAAAAGTATTATTAGTCATTTGATCGGAATTAGACAAGGTTGATATTTTTTCACAAGTTTTATTTTGTTTTTATAAAGTTTCTTTTTATTTAATTGATTTAGTCTCACATAAACTTAAATTTGCTTTATAGGTTTTTTTGTTATACCTTTTTTATTGTTTTTACAATATAAATAAAAATTGCACTGCATTCTATTTCTCGTATTATATTGCTGTTGTTTCTAAGCATATAATTTGATATACCTCGTTATAAATTGTACTTTTGATGGCTAGTTTGAGAGATTTAAAACTTATTACCTAAAATTCAAAAATATTAGTGAAGAAAACTACATATGAACTTTTAATTGTTTTTAACATTTTTGAATTAAGATTAGTAGGCAACGCATGAAGAATCAATTTTATGAATAGGAAGATGTTTAGATTCTATCATTTGTTTCAACATCTAAAGATATACGTTTAGGCTGTTACATGCATTCATACATAAGGGTCTAGTAAAAACCTGCGTGAATACGTAAACCTCATTTCATATATGAAATAGTTTTTAAATTCAAGTAAATTGATTTTTAAGTTGTTATCACGTTTCTTTGAACAGTCCACACTAAAATATAGTTGGGGACTAGGTAATCGTCACAATCCATTTTTCTTTTTTGGTTTAGTTTACTACCGATTTTCTGTCCCTAGATCAAGTGAATCTTGAACTTACTCGTATTGGAAAAATGTTTTGGGTGAGCTAATAATCGATTCCGGATCCCCATAGTTATGACACCATCCACGTAGTCCATTGTATCGTATGTGCTCAATATTTATGACATACACTTTTCTCCTCACCACTCGGAAGTATGGAGACATTATCTACAGACCAGTTGTTGTAATGTTTGTACATGTGCAAGAGAAACGATCTCATGTTTTTTTGAAGGGAGTCGAAATAACATGGCAGCCGTGAGAGAGAATGAGTCGTTGGAACTGGCCATAGTCACGCGAACGATAAAGTGGCAATTCTATAAATATTCTATCTAGATCAGGTATAGCATACAGCCTTTGGTTCAAATGTCTGTTATGGTTTTTAATGAGACACATTATTATAATATATTATTATAAGTCTACATCAATCCTGTGAAACTAACAAAACATTTTTAGTAGCTTCTGTCAAATTAATGCAGTGACAAAGTACTCCGGAACAACATGGATACAACACTCACTTGAAAGAACAGATATTTTTTTTTTTTCCCTTTCATAACCCCTTTGAATTTCCAGATAATTATATATAATTATAGATCCTCAGGTGAATCTATTTACAAATTATTTTGTATTTCCTGTAGCATCACTACATTATATACAGGTTTTGTTATTTTATAGAAATTATATAATGAATAAACAAGTATAATGATATACATTATACGTGACTGGACTAAACTGACTAACAAGGTAACTAGCAAGGTGATGGGGCTCACCTTTTTGATCAACCTTAAAACTAACTTACATACTAATTCTTATCCTAATTTTTCCCCATTGAAGAATCATTGCACATACCAACGACCGGAAAAAAAAAAATATATATATATGAAACGAGGTATGTTATAAATATATATATATATTTATGCTGCTGCCAGTAGAACGAGAATGCTAAGTTTATTTTGTAGACCTCCACTAAACATTATCTGTTCTTTCGTTGCAGCACCTGACAAATCCAGTGTTTAACACTATGACCCCACCACCCCTGCCGCGTCGATGGCAACAGACTGTCGGGGAAAAAATAGGATAAGAATTAGTATGTAAGTTAGTTTTAAGGTTGATCAAAAAGGTGAGCCCCATCACCTTATTAGTCAGTATCGTCTAGTCACGTATAATGTATATCATTATACTTGTTTATTCGATTATATAATTTCTATAAAATAACAAAACCTGTATATAATGTAGTGATGCTACAGGAAATACAGAATAATTTGTAAATGGATTCACCTGAGGATCTATAATTGTATATAATTGTCTGTAAGTTTAAAGGGGCTATGAAGAAAAAAAAAATTTTTTTTTTTTTAAATTCTACTGGCAGCAGCAATTTTAAATATATATATTTATAACATACCTCGTTGTCGGAAAAGCTTCTTGTGCACGTCGAGGGTCACCAATTGTCGGAAGAGGTGGACAATTGTCGGAGGTCAACAATTGTCGGGGGGCGTCACTAGGGGAGTGCCTGATCACTCTAGCGCTGGTGACAAGTGCAGATTGTTGTAGGTAATAACATGGACCATCTTCCATATAGGCGTTAATATCTGACTCCATTTATTGATAGGAATGTGTCCCGACAAGACACTGTGTTCAGGATGAGGTTCAGAGGTTCATAAAGAATAAGACCAGTTTTCAGAGTTCGGGCGAGAGATCGGCGTAATAGGTTCAAGTCGTCAGAGGTCTGCTAGAGGCTGTGAGGCAAAGTGCCGTCGTAGAGGTGTGGCATAGCGAGAGTAGACTAGCGGAAGGCTGAGTGGGCTTACTCCCAGAGCCCCGAGGCCCTGGTCGTATCGCGAGGTAATGCGGCGGTGGAGACTAAGAAACAGAGTGTCTCTCAGGGCGAAAACTTACTGATATAAATATTGTACCCCCCTCCCTCGTGGAAGGCGGAGTCCGTCTGCAGGTGGTCTGTTTTATTATCCCGTTGGTCCAAAAGGGTGTGTTTTATGATGTCCCGCCTCCCGAGTTACGTGACTAAGCTGTTCCTAGCATGATTTTATGACCACGGGAACGTGACTGAAGGGCTATTCTAATAGGGGTAAGTGCTTGCCCTAGGTTTTATGGCAGGGCCCTCTGAGTTACTTGTCTACCTCTGCCGATCCCTCTATGATTTATTACCAGAAGTTACACAGATTTGCATTTCTATTATAATACATTATGAACCAGAGTGTAGGGTAATTTACATATTTTTAGCGCTTCGCTATATATCACTACACTCGTTTTATGTTTTTTTTCCGGTCGTTGGTATGTCCAATGATTCTTCAAAGTTGTTGATTTTTTTTGAAGCGGCCCCTACCAATATAATAGTATAGTAATATTCTTTGTTAGGATTGTTCCTCAATAACTTTATAGAAACCGATCACTATGAACGAATACGTCTGTCACTAAAAGATATGGTTCAATTACTTTACTTCAATGACGCTTAACTATACAGAGCATTTTGGGTAAACTTGCTTTCAAAACGTTTAATGCAAACAACAATAAAACTTTATTGTTACAATATGGCTCAATAAAATTAACTCTCGAGTCTTTATTAATAAGATATTTTTTAATCCTTCCTTTCACTATGCTGGTTTTCTAAATAGACATGTTTGAAGATAATGAACGACGTGATGAACTCTGTGAGTCCCCCACGCTCCTACGTCAGCCGCGTCACTGGAGAAGAGCCAGCGGAGGCTGACCAAGAGCGCGAGAGCCACAGACGCTCAGGACATGATTAGAGAAACTGGCCATTGCCAGAACTCCCACTATCACTTAGTTATAGCAGGTCACGAGGCCACTGCCGTTTTAATCTCCGAAGAGGTTTATAGGGGGGAGTGGTGCAGTGCAATGACTGTGCTACAGGATTAGGGTGGTTGGATAGGTTACTATGGAATTTCATGAACTTGGAAGGGGTGAGTTCAAGAATATAGGGTATATTCAGATCGTTGTGAAGGGTTTTGTTGCTGACGTAATAAGGGGCATTTACTATTGTTCTTAGGACTTTTGATTGAAAGGATTGGATGCGCTTGATGTACGACTTTTTTGCTGTCCCCCATAGCTCTATTCCGTATGTCCAGATTGGCTTAAGTATAACCTTGTAAATAAGTAGTTTGTTTTCTATTGAGAGGTGGGATGTCCTTCGAAGTAGTCTGTACAGTTGTCCAAAGCGTCTGTTTAGTTCTTATCTTTTTAGCCTCGTGCGTGGGTTCCATGTCAGTCTTTTGTCGAGATGGAAGCCTAAATACCGTACTGTCTCAGACACAGGGAGAGGAATTAAATTTAAAATGATTGGCGGACAGGAATAAGTATTGTAAAAACATAATGTTTTATGTGGACGCAAAAGTATGTTTCGTATTGTTGTTACTCTGTAACTCAATTATCACCATTTGTAGATTTTTAAAGAGTCACATGAACATGAAATGGGCATTAAATATTTTAAACATTTTATCATATTTGGTTATTCTGAAAAATGAATATCAAATGCAGTTATAAGTTTCTTTATTTCATTAGCACAATTTGAGAAATTCTTAGATTGGCTATTTAGCAAGTTATTTAACAGCGTAAATGTTTGGCACTATTAATTATAAGTTGGAACTCAAATAAAAATAATTTCTTATTAAAAGCTTTGATGAAATTATAAACATCGATTATTATATTATCTTGCTCTTGTGGGTCGTTATTTAGCTGATTAAGTTTTTAAAACATAGGTCACTTATCATCACATAATTGAGGAACTGATTTTTGATTCTCGTTCATAAACATATTTGTTTCCTTCCGTAAAAAAATATTTTTAACATTTTTGACGACTTGACTATTTAACATTGGTAAAGAATTCTTTGAATTGGCAATGCTGAAGAGCATGTGAACAAATGTAATTTATTATCTTTATAACTACGATTATAAAGTGATTCATTAATAATACTCGAGCATATAAATTTTTTTGATGTATCAAACATTGAATAATAAAAATAACTTAGATTCTGATGCCTCTGCAATCTAGCTTACACATAAGTAATTTTATAGCTCCCTTGTTTTTACCTACCCAATGGAGGTGCTCCGTCTGTTGTCAATCCGGCAAGAGCCTCAAAATTTAAAATATTTTCGGCTAAACATTTTTCAATCCCCTGAAAAACATTTTATTTTATGTTATTTAAAAGATATAACATTTCTTCTGTCACTTGGAATGAATCATTTACACCCCGAATAAATATCAGAAGTTGAGATGTGAGATAACAAGTGCAAAAGAATATGCTTTTAATTGGTTAATTTTATCTCGCAAAGTTTCTACTATTTCAGATGAAAAGCCATCAAAGCGATGACTTATAGTTTGCAAATCGAATTAATTAATTTTGAGTTGTGAAAAAATAATCTTTTTTAAAATAAGTTCCTATTTTCATCAATAACTTTTCTTTTCTTTGACTTCACTCTGAAATAAATTTCAAATAGTTGGAGAATATAGGTATAGCGACCGCTAACTATATATGTAAATTACCCTACACTCTGGTTCATAATGTATGATAATATAATGTAAATCTTGTAAGCTTCTTTGGAATAAATCAGGGTCGCGGCACGTAGTACGAACACCGACAGACGGTAATAAATCATAGAGAGGTCGGAAGTCGTAGACAGCAACTCAAAGAGCACGGCTATAAACCTACACGAATTAGCCACCTTCCTGCCATAAACACACCCTTTTTATCCCAACGGCCATACAGCAAAGTGGTCAACACGTATCATAAAACATGCCCCTGTCAGCAACTGCACCTCTCGCGAGGGAGGGGAGATGATATAAAAAGGTGAGGGAATAAGGAGAAAACCCTACTCTCTCTCCCTGCTGTCCTATGGGTCGTCACGCTGTCTGCCGAGTCTTCCGACCACCTGCCGCCCTCAGTCTGCTACGCCGCCGTGCCCCGTGTGAACTCTGAACCGGTATTATCATTTATGCTACCTCTCTACCTTTTTCTTTTGAACATAGTGTCTTGTCGGGACACATTCCTATCAATAAATGGAGTCCCCTTTTTATCCCAACGGCCATACAGCAAAGTGGTCAACACGTATCATAAAACATGCCCCTGTCAGCAACTGCACCTCTCGCGAGGGAGGGGAGATGATATAAAAAGGTGAGGGAATAAGGAGAAAACCCTACTCTCTCTCCCTGCTGTCCTATGGGTCGTCACGCTGTCTGCCGAGTCTTCCGACCACCTGCCGCCCTCAGTCTGCTACGCCGCCGTGCCCCGTGTGAACTCTGAACCGGTATTATCATTTATGCTACCTCTCTACCTTTTTCTTTTGAACATAGTGTCTTGTCGGGACACATTCCTATCAATAAATGGAGTCAGATATAAAAATGCCGACATGTAACAATGGTACATGTTATAAACTACATCGATCCGCACTTGTCACCAGGGCTAGAGTGATCAGGCACTCCCCTAGTGACGCCCCGACAATAGGTAATTACTAGGTAATGTTTTCTAATGATGTATTTATTATAATTATGTAAAATTACCAATATTTAATAACTTTTCTAAAATTAATGCGAATCGTGATCATTTGACACTTTAAAATGTATAGTAAATTTTATCAATTTAACATTTTATTAAATTCCAACTAATTTGTAATTTTACTTACATTAGCAGAATACACTCACTTGAATAAATCTCAGAATTTCTTTAGAAAAAAGAAATCTGATATCTTCAGATGTCACTGTTACTCAACTAGCCCTACACCCAAAAAACCTACTAAACTAGCCAGTTAGTCAAAAAAAGTTAGTTTAGTCGTTTGTGCAGTGGATAGCGAACCGATGACGGACCCAAGCGCAGGGTTTTTTTTTGTCTTCGCGGGGCAAAGAATATCGAACTGTTGGTTCCGATAACTCCTAATTTTCTGTTCATGGAGACGGAAGTATTCGTTCGTTCTTAATTCTTTCAATTCGAGGGTAGAAGCAAGATGCAAAAGAAAATACAATAAGAAACTGAATATCAGACTTCGCAGTCACACTCGTGCATTATAACAATGACACATGCTGATTTTTGTTTGTTTATTTATTTTTATTTAATTATATATTTATTATTATTTTTTTCATATCTACTTGTTACAAAAATTCAACATATGCTCTACAAATTAAACTATTTACAATTTATTCATTATATTTCCTGTAGCCTGGCCACATTTTATACAATTTCTGATTTCTACACATTGTTATCTGTATTGTGCAAAGGTATAATGATGTACATTATACAATAATTTACTGAAAATTTTTTAAAAGTAATGGGTCTCCCCTATTTAACTTTGTCGATTTAATATTTTTTGTATAATTATAACGAGAAATAACAGTTTCAATAGAAATATAAAATCACCGTTGGGCTGCACAATGTTACGTCACGGCCAGGCCTGCTTTAAGCCATAACAATTACTGAACTGAAGCAGGGTTCACACCCCTGAATCTAAACCAGTTTGTAATTGGGATATTGCAGAAGGTGGCACTGGCCTTGGATGATAATGAAGAGAAAGAAGTTGTAAGGCAGGAAGAAGTAGTTTAAGGACTCCAAAAAGTTGATTTAAAACGTGTTATTGTTGGGAAGATAAGGGGGTCCCGGTTTTTGGAACTTCTCTCACCTTCGGCGAGTGATTAAATCTCTGGCCGGAATCAATTTAAAGTTCTCTTACTTTGCCTCTTTGGGGGCACGCACCCCTCCCCCCTTCCGCTCCGTCCCACCCTCTCTCTCCCTTTGCCGGCTGTTGAAAGAATGTTAATTGGCAGCGTCTTTTGTGTACGGTTCCTTTGTCTTCCTTTCACACCTTATTCTGCGCTTCGCTGAGTTTCCGGAAGCCAGTTGGGACTTCAGTTGGCTACCACTTGGTTTTTATAATTTTTTTGTCATGATATGTTCATTTCAGATCCTTGCTCGAATAGCTTATTTTATTTTGTGCAGTGTATTATATCATTAAATTTCTTGTGCAGAATACGATTTTTTTCGTTAGTTTAAAAAAATCAGAAACCGTCGTGTTTACAACAGTGTCTCTTTGTTTGATCTGGTGTTTGTAGTTCCACTGTTGAAGCTAAAGAACATGAATCCTCAAGCCATATTCACAAGTCACAATTTTTTTAATGGGGAAACAAATTGAAGATCATATTTTTATTAATAATTTCTTTTGCGTATTTTCTTTTGTATATGTTGTTATAACAAGAAATCATGAATTAAATATTTGACGTAGATAGATAATAAATATCCTTCATCCAGTTGATGCCCCGAGTATGCTAGAAATAAAATCAACAATGCAAGACACTTGATTGAGGTCCAGTAATCAATTACTCAGTGATTCATCCAACTAACTTATATTATTTTAATTATATAAATCTATACAATATATATAAATACATATTTCGTCAACTACTCCAACAACAAAAGCGCCAACTGATGATTCCCTATATTGTCTTCCTCCACTTTGACTACGGTTAAAGAGGTAGCCTCTTTGAGGATCTCGAGGCTTAGTTAAAGTGGCTGATAAATCGTTTTCTCAGCATTATCAGTTGAGCATTATCAGATTCCCAGAGAATGTCGCATTTCAGGGCACTTCTCCGAGGTGGGATACTTCTGCAGACCGTTAAGACTTTCTCGGACCTTTCTCTTCAGTATAATCATGACTCATTGCCTTTACAACCTCCTCCAAACTGACAAACTCCAATCAGCTGTCAAATCTCGCAATAGTAGATTCCGACTATCCGACATGTATCGCCAATCCCAAAAACTGTTTTATTTGTCTGGTCTTTTTTTGATCCGTGGCGTGAACCTTTGTTACTCTCTTCCCTCCAACTTGCCCCAACAATTTTTTTTTCGTTTTATGTCCAATAATAAGTTTTATTAAAACCTAAAAAATTAAACCTGTCTCCCCACAAACTTTTCTAACCATATATATTCTCAAGGCTAAGTGATTTTTACAGCAAGTTTAGCCAATGTGGATTCATGGGGGCTCAGTTGGTAGAGCCCCCCCCCACCAATTGGATATTAGTGCAGTCACAGATACGAGTCTCCACCATTCCGTTTTGTTTAATCACAATTTATTTATTGTTTTAGAAATCTCCTTCCCTTGAAAAAATTGTATGTTTATTATTAGATATTGTAGCATCTATTATTTTATTAAATAATATGGTTAGTCATCCCTTCCTTCCTTACAATTATTCTAGAACAAGTTAGCACTAACAGATTTTGTTTAGCACACACGATAATGGGAAGTAAGATATACTTCTACGCCTTGATTCCTCCTCAAAGCTTTGTTATTTAAAGCCTCAGTAAACGTTTCCGGACCGTACATTAGCGTTTATTAGTAGTATCAGGAAATCTCCCCAAGGGGGGAGGACGCCCACCGCGGGCTATGGTCACTACAACCCGGCCGTTGTCCGAAGAGCGTCAAGAAAGAGATAAAATGGGTGGACCTGTGGTCTTTGACTTTTGCTGGTGGCCTAGTCCGCGGGCAGCTTTATTCGTATTGATCATACTCCATAAGATCATAGAAGATGTGCCCCGACAGTGCACTATGCTCCGGAGAAGAGGAACAAGGTAGGTATTATAGGTAGTTTATGTGCTGCTTCAGAAGAATGATCTGGATGTCATCATCCCCTGGTGCTCTGTTGCCTCTGGTTCGACGAATGCATGCTGCAACCTGGTGGTAGGAGGTATGTATGGTGGTGGGGGTAGGGGTCTGCCGGTCGGGCACTGTGATTGGCTCCTGTCATTCTTCTTGGTTACAGTGGTTTTCACTAGCAGCCAGAATGCTTTTTAGTCACTATGTAAACTGCGGAGACGGTAATCCCATATGGAGCTCTTCCACTGGATCATCAGAGATTAAATCTGGGTTGTGAGAGCGTTTAACACCAGTCTCAGATCTTTGTTCTTTGTCCAAAACCTGTTCTTCTGGTGGCTCTGGAATATTGCCTTCTAGCTCGTAGAGAATAGGCCGATGGTCCGAAGATTCGAAGTCGAGCGCCGAGCAGCCGGTGACTCGATAAGGTTGTTGAGTCAGGAATAGGTCCGGTGTGGAGGTCCTATCTGGATCGCCATATTGTCTAAATGTCGGTACGCCTGGGTGGCTCGCTGTGAACGGCGTCTTAATGATATGTCTGCCGAAGGCATTATCTCTTGTTCCAATCCACCAGCTGTGGTTGGTATTAAGGTCCAATAATGACGTGCCTTTTGTCTTTGCTGACCTGAGTTATCAAGAGCCTGCCTGTCGTCAGGTTTGTTCTTGGCCGTCTGTAAATCCCAGTCACAATCATATTGCTACACAATGGAATTGGAGGGTGACTACATAGTGGCTTCTGTCCAGTGGCACTGGGTCTAAACTTTTGCACTTCCTGCCTGACTAGAATAGCCATGACTCTTTCTGTGTCCGCAGGCAGGTAGAGTAGCCTTGGAAACGACAGTAGCAGTCCTTCTTCAGTCTGGTATCTGTTAGAGTTGCGACATCCGGATTATGGAAGCGCAATGCTGCTTCGACGTTGCCCTGTTTGGGCCTAAGGCTGCAAACGTTATTATAAAAAATATTGTGCCCAATCATGGAGTTGCCATTCTCTAAGGTATAGCCAGTCCAACTGTGACGTCAGATGATTCATGGATATTATCATGGCACCTAACATGTTGAACATGGCATCCATATTTGAAATAGGTGGAGCCGAGGGCGCTGGAAACTTCTCTGTAATCAGGTGCTTCCTAGAGGCCACCTGAGAATATGAAACCGTTTGTCTTGGAGGTGGGGGTGCTGGACTGTATCTAGCGGCCCTATATGGTGCATTTGTGTTGTGCTGGGCTTGGCGTCGAACCTTCATTGGCTGCATCAGTTTGATTCTGTGGAGGCATTGTTGAATTTAGGCCACAAGGCCCTCCCCACAGTTAGCACAGTTTACGGGCACTGCCTGTTCACGTGGGCATTCTTTTGTTTCGTAAGGCTAGCTACACCTCACACATATAGGAGATTTGAAACAATATCGCCTAGTATGGCTATATTCCAGGCAATAGAGGCACATAGGGGGGCATCGTCTCTCGTTATATGTGCTTACTTTAAAGATCACATTGTTTACGTTGCGGATTTGTTTTAGTTTATCTGCTGTGAGAGTGGCGTCCCCTATTAACGGAACCGGTTCAATTTCAGTTTTGGCGCCATTTTGTCGCTTTTTCTTAGTCTGTATACCGCGATTATACTACCTGCAGGAATGATGTTGTTTTGAATTTTTTTGATGGGGTGAGTTAGGTTGAATTCGTGTAATAGAAACTTTTTATTGGGTTTGGTCCCTTCGGGACTTATATGTGGAAAAGTATTTTAGCATCTTTAACAGTGGCGACTGTTGATATCACGTCTTGCTCCGTGCAACAAAACAATTCTGTGCCCTGTTGCCCTTTTAATACTCGTTATCCCTAAATTTCGTGTTCGTTTAATAGACGTGTAAGGCCGTAGCTATTTAACTTTCCCATGACTAGGGGAGGTATTGGCTTGGGCTCGGCTTGGGATCTATGAGGTTGAACCGTGTTAGTGGTTCAAAAGAGTTCGTAACCTGGGTTGAAATTTGCGGCACTGTTCTGGGTCAACAGTGTCGTTTGGGCTGTTCGAATCCCTCAATAGTTTCAGTTTTGGAAGTAGGGCTGGCTGGGGGAGTCAGAATGATCATATCCAATCTCGATATGCGCTCCGGAAGATTGTCTGGGGTCTCTATGGGTATTGTCTCTGTGGCAATAGGTTTTTTTTTTTTCAAAACCTCTTTATTGATAATATATATACAATTACAAAAATAACTAAATAAATTTGGAATTACAGCTGTCTCCTCGTGCTGCATTTGCAGATGCATTCGAAGGAGTGTATAAAATATAATACTTTCTGATTGTTGTTAATAAGTCCAATACACATACACTCACTAGGTGATGAGGCTCACCTTCAGCTTGCAACCGTGGAAAACACTAACACTAAAACCTAAACCTAAAACCTAAGATTAAAGCGTTCCAGTCGCGACAGCATCCTGCCATTGGTGGGGGAACGGAGTAGGGGTTATCGTGTTAAACACCGGGTTTGTCAAGTATTGTAGGGAGTCAAAAAAATTGATATGTCTACGTTGGATGAATTTATCCACCGTAGGCAGCTCAAAGATCTCGTGAAGCTCACTGCTGCTCCGCTGCTCGAATGTACCTCTGACTACTTTCAATAGTATACCGTTTTGGAATTGTTGGAGTCGCCGAGCTGCCGTATACGTCAGATAGCGAAAAAGCGGTGCACCATACAGCAGTGTAGGCCTGAGTATACTCTTGTAGATCAGTAGCTTCAGACGCAGTGATGGATTGGGGGAAGTCAATAAGTGCGTAAGTCGGTTAGACTTCGTGCGTGTTTACTTCAAATTCTTCGTAAAATGGTTAATAAAATGGAGGTGTCTGTCCATTTTAATTTCCAGATATACTAGGTTGTTGGCTGGTGAATTTTCCTCCGTTCCAACTATGTAACTAGTAGGTAGATTACCTTTTGGAAAGAGAAAATAACGCAGTCAGTCTTACCCGCGTTTACAGAGATATTGAGTCTCCCTAATCTCTCACTGATCTGGTTACAGGTTACTTCAGCCTGTCTTAGAGCCACCTTGGCACTCATGCTGCTACTGTACACCACTACAGTTTTTTGTAACGGGCTCCGACAATCTCAGACGTGTATACGTTGAATAGTAGAGGGGATAAGACGGCTCCTTGGGGTACTCCACCGGTCAGTGGCCCAACTTTGGAGAAGCTATCACCCACCCGCACCCGCATCGATCTGTTTTTCAGGAAGCTAGCAAGAATTGAATACAGATGTTCCGGGCATTCCCGGTCGCAGAGCATTTGACACAGTGTCCCGTGAGACACCGAGTCAAACGCTTGGGTGCAATCAATGGAAATCATAGCCGTGGCTATGTTCCTCTTCATGTTATGGCTAGCTTCTGACTGCACCTTCAGAAGGGGGTGCTCTGGGCTCATACTGGATTGGAATCCAGTCTGCTCTGGTGGAATGATGTCATTTTCCGAGCAGTAATCTTTGAGATAATTCAAAAGAATCTTCTCAAAAATTTTTCCCATCTGAGGTAACAGGCTGATCGGGCAATAGTGGGCTGGGTGATCTCAGCTCTTGGCTGGCTTTAGTAATGGGAACAAGAAGGCTTGTTTCCATGTATCAGGAAAGTACCGCAATCTTATACAAGAGTTGTATAAGTTTGCTAGTTGTACTATCCCTCTCCTCGGCATTTGTTTGAGCAGCACTGTTTGTATCCCGTCGTGCCCTGGTGCTCGGTTTCCGTGACACCGGCGAAGAATCGCCTTAAGCTGCTGCGGTGATACAAACATCTGGTTTTCCTCAGCATCTACCGGAGGAGGCATGTGGTAGTATCCCGTCCTAGTGTAATGTCCCTAGCGTATTGGTCGGCTAGTTTTTAGCCTGTTGCTCAGCAGTCAGAACAGTGTCGCCTTCGTGAAGACGGACAGTCGCTGTCTTGCCTTTTGTAGTCTTCAACAGCTTCCAAAACTTTCTGTGATCTCCGTAAGTGCTACGAAATCTCTCTTGTCACTGCGCCACTTGTGAGAGAATTCGACGAGAATTATGGCGCAAGGCAATAATTTTAAGAATGTGGTCTGGAGGTGGTCGTGGAGACGGTGGCATGGGAGTGAACTTCGGGATCACAGTGTTTGCTGCGTCAGTTATGAAAGTTAGTTGCAGATCTACGTCTTCTTTCGTGCGGAGAATTGGCACCGTATGCAGGTTATGGTAAATAAGCGACCGATACAGATCCCAGTCGGCACGACAGTAGTCGTATCTCGTGGGGCGAGGGGTCGCCACTTTACCTTCCACTGCATACAGTACTGGCCTGTGATCAGACGTAATAAAGTCAAGGGCGGTGCAACTAGTGATACGGTGGGGTTGTCTGTCAGTAGTAAGTCAATCGTCGAGGTAGCTTGCGGGTTACTTCTATGTCGAAAAGTAAAAGTCTGGGGGTGAACGACCGTAAACGGCGTTGTCAACAGGAGTCTCCCAGCCCTGTTTGTTGCGGTGTTATACCACATCGTGTGTCTCGCATTGAGATCTCCCACCACCCAGTGGTTAGATCTCTGCGAACATGCGTGTAGCAGGGCTGAGTACTGCTGGAGAGTACGCGTACGATCTCCTGTATAGAGCGGTAAGGTAAATGGGTCTCCCCAAATTTACCTTAACTGTCAAGTGGTGAAGCTTGGGATCAGTTGTAGTCAGTGGTGAAGCCACTTTCTTTCAATTGATACCAAGGCGTATAGCAATGAGAACGCCTCCGTATCCGTTAACCCTTTCAATGGCAGTTGAATAACCTTTAATGTGGATCGATTGTGTAGACACCCTAGTGTCTGTCAAAACTTCAATATCTGGTCAGTACAGCGCTAACAACACTTCTACCTCATCTATTTTTGTCAGGAGACCATCAACGTTAAAATTTAATATTTGGTGAGCTACCATTGTTGTTGATTTCCAGATATTATAGCCATGAACATTTGGCTACTGAAATCTACTAGGGCAGTTACCCATTTCGGTCCGCATTCAAGTTCTTGACGCTTTAGCCTAGGATCTAGGTACTTACATTTAAAATTGTCTTCCGATGTTTTAGGAGCCGTTCTCGACGAGGTGGGAGCCGCTCTCGGCGTGGAGGGGGCAGCTCTCGACGTGGAGGGGTAGGCCGGTTCTTCATCTCTGTCCTTGAACAGCTTAAAGAGCGGGTTCCTCCAAGCACTGGTGGATGGCGGTGGAGCCGGCCTCATTCTTGGCTCGTTCTGGCGGCGTTTCTTCTGCTGGGGCAGCATTCTGTTGAGGGCTGGTTTCATTCTGGCTAGTATTTCCTTTCGCCTTGTGCAGCCTCTGTAGGACGCCGGGTGAGCCTCGCCGAAGTTGGAGTACTTGAGCGGGGCTGAATCATTCCTTGGACATTGCGCTATCTCGTGGGGTCCCGCACATCTAACACATTTTAATTTCCGGCCGCAGTGGTTTCGTGTGTTGCCAAATTCTTGACATCGATGGCATTGCGGGGCGCCTCGCTGTTCCTTGAACGTCACGACACGAACTATGACGTGGTTAATGGCGCGTATCTTTTTCATTGACTTCAATGTGACGCTGGCATTAGCTGTTACCAGCACTGGCGCAATATCCTGTTGGCGACCGGTTGGGTCACATTTTCTCAGACGTCACACATCGACGACTTCCAGGATGTTTTCTTTTATTACATCTGAAATTTCCTTGATGTCCTCCTGGACATCAAGTCCGAGAATTAACTACTTCTTGTTTCTTTTGCCACCTCTTGGGGCAAATGAATGGTACCCCTTCCCGCCTGTTTCGAGTAATTCCAATATCTTTACTCGTTCCTCTTCCTGATCAGGATAAATTGTAACGCCCTCCCTCGTCTTCCTGAGGGTGAAACTATTTATATTTGCTCTGCTGAGCTGCTGTGTTAAATCGGTTGTTGTCTCTCCCGAGACAACGATTGGCGGTGGCTTCCTAGTGTCCGGAGCAGCGGGGTTTAGACTTTCTGGCGTCTCACTCGCAAGAGCCTAAAATTTATTCCCGATCTTCGTCGGGTTTTTTGCTCTAGGTCCAGCTTGACAGTAATTTTAGGGTATTCGAAGCCCTTGTCTTCACTGTCCGTGGTGGCTGTTAGGAAAGCCGGTCGCTTCCTAGAAGCGTCCACTTCCATCTCTATTGTTCCAATAAGAGTTCACAAAATAACGGTAAAATTCTTTCTATTGGGGAAGCGTTCCCATTTAATGCTTGAAAAAACAATGCACTAGCAAAAGGTTTAAAAAACGTTTACCTTAATAGGAGTCACCTGAGACGCTATAAACAGGCGTAGCGTGGTGATGGCGTCGAGGAAAGATGGTGGCTGGATCAAATCGGAAGATGTTGACACAACGGCAGCTCCACTATTGGCAAAAAGCCCCGAATCTGGCCATTATATAGGCAGGTCAGAGGCGAGGGGTGGCCTCGACGCGCCCCCTAGTGGCTTCAGGTGTTTTGTACACTAGTTTACCCCTCTCTTAACTGAGGCTTTAAGGTTTAAAATATGGAAACATAGGTAGATATTTTCCGAGCCAAGAAGAGGGGAACTTCTAATTATTCGTGGTGAAGACGTATTCGTGGCTTTGATACAAGAATGCTTATTTTATGGGAAAAAAGATTTAATAAATAAAAAATATTAAAAGAAACGGTTTTTGAGATGTGGGATGAAGGAAAAACCTCCCCTTAATTCCGGCTTATTCACAGCTTTCATTACTCGAAATGGTGAAAAGTTTTTTTCTCTAGTTCTTTTTTTTTTTTTTTTTTGAGGTGGAGAAGGACCGGGCACGGCAAAGTTGGTGGTGAATAGAGAAGAGAATGACGGTGTTTTCCAGTCGGAGCAATTCTGAAGGGGAACTTTTAAGTAATTAACAAGTCCATAGAGCGCCGGCTGAGAGGGAACCCCACACACCGCGGACAGATGAATGGGCGACTGCGTATGACCGGCCTAACTCCACAGCAAACATTGCTTCCTCTCAAATATAAACATCATTAACTCCGCTCTTTTGTTTGATCTGGCCCGCTTGTTTTGCTAAACGTTGCTTTCGACCCGATAAGCCGTGATCGGCCTTCTGCATTCGGAATTGTACCAGGGCAAATATTCCCAAATACAGCCAAATATTTGGCTGGGTCGAATGCGATTTGTTCCTCGGGAGATCGAACGGTTCGTTAGTGATGGGCGCTCAGAGAGCTCGCGTTAAAGTTTAGAAACTGCAATATCATCACTACAGTAATTTTCACCAGTTTTCGTGCTCAAACTAGAACAATAGGAGAACAATTAACATCTTAAGTCGTTGTTTTACCAATTAAGAACTATAATTTAGAACAAGAAACTTCCAGTTTTTACGTCTTCTCTCCACTTGTGTAACCGCTTATAATATCTACTTCATTGCATGAAAGACTTTTTTTATAAAACGATGAGCTCCTAGCCATGGGCCCCCAGTCATGTGGTCTAGAAATCTAGAGCACATGTATGGTAACCAGGTATGTCTGACCACTTTTCTCATGATACCATCCTATTCTGGAATTGGAGACTTTTAGCGATAGTCAAGTGAGAGGCACCGTACAGCTGAGCTGGCCGGAGGATTTATAAATATAACATCAGTTGAAGACGCAGCGACAGGTTGGGTGAAGATAGGAAGTGAGATACCCGATAAGACCTGTGTCATACTTTTTTTATTTTATTACTAAAACGAGTACAGAAATGGAGATGCCTATCTATTTTTATACCCAGATAGTGCATTGAGAAAGCCGGTGAGTTATCTTGCCCTCCTATACTATATGATTTTGGCAAGGCTTTTTTCCCCTTTTGTAGGGAGAATATTACGCAGTCGGTCTTACCGGCGTTTACACTGATGTTTAACTTACCGAGTCTGTCACTGATTACGTTTACAATGTAGGCAGTTTTTTTTTTTTTATTGAGCTCTATTTCTAGAAAATGTCTTCTAGAAAATAAGGGAGTGTTGGCAGGCAAGCCGGGCTCCTTGTAACTGTTATCTCGTCCTTCGAGGCATTCCTAGATATAATTGCCGTGAGAACATTGGCGGACCCTGTTGATAAATAACAATAATTTTGATTGGCTATATTTTTTACCCACGTCCTCCAATGAGATCTCTTAAACTTGACCACCCCGTTGTTCGGTTTTTTTTTTGTTAGTAATATTTAGTATGATATCCCATTAAACAGAAATAAAACAACTTTTGATTATTCAGCTTTATCGTTTTTTACTCGGACGATTTAGACGGTTCGATCAGTTTAAAACGTTCGGGTAGAAATCAATAAAGCTGTGAAGAGACATAAGGTGTCTTATTTCTTAATAGGAGAAAACGCGCTTAACACTCCAACATCATCAATATACACTTTAAGGTCATTCAAGGCTAATTAACAATATTCGGTTGATTTTTTTTACTGTGGTTAAAATAAGTCAATAAAGCTGTCATTGACATTGTTTTCACTTAATGCTTTTTATAAGAGGTATGCCATTTTGCGTTGTACTCCCATTGAAGCATTAAGATGCATTCAAATAAAATGAATTTTATGAAAAATAGTGGTCATTAATAAAGTACCTATTTGCTATCACACCGATTGAGGTAATAAATAAGGCGCCTCAACGTCTTGATTAATAAGCATATACTTCTGTCCAAAGGCTTTTTAAATCACTTGAAACCAAGTTCAATGTCATTTCTTTTATTTTTAATCATCCCATAATATGACAATTTAGGAGTCATTTTTTATTATTTGATAAAACGTAAGTTACATTGTCAATGTATTTCCGGTTATTTCGAACATAGCTCACAGGTCGTGCGCACATACAATCAGACCATTGAGTTAACGACCATGCAAATGGCAGATCTGGCGGTTACGAGTCTACTCTTTATACAGACCACTCTTGTATAATGCATGCCCGTGGCACGGCCCCAGTAAATCTCTTCCTTCCAGTCTCGGTATCATCGCAGATGGTGAATAAATTGGAGGTTTAATACGTTGGCGGGAAATGTTCACCCCTGAACGTAATGGCGTATATATTAGCTCCACCTCACTCATTATGAGCCGTTGATGTAGAGGCCTAATTAAATTTATTCTACGTAAATTGTAGCAATTTTCAATTACCGGGTGAGTGCTTGGTACGCTAATGGTATTAATGTATCAGATGTCCTACTTACGCTCTCGGTATTCTCATTCTATTGGTATTCTCGAAAAGTTCATGTCTATGAACAAAGTATTTGTATTTGTCCATCCATCAATATTACTTCGAGGCATCTTACCTAACTCCTCAGTTTTATTCAGAAGCTTGGCATAAATACCTTGAGAATTGGACCAGAATAGGGAGGTTATGGTGTGTTAAAAAGGCGGTGGTGAGGTATATCAAGTTTACTATACTTACTTAAAACAAAGGAATGAAATTATGATCAGTTATATAATGATAAGAATATTGTAATCCTAATATTATATATATAATGCTAAAAGCCCCTTCTAGTGTATAGCTGCCTCGGGACTTCATGGAAGTCACTGGTGGTTCTTGTTATTTTTTTAGTAAGTGACCGCATCCCTCCCCGAAACAACCCTTCTGATATACACATATGTCTCCGCTTTAGTTCCAGTTCACACTTGTCCCCCAGACACTAGTCCATAAACACCCGACCCAGTAGTATGTAGTATCATAACTCTTAATATTTGTATGTACCAGTGTTTTGCTTGTACTTCATAATAAAGCTTTTCTTTTAAAATACTCTCCTCTACAAAGATTATTTAACTATCGATGAAGTATTTAGTTAGTTCTTATCAGGTCAGAAATATGCTGATGCACCAACATATTAACGGTTTGAAACCTTTTCATTCCTTCATTTCATCCAGTTGTTACGTATTCTCTCTTCTACACTTACGTCTTATAACATCTACTCCATTGCATCGATGATTTGCTTGGCATGAAGCAATGAGGCCTCTACTCTCGCTCGGTCTACAATAGACTAACCCTGTCTGCAAATGTGGACCTTGGTACACCACAGTGAGGTATGTCCGCTAGAGCTCCAAAAACTTATGACGGACGGGGAAAATGGAGAAGAGGCTGATATGGTGTCTTTGTTTGGGAGATGAGAAGAACAATCGCAGCTGAAATGGTTGGAATAAATGTCGATTGATGCGAGAACTCTTGTATGGCGTAGAAACCTAAATGACGGTGTCGCATGGCAGGAATGCTTGAAGATGGAACATACTGAATTCACTCCGGGCCGTAGTGCCACAGAAGAAGTAAAAAATTAAAAAACGAAACTAAGATTATAGAGAAAATTCTGCTTCCAGCCTATCTTATATTTCATTGTCTTGGGGGAAAACAACAAAACAAACCTCAATACTGCAGCGGGTAAGTCATAGTTAGCCATGGATTCAGATTGTAATGGATGTATTTGGAAGATATAAAATGTGTTTTTTGCTTATCTCTTTCATTCCAGGTCCGGATTTGGACTACCTAGTACGCTAAAAAACCTCGTCGAGAGATAAGTTCGAGGGAAATCTATTTTTATTATAACTTTGAAAAGGAATCTTTCTTTCATCTTAACCTTTCAAGAAAATATATCCATTAAGAATCACCCGGTAATAATTAAATATTAGAGACTGTTTATTTGGATTTCATAATTTATAATGTCTGAGATAGCTGCTTAAACATTCAGATAATACGTGACTTTTTATTTTATTAACTGAATATGACAGTTCAGAGCTGTTGAAAATGTTATTGTTCAATAATCTCAGCCAATGAAAATCCCTTAAAAAAATACGAACTATCCTGTACCTTTTAAAAATTATAGCCTTTTCGCATCGGGCTAGTTAACGATCAGCAACAGTTCTTTGCTATAGCCATGTATGTTGGCCGCTGTTCAGACGTACCAAAATTTGTCTACTTTCAGTTGTTGAACAGAGTTAAATAACTTTGGTGATTTTTCTGTTTATTCACAAGTGATCACATGGATAGAGGCTCCAGTCACTGCTTCAATGATTCATAGAATTTAGAAAGTAGACAAGGTTCTTACCGCACGGCAATTCTATTATAATATTTTTATGCTAAACGCGAGTGAAGAAATTAAAATAGGTCAAGAGTATTTTACTGAGCACTTTCCGCGTATTGATAGTATTTTGAAAGAAGAAATATTTTAAATTAGGTATACATTTTTCGTGGTGTTCTATGATCAAGAGAATTCATTCAATTTATTTTTTTTTACAAACAATTAGCTAAACAGCTAGAATAATTAGCCTTCTTCAGATTTTGTAGACCATTTACAAAAAATCTTCTGAATCTTCCGTGCTTACAATATATTGTTATTATATATGCATACTAATATGTGTAATCTAGATTGATGTGTCATAAATCTAATCCAAGTATATAAAAATGATTACTGCCCCTGTAGATTAAAGTGATGCTCTGTATTTAATAAAGGAACTTTACTACCAATATATTTAAAATACCAAAAGCTTCTAAATATTTTTAATAATGCACCTGGAATTGGTTCGTAACAATATTCATCTTTATATTAAATTTTTTTTCTGGAATGGAACTGGTTATTGTTTTAAAATGATAAATCTTAGAGACAATTACAATTTTTCCTTGAAAATCAATAGATAACATTTATAATAAAATAACAGGCCAATTTAATAGGCAGTATAGTTTCTCAAATAATGGCGTTTCGGAGAATAATAAAAACAATAACTGGTAAAACCTTCAATTATTCCAATTTCTTAAGCGTTTCATGTGTAAGCAAAACCTATTTTCACAACGAGAATTCTATAAATCTATGATTGAAATGCTTTACAAAACCAGAAACGTTTACACTCCCCCTCCTCATAGCCTGTTCTATCATTGTTGTCTTACAGTTGACGAGAGCAATGAACTTTTACTTGGAGGTCCTATTTAATGTTGCAACGACTTGAAAAACGAATTGAAATATGTAAAAATGGTCGTTTCGATAGTTTGTCTTTGACTAGTTAGTAAAAAACAAATCTATTTATATCATATAGACTATATATATAGTTAAATAATCTTTAACCGAATATCTGTTTTTAAAAAATCACTATATTGAGAAGTCGACACAAGGTTTACACTAAGACTGGTATGCACATGGACCGGTCAAATTACTACTAACTTGATAACAAAAGAAAGTACGCTATGAATATGCTATATGAATGCTAGGAATAAGCTCTTGAAAGCGTATATATAGGAGAGGAATGTTTTTATGGATTAATAAAATTAGGATTAGTTGAGGTCATTTAAATATATATATATATATATATATATATATAAGTTAATGTTTATTGAATTCCAAGCTAAGAAAGGTTGGTAATAAGAACACGTAGAACGTTATAACAAGACTGCTTTATTTAGACCAAGATACCTCTATCTATAGGTATTACCTGTAAACATATACAGATAACATATGTTTGGGGATTAAGGCTGGGCACTAGCGGCGCCTGGACTTAACTCCCCCCCACCAGTTTACGAACACCCATTCGCAAACTTTGAAGTCCAACACTTGGACGTCTTAGTCCATTCAAATAATGCTCCGCTAATGTTACAAAGGACCAAAGGCCAGCCCCGCCCGTACACAGCCTGTAATCCCTCACATTAAGCTCTAATCCTATAAAACGTAAAAACCAACTGTCACTTGTAAACAAAAAACATAAAAGAAAACTTTGACTTTTTAAAAAAAAACAATACTTCTGTGGGAAAAATCACATAACTATAACTATTTACAATGTTCCTTGCGTGTATGCTGCGAGGACACTCCAGCTCATTCCTGATCTACAACCTCCCCCCCTGGTGGAAGCTTTAACTGTTCTATGTGGACATTTCGCCGCTTCTTAGGGGGTCGTATACTCTCAATTGTCACGACGTTGTGTTCCCTAATCACGACCACTTTAAATGGGCCCTCATATCGCACCAGCTCTTTGCTCCTATTTGACCCTAGTTTTTTATAGACGATAGTCCCGATTTTAAGTTCCCCCATTCGATCCCGGACTTTGAGGTTTTCCCGTTCCACTCGTCTCGCTTTGTCCCTCGTTATCCTTTCTCGGACTTTGTCGCATATTTTCCTCAAACCGACAGTATTACTCGCCATTTTCTCCGCCATTCCCTTGTCTGCTACCGTCTCTGCCCCATTTCTCCGTCTTTCGCGCAGCCCAAAGAGGATCTCGAACGGGGAGAACCCCGTCGCGGTGTGGATCGAATGATTGTAAGCGGCCACCGCCTTCGGCATTGCCTCATTCGCCGGCAGACCCTTTTCCGCGTGATATACCCGCAGGTGGTCACTCAGGGTGCTGTGCAATCTTTCTATCCCTCCTCTACTCTTAGGGTGCCCTGGGGTATTAAGATGCCAAGAGACATCGAGAGTCTTCATTTCTTTTCGGATGTTGGCATTGTCGAATTCTCTGCCCCCATCCGACGAGATCCGGTCTGGTACTCCGTAAAACTGGAACCAGGTATTTAATGCCAGCATTACCGCGTCTGATGACCGATCTTGCACCGGGTGCGCCATGGCCACTTTGCTAAAGCTGTCGATTGTGGTAACCCACTTATACCCCCTCCAAGTGAAGGTATCCACTTGTAAGTCACTCAACGGTGTCTCGGCGGTGGGCGATTCTTCTTGTCGCCCCCGTGGCGGATGTCTGTCATACTTCGTAGTGAGACAAACTGCACATGCCCCTATCATTTCTTGTATGCTCTTTTTCATTCCCCACCAAAAGTACCTCCGCCGCAACGCTTGCAACGTTTCCTGAACTCCACGGTGGTTCGTTTTTCCTTGGTGATAGGCCAGCGTCACTTCCAGCTGCTGTTCTCTGTCTTTGAGTGTCTCCACCATCGACGTGCACCGAATAAATATCCTATCCACCCCAAGTTGTTCCGTTCGCCAGAGTCTACGAATTTTCTCCCAAATAGTGGCATTCCCTACAAATACATGATGGGTCTTTCCGGGTTCCGAGGCATCTTTCAATGCACGGCAAATTTGGTCGTTCCTAACCCCTGGTGGCGACCAAATCGTCGCGATTTTACTTCTCCCATAACTGTCATATGCGATCTGCAGCCGCCCTGAGGTCTTGGATTTCCAAATGATCTGCCTTCTTTTGTCGTTCACGATCCCTTCTGTTACTTCCATTTCAACAGGTCTTTCGGCGGCGGAACCTTCCTCTTCAAGGGGTTCCTCACCTTCGCTATCTCCTCGCGTACCGAGGCTTCCATCCTCCCCGGGTGTCCATTCCCGGAGAAACTGTTGGTTTTCCCCGGATGGTTCCCCTTCTTCCAATGCATTCACAGTAATGGCTCTGGACAGCCAGTCTGCCACTACGTTCTCTTTCCCGGGTTTATATATGATCTCCATATTGTACTGGGACAAAAACTCTTTCCACCTCGTGACCCGCGCCGAGGACTCCTTTAACTTTCCTACCCATTGTAGGGGTCTGTGGTCGGTGTGAACACGGAATTTTCTGCCGAAGACATATGGGCGGAAATGGTCTATAGCCCAGACGATACCTAGGAGCTCTCTCTCTAGAGCACTATACCGCGCTTCCGTTTCTGTGAGCCGTCGACTAGCGTACGCCACCGGGCGCTCCCCACCGTCTCTCTCCTGCGACAACACTGCCCCCAGTGCGTATTCGCTGGCATCAGTGGTGATTGTGAAGGGATGTTGGAAATCGGGAAATGCTAATATTGGTTCCTCTTGTAAGCTAGACATACATTTCCGGATGTTCTGCTCCATGATTGGGGTAATTACCACCCTCGCTCCCTTTCGCAGTAAATTATTAATAGGCACCAGGTATGCCGCCATGTCCGGCACAAATCTTCTGTAATAATTTAGCGTCCCCAGAAGTCGACGGATCCCCTTTACATCTGTGGGCACCACCATCCTTCTAATCGCCTCGACCTTCGTAGAGTCTGGCTTAACCCCCTCCTGTGAGATGGTGTGGCCCAAAAAATTGATTTTTTTCTTCCCCAACAGAGACTTCTCCATGGACAATTTTAATCCGAATTCGCGGACTCTTTGAAATACACTTCTTAGGTGCTCAACGTGCCCTGCCTCTGTTCTGCTGAAAACTAACAGATCGTCCATGTAGACCTGGCATACCGCTTCGTCTATTCCCCTCAAAAATTCATCCATTAGGCGTTGAAAGGTAATCGGGGCGTTTTTCAGTCCAAATGGCATCCTGGTAAATTGATAATGCCCCCTCTCAAATGTAAAGGCCGTTTTGTCTTGGTCGTTCGCACTCATCTTGATCTGGTGATAGCCTGCCTTTAGATCTAGGGTACTAAATATTGTCGCCCCGTTCAATCTGTCTAATATGTCCTCAAATCGGGGAATAGGATACTTCTCGTCCGTCGTGTTCTCGTTTAACTTCCGATAATCGATAACTACCCTGTATTTCTCCGTCTCGTCCCCAGGTCTATTTTTCTTCCTCACTGCCCATAGAGGACTGTTATATGGCGAAGTGCTATCAATTATAATCCCTTGCCGTTTGAGACTCT
This sequence comes from Acanthosoma haemorrhoidale, assembly GCA_930367205.1. Lineage (NCBI taxonomy): Eukaryota > Metazoa > Arthropoda > Insecta > Hemiptera > Acanthosomatidae > Acanthosoma > Acanthosoma haemorrhoidale. The sequence continues at coordinate 120,318,157 of OV884011.1, read as the reverse complement.
CTAGCTCCTCTCTAATATGCCTACGTAGTGCCTGCGGATATCGTCTCTCTTTCACGTATGTGACGCGTTCTTTCTTTAACTGGATCTCGTGGACCGTCTTCCCAGTCGCTCCTAGCGTGTCTCCCTCTACGTAAAAAATATCCTCAAACTCCCTCTGTAGGCCTTCCCTCCAGCCCTCTATTTTATTAACCGCCCCTATCCGCGCTCTTCCGTCCCATATAGTCCCTTGACATTTATATTCCACTTTCCCCAACTTAATGTTCCATTTTTCCCCGATATTCTCCACACGCGCGCCTACCTTCCCCAACATGTCGCACCCAACTATCACCTGGTACTCCCGCGGCATGTTTCCTACGATATGTATCTTTAGATCTCCCCCTTTCTTCGCCCACCTATTTAGCCCTATGACTAACTCTCCCACTACCTCGCAAGGGCCTCCCAGGGTGATTAAACTACAATTACATACCTGAATCTGGAGTGCCCTCTCTCCACCATACAGCCTCTCCAGCGCTCCGCGGGACATGATGGTGTTGGTGCTTCCCGTGTCCACCAGACACATCTCTCCTCCTTTGACCCTAATTATTGGCAACGCACACATCCTCCCCGAATTGCATTACATCTCAGGATGCGGTCGCCTCTCTGCCAACACGCTCCTCAGGCTTCATCACGTTGCTCCCGTCTACGTGACTCGACCTTCTGCCCTGTCTGTCTCCTGTTTCTGCTGCGCCTCGCTTCTTCTCCTTCAGTTCCCGAAGTCCCTGATGACTTATCTTCTGATGATCCACTCTCCCCATGTGTCATGCTCCGTCTCTCTCTTACTTCTTGAGTGTTTACCTCCATTGGTTCTGGTCGTTGGTATTCTCTCCTCCGGAAGATATACGGGCAATGCCTCGCGATGTGTCCTTCCTCGCCACACTCAAAACATTTTGTTCGAGGACACTGTGCCACTAAATGTCCTGCCTTCCTACATCCGTGGCATTTTTTTCTTCCCTGGGCGGGGCATACCTCGGTCTCGTTCCTCTAAATCTTCTTTCTCCTGTCGTTCCCTTGTCTCTGCCAATAACGGACGTTTCTGGTCTCCTCCAGATTGGTTTCAGGGTCCGGGTTCTTTTGTACGCAACTCGGCTCCACTCATTGTCGACGTCTTGCACCCTTACTTCTTCCTCCTTGGCACTAGTGTCGATCATTGATTGTGCACACTCCGAGAACGAGCGCTCATCAGAGAATCCTTCCTTTCTTCCTGTCTCCTTGGCCAGTTGCACTTTTAGAATTGTGGATAAGAATCCCATTCTACCCTCCACCTCTTCTACGCTAATCGACTCTCTCATCTTCTCCGTTATCTTATTGAAACGGACTACTAACCCCGCAGCATATTGCCCGTTACTTTGTCTTGGGGACTTTGTCTCCCTAAACATTTGGAATATGTCCTCCTCGGGAGTCCATCGTCCTCCTCCGTACGCCTTCTTCAATCTCATCTTAATTAATTCCCACGGGGTTTCTTCATCTGCCTGAATTTGATTCAGTATACTTCTCTTGACCCGACATATCAGGGCCACCTTCAACGATTCCGCGTCTCTGGGATCTATTAAATTTTCTTCTGCTTTAGCTCCAATTAAAGCTGTGAGACGGTCTCCTCCTTTTAGGAAATGGTTCAGCTCACCCAGTTCCCCAGTGAATCTCTCCAGCTCCGCAACAGCCTTCCTCAGATCCTGGGTATTCATCGCTTTTACCCTCATCAGCGCGAGCGCCGTGGCATGAACCTCTGGCATAGTTCCCACTCTTCTAATATCTGCTCCCTCTACGAGATTCAAGACGGGCTGTCTCAAAACTCCTCCTTCAGTCATCTTCTCTCTTTCGCGTATAGAAGAAAAAAAAAACAAAAAAAAATTACGCTCGCACTCGATAACTCTCTTTCTCCACGGTTCCCGGGTTTCGGCACCAGTTAATGTTTATTGAATTCCAAGCTAAGAAAGGTTGGTAATAAGAACACGTAGAACGTTATAACAAGACTGCTTTATTTAGACCAAGATACCTCTATCTATAGGTATTACCTGTAAACATATACAGATAACATATGTTTGGGGATTAAGGCTGGGCACTAGCGGCGCCTGGACTTAACTTATATATATATATATATATATATAATGATAACCCTATATTTCATAGGTTACCACGTAAAAAGTCTACAAGTTCTGGTAAGTTATATGTAATTTGTGTTTGTATCAAAAGCTATTCCAAAGTCACTTCAACAGTCGTAACATAAATCCTGTTCAACCTAACGGGTTTGGAGTAGAGGAATGTCTTTTTGCATAGTATTTCCATTTGATGTACAAAAAAGTGAACCCATGAAATGTGATCAAGTAAAAGCGATAAAGCGATCAACTTCGTTAAAAAGTAAATATTTTTTGTGATATTGTATTGGGCGTCACATCAAAAGTCTCGATTTCTTGGATGAAAATATGTAATGCATTGGGACTTGACTATAATACACAGGTGGTCTGAAAAGTTTCCAACCTCAACATGAAGATGATAATAAAATAAATAAAAGCTAGTGAAATAAAAGCTTTGTTAGGTCGGGAACTTTTCAGACCGCCCTCGTAATATAAATCATTACAACTGTCATTATAATTGTTTTCACACCCCCCCTCCCTCACAGTCCTTGTAACTGTGTGACGCAAATAATAAAAATAATGGTATGGTGTTTATTTATTTTGTATATAGAAAATGGGTGCAAATAGGGAGAACCCAATTAGGTAGCATGTCTTGGATGGCGTGACATAGGCTCCGTCGTGAGCAGTGGCTGCGTTCGAGCGCAAGTAAAAATATCTGATGAACCGACCCAGCCCTTGTGATTCAAACATAATCTAAAGACATGTAATATTTACAAGTTCTACGACAGGATATTCCTGCAAAAACCATATAAACACTTAAGTTACTTTTAATTATTAATTTGTCATTAACAGAACCAATGTAGTTTCTTTAATCTTAGGAAACTGAGTGAATATATTGAATGGAGATTTTTATTGAAAATTTGATTAGTTGAACCTTGATAATTGATTAAAAAAGCTTTTAATGAATTATCGTTTTAACATCCCACGTATGTCAGCAAAAGATCCTAAGAAATGGAAGCGCCTAAGAATGGCAGCGAGATATAACCAGTAACATAGCTTGTTTAACTATACTATAAACTAATTAAAAAGAGGAATGGTAAATTAGCAGGCAACAGTTAAACTTATTCCCAAATCAATTAATTACGTTGAGCTAGGAAATCACACACCAACATTAGTATTTGTGCTATGAAGTCAGTGTGATTAGTATAACACGCTCATGAATCCATGACCCAAGAAAGAAGAAATATATAAATATAATAAATTGAGTACAATAATAAGTCTAAAATACCATTTTTTTTTTATATTACTGAAAAGCACAAGCGATATGTACAAGCGAAGGAAAACTAATTTAAGTAGGCAAAAAAAATAAAATAATAAAACGACCTTTTGGCATTCTGTGGCCACCAGGCAGAATACTTGGAAAACCTGATACGCTCTAACACTACGACAAAAATCATAACATTTTATGAAAGTACTAGCTTGAGACAGCAGTTTTTGCATCTTTATTTGATATCTACATCATAATTTTAATATAAGTTACCTGAATGATAGACAGTCCCATTACCTTATAGATATTCCTTATTACCATTACTAGTTTTTTTGGACCCTTCCAAAGGGATAGTTTTTGTTCATGTGATTCGCATAGGGGTAAAGTAGCCTTTAAGATCACAAATGCAATAATTTTATATGTTCACATATGCTATAAATGATGGTATGTATACGTGTTTGTAGTCTATAGTTATAAAAAGTAATGGTGGATTTTTTTTTGTTGTATTTATTTATATCTTGTGTTTGACTAAATATTCATCATTACCATGAAGTCTAAATATCCTTTAATCATTAATAGTAAGTCCTTATTAATTCAATTTCACTGAGCTGTAGATAAGTTCGACCTGTACTCCTTCAAGCTACGGTTACGTACCGTTCCATGCAGAAAAATAACAGATCGGACGAAGCGGACAGAATTTTCCTTGCGCAGGGCTCATGCGAATCTCTTCTATAACGTTCCGCTTTCAGAACATGTATCACCTAAGCGATAACAGGACAACTGAGCTTTTTTTGAAAATATCTGCGCAAATTTTTGTATTTACAGTAAATAAAATCGGGATTAATGAGGGTACTCTGGTAGAAAAAAGATCAATGCAATTGATGTGTATATATACATAAACAATTAGGACGTATACAATATTGTCAATAGATAGTTTGTTTATATACATTTACATTAAAAAAAACAAAAAACTTAGCAATGTACCGATAAAGGAATCAACGCTGCACTCCATCAACTACCTAGCCATGGAGTTCGATTCAGATCATTTACTGGCTCCCAGCTCGTTCGCTGCTTCTCTAAAATTCAAACACCGATTACCGAAATTAATGTGGTAATGGAGCTGGAGATTCACAAGTCTGGCGTCAAATCTTGATTCTGATGCCAAGACTCATATGACTACGATAAGAGTAAACACGTAATACAAAAATCATAAAAATGTTTAAGTGATCTGAATACCACAGTTTCAGTAAAACACAGAATAACACCGATTATTTAATTTTCGTGAGACTCCTCCATGTATTCCGGAGCCAAGAAGTTATTTATTAGAAGAGATTTTAGAAGTAGAAATATCTTGGTGAAATAGTAAACACTAGATTTTAAATTGATTTATTTTAATAAATATAAAACAGATTTCATTAACAATCAGTTTAGAAAATAAGCAGTGATGAATATTGATTTTGGCATTTGGTTGTTATTATAGCACATAACATGTTAATCCATCACTGTCTGAAAGGGCATAAACGGATAAGTAAAGGATCATTAAAATTAGGAAGCATTTATTTAACAGAAGAATTATTATAATATAGGATTCATACAGGGAATGAAGTTTTCAATTTAAAGATTACAAATGCTGGACTGTCACAAATATGATCAATGAAAACAAGGAGTGCCCAATAACATGAGAGCCTTCTAAGGAACCCTTAATAATGTGTTTTTATCTCAAACTAATTAAATTTTTTGTTATATAATTCTATATTTTTACTTTAGTGATTCACGGTAGCTTTGGGGAAACGTCCCGAAGCCCCAGGATATAGAAGAAAACCTCATTAAAGGAGCTTCGTGTAAAAAAAAAAAGGTTTGGACCTTGTGAAAAATATAAAAAAAATCACATTTTCTATTTTACATTAATTACATTTCTATTTTCAAACGTGCTACTCTGAAAGTTCATAATGAATGTTATTTGTATTTTATTTTTTAATGAAACAATCAACCGAAATCGATGCTGCTTTACTAAAGAAATATGGGTTTTTTTTTTATGATTAGTTTATTAAGAGAATCCCTGACGCATGGAGTGAAAAAAGGAGAAAGGTTTTAATTGCATATGACATAACCGTTCCATTGAAACAGAACTACGAAAAATAAAATCTTGTTTTAGCTCTATACATTTGCATGTCGTTCTATCAAAAAAAAAAAAATAGTTTGTAAGTTCCGACCAACGCCGGAACGGAGGACGAAACCTGTGCCTTTTGTTCCGAATTCATATATGTGCTCACAAAAGACTGTCGTCCGTCTTGGCGAACAAAAGGACGAACACTCAAGCAGCATAAGCACCTTAGCAGAACAATGTAAAAATATTCTTCCCCTAGCCGACAGCTCCAGCCCTTACAGCCGGACTGCCCTTACAACGTTTGTTTTCCCGCTTTCTCATAACTGCAGCCGTTCATCACCTGTCCGTGGAGTCCGGGCTTTCACTAGAGCCCTTCGTCACCCGGAACGCAGGCTACTTGTATGCCGGATTACTGAATATCTCTTATATTTAATATTTATTTGAACAGGATTCCATAGCATTCATTAGCATCGAATTATATAATTATTTAGTTTTATGATAGCGAAATTAAGGATAAATTACTGTCTGTGGGCACAGACTACGTATATAACTGAATTAAATGACCTAAATAAAAACTATCGTTCATCAATATAAACATATCTCTCAACACATTCTTCTACATATGTATAAATTTTAATTCACTCAAAGCTGCTTGGATAGAAAATTTAAATCAGAGAATCCAATTAAAATTACCTCATGATACCTTAAAAGAATTTCTCACGTCTATGAGAAATCAACATCTAGAATAGAATCGAATAAAAAAAATATATTGAGCCCTATGATTAAAAATAGGGTTCAGATGACATATTGTTGGAAAATGTAAAATAACTTAGATACATGGAGATATCTACAATGCGCCCTTATTCTTCACCCCTTATCAATTTTTCTCCAAATTAATGATGATGAATATTAAGTTAATTTCCCAATAAATAGCTGACTTTATTTTAGAATGAAAACGATAATTGCAAACAAACTTTCCTATAACTGTCAAATGAAGATTGGCTAGTTTATATAACATACTAAATGAGTAAAGAATATTTTTTTTTTTTTAAAAAGCATAATTTCCTATTAGTAAACAAAACATTTTCAAAAGTAAATAATTCGAGACATTGTGCGCTTGTGTGTGTGAGTGTTTGAGTATCTGCATCTAATAGTTGGAAGGTAGAATTGTGAGGACCTGAAAATGAAATGAGAAAACAAGCAACCATCCTGGAGTAATAATTATCACCCGAAAAAAAAAATTGATTCGCCCTTATAGTTCTTGTCATTAGCGATAGTCACAGAGATACGCCGGTCGGAAAGTATCCAGTGAGCGATGTCTGGTAATTACCACGGTTCACCGGAATATTTTTATTGGGGAATATTCTCCCCTAGAATGCATAAAAATAACGCCTGAATGACTTTTTAACTATGAGTACATGATGATTGTCACAATAATGAGAACTTCTGGGTTCGCCGGGAAACTAACCACACAACGAGTGGGACAATTAACTCTGAAATTGATTAAATAAAATAAAGGCGACGAGATTTCTAGAAAATTCTAAATTTTTACTGTTAATTTTATGTATTGCTATACATTTGTGACTGTGGTAGTCCAGACAATGGCCAGTCTCTCCAATCATGTCCTGATCGTCTGAGGCTCTCTCCCTCTTGGTCAGCTTCCACTGGCTCGTATCCGGTGACACGGCTGGTGGAGGAGCGTGGAATGATCTATGATAAAGTTTAACTCTTTTTTGAAGAAGTTTTCTTTCTCAAGGTTTCTCCCAATCATAAAGCTGCACCATAACCTCCAGGAGTTCACGTTCACAGCGCTTTGGTCCAAGGGTCCTAAAATAGATAGAAATAGGAACATCAAGTCATATCATTATTTTAATGTATAACTACAGTTTGCCCTTTTTTTCATTCAGTACATAAAACAAACACGTTTTTGGGTACATTAGTTTAGTAGACTTTGGTAAATTACATAATTATATATATTTAAATAATTAGAATTTAAATTTAAAAAAATATATATAAATTATTATAAAAATATGTCAATTTGAATCTTATATGAATATTTTAGACCCAAGACTTCCTCTTTCGCATGCGAGGGAGGTGACAACCTTTTCCTAGGGTTTCTCAGGGCTGTTTGTAAATACTGTATGGATGAGCAAGTCAATAAGAACATCGAACTCAATTACTTATTGCCCAATAAGGCAGATTGTAATTTTATCGCAGTAAAGATTTGATCTGTAATTGTGTGTAATTTATTATACTCTTTTCATATATTGAGCATCAGGAAAACTAGCTGATTAATTGGTGGTCTGGTATTCATTTTTTAAATTCACTACTACTACTACTACTACTAAAATTTAATTCGTTTCATAAACTTTCAACGAAGTATTGTCAGGAAAATGAAATTTCAGCATTAAGCTCCCTTCCGGTGCCCCCTTAATTGTGTGTGGTCAACTTAAAAACTTTTCAAAACAGTGGGAAGTCAAAAAAAAAAAAAAGTATAAAACTCTCAGCTCGCCATGTTGGGGTATTATAAGTTGAGACAGTTAACAAAATAATCCTATTTGTATAAGTAAGAACAAACTGAGGGACGGTGGCTTAGCATCCCCTAAAACAGTCACGTTTAGAACGACACTGTCACAAAGTACGGTGTGTAAACTTTTTAACAAGTTACTTTTTTCGTGCTAAATGTGCACCGGATATTTATTTTTTCTCCTCTCTAGTCATTTACTGTATACTCTTAAGTGAAAAAGAAACTGCTCATTAGCTTCAGCATTGTTAAAACTGACCGTCGAGAAGTGAAACGACAATATTACAACAAAAATGCAAGAGGAATTAACTATGCTTGTACATGATGCAAGTACTTATATATGTGCGTTGGAGACATATTTCATCATTGAAATTGAAATGATATTACGAAACTGAACAACCCTTTGCTCCGTTATCAATTGCATATTCTTAAAACAAATGCCCACTTTATTGTTGTAGTGGAGTTGGAGAAGTGAGATATGCGCAACAATAACATCTCTTGAATTAAGTTCCAGTCTCGTCTTTTCTTTAGCTTCAATGAATGCAAGAACAGTGGCTCATTGGGCTGGGAACTCGTCGCATAAGAGCCCGATAACTTTTTAATACCCACTAAAACCAACTTAACAACATTCATGTAAGAAAATGAAGTATCGTAAAAATTTGTCCACTCCCTAATAGCAGCTCATGGGTTTAAATAATTTAATTCGTAATAAAAACGGAGTTTAAGTCTCTCATCCTTTAGCAGCAATTTCGTCCGTAAATGGAGATAATGATCGTAAGCTTCGGATCAGAGAAATTTTCAGAAACATGGAAAATATGGTCAATAATGGTGTTTACAGTCTAACAGCTCAACTGTACCTGTTAAAATCACGACACAACGCAATGAATCACCTAGTGCAAGCTAGGTGGACAATAATCGATACAAAGAATCGATTAATTGATGATGCCACGACAATAACAAAACTCCATTGGTCACAATTTGAGGTAATAATTATAGCAACATTCCAGAGCGATGAGTCGTAAGCGGTTGAAGTATATTGTATAAGAAGGATGTTAGTTTAGAGGGTTATTTCATTTAAAATTTTATTTAATATTTTATAGCGACGATCCTAAGCAGTACAATGCAATATAATTAAATACCACATCCCAATCATTTTTAATTTATTTTTTTGAGATCGTGAGTGCTCTATTTCAAAACTGTAATTTCCACGATTCTGTGAAACTCCCTCAGAGAAGTGCCTAGATATTGAACCAAGAAATTACTTGTGGAAGTTATGGATTTAATTGTCCCATAATACCAACACAGGTAACAAGTGATGGTCATCCGTGTGGTGATGAAGATTACTTAGCACCTTATTCGTCTGATTGTGAGATTGATGATGAGTCATGTTGTTTATTTCTATAATCTTAATTGTATGTATTATCAGTATGTTTTATTCTCTTTTAATTCTGTAAATAATTTTGTTGTTATAACAATACCGATTTTTATCAAATACATTTTTTATTCCTTACTTAAGTTTTTTAATATAAATATTCCCCTAGCTTCTAAATTATCAAAAAATGTTTATCTATTTAATAAAACAATAAACTATTATTCATCATAACCAGAAACATCATAGCAGAAAATGTTTTTGTCCGCCTAAATCGGGACTTGAACCCACTATACATAGGTAGGAAGATGTTTCACTCACCTTTCTGAGCACGTCTGAAATGAGAAAAATTTTATAGCTGGTCGTCTGTTCAAGCAAAAAAATTATGTGCGTGGATCTGTACAGTGCGACCTAACGAGATCTGTTAAATGAACAGATTTGTATCTGCCCATGTGTGTTATGAAACACAGACCTTTGTAATAGATGAACCATCATCCTCAGGTGCTTCGAAATAATGAGGATACGTGATGAATTCAAGTTATTCGCGTATTTTTTGCGTGTGTATCCATGCATTCTTGATTAAAATAGACCAAATAAACTTTAATACTAAAATGTAATATTAAATATAACTAATTAGATACAACAAATAGCACTACATATAAAAAAAACTTATAATAAATAACTAAAGTCAAGATAAATAAACGATGGACTGTGGGGAGTACTCATACAGAGGGTAGAATGTACTCATTAAATAGAATAAGAATAAGAAAGTTTTATTTACAATTCAGTTACTATGTTAATATTACATGTTCCGGTTGTAATTGTATGAAATATAATATACGTATATATTTACAAAAAAAAAATTAAAATTAGAAAAAATATATATTCAATTAAAAAAAATCTTACTAACAAAATAAAATAAAATGAAATGTTTACAAATTAAATAATAAATATTTATTTACAAAAAAAAATTTCAATATGTATAAGACTATTTAAAACATAATAAATATATTTAGAATTTCAATTATTATAAGTATAGGAGGATATGATGAGGTGTTTGCTTAAGGCTTGGTACATCGTAATGGTCATTTAATAGTTATTGAGTCTTTGGATGATTTTGTCGTTGTGAAATTTTTATGTATTCAACTATTACAAAAATTAATCTCAATATATTTGAGAAGGATATAATAACTAATAGTCTACTGCATAAAATTAAATGTAAAAAAAAACCCAATAAGGCAGATTGTATTTTATCACATTAAAGATTTAATTTGTTTTAATAAAAAATAAAATATTTTTCCGTAAGAATAGCTATTTTGTTATTATAAACGTTATGTTTTTCTATGAATGCTTTGTTTGCCTGAAGCTCTTTCTTGGTTTTTGAACATTTTTTGTGAACAAAATTAGTTCGTGACGTAGAAATTAAGGCGTCGTATTAAAAAAGTAATTTAAAGTGAAAAATTCATTACTCTGGTTTTGAAAACTCTTTCTCTCTTTAATTACGGTGTGTAAGCAGTGATGATTTTATACTTACTCTAAAATAAATGCTTTGCAAATCCCGCTTTCCTGCCAAGTTTCACTGGCAGATGGTAAAGCGATTTGTGAGGTGGGCTCTGCAACTCCGATTTCGAGGTTGAATCCCGAAAAGGCGAAACTCGTTTTTTTTTAATAAAATGTTAATTTGATAAAAGTTAGTATAAATTTTAAACTGTCAAGTGATCGCTATTTGCATTATTTTTAAGAAATTTATACACTATTAGAAAATAAGCATCATAAATTTATATTAAAAAGTAAATTTTGTTGCTCTGTATAGCAACATTCTCCAACTGATATAACTATATTTGTTTTTTTGTTGTTTTTTTTTCAGGATAAATTCAAAGAAATGAAGAGATATTCCAACTAAAGATATTTTTCACGAGTCGTAAGAGATTTTGGATATTTTTTTCAAGAGAACAAAGAGATGTGTTTCATTAACTGATGCCAATTCAGAAAACCAGCTAAGGTGAGCAACGTCGAACATAAATATAGATTTACAAAAATTAATTGATATAAAAGATAAGTAAATATGTCATAAAATAAGATTCGAGAGTTAATTATATTGACAGTGGGTGTCCTGGCAATGGCCAGTTTCTTCACTGAGCGTCTGTGGCTTTCGCACTGTTGGTCAACCTCCACTCACTTGTATCCGGTTACGCGGATGATGGAGGAGCGTGGGGGGGGGTTCCCAAGACCCCCGCTTCTTCTTTCACATGGGAGGGAGGTGACAACTATGTGGGTTTGGGATGTTCTGGTCTATTTGTAAATACTATACGAATGAGCGAGTGAATGAAGAATTGTGAATATAGTATAAATGAGAACATTTAACACAATCACTTATTGCCCAATAAGGCAGATTGTAATTTTATAAAAATAAATCTTTGATTTGTAAAAAAAATATATTGGATCATGGCATAGCAATAAAGTTTTATTCATTTGGTATTTGTATTAAGGTCCGTGGTCCAGCTTAAACCGCACCGATTTTTTTTTGAACAGCCAGTGGACAGCTTTATTACAATCATTTGAGTTATAAGGATGGTTACATCCTTTTTTTTTAGGATACAGTTGATGATGTGTCTGATACAGTTGAGCTGTAGGTGGTGTGCTATCTATGTTGGAAAGTGCAACAGCAATAATGCAGTCGAGGCCCCAGGCTGAAGAAAGGCTAAGAGACGCCAAGAGAGAGAGAACTAACAAGAGCCGGTGAGATAGTGGCTTGGAACCGCTGCCGCTAATTGCGGGCCGCAATGCGACCTCCCGCCTCTCGTAAATATTCACCGGCTCAGCCTGACAGCGCTCCGGCCCAACACCGAGACAAAAGCGAGAAGTATTAGACAGTACTTTATTTGGTTTATATTATCAAGGAAATTCTTAAAAACAATAAATCACATATTTAATGTTAAAATGGCCAAATTAGTAAATAAACTAGTTAGAATTTTAACCTGAAATCCGTAAAATATAAAAAGTTTGATAGATTAATTTAAAATATTAAAAAGGTATGATCAATAAATAAGGGGCGTAGTCCTAGGATAGTTAAAATTGTTATTATTCTCATAGCTAAATAGCCCCCTTACTTTAACAAGCTACATCAATTCTATCAGATGTCAAATATCATATCCTGCCCACCCGAACTGTATTTACTTTTTATGGCTAATAGATATTCCCCCACTTTAGACCAGTTAAATATTCTTGTAGAGGAGAGTCTTTTAAAAAACTTTATTATGAATAACAATCAAAACACTGGTTTATATACAAAAGTTAATCAGTTACAACGTTAGAACTTACTTAAGTGAATGCTTAGGCACAAGTAAGAGTGTCTTGACCCTAAGCAGGTAAGAAAAGGGTAGGATTTTAGGGGAGGAAAATGGTTACTTACAAAAAACAAGGCGACCATAAGTCTCAACTGAGGTACACGTTTCTATTAAAACTGTAAGGTATGAGTATTATATAACTGGCCAGTCATATAAATTGTAATCAAATTTTAAAAGCATACGAAATATATCTATTAGAAGCAGGTTGATTTAGGGAGTGACTTTTTAATGAAACTCCTCTTGTGTAAGGTTATTAAACGGTAGTAATGCTTCCATAAGTATGTTTGGGGACCCGTAAGTTAATTTTTTGAGCGATACTGAGGAGCACGTCGTGCTCTCTTGTCACGCACTGGAACCGGCTAGAGCACGGCTGCTCCGCACGATAGGAGAGTACAGCCTGGGCGAGTCCGACCTGCCGTCGCTGGTGAATGACGAAGCAAGATACACCGCGTTCTGTAGATTCGTCGGGGAGTGGAAAAGGGTTCAAGGCTCCGGGCACTTCACTATATCCAGGGGGGTGGCGCGGGGTGAGCAGCCGTGTCTTCGGGAAGGCTCACCCGAAGCCAACGATGTATCGCCGGTTCCAGAGGAGTCACTGTAAATATGTATATTTAGATATAAGGTAGGACTGAGAAGTATATGGTAAAGACATAAGTTTAGTTATAGGGGGATGGAGGATGCAAAGCCCATGTAAATATAGTTTTAAGTATAGGTAAAACACGGATCCAAAATTGTAAATAGTATTAAGATAACTAGCTATTAGAAGGGAAAGGGAAAAAGTATATATAGCTAGTTTAGGAATTGTATATATGTTATTAGAGGTGTTTCTTTTGTTTCTTTTGTTTCTTTTCTCTTTACTTTAGTTTTGTGTTTTCTTCTTTCTTTTTTATATATTATTATCATGTGTTGTTTTTGAGAATAAATGGAACAAAACAGAATAACCGAAGGTACGCTGACCGGTGCAACAATCCCATTGCACCGGGATACGCGCACCTCAGGCTACGTAACCCCACGAGCACGCTTCACGGGATTGTGGGGCAAGCCCGTTTGAGGCTCAGCCTCAGGTAGGGCGTAGAAAAAAAAAAGTTAATTTTTTTTAGCACTATGCGAACCCTCCCGTCTCGCTTGGCCTCCTCTTCCAGGCAGGACTAGTCATGCTGTTACCAAACTAACGTATTTATTCTCTCAGTACAAGTTAGCTATTAGAGTTTAGTTTATAATAGAGTAGTTTTCAGAAAGCAGAAGCGATTAATCCTCCGTTATTACACCTTTATTACCTTGCTTTAAAATATCCTTAGAATCTAGCGATGACACAGATAGGAGATCCAACTAGATCCTCAGATAATAAGGTAAACGACTTAAGCTCATATTGCCTAACTCTTTTTATGTTTGTATGGCTTACTTCATATTGCAAAAGGCACTACTAACGCACACGCACACGTAATATGATCACACATTTGTATTTTTGAATTTTATTTCAATTCATCTTTGAATACTTATACCATTTGCTCTATTTCGTAACAATTTTTATATTCAAAACCTTTATTGTGGTAAAATTAGAATCTGCCTTATTGGATCATAACTAATTGTGATAAATGTTCTCATTCATACCATATTTACAATTCTTCATTCACTCGCTCATTCATACAGTATTTACAAACAGTCTAGAGACCTTACAAATCCATAAGGTTGTCACCTCCCTCGCATGTGCAAGAGAAGGCAGAGTCTTGGAAAGTCACCCACTAGCCGTGTCACTGGAAATGAGGAAGTAGAGGTTGACCAAAAGCGTGAGAGCTGTCTCATTGGAGAAACTAGCCATTGCCAGGACTCCCACTGTCAAGTATTTACAGCAGGTTACGCAGTAACGCAAGATGAAGTGACTGTGCTAAGGGATTAGGGTGGTTGGATAGGTTACTATGGAATTTTATGACTAGGGAGGGATGAGTTCAAGAATGTAAGGTGTATTAAGAACGTTATGAAGAGTTTTGCTGCTGACGTAATAAGTGACATTTACTATTATTCTCAGGACTTTTGATTGAAACGATTGGATACGCTTGATGTTTGACTTTTTAGCTCACCCCAATTGCTCTATGTCTAAATTGACTTAAGTATAACTTTGTAGATTAGTAATTTATTTAGTGAACAGTCTGGTTACAGTTCCTATAAAAAACACAATTATTTACAAATAATACTTTATAATTTAGTGTGAATTTGTAGTTTAGCTTTTAGTAAATGCGTTTCTATGAAAAATATACATTTAGGTCAAATGAATTATTATAACAATATGAGGAGTAGGAAGTGGATTACATACGGTTTGAAATGTAACGAGTTTTGAAATTCTTTATGGTCTTATTACTTTATATTGTATTAGCGTAGAAAGGGCTGGGGATCAATTTAGTTCATCACATCCAATTTCCTGTACAGGTAATGAAAATTGATTTACAAGGAGATTCCCGCAGTGGGGTTTTGAACTTTATATGATTTTCCATATCATTAATGCAGAAATAACAAGTATTATACGATGCAAGAGCCACAATCTTTAATTATAATGTTTATCGGGTCGTCACTAGGGGGGTGCCTGGTTACCCTAGCCTAGGTGATAAAGTGAGGGTTGTTTTAGTTTACAACCTGGATAACCGTTTCGTGACGGCTTTACTATCCGACTCCATGTTTTGATAGGATGTTATGTTCAGGAGAAGAGATATAGAGTAGGTAGTTAGGTAGTTTGTGTGGTCTTGGAATGACCACTAATTCTCACCCGGTATCTGAGGGTAGGTGAAATCCGTCCGGATCTCAAAGGCGAGTGTGAACCGGAGAGAGGCAGATTGAATTGTTGCGAGAGACCTGCTTGGTAAGTTTGCAGGGCCACGACAACCGTTGTCCACTAGGGAGAGGTCTCTCCCAAGGAGATACTAGATTTAGCGAGACGAAGTCAGAGATTCCCACTAGGAAGGTGTGGGGTCTGACAAGACCGGACTAAAACGTAGCGGGGCGAGGAAAGAAAGAGACGTAGAGGTTTTTCATAAAGAAGCAGCAGTTTCAGAGTTTCAAGCAGGGTAGCCACGAGCCAATGTAGTTGTCAGGAGAATGATTTACAGGGCCCAAATGACCGGCTTAAATACCCTGCTAGCATTGACCGCACCCAATAAGCATCGCAATTGTTGTGACCAATGATGTGGCTTTCCTTTGTTTCCTGGCAGAGGTTGGAAGAGTTTCCGGTGGTTTGGGCCTTATACCTGACTACAGCTGGTGTCCCAGCTCATATAACTAATTAACCCTGGCAGCAAGTTTTATTGTTTAACATATTGACACTGATTTATATTTGGGTAATGTTATTTACATTTGTTTACAATATATATAAAATAGAGGGTATAGACAGTATACGGTGATTTCTCTTATGTCTTATCTTCTCTTATTTAGTGGTCGCTACAATGTTTCTATCCTGTTTATTGATTATCAAGGGTGAATGGAAATGATTTTCAATCCTTTCTATTCTTCTGTACATAATAAGTAACACTTGACAATGCAGCTGGAGATGGTTTGTGTAGTCCATGTATGTTCAGGGTCTCTCAGGGGACACGATTTGTCCAACTTCACCCTAATTCATCCCCTATAAGTTAAATGTTCCAAGAAAATATTTAAAGGCACCAGTGGGAAGACGAATCCACAAAGATAACACAGCTAACATTTAGTGTTTCCAGTACATGGTTATTGCTCTGTTTTATATGCTAGCGAGGGTCAATTTTATTACCATAATAAGCTTCCTCAGCACACACAATAACGAATACGTTCTCGTTATTGTCATTAGGATACTGTTTTTATCTGCTGAAACCATTCTTTCTTGGTCTAAATATATATGTTTGGGGAATCATAACATTTAGGTTAGATGACAAACTTTTGTTTTTTTCTGAATTCTTACATTCTATATGCTTTATTTTTTTTTTTACAAAGTGGTATGGAGAATATTTTGAGTCACTTGAATTTTCGCTTTTACGTAGTGCCTTTTTCCGCCTAGCATTATTTAGTTTCGGGAGGCAATATAAAATGTGTATTATTTTCTTCTTCTTTTACTCCATTTTTAAATCTACCTCTTCTACTGCTTAGACAATTCTAATTACATCCCATGTTGTGAGAGCCAAACCATGTTGTAGCGAGCGCTAACCATATATGTAAATTACCCTATAATCTGGTGCATAATGTATTATAATATAAATGCAAATCTTTGTAAACTTTTTGTAATAAATCATAGAGAGGTCGGAAGTCGTATAACAAGGCACAGAGGGTCGAAGGTCGACAGCAATAAAACCTGAGAGGGTAAGCCACTTGCCCCTAATAATATAGACCCGAGCAGACCTTCAGTCACTTTCCGGCGGTCATAAAATCTAAAAGCCATGCCAATAAACAGTGCTTTAGGGGACGAGGGGCACGTACTCGGCGCAGGTGTGACATCATAAACATACCCCGTTCAAGCTAGGCTCCTCCTTCCAGTAGGAAGGGAAAGTAATGTTTTAGGAAGGGGAAGTAATGTTTAAAACCAAGGGGTTTCGCCCTGAAAAACCACTCTTCCCCAATCTCTGCACCTAGACACCAGCCCCGGGGCCCTGGAATCTTCTACTAGTCTACTCTATCTCTGCCACACCTCTGGGCAGTCACCTCGTCTCACAGCCTCTACAGACCCTCTGACGACTTGTACTATCACGCTGCCGATCTCCCGCCCGAACTCTGAAAACTGGTCTTATTCTTTATGAACCTCTGAACCTCATCCTGAACACAGTGTATTGTCGGGACACATCCCTATCAATAAATGGAGTCAGATATCAACGCCTACATGGAACATGGTCCATGTTATAAACTGCAACAATCCGGACTTGTCACCAGGGCTAGAGTGATTAGGCACTCCCCTAGTGAAACCCCCACCCCCGACACATGTATTTTCATTGAGTTCTGTTTCGATGCTGTCGTGAAGTTTTTGAAATAGGCACGCTTTAGGTGCTTAACCTTGAGTCAGGTTAATGCTGAGTCCTAACCTGTTCCTACTTTACAAATGTAAGGCAATGTTATTCAAATAATGGTAGATAGGTTCAGTGAAAGGAACTATTTATTTTTTTCAAGGATCGGAAACATAATTAAATATGATAACACAAAAATATGTTTTTAGATTATCTGTATCATAAGACTCTAAACTATATCAATAAACATTTCTAGGTTGGGACAATTTCAGTACGTTTTAATTTGATATTATCACTGCAATTAAAACTTCTCATTTACCGAGGAGATCGATCCTATAAAATATTATATTATTGTTTGGAAGTGCTATACAGTTCTTGCATACTGTATCTACCTAAGAGTTATATGTGTAACAAGAATCACTGATATCCGAATTGACGATTAATACCGGTTCCAAGTCGAAACCCTCATTCAGTTCAGTTAAAAGTAAACTAATGACAATAGAAAGTCATATGAACTATAAACAGTGCCAGTTCATAAGAACCTGTAATTTTTGGCTTGTGAGCAGTTTAAGAAGGGTTTACAAGGTTTAATTTTGGATATACATACTCCAGGCGAATCCAGTGTTTAAGATTGTCAGCTTGGACTTCCCACATCATGATGTGTGGTGCCAGAGCGTTTCAGTCCCAGCGTTGGCCCTGACGATTGTCACATTGTACGAGGTCACGTTTTGAGTGAGGTTACCCCTCTTGTACCCTTGTACAGTACTAAATACTTGTATAGTTTTAAAATTTTCTTCACCTCATTAGTAAACTCTAAGTCAATAAAAAATAAATACAAAGTTGACCTGTCTTCACTCAAATGGAATGGAAAGTAAACTGCCTTAACAGCATATCCTCTAATGTCAACATCCAGGAATAAGGGAGTGGACCGGCATACATATTCTCGTTCACTATCAATGACTCATTCAAAAATCTATCGTTTAAACATAACCAACACGTAAATTAGTAACAGGAAAGACCGTAGTTAATCACCGGACATTTTTACTGCAGTCTTAATGGACTACAGGAATTTGAGAAGATGCAAAACGAACCCAAAAACGAATTGAACGTTTTAATAAACTGTGCAAACGAACCCACCTAGACTACCAAAACACCAAACCAATCCTATTAATCATAAAATTATTAAGAATTATGAATTTTCATGTTCATGACTAAACAAATAAACATGCCGAAATTGCACCCAGATCTAACATGACCCTCCAGAAACATATACTTCGGTATCTGTCGGAAAAATGGTCAATTTTACTACACTTAAAAACAGTTAAAACACGAGAAGGTTGTGCTGGCCCAATCATTTCCCGGTAGGGTGCCTACAGTCTGATATATAGTCAGATACTACTCCCACCTAAATAATATCTGAGGAACTTTCATCCCAGAGATTTAAACTAATAGTGCGATAGTACTGGCAAGCCCTCTTTATCTTTATTTTTCGTTAACTCCTGGGGTAAAGAAAATGTAAGACCTCCAGCATAGAATGGGAAACGGAGAAACCTTATTCCAAACATTTCATGACCCTATATCACAATAGTCAGTCCAACGGGCATAATAAGACGTTCTTCCACTATACATCACGTTCTGTGAATTGCACCGACAAGTGTAGACTCAGGAGTCACCTTCAATATGTGCTGTTTGCAGAATCAATCCAAGCGTCTTCTATTCTCCGGATCATCAGTGAGGAATCAACCCTCGCGAGCAAAGTCCAAACCTCACATTTACAGCCAACTCCCAGAGCCTCGTCTCAATTCAGAATCTAAACATCACAGTTCTAATATCCTTCTAAGTTTGAACTCCATTTACATTAATAGTCCTTCATTCCTCACAGAATTCCAAAGACTCGTGGCCTTGTCTCACGCCTCCTCCTAGGCGATCTCCTAAACCACTATTCGCTCTCCGACTATAAAGTTCTCTTGAAACCAAATTATATATTCCAGACCACAGTTGTACAAGCAGCACTTCTGAATCCATCTCTGAATCCTTATTACCTTTTTTTTCGATTCCCTGGGAACTTATTTTTGTCTAAAAAGAGTCTACAAAGCAAGAACTCTCATCAAGGATAAAGGGTCCAAGAATAACCACTGATGGTAGATAGGTTTTCATTCCTTACTGACATACCTTCACATAAGATGTTTCTTTATATCACCAGATTCTCCCACACTCTGGCCCACCGGATCCTGAACAAATCGTGAACTACTATATCTTTTTATTTCCTACGTATTAACTCCCATTTAATTCACAAGCACATGCCTTGACATCCTTTACTCCGATCACAGTACCGTACTCTTTACCTTCTGAGTTACTCCAGCTCCAAAAGCTCACCCTTCCTTCATTCGTCAGTAAGTTCCAATAAAAAGAACCGTTTTTGTGAACCCTTGTGAGATTCCATTAAGCTTACTTAGAATGCAACTCAAATCTCCACAAAATCTCGATAATACGGTCCATTCCTGCACCGCCTCCATTTAGAAATGCTACCGGCAGCTCTCTAAATCAAATCCCGATTTCAAAATTGATACTAGCTAAAATCCTTGGTCGCAAATATTGTAAATCTCATACATTCCAAACATCAATTCTGAGGTCAGTTTTTCCTGACTGTGTTAGCTGGTTAAGAGCTGGTGTATTTCTGCATGTATTTCAAGAACCTTTCTGGATCTTTCAGGATCCGGTGGGCCAGTGTGTGAAGGAATCAGGTGATATAAAGGAACATCCTATATAAATGTATGTCTGTAAAAGTACATATGACTTTTTTCTGTATGTATACCGTGATTAATGTATGAATAAGACAGTATGGTCCATACATGCAAGAAATGAAATAATTTATCTCAATTACCCATTATCCAAATAAAATGTATCATTTCGTATGTTAAATGAGATAAAATAGTTATCAATAAGAACCAATTTTTTTCCAATATATTCTTGATCCAATGTAAAAAATGTCGTGGAAACTAATCCTTTTTCGGTCGAAGCTAAGCAGTTTTAAATTAAATTGAGTAATTAATTGCTAAAAGCTTCTTCTTTTGACTGTTGCCTTTGACCTGACAATGTTCTCGCTAGATAGGATCCATGCTCATAAGATTGAGGTACAAGATAGACAGAGACGAAGTGACGCCACAGATACCGCTGTGATGAGCTATACCCCCCGTCGGAATTAGCCCCAGGTTCGGCTGTCACCTATCACTCCAGCCATATACCTTCTCTCCTATTCCAATTCCAGGCAGCCTAGCCTCTCTGCTAATTGGACAGATTCCTCTCTCCAGAGCCTCAGGAGTGCCGGGCTGTTTTAATTGACATCTATTAATAGAGTGCCGAGTCAACCTACGCCACGGTGCGAATTAATGAGGTGGGTATCCCCGGCCCCACTCCTTCAACGCATTAACTAACCATGCGCAAGGGACTGCAGTCTTCCAGCAGTGTTGCAGCTAATCTTCTCCCACTTCATCAAATTTCACGCCATGGGCTGAAGAAAATTAAAAAAAGTTAAAACATTTTTTTTTCTGTCGATTTTTACTTACTAAACATAATTTATAACGCTTATAAATCAACTTGTATTTTAAAAATATCCAATGACAAAATAAAGTTTCTATAATAAACTCGGACTATAGTTTGTTTAAAACTTATTAAATGATTGTGAAAAAACTACGGGTATTTTTTCAACAAAAATTGTTTATTTTATATATTAAACCATTTTAATCCCTGAATATCGGCTGCCCATAGAAAACTAATGAAGTAACTAACAAAAGTTTTTCTATGTGAAACGAGACAAAGTTTTCAATGAAGGCTTTACAGTCCCTCCAGTTGGTTATTTTTATTATAATAATAGTGGTTCTGCGCATGCGCTATTATTATTAATCACGTATTACTTTCGCTCTCCGTGTCACCACCGTTCACCACCATTTACAGACTTTATTTTAACTTTAAAACTATTTCAAAAGGCAACTTACGTGAGCTGTTCACTAGGAAGCTTTCAAGAAGTAAAAGAATTACTTACTATACTCCTTCAGTGAGTGTAATAGATAATATCAAACAGAGAAGCCGGGCATATTGGTCGGGCCTAGCGCTTGCCTCGCCCAGATTAAAGATATCATGAAGAAATATACCAACTCGGTAACACGCCTCCACTAGCCGAGGGCTACGACCACTGTCTACCCTGAAATCGTAAGTTCGAGTTTTAAATTGCTATGCTCTCAAATCAGTAAAATTGTGGATACGGGCAAATATACATGCCACGATTCGTCTTGGGACACAACAATTTCTCCAGACACTCCCGATACATATCGAGCCGTAATTAGATATTTAGAAGGTACTAAGGCTGACTTCCATACATATCAACTCAAACAGGATTGCTACGAGTAGTGGTCAGAAATCTGAATCCGACCACACCAGCTGATGAAATAGAAGAGGAAATCTCCGCTCTCGGTTTCAAAGTTCGCAAAACAAAGAACATGTTACGCGAGGACCAGCAACAAGAGGAATCAATCAAAACGGCATTACCTTTCTTCTTCATAGATCTCGAGCGAACACCTGGAGTGGAGAAAATATACGACTTAACAAACTTGTATTACACAAGAATACAGATCTAAAAAAGGTATCCCAAACGTGACAACGTCCAGTGCCAAAACTGTCAGGCATGTGGGCGTACCAAAACATACTGACCTCCCAGGTGTGTAAAGGCCAGTGCAATAGGCAGCACAAAGTGAATAGTGCAACAAGCCCCTGAAATCGCCTGCAGTATGCGTACTCTGCCAACAAGGTCATTCACCAGACCAGACCAGACTGCAACGCTTGCAGAATCTAGAAGTCTAGAAACAAACAACGTCGTCGGCCAGAAGAAGAGAAGCCAGCCAAACGTAGCTCAAGAAGTGTCCCAGGCGGAAATTTGAGGCCTTCTCTCACTTTTGCCGATGCCTTTCGCAAAATGAGCAGTCACAAGCCCCGCCGACTTCCTGTCCGCAAGTTGATCTTCCTCAGCATTCCGTTCATCCCGTCGAGCAGCTCAAGAAGCGACCCAGCCATACATTTGAGGCCTTCTGTCTCTTTTACTGATGCAGTTCGGAACGGAGAGCATTCACAGGCACTGCCCAATCCTTGTCCACAAGTTCATCTTTCCCAACATTTCGCTCATCCCATCAACTTAATCCCATCCTCAACCACACATTACGCATATTCTTCCACCTTCAAGTTCTTCAGATCTCACTAGCCTATTAACCTCATTCCTTACTGAGATCAGAACTCTGATTACCCCTCTCATTTCCCTTCTTACAAATCTTGTCTCCTACCTTTTCCCCGTTAAACAAAATCCATAAGTGGATCCTTCCGACTCATTATACATTCTCCTTTGTAATGCGAATGGTGTTTGCTCCTACACTAACGAACTGACATCACTATTTAATGACAAGAACATAGACGTAGCTTAAATTACTGAAACAAAACTTACGAGTAAACGACCATTTACAGTTCGACAGTACCAGACTTATTGAACTGATTACTCACATGGAAGAGCTCATGCAGGTACCGCTGTCATTGAACATAACTCCATATCCCATCACGTAGTTCCTTTGGTAGCACATGATTTCCTTCACTTCCCCTCTTACTCTGGCATCAGCTTACTTTCCTCGAAAAAATCCGTTTGCGATTGCCAATTCATATCCGTTCTAGGCTTCATCGAACATCGTTTCCTTGTCGGTGGGGGCATTAATGCGTTGCTCCAACAATGGTAGTCAAAATTCACGAATACACGAGGACGTGCTTTTCTGTCTGCACAAGCACGGAAACACTGCTCCATTATCTCTCCTGACACAGCCAGCTATTAGCCATCAGATCCCAACCAAAATCCAGATCTCCTTGACTTCTTCTAACAATAGTTTAGAAACACTAAACTACTCACTTACGCGCCTCAATGATCCTTCGTCCATAGCCCTTTAATATTAACCACTTACCTAAGACCAATTCACAAACTTCCTCCTCCTTCATTAATTAGGGGCCCAGTTTATTGGGAACACTTACGTCAGCTTCTTGCCGATTCCCTAGAGCCCAAAGTGTCCCTGAAAACATCCCAAGACCTAGACGATGCAGTGCATTCTTTCACTACTCAGGTCCAGAGGTCGGCTTGGGAGGTCCATCGTCGTCTCCCCTCATCAAAAAATTCACAATCAAAATCCTTCACCTCAGCATCTCAAAGTCCTAAACCAATCTATACGCCCCTCCCATTGTAGCTACACTCTTTGCCATTGTGGCCTGCTGACCGTCGCTTCTACAATCAGTACAGCAGAATGGTAATGTGGCAATTGGCATCCTTCCGTTCCAATCCTTTTAATCCCCACCTCTCATCTCTGTCTACCAGGGATAACTCCCTTTGGAAAGTAACTTAAAAATCCTAAAATATCATCCGGTTTCACTGTTTCGTGATGATGGGTCCTGGGGGGCTTCGGGTGGGGATAGGTTGGAGGAATTCACTCAGCATCATTCCCATACTTTCACACCTCACCTTTCTCATCAAATCATACTTATAGCACAGCTGTTTCCTTAATTCACCTATCCCTCTCTCACTTCCACTAAAAGCCGTTAAGCCCTTTGAGGTCAAATACCTTCTGAAAAACTTACCTCACCGAAAATCTCCTTACTCCTCCAATTCTCCAGCAACTCTCTTCTAAAGCCATAATGTTCCTAACCTACATTTATAATTGCATAATCCGCAATACTACGCAGACTTATTCACCAAATCCAATAAACCACCCAGTGACGCCTCATCTTGCTGTCCAATTAGCCTACTCCTTGTCACCTCAAAAATATTTGAAAAACTCCTATTATAAAATCTAATTCCAATTCTTGAATCCAAAAACCAGATAAACGTTTCCTAATCCTGCAGTCCTACCTCTCAAACAGCTTTTTCCGCTGTGGCTTAGAATATTCTAACTACTATTCTATAAAAGCAGGAGATCCACAGGGCAGTGTCCTGGGTCCCATCCTATATAACCTACAGTCTTGTCATCCCACCTAGATGCCGATATAGCATCCCATAACCTTCATAAACACCTTAATGAGATCGAGTATTGGTGCAACCAATGGCGGATCAAAGTTAATGAAGCAAAATGTTCCCACATTACCTTCACCCTCTGTTGCAAGTCTTGCCCACTTGTTTTTCAACTCCATTCGTCTCCCTGTATCCAAGATATTACTTAGGCTTAGGAATATTAACGCAGTGAAAGATATTGCTTATTTTAAGAAATGTACAACAAATGTTTCTTTATCATAAAGCCCCAACAGACACAAAAAAATCACTATGAAGAATATAAAATCGTAATTACAATTAAGATAGTGCTTTTGTGGTAAAGATATCATTTTAAAATTATTTTTAACAGACTAAAATGGTACATGCTTGTTTTACATGTTACGGAGAGGCAAGGATTTAATACTTTCTATGACCAACAGTTTCAGAGCTTACTTATATATATATATATATATATATATCTAAAATATATATAATATATAAACTTCTTTAATGTGATAAAATTACAATCTGCGTTATTGGGAAATAAGTAATTGTGATGAATGTTCTCATTTATACCAGAGCTTACTGATTAAAAGATTTAAATAAAACTTCATTTTCCTAAATTCGATCTTAATATAAATTTTAATGATCACTGTCTACTAGTAAATGCCAATTATCTTTAGATATAAAAACAATAAAAGACAATATTCACTGGATATGAAATCTCTAAAATAAAAAGATTTACAAGCCCACAATTATATTAATTCCCTATGGTAGATGTTTTGTTGATCTTTACTTGAAAGAGCCTTTTGCGTCCATAATTTAAAAATGTACAGCGGCTCTGCATTTCTCTCTAAAGCCTGGACTATGTACATCTTTTATTATATTCACTCATTGCTATGTATGTATTCTTGCATGTTAACGAAGGATTAAGTATTCAAATTTTTGAATGTTTATTAATATTTAACTTCCAACGAAACTTCGCAGAACGATGACTTTACAGTATTTTAGACCTTAGCCAACGACAAAGGA
This sequence comes from Acanthosoma haemorrhoidale, assembly GCA_930367205.1. Lineage (NCBI taxonomy): Eukaryota > Metazoa > Arthropoda > Insecta > Hemiptera > Acanthosomatidae > Acanthosoma > Acanthosoma haemorrhoidale. The sequence goes on along the minus strand of OV884011.1, from coordinate 120,292,409 downwards.
TTTATTATGAAATATACTTGCATATTCACTTACTCAATCGGGCTAATAATCACTGAAATGAAATACTTGTAACTAGTATGGAGGAAGTACACATTATACGCGAACATTATTGTTTCAAAGAATATATACAATAATCATTTTAAATAACCGTCAATTTTTTTGAAATAATTAAAACTTCTATATTCAATCAATTTTATTAAGATAAAATTACAATCTGCCTTTTATTAGGCAATGGGTAATTGAGATAAATGTCATCATTCATACCATATTTACAATTCATCATTCACTCGCTCATTCATACAATATTTACAAACAGCCCAGAGGCCCCCCAAGTCCACAAGGTTGTCACCTCCCTCGCATGCGAAGGAGGAAGCGGAGTCTTGGGCAGTCCCCCACGCCCCTACGTTAGCCGCGTCACGGGATAAGAGCCAGCAGAGGCTGACCAAGAGCGCGAGAGCCACAGACGCTCTTGACATGATTAGAGAAACTGGCCATTGCCAGAACTCCCACTATCACTTAGCAGGTCACGAGGCCACTGCCGTTTTAATCTCCAAAGAGGATTAAAATAGGGGTGAGTGGTGCAGTGCAATGACATTTATTTAGTTTTTTAACCTTGTAAACGTGACAAATGTATTTTATCTCACTAAGCCTACCGTGTCAGTGAATGGTAAATAATAAATTCAACTGTCTAATATATTTTATATAATCTAGTTGGTCAGAATATTCAGGTATTTCAGGTATAGGTAGTTCAGTGCATTTTGGACAAAGTAAATTGCATTTGGTTAGTCAAACTCGCTATGATATTACAAGTTATTGTATAATTTGTAAATGAGTTATAAGTATTTTTGTAATATTTTAGTCCATACCTGCCAATCCTTCTATCGGAATATGTTACAATATATGTATTTAAATATGTTCTATTTCTGGTGATTATTACATTCCTCTAAAGGAGTGCGAACACCTGTTGGGGCTGGAAAAGTGCCACCTGTTGATGAGATGTCCTCTTGTTTATAATTGTAATGCTGTTCTCGTAATGAGTGTTCAATGCCCGTTAAAACGTAAAATGCATAATATTACGTAGGCCACCTCGAAACTATTGCTGAAAAATAAATAGTATTTTTATTTTTATAATGCTAACACAACAATGCCTCATAAACGGTTTGTATAGCTTTATTTAATGCTGGAAAAGTGTTGAAACTAGTAGATAACAAACCCTGTTACCATCCGGTGCATCACCATACTTCCGGGTAACATGGTACGCCTAAACGCAAGAAACCATACAATCAGCTGTTATCGACCTCAGCATGACTCAGATCTGCCCGTCTCGATAGTTAGCCGTGTTTATCTGAATATCTCAATAAAACATTAGATCATAAAAAAGTGTGTTTACGTTAATTACAATTTTTTTTTTTTAACAGTCTAAAACGTAGATCAAAGTAAATGAAGCAAAATGTTCGCATTGCCCCTATGCCGCAAGTCCTGTCTGCTACTTTTTTTGGTAGTTACTTCCCGTATCTGAGACTGTACGGTATAACGCTTCCATCCCGACAAAAGGCTGACATGGAACCTACACACGAGGCTAAAAAGACAAAAACTAAACAGACGCTTTGGACAACTGTACAGACTACTTCAAAGGACTTCCCATCTCTCAATAGAAAATAAACTACTAATCTACAAAGTTATACTTAAACCAATCTGGACATACGGGATAGAGCTATGGGGGACAGGAAAAAACTCGAACATCAAGCGTATCCAATCCTTTCAATCAAAAGTCCTGAGAACAATAGTAAATTCCCCTCATCACGTCAGCTACAAAACCCTTCATAACGACTTTAATATATCCTACACTCTTGAACTCTTCCCTTCCAAGTTCGTGAAATTCCATCGAAACCTATCATACCACCTTAATCCCCTTGCACAGTTATCACACTCCGTCACACATCTCTACAATCCTCCTCGGAGACTAAAGTGTCAGTGGCCTCATGACCTTACGTGACGGTGGGAGTCCTGGCAATGGCCAGCTTCTCCAGTTTGTGGCTCTCGCGCTCCCGGTCAGTCACTACTGCCTCGTATTCGGTGACGCAGCTGATGGAGGAGAGTGGGGGACTGCCCAAGACACTGTTTCCTCTTTCACATGCGAGGGATCTGACAAGCATGTGTATTTGAGAGGTCTCTGGGCTGTTTGTAAATACTGTATGAATGAGTGAGTCAATGAAGAATTTGTAAATATGTGGTATGAATGAAAAAATTGGCCGCAATCACTTATTGCCTGATATGTCAGATTGTAATTTTATCACAATAAATATTTTTGAATTTAATTTTAAATCAATCAAGCCCTACAACATAGTATAAACAATTTATCTGCGCGCCAATGTCTATCTGAAATAAGTGTATATAATCATGAGATCTAATCCGTTTTTCCTGTCACAAAAATGTCATTATTAATAATTTTTTATGGGACTTATTTTAAAATAATCTTAATAGTAAAACAGTGATAATAAATGGAGGCTATTAACAGATTAACATGTACTGACAAGTTTCAATTAAATTAAAATTACTAATAAATTCTTTGAACACATTTGATTTCCTGTCTAATAGCTCCCTGGCAACATTAGATAAAGGGAGAGGACGTGACTGATTGTCATCATTACTATAACACCATGCTGGTACGATTTGGGGATACGGAACTAGGTATGGACAGAGCTTGAGATGATTTGGGGTCTGTAAATAAAAATGTATTTTAATGATGTACTATGATTTGTAAATAAGGCTATATTGCTATGATTGATTTACTAATGGTCATGGAAGGAGTTGAAACTTCTACGGTTACGATTTGGTATGGAGGTTCAGCTGTAGGTAATTATAATAGGTTCGATTAAGCCCATCCTCAGGAACAAAACGATGGTTGATATGAAAAGGCAACAGCTACTCATCCCTCCCCCCTCCAGTTTAACTTGTACAGAACCGGCCCCTGAATTCATCAACAGGACTACATACAGGCAGGAAATTAGTCATACGGCTCACTAGTAACTGTAGACTCAGGCCTTCAGTGAATGAGTTTTATAAAATTGCTGTTATTCTCTGGTCCTCTGGCTGTACACCAAGCACAAGGACAAGGCAGAAGCACTACCGGGCTTTAACAGGAACTGATGGCCCTTTAACATTTCATCTGGCTCTCAAAGGGTGTAATGGAACCACCATATGGGTCATAGAATTATTCAAATTGCACCAGAGCAAGGTACCCTCGGCCTCTGTGCATCTATTTATCCACTCACTGTGTCCGGGTGGCAAGGGAGGCGGGGGGGGGGGGGGATTCGCCTGTAACGGCCGCAGTACAAGGCACACTTAGAATTAGTTCGTGAACAGTTGAGCCTGGCTTTGGCTCTTCACATGCAGAACATCAACGTGGCATAACTTAGCAGAAACTTGACTCAAAGTGGCCACATACGCAGAAAGGACTGAGCAACTATCTATTCCGCACTCTACATATCAATCAGATTCAAGGTTCAGTCACCTCCTTTTTTTTTTTCCAAGACTAATAGGCTAAATCAATAGTTGAATTATAAATATACACCAATTGCAAAAATAAATTATATAAAATTTTAAGACGTGGTGAAAGAGTACAGTCTAGTAACAGTCTAATTATGTAACACGGACACACAAGTCTCTACAATTTCACAAATATCGTCGCAGCTGAGTTGTTAGCGAGTCAATCGAGAAGTATTTTCAGTTACCCTGAGTAATTCGGGTCTAAAAATGACAGTAAGCTTCATGAGTACCCTGCTTGATTAACAAACCAACAAATCCGGTGAAGAAATTTAGCATAACTATTTCGCATATAGCAATTAAAACGTGTGGTATAACTGAATTAAAGACTGATTAATAGTGAACATTATTACTTAGTGTACACTGTGGAAAACGTATAGAAATATCTTAAGAGTATTTAGGCTTCCTTAGATGATGGATATGACGGACAAAAATGGAGACCCCGGTGATGTGTTCTTTTGGGTGAGGAACGGAATGGGTGTTAATTAAACGACCAACAAACGAAACAGAACACATCATATCCATAATTGGGAAATATGTGGCGAGCAATGCAATCCTTTAATAAAAAGGCAATAAAGCAAAATTTATGACTTCATACAGTGAGCACGTATTTGTAACAAGGAAGAATACAAGGGTGTGATAATATAGATTTATGAGAAGATTTGTCACTTAAACTTTTTTCATAGAAAATTTTTTTTTCGCGTTACAAGAGAAGTTGAGGTCGTCCACAACGTTTTAGTGTGCCTCAATCTCGAGGTGTAAAAAACTGCAAACCGGTCCCTCACTAGATGGCAACTCTATCTTTGCTATCATTAACACCTTGACCTCAAGGTTCAAAACGCACTCGCATGCCGATACTCTCAACTCCAAAATGCGTGAAATTTGCCTAGAATATTGCTGACAAATAATTTACTGAAACACCTAAAACAAATCAAGAACGCACAATTCATCAACTTATTACTGTTTTCTTCTAACGAAAAATACAGTGAAAATATATGATCTATAATATAATTTTGCACAGAGCTATCTTCTATTTAAAGACTAAGTCAATAGAACAAAAACTCAACCACTACAACAAGCGGTCACCTTCTGTTCGAAACCTTGACGCTGGTAACGTTCGTTGAAAACTTTCGGGGATAGCTATATAAAATCTGGGGAGACAAAACTAATTTTTCGCTTTAGATGATCAGGTGTATACTTCACAACGGCCACCACACATAAACAAATCAACTCACAGAGTCGTTGGATAACTTCGTTAGGGGTAAGTTTGAGTTTGTGAAAGAGTTTATTAATGACGGTTGATATACAACTTTATATTGCTATTATAACGGCACATGTTAATTAAACTTAATTTCTCTTTGAAAAACGTATCTTTACCTTTTTAGGGTTATGTTGTTGTTTTTTCCAAAGCACCGATTATATTGTGTGTGCCTCACTTTTGTAACCTAGAGTTATGGAATTATTCAAGAACCTTTTTTTTTGAGACATGATAAATAGAGCTCTCATTGTAAAACATAAATAACTGTCAGTAATAATAATAATAATAATTTAGTAAAAAAAGATACTACGAAGTCTTTCGAAAAAGAATTTAAGGAACCAGCATCAAGGCTGTACTTCAAAACTTTTACTAGGTGGAAATAAAATTAAAGGTTTATATACATGGGCTATTACTAGATACACCTTGGGAATTCTCATATGACCAAAAACAGTCCTTGAATCGCTATGCTAGAGCTTTGATGGTACTCTCAAGAAAACGGCATCCTAAGTCTTCTGTAGCGGAATTCTTTCTACCCAGAAAGAAGCTCTGCGCATTATTACACAACCACGTCTTACTTTCGCTCTTCATATAAAAACCGTTCACTACCGTTTATTGACCTTATTTCAGTTCTATAACTGTCTCAGCAGGCAACTTACGTGAGCTGTTCACGAGGGAGCCCTCAAGAAGTATATTACTATATTCCTATAGTAAGTGTAATAAATAACAACAGACAGAGAAGTAGGCCATTTATATATTGTATTGGTCGGGCCTAGCACTTGCCTCTGCCGGATTACAGATAACATTCAGCAATATACTTGCTCGGCAATACGGCTCCACTAGCCTCGGGCTACGACCACCGTCACTGCACTGAAATTCGTGGGTTCGTATCTAAGAGCAAGTACCTCTTTTTTATTAAAAATAAAATTAATTCATACATTAATATCTATTACTAACATGTGATAAAATGCGTTTTTATCAGCAATTGATTAAATAAAATAAAAAGAAAGCGCCACCTCCTACTGCATCGCCAATTAAGTGAAAGCCGAGAAGATCAAATAGATATGTGCCAATAAATTCATCTGCAGCCAGCTCGATGGAAGAGATGCCACCACAAACCAGCACTTTTAAAGAAGAAACTGTCGACGAATCACCGTTCTTCACGCCTAACAGCTTTGAAGTTCTAATAAATACCCAAGCTGAGGACATGGAAGTTCTCAAAAGTCCCACTCCGCCCAAGCCGCCTGCTATATTTGTTCGTGTCGGGTCGTCACCTTTATTAAACATAATGAAAACAGAGATAGATATAATCTGATCGAGAAGAGGGTGACTTATAATTATTTGTGATCAAGAGGTGGCCACAACAGTCCGCAATATTAGCAATTTTAAATGGCTATGTTCTCAAATAAGTAAAATTGTTGGTACGGGCAAATATGTGTGCCTTAATCGGTCTGAGGACACAACAATTTCTCTAGACACTCCCGATACATATCAAGCCGTAATTAGATATTTGGAAGGTACTTACGCTGACTTCCATACATATCAACTCAAACATGAAAGATCGTTATGAGCAGTGATCAGATATCTGCATCCGGTCAACCAGCTGATGAAATAGAAGACGAACTCTCAGCTCTCGGATTCAAAGTTCGCCAAACAAAGAACGTGTTACGCGAGGACCGGTAACTAAAGGGGTTTTGAAATAAAAAATAATAACTAGAGGAAGCAATTAAATCGGCGTTACCTTTGTTCTTCGTAGAACTTAAAGGAACACCTAGAGTATAAAATAAAAGATTTAACACAATTGTATTAGACAAGAATACAGGTTACAAAACCGTACCCCAAACGTGACATCGTCCAGTGCCACAACTGCCAGGCATATGGGCATGGCAAAACATACTGTCACCACCCTCCCAGGTGTTTAAAGTGCAGTGGGCAGCACAAGAGTGAATTGTGCATGAAACACCTTGTCGGGTTGTCACTAGGGGTGCCTGATCACCTAGTCCTGGTGACAAGTGTCGATTGTTCGAGTTAATAACATATCTGACTCCATTTATGATAGGTATGTGCCCCGACAATGCACTTTGTTCAAGAGAAGAGGTACAGAGGTTTCTACGCTGTGGTCATCAGAAAAATTTCATGTTCTAAAGTAAAATTGTTTCCAGATACCGATTAAAAGAATCGTGAAAACAAACTTCATGCCGAATAAGAAACGTTTTCTAATTAATAAGATACCTAAATAAATAAAGGAACATTTGTTCCGCTACTGCAAGTTTGACATCAGAAACAGTGCCCTCTCAAATATAAAGCACTGTATTAAGAAAAAAAGTAACAATTTTTCACCACTAGATTCTCAATCTTCTCTATGCATCGATCATCTTGAAGTCAGGCGTTCCTCCGGGGCCCGAATCTAACCTTTGTCCCTAATATATAGAATGGTATGCTGTCATGTTCCTAGCCATAGGACAGGTCTTAAGAATACATTCATATTACACTCATGTATTTTTTAATTCCTTATCAGTTCACTCTATTTTTTATTCACTACAGTGAGTAAATGTTATTCTTATATTATTCAATACGCTAATACGGTCACCATATTTATTTTATTATTTCAAATTGTTTTTAATTTTCAACATACAAATTTTTTTTAAATTGCATTTTCAAATCATATATAATCCAAATAACTTAAGAAACAACATTGAGAATTTCTTAGAGACTTTTTGTTTCTTGTGAAAAAAATCAATTGGTATTTTTAATGAGAAATACATCGTTTTTATTATTTATCAACTATTCTAAGAATAGAAGTTAACGATAGTTTTTAATATCAACAAGTCTCTTAATATATGTACATTGAGCGTATTAAATCCGCATTGTTGGCTTTTTAAAAATTACTTTTTCGTAAATATTTTTGCGTTACTTACTTTCTGATGATTTCTTAAGTATGGAGAAAAAATCATGTCTTTAATTTTTTTGCACTACCGATGTTCATTTTGACAAAAAACTAATCTGCTTATTTATTTAAATTATATACTTTTGAGAGCTTCTACCCTGTCGTGTCATTAGGGTAACTTGAACATTCATATAAGTTGATGCAATTTGGTTGCATTTAACGGATTGATAGTGCCTTGAACACAATCTTCGCTGTAGCTAACGGCTTTCACTGCGCTGGTATGCTAGGGGTGGTAGTATTTCTACACCAGGTCTACCAGAAACCGTCAATGGCCGTTTGCAAGAACCGTGAATTGGAGGCTCGAGGTTCAATAAAAATGAGGAATTGGTTCGATAAAATTAAGGAAAGGCTAAGTAAAGGAAGAGTGTCCCGAAATTTCATTGCGGTTTTAATTTCTGCTGCTTGTACTGATTTGCCCCTAATTCTTCTTAGTCCCCTAATTTACATTGTTGCATCGATGGTGAAGCTGAGATAAGCTCGTTTCCAGGAAGAGCTTACAAAAATTTATGAATTCATAACTTTTAATCAGTAATATTATTTATTGTACTGGTAAACATTCAAGATAACGGCTGGAATAAATTGGGTAATTCATCTCAACTTTTTGGAAAGTGGAGACCTTAATTCAAATGCACACGAGAATAAATATTCAAAAACGCTCCTTTAAAAAAAAGGAATCTCAGGAGGTTTGTAGTTATTTCCATTTGTAAGGAGACCGATTCATCAAACTGGCTAGGTGGAGACTGAGAATAAATTAAGAAAACAATAGAAACGCCGGAGGGGAGACAAAACAGATTAGCTCATTTAGAATGAGAAACAATAGTCTGAAACCGGGCGAGGAAAAGGAAATTAATCTGAAAATTTCTTTAGACTGAGTATAATTCTAGACAAAAGTCAGGCCTTTGTTAAATCCGTACCTTTTGTCGCCCTGTTGGGCTACTTATATTTCACTGAAGCCTTGTATTAATCCATCATTCTAGAGAGGGACAATTTTCATCTTCATTCTTTGTGGTGGAAAGAGTGACTCTTGACGTAGGTCAGGAGTTACCTGCAACTTTTTGAATGTTATAGATTAATTTCAGGAACATAATGGCAATGATTTGCAGTTTTTCTCATAATTTTCTGTTTCTGATTTGAATTTAAAATTTTATTATATGATTACGTTCAGGTACTTTACGTTGGATACCTTTAACGTATTAACTTATATATAAACGTATTAATTTATACTTAACGCTTAATATTTACATTACGTATATTAATACGCTAAAATATTTACATAAAATCATCATTAATCAATTTAAAAAAAAAATTTAAATCATTGAAAAATGCTTAGAATAAATTAATAAATTGAAACACCAATTTAACTTCAGGGTAGGACGATAATATTATTATATATACCATCGAAAAAAGTCATAAATCTAGAGACAATTCTAAGCTCTGACTTATGGAATATGACGGTTAGTGCGTTCAACACCTGGAGTGGCAAAAATATCCGATTTAACACAACTGTATTACACAAGAATACAGGCTAAAAAATCGTACCCCAAACGTGACACCGTCCAGTGCCATAACTGAAAGGAATATGGGCGTACCAAAACATACTGTCACCACCCTCCTTGGTGTGCCAAGTGCAGTGGGCAGCACAAAAGTGAATTGTGCAAGATGCCCCTAAAATCACGTGCAGTATGCGTTCTCTACAATCAAGGCCACCCGGCCAACTATAAGGGCTGCAACGCTTAAAACATCCTCAAGTCCAGGAGTGAACAACGTTGTCGGCCAGAAGAAGAGAAGCCAGCCAAACGCAGCTCAAGAAGTGTCTCATGCGGAGATTTGAGGTCTTCTGTCACTTTTGCCGATGCTGTTCGCAACAGAAAGCATTCACGTGCACTGCCTACTCCTTGTCCGCAAGTTCATCTTTCCCAGCATTTCGCTCATCCCGTCAACCCGCAAACACAATCCCAATTTCAACCACACATCTCGCATATACCTCCAACTACTAGTTCTTCGGATCTCACCGGCCTTTTAACCCCATTCCTTACAGAGTTCAGAACCCTAATTACCCCTCTCATCCTTCTTTTTCCCTTTTTACAAATCTTGTTCCCTACATTAACCCCTATATTATACAAAATCCATACAAGGATCCTTCCAACTCCTTAACCATTCTCCTTTGGAATGCGATTGGTGTTCGAACCAACAGTAACGAACTGACAGCATTACTTCACGGCAAGAACATTGACGTAGCTCTTATTACTCAAACAAGAGTAAACGACCATTTACCGTTTGACAGTACCAGACTTATCGAACTGATTACCAGATCACAGAGCTCATGCAGATGTACCGCTGTCATTATACATTCCATTTCCCATCACATAATTCCTTTGGTAGCACATGATTTCTTTCAGTCCATTGCAGTGTCAATCAGAACCTTCACTTTCCCCCTCACACTAGCATTGGTGTGCTGCCCTCCCAATAAATCCATTTCCGATTCCCAATTCATCTTGCAATTCCCGGACTTCTAATTGAGCAGTGTGTAACTTTGGAACATTTTCTGGGACACAGACGGCTTCTATGCATGAGAGGGCATCCGCCAAGACGTTGTCCTCACCTTTACAATAGCGTATATCTGTCGTGAATTGGGCTATGTAATTCAGGTATCGCATACGTCGTGGGCAAGAAGTGTCACTTTGCTGGGCCATGGCGTGTGTAAGCGGCTTGTGGTCTGTGTATATGATTACCTTTGAGAAGCTGTCGAAAATATTTTACTGCTTCGTAGATAGCTAATAGCTCTCTATTTAAGGTGCTGTATTTCGACTGAGCAGTGTTGAAAGTGCGGCTGAAGAACCCGATGGGTCGTATTGCAGCGCGTTCCATCTGTTGTAGTGCTCCACCCATTGCTGTGTCACTAGCGTCGGTGGCTAGGATGAGCTACCCGTCTGTTGATGGGTGAGCGAGATGGGCAGCGTTTGCAAGAGTCCTGCGGGTTTCCTCGAAAGCACTAGCAGCTTCTTCGGTCCAGTTGATGATGGTTTTGGTCATTTTTCTTGGCCCCTTGTATTTAACACCTACCTACCTTCGAGGTATACGAACACAAATTGTAGGTCTCTAACAATGTTGTCCATATACCTCTTGAACGACTGGGCAGCGTTGCAAAGTTCGAACGTCATCCGGAGAAACTACAAAGGGGGTGATAATAGCCGTTTTGGGGATGTCCTGAGGGTTTACCGGGATGAGATGGTAAGCTCTTTTGATATCGGGTGTTGAAAATATGGTAGTGCTAAACAACTGGTTGTTGAAGTCAGAAATGTTGGGCACGCCATAACGGTCTGGGATGGTTTTGTTCAGTTGTCAGTAGTCTCCACAGGGGCGTATTGTTCCGTCCTTCTTCGTAAAAATGTGAAGAGGACTTGGCCAAAGGCTGTTTAAGGGCCGACCAATTCCTTCGCCCATCATACGTCGGAACTCTTCCTTCGTGGCTTGATATTTTGCAGGTGCTAATCAACGAGCCTTGCTGCAAACGGGTGGTCCACGAGCTTCTACATAGTGCTCTACCTTTGTTGTTGGAACTGAGCTTATAGGTTGTTGTGGTCGTGAGAGCTGAGGGTGGCGGTGCAAGAGGTTGGCGTATTTGTTGTCACGGAGAGCGTAGCAACATATGTTCATCCCATGGTACGACGACCAGTAATGCCATCGATCAGCTGGCGGTGCTGAAGATCTACCAGTAGGTGATAATGGGCCAGGAAGTCGGCACCTAGGATCGGTTGCTGAACTTCTGCCATTATGAAGTTCCACTTAAAGATCCGCTGCAAGCCTAGGTCGAGGTTCCTGTTGACTTCTCCATACGTTGGAATAGCGCTGCCATTAGCGGCGTAGAGTTGGTAGTCGGAGGACATAGCTTTTTTTATTTTGGGTGGGGAAGTACGGAGATAGCTCCTGTATCTATTAAGTAGTGTTGCCGTGTGTGGAGGTCTGTAACGAATAGGTGGCAAATAGTTAGGCCTGCGACATCGATGTGCATCCTTACCGAATCTATCGTGGTAGAAGCATAAGCCCTTATGTTGGATTCGGTAGTTGGTTTTGGCCGGCATCGTTGAGAGGACTTGCTTTCTTCTCGTCTGCTCATTGAATTGGACTTGTGACGGTCACTGCGATGGCTGTCTGGCAGTCTCAGCTGAAGTGTGGCAGGCTGGCTTTGAGAGTCGACGTGGACTGAACTGCATGGATTGCGATAGCTGAACTTAAGCCCATGATTTTGTCCGCTATTGTTGTAAGTCTTGACAATTTATTCTCGTAGTGCGATGCCAGTATGCTGCTGACCCTGTCTGGCAAAGCGCGTAGCGAGAGTGTACGAATAACGTCCTCCGATGTCGTAGGACCAGCCAGTGTCTGCTTCTGAGCCAGAAGATGTGACGGTTTCTGGTCTCCAAAGTGTGTCTCTTCCAATAACCGGATCAGGCGTCTATCGTGGCTGTGGTTGTACGTTTCGATAAGACAAGCCTTTAAATCTTCGTAGGGACTATCACTTGGAGAATATGCTAGGTCTGCGACATGTGTGAATACCCTGAAAGGAAACTGAGCATAAACATGCTCCGATTTGGCTTTAGGCGAAGAAATTCGGTTTGTTGAAAAAATGTTTTCAGCCTGCAGGAACCATAGTCTTGGGTCTTCTTCGTGAAACTCTGGCAGTTTGCATGTCTGAGAAATGGCGTGTACGGTTGCACAGCATACTTCGTTGGACGTGGCTGGTGGGTCGGCCATCTTAAGAAATGTTTTCTTCTAGGTGTTGGGTAGTCACGATGGGGGTCCCTAGTTACCCCGGCCCTGGTGCCGAAGTGAGGGTTGATTAGGGTACGACCTGAACAATTGTTTCGTGATAGTCTTATTATCTGACTCCATATTTGATAGGCATGTGCCCTGACAATGCAGTGTGTTCGGGAGAAGAGGTATAGGGTAGGTAGTGTCGGTAGTTTGTGTGGTCTTGGAATGACCACGAATTTACACTGTGGGTAGGCGAAATCCGTCCTGATCCCGAAGCCGTGTGTGAACCGGAGAGAGGCAGACTGGATTGCCGTGGGAGACACTACTTGGTAAAGTTGTAGGGCCGCGACAATTGTTGTCCACTAGGGAGAGGTCTCTCCCAAGGAGCTGCTAGTTTTAGCGAGGCGATGGCAGAGAATCCCACTAGGAGAGTGTGGAGACTAAAACATAGCAAGGTTAGGAAGAGAGGCCCAGAGGTTTTCATAAATGAGATGGCCAAGCCTTGCACATCAGTGCAGCCGTAAGTCATCAGTTAGAGAGTCGTCGGGAGAATTATTTACAGGCCGAGATATGGCCCTACTTATAGTCAGTGATGGGTCGTTAGACCCAATAAACTGCCTTGTTATTGTACCCAATGTGGGGGGGCTTTGTTCCCGGCAGCCCCAGGCGTGGCCTGGGTCACCGATACCTACACTGGGTAAGAGTCTCCAGGCCCTAACTAATTATCTTGCAGCTGCGTTTTTTTTTTATTGTTTATGACATTTACAATGACGTATGGTTTGGTTTAAATTTACATTACAATGTTGTAACAAACACTTGTTTAAATTAATTTACAATATATATACAATAGAGTATAGGGTGATTTATCTTATGTAGCTAGCGGTTTCCTAATCTCTCTGGTGCGCCTGGTTCAGGTATATTTTCGGCGGTGTCTAGCAAATAAGCTGGCTCGACACAGTCTAGGGAAATGCGAGTCTCCTTATTATCTGCCATTATGACTACGGTTTTATTATTCCTGCTGACTACTAGGTACTGACCAGTATAAGCCGGTTCAAGGCTACGCCGGTGCTCTTGTTGAACGAAGACTTGTGTACAGTTGTTAAGGTCTTTGCTAACGAACGTTTTCTTCGTGAGGACGTATCGATTTCCTTTTGACGTTGGCAGTGGCCCTACCAGGTCTATATGTACATATTTGACCCATGCCGCGTCTCCGAATTTCCCTGGAGGGGTTATGGTGTTACGGTGGACATTTGAGGTCTGGCATGCTATTCAACATCGTGCACAACGAGCCTCGTTGGCATTCATACCCGCGTTGTTGATCACATCTTTACAGCCCATGAAACCAAACAGTATTGCACTGCTGCCTTTCTTGATATACCTCGAGCTTTTCCTCGCAGGTTTGCTCGACAAGCTCAAAAGATATTTACCATCTTTTCCTAATCCTAAAGTCCTACCTTTAAAATCGCTTCTTCCAAGTCCACTGTGGTTTAGAATATTCTAACTAATATACCATAAAAGCAGTAGTTTAACAGGTCAGAGTCGTGGATCCCATCTTCTATAACCTATATACCGCTGATGTCCTCTCTACCCCTCATATCTTCTTGGCAACATTTGCAGATGATACTGCTCTCTCTCCTTGTCATCCCTTCCAGACCCCGATATATCATCCCATAACCAACAAAAACACCTTGATGCGATCGAGCATTGGTGCAACCAATGGTATTTTATTTTAATTCTATTTCTCTCCCTGTATCCGAAACAGTAGCTTCCATCTTGACAAATGACTGTCCTGGAACCCACATACGAGGCTAAAAAGACAAGAACGAAACAGACGCTTTGGACAACTGTACAGACTACTTCAAAGGACATCCCATCTCTCAATAGTAAATAAATTACTAATCAACTAAGTTATGGTTAAGCCTATCTGGACAAACGGAACAGAGCTATGGGGGACAGCAAAAAAGTCGAACATCAAGCGTATTCAATCCTTTTAATCAAAAGTCCTGAGAACAATACTAAAAGCCCCTTACTATGAAAGCAACCAAAACCTTCATAACGATCTTAACATACCCTACATTCTTGAACACATCCACTCCATGTGTATGAAGTTTCATAGTAACCTATCCAACCACCCAACCACCCCGTAGCACAGTCATTGCACTGGACCACTGATGCTTATAATCATCCTCGGAGACTAAAACGGCAGTGGCAATGGCCAGTTATCCAACCATGTCCTGAGCGTCTGTGGCTCTCGCGCTTTTCGTGTGGCTCGAGAGAGAGAGAGAGAGAGAGAGAGAGAGAGAGAGAGAGAGAGAGAGATTTATATGAATATTTCAAATATATACCCACCTTTTTTTCTAAAATTACTATTTACGATCAAATATTTGAAAAATTGGCATACGGTTATCTATATAATAGTACTTTATACTTACTTGATTACCCAAAGTATTTACTCAAGGCCAAACATTTTAAAGCATAAAAAACGGGCGAAGCATGTTGGGCAGAATGTGGTGGAGCCCATGACCGATCTACAAACAGATGGGGCATCAAGAGCAGTCTAGGTGTGTTGACCTCTTGAAACGAATATTCGTGAAATGAGAGGAGGCATATTACATAACAAACGTGAAAACCATAATTCTAATATGTTTAGGGAAAATTGACAATTCTCATCGCATCGAAACGATTTTAAAATTTTGGGTTTATAAAAATAAATGTTAAGAGTTATATTTCTGTATTTGTGTATATTTTTATACATATCTAACAGGTGTCTCGTCAAATCTCAAAAGATAAGCTAAAAATGGTATATACCATACACGTATATATAATAACCATTTATAATTATATGAATGTTAAATGAACTATAAGAAAATTACTAAACAGTTATGCTTAGTATTACAAAAATAGTGTTTGTTTAAGCTTCTTTTACATAAGCAAGTTTTTTTATTTTCGTTAATTAATATTTACATTACTTTCCTCAATCTCAAGATATGCCAACAGGGTGATAAATATGGAAATTTTATCATTAAAATTAAAAAATGTGCACTGCGATTATAGGGAGATACTACTTCTATGCTATAAAATAAATACTTCAAGTGATAGAGAGGGCCGACCAAGGCTGCTTAATCTTCTGGACCCCCGAGGGGAGTCGTACCAGAGATTAAGCTGATAAGAACAGTACTACACATTCAATGCCTCTTTAGTTTGCAGTCGGTGCTGCGTAGCCACTAGCCTGGTTTACACTTGCTCCTGCGGAATTGCTACTCTTTAAGAAACTCGCTATCTATTTCGCCTTAAAGAGACTGAGTGAATTCTGACAGACCCATCTCCGTCAAGACTCTTTAGGACAGTCAAGATTTATTGCTTAGTTCGCCCGGGAAAACACCGTCAGATATGACAAATCCTAATCTTTGAAGTATTTTTTCTAAAAGCAAGCGATGATCAGAGCATCAATTGTGTGTATTTTTCGAAAACGGTGTAGATAAAAAGTCGTTATCAAAAAGGCACGTGACTGTCCTCTTAGAAAGAGCTAAGCCGTCCCAGACATTAGGAGGATACTGAACCACTAATCCACTAAGAGATGGTGTTACCGGATCCAATAATGGACTCAATACCTTATACTCTGAGCCGAGGAGGCGGCATATTGATGAGAATACTGCCCCATCAAGCGGCTCTGCGTAATCCATCCTTGCTCTCGCACTAATAACCAGCGTTAACTCCAGAACCAGATTATTGGTTGCCACCTATCACTTATTACTGTTTCCAGATGGTTTCTTTAAAGATTTCTTGGAAAAAGGGTATCTAAATAATATGGCGATAACATCATTTTGTTAATTACAGGTTATAGGGTCTGGAGTAAAACATTTCACAAAATGTGGTTTCATTTGTTTATTTTAGGGCATATCAACAACATGGGGGATAGACGACAGCATATGCGATATAAAATTTATATATATATATAGTTTAGGCCCCTTAACTAATCCTAAACATTGCTAATCCATGTCCCTCTCCTATATGTAGGATCTCGGAGTGTGACCAAGCCCTTACTATTCCTATTGTTATGGCTACTCGTATTCAGCTCGTATTTTTACATTCTTATCGTATTATCTTTTATTTTTGTTATAAGTTATTTTGTTCTTTTGAATTGTCCATGTGTAGACTAAGTCATAATTAAAACTTGTTTAGCTTTCTGAATAAAGTGTTTTTAAAAACTGATTAACGGTGAAAGATTAATTTAACTGGCACCCGACGAACAGGGCAACTTTGTGAAAACATTCATCGAAGAATCTTTTCTAGAACAGAGTGGTGGCGAAAACCTCTTCAAAGAACCAATCATTGAGGATCCGCTTCTGAAAATCAAAATTGCTCTGGAGAAAGAAGTTACTGGTATATAAACACCTTACTCAGTCCAAAAATCTTTTTTGTATTATGTTTCAAAGTTTTTGCGCATGCGCTACCTTTTAGAACATCTCTGTACATCGCTCGTCATTTAAACACTATATACTACCGTCTATAGGCCATAGTTCAGTTAAAAAATCGTTCCAGCAGGCAACTTGAGGGAGCTGGCCACGAGGGAGCCCTCAAGAGTGAGTAAATTGCTTTTTATATTTAGAGAGAAGTGTGATAAGTGATATCGGATTGAGTAGTCGGCCATATTGGAACGCCTTACTCGACGTTCACTAACGATAGTTCTCTGAGCCATTCGGTCTAGTGGCTCAGAGCCGTGACTCGCCACTGGGAGTTGTGAGCTTGAATCCCACGGCGCTACGTACTTCTTTTCTACTAATAAAAAAACCGTTGTTATGATAAAATGAGATTTTATCAACTACTAATGTCTCAAAATAAGAAAAAAAGGTCTAGATCACTAGGTCCAACTCCAACACCGTCGCCTGTAAAGCGAAAACCAAGAAGGTCAAATAGGAACGTACAAATGACCTCCTCTGCAGCTAGTTCCATGGAGGAGATACCTCCACAGGCCAGCACATCCAAAAAAGAAACAGCCTTAGAGTCGCCTTTTTTCACGCCAAACACCTTTGAGGCTTTGAAAAATATCCTAACAGAAGAAATGGAAGTCAACAAAACTCCAACACAGCCCAAACCGCCTGCTCTTTTTGTACGCAACATTAGCAACTTCAAATTACTATGCTCACAAATGAGCAAAATTGTAGGTACCGGAAAATATACGTGCCTCAATCGCTCTCGGGATACAAAAATTTCCCTAGACACTCCCGATACTTATCGAGCGATTGTTAAATATTTACATGAAACCAATGCAGACTACCACACCTACCAATTAAAGCAGGAACGATCACTCCGAGTGGTGATCAGAAATTTGCACCCGACCACACCAGCTGACGAAATAGAAGAAGAACTCTCAGCTCTCGGGTACAAAGTTCGCCAAATAACAAACGTGTTGCGCGAGGATAGGCAACAGGATGAAACAATAAAAACGGCATTACCACTGTTCTTTGTTGATCTCGAGAGGACACCTTGAGTCGAGAAGATATACGACCTAACAAACCTGTACTACACTAGGGTACAGGTTGAAAAACCGTATCCCAAATCGCGATATCGTCCAGTGCCATAACTGTCAGGCGTATGGGCATACAAAATCTTACTGCCACCACCCTCCCAGGTGTGTTAAGTGCAGTGGGCAGCACAAAACCGAATTGTGCAAAAAAGCCCCTTAAATCGCCTGCGGTATGCGTGCTTTACCAGCAAGGACATCCAGCCAACTACAAGGGCTGCGAGGCATACAGAACGCTGAAGTCCAGGACAGAACAACGTCGTCAGCCAAAAGAGAAAAAACTTGCAGCAAGAAGCGGCCCAGCCAGAAATTTGAGGCCTTTTGTCTCTTTTGCCGATGCCGTTTGTAACAGAGAGCAGTCACAGGCACCGTCCACTCCCTGTCCGCAAGATCACCTTACCCAGCATTCCATTCATCCCGTTAACCCTCAAGCTCAATCCCATCCTCAACCAAACATCTCGCATATTCCTCCACCTTCAAGTTCTTCGGATCTTACTAGCCTATTAACCTCATTCCTTACAGAGTTCAGAACCCTAATTACCCCTCTCATTTCCCTTCTTACAAATCTTGTCTCCTACCTTATCCCCGTTAAACAAAATCCATAAGTGGATCCTTCCGACTCCTTATCCATTCTCCTTTGGAATGCGAATGGTGTTCGCACCCACACTAACGAACTGACAGCACTACTCCACGACAAAAACATCGACGTAGCTCTCATTACTGAAACAAGACTAACGAGTAAACGACCATTTACTGTTCGACAGTACAAGACTTATCGAACCGATCACCCAGATGGAACAGCTCATGCAGGTACCGCTGTCATTGTCCATAACTCCATATGCCACCACATAGTTCCTCTGGTAGCACATGATTTCCTTCAATCCACTGCAGTGTCAATCACCACCTTCACTTTTCCCCTTACACTAGCATCAGTGTACTGCCCTCCCAATAAATCCATTTCCGACTCCCAATTCATCTCCTTTCTAGACTCCATCGGACATCGTTTCCTTGTGGGTGGGGACTTTAATGCGAAGCACCAACACTGGGGGTCAAGATCCACTAATACACCAGGACGTGCTTTGCTGTCTGCACTCACACGGAAACATTGCCCCACTATCACTCCTGACACAGCCACCTATTGGCCATCTGATCTTAACCGAAATCCTGATCTCCTTGACTTCTTTTTTTACAATAGTTTAGGAACACTTAACTATTCACTCACGCGCCTCGATGACCTCTCCTCTGATCATAGTCCTTTATTATTAACCATTTCCCTAAGACCAATTCACAAACTGCCTCCTCCTTCATTTATTAGGGGCCCAGTTGACTGGGACCACTTCCGCCAGCTTCTTACAGAGTCCGTAAACCTCAAATTGTCCCTGAAAACATCCCAAGACCTAGACGATGCAGTGCATTCTTTCACTACTCTGGTCCAGAGGTCGGCTTGGGAGGCATCGTCACCCCATCGTCACCCAAAAATCCATAATCATAATCGTTTACCTCAGCATCTCAAAGACCTAATCCAATCCAAACGCCGCTCCAGAACAGTGTGGCGAAGATCCCGGCATCCTGCTGATCGCCGCTCGTACAATCAGTACTGCCGATTGGTAAAGCGGCGATTGGCATCCTTCCGTTCCGATTCTTTCAATTCCTACCTCTCCTCTCTGCCTACCAGGGATAACTCGTTGTGGAATGTAACCAAAAAAATCCTAAAGTATCAACCTGTTACACATCCACTCCGTCGTGATGATGGGTCCTGGGCGGCTTCGGACGGGGATAGGTCGGAGGAATTTACTCTGCATCTTACCCATACTTTCACACCTCACCTTTCTCATCAAAGCCATAGTCACAGCATAACTGTGGAAGATTTCCTCACTTCACCTATTCCTCTCTCTCTTCCACCAAAAGCCGTTAATCCCTCCGAGGTCAAATACCTTCTGAAAAACTTACCTTACCGAAAATCCCCTGGATATGATCTCCTTACTCCTCAAATTCTCAAACAGTTTCCTCCTAAAGCCATAATCTTTTTAACCTATATATACAATTGCATTATCCGAACGACGCACTTTCCTCTCCTCTGGAAACATTCCATTATTGTCCTATTCGCCAAACCCGGTAAACCACCCAATGAAGCCTCATCTTACCGTCCAATTAGCCTACTCCCTATCCTCTCAAAAATATTTGAGAAACTCCTACTAAAACGTCTACTTCCAATTGTTGAATCCAAAAACCTTTTTCCCACACACCAGTTTGGTTTCCGCCAACGACATTCCACTGCTTAACAAGGCCTTCGCGTTGTTGATCACATCTCCTCAGCCCTTGAAACCAAACAGTATTGCACTGCTGCCTCGATATAGCTCAAGCTTTTGACAGGGTTTGGCACGCAGGTTTGCTCTACAAGCTCAAAAGATATTTACCACAGACCCTTTTCCTAATCCTACAGTCCTACCTTTCAAACGGCTTCTTCCAAGTCCGCTGTGGTTTAGAATACTCTAACTACTATCCCATAAGTGCAGGAGTTCCACAGGGCAGTGTCCTGGGCCCCATCCTCTATAACCTATACACCGCTGATGTCCCCTCTACTCCAAATACCTTCTTGACCACATTTGAAGATGACACTGCAGTCTTGTCATCCCACCCAGACCCCGACATAGCATCCTATAACTTTCAAAAACACCTTGACGAGATCGAGTATTGGTGCAATCAATGGCGGATCAAAGTTAATGAAGCAAAATGCTACCACATTACCTTCACCCTTTGTCGCAAGTCTTGTCCACTAGTTTATTTTAATTCTATTCCTCTCCCTGTATCCGAGACAGTACGGTACTTAGGCTTCCATCTTGACTGACCTGGAACCCACATACGAGACTAAAAAGACAAGAACTAAACAGACGCTTTGGACAACTGTACAGACTACTTCAAAGGACATCCCATCTCTCAATAGAAAATAAACTACTAATCTACAAAGTTATACTTAAACCAATCTGGACATACGGAATAGAGCTATGGGGGACAGCAAAAAAGTCGAACATCAAGCGTATCCAATCCTTTCAATCAAAAGTCCTGAGAACAATAGTAAATGCCCCTTATTATGTCAGCAACAAAACCCTTCATAACGACCTTAACATACCCTACATTCTAGAACTCATCCCTTCCAAGTTTATGAAATTCCACAGTAGCCTTTCCAACCACCCTAATCCTGTAGCACAGTCATTGCACTGCGCCACTCATCCCTATAATCCTCCTCGGAGACTAAAACGGCAGTGGCCTCGTGACCTGATATAAACGCGTGACAGCGGGGGTCCTGGCAATGGCCAGTTACTCCAATCATGTCCTGAGCGTCTGTGGCTCTCGCGCTCTTGGTCAGCCTCGACTGGCTAGTATCCGGTGACGCGGCTGACGGAGGAGCGTGGGGGACTTCCTAAGGCTCTCTCTTCGCAGTGGATTTGGGGGGTCTCTGGGCTGTCTGTAAATATTGTATGAATGAGCGAGTGAATAATGAACTGTAAATATAGTATGAATGAGAGCATTTATCTTAATTACTTATTGCCTTATAAAAGGCAGATTGTAATTTTAGCACAATAATGGAATTTAACTAACTAAGTATTATGTTTCGACCCCATCAGACACCTCTTAAGAAGAAGAAAAGACAAGGTTCGAAATTATTTTTTTCTATTTTTCTGTTTTTGCATTTTTTATATATGTCTATAACGGACAGACTAAATACCAGCAGAAACATTGACGAAATAAAAAATACGAACATGGAAATAAACGGTAGTGAATTCAAATTAATCCCGTAACGACGGAAACCCAAAAAATTAATTAAATTTATCACAAGAGTGTAATTTCTATATAACTTGTACTGCATTAGTATAAATATGGATTAAGTAAGAGCTATTAATCATAAGTTGAAAACTTTTCCATTACAATGTAACCTATGAAATATTTCTAGAATACATTCTGAACAACGAGATAACTTGTAGTTAATGTTTTATTTATGTGTGTCGGGTTATTGGTTGAACAATTGTCGGTGGTGCACAATTGTCGGAAAAGGTGAACAATTGTCTGAGGTCAACAATTGTCGGATTGTTATAGTTAATAACATGGACCATGTTCCATGTAGGCGTTAATATCTGACTCCATTTATTGATAGGGATGTGTCCCGACAAGACACTGTGTTCAGGATGAGGTTCAGAGGTTCATAAAGAATAAGACCAGTTTTCAAAGTTCGGGCGAGAGATCGGCAGCGTAATAAGTACAAGTCGTCAGGGGTCTGCTATAGGCTGTGAGGCGAAGTGCCGTCGTATAGTAGCGGAAGGCTGAGTAGGCATATCGCGACGGTGATAGCGGCTATCGGTATGTAGAAACTAGAAGAGAATGAAGAGTGGGCCTACCAGGGGCCAAGTGCCCCCGGTGTGGAGTTACTCGGAAGACTGAGAGACAGAGTGTCGACTCCTAGGACAGCAGAGAAAGAGTAGGGCCTACCAGGGGCCAAGTGCCCCCGGTGTCGAGTTGTGCGGCTATGAAGCTTGAGAGACCGAGTGGGCTGAAGAGTGAAATTTACTGATATAAATATGATAACCCCCTCCCTCGTGGAAGGCCGGTTTGTCTGCCCGCAGTAAGTTTTACGATACACAGGTAGCCACTTCCTTTTAGTTTTTTGACCGTTGGAGTACAAGGGTGTGTTTTATAAGGCGGCTAGGGCCTCACCCCCTTGGGTTATTTGACCACCTATAGCAAGGTTATTATCCCATGGGTCCCAAAAGGGTTCCTAGCATGATTTATTGACCGTGGGAACGTGACTGACCGTCTATTTTATTAGGGGCAGGTGTGCTTGGCCTAGGTTTATGGTGGGGCTTTCTGGGCTACCTGTCTACGACTTCCGACCTCTCTATGATTTATTACCAGAAGTTACATAATGAAGTTACATGACATTTTCTATTATAATACATTAATTATGAACCAGAGTGTAGGGTAATTTACATATATAGTTAGCAGTCGCTACAGAGCTCCCCCAAATTGCCCTACACTCGGTAATTATTGACAGTTTTTTGTTTACGTTGACTTACATTACATAATACGTACATGATACAAACAGATTTTTATCAATTTTTCTTAAATGCTTACACTTGTGTGTATATTGATAATTATTTGTCGAACAATCATTACTAATAAACAATTAAATATATGTTATACTACAAAAAACAATTATCTTTCACATGGGTGACAATAAAAGAATTCATATTTTACTTGATTAAGTACCAAGTTAGCTCATTACAATGTAACAATTACAAACAGTTAAAAGTATTAAGATACACATATTTACGTACACGTTTGACTGATATTAGTTTACAATTGTTGTGGTCTATTGATCGCTGTTAACATTTACGACGAGAAAAACAAAAAAACATATGCGCAAGTGCGAACTTTCGGTCCTAATAAAAATTATTATGGCGTATCTTTCGAAACAACCTATTACAGAGAAAAAAAAAAAATTTATATTTGATCAGTGAGTATACTTTATATTTACCGTCGCGTTCCAACTTCTCGTTCAGATGTATAGTGATGGCTTGTAGACCCGGGGTAGCGATGTGGCAGCGGCAGGCGCGTTTCCGGCTCCCCCAGTTGTAGCGCCCATCCGGATGAACTCGTTCGCAGGGTTGTTCGGTCAGGTGTCGATTCGTCTTGAGTTGATTTCCGCGTCTTGTCGTTGTATCATCTCCCGGGTGTCGCGGGTCGTCTCTATGCAGTGAGTAGTTCCCCGGGGTTTCGTGTGTCCTGTCGAAGTCGATTAGCAGGCGTCCGGGCAGGTTCGAGCTAGTGGATGAACTCGAGGCACTTCGAAGAGATGATAGTCGTTTTACGGTTTTACGGTCGTTAACCAGCCAGTTTTTAGAATGCGACAGCTACGGTGTAGCTTCTATGACGCCGAGGTTCGACGGCTCTGGCCATCTAAAGTCAGTCGATCTTAGTGAGTTTTATCGCATCCTCGCAGGCGGTGGCAACGGTCCCATGAAGTCCAAGTGGATGTCTTGTGTCTTCCTGCGTTGGCGAATTGTTGTTGAGGAGTCATCGGATGTCTTGCTTCGTGAAGTGGTAGCGATTAGGTTTACTCGGATTTTCGAAAATACTGGTCGGCTATTAAATTTGACGGTAGCTTACGGGGAAAATTAACCGTGACGTTGATTTGAATTTCGTTCGGTGTGCTAGAATGGGGTCTTCTTCGTGAACTCTGGTGGTATGCAGGTCCGAGAGTTGGCGTGTACGGTTGTACAGCATGCTTCGTCGGACGGAGCTGGTGAGTTGGCCATCGTAAGAAAAAGTTTCTTCTGTGATCACGGCGGTTTCTCGCGGCGGGTTCACCAGTTGTCGGATTTCTCGTTCACATCAAGTTCACCAATTGCTGCGGTGTCTTGATCATGTTGAGCTTCTCATTCACGTCGAAGGTTACCAGATGTCGGGTAAGCTTCTTGTGCACGTCGTGGGTCACCAGATGTCGGGTAAACTTCTTGTGCACGTCGTGGGTCACCAGATGTCGGGAAAACCTCTTGTGCACGTCGAGGGTCACCAGATGTCGGGTTATTGGTTGAACAATTGTCGGTGGTGCACAATTGTCGGAAAAGGTGAACAATTGTCTGAGGTCAACAATTGTCGGATTGTTATAGTTAATAACATGGACCATGTTCCATGTAGGCGTTAATATCTGACTCCATTTATTGATAGGGATGTGTCCCGACAAGACACTGTGTTCAGGATGAGGTTCAGAGGTTCATAAAGAATAAGACCAGTTTTCAAAGTTCGGGCGAGAGATCGGCAGCGTAATAAGTACAAGTCGTCAGGGGTCTGCTATAGGCTGTGAGGCGAAGTGCCGTCGTATAGTAGCGGAAGGCTGAGTAGGCATATCGCGACGGTGATAGCGGCTATCGGTATGTAGAAACTAGAAGAGAATGAAGAGTGGGCCTACCAGGGGCCAAGTGCCCCCGGTGTGGAGTTACTCGGAAGACTGAGAGACAGAGTGTCGACTCCTAGGACAGCAGAGAAAGAGTAGGGCCTACCAGGGGCCAAGTGCCCCCGGTGTCGAGTTGTGCGGCTATGAAGCTTGAGAGACCGAGTGGGCTGAAGAGTGAAATTTACTGATATAAATATGATAACCCCCTCCCTCGTGGAAGGCCGGTTTGTCTGCCCGCAGTAAGTTTTACGATACACAGGTAGCCACTTCCTTTTAGTTTTTTGACCGTTGGAGTACAAGGGTGTTATTTTAATTTGTATGTATAAGTTTAATTCATTACAACTACGGACTGATAATAGTAATTTCCATTTCATACTGTATATCTTAATAATGCCATATCGAATACTGTACAATGCCATTTACTATATTTTTGATACATTTTATATAAAAGAATTTCTTTAATATTTTATCAAATCGAAGTATAATTTTCCTCATACATTTTTAAGTTATTTTTGATGAGATTTTATGTTCACTTTATGCACCTTTGTAAAATTATTATACCTTTGAAACTATACGCATATTGCAAACTTAAATTTAATTGTTATAATGAGTATTATTAATTAAGAATTAATAAGGTATCTTAGTAAGTAAGATTATGTTTTTTTTGTACATTTTTTAAAATCTCTATTCCTAATTATAACAGTCCAGGAGTAATGACCAATTTTGTCCAGGGAGGAGTTAAGGCCCCTTAACTAATCCTAAACTACTACTATGATAGTACCGATTTTAAGTTTCCCCATTCGATCCCGGACTTTGAGGTTTTCCCGTTCCACTCGTCTCGCTTTGTCCCCCGTTAACCTTTCTCGGACTTTGTCCCACCTTTTCCTTAAACCGACTGTATTGCTCGCCATTTTCTCCGCCATTCCCTCGCCTGCTACTGTCTCTGTCCCATTGTAAGTGGCCACTGTCTTTGGCAATCGCATTATTCGCCGGCAGACCCTTTTCCGCGTGATATAACCGCAGGTGGTTAGTCAGGGTGCTATTTAATCGTTCTATCCCTCTTCCACTCATAGGGTGCCCTGGGGTATTAAGATGCTAAGAGACATCGAGAGTCTTCATTTCTTGTTGGGATTGTCGAATTCTCTGCCCCCATCCGATGAAATCCGGTCTGGTACTCTATAAAACTAGAACCAGGTATTCAATGCCAGTATTACTGCGTCTGATGGCGAAAGCAAGTGAGGGTTTACTCGGCTCTTGCGACGCCAAATCAATCATAGGGACCTAGTGTATAGGAATAAAAAGGAGCGTACTAAACCTAATGCAAGCCAACGAAGACACCCCATGGGCCCTGGTAAAAGAAAGACTAAAAAAGGCATACGGAGGACCAGGTAGACCAGACGGCCCCATCAAACGAAAGTGCAGTACGCCGGAGAACTCTTGGCATAGTTTAACAAAATAACTGAAAAAATAAGAGAAACGGGGAACCCAGCGGAAGGCAGGATGGCATTGCTATCTACCATCCTGAAGGTACAGTTGACCAGGGATACCGGCAAGAAAGATAGTCTACCGGGAGACCGATCGTTCAACGACCAAGCTTTAATGGCCGCTAGTTCCTGTGAAGAAGAAGAAAAATTGGAGGCAGGCGAGACAGGGTGATCCAAGGCGATGTACAGGATGCCGAGAATACCGCAATAGGCATGGAACAGGAATGATCAGCGGTATACGGAGAAAAAAGGGGTGGTGGCTGAAGGAAGGCGACCTAGCCAAGGGAGACCGAGATCCAGCGGGAGGAAGGAGGACAGAAGATGTCACAGATGTGGGAGAATTGGACACTTAGTGGCGCAGTGCCGGCTCTTACTCGGATACCTGAACTACTACAGCAGATTCGTTGCAGAAATGGTGGAGTACCTCATCTCTATTAACAATCTCCTTAAGAAAGGACAAAAAGTCGTCGTTACCCCGGTAATGGAGAATAATATACGACGTTGCAAGGAGCGGCTACAGGGGGAGCCTATACTAGCGTTTCCAGGTTTAGCACTCCCCTTCATGATTACCACAGATGCGATGGAGGGGAGTGACCAATACCATACGCTAGCAGAAGCCTTACAAAATCTGAGAGTAGGTATAGCGTGCTGGACGATGGACGATAGAACACTTCCGGCCTATGTATTCGGTAGGAAGTTTTGGGTTCAAACGGATTATCGACCCCTCCAATGGGTAGGAAAACTGAAAGAGTCTTCAGCGTGGAGGACGCCTTGGTCGATTGGTTATCCCGCGCGCTGGTCGTGAATGCGATTGAAGAGGAGATTCCGGGACCATCACGTGACATTCACCAATTCATCCAGGAATGGTCATCCGGCGAGGAAAGTGAGCGGGAGGCGACTCCAGCCGATGATGTCCCGAGTGACAGAAGCTCAGCGGGGGATAGGCCCTTGGACATAGAGGACGTCGACGCTCTTCAATGGAATCCGAGAAGTACGGCCTTTACAACTTCACCAAGAACTGGTCGACACCACGGATCAACGACGATATGATTTGCCATGCCCTGAATGACGCATCTAGTCCAGGGAAAACACACCACATGTACGTGGGAAATGGGACGATCTGGGACCGCATCAAACGCTTATTGAGGACGGAGAGGATCGGAATCGATTGTACGTTCGTCCGATGTACCCTGAAGGTGGAGACAGTAAAAAAGAAACGCGGCAGAGAGAAGTGACCCTTGCATTCCACCAAGGCAAGACAAACCACCGGGGAATCACGCTACCCTGCAAGCATTGAAGAGGAAATATTTCTGGTGGGGCATGAAAGACACAATTGCGGGAGTTATTGGTACCTTGCAGCACATGCCTCACCACGAAATATGATCGCCACCCTCCCCCCCCCCTCCAGAGCAATAAAGGAGGAGACTCCGACGGCAGACCGACCGTTGGAGGATTTGCCGCCGGACACGTTCACATGGAGATGATGGAATCGGGTCACCATTGTTGACAGATTTAACAAAACAGTGATAGCCCATCTGATAGCAGAACGATCAGCGGAAGCAGTCCTAAAGGCACTACGCACATGGTGGCCATTTTATGGCGTGCCAGACGCGATAGTTTAATTAACGCCGGTAGGGAGTTCGATAACGCCGAAATCAGGGCTGAGGTGGCGGTCTTAGAGATCCGATGGCATCTCATCACCCCAGGACACCCGAGGAGTCGAGGAGACTCAGAGTGGCTGCACAGCACGCTCAGTGATCACCTACGAATTTACCATAGAGAGAAGGGGTTAGAACCCTACGCGGCGATGGAAAAGGTAGTTTTCGCGTATAACCACTCAATCCATTCTGCCACCGGTTTCTCTCCAGTCGAGACGCTGTTCGGACTTCGGGGATGCCGGCGCGATAGCAGGAGTACTGCGGTCGATGAAGAACTGGCGGTGTGGGTAGTCAGTAATCGGATAGCGCTAGGGAAACAGTGGGTGGCCGTTCGGGGAAGGCTTGAGGACAAGAAACGGCGATGAGTGGCGCGCGACAACCTCCAAGTCCGCGATATTCTGGGAAAACTCAAACTCGGCGCGCTTGTGTATCGGAGAAAAGGGTCTACGAACAGGGGTAAGGAACTATTGCAGTACGAGGGTCCTTTCCGAGTGATTGCTCTCCGCGAACATAACGTGGTCACGGTTGAAAGCATTACTTCCCAGATCAAACGGCGGACGGTACATGTAGAACAGCTCAAGCTTCCCACGGTGGAGCCTGGGAGCCCCGTCGTCGACACATAATTCTGGTGTGCGTCGCAGGTGACGGAGACTAACTTGAGATACGCAACCTCAGCGTACCAGTCCCGAGAGGCCAATGTTTTTTTTATTGTATTATTGTGTTTTTTTGTTGTATGGGTCTGTTCTGTGATTTTAGATGGACCTGGAAGACGTTTTTTCTTTTCATATTTTTATCATTAACAGAGTATGCTTTTTGTTTTGTTTTCCATAGATACATAACTGATTGATGGGGAATGTCCGTAAACTGGAAGGGGGGAGTTATGGCTAGTGGTATGGCAATGTTAAGCCTAATACCACATAGCCTAAGGTAAACAAACCCG
Source organism: Acanthosoma haemorrhoidale (assembly GCA_930367205.1). Taxonomy (NCBI): domain Eukaryota; kingdom Metazoa; phylum Arthropoda; class Insecta; order Hemiptera; family Acanthosomatidae; genus Acanthosoma; species Acanthosoma haemorrhoidale. The sequence goes on along the minus strand of OV884011.1, from coordinate 120,263,354 downwards.
TAACGAGTGTTTAGAGGATCAGGACGAGAACAAAGCCAGTTATAAACGAAACCATCACGTTCTATCACTAACCCCCTTATTCATTCTTTTTTCTTGATCGTCTCCAGCCGGGAGATGATGACTTATATATATATAGTGAATTTCTGTTTACGATTTGCTTGTTATTTTCCTTTCATCTCTCTTTTACAACACAAGACATTTGGGAACATCTTGGGGTTTTAAAGTATGAGTACTGTAGTAAGCTGTGATACATTAAAACCAGCACCCCTGAGGCTGACCTTGATCATAGGTGGCACCTCAGCTTTATCTGTCTGGTAGAAAGGGAAATGTGTTCTCATTTTAAGGACACGAGAACTAATCGGAGGATCTGAGTAAAACCATGAATCCTACCAGTATTTCAGATCACAGTATAGTGATGTTTACATAGTGGCTAATGTTGATGGAAAAACCCGAATCTCCCCTCCTCCCCGTTCATAGGCCAAACGTGACTCACAGGGAGAAGTGTCACCCATCCCTGAAGTGTTACCCTGAATAACGGCCCTCGGAAGTCATGGATACCGACCTGCAAGGAATCTCCTGGATTCACCTTGGTTGAATATACTGTGCTTTTGAAACTCCTTTTCTAGAAACGGAGGAAAGTTATTTACATTAAAAAGTGGAACAAATAAAAAGAATTTATACATTAAAAATAGTAATAATGACAAAGAAAAATGTGCATATGTCTGTAAAAAGGGAATAGAAAAGTAAAAGAGCATGAAAAAAATCACAATAAATAATGAGATTGATCAAATATGTTGAAGCATTCTTCGGTACTTCAGGAAATTGAGCACTGCAGATATTGCTTCTTCTGAATGGGCAAGGGCTTCAGAAAGTAAAGAGGATAAGCCACATGCTCTCCGCTCTTCCTCACTCTCAGGACATTCGGCCAAAATATGCTTGACTCTTTGCTCAGAACCACAGCATCCACGAGTAGGGTAGGTTTCATTACCGATCAAGCAGCCATGGGTCAGTTTGGTATGGCCAATCTTTAGACGAGCCAACACGACTTCTTGCCTTCTGTTGGACCTGCAGGATGTATCCCAGGCTCTATTCTGAGATTTAATCTCTCTTAGCTTATTGTTAGTTACTAAAATCCACTCACCAGAAATATTCTATTGAAAATTTGAATTCTTGATAGCATCTTATCTAAAGACAATCACAATATATTAACCTTAGGAAACATTGAATTGAAACGTTACATTTAATTTCGTGTCTGTAAGATGATGTGTGCTTTGAAGGTTTGAAGAAACTATTAAGTCATATAAAGTCATTATTTTAGAGTCCAGATAAAGAATACGTATAAATGACTATTTTACAATTTGCTAATGACTTTTCAAAACTAAGGGCTTTGATTATGTCTAACAACTCCACCGTGTAACTGCGGACCTGCGTTGTTAACCTTGGGTAGAGAATACACGTGCCCACCGATAACGATCAGTGCAAGTCGGTTTCAATTCATTGGTGTATATATTTTTTGCAGTTTGATATTACCTGGAGGAACTCTTTCTGAAGAACCATTGAACTTGTTAATTGTTTTTGAATATTTTTTGTTAGAATTTATTTTAGGGATATTTCAAAACCAGAGTTTGGTAGCAAATAAAGTGGTAGGGATTAATGTTTGCATTGGTTCGTTTATTTTAGATAGGAATTCTATCAAGAAAATGTTTGCGTTTTGTCAATGGTTCATGTTTAATAGATAGTGCTCCGGTCGCAAAAAGAGGTTCAATGGCAAGACACCCATTTAGAAAATATCTTCAAGAAAAAATATACTAACAAAATTTTCCAACTCATATGGGTTGGAAGCTCCCTTGCATCAACCAGTAAACTATTCGTTGGCCTAGACCGAAAATCACGAGTGGCTATTCTGAAATTTCCATTGTAGATGGTGTCTAGAGTCTTTGGATAGCGTGACTACGAGTGTTGTACGCTACACAGCCATTGTCAGGGTTGGAACTTATTACGCTCCAATATAGTACGAGTAAGCTTGATCTATCTGCAGAAGTATTAGTTACGATCTTCAGAAGTGAAAGAGCAGATGTGTATTGAGCTTTGAGGACCTCAACATGTAATGCCCAATTAAGAGACCGGTCTATAAAGAACCCAAAACAGTATTTGACATGATCGTGGATCGTAAATAGAGGCATTGGTAATGAAATGTGGGTGAACGTTTTCAGTGAGGCACTTCCGGAAATAAATCGCAGAACTTTTATCTATAGCTATTTGGAATTTATGTTGTTTCAACCACAGGGCTATTCTGTTTAGGCAGTCAAGGTCATCAAAGGCTTTAGCAGTATCATAATGTCATCGCTATATGGAAAAATGTTTAAATCTTGACCCAAGCATGTTTTGATACCATACAGAGCCAAGGGAACATCTATCGCCTAGAACACTTCCCTGTGTGAACTCCATTTTCTAGATTAAATGAGTGTGAAATATGCTGACCATATCTATCCTTAAATACCCTCTCAATTAGAAGATTTTTTAAGAAATTTTATGTATTGGTATTTATTCCTAAATCGCTAGCTGTCTTCATGATATGTATTTTACATAAAAATCAGATTTTCAAGTGTGTCTCTTCCTTTCCTGGAACTACTCTTCCAAGCGTAGACTAGGTTTTTATCCTCCAAGCGTACCAGCGTAGCCTGATGCTTATCATCTGCTCCATACATTTACAAATAGTGCATGTCAGAGCTATTGGCCTGTATCTTGGTGCTAGGAGATGTGGCTTATCTTTGCTGATAGGGATCACTACAGACTGGAACTAGAAATAAACATTTTATCGATAAAACGCAAAGAGAGAGAGAGAGAGAGAGAATAAAAAAGACATGAATTTATTATGATGTTCTAATACAGCTGATATATACATTGACTTATAAATAATACAATAAGTTACTCATGAATAAACTATATCGTATAAATACGAAGTTGTAAGTACTCTCTCTCTCTCTCTGTTAACATTTTCTTCAGCTCATATGGACAATTTAAATAATTATGTTAGTCGTTTGGTTATCGTTACCGTAAGAACTGTTGACTGTATGGAACGAAAATGATACAATAACATTGTTTGTGTCTTCATTCTAGCTCACCACAAAAATGAAGAATACCTGCAGTCAAAATTTATAATTAGATTAAATTCATGACATCTGGCTGAGAAGATTATTGACGTGGGCTTAAAGCTTCGAAATATATATATATTTATATAGTCGTATTCACATGATATATATATATATATATATATATATATATATATATATATATATATATATATATATATATATATAGTTATAAATAATTTCAATCATAATCCAAAATTTTATTCACTTTCGTAGTTCACTTGGGACCTAGGCATGCAAATCCTTTAACTGGTCTCAACCCGGTAAGACTCGATAATCCCTTCGCTTTCCTTGAATTCCCTATGGAGGTTCATGTAAATTAATCTAGTTTACTTCTCCATTTATTGCAGAAGCCGTTCATGCTGTTACGACCGTTTGTGAAATGCTTTATCAATTTTTTTTTTCTGTCTGAAGTCTGCAAATAACACAATCGAACAGTTTGTATGGTGTAACCATACCTAGCCTGTAGACAACATCCATGTCACTTATTCAAAATCCATTTACGATATGTATTGACTAGTTAAGGGATTAATTTTTTATTTCAAAATTAAACAGTTGGACAATGTAAAATTAATTGATTTACCTAAGGGTTTGCATATCTCAGTGTCTTAAAATGCGGTAAGGAAGCAAGGAGGTGAGCAATAAAGAAGGTTTAGAAACTTCTAATATATTAAAACCACTTTCTAATAACACAACAAAACTTCAATGGGCTGGTGTGGCTTTGACGGTAGTTGGGGGGAAGGTCGAAAGTCTTAGGGCACTGTGCTCGCCTAAAACTGAAGTTGCATTAGTTCCCCAAACCCATCTCCTCTCAGGTAAAATAAAAAATATATATACAATTGTGGTGCAAACATGATCCATTTTCTGCTTACGCTCCATTTTATAAAAAGGATCATTCAAAAATGAAGTAGACACCTCCCCGTGCTAGTCCAACGACACCGTTAGCGTTAACTTATAACCCTAAAATATGAAAACCCTATCGTTCATTTAGTCATTTACTCTCTTGCTCTGGTATTGACTTCTTATACGCTCACTTGTGATTCCGATACGAGTAAAACGTTTGAAGCCAACGAATCGCTAACGACTGGAGGCCAATATTTATGGAGGACTGAGACAGTTGACATTTACTCAGTGCTGAGGCTAAGCAGGCTCGATCCGTCACATCACGTCCAGGCACCATGGTCATTAGCACCCATTTATCCTGACTTCTTTCTCTCTCTCTCTGCTCAGTGCGTCATCACGTCTGGTCATCCGCTGTGTGCCGGACCTGCCATCAATCCTCGTTTTCAGCTATCAATCCAGTGGCATTTTAACAGAACGGATTTTTTGACGACTAGAAAGTGTGAATATTTACACATATTCAAAGATTATGAACACATTAAATATTGTTACAGTATTCTTTCCTTACCAAAGTCTGATTATGTCTGCAGTGGACTTCAAAAGGATATAACAATAATATACCATTATTAGATTAAGTAAAAATTAAAACCAATTATTGATATATATGAAACTACTATGTTCACTAAACGAAGTTAAACCGAATAATGAAGAAGATATGTGATAAGAAGATAAAGTCTCAACAAAGATAAAAAGGCTAATAATGCTACTATTTAATGGTCTCCTTCCTAATTATAACCTGGGAATATACAGAAAGCTGACATTCACAACGCATGTGAAGTACTTCGTTGACAAAGCAAAACTATCCATAAGATTAATTTTTCCACTTGTATTTCCGGTATCTTCCTTATAACTTCCTGATGAATTGTTGCTGTTCAAAGTTTCAGTTCTCCCGTGTCTTGTATTTCCAGTGTTTCTTATAGTTCAACTTTCCTTATAAACTATTCCAAACTTCAGATTCAGACTCAAAACAACTTCTTAAGACTGTTGCTGATTCCCCTTGATATACGAAAATTAGCACATCACATTTGGTATTAGACACGCCACTTATAATTGACTTTATAAGAGAATGGACACTTCTTTCCAAGAAGTACAAATTACTTTAACTTAATTTATTTATTTTAATATGATATGATATAATATTATATGAGGCCTTATAAATTTTCAAGATATAAATTGTTTACTTTATTTTTATATACTAAATTAGTAGATGAATTTAAGATGAGTATATTTAATGAGTAAATTAGGTAAAAAATGTGTATTTATTAATATAGATTTTATTTAGATCAGATAATGATGTTATTTGAAAAATGTTCCCTTATTACATTATCAGATTTTAATAGGCTAAATATACTAAAAGACGACGGGCTAAGTTTTATTTGTAACTGTACCCTTTGTTTTCTTACACCGCGACTGCCATTGTATATAATTTTGAAAATAAAACTCATATCTATTAATAAATCTACCAATCTTCTGCAAAAACGAGCTAAGAAGTAAAAGATAAAACTCCTTAAATTAAACATCATCATAAAACTTTTTTTTTTGTTTGTTTCGAAAAATAAATACCTAGAAAAAATATGTAACTAAAGTAGTTAGTGAAAATTTTGCCCAGGAATAGTTTGACTAAACACATATGCCTATTTTATACCGCTTGCTTACTGTTTGTATAGGTAGTCTATAAAATAATGCAAGGTTTCAGATTTTTCAGTATTTTACGTTGGATACATTATTCTTATAGTACCATATAATTATTGTTTACCATAATGGGGCTTCATTCTTAATTAACATGTACAAGCGTGATTTTCTTTAATCCTCCTTTTTTGAGTAAATACTCAGTTGGAACGGGAAAGGGTGGCTGGAATATAGGTTAAGTCTGTGATAATTTAACTGAGTGCACGGTTCACACAGTGATTCAACGAATTTCGATAGGGTGGTTTCAGCCTTAAATGCTGAATACTGGAATAAATAAGTTTGCGGAGGACAGTCTGTTAACCTTAGAAACCAAAAATCCAAGAGCAAATAATTTCTGAAGAGAATTGCATCCTTTGGCCAAAAGTGGAGTCAGCGTCAACAGTAGACTTTATAAGAGAAGCCCAAAACTTGACTTCAGAACCTAATTATCTATAAAATATAATGGTTCGTTTCAGATTATTCACTGCAGCTTTTGAAGGCCTGGTAAACACAGAAATTCCACTGAAAGTTGCTCTATTCAAACTCACTTTGGTAAATCGAAAAGGACCAATAATTTTTCAAGACTATGCTTGGACTCATGTCCCGGATATGTTAAATAGTTTTGGATATTGGCTTTGAGTTTCCTCATTTGCCCAACTCTCAGTCTTTCGCCCACCGACTACCACATTTTTAAACCTATGGACCTGTTCAGAAGAGACAATTTTAGTTAAAACCGAAAAATATCATTAAAATATACATGACTATGGCCTAAGCAACCTTTTTAGTGTTCATACATTCTTACGTTATTGGTGCCTATTGCAGTGTAATGGAATGTTGTTGTCCTATCGAAAAGTGCATTGATTGTACCAGAGCCTATTTTGATAAAATAAATCTTGTTTAAAATATTGATGATTTTTTTTTAAGTTTAAGACTTTAAAACTGAAATTAATACCGGGAATTCTAATAAATAGCAACGGTAAGATCAGGAATTGGCAATTCTAAAGCCTCTCACAGAAGACCTACTGTCCTTTTTGTGGGTCCGTTCAAGTAGTCTGCCATAGTCTAAAAACAAGACTAGTTTACATACTTGGTATACAAGTTGTATTCTTAATCATTGGCATTTTCAAATTTTACACATTTCTTTAACCTAAAATTTTCTAATTTTGTTATATTGCCATCAAGCCTTTTTAAATTAACACTTCAGCAATCGGTGGCTGATGAATGGATAAACCCACCACTTTTGATCACAATACTTCCTTTTACCACGTAAGTATAGTGCCACGGTCCGAAAGAAAATGAACATCCATTTCCGATGGACACAGTGGACTGTTTCCATAGAAACTGAAGTTAGAATCGGAAGCGTGTGTGCGTTGTGTGGGACGTCGACAAAAAATGAGACACAACGTGAATTTGTCTGATTTTTAGGAACTGAATAGGTCTTTTAACAGCATTAAATAAATTGAAGCACCCCCTCCCCTCCCATTTACTAGTACTAGTAGAAACGAAATCGTAAATTATTCTTTCTCATTATGCTAAGAGTGTTTCAGACGGGAGGACAGGAAGTAAGTGGGGGCGTATCCCTGGTTCTTGGCTCTGAAAAGTTCCCGGTGATTTTGAGGGTCGGTCCTGGGCAGGCAGGGGCTGACAGGGGCTCTGAACGACCCATCCGTTTTGGGTGCACAGAGAAAATTGGTCGGCCCACAAACCCCTGATTTATAGGCACGGATCAGCTCAACCATCTCTGCTCTATCAAAACATGGTCCCATACATCATCCCAGCTTGCTCTCTGTTGTTCTCTTTATGTGACCTTTCACATACTCCACTTGATGGAAGCTATCATTGTCCGGGGCTTCATTAGTATTGTGTCGTCTGGACTGGTTCTTTTGTACTGAGCTAGGCCAGTCCGCGTTATCAGTCAACCAGGATAGTCGTTTACGCTGTATCACCATCTGTTAGTCCCATCTATGGTGCACTATACAATGTTAACAACGAGTAGGGACGTGCTTCACATGAGTTCTGCAAACGTTTCTAAATGAATGAAGATATTTGCTCAAATTTTCACCATAATGTTGTTTTACGGAATCATTCCCTTCACACTGACCTACATTTATTTACGTTCATTACTGCATTAGATCATTAAACAGAAACTTTCATGACAAAATAAATAAACGTCCTAACCCACTATGCAAGGCGGACATCTCAAACAATAGCTGTCTGCCTATACCTGACTTCTCCGGTAACATTCAATGACAACCGAGGAGAGGTTGAATAAAAGATCTTCTGTGTTAATAAAAATAAAAAACTGATAATGACAATAAAAAAGCACGAAGTAGTTTTCAGATCAAAAGCAGCTCGATCGTATATGCAAGGACATGTACTAACTAAAATCGAAAATCATCAATGAATTTTTCTTATGAATACTGCCACAAAATGTATTTAAATATGAAGTTATTTTATCATAAAACTTTGGCAGATCATTCTAGGTTCATGACACAAATGAATAAGTACCCATTAAGGAAAGGAAATTATTAGTTTTACTGTTACTATATGTCAAAAAAATATCTCTAAAAAAAACTGACAACCCAGTAATTTTATTGAAGCATCTTCTAGTAAGGTCTTCCGTATTGAGGTATAAAATGAGGAAATTCGCAGGGGTTGTGTTTTTTTATGGCGACTGTTCCTATATTGCATATAACATATTACAACCAAGACTTGATGGCCAATTCTGTATTACCATCAATACATGAGAATATTATCTGTGAAATTTATCAAAAAAAATGTTGTCATGAAAGTTATGGCTTCTATAACGCTATGCATAAATTCAAGTTCAAAACGTGATAAAACTTTTGGATATAAATATTATTGGTGTTATCTGCGAGGGGAAAGTTACATCGTATGAAAGAGGTAGCAATTGTTGTAGAGGGGGTCGAGGGGGATCAGTTGATGAACTCGGCCACTAATAAATCAGAGATAAAATTAGAGTCTCTCCATGGAGGAGATCCTCGTTAAATGTCCCCTGAAAACATTTAATTGAGCACGTAGGTCAACCGTGCAGGCTATGGCGAATAAATCAGCTTGTGTTTTAGGGCACCAGGCTCACACAATAAACCAAATAAAGCCCTGTTTTCCATTCAGCGGGAAAACCAATCCATTCCGCGGAGTTCTAGATACGACTTTTCTCTTCTGAAAAACTCAATAAATCACACAGGGCTGTCATATGGGTGACCTCTATTCCCTGTTTCCATTTCCTTTTTTTTTTTTTTTTTTTTTTATATATTCTTCAATAGACATCTTATCTAGTTTCGCTTGGTTCAATTCATTTGACGTTATCGTTGATGTTTTATTTTTTTATATTTATGCCCCTTCGAAGTTTGATACTTGCTGTAACAATAGTACGAAGCCAAAGGCAGTGTATTTTATGTGCTCAGATGTTGGTCATAATATTAATAAAGATGTAACCAACATTTTTTAACCATATCATGAACATTCTTGTCATGTTACACATCATGCCATGTAACACCTCTAAATGGAATATTCCATCCCCGGGTCAAACAAACGTCGTCCACACCAAAGGACCTAAAGGGCTCCTGACCTCCCAGGCTCCTACCCATGATTGTGCGTCAACCCATACTTATTGCGTTTAGAAATTACTCAATTTTCTGCAGTTATAAATCACATATACCTGTTCCTGTATATTTGCCCTATTTTCAGTTTGCTGTCTAGTTATTTCCAGAAAATCCACCAGATGGAGTAACCGTCCGACAACTTTAGTGACCTTCACCTCTTTAACTAGAGTTGAGGTTAGTTTGTGGGTTCTCGCCGTGCAGAGTAGATCAAAATTGGCCTCGCGTGATATTTGTATTTAGGAAAGATTTGTTAAAAAGTTAACCTAAAACGTATTGTGTTCTATTTGTTTTGTTGAATAGAAATAAAATGAGTTCAAGAAGAAGAAATTGTGTAAATCATTCTGATGTGTTTTGCTACATATGTGGAGAATACACGTTCAAGAAAACAGAAAAACTGTTAGTAAGTTTGTAAAGAGAGCTTATCTTGGATCGTTTGGTGTTAGGCTTTGGGGCCAAGATAAAAGCCTGGCACCGCATCAGGTCTGTAAAACTTGTACCGAACCACTGCGACTACCTGGCCCCAGTCCACTACCTGGAAAATAAATATACTGACATTTGGCGTTTGGAGATAACCCAATAACCATTTCGACGACTGCTATTTCTGCCTAGTATATATTACTGAAATGAATTGAAACAGCAGTATCAAGTGGACTTACTGCTTTAGTCTCTGCAAAATGCCCGGCCCCTCACTGAAGGAAGTTCCAATCTTCGGCGTTTCACCATCTACCAGAGCTCTGTGGAGATGAGAGTTGTCCCTCTTTATGATACTAATGAAGGTGCAAGTAATTATGAGGGGATGCCATCAATTTCTCAACGTTTCAACCAGGATGAGTTAAAGTTAAATGGCAACACCAGAGATCTCAGAGTTCAAGTTCAAGAGAAAAGGGCCTTCTATTCTACCTCTCTCGAGAAGACAATCTTGTATTTTGTCACAACATTAGAGAACTCCTGAAACAAATTGGCCTACCTGACTATTTCCAGATGAATGTCGGATATTTATTGACAGCTCAAAAGGAAGTTTGAAATTTGTCCTTCTAGGCAGTGGAAATAAATATGCTTCCATTCCAATAGCTCACTCAACGAAAATTAAGGAAGTAAACAACACCATAGCTTGTGTACTGGACTAGATAAAGTGTTATGAACATCAATGGGTGATTTGTGTGGACTTAAAAATTGAGCTGCTTGGACAGCAAAGTGGCCACACTAAATCCTTGCTTATTGTGCCTCTGGGATAGCAGGGATAAAACACACCACTAGGTTAGAAAAGAGTCGTCTAAGCGACAAAACATGGACGTTTGAGAAAATAATGTCACTAAGGATCTCTTAGTTAAACGAGAGATAATCATTTTTCCTCCACTGCATATACCGTTGGACTTAATGAAGCCGTATGTAAAAGTTCTAAATAAGAACGGATCATGCTTTGCATATATAGGGAGTAAAATGCCGTAATGGAGACAATAGAAATAAAAGTAGGAATATTTGACGACCCACAAATAAGACATCTCATTAAGGATGCTATGTTGAACTGGAAAACGAGACGCTTAACTGTTTCATTTCATTTGATAACCCAATGAACCCAACGATAAATCCAATCCCAGAGAAATAAAAATAATGAAAGTTCAATTGATTTTTAAAAAATGAATAATATTCTTTCATGTTCAACAGAAAACAAATTAAAAATATCAAAGTCTTAATTAAAAGTGTATAACGTGTTTTTGGGGTTAAATGGACAATTATTATTACAAAAAAAATCCTCTACTTCATTCTTTACTTGAATTTCTGAACAAGTTGGATAAATAATAAGACAATTTCCATTTATAAATAGCATTAAGGAAAATTATCCCCGAAAATTACAGCACTGAAAAGAAAGGAAGGGAGAGGTAAGCCCCTTTAAAAGGTTTAATTTACATTTAAGACTGGGGATATTGGAGCCCGGATAAAGCAGGGCTCACATGGTAATCATTGCAGCCTGGCTGGATCATTGCAGTCTGTGGATCATTCTGAGGGGTAGAAATAAAAAACGTGGGGGGGGAGTCTTATTTTGCTAATGGGTGGGGTAGTGTACTTTATTTTATATTAAAATAAACCATTAATAACCGGTTAATAATTTAACATACAGGGGTACATTTCTCCTTTCTCCTCTCTATCCAGAAGTGGAAGGGCTGCAGCGGCCAGGTCACTTTACCAAGAAATATCCCTTAAGATGAGCGCCCGTGACCAGGAACGAAGACACGAAGAAAAAAAGATAGTAAGGATAACTGTTAATATACAAAATTAGATTGTAAAAAACTAATTTTATTATTAGTTTTAAATGTAGATGTAGCCGCTAGATGGCTCGACATAATGGCTAAGGGGGTAAATTGACTTTTTTCCATGTTCATCATTAAATTGGAGAGAAATACAACCCTATTGTATAGATTAGTGAAAACGTAAATCAGTTTCCCCAAGATAAAATATACTCCTCAGAATTATAATACCAGTTCGATAAAAATTACTAAGGTGCGTTGACCAAAGCCAACTTCACTGTAATACTCGCACCACAGGCTACGAAGGTTAAAATAATATAGTTTTGAAATTCGGTACAGTGGCTGGGGGAGTGTTCTGATTAACATACTAAACGCTCCAAGGGTGGGGGTGAGCTGGATAGAGGAAACAGTTTAAACGTCGATTAGAGTGTTCCAGAGGTTTAGGATCGAGAAGGTACATAAGGCCCTCTAGTCCTGATGTAACCTGAGCCTCAAATAAGAATATATGAAGAAATGAGAATAAGTTGAGGATCAAGGCTACCTAGAGGGAAACATAGGATGAATTCGTGACTTAGTCGGAGTAGAACTGCGTTCCACGTACCGCGTAGCGATAGCCAAAGGTGGCCTTAGATTAATTCACCGTAGTGGTCGTAAAGCCATTATGCCCCCACTTCATAGAAGGAAGACTGATAGCTAGCATTAAGGAGTGCGTTAACCAATGGAAGAGAGCTAATAAACGCTACTGGCTCAGCTGCCTCATCCCACTCCTAAGAAAAGATCTAGAGTGGGTTATGTACAAGGCACTAAGGCCGGGTAAAATAATAAGATATTTTCACAACCGTCAATAAATCTATAAAATAAATATGGTTATTAGAGTGCGTTATAAATCAATAATTAAAAAAATAAATCAACAAATTAAAAAAAAATTTCTTTTGCTCGAACAAACCGTAGGCATAATGACAAAAAAATAGCATATCAATAAGGGCTCTTAAGAAAGTGCTTTCCCTAAAAGTTCTATTTTTTATCACCAGGTGACGTATCATTATGTGGTATTTCCAAATTCTTTGCGCACATGTTTTATTTTTTTACTAAAAAGCAGAAAAATGTGGATGCTCAGTTGGGTTGCCGTAGTCATTATTTATTTTTCCCAATTGCACACTTTTTATAATCGCTGTTTCTGTTGATTACAATATTTTCTTTTTATGCATTATAAAAAAAAGATTAAAAAAAAAACTCCTACTTTACTGGCAGTAAATACTTTTTTTTGTGACTATGAATATAAAATTTCTTCTTCCATCGTCTAATATCACAAAGTATCCTCCTTCTATTGCTAAGATGATTCTGGTGAGTTCCAGCGCAGCGCTCTCGTGGAATAGTAACCATGTGAACAAGAGACAGCATTGTTTCGGAAGAGCGTAATCTGCCAGTGGCAGTAATTACGGAGGTAAGTCCTCTTTATCGGATCGCCATGCACTGATAGCGGCACAAAGGGATCCGGCTGGCTCACAATGGCTCCACTAACTCAATACGATAAACGCCCCCTCCCCCCCCCTCCAACAGTACCATAGCTCCAACGATTACTTAATAATATCGCTCCATTCAGTGAAGTGGCAGTATCACTGCTATTATTATTGCCGAGGTGAGTTAAAGCCAAATTGTATCCGTTCCTTGAAGACAGAATTGAATATATGTCAAGGTACTATATCACGTAGAGTTCTGAATAAGCATAACCAAGAAAAATATACTTAATCTGGATATTACTGGTTAAAAAGAGAGAATAGACAACAGATATTTATTAGAAAATTTCATTTTAATTATACAGCATTATTTATTGGAGTATAAGAATTCATTCATATCTATGTGCAATCCGTTTGCACTAAAATTCATACAATATACAATATGCATATAGATTTTGCCCTGGAACCCATTCACTCCCGAGGAAAATCCCTCAGCAAGCTGTTGGAAGGGGCGGGAGCAGTGAAGTTCCTCCCGCCTTTCTCTCTCTAAGAGTTTCACCATGATGGGAAGACCAGAGAAAGAAGGCATTAGGAATTGCTCATGTTGGCCAGTGCCTTTACCCAATGGTGGAACTTGATGGGTTCCAATTCTATTTGTGATAGCTCACGGAGCCACTTAACTTGACTTAAACTTAAGTCGACATAGGAATTTGTTTTTTTTTGGATAATAATAAGTTTCTGAGGAATTCGGAAAATCTTAAGAGTTTATGGTTGACGCTTGCCACATGAAGATTATCGTGAATGGATGATTTTGTAATGTAAAAGAGAGCGATGACTACAGTTCTCAGGACTTTGGATTCGTTTGATGTTGATAGCGTTGGCTGTCCCCCAAATATATATGTCGGGTCGTCACGAGAGGGTGCCTAGTTACCCTAGCCCTAGTGACGAAGTGAGGGTTGATCCAGTTCAGGAGTTTAGGAGAAGAGGTATAGGGTAGGTATTGTAGGTAGTTTATGTGGTCTTGGTATGACCACGAATTCACACTCGGTATCTGAGGGTAGGCGAAAACCTTCCGGATCCCAAAGGCGAGTGTGAACCGGAAAGAAGCGCACTGGATTGCCGTATGAGAAACTACTAGGTAAAGTTTGAGAGGTCTCTCCAAAGGAGAGTGTGGGGTCTGACAAGGCCTGACTAAAACATAGCGAGGTTAGGAAGAGAGGTCCAGAGGTTTTCATAAATGAGAAGGCCAAGTCTTGAAACATCAGTGCAGCTGCAGGTACCAGTTAGAGAGCCGTTGTTAGAATGATTTATCGGCTAAAACTAGGGTGTATATTAGCCCCCAGTAACCAATGATCTAGGGTCTTATTCTGCCAACCAAACCGCAGGACTGCAGTGACACTAGACTGTTCTAGACCGGAGCCCACCCAGGCCTGGGTCTAGTCACTACCTGACTCTCTCTTCAAGGGCCTCTGACAAGTTTTTGCAGCTGCGTATTTTATTTTTTACAATATTTACACTGCTATGACTTATGCTTTGGTAATGTTATTTACATTTGTTTAAATTAATTTACAACATATTATGAACAATTTACAATATATATACAATAGAGTATAGGGTGATTTATCTTATGCAGTTACCGGTCGCTACATATATATTCTAGATACAATTGTATTTCTATTAGTTTAGGAGGGGGGAGATTTTACTTCTATTGCTTATTATGCATAGCTTCCAGTCTTACACCACATGCATTGTATTAATTTAATAAGCATTTGATTTAAATGCCAACGAATTAAATACAAACATATAAATAGTGTTTTTAAGTTACTGAACAAAGAGAAGTAATGTTTGTCTTTTGGCAGCGGAGTCAAACTGAACTTCAAACGATAGTGATTAAAAATAAGCTTTGTGCAACAGAAAACTCACCTATGAAAGAACTTCTGTAAAGGCTCCTGTGTTTAAAGTGTGTCGAAACCTGCCTGATCAGGTAGATCAAGCAACTTTCGTTCCACGCAATCTTCAGTCTGAGATAGTAGACATTCAAGAATTTCAAGATAGTTAATGGAGACGGCAGTTTTATTATTGCAACATATTAACTTGATGTTCTCCATGTGGGACCATAAATATCATGCATGCTTACACACAATCTACCACATCAAGGTGACCTAACACATATGAGCTGCACCCTAGGAGAGGGCAATAACTGGTTTCCTAGCCATTGTTTGATCAGAATATCGGGATGTAATAATAATAATAACAAAGCTTTTTTTACATTTATATAAACATTACAAACATTTCGTTAACATAAAGTAAATTCTTTGACAGTATCATTCCCCGCTAAAATCTATAATGTGAAGAGAAATAAAATACAAATAAGAAAATAATAAACAAATAAAATCGCATTTTTTCAGAAATATAAACTAAAATAAATTTAAACAAAAAAATCGGCCTACACATATAACTAGGTAAATATTTATGCACCTTGATTTACACATTTAAAAAATAAAGAAAATTAAATAAAAATACTCTAAGTAGAGATGTAATACTGCATGTTAACAGCCTGCATGTTATAATTAGAATGTATAAAAATCAAAATAATTTCATTAGTATGCAACAATCCATTTCTGATAACAAATAACTAAATGATCTTGTTTTAACTAAAGTCAATGAAAGATTGTGGTGGATTAAGAAATGAGGAAAGTTACAGAAGGATATATATTCCAGATTAAGGCCTAAAACGTCTACTTCCAATTGTTGAATCCAAAAACCTTTTTCCCACACACCAGTTTTGTTTCTGCCAACGGCATTCCACTGCTCAACAAGGTCTTCGCGTTGTTGATCACATCTCCTCAGCCCTTGAAACCAAACAGTATTTATTGCACTGCTGCCTTTCTTGATATAGCTAAGCTTTTGACAGGGTTTGGCACGCAGGTTTGCTTTACACGCTCAAAACACATTTACCACAGACCCTTTTCCTAATCCTACAGTCCTACCTTTCAAACCGCTTCTTCCAAGTCCGCTGTGGTTTAGAATACTCTAACTACTATCCTATAAATGCAGGAGTTCCACAGGGCAGTGTCCTGGGCCCCATCCTCTATAACCTATACACCGCTGATGTCCCCTCTACTCCCAATACCTTCTTGGCCACATTTGCAGATGACACTGCAGTCTTGTCATCCCACGCAGACCCCGACATAGCATCCCGTAACCTTCAAAAACACCTTGACGAGATCGAGTATTGGTGCAATCAATGGCGGATCAAAGTTAATGAAGCAAAATGTTCCCACATTACCTTCACCCTTTGTCGCAAGTCTTGTCCACTAGTTTATTTTAATTCTATTCCTCTCCCTGTATCTGAGACAGTACGGTACTTAGGCTTCCATCTCGACAAACGACCGACCTGGAACCCACATACGAGACTAAAAAGACAAGAACTAAACAGACGCTTTGGACAACTGTACAGACTACTTCAAAGGACATCCCATCTCTCAATAGAAAATAAACTACTAATCTACAAAGTTATACTTAAACCAATCTGGACATACGGAGCTATACATACTATACTATACTATACTAGACATACTATGGGGGACAGCAAAAAAGTCGAACACCAAGCGTATCCAATCCTTTCAATCAAAAGTCCTGAGAACAATAGTAAATGCCCCTTATTATGTCAGCAACAAAACCCTTCATAACGACCTTAATATACCCTACATTCTAGAACTCATCCCTTCCAAGTTTATGAAATTCCACAGTAGCCTTTCCAACCACCCTAATCCTGTAGCACAGTCATTGCACTTCGTCACTCATCCCTATAATCCTCCTCGGAGACTGAAACGGCAGTGGCCTCGTGACCTGCTATAATCAAGTGACAGTGGAAATCCTGGCAATGGCCAGTTTCTCCAATCATGTCCTATTGTATGAATGAGCGAGTGAATTATGCTGTAAATATGGTATGAATGAGATCATTTATCTGTATTAATATTGCCTTATAAAAGGCAGATTGTAATTATTGCACAATAAAGATTGTTAGATTAAGGAAACCAGTACAAAATAAACATTTTTCCATGTGGATAGAACTCCCATGATTATCAAGCGTCATCGAAGAATTTCCTAGTTAATACTGGATATATATACGTTCAGAGGTCATTCATTTTTTAAAGATTTTCCTGTTCTTGATCTGTCTAGTCAAGGGAAAGGATTTATGCTCAGATGACATCATCACTGGAGCTCAATTGGAGCTCAAGTGGAAGCGATTTAGGGCACCCCACAGGAGAAGGTGATCGGGTTGCTTTGATCGAGACCAGGCAAATCCTCGAATTGATTGAATCGTTCAAAGCTACAGAACATTTTTATGCAAAAATAAAACGATTGTTTAATTATTCGGGCAAGGGAAATACGGCCATCACTATAACATATAATATTCTACTGTCAAACATAAAATTAAGAAAAAAAGATAATTTAAATATTTAATTAATACTACTGAATTCTGATCTTCAAATTAAAAATACAACATTATTAATCTATTTTTATTTTCTAAACCCCTTGGTTCTTGGTTCCCTAGGTTGGGAAGTGTGAGGAAGTAGAAGAAAATGTTCCTCGAACATACTCCATCCATACTTCTTATGGATTGAGTGAACGTTGATTTCATTTAGTTAATATAATAGTAATCAAATTCGCAGGTTCTCTTTTCTGTTATAATTCTTAAAAACTAAAACTTACCTCATTATTTAATTCATTATTAATCAATAAAATAATTAAATGATTACATGGAAAAAATTTTTTTTAAAGAACGTCAAGCCTCCTAGAAATCGGTTTTATTTGTACGAATCTTATCAGCAAACGTCTTTGAAATTAATATGTACTGAATAACTGCAGCAATGAGCTGCAATTATCGTATAACGGACGAATATTTTATTTTGTATAAAAACCGATTAAACTGATATACGAATGAAATTTGTATATAGGAATAGCAAAACTTTCCACGATCTAAAAAATAATTATGCCCCAACTTCCTAGTAAATTATTCTGTTTCAATATGCAAGTGTTTTATCACAAGGAATTTTTTTTGTATTTGATAACGCAGGGCTCATCGGAGACCAAAGCGGCAGAGGCCTCATGACCTGCCATAAATACGTAACAGCGGAAGTCATGGCAATGGCCAGTTTATCCAATCATGTGCTGAGCGTCTGGAGTGTGCGAAATTGGGGGACTTCCCAAGACAACACTTCGTATGTGAGAGAGGTGACAACCATGTGGATTTGGGAGGTCTCTGGACTTTTTCTAAATACTGTATGAATGAGAGAGTGAATGAAGAGTATAAATGAGAACATTGATCGCAATAACTTAATACCTAATAAGGCAGAATGTAATTTTATCACAATAAAGATTTTTGATTTAATGGTTAGTCTATGAATATATGTTTTTTTAAATTTTTTTTTTTTTTTAGTTAAATTCCTTTATTGTGCTATAATTACAATCTGCCTTTTATAAGGCAATAATTAAGATAAATGCTCTCATAAATTATTTTTATAGTTGATAAATAATTTACAAAGAGTTTCAAAGGATATATATGCGTGGTCATACAAAAATAGATTCAGTTTTATTTTGCCTATGTTGAGCCCAGAGGTGTTTGAAGTATTTACCAACAATCATAAGTTTCAGACATGCTATTTGAATATCTGTCGTCAGTTGGTGAAACTAAATGAGCTATTATACAGATGAGCCGAAGGGAATTCAAATATATTCATTATTTAAATGTATTCAGGTTATATTGGCCGTGTATGGTGAGCAGAGGTACGGCCGGACGCAGTATTGGAGCTGCCTTTTCCTCGACTCACCGTCTCTCCTGGTCCTTTTACTAGGAGAGCAATCGACAAGTAAAAACATAAAAACAGAAGTAAATGCTGGCAACATTCTAAATCAAAAAATGAATACATTAAATATAAACAGTCAGGCTCATATTCAAACTTTTTTTATTGTGTAAGATGTATGTTTATACGTAGTATACCTGATAAAATTGAACATAAATATTCAAATGTTAATTCCTTAGTTCAAGACGTTATTTTCATCTGAAATTCCTCAATTAATAAAATATAATGTAACCTAAAATAGATTGCAAGGTCCTTCTTCTGGAAGTGTAATATAGACATCAATTCATCAATAAAATGATTGTTTATTTATTTTACCATTTATGTCTGGAGGGAATACCTAGTTGTGAAATAATTACTTTAATCCATAAATGGAATATCATGAAATGATTTATTAGTTTTTATGAACTGACGAAAACACAATAATATACTGCTGTTTCAATGATTTTAGTTTTAATGACCTCAGAGCTCATATTTACCTAAATATTGTGCTATTTGATGCCTTCAGTAGTGTTCACTACACATGTTTATTCACACACTTGTTTGAACAGAATCTGTTCTATGTCTGCTCCTAAAACGTAGATTTGGTATTGTATAGTATAGTAGTTTTGGGAGATAAATTATGTCTTGAATATATTGGTATAGTAGTATTCAAGTAGAATAATTCACGGTCTCAAAGAGAGACAACCTCAAGTTTTATCCCTACTAGCAGTGCTGTATTGGCGACGCTATTCATTTTAGACGAGACCTGAAAATTCAATATACAAGGGGAAGACTGTTGTCGGTTTTTCTTACTTTCCAGCCTTTTATGTCTGTCCAATGATGACTCCACTTCACTTCGGACAAAGATTATAATTCTTCAAACCTCAAAACAATGTGATATGTTTCAGTTTCCATAAGAGCAAGGGAGCTCAGTCAAGGGGACAGGTTTAGAAACAATTTGGAACTGATTATACACTTAGTAAATTTCTTAGTGACAATTATATTTGTAGTTTTAAGAATTGTTTGACGAAATTGGTTATCTTGGTTTTATGGTAATAAAGATTTAGTTATTATTCTCGTTGTTTTGAGAAATGTTTTATATTGTAATATGTACCTTTTTTCTGTTGCAACACACAATTTATTCAAATTTGAATTCAAGCGTTTTGTGAGGTATTTATTGGATACCTTAAATTACTTCGGTCTAAATTTTCATTATTAAAGTCTTTATACTATTTTCTCACCTCAAGGATAGACCTGATTCTATCTTTAATAAAAATTGAAGAAAATAACAAACGGTGGCAGAAAACCTGGAATCTCTTCTAGGTAGTATTAAAACATATTTTTATTATTTTAACATATAGTTTTAAGCTTTTTTCTACCTTTTGACTTCGCTTATAATTTCTAAAAAAATGTTAAATTAAAATGAATACAAATTTTATTATTAACAGTTCAAATTTCACAGTCGAAATCAATAATTTGATAAAGTTATACAATAAATGGGCTTATTTCATCAAAATAAAATCTCAACTTGATCTTTATCTAAATCAAAACTATCTCCTGTCTTTTTTCCAACAACAGTTTTTACAAACTACGGTACATGGAAGTCCATATTGTTGATATGTCCATTTCATGCTGTTACGTGGTTCTTCAACATCTTGAACCTGTTTAGAAGCCACATTTAGTCATATTTAAGAGTCTGGTGCAGGCCTCAAGTCTGTTAATATCAACTGAATGTCTCCATAAACCAGCTTCAAACGCAATAGTGTAGGATCAGGCAATTATGAAATACCAACGTAAGCTTTCTAGCACTGCAGGCGTCCTGGATATCACCTAGCCAGATGAGGCGATCTTCATTTAGCAAGCCTTGTTTTCTAAATAATAAGTCGGCTACTGCTTACCGATGGCACAGATCACGACCGCCCGTGTGAGGCAATATTTCAACTAATTCCCCACGCTGCAGAAATACGCCGTTCTACTTCTCCTCTATATATACCTTCCCAAAATTCTACTCCCTCTCACTCAGTCCATCTCACCTCACGCAGTAAAACTCTCTCTTCCCGACTAGTCATCGGACATAAGAAACTACCAAAATCCTTCGCCTTAGACGGCAAAGAGTGCACCGTGAGCAACAAGCTATGCTACCTTGGGATTACCCTTGGTAGACTCTTGTCGTTCACGACACATCTCAGCAAGAAGTTAAAGAGTGTTAGGAAAAAGTTCTACAGCCTAGGACACCTACTTTACAGCCCGGTCTTATCAGTACGCCTCAAGCTGCTGATATACCAGAGCGTCCTGAGACCTGCTTTAATGTACAGGAACTCACTGTTCAAGTATCTAACTCCTAACACTCTACAAACGCTCCAGCAATCTCAGAACAGAGTTCTCCGTGCCTTCCTAACACACACCCCGTTCCACCGAATGAAGGCAAACGACATCCACGAAATATTTGAAGTGCTCGCCATTCAAGATTAAATCAAGAGAAGACACATCAAATTTTTCGACTCGTTGCAACTCTGCCACAACCCACTCTTCTCCGACCTTCAACCACCACTAATGCCCGTCCGATGGAAGCACTGCTGGACCGCAGAAGCCTGGAGGATGATAGACCTGATCAAACCCAAGCCCCCTTACGGGGACTGAACGACCGTGATAGAGGTCGATATCCCGGCCGACTCAACCGAAGCAAGAATACCCCTTCTACCTGCTCAGGGTAGGACGATTCCCCGGCCGACAGGCCGTCTCAGTGCAGCCCCCAACAGGGGCCGACTTCAAACCAATACCTAGTACCCCTAGGCTCCACCATAGGTAGACTCTCACTACCTTCCCGATTCCACCCGCCTCTTTTAGGCATCCCACACCCCATAACCTTCTTATACTACCTTCAAATGGGACTCCCCTTAGTGACAGGCACCCATCATCCCAAATAATTTCCTTTATTTTTCCTACATCCTAAAAGACATAAGACAGTAGTTAGTAAAACCGTCACTTCGTTGTACTTCTGAAATTATAGATTAGCCTGAGGATCTATAATTATATATAATTATCTGTAAATTTAAAGGGGCTATCAAAAAAGAAGAAGGGGGAAAAAAAAACTTTTGAAATAAATTTTTGTAAAAAATCTAACTGTGTAAAACTTCTTTAACTAGGCGTTGGCATATCAAGATTTTTCCAAATAAAAACAGTGAATGCACTTGAAGTAGAATTAGAATTTTTTAAAATTTTAACATGTTACATTTCCCATTAGTGGCTGGTGCCATGTAATTGTCAACATAACCAGTGTTACAATTATTTCTTAAAATGTCTAGATGTGTAAGGCTCACTTCCCTGTGGTAAAAAACTATGCATTTGTTCTACGATGTCACTGACAAATATTGGCTCTTGACAGTTTTCTTGTACTACTCACAAGTCTATATAAAACCATCAGGATTTACCGGACAGCCTAATGCTATGGGTAGTCCTCCACTACCTTCAGGAGTATACTTCACAGGAATGGGTTTGCCGCTACTAAAATTGGCACTGCACAATTGGTGGTATCGAGCTTCTGCAACACGTACATCTATGGCTGATATCCTCACGTGATAATCCTCTCGTGAACATTTGCTCACTTCTAGTAATGCATAGTTTCAAAATTGTATCACGAATCTAGAAAGTATGATCATTAATGGCTGTAATATTTTTACAATTTGTACAAGAAACAACAGAACAAGAAAGAACAAACAATGTCCTTTGAAAATTTACGATCCTACACGTTCTCGTAGCGTTCTCGAGCTGGTGGATGGATTATTATTTTTCAATGTTTACAGTTTCATATCACTTTTAATTTTGATAGGATTGACGTATCCACAAGACTGACATGGAACCCACACACGAGACTAAAAAGACAAGAACTAAACAGACGCTTTGGACAACTGTAAAGACTACTTCGAAGGACATCCCATCTCTCAATAGAAGATAAACTACTTATTTACAAAGTTATACTTAAGCCAATCTGGACATACGGAATAGAGCTATGGGGGACATCAAAAAAGTCGAACATCAAGCGCATCAAATCCTTTCAATCAAAAGTCCTGAGAACAATAGTAAATGCCCCTTATTACGTCAGCAACACAACCCTTCACAATGATCTAAATATACCCTATATTCTAGAACTCATCTCTTCCAAGTTCATAAAATTCCATAGTAACCTATACAACCACCCTAATTCCCTAGAACAGTCATTGCACTGCACCATTCATCCCTATAATCCTCCTCGGAGACTAAAACAGCAGTGGCCTCGTGACCTGCTATAAATACGTGACAGTGGGAGTCCTGGCTATGGCCAGTTTCTCCAATCATGTCCTGAGCGTCTGTGGATCTCGCGCTCTTGGTCAGCCTCCGCTGGCTCTTATCCAGTGACGCGGCTGACGAAGAAGCATGGGGGACTTCCCAAAGCTCCGCTTCCTCTTTCACACGTGAGGGAGATGACAACCATGTGGACTTGGGGGGCCTCTGGGCTGTTTGTATATGTAGTATGAATGAGCAAGTGAATGAAAATTGTAAATTAGTATGAATGGGATCATTTATCATAATTACTTATAGCCCAATCAGGCAGATTGTAATTTTATCATGATAAAGTTGTTGTTAATTAAAAAAAAAAAAATACCGTACTGTTGCTAGTGTTTTTATTTGTCCTTTGGGCATTTTAAAGTGGAGAGGAGAGCGCTTGTGATTTTTCTCAACTTTCCCCCCTTTAAGGTAATTATAATACTTAATGTACACATTTAATTTCTATTATGCGGAAACAGGTATAATAAATCGTTGATTGCTTTGAATCAAAATTTTTTTTTTTCTCGTAAACTACTTCTTTTTATTGGTGATTCCTAAATTTGAGTAATACCTTCCGCTGCGTATTGTTTAGAAACTCAAAGAATTTATTCGTATACTTGGGACCATTCTGCTTTGGGCAATAATACAATCGTCAGTTTAACCAAAGATGTTTGATGGTACATATACGGTGGCCGCCCACCGACAGTTGAGATAGGCAGATAGGCGATGTAAAGTTAGCGATAAGACAAGGTAGAGGCGGGCTGCGGTAAAGAGGCGAGATAAAAGACAGGGCCCCTGAGGGAGTGGTTAGGCGGTGGCTATCTCCGTTATTTATGTTGGCCAGGTCCGCAAGACGGCTATTCAATATCCACCACAGCCATCTCTCACAGCTACGTCTTGTCGGCCTTCTTCATTATTTAGTCAGTCATCCGGCCTTAGTTCGTAACGGCCTTCTTTGAACGTCATCAGCTGTTTTAGTTGCAGAAGATATAAAGATCGGCTAAAGATAATTTATTCAACATAAAACCCTTTATCTTTAATAAATTAACACCCAACTCAAAATCTAATGACGGATAGTTAGCCATCCTTCCAGTGGCTCATGTGAAAATAGCGTAAAACCTTGTATACGTGTGGTAGTTCAATGAGTAATGTTTCTAAATTAAGTGGTTTAACTCAAATTCTAAAGATTTAATGAATCTTCTACCCATTAAATTATGGTCAGAAAGGATATCTACGAGACGGAAGTTATTTGCAAAGAAAGAAATAGATCCGCTTCTGATTCCTGTGAACACTTTCATAAACAGATTATCTAACTTTGTAACTGAGAGATATTGACTGGTGGGGATCTAATTAAAAACTGGTTCTAACTAAAAATTGGCCTGACCGTTGGTGCTTACTTGCATCGTGAAAAAGCTGTCCCAAAGGACTTAACATACTTCAAATACATAAAGTTAGTTTTATTCTGAAATATATGCGACTTTTAGCTCAGTCTTACATATTGATGTCGTATTAAAACTAAAGTCATCTATTTTAAGTAGGCTAATTTAAGTAAGTGTGCAATCTGGTGAAAAAATGGAGAGTGTTTATGGCCTGTGCAGCTACCATTGGCTTGCCTTTAGAACTGTTGGTGATACCTGAGGGTGGAAGATATGTTAGATAGATATGTTTTTAACATTATGCCAGCCAATGCCCTTTGCTGCTTGAGGCTTTGTTCATTGTGACTTCAGAACTCACCAAAGCAGTATGTGCTTCCGCTCAGTTAGAATTTATTGTTTACTTTAGAGTAGTTTTCATATATCAGAATGTCTAATCATTCTTTAAATACTCAACACCTTGTTTCTTAAATATCTATCCTTCTATCCTATGATTACGGCAGAAGCATCACTCTAGCTAGTTTAATTAATTAAAATTTTTATTATTATTTCTTTGTTTAATAATTTATTGTGAAGTTACTACTATATACTGTGCGCTAGCAGGCAGCCATTAATGAATAATTTTTAAGAACCATTTATTTAGAATTGAAGGAATTCAAGATACTAAATGAAGACAAGAAGATAGTTAATATACTATGGCTGGTTTAACAATCAGCTATTCATTGGGGTTCCTGATCAATAAAAAAGACATAAAGAAGTAATGTATATCTATAAAACTAAAATTGTGACAGTTTGCATGAATGTATCAAACTGCAGTTAGTAAAAAACGTTAGAAAAAAGAAAGACCGAGGGGATTTTCTGCCACGCTTGCCCTTAATACTTCATATTTTAAAACTTTTTGACTAATTATTTTGCGAAAATGATTTCAAATGGCTCCGTCATATAGAATACAACAGAATCTGTCTGAAAATATTATTAAAATTAAAAAAAAACATGTAAATATAAAAATGTTTTGTGTTGTTCCCTAGTCATCCAAACTGTTGAGCAGTTAGTCTTAAAGAAATGAATGGAACCTACGGAAATTGCATCAAAACCACAGAGTAAATTAATGAGTGCTTACTAGGTAAGCAAATCACACACCGTGCAGGAATGCCCCCAGTATGACAATCAATTAGAGTGACCTTTACACTATCTGAGAACAATACTTACATAAGTTAAAACTCATTAATCAATGACAATTATATTTTATGGAGATGACAACGTTTTTCCTGTTATGCCAATATTGAACGTGACATCCATGTAACATGGACATGTCTCACATCACTTGAGCAGGAGTTTCACTAGGCCTGAACAGAAAGACAAACTACTACAACGTGGTCGTTTAAGATAAAGTTTCACTTATATATATCTGATTATTTCAAGAAAACATATAAATTGATTAAAACAATTAATACTGTAGCTGCGGTTGGAGGTGTAACAAGTTATAGAAGGGACCCGATCTGGTCGCCATTAGTGTTTACAGTTCGTAACAAATGTGCCAAGTCTGAGCGGTTAGTTTGACATAGTAATTAATAATAGAAACTTTAGGTCTCTAAGGCGCGATACTGACTTGGGCTAATTAGAACCACCATTTAGTAAGTTGGCGTCGAAATCACAGCAGGAATTCACTGTACATTTGCAATGTAATCATTAATCAGGATTTAGTATATTTCAAAAGTGATGGTAATAGTTGATACATCGGGCTGAAGATATTACGATTCGGAAGAAAGAACTGAGTTTGCATTGAAAACTATAAATAATGACATCATAAATAAACAATGCTTTAAGGAAGTTTTAAGGTTTGTATTAGTTCAATATTTTTTTCTGCACTTCAGATGCCCAGGGAGAGAACTGGAACCCTAATGAGATTTTCTAGGTTGCGATTTTTTCTAGTCTACAGTATGCAAACCCATTGTCCTCAACCCCCCCCTACTGAAAGTGTTTTGCATTTTCCGCATTAGTCGAATTACACCAGGGCCCTGAAGTGCAATAATGAAGAGGCACTGTAAAATAAAAGCGACCAAATCCCAGGCCTCGTAGTTAAAGTACGCTGTTAATTTACCTTATTGAGGATGACCTGGTAATCCTGGCCCTTATCCCATTGCAGTGGCCCCTTTAAAACCTGTAACCTGCCAACCCTGCCTAATATCTGAGTTAAAGCGTGGGTTGGGGCTGTTTTCCTAGGGTCGTTATAGTCGGATCCAGAGCCTCATTCCCCACCAAGCCCCGGTCCCACCTCGCCTCCTTCAATGGCATTCACAAGATAAATCTTTAGAGGCAAATTGAAAGTGTAGAGCTGCAAACTGAATGGGACTCCACTCGGTCTACAGAAGCGATTCAACCAGCTCCAGATTAGTGTGCCTGTAGTGAGCGCTGGGGAATTGGGTGAGCTCGTTCTGCATCTGTCTGTTAGTAACAAATTTTTAACATTATAACAAATTAATTCATAGCTTACTGAAAATCGTACAATTTACTGGGAATTTAATGATTATTCAAACTAGATAGGAGGAATACATTTGATCACGAGCTGAAATTACACTTTAAATTTTTTTTTAAAAGTTCTTTAAATTAATATAATTACTCGCTTATCTGTTATTAATAATTGAATTTTGTGATCTCATTCATATTCCACAGTCACACGGCATGTACACTTCACACGCATACCAATATTTTACATGCCTCAAGAGTTCACCCAGTGACGCTAGTAGAAAGGTATGAGGCAACGAAGCTCCCGCCACTCCACTCAACAACTGCTTTGCATGAGGTGAGAGACCAAGAGAGCCACACATGCTCAGGACTTGAATGTGGTTTGGAGTTAATATTTGTCTTTTTACAATAGATCGCGAGAGCACTACCACTTTACGTGACGAAGAGGATTTTATGGGTAAGTGTTATTCCATAAGGAAAATTTGACTATAGAATGGATCTCATGGACTATAGTAAATTTTGCGGTTGTTAAATCAAGGTAAGTGCATTGAAAGAATTGAGAAGGGCTGAGTTTGTGATGTAGAACTGCGTTGATTGCTGTTCTGAGGTCTTTGGGTAGGAATGTTTTAATTCGTTAGATGTTGGAAGGTTTGGTAGTACCCTACAGTTCTAGCCCAAACGTCCATAACGGTTTAAATGACAGTTAAAAACTGTTGTGTATGTGTAGGTTTTTGTTGTTTGGTTTTGGATGTTTATTTCGACACAGTTGTTTATGCATTTAAACTCAAGATGTCACCGACGCGGTGAGAGCAGAGCCCCCAAATATCAGGTGGAGATTATAGATATTGTTTTATGAGAAACTGTTCATGGTTGAATGATGAAGAAGAAAAAGGTAGAAAATTTTTGGTTTAATAATCTCCTGAGTGAGCTGACTGAGTTCACAGACTTTATCATTTTCTACGTCTTTTATCTCGTTTCTATGTTTACTTACTCAGCTTACCAAAAATGTTTAATCTATGGAGCAAAAATGAAAAATTTAAGGTTGTAATTGGTTTTATTTTCATTTGCAATCCAATCAACGAGTTTACGAGCTTTGTCAGTAATCAGTGTGCGTACCGTTACATAATTTAATCTAGTTTTATATCTTGGATCGAGGATTTTCACAAGAAAATAAATCATATTAGCATCTAATGTTTGAAAATGTCTCCCGTACTAATATTTCACAGTTATTTATAAAAAGTAGTTATGTGTGGCATTACCTACGATTTCCGTAATCTGTTTAATAGCCTTTAATTGCCAAAAACTGCTTCATACAGTAATGATTATCTGTTAATTTGCATATTTTAAAGGACATCTGAAAGAAAACCGCAAGGTTTCTATATTCGAAAATAAAACGTCATGTTTCATCTTGTAGGAGTGTCCTGGTGTAATTTGTGTTCAAGCTAACGATAAAGCGTTTTAATCCACTGTCAACCACAAAATAAATTCAGCCATCTTTAGGGAGATATTCACGCTAGTGAAATTTCCTAAAATTGTAGCTTAAAGATTGTTTTCATCATTTCATTTATATAAAAGCTATTAGAATTCAAAATCATTTTCAAACACTTTGATTCAGGGTCAAATGTGCTTGGGTTGTTGATTATAATAGTTCTGATTCAAATGTAATAATTCTAAAAAAACAATTATGCAAAATAATTAATTAAATAACTGGTTTCACGACGGTTAAAAGGTGCTTAATTATCCTACGGATTAATTAAGAGTCCGTTTTATTACTTAGTCACGTTATGTTGTATTAAATATTATGCCTGATTAACTCAGCATTTTTCATCCTAAATACCATTCAGAACATTGTTTTAAAAACCTATCGTATGAAACAAACGAAAAATAGGGGACTTAACTTCTATCCGAAGGAGCAATGACTAGATAAAAATGTGTAGCAAGCGTAGAGGGAATTCAAATGGGAATAGACACAGGCATAGGGTGTAAGTGAGGCGAAAGAGAAAAGATCCCCTTACATTTCGCTGGAGTCGGTTAGAGGTATTCAAAGACAGATGGCGCCATGACTGTTAGGAATCCTATTTTCTGTCACATTTGCTCCGAGGAGAGGAGAATGGAGAGCCGTATGTCTGTATCGGTACTGGATGTATTTTGTTTACCCACAGCCCTTCTTAGCGGCATCCACCATTACCCAATGATCTTTTTACGTTAGTCTATTTCCCACTCAATGGGAGTCATTTTCTCCATTCACGCTTCATTCGAAATATTCAAGCTTTATGAATCCGGAAAATAATAATTGCTTTAGAAATAAGGAGACAATAAGATGTACACTCTAGGCTTCGACATTTATACAAATGTGTCAGAATCGGATTCTGAACATACAACTCTCCACAGATTTCAAGCTATTCACAATAATCGTTGACTAATAATGCGATGGCTGCTATTAAAGTTAGGAGTTTCGAAGACTTACAAGAGAGCTAGATGATACTGGAGGATTTTGAATTATAAAGGGTGACCGAATAAGAAGAGTAAGAGGAGAGATATAAAGAAGGCACGGAGTTCGTGAAGAAAAGTATGGAGAAAAGGAAGAAAAGACGACGGAGTGAGAATGGTATACTTGTTTCCAGCGTTTAGGGACAAACAACATAGCGACTTATTTGGTAATAAGTCCGGCAATCGATCCCCCATTTATTTTATACTTATCTTTGACGGGGTTATCTATAAACGGAAATTATTGCATGCAATCAATACAAACCATAAGAGGTGCTTAGGACTTCAGTTTTTAACGTCTTGTTACATTGAGGGTAAAAGGCTCATTAGATAAAATAACTTAACTGTTCACGTTATCACCTAGAACGCATTGAACAAAGTACTAGTTGGTTTAGAGGAGATGGCGGGGCAACCTCCGCCTGGGGCTTTGTACTGCGTTGGTGAAGATGAGATGGGCATGAAGGTAACGGTAGTTGACATAGAAGGGATCATTGACTCTACTACGGAGAATTTTGGATTGTAGGGACTGATTGCGAAAGATATTAAAGGAATTGACAGTCCCCAGATTCCAATATTTAAGAAAGAGTATGTAGCAACCGCTAACGACATAAGATAGATCACCCTATACTCTATTGTATATATACAGAGGGGTCCAAAAAAATGTATCCACTGTTTAAAAGTCCATAACTTGCAAACTAATTGACGGACCCTGTATTGTAAACAAATGTAAATAACATGAACAAAATATATTGTAAACAAGTATAAATAACATGAACAAAATATATTGTAAACAAATGTAAATAACATGAACAAAATATAAATCATTGTAAATGTGTTAAGCAATAAAAAATGCGGGATGCCAATTAGTTATATGAGCTGGGACACCAGCTGTAGGCAGGTAAGAGGTCCAGACCCTCGGCAAACCCTTCCAGCCTCTGCTAGATAACAAAGGAAAGCCACATCATTGGTCACAACAATCCTAATGATGATTGGCTAAGGGCGAGGCTAGCTGGGTATTTAAGCCGGTGGTCTGGCCCCTGTAAATAATTCTCGTGGCAACTACCGGCTCGTGGCTATCCGCTTGCACTCTGAAACCTTACTGCTTCTTTATGTAAAACCTCTGCATCTCTTCTCTCCTAGCCTCGCTATGGTTTAGTCCGGCGTCGTCAGACCCCATACCTTCCTAGCGGGAATCTCTGCCTTCGTCTCGCTAAATCTAGCACCTCCTTGGGAGTGACCTCTCCCTAGTGGACAACGGTTGTCGCGGCCCTGCAAACTTACCAAGCAGTGTCTCCCGTGACAATTCAGTCTGCCTCCCTCCGGTTCACACTCGCCTTTGGGATCCGGACGGATTTCACCTACCCTCAGATACCGAGTGTGAATTTTTCAAGACCACACAAACCTACCTACCTTTCACCTCTTTTCATGAACATAGTGCATTGTCAGGGCACATACCTATAAAACATGGAGTCAGATAGTAAAGCCGTCATGAAAAGATTGTCCAGGTTATAAACTCAAACAACCCTCACTCGTCACCAGGGCTAGGGTAACCAGGCACCCCCTCGTGACGACCCGACAGGGGATTTCCGTAATTGCCATAATCATCACTCCATTCTTCCTCTATGTTCTACTTGCAATATAAACTCAAAGTGCTTGTAAAATGCTCATTAGAATAATGGATACATTCTTAGGTACGAGTAGTACTTATTCTCTCCAAATAGATTTACGAGTATTATTCACGATAAGACGAGTCTCCGAAAAAGTCCTCATCAAATGCAAGGAAGATATTGCCTATTTTGTGATTTTGGCCAATGTTTTCAAGGGAAAAGAATAGAGATTATGGGAGATAACGAGGGTCACATTGAGCAAATATGGGAGCAGAGCAGTTTAGAGTGGACACGAGCGTCCAATACCTGAAAGGTTTTACGATTAACGTAAAGGCAGGCAATGGTACAAAAACTAAAATCGTGGGAAAGCCAATCGGTTCCATGGTCGTGCTAAATGAACATACCAGTGACAACTAATAAATAATTCATTCCACATAGGAGCCAGATTGGATGCGGGAGAGCAGAATCAGTAATTGCCAAAGCAAACTTTAAAATTGGTTTCTGAAATACCCTCAGTTGGCCAGAGCACTTATCACCAGCAGCCCTTAGCACTTAAGTGCTTTTATGTACTGGACTCTTATACAATAGATATAACTGCAATAAAAGAAATAGACTGGACACGAAAAGGTACATCAGAAAAGAGAAACTATTCTGTCAGATGTCATGATAGACTCTATCAATGCAGTACAGCTTTTGTTATTCGAAACCACATTAGAAAGCAGGTCATTGTCTTTAGAGCTGTAACCGCACACATCTGACTTGTCATAGAAAATATAAGACACATTCCGCCATAAGCGGTCACGCACCTACGGGCGCAAATCTATAAATATGGTTTCTATCACTTAAATCAGATGATTTCTAACACAAATTAGATCATTATCCTGGATATGGCGTTTTAATGAACTGTTTCTTCTTCTTTTTTTATACCTTCTCTATTAATTTTATATAAATTTTAGCAAAATATAGATTTTACATTGAATCAATTTATAAACTTGCATTTCTCGTTTATTATATTTAATGTACCGTTCCTAAATTTTATACGTTTTTGCGTTTAAATATAATATTTTCCAGTTAAAATCTGATATACATTGTATAATATTTTTAAGAATATAAAAGTTATTGGGCTTCACCTTATGGAAGATATTGCCTACTACTAATTTGAAACTAGCTTATTGTTATTGCGGACAGCCTGTTTTCATCGATGGGGGATATGGGGTAGCGTTAAACACTGGTTCTCAGGTTTTGCAACGGGTCAAAAAACTTGATGTTTCTCCAGTAGATGAAGTGCACCCACCGACGGCACATCAAGCGATGGGTGCACGTCGGAGTTGAATCCCTGGAAAAAGGTATGTCTGACCAATTTTCTTATGATACCGCTCTGAAATTGTTGGAGACTTTTAGCTGTATTGTCAGTGAAGTGAGTATATAGTACGGATATATGTACCCTTAGAAAAAATACATCCATACATTCTTATGAATTCAATAAAGTGTATCCATACAGTGCTATATATCAGATAGATTAGTATATCGGTATGTTTTGTTTTGTTTTATAAAAAAATATTATAAAAAATAGGATGTGGGAAAAATAAAAGGAAAATTATTTTGGATTAATGGGTGCCTCTCACTAAGGGGAGTCCTATTTGAAGGATGTATGAGAAGGATATGGGGTGTGGGATGCCTAAAGGAGGCGGGTGGGTTCGGGAAGGTAGTGAGAGTCTACCTATGGTGGAGCCTAGGGGTACTAGGCATTGGTTTGTAGTCGGCCAGGTCATACCTGGCCCCGCCTCTGAAGGGGGCTGCACTGTGTCGGCCTATCGGCCTATCGACCTACCCTGGGGTAGAAGGGGTCATGGTGCTTCGGTTGAGTCGGCCGGGAGATCGATCTCGATCTCTTGGCTGGGTGTGGATCGTTCAGTCCCCGTCAGGGTTCTATGAGGTCTATCTGTCTCCAGGCTTCGGTGGTCCAGCAGTGCTTCCATCGGACGGGCATTGGTGGTGGTGGAAGGTCGGAGAATAGTGGGTTGTGGCTGTGTCGGAGTGAATCGAAAAATTTGAAGTGCCTTCTCTTGATGAAATCTTGAATGGTGAGCATTTCAAATTTTTCGTGGATCTCGTCTGCCTTCATTCGGTCGAACGGGGTATGTTTAAAGGAGGTGTGGAGAACTCTGTTCTAAAACTGCTGGAGCGTTTTTAGAGTGTTAGGAGTTAGATACTTCAAAAGTGGGGTCCCGTACATCAAAGCAGGTCTCAGGACGCTCTGGTATATCAGCAGCTTGAGGCGTACCTATAAAGCCGGGCTGTGAAGTAGGTGTCCAGGCTGTAGAATTTTTTCCCTAACCCTCTTTAATTTCTTACCGAGATGTGTTGTGTAAGACAAGTGTCTACCGAGGGTGATCCCAAGGTAGCATACCTTGTTGCTCACAGGGCACTTTTATCGGTATGTTCCCGGTAAGTATCCGTATATATACTCAAAGAAAACTTCGCATTCGACGAAAGTAGCAGTTACTTCATCGGGAATCATTAGTTTTTACCTCCTATAATGATAATTTTGATTCATACTTCCATAAAGTGCGTTTGTAAAATGTGTTTATCTATAACTTAAATTTTAAATGATTGTGTTAACTGATCGAATACATTCATTCCCTTTTTTATATAAAACAACTTAATTATGATGAAATTACAATCTGCCTTAATACTTAATAGGCAATAAATAATTTACAATTCATCATTCAGTCACACATTCATACAATATTTACAAACAGCCCAGGGGCCCCCCAAGTCCACATGGTTGTTGCCTCCCTCACATACGAAAGAATAAGTGGAATCTTGGGAAGTCCCCCACGCTGCTCTGTCCGCCGCGTCACCGGATACGAGCCAGTGGAGGCTGACCAAGAGCGTGAGAGCCACAGACGCTCAGGACATGATTGGAGAAACTGGCCATTGCCAGAACTCCCACTGTCACCCATTTATAGCAAGTCACGAGGCCACTGCCATCTACGAGGATGTTTATAGGGATGAGTAGAGCAGTGCAATGACTTTGCTACAGGATTAGAGTGGTTAGATAGGTTACTACGGAATTTCATGAATTTGGAAGGGATGAGTTCAGGAATGTAGGGTATATTAAGATCGTTATGAAGGGTTTTGTTGCTGACGTAATAAGGGGCATTTACTATTGTTCTCAGGACTTTTGACTAAAAGGATTGGATGTGCTTGATGTTCGATTTTTTTTATGTCCCCCATAGCTCTATTCCGTATGTCCATATTGGCTTAAATATTACTTTGTAAATAAGTAGTTTATTTTCTATTGAGAGATGGGATGTCCTTCGAAGTAGTCTGTACAGTTGTCCAAAGCGTCTGTTTAGTTCTTGTCTTTTTAGCCTTGTGTGTGGGTTCCATGTCACTCTTTTGTCGAGATGGAAGCGTAAATACCGTACTGTCTCAGGCACAGGAAGAGGAATCGAATTTAAGAAGACTAGCGGACAAGACTTGCAGCGAAGGAAAAGGTTATGTGGGAAACTTTTGCGCCATTGACCTTGATTCGCCTTTGGTAGTACCGATACTCGATCTCATCAAGGTGTTTTTGAAGGTTTTGGGATGCTATATCAGGGTCTGTGTAGGATGACAGGACTTCAGTGTCATCTGAAAATGTTGCCAACAATGTATTGGTGGTAGAGGGGACATCAGCGGTGTATAGGTTATAGAGGATGGCACCTAGGACACTGCCCTGTGGAACTCCTGTTTTTATGGGATAGTAGTTAGAATATTCTAAATCCAATTGCACTGGAATACGCGCACCGTAGACATCGATAAAAGCCCCTGGAGTCTGCCTCACAGACTAGCAGGGAGACCCCGAGTTACGAGGGTTTGATAACCGATCCCCGAGCCTGCATCACGGGCTCGAAGGGAAACCCCGTATAAGGCTTCCGCCTCAGGTAGGGGCAAAGAAAAAAAGTTTCTTTTTTGGGTGTGCTGGCCTGTGGCGGTATCTCTTGCATGGAACTAGCTGCAGAGGAGGTTATTTGTACGTTCCTATTTGAACGTCTAGGTTTTCGCTTTACAGGCGATGGTGTCGGAGTTGGACCTAAGGACCTAGATCTTTTTTTTTTATTTTGAGACATTAATTGCTGATAAAATCTCATTTTATCATAACAATATTTATTATTACTAAATAAATTTTTTTGTTAAAAGAAAATACGTAGCGCCAGTGGAACTCGAACACACAACTTCCAGTCACCGGTCTTGGCTCGGAGCCACCAGACCGTTTGGCTCACAGAGCCTATTGCTTAATGTTATCTCCGAACCGGGAAAGGCTAATGGCAGGGCGTCCAATATGGCCGACTTCTCAGTCCGATATCACTTTTTATACTTCCACACAAATGTAATAAGAGATTAGCTCACTTCTTGAGGGCTCCCTCGTGGCCAGCTTACGTAAGTTGCCTGCTGCAACACTTTTATGGCTGAAGTGTGGCCTACAAACGGTAGTATACGGTGTTTGAAGGAAGAGTGAAGTAGAGAGGTGTTGTAGATAGTATCGCATGCGCAAAAAACTAAATTCATTGCCTGATGAAATCTTCTGGCGATACATATTTATTTATTTTCCATGCAAATTGGAATATTTGGATTTGGGGCTTAAACTGAAGTAGACTTATGATATTTACAGAATATTATTTCATTTCATAAATAAGGTTCAAATGTGGTTGGTGTATTACATTACTTTAATACATCAAATAAAATCCGGTCAGAAATAGTACAGCCCTTGGGTGGTATGCACTAACTTTGTTTTAGGGTGGAGTTGTTCGGTTTGCTTTATTTCCTCAAGCTGGATTGAGACTGACTTGCGTGACCTCCCATGCTAATCCGTAACCCGGCATCTACTACACTCCTAAGACCATGAAAAAGTTAAATTAGGTTAAAGCATTCCTTCTTATAAAGTCCAACAGTTGATCCTTCCATTGCAAGAACAATAATAAAGTCAAGGATAACATTTATAATAATATAATATAATAATATGTAATAATATTATAATCTTCGGTACATGTATTCTGCTATAACACGAAAAAATATTGCTTGAAGCATTCGTCACGATCTCTAAGCAAAAAAAAAAAATGTCATCCTACGATTGCATTGAAATTTTTTTGTCTGAACCGATAATTGTGAATCGTGTTTATTAAATTAATTTTTTTTTCTATATTCCAATTGAATATTAAATTTGCCAAGTATTTAAATTGTTACGCCACAGTCTGCCAATGCAGTCCTATTAAATGACCTCTCCCCCTCCCGACATCTGGCCCAGTCCGAATAAAGACCAGGCGTGGAACTCACACACACAAACTCAACATGAGACTCAAAAAACAAGAAATCAATGGACGTTTCGAAAATTATGGAGACTAATAAAGAAAAAAGTCTCACCAATCAATAGAAAACGAAATACTGATTTACAAAACCAATTTGGACTGACGAACTGATGGATGACATTCTTTTTTTTTTTCTAAGCTCTCTAGTTAGAATTTTAGGATGAGGGAGAAATATAAAATATTTAGGGTGATCGGATCCTTGTACTAGGAGGACCTGCTTGAAGGTGGTGTGAGAGGAGTAAGGAGTGTGGGAATCCTCGGTGGAGGTTGATTGTTACGGTACAGTGGTGAGAGTCCACAGGTGGCTGGATGACATTCTAACAGGTAGAATTTATAATATACTCTTGGCTTCATATGCATTTATGTATTGTGAGTATGTACGTTTTAAACACTATATTAATGAGGGAGTGAATACAATAGTGAATAAATGTTATGTAAAATATCATTCATCCATTCCCGTATTCAGGTATATTGTACTTTTTTTTTCAAATAATAAGTTTTGAAATTTTTGGGTTATGGATTTTTTTATGAAAGGGTGAAATTTGTATGCAAAATACACATATAAACTACATTATGAACATACACACGTTGAGCACCCGATTATAATGGCTTTATCTAATTGTAGTAAAAAAAAATAATACCTTACCCATAATTATATAAAAATATTTATTTTTTTTACCAAGTGTTAACGATACTTAAGTATGATTTATTTACTTACCAGTATCTTCGTGTTTTCACAACCAGTGGGAAAAAGATGTAAAATTGGGGCTAGGAAGAGTATGGGAAAGTTATTAGCGGGTATAGTTAAAATTGGTTTCGAATACCTAACGAAACTGAAATGGATTTTCAGATCAAATAATTGTGTCTTATACCTTTTTGGAATCTAGGAACAGTCCTAATAAGACAAAGACTCGTTTTTATAATATGATACTATTGCTATAAATATTCTGAATGGTAGCTTTACACTGCTCACACAAACCACCGTCAGTTTTTGCTCTCTGCCGATATTGGGCATTCATAACTGTCCGTTATTATTTCGATAACGATACCTAGTAGTCAGTAACAGCACCTGTGATAAAGGAGTGTAACCGACAATAAGCAGTATCAGTAACAGGTACAATGACCCGCCTGTATTAATGTGTACCTGGTGGGGGCGACACCAGGAGACAGAACCTATAATTGCCAGCTGATTGCCTACACTTCCCTATCCAGCTTGTCCAATCCCCACAGGAATTAACTCATTTTGTTATCTGCTCAAATTCAAGTTGTTGTCTTTGTTATTATTATGATAATAATAATAATAATAATCCTGTTGTTTTGTATAAAATAAATGAAGAATCATGATTCTAACGATTGTTGTTCTCAAAATAATCAGCTTAATTCCCGATTTATGGAGAACCCTTTAGGACCCATACCCAAAGAAAGTTTTTTTATCAATTTATTTCACCTCTACATTATATTTAACCACCATGCATTTATTGTTTATATTGCATTGTATTTATTAAATTATTATAATTTAAGCTATGATGTTTTTGAGTTACAATGATGAGTAGCACTAAGGTATACACACAACCTATAACAATATTTGCAGGGTTACGGGTTCTAGATCCCATCAACCCCATTATCAAGGGCAGGTACTGAACTCAACAAGTCAACTTAATTTGCAGGCTGTTGGTCATCGAAATACTTAAGCAAACCATAAGATACACTTAAAATATCATTAAACAGTAATTTATTCAAAATATATGTACACCCCTACGCACGAATTATACAAGTCAACGATAAAAAAACGATAACGAACAACGATAACTAAAACTGGGTTCTGGAACAATCCATTAACTTTTTTTATACCATTATCATTACAAAGTAGAAAGGGAATCATGGGTATTTAAAACATAAAACTGCTTCATGCAAGGGAAGATGTACTAATTGAAATGAAAAGAACTAAAAACTTGGTTCTGGAAACATTTAACAAGTAACTATACAACACAAACAAAATAAAAGGTGGAAAATATATTCAGTCAAAATGAATGAAATTATATACACAAACACTTTATTACAAAGAAATGTGTAGTAGTGAAAGGAAGAGAGTACTAATACTTTATATTCACAACTACCAGAACAACGTTTTGGAATTTGTTTTGTACAACCTGGTATGTTATTACCCTATTACATATATAGTCCTACCTTAAACACAACTAACATCTGCACTAAAACTAGATGCTGACCTATGGTTTAAAACAAGACAACTTAACGCCAAGTAATTTACCATGGGCCAATATATATATACATGTAATATATGTGCACTTAACCAAACAACCAATGCGTCTAAATATTTACAATCTCAAATATACAATATTCAAAGCTGATCAAAACACATCCTTTCCTTACGGCTTCCTTTATCTTTCTCCCATGAGGTCAATCTTGACAAAGCCTAGCCGACCTCTTGAGCTGCCACTAGATGGCAGATTTCCTAAATTTAACATCATTAGTACAGGTAGAATCATCTAAAACGTTGCAATCCTCTCACACAGTCTATATTAAAAAAAAGTCTACTACAAGGTATGACAACCCATGGTTTGTTTTTGGATTCACCACACTTTTGGATTCATATTTCAGCGTTTTACTTTAACCCTTTTACTAGCGAGAATCAATATTAGTTTTTATTTTACGTTAGTTATGAAGTAAATATCTTGAATGCAATAATCAAACTCACCCACCAATAAATAAACCGACGTCTTTCTGTCAAATTTTATAAATGGAAACGAGAATGTTTCATTGAAACTCATAAATTACTGTTGTCAATTCGACGGCTTGAAGGTAATAATACAAACTCGCCTGTAAAGCCCTCCACCAGGTAAACAGAAGATGAGATACTGTTGACAAGGGCCCGACCGAGGATTGAGTCTAGACGGTTTTAATCAGTGGAAGACAGACCTCAGATTGTGGAGAGATCGAGGAGGCGGTGGCTGTTGCTAAGAGCAGTAAGATTCACCTGGTGAGTTTACTTTTGGTTATTTGCTCAATCTTACTCTCAACTCCATTTCAATCCACGTAGAGCCCCGAGATGTTTTGTAGATGGAACCGACCCACAAAAGGTGGATAGGAAAAAGTAAAAACGTTATATTTGCTACCACGAAGTTAGTAATGTTTAAAAAAAAGTATGCATAATATCCTTCTTACATTTAATTCATAAATTACTAATTGCAACGTTTCGAACTGTAATTTGCCCACCTCCAGGCTACGGATGTGTTGACATTCCAAATAAAAAAATGAGAAATAAATAAAAAAGGTATTAATAGGTAACTATTTATTACTGTTGGCCGAGAATTCGTCATATTTATCCTATTTTGACCATCAGTACTCCTCTATATAGCACTGCGGCTATAGATATATATAGATAATAGCCAAAATTATTTATATTTCTTTATCAATTTTTTCATTATTTTCTTTATGAGATTTAGAAGTTTAATTCATCAATTA
This sequence comes from Acanthosoma haemorrhoidale, assembly GCA_930367205.1. Classification (NCBI taxonomy): domain Eukaryota; kingdom Metazoa; phylum Arthropoda; class Insecta; order Hemiptera; family Acanthosomatidae; genus Acanthosoma; species Acanthosoma haemorrhoidale. Next base: position 120,223,381 of record OV884011.1, on the reverse strand, counting down.
CAATCTTCATTTTTTATAATATGAATTTCCTATTATAGAAGTTAAAACTGTTAATAGCATCCTGTATGCATCACTTGTTTGACCAGGATTACCATCTTACAGGTTCAATGGTAAACAAGTCCACGATTGTTAACTTGAAGACCTTCAAATTTGGTATTTTACCCTTCTAAATGGTATTTCTCCATTCTAATAGTCATTTAAGGCTGCCTAGGGATGCCTTCTATGCAATATAATTAAATGTAAAAAAAACAAGAGATTTAACTTTATCTCCATTTTAGAACAATAAGCATGTCACTTAAGTCCTTTCCTTATGAGAAACGCTTTATATTATAGCAAATACTCCACCCCCGTCGGTATATCATAACGCGTTTTTTTTTCTTCCTTTTTCGGGCCTGTCAACGAAATGCAAATACAAGGAGCCCTCGTCAAGTGCAAGGGGTCTTGGAAAGATACCTTGTGACGGGGGAGCAGCAGAAGCAATTTGACAATATATGACCCACGGGACGTCGAGTGTGGGCTAGTTTTACGACCCCTTCATCGGGGGTGACCTATTTGGACGGAGGGCCACGTTAGGAGGAAGGACTAGTTATTGAAAAAATACCCGGACTAGAGTTCTACCGTTAGATTGTATTGTGCATTGACCGCTATCCAATTACATTTCGAATGACATGTTCCATCTTATATTGCCGTTGGACTTTAATACACACCTGCTATAAAGCTTTATGGAAACCACTTTAAACATTTATTGCGGTCACTAAAGTACAGTTTCTTCTAGTTTGAAGCTCAATTCGGTTTTAAATGATAATAAATCAGGAATCTAATTTATCAACTTATAAGTGGAATATCTGTAGATGCAGTAATATCCAAAAAATAGATATATTTTTGAATTCTTCTATCACACTCAGCTGGTTTATGATCTTCAGATTTGTATCCAAAGAGAGGGTCACATTATAATAAACATTACATTATAATAATAAAATAATTTGTCAATAAAATAAATACATAGAAAAACTATTTCAAATTTATTCTTGTTTTGTATCAATAAACGTGTTGTCAAACATTATATCCAGCAAATGTCTGTGAGAATGCTGAATGGATTCTGCAATTAATATACACCACAATATTTTTTTTATATTAAAAATTAATCAAAAACTCCGTGCAGAGTATTTACTATATATATACTATGACTTAATGCTGAAATGTCATTGTTTCATTTATGTAAAGGAGTGGACACTGACTTATGAATGTGAAAAATGGCTCCGACCTTTTCAGAATATATTATCTTCAAACAAACGATAATATAAATAGTTACAAGTTAAGTGTATGTATAACCATCATTTAATTAAACTCGTCTTACGACTGTATTGTTTTTAGCAATTAAGTCAAAACATTCTGTTAGATGTTTCTGAGTAAAGAGGTTGGGGGGGGGGGGGTACTTGCAGGTGTGCGGGGCCTATTTTACATCGAGAGAGTAATAAAAGAATTTCATTTCCTTAGACATCTTCTGGAAGCTGACTAAATTAGATTTCGTTTTAATTTAGTTGCTCCAGACGCGGGAAGGAGCACTCAAGGGAACAGCCTAGAAGAAGCTGGATGAATCCTGGAATCCTCGACTTAGTTCTCCGGGGCTGGAGAGGGCTCAAGTATTTGGAGTACGCACTCCAGGCTTCTCCTGTGTCCCGGTGAGGCAGGATATTAGGAAAACTGAAGGGTTAGGTTCGGGGAATTCCATCAGTCACCGACACTTTCAATGCCAACCTTTCCTAAAAGAACTTGGTAGCTCATTTATAACATTGCTTATTCTTGGTAATTAAATGTACGACTTATTTATAAACAAAGACCTAAAAAAAAGCATAACTTCCTCACGATGAATGTTTACACAATCAAGCAAATAACAGTTCTTCGCCAATTTTTTCGCGGTATTGATTGATCAAAATATTAATAGCCAAAGGTGCACTTCTGTACACTACAGGTTGCGGTACATTCCTGGCATTAGGAAACAAGTCATCATGTTCCCTCTAATCAAGCCAGCCAGAAGTTCAAATCACCCTGCCAACTGCTACCCGATCAGCATATTACCACACATTTGGAAGATTCAGGAGAACATTCTTTTAAGCTTCTGTGTGGACAACAATATCATACCACCAGAGCAGACTGGATTTTAAGCCAGTCTTAGCACAGCACCCTCCCCCCCCCCCAGTGAAACTACTGTCAGAAGCTAGCCCAAACCTCAACAGAAACTTTGCCATGGCTACGATTTAGTTAGACTGCACGCAGTTCTTCGACTCAGTGTCCTACGAGACCCTGTTCCAAATGTTTTACGACCAGGAATGCCCGGACCTACTCTGCACAATTCTACACACCTGAACAACCGACTACTGCGAGTAAGTCATAGCCTCTCTATACCTATTCCTCTTACCTGCTTACCTGTGGAATACCTCAAGGAGCCATACTGTCCACAGTGTTTTTCAACGACCACACGTCTAAAATCATTGGAGCCTGGTATAAGAATACTACAATTGTTGCTTTCACTGACAACATCGCGGTATAGAGTAGTGGTATTAACACAAATAGAGCTCTTCAACTGACCCAATCAACTTGCAACGAGATCGGGGATAGATTGGGATAGCTGAAATTTCAGTGACGCCATAAAGGCTGCGTAAATTCTCATACCAGAAGGGAAAGAAGCTACTGCCTATCTCCTACACTGTAGGAACTCAGAAATCTCCCGCCAAGAGCATTGCGTACTTGCTTGATAATATGGGCTGTCACATCCGTTTTTATGGCCATTTCATGACTGTAGTAAAAGTAACTAAGTAACTGAATTAATTACGCTTGAAGTCTTACCACCTCACACACACTCACTGACGTCCTCTAATATATCATTGCTGGATGATATTCAAGAGAATACACTGGCCGGTTCTTATGTACAGTGGGCTACTTTTTAATCATCTGTCGGAATCGACAGAAAAACAACTCCGGGAAAACTAATGAAAGAGGTCTGGAATTTTGCATTCCAGCAGTGGAGAAATCATGAACTCCACGAAGATTTTTAGTTGCCTTTGGTGGATGAGTCCATTCGCCTTAGACATATAAAATGGTTTAGTGAAACCACTCACTGCAATTCCTAACTAACCTCGTGTTCAACAAGATATCCCTACCTCCATTTCCCACATCGATCGCAGCAGGCAGTTGAAGGGCAGTATAGGTTTTATTTAACTCATAAGCTAGTCGTACGTTATTTTTAGGTCCTCGTATGTAATCCAAAGGTCCTTCACCTGTTCCTGTTTAGTTTTTATTTCATTTTACGTGTGTAGTATTGTTTAGATTTTTTAACTGTAATCCGATATTTGTTAGTTTATACATTGAATGAATTAGAGAATGCCCAGTCAAAGCTCATTTCGGAGAGAAATCAAGAAGTATATTTTAACTACGGATAGAAAAAATACTAGTACCAAACGTAACGGCAGGAAACGAGATTATCACCGATCAGTTACACCTACTGAATTCCAACATCATCCGGAAGAGAGGGAAATAACTCAAAAGCAAACATGGTACCTTGAAGACTGGAGAATGGGTCCTTGTCATTTCTTTGCGCATTCCAAAACACAACGAAGAAATATCCAAGTTACTCTTTTGGGTAGGACCGTTCAAGGTCATTGACCAAGTAAGCGACTCCATTAACGTCCTCGGAAGCCATAGTGGTGAGTCAATCTTTGGAACTGGAAGTTTTGAACGTTGGTACGGTCCAGTAAATATTTTAATAGTGACTGAGTGTTTGGTGTTTCATTTTCGCGTGCGGTTTCCAAGTCGGTCTCTTCTTAAGTGTAACTCTGAAATATTTAACTGTGTCAATTTGTCTCAAAGATTGGTTGTAAAAATTTATGGGCGGGCACTCACCTCGTTGAAGGTTGCGATTACTTAGTACTTAAGTTATACAGAAACAATATCTATTAAACAAAATATTTGGAGATTCCTGCCCTCTCTCTGCTATACAAGCATATCTTTAGAAGCGACCTTTTCCATCTAGAAGAAGTCTTCTGGGGCCCTATAATGATAATAAAAGGCGTTTCCTCCAGCTGTCCAGTTCCCTCCTTCCGGTTCACGCTCGTCTTTTGATGTAAGACCATGTAAACACCTAAATCCTGGCCTGTACCTCTTAACAAAAATACAGCACACTATCGGGGCACACACTCCTCAGGTTTGGAGTTAGATAGCTAAGTAATAGACCCCGGCACAAAGCAATCGTTAGGTTTATAAACCACTTATCACTTTCTCAACCACAAGGGTTAGGTAGGATTATAACAAACGACATACTTCTATACAGTTACTGGCAGTATTTTCTAACTTTTCCTAGTGTATAAAAATATAAACATTGTTGGATTGGTTGAACGTATATAATTCATTTATTTTCCTTTTATCTCATCCTCCATTGGTCAGCCTCCACTGGCTAGCATCCGGTGACGCGGCTGACGGAGGAGCGTGGGGGACTTCCCAAGAATCCGCTTTCTCTTCGCATGTGGATTTGGGAGGTCTCTGGGCTGTCTGTAAATATTGTGTGAATGATGAACTGTAAATATGGTATGAATGAGAGCATTTATCTTATTACTTATTGTCTTATAAAAGGCAGATTGTAATTATAGCACAATAAAGGAGTATACATATATTATCTCATCCTCCAATAATACCTTGTGGCATTTAAAAAAATATCCATAACCACCACCTGAAGTGTGTGATTGGGGTGCCTCCTTGGCACCGACCATTCCGTGGGCCCTTGCTTGACAACTACATTCTACAGTCCAAAATTTGAATTTCGGTTGAAAAAATAAATACGATTGGATGATGAAACATGGTTACAAGGAGGAAGAACGGAATGAGAGGTAAAGTACAAATCTTTTTCACGTCCTTGTTGCAATCGCGGAGCCACTTATTGATTCCCCCGGAGGCTTCGCCTGCTATATAAGCTTCTCCTCCCTACAGCAAAATAAGAACCCTTACACGGTGTGAATGTAGTATTACCGACCTCTTGGTAGGAGGGTTCTGGTACAAGTAGGAGGCTACCAGGTCAAGTCCCACAGGTGCCCCTGAGCTGCTTAGCATAAGGGCCGCTGCGCCTTGGTAGCAACCCGATCAGCAGCCAATCAGATCCCGGCGAGGTTTACGGCCTGGGCTGGAGCCAAACCTGTTCCCAAATAGCCGTTCTGGAGCCTTATCTCCTAATTATAAATCACCCCTTTCCACCTCCCCACTCCTCTCTTTTTTCCACCAATGGCCCACTTCCTCGCCGATCCATGCCTTCGTTTTATCTAATCACTTTCACTCTTCTGATAGCTCCCTTAATTAACTTTCATGTGTACGTAAAATGGCATTTAGTAATTATTGATTCCAGGGTAAAAATGTACGCATTTAAGAAATGACTTTTGTTTTACTTTTGTTATGTGCAGTATTAGGAATGGGGTGTTATGTGCAGGGTTTAACCCTTACCTAGGCAGGTGGATTGCTGAGTTTATTCCTAGTGGTTGAGACAGTAGTAAATTTATTTTGATTATTCGTTATGCGTAAAATTAAAAATAGCACTTGATCATAAAAAGAGTTTCCTGGCATGCTAAGAGATGAAATTATTTATAGAATTTATTTTCATAGAATAGTTCAACTGTAAAATCGCCAATTTTCAGTTGTATACATTAATCTTGTATTTGTAGATTTATTAAGTACAAACTGAAAAATTGCCCCTAAACTGCTGACTTTAATGTCATTAAATTCGTTAAATACCCCTTCAGATTAAGCCCTTCAGCTCACCAGCCATTGTAGACAGCCAAAAAGAGGCTGATCCTAACTCTTGAAGGAGATGATGAAAGTTGGTCCTATTAGAGAAACCTCGTTAATCCCTAACGTATTTACTATGAGTAGTTGACTAAGGAGAGCTTTGTGAGAGCACTCAGCTTCTCTAACGACTCACCAGCCGGCACCAACTCAGATTGTCTCAGTCGCTTCTGAAGATTATAGTCAGTTTTCGCCTTTAATCTGTGAGCTGGTCTATCCCTCTCAGACCAGACTAGAATTGGCAGTTCGTCAATAATGATAGGTTTACTGGCATTATTTATGCCCTTACGTACTTCATGCATATCACGCCCCCTCTTGTGTTGTAGGGGTGTTTTACCTATAGAGTAGTTTTTTACAGATTGCTGCGGACACTCAATAGTTACGCTGGGATACCAACACGTTCATTCGTATATTTGGGTCATTCTTCGAAAAAAGTCCATTTGGTGTTCCGGGCTGATTTCACGCTGACTGCGAGCTACTTTAGCCCTATGCTAAATAAATATTTTTTTATAGTTTTTATAGTAGTTTCCAGCTATTTTTAATAGGGAGCTCAGTCTTAATGACTAAATTTGATTTTATTATGTATTAAAAACATGTTTTAGTAGTAAAAATGGTCATTTTTACTGTTTCCATAAGTGTATTAAACTTTGACATCATGCCTTTTCACGTATATTATCAAGTTTCAGGAATTGTAATAAAACATCTATTGGTAAATTTTAAATAGGAAAATCCTGTTGAAAATTTGTTTTCAGGTGATTCGGGCCATTACTTCACGTAAATAGTTTTAAGCTCTTGCATCTAACCTAGAACATGTGGAAGGTAGTGGAGGGACCTTTAACGTTATTATGAAATCTTTTAATTTGTAAACCATTGGGAGGATTAAAGTTGGCCTAGGGGCATTTAAAGTGTCGAACTCCACTGCGGTGCGTATGGGTGTTTTAATTTATGTCAACACTTCACCATCCTCTACCAGTAAGTTATTCCAAGTATATTTTTTTTAAATAATCTAACGCAATTTGTAATGTTATGGTTGATGAAAATGTAGTATTTTTTCAAAAAAGCTCAACATCAATAAAAAGTAATAATTTGAAACGACAATCCTGTCATTACTTATTCCATCAGTACTTCATCCAAAAATATTTCAAGATAATGAAGCGATGAATAAAGGAACCCAAATTTTTCAAATTTGATTTTAACAGTTAAACCCTACAAAATGTGATTGACTCCTTGGTAGTTTTATTAGTATATTAAAAAAAAATGTATTCCGACGAATGTTAAACTAAAAAACAGTAACGGCTATTTCGCACTGAGGTTATTTAACATAATTAATTATCCCGCTTCATTATTTTTACATTCGTTTAGTTTTGTTATTTTTTTCTCTTAGAGTATGGGGTCATTTAATTATTTTTGCCCAGTTCTGTTCTTTATCCACTAAATAATAAGTCATTCCATCTACCACATTTAAACCAACTATCAACAACTCTAATAATATTATTACATTTAAATGTATATAATGAATTTAATAAATAAACAAAATTTTAATTAAATAAAGTTTAAATGGACCATTTTGGTAGAATTACCCATGTACATATCACAATGATTCACTTGGATTTACGGATTGACATACTTAAAATGTAAATAAACCTTACATTAATTTTTTTACGTGTATAACCTTCCTAAACACATGTGAGTTCTTAATTATAAATTGTTATCTGTAGTATACTATTCCAGATTAGATAAATAATGATTTTGTGCAACTAAATAAAACAAACGTGTTCAAAATTCAGAATATTAGGTCCAATTATCCAATTACTTTAAAAAATGGTAAGTAAAACTCCCGCAAGATGAAAAAGTGTTTTGTAATTTGTATTAATAATTAGTATTAGTTTTGTCCACGGATTCGGTTATAGTGATAAGTAAAATATTTGCTTTTTTAGAATTTCTCACACGAATACATTATTCTTATCCATTAATTGAATTACTAGTTGCCAATTTTGGGTCTAATTAAAAAAAAAAAAAGAAGTTTAATCCAACCTTTATAAGCTAAGTTAAGTTTCTTATGTCTGGTTGGTAAGGGAATGGGGGAATGCGCATGCCTACGTTTTTATGAAATTTTCACCACGGATTAGTGTAAAGGGTTGGTCATTACCTACACAGGATTGCCCCTTATATTGAGCAGGATTGTGGAATTGCCTTTAAAGGCCAGGCATGCCTTGGCACATTGGCTGTCATATTTTACATAAACCACATATTTTATAACTGAAAAATAGTTACTATAAAAATCGATAACCTATCCTGAATTACCGAACCAAAGTGGTTGAAAAAAAAAAAAAATTCATATCAGTTGTGTTTTATAGCCAACTTAAGTAAAGGTGTTACTCCGTACTTTTCTTTTGAGGAAATATCTTGAGGGCTCAAGCAAATGTTTTATTTCAATTGTTTAAATATAGATTCTTAAAACAATATCTAATATATTCAATTTTTAAATCTATCATGTATGAATATTAATTAAAATATTGGTGATACAGAGGGAAGTAGTGTCGGTTCACATAGGTCAAGCCGGAGTGCAGATAGGAAGCACCTGCTGGGAGCTGTTCTGTGACGAACATTCTATCAACCCAGAGGGAAAGCTCCAGGACACTGTTGTGCCTGTGGACGAAGGACAAGGAGAGGATGCGCCCCCACGGTCCTCCTATGGCAGTGGCAAGGACGACCTTGCCGAAGGCTTCCACACCTTCTTCGAGGAGATGTCCTCTGGTAACTATTCACCAAGGGCTCTCTTCGTTGACTTGGAACCAAGTGTCATAGGTAAGCAATCATAAAGAATTGCCCACTAATGAGCATAAAACAAGGCTGTAGTTTCTTATTTTATTTTCTATTTTTTAATAGTAATTCTTCATAATTAATATTATGTATGTCCAATAAATAATTAATAGTAGTTCTTGTTATGTGTGATACATTTAACTGTTTTTCAATCTCTTCCACGGTTATATGACGACTCGATTCAATTATGGCATTCATTCTGTCATCATCAACTTCAGAAGGCCGACCAGAACGTTGGTCATCTTTCAGTGAAAAATCTCCAGAACCAAAGTCGCCTACTACTCTCAAAAATCTTGATTTGAAAAAGACTTACTTCCAATAATACTAGTTAAAAATAACTAGTTCGATCCTAAAAAAATTATTTAAGTATATATGAGTGCGGCATATAACCCCACCTGAACTTCCCTGTGAGTGCGATCACAGATATCACCCACAACACATTTACAATGTCACTAGAAAGAAGTACATTAAATGTCTCATGTATGCAGTATGTTTGCCGGATTTACTAGCAGGCTTACAGTAATCATCTAAATTACTCCTCCATCCGGATCAATGTTAATTAAAAACAGTGGAATGTAAGAAGGAACGTGAAACCCCATTCCAGGTTTGCAATTTTTTTCTGATCTGCCAAGTTTCAGAATCCATAATACCTATCGTTTATATGAGACCATGAAGCGACTTCCTTTCATTGCATTTCAGGGATGTCTGATGAAGGGTATTATCTTGATTAAGATTTGGGTGGTTGGTTAATTATTTATTGGAATTTTTAGAGCCCAGAGTAAATGTTATCCAAAATATGGGTGCTATTTAGGTCACTATGTAGTTTCCTATATGTTTTTGTTCTCTATAATTTAGATTAGAAGTATTGGTCAAAAATCCATTTCGTGGTCCACAGTTAAGTAATACCGTAATAGAAACAAATTGTCTAACTTCCAAATGTTTTTTAAGTTGGTTCAAAATGATGCAAAAAACTTTAGTGTGTAATTATATACTTTGAAACTATCAAATAGCTATAACCAATACCAACCCAACTAGCTTTTATCTCATGGCTGTACATGAGTGGGAATCTTAAATAAATAAGACTATGTTCATTGCACCCATGTTAAAATAGCCTATATGTTAAAGGAGGGATCTAAAAAACATATCAACTTTCAAGTTGTGTTTAGCTGTTTCTCGTAAATCTTGTACAAAAACCGTTCTATATAAGGCGTTGCACAGGTATTTGTTTATCCCAAGCTTCTATTAGAAAGGAAAAGAAAGAAATTTAATTTCTACTATAAAATTAAAGTAATTTTATTTATAGCTACTTGACATTATTATTACAGAGTAAAAGGTTTTTATTATATAAAAATTGCAAACCTAGAGTGGGTTTTCACGCTCTTTCTATAAACTTAAATCTTTTACAAATTCACTATAATATTCACTAAAAAAAAAAAATAAATAAAAAATAATGCAACATAAAAACAATTGTTTTTGGTTGCTTATGTTACAAATCTTTAAACTTTTTTTTTTTGCTGCAAGAAAGTACTTAATACAGGGAAACAATTTAACCTCAAGATTCGCTACTCTCCGAAAAATATGAATCTCCATTTTTATTCTTTTAATAAAAGTGGCCAAACCATTGATTTCTGGTGTAAATGCTTTTTACAAGCCATTAAAGAACAGTCCAGATTACTCCATTTTCTCAGAAGCAATCAAAAACTTCGAGATAATGAAACTGAAAACTCCTGATTACATTTGATGTAGATTATAAATCTGTGCCAAAGCTTCTTTTGATTTTATAGATTTAATCAAGATAGATATTATTTTAAGACTGTGGTGTCAAGCGTCCCCGTAAAGCTCTCAATACCACAAAAGAAATTAACTATTCTTTTATAACTCGTTTTTTTCCATATTTTAAATCTTATTTATAATTAAAAAATCTTAAATAATATATTAAGTTACAAATTCGATAGAAATCAATCGTTACAATGCTTGATATCTGATACGAAAATATTAAAGGAAGTAATACAAAGAAAGTTTTATTGTTTTGTTTGTATATATAAAATTTGTTATGTGTGATAAAAATTGTGAGATAACACTTAACAATTATTCAATTGATGAAAGTGGGAGATTTGGTAAGCATATCTTCGTGTCCCCTGATAGATATGATTCGCAGAGGTCCCTACAAGGATCTGTACAGCTCAAAGCAGATGATCAACGATAAGGAAGACGCGGCCAACAACTTCGGGCGGGGATATTGCACCGTCGGCCGGTCGATCCTGGAGAAGGTGGCGGACCAGTCGAGGAAGATGACAGAGAACTGCGACAGGCTCCAAGGGTTCATCATATACCACTCCTTCGGAGGAGGCACCGGGTCAGGATTCCACGCACTCTTCTCGGACCAGCTTAACTTAGAGTATCCCAAGATCGATAAGATGGAAATGTCTATATTCCCTTCTCCTACGGTAAGGAGTTATTACTCACCATATTTATTTTATTGGAGAAATATGGGTAATAGTAGAAATAGTTGATTGTTATTGTTTTTAATTAATTATCTCCAAGAGTATGATATTTTGTTTAGTAATGATTTCTAGGACAACAGTATGACAAACTACGTAACTTTTGTATTAATTAAAACATTTGTCTAGATGGCCACTGCTGTGGTTGAGCCCTACAACGCAGCTCTAACGACAAATGCCACTCTTGAGTACTCCGATTGCGTGTTTCTCGCTGACAACGAGGCCATGTACAACATCTGCCAGACGCGGCTGGACATAGACAGCCCGACATACGTCAACCTGAACCGCCTACTGGCTCAGACCGTAAGCTCTATAACTTCCAGCCTCAGGTTCAAGAGCTCCCTGAATGCTGACTTCGCAGACTTTCACACAAACCTCGTCCCCTACCCACGGATCCACTTCCCGATATTCAGCTACGCTCCGATCGTTCCTGGAAACAAGGTGACCCATGAGTCTCTCACCGCCTCAGACCTTACCCTCCAGTGTTTTGACTCTTCCAACCGGCTGGCCAGGTGTCCTACCGAGTCTTCTAAGTACATTGCCTGCTGCCTCCTCTACCGTGGTGACGTAACACCAAAGGACGTGAACTGCGCTATATCCACACTGAAGGAAAATAAGGCCATTTGCTTTGTCGCCTGGTCTCCAACAGGCTTCAAAATTGGCATTAGCAGCAAGCCTCCCGGCATCCTCCCAGAATCTGGCATGGCATCGGTCCAAAAGGCAGTCTGCATGGTCTATAACACAACTGGTATGAAGGAAGCTTGGGTTTCTCTAAACAACAAGTTCACTATAATGCTGAAGAAACGTGCGTTCCTCCACTGGTACACTAGCGAAGGAATGGAAGAGGATGACTTTCTATCTACTCAAGAAAACATCTCTGTCCTTGAAGCTGACTATCTTCAACTAGAAGTGGATTGATGTACTCATATAAGTGGTCTTTTTGAAGTATTCTGTTTTTTATTAAATTCTTATTTGAAATTTGAACTAGTTTTCTCATGGCAAAGTGATATTTCATTATTACAGTAAACAATGTCTAATCATTTTAGCTTTACAGTGTCCTTCCTCATAATCTAGTAGTGTGCAGAAGATAGATGATTGTAAACCAGCCCATATGGAGCTGACAAGGAAATTAAATTAATAAAAGTTTGTACTGAATATAAGCAGGTTCATAAATTCAATACGTTACACTGCTATTATCCCAGAATGGAATATATTTACACTTTAAATAAATAATAATAAAAGATTAAGTGGCCAATACTCATTGAAAATTATTAATACATAAAAATGACATATTAAGAACTAATTAAAAATACCAAATGAAATGAATTCTTCGAAGTTTGATGTCTATTGGCTAATTGGGTATAATTGTATACTAAGTATACTAGATTACATATCTGTCCCAAAAATGTGGTCCTGAGTTGCGTGTTTAACTTCCTCTCCAACCAGTCGTACACTTCCAGTAGCTTACTTCATCTCCCAACTAGAGATAGCAGCAGCTCCATCCGATGTCCCGAAATATGTTGATTCATCAATTGGTCCAAAGACCAAGAGAAATCATCAATGCTGAGATGCTCTCTCCTGGGATATCAAGTACAACCATGTGGATTTGGGAGGTCTCTGGGCTGTTTGTAAATACTGTATGAATGAGCGAGTGAATGAAAATTGTAAACATGGTATGAATGAAAACAATTATCACAATTACTTATTGCCCAAAGAGGCAGGTTGTGATTTTATCATAATAATGTTTTTAATATGTTCAGCTAAGTTCAGGCCTGATTCTTGACAAGTAATTAATATGCCCGATTAGTAGTTTATAATCTACGAATGTGTATTTTACACCAGCAATCGGCACATTCTTGAACAAATTCATTAGAAGAAATAATGTGGCGGCTGACATACGAGTTCACGTATTGCCTTAAAAATGATTTCCAATTTTCTTGTACCAGCTATAGAGACCGTATGAAGGATAGTGTAGCGACCACTAACTACACAAGTTAAATCACCCTATACTCTGGTGCATATATAATGTAAATCATTGTAAAAGTTTTTTAGCAATAAACCATGCGTGGGTCTGGCAGTCGAAAACAAGTCACAAAACTAAAAAGGGTCGGCAGAGGGCAGCCATAAACAGCAGGTACGCCGGCCTAAAAGCCAGGCCATAAACAGTCCTTTAGGGGACGAGGGGTCACGTACCTCGTCGCAGGTGTACGCATTTCCTCACGGCGGCCTAGGCTTCCCCCACCAAGCAGGAACAGTATTTAATCCCGGGGCTTCTGACCCTAAGCCCTACTCTCTATCTCTCCTCATCCGCAGTTACTCGGTGTCGCTTAACGCCAGGGCCACTTGGCCCTTGAAGTCAGTCTCTTAGACTCCTCGTCACCCACTCTCTCCTGAGCGCCTCTGAGTCTGTCAACCTGTTTTTCAGTCTCCTTGTAGACTCTCTGGCGACCTGTGTTTCGCTTCCGCTCGAACTCTGAAAGCTGGCCTTATTCTTTATGAAACTTCTGTACCTCTTCTCTTGAACATGGTGCATTGTTGGGGCACATACCTATCATAAAATGGAGTCAGATATGTTATTAACTCGAACAATCCGCACTTGACACCAGGGCTAGGTGATCAGGCACCTCCTAGTGACAACCCGACAGATAGAAACTTGAAAATAGAAAAAGAAATCTTGAGATACGTGACACATATAATCATGATGCTATAACCTAAATTTCATGGCAACTATAGCATAGACGCTCAACAAAACTCTATAGCTCCTAATATGATATTTTCAGGCTAAAAAAATTGCTAAAACTCTGGCATAAGCCTGCAAATCCCAAATCAACAAACACCGTGCACTTCCTGCTGTATGTTAGACCACTTGTCATTCTTTTTTTTTTTTCTAGGTGTTGTAAGGAGGTGGAGTTAATAAAAATACTGCACTTCAGGTAAATTGTGTTAATTATAAAAAAAGGATAGCTTCATAAGAATTTTCATTTATATATTTCATATAGCTGATATAATACGATTTGATTAGAGGTTCGTGAAAGGCTCGAGTATCTAAGTATTTAAATAGATTTTAATCGGTATTAGTTATTTTTAAAACGGTAGATGGTATGTAAATGGTATTTTTTTAAATATCATTATTTACAATACAAGAATTTGGAGCATAACCTCTCTCTGGTTTGAATAAAATGTAGTTTCTCAATGAAGATAAATATTAAATAAAGTCTCAATGTGCCACATGCTAAGATTTAAACTTGCTCTCCATATTTACATGAGAATTTTTATTCTTATTTATGAAATGATTTTTGTGAAAAATATGTCTGTATTGAAGAAAAGTTGGGTGTTTGGATATAATAAAGTGATAGACTTAGTCTTAGACGAGACAGTGTACTGAAAATGTGAACCATGTTTTCATCGTAGTATATTATAATATTGGTTCAATATTTGTAATTATATCAAATATTTAATCTAATCGAGTTTAAACTGTACAATGAGTTGTGTCATAACTAACCATTCTAGAAGATTTCTCAATTTTAGAGGAAGGGGGGAGAGGTATGAGACTTTCTAGCTTTGTTTCGGCCAAATTACCTTTTAACGGTCTAATTTTGTGTCACAAAGTCATTGGCATGTTTGGAAGCCAAGTGTGCGCGTGAACAGCGAATTCCTTCAGTGCATTATGCAAATTTATTTGGCTAGTGTACTGTCAATTATAGGAAGTGGCCTTAATGATGCCAGAGAAGCAGCACCACACCACATACATATAAGAAGGAATGTAGTTATGCTTAAAAACACTGAGGAAACCTTAGAGGAATGATAACGTGACTATATTCCTACCTTGGGGTATGGTAACGAGGTCCAATGAGAGAATATACCTTCTGTTTCGGTGAATAAGTTGGTAATACTAAAAACTATATTTCTATATTACCAAAACTCCATTTACGGTCATCCACCCAGGATTGCCGACCTTCCGTCATTTTGCTAACCCAGACAGGACCTCCACGCCTGACCTGCTCCTGACACAAGAGCCACACCGGGTCACCGGATGCTCCGCTCTGGACTTTACCACTTCCGATCATCGTCCTGTTCTCTACGAACTAGAAGGCGACATGCCAAAGCCGCCTGCTTCTAGATACAGGTACGATGAGGCTAAGTGGGACCTCTACAAGCGTCTCATTAAAACCGATTTGCCCACTATCACGCCCCTTAGGCACACCTGGGACATAGATTACGCTATCTATCAGTTACAGGACGTCATCGAACGAGCTGCCGATGCATCGATCCCCAAATTTTCTCCGAAGCCCCCTTCTCTGAGGAAACCTCCGGATCACATCCTGCAACTGATAAGACAGCGTAACAACATTAAGAACAGGTGGTTTAGGACCAGAAACAGGGACTTAAAACCGGTTTTAAATTCTCTCACAAACCAAGTAAGGTCCCTGATGGCTCAGTGGAAAAATTCGGTCTGGGAAGATCGCCTCACCAGTCTGCACGGCGACCATAAGCAATTGTGGAAACTCGTGAAGACCTCTACCTCAAAAAGGAATGGTGTCAGGCTGGCTGTCAACGGCCAGTTCATCCCCACCACCGAGCAAGCGGACATTTTGGCAACCTATTACGAGGAAGTGAGCCGTGGCCAAGGCGAACCAATAGTAACGCTCGATCCCCCCTCCCCCTCTCTCCCCACCACTACCGATATCTGGACCTCTCACAGGCAAGTCGGAGCCATCATTCGGAGAACAACCGGCAAGAAGTCACCAGGGCAGGACTCGATCCAGAACATCCTACTGAAGCAGCTGCCGAGGAAAGGAATCTCGTTCATAACTAACATCTTGAACTCCTGCTTCAGGCTTCATTATTTCCCTCAGAACTGGAAACATGCAGTAGTGATCCCTCTTCTGAAACCAGCGAAGAGCGGATATGAGCCATCTCATTACCGCCCCATCAGTCTGCTGACTCAACTCTCGAAGCTGTTCGAGAGAATTATCCACGTACATCTCTCCGGGCACTGCGAGTCACAGGAAGTCATCCCACCAGAGCAGACTGGTTTCAGCACAGGCTTAAGCGCGAATAACAACCTGGTGAGATTGCAACACCACGTCGCATCGAACATCCGAAGCAACAGAGCTACCGCAATGATTTCTCTGGACTGTTCGAAAGCCTTCGACTCTGTGGATCATTACATCCTACTCCAACGTCTGAGGGAATACGAATTCTCGGATCAGCTGCAGAACCTGATTAGATCCTACCTTACAGGCAGAACATTTTCGGTTCGTATAGGCACTACGACCACGACCCGAAGAAACTATTCTGCCGGTGTCCCCCAAGGATCGGTGCTAGGCCCGTTGCTGTTCAACATTTACACCGCCCACATCGTAGGAGCCTCGTACTCCAACTGCGAGGTATCCGCGTACGCGGACGATATAGGTGTCTACAGCACTAGCATCAATCCATCCAGAGCCCTGAAATTCGCTGAGAGTGCCAGTCAACAAATCGCCGAGAAACTCGATGCCGTCTACATTAAAGTCAATCCGGCCAAGACGCAAGGAATAATATTTAGTTACAAATCCGGAAAAAAGAAGCTCCCGAAATCCTTCGTGTTAGACGGCAAAGAATGCCCTGTAAGCAACAAGCTGTGCTACCTCGGAATTACCCTCGGTAGGCACTTGTCGTTCACAACGCACCTCGGAAAGAAGTTAAAGAGTGTTAGGAAGAAATTCTTCAGCCTCGGACACCTACTTCACAGCCCGGCTCTATCAGTACGCCTCAAGCTGCTGATATACCAGAGCGTCCTAAGACCTGCATTGATGTATGGAACCCCTCTCTACAAGTATTTGACTCCCAACACTCTCCTAAAGCTCCAGCAATTTCAGAATAGAGTTCTCCGCACCTCCCTCAAACACACCCCTTTCGACCAAATGAAGGCCGACGAAATCCACAAAAAAATCGAAGTGCTCACTATCCAAGATTTTATCAAGAGAAGGCACATCAAATTTTTTGACTCCCTAAGACATAGCCACAACCCACTATTCTCCGACCTTCAGCCACCACCAATGCCCGTCAGATGGAAACACTGCTGGACCGCCGAAGCTTGGCGAATGAAAGACATCATAGAACCAGAGGACTGACGGACCTCCACCCAGCCGAGAGATCGAGGCCGATCTCCCGCCCGACTCAACCGACGCCACATTACCCCATCTACCTGTGTAAGCAGGGTTGATCTTCCGGCCGATTAGGCCGACTCAGTCAGGCCCCTGGCGGGGCGGCCGGCCAGGCTTCGCCTGGCCTACAACAAACCATCGCCTAGGCACCCCTAGGCTTAATCCTTGTTAGACTCTCACTACCTTCCTGACTCCATCCGCCTTTCTAGGCATTCCACACCCCATATCCTTCTCATACATCCTTCAAATAGGGGTCTCCCCTTAGTGAAAGGCACTTTCCAGCCAAAAAATAATTTTCCTTATTTTTCCCACATTCCTATTTTTTATAATTTTGAGAGCTTAGGGAAAAAAAAAAAAAAAAAAAAAAAAAAAAAAAAAAAAAAAAAAAAAAAAAAACTTTGACAATTCCGTCTATAAAAATCAATTGTTTTATCCCTATGTATTCAGAACTATGTCATAATTTATGAAATAAGTGTGCTGTAGAAATAAGTAGATACAAATTATGTGTGAGTAATGCATTGCTAGTACGCTAAAGAATATTGATATTTTTACATCATAAATCCTAAGCATTCATCAAAAATGTATTTTTTATATATTAGCTGAGATGTAAATGAATAGCTTCAATTTAAGTTGCGGTAATCTGTCTCAAGAGTAACGATGTTTTCCTGGGCTTCTGTGAATTCCTCTTCGGTCAACCCTTCTGCTGTGTACCAGTGGATGAATGCCTTTTTCTTCAGCATCATGTTGAACTTGGTGCTCAAAGATTCCCAGCACTGGAAAGCAGCAGTTGTATTGGCCAACATGCACACTGTTTTCTGTGGTCCAGCCATGTCTTCCTCGGGGCAAGGATCCGCAGTCTTGTGGTTGATTCCAACCTTGAAGCCTGTAGGGCTCCAATCGACGAACTGGATGGACTTCTTTTCCTTGACCTGGGCTATAGCGGAGTTGACGTCCTTGGGAGTGATGTCTCCCCTGTAAAGGAGACAGCATGCGATGTATCGGCCGTTGCTTTCGCAAGTGGCCAACCTGGCTTGAGGAGTGAAGACTTGAAGTGTCAGGTCCGAGACAGACAGACTCTCGTGGGATACATTCTTACAGCAAACGATCGGGGCATACGTAATGAATGGGAAGTGGACTCTCGGGTAAGGGACCAGATTTGTCTGGAAGTCGACGAAGTCAGCGTTAAGTGAGCCTTTGAACCTGAGGCTGGACGTCATGGAGCTCACTGTGGTGGCCAGGAGTCGGTTAAGGTTTTGGTAATTGGGGTTGTCAATACCCAGTTTATTCTGGCAAATGTTGTACATAGCCTCATTGTCTGCTAGGAAAACACAGTCTAAATGGTCCAAGGTAGCATTTTTGTTAAGAACAGTATTGTATGGTTCCACAACAGCAGTTGACATCTAGAACAAATATGAATTAGCTTCACCCATCGTTTCAAGTAAATCATTCAATACTACTGTAATATGTTTTACTGCTTTATAAAATAAAAAAAAAAATACTAAAATTACCATGAGGGTTTTAAAAATACACGTCATTACGAATATTTAAACTTGTTTTATAGTATGTACACATAATTAGTTTTCAAATAAAAGCAGTAGATGTTTTAATACAACTAATGATTATTAATATAAAGGAATAATATTAAGAGAGAGGCAGAGGCCGGTCGTATGCCCTTCAGCTGGCAATACGGGGTACATCTCACTTCACCCCTTCCCTGCTGATGTTCGACTAAGTGTCTTTTCTCCTTAGTACCTGCGATCTTGTTTCTAATTCGCCACTGTTTATCTCTAATGTCTAAGAAATATAGTGTAATACCAAAAGGGAGTCAGTTTTTTGTTTGTTTTTTCAATTTAGCCACTTACTTCTGTGTTATCACACTTTTTGAAAATAATCCCTTGTTACGGACTGTTTGTAACGGATGTTTTCTATACACTACATACACACTATATACAAGCAAGAGAAAATAGTTTATATTCTCGGCCTGTCATTTTCTTTAAAAATTATTAATTCATCTTATTGATAAGGGCAAAGAGCTATATGTATTATGGAATAGTACTGTTTTACTTCATGTACTTTTCAACCATAAAAATTAAAAACCCTTTCTCAAATGCTGATTAATTTATACCTACTTGTCTCAATGGAATTCAATTATTTTTCGTCATTCTCTCTTTTTACAATTTTCTGTAAAGAATTTTATCTAAGCTAACCTGAACAGAACGAATGCTATTATAAGGAAAAAAAATACTATAAGTTAGGACGTCCCGAGTTCTAGTTAGTATTTGGCCAACCATTATTAAAAACAGGGGGGTTACACACAAAAATAGTAATTATTAGCATTAATACGTAAAGATGGCTGCATACTTGATTTTAGTTTGAGTATGATCCAATTAATGAATTTGATGATTTTTTTTAATTCTTTAATTTAATTCTTTTTCATATCTGATCCGGTCATTATTTCTTCTTTTGTATTTTTTTGCAGTGAGTGATGTATTATTTAAAGTTATATACAACGCAGTAACCTGCCATTTTTCGTGCTTATGAAGAATGTGCTATTAAACCACAGTATTTTTTTTTTATTATTTGTTGCTTGCTCTGCCGTGAAGACCGGAACTATGGCTATTTCTTTTACTTTAATTTTGTTCTGTTAATAAATCAATGTTGTTTGCATGCTTTTTTCATGTTTTGACACCTATTGTTGTGCTCTAAGTCATTTACTTTTATAACATATAAACTTTAATTTTTACAACATTATAATATTATGAACCGTACCTTGGGCGATGGGAATATCTCCACCCCTAGGATGGTGTTCTTGGTGTACTCATCGTCCAGGTAAGTAGTTAGGAGCGCATGGAACCCAGAACCAGTCCCACCACCTGTCGAGTGCATCAGCATGAACCCCTGTAACTTATCGCTCAACTCCACCATCGCCCTGAGCTTGTCTTGTACTTTGACCATCATATCCTTGCCGACCGTGCAGTAACCCCTGGCGTAGTTGTTAGCCGCGTCTTCGATCCCTTTGACCATGTTACCAGGAGCGTACAGATCTTTTCTGTTACCGTTCCTTAACTCGTCTGGAAGGGAAAATATTATTACGGATATTTCCATAGAAACGAATTCTTATAATATTAAATAATTTCAGTGCAAAAAAAAAAAAAAAGAAGCTCTTGGGAGTTCATTAGTCTTCTTGAGTACCGTAACGAGAGATCATCGTATCGGGAGTGCAATTAAGACCGTCACCTAAGTATGTGTTATGCGAGAACTTTAAAAACTAGCTATTAAACAAAATTGAATTGAATGTGCAACTCCTCATGAAGTTGCAATACCAGTAGAAGGTTGACAAGTGGTGTTGAGGAGTTCATTAGCATTCATTAGCTCTAGATGTCACCTCACAAACATAAATAAAGTGTCATAAAGTGGATATAATACTTCTTTATTAAAGTAGAGCTACTCAGTTATTCTCGCAATGTATTTAATTGATATATGAGTTGACCTCACCTAGACTATCGCCAGAGAATACATCCTGGAGTGTCCCAGGGAACTCCCCCACTCCTCCACTTAGACTAAGGGGTAATCGTCTAATGAAGTAAAATACTTTATACTTTTTTCATTTTTAATTTTATTTAATTTGATGCTTTTTCAACCGTTTAACTCATTTCAAAAGTTTGGTGCCTTGCATTCTTCACACATAAAAGATACCTTATATAACCATGGTTTAGGTTTTAAAAGCATTATTTCACATATTACACTACTAAAATCTCTGGAAACCTACTCCGAAAGAGCGTACAGCCGGAAGCAATGTATGGAATATTTATTTTTTTATCATAGAGGACATGTTTCACGAGGGGATATCAGCATTTTTTTTAGAGGCAAGGACATAAAAAAATAAATCAATAAACATGTATATTTTATTTATTTTTATTGATTTATTTACGTATATTTATTTTTCACAAACTTCAACCTTAGATCGACTACTACAGGAAAAACTGGTCTATTTAGACAGCTCGAGAACAGGTAAAGCTCAATTTGGCCTGTGGTCAGATAAATTTGCCCACTCTTTATGGTTTGTACTTTATATATACAGGTATCGACACAACTGTACGTAAACACATTAAAACAACTAAAGAATTCTCTAAGAGCGAAATACTATTTACAAGGACGATACTATTTTGACTACTACATGACTGTTTTGATTATACTACAATACTACTTGAGGATTAAAACATTTATATGAAAGTAGTACATTCAAAACATAGGATCTATTCGTACAGGTCCGATTTCTAATTATTTAACTTAAGGTAAATTTGACCCAGCATCATCTTTGAATAACCACAAATAAAACTACATTTGTTTTGTTTTTCTAATCCACCGGTCTATTCTCGATGTGAATAATACTATACAATAAAAAAAGATTATGTTTTTCCTCCTCAAAGTTGTAAGTTAGACAATCTGGCATAATGGTTTTACACTCCGGTTGGCTCATCTAAAATGTATCTTAATAGATAAAATTGATAATAAGATTTGAAATGAACTCGTGTTAATTGGTAATGGACTTAGAGATCCATCATCTAAACTAGAAACTTTACACAGCTGAAATAGTGAACTACGGAGTTTAACAGGAATAGCAATGAGTTTTTCAAAATTAAAAAAATATTAACAAAAACAATTTAGGATTCAAGTAAGGGGAAACTGGCTACTATAAAATACAACCCCCCCCCCACAACAAAGGCCTTCATTGGTAAAAACTGATATTAAGTTTGGAAAAAATTACGTTTGTTGAACATAATATACATTTTTTTCAAAATTTTACTGCTTATCATCATATTTCGTATCCAGTGACGTGGCTGACGGAGGAGTGTGGAAGACTTCACAAGACTCCGCTTCCTCTTTCGTATGTGGATTTGGGAGGTCTCTGGGCTGTTTTTAATACTCTAAGAATGAGCGAGTGAATGAAAGTTGTAAATATGGGAATGAGAACAGTTATAAGAATAAATTCTTGCCAAATAAGACTGATTGTAATTTTATCACAATAATGCTTTGAACCTTTAAAAGAAAATAATAATATTAAGTTTTCATATGATGTGTCATATGAATATTCTTCAACGTTTACAAAACTTGAGAGGTTGAATTAAATAGTGAGAGAATTGTAATAACTGTACTTTTAGCTACTTATTTCAGACAGTTTAAGAACTTACGTAAGCATTACATGGTATGGCATTCAAATGTTCAACTTTACCAATGACTGAGCACTCTAAGTCGGCAAAAATTGCTCTTGGTGTGTAGCAGCCATTAGAGAGCTCCTGAAAGAACGACAGGAAACCGTCCGAGTCCTTGTATTGGTCGTACTCATGGGAGTCGCCGAAATCGTAGGCCACCCTGCTCTTGATGGTCATACTGCTTAGGTCCTGGGCGCTCCGGATGGTCATTGTACTGGGGTTCTCCTTCAACTCCAGCTCACCTTTCCCGTTGATACCGTGTTCTCTGCAATACTGAGACCAAGATGTGTCGCCCAGCTGCACTCCGGCCTGTCCCAGGTGGAGAGATAACACCGCCATCGTATTACCCCAGACAGTATGAGGAAGTCAAGAGCTGATGATGTAGTTTGTTTCCACGTTTGGGACCTGCCTTTTTCATAATTAATCCAATACACCGAACAGTGGTATCACTATTTTTATTAAATTTAATACTATTTTATAAAATGATATTTATACAAGGATAGCTGCTTAAACGTGAGTAGCTTGTCCTTGAATGTGAGGAAGAATAAATTGAAAGAAACCGAGTCACACAGCTCCAGAGCTGAAATATTACCATTACATTTGAAAAGGACATGGTTGTAAAATAATAAATTAATTTAAAGCCTGTGCTCACCGATTTTAGTTTTCATATTTTAAAAGATTTAATTTAAAATTTTGCCGTGCAGCTAAGAGCAAAATTAATGAACTGCTGTTAATTTAATGAGTTTTTCAAAGAAACGAAACAAATTGCGTTGGTAGTGAATAAACAAGTTTACTAGATTCCATGTATTTTTTTTAAACATTTATTAAATCATTGTGAGAAAGCTTTCTGTATTTTCACCACTCATTCCTCAATTTATTCTATAAGTCACATCATTCATTGAAATGGAACTAGCTAAGCTGTTGAGCAGAAAACCCCTACTGAAGTTGCGTCGAATGATATTAAACAAGTCAATTCGTTTCCTGAACTTTATTTGCAGAATCGTTTTATGCTACAGTCTTTCATATCTCCTCAACCTTGGTGGAAGGGGAGAAGACCAAATCTTAAATACCTATAACCAATGATTTGGGAATGCTTAAATATATTCTCGTTTAAATTTTCTTCGTGTCAAGTACTAGCTTGAAACAGTGCTAGAGACGTTTTATCCTTGTAACACAGCTCAGGTAGTACAAGGAACACGACGGGTTACGCTACTACCCTTTCATTTATCACAAATAAACATCTGACAGTACAGAGTCTGTGCATTACTGCCTACTACCTGTTCTCCGAACATTTGAGCTTCAGGATCATTACCCCAGTCTCTATTACTCTTGATCGGATAAAAATGTCCGTTCTTATGTCTCAACCAAAGTGTAAACAGAGTAATTATGGGCGCGGTTGAATTTATCTTTAAAATTGAAAAAAACTGCTGCTTTAGTCTGATTTTTTTATTATTGATACTTAAATGAATTCCGATACATTAATGTGTCAAATACATTGATGTTTTCTCAATTGCTTCTAACTCAAAGTAATTTATCTTAATAAATTAACGTGGTGATCAATGGAAGGAATTTCTTTAGAAAGTATAGAACTATTATAATTTTTATGCTAACTATTAAGGACTATGCTTACCGTGATGTCAAGACAATAGGTGCAATCTCAAGGCCAATCTCCTCAACCAGCGTCTCAACAATCAAGTCCTCTTTCCCGGTTATACATCCATAATCTGGTCAGTCGATCATGGGCTTAAAAGAAGTGAGCCACCATTCTTGAATATCCGGGACCCCTATCATGTGACCACCGATTAGGAGGGAAGCCGGTTTTGAACCGTACCTGCTCCCTGGCAGAGGCCTATTCTGTGTGCTCTCGTGCTTACTACCTGTCTGACAAACCTTCCTTTATGACAGTCGATAAGGGGACCCCTGCACCTCACAACTCTCACCCGGACAACTCCTATCTCCTAACATTACTTTATATACCAGATCTACGCCGTGGGACAATAGAACACTCATATACTGGCAAATACAGATAAAATGCTATAAAACCCTACTTATATATAGTTATAGTGCACCCGTGCTAACATTCTAAGAACTATGAATCACCCCTTTGCTGACTCTTATTTAAACCCCGTGAGAATCAGAGAAGGAGGTCAGTCTATTGTATCTCATTAGCCCGTCACTATGCTAGATTAGATCTGTATATTACCATGTCATTTATGTTTGTTATTCAAAATAAATCTTTTTAAAAAGTCTTGTGTGCTTTGAAGATATTTAACTGGCGCCCGAACGTGGGACTTGGGAGGAATTTTGAAGGTATTTAAAGTAACTTTGCGGAGCTTAGAATCGTGTGTAATACCGAAATCAAGCAGCATAACTACTTCTCTCCGTCTTGAGGAAGATTGCCACTGCGTATACAAGTATAGCAAGCATTCTCCACGACTACAGAGGTATCTTTCAACTTTCTGAAGATTTTCAAATCTTATCACCCGAGTTTCAAAACTATTTGTTGAGACTTCGCAGCACCAAGGAAGAAGATTTTTCCACTGAAGACAACATACTTGATGGTAATTATAAGTAATTATAAGTTTATTGTATGTCAAATTTACAGGATAGATTAAACCAATTAAGACAAGTATATACAACTTTTAATCTAGATAATATTGATCAATTACTATTAGAAAATACAAATTCAGAGATGGCTATGGAAATAAAAGATCATGATTTTAAATTAATTCCGGAATATGATGGTGATCCTTTACAATTAGTAGATTTTATTAGAAATACAAAATTTGTGTATGACTTATATTGTAAAGATAATAACCAATATAAAGATATAAACCATTCAAAATTAGTATTAACTTTATTAACTAAGCTAAAAGGAAAAGCAAAAATTGCAACCTATGATAAGGAATTCACTAGTGTGACAGAAATTTTAACATTCCTTAAACGTAAATATCAAGATACGCGAACGAGAGAGCAATTAATATCAGAAATACTCAATACTAAATCGTACCATAACGAAAACCCACATGATTACTTAGAAAGATTAGGTAAGAAAAGATGCGATTTATATGCTCGCGTGTATGCCGACTCGGAAATAGTGAATAAACAGTCGGAAATGGAAAGATACGACAAACAGATATCACATCACACCGTTCATAATTTACATCCCTCGCTTACTGATTTTATTTATCATATTAAATTCGAGACAATCGAAGATATTGACGAAATCTTAAGAAATAACGCTGCGCACATTGTGCATCGGGTGTACGGTCCGGGTAGTCGAAAAGACAAACACCACCAACCACACCAATCGAATTATAAAGGCAAAAATTTCGATCCAAATTACAAACATAAATATGAAAAACAATTTCAAAAACAACGTCATGAACAAAAACAAGATTATCAACATCAACAAAACCAAAATTATAAAAGTTATCAAAATGCACAACCAAATTATCACAATTACCCAAATAATCAACAAAATTATCAAAAACCTATTCATAATCAATCATGGGATCCAAAATCTCAACATAGATTCTTTAATAAACCTCCATCCGGAAATTGGAGAAATAATCAACAAAAAGTAGATCCACCACAACAAAATGATTCAAATACGGTTTCGATGAGAACTGTTTCTAATCGCGTACATTACGCCGAGGATGAGAGAGATGAACAAATTAGAATATTAACTGAAAGAGTAAAACAACTTGAAACTAATAAAGATAATTTTTTAGACCAAGGTCCGAACAAAGGAGAACCACCGGATCGAATGTAATTAAAATAAGTGACGAAGTTAATTTTTTAAATAATTTACCACAGCTCTTGGATAAAGAAAATAATAAATGGTTAATTGACACAGGAGCAACAAAAAATTATATTTGTCCCCAAGCAATTCCGAAAGATGCTAAAATAAACATAGAAAACTTCGCGATAAAAACCCCTACAGGACGAGCAGAAGGAACACAAAGTGTAAACCTCAACCTGCAAAATCTGATAGGAATTAATCAAGAAGTAAAGTTCTTAGTTTATCCTATTAGTTCACGGTTTGATATTTTACTTGGGTACGAAACAATGAAAATGTTAAAAACTAATATAAATTTAGAAGACATGGAAATAAAAATAATGGGAATAAAATACAAACTTGAAAGAGACGAAATGTTTCATATCGAAGATACTAATGAAATTAAAAATGTTATAAGACACGAACACATAAATTCGGAGATAACGAAAAAACTCACAAAAATATTAAGTGAAAACGGTGAAATATTAAAAACAGAAAATGAAAAATTAAAACCGACTAAATTATTAAAACATAGAATAATAACTACGAATGAAAATCCGATTTATACACGAAATTATAGATATCCGGAACAATTTAAAGAACAAATTAACGAAGAAGTTGGAAAATTATTAAAAAACGGAATAATTAGACCAAGTAAGTCGCCGTATAATTCCCCTTTGTGGATTGTTCCAAAAAAAATGGACGCATCGGGTATAAAAAAAGTTCGCATGGTAATCGATTATAGAAAATTAAATCAGGCTACCATAAAAGATAAATTCCCGTTACCCAATATCGAAGATTTGCTGAATCGATTAAGAGGTGCAAAAATATTTTCGACTATTGATTTAACATCGGGATTTCATCAAATAGAAATGGATGAAGAATCTATTCCAAAAACAGCATTCTCTACTGAAAATGGTCATTACGAATTTGTTCGAATGCCATTCGGAATAAGTAATGGACCGCCGACTTTTCAGAGAGCAATGACAATGATGATATCAAATATTCCTAATGCAATGGTTTACGTTGACGATATTATTATTTATTCAAAAAATGAAAACGAACATTTAAGAGATTTGGAAAAAGTTTTCAAAGCATTAAAAGAACATCAGTTATCAATTCAATTAGATAAAACTGAATTTTTCAAAAAAGAATTAAAATTTCTCGGCTATATTGTAACTGAAGAAGGTTTAAAAACAGATCCGAAAAAGATAGAAACTATAGTAAACTTTCCAGTACCTCATGACGAAAAGTCGACAAGACAGTTCTTAGGTATGACAGGATACTATAGGAAATTCATTAAAGGATATGCAAAAATAACTAAACCTATTTCAGATTCGATTAAAACAAAAATTTATAAAACCGAAGAGATAAAAAGGGCTTGTAAGACATTAATAGATTTAATGGCAAATGCACCAATTTTAAAATACCCCGATTGGAATAAATCATTCATATTAACTACAGATGCTAGTAATAAAGCAATTGGAGCAGTATTGTCCCAAAAAGACGATGATGATATTGAACATCCTGTAGCATTCGCTTCACGAGTACTACAAAATGCGGAAAATAATTATAGCACTATCGAAAAAGAATTATTAGCAGTTGTATGGGCGACTCAACACTTTAAGCCTTACTTATACGGAACTAAATTTTTACTTCAAACCGATCATAAACCACTAACTTGGATATTTTCTATGAAGAACGGTAACACCCGAATCATGAAATGGATTTGGAAGTTGCAGGAGTTCGAATTTGACATAAAACATGTTAATGGTAAAACAAATTATGTAGCAGATGCTTTATCAAGAAATATAAATGAAGTAAACCACACGGAACCAGAGGATATGGATATTGATGATGTAAATATTGATATTGATGTATTTATTGATGACATATTACAAAATCAAGAAGAAGCTGCTGAAAAAACAACAGAATATGAAGCAATTATGGAGGAATTAATAAATATTCCATCTACAGCGGAAAATGCAGAAAATCAATCAGATCTAGAAACTATTCATTCACAAGAATCCAGCAATGAACAAACTTGGATATGTGAACCAGATAAATGTATAAATGTAGAAAAAAATCAAATTATTATCATTAGAGGAAACAAAGAAGACATGAAGTTCTCTAAGCCATTTGGAAACAAGAGAAGATACGAACTCATCATTAACAGGAAAGATGACTTGCAAACTCTACTCTACCAGATCGTAGAACCGGACAAGACTTACGGAATTTTCTGTTCACCGAACATAAAAACTTTAGAAAAAACTTACGATGAATACTTTAAAGAGATTCAAAATATAATAGAAAACGAATTCCCTTCTGTAAGAATAAAACGTTATTTTAACTTTATCAATGACGTAGAAAATGTAAATGAACAACGCGAAACTATTGAAAACTATCATTTAGGAAAAACTAAACATCGTGGAATATTAGAAACTTTTGAAAAATTAAAAAAACAAGTTTATTTCCCCAATATGAAAGACAAAATTACAGAATACATTAATAAATGTGAAATTTGTAAAAAATCAAAGTATGATAGAAAACCTATCAAAACTAAATTTCAACAAACCCCAACACCAGAAAAACCTTTTCGAGAATTAATGATTGACATTTTGAAGTATGAAAGGAAAATAATATTTACTGCTGTTGATACTTTCTCAAAAAGATTGTTCACACAAGTTATTCCAACACACAATGCAATCAATATTTGTGATTGTTTACAAAATTATTTATCTCATTATCCTACGCCAGTACAGATCTCATTAGATCAAGGCACAGAAATGAAAAACAATTTAGTTAAACAATTTTGTGACCACAATGATATTTTATTACATTATACATCCACTAATCACTCAAATTCTTTGGGATTATTAAATAGAGTTCATTTAACACTAAGCGAATTACTAAGACTTATCTCGCATGAGAGAAAATCTTATTCATTTGAACAAAAATTAAAACTTGCAATTATTGCGTACAATAATACCTTAAATAACAATCTAAAATTAACACCCAATGAAATCACTTTCGGATTTATAAAAGAAAATAACAACAACAAAAATATTAGTATAACAGAACTATACGTACAAAAGTATCATAAAGATTTACAACTTTTGCATGAATTAGCTCACACAAAAATTAATGAAGAAAAGATAAAGCGTACAGAAAAATTAAATAAAAATCGGGAAGATCCACCTGAATTAATAAATCAAGAATTTATCAAAGATACTCAATCGAAGATTAAAAGTAGAGACAAATTCAGAAAAGTAAATGTGTTAATCCAAGGCGCTAGGCAATTAACAACACATGTTGATAACGTTAGGAGACCCAACAAACGTAAAAAGAGGAAACATTTTGTTTCAGATGAAGATTCACTACATGTCAATAATTCTGATACTTCATCTTCAGAAGATTCTGACGATAAAAGTAGTAGATCTCACTAACTCTCCAGGAATTCTCCATTATTCTGTAAATAATATTAGAGTAGTTAATCAATATTATGAAACTTATCATTTTTATAATTTAAGTTTATTAGAAGTAGAAATAATAAATATTGAAGATCATGTTACTAACTTTAGATCACATAAAATGTATCATTTGCTAAAAGATTTAACAAACGAAGTTTTTGAACAATTTCAATTAATGCAACAAAGAGATATTAAAAATCGTCATAGACGAGGCTTGATAAATGGTCTAGGTAATGTTATTAGTTGGATAACAGGTAATATGAATAATGACGACAAGGAATACTACGATAAAATAATTTCAAATGTAGAACAAAATAATTATAAGATTGAACATAACATCGAAAATTCTGTCAATATTAATAAACGTCTGATTGAGGATTACCAGAATGAAATCAAAACAATTAATAAAAATTTCATAATTAATAGACAAAATTTCGAATCGCTAGGACAAAATGAAAAAGCTTATGACTTATATATTCACATCATGCATTTATTAAATAAAATTAAAGATTTAACTTTATCTTTAGAATTTTGTAAGCTTGGCATTGTTCACACCAATTTAATGATTGATGTAATAAAAAATCTACCAAGTAACATAAAACTAATCTCAGATAATACTGAAATTCTATGGACAAATAGTAAAATCTTTTGTTCAACTCATCACAATATAATCCATACTTTTATCAAATTACCAATTCATGATGAATCCTATAAAGGATATTTTGTGATATCAGTACCAAGAATTATAAACCAGACAATTTACGAAATTGATTTAAAAACTGATCTTTACTTACAAAAAGGAGCCACTCTCTATCAAGGAAGTTGTATTTTTATTGACAATTATTACTGTATAAATCTTAATAAAACAGAATCAAAATGTGTTTCATCTATTGTACATAACGGAAATTTAAAAGAATGTAAACTAGTATTAAGTAATCAAAATAATATAAGATATTTAGATCATATTAAGCAATATATCACTGTAAATATTAAAAAAATAACAGATTGTCATAATAACACTGTATTTTTACCAAATGTAGGATTAATTAATATTAGTAAGGAGGATTGCTTTCCAGAATTTAATAAAATTTATACTCATGATTTTAACACTATTTTACAACCATTTTATGAAAATGTAATATTAAATACAACTATGTTAGAAACAAATAATTATACTATACCAGAATTAGAAATATTGTCCTTTGTAGACAACGCTAATATTTATCATTATTCTTTTGTATTATGTAT
Organism: Acanthosoma haemorrhoidale; assembly: GCA_930367205.1. NCBI lineage: Eukaryota > Metazoa > Arthropoda > Insecta > Hemiptera > Acanthosomatidae > Acanthosoma > Acanthosoma haemorrhoidale. The sequence continues at coordinate 120,192,373 of OV884011.1, read as the reverse complement.
TATTCTAATCATTGTACTAATTAACATTTTTATTTATAAAAGAAATTGTAAAAAGATCCAAAATTCAAATTTACCTTTAAATAATGTAAAGGTTTCAACAACACCTATTACTATTGATGATCATAAAGTAATTTTAAGTAAATTGTATAAATCAAGTTTTTAAAATGTAAAAATTAAATGTTTGTTTTGACCAGAGTTCAAAACTTAAGGCTGCGGGGAGTTATAGTGCACCCGTGCTAACATTCTAAGAACTATGAATCACCCCTTTGCTGACTCTTATTTAAACCCCGTGAGAATCAGAGAAGGAGGTCAGTCTATTGTATCTCATTAGCCCGTCACTATGCTAGATTAGATCTGTATATTACCATGTCATTTATGTTTGTTATTCAAAATAAATCTTTTTAAAAAGTCTTGTGTGCTTTGAAGATATTTAACTATATAGTATAGTGCATCGAGACGGAAATTTTTCAAGACATTTTTTTTTTTTTTCTGGTTATTATCTTGTTAATTGTACTTCCTAACTGCCTCAAAAATTTTCTCGTCACGTGTCGATTGTGATTCCATTTTAAGACAGTTATTTTGTAAAATTAGGATAAATTAGTTTTTGTAAATATTAGATCTATGTAAGAAATATAATTTAAGTTTAGGTTAATGTTAACTTTTAAGCAGGGAAAAATGTAATTTGGACGACGGGAGATTGAGGCATATGAGATCCGGGGACAGAGAGAAAGATGAGGACGGACACGAAGTATAGGGAAAAGATGTCAGTCGGCCATGGAGTGAGAGAGAGAGAGTCCCATGACAGAGGTGATTAGCTGGTTGCTTAAACCACTCCGAGTGGATGTTTTGGACAGCGCAGTGTGGTTACTTATTACTAGAACAGCTCGGAATAGGATCCTATCACCTACCTATCCCTATCTTGAGGCCGTGTGAGCCTAAGGACTTTCGACCCCAAAGGATCATGAGGACACGTGTGCCATGTAACATCAACCAAGTATAATACTTGTCGGGGGCGTCACTAGGGGAGTGCTTGATCACTCTAGCCCTGGTGACAAGTGCGGATCGATGTAGTTTATCACATGGACCCTTGTTCCATGTTGGCATTTAATATCTGACTCCATTTATTGATAGGAATGTGTCCCGACAAGACACTATATTCAAAAGAAAAAGGTACAAAGGTTGCATAAAAGATAATACTGGTTCAGAGTTCAAACGGGGCACGGCAGTGTGGTAGGCTGAGGCGTCAGGTGGTCTCAAGCCTGTGAGACAGCGTGGCGACTCATAGGACAGCAGAGAGAGAGTAGGGTCAGCCCTTTATTCCCTGGCCTTTTTATACCTTATTCCCTTACCTCGTGAGAGGTGCAGTTGCTGACAGGGGTATGTTTTACGATACGCAGGTGACCACTTAGTTATATGGCCGTTGGGATAAAAGGGTGTGTTTTTTATGGCTGCTAGAAGGGACTGAAGGTCTATTCTAATAGGGGTAAGTGTCCTTGCCCTAGGTTATATGGCAGTCAGGTGGCTAATTCTCTTAGGTTTATTGCCGTCTGTCGGTGCCCATATGTCTGCCTGCTTCCTACCACGTGCCGCGACCCTGATTTATTCCAAGAAGCTTACAAAGATTTACATTATATTATAATACATTACTAACCCGAGTGTAGGGTGATTTACATATATTTAGCGCTACGCTACAATACTTATTTTTGTTTTCATTTAAACAATGTCCATAGTTATGTTAGATAAACCAAACAAACATTGTTTTAGTAAACTGAGGAGAACCGTCTCTCCCTCGCTCTCCCGAAGACTGATGTGTTTTGTTTCTGTTTTTATCCGAGTAAAATTTAGTTTATGAACAGTTACATGCCTATCACCATGAGGTTTTTGTTTTGGGCTTTATAATGGAAGGGAACAACGTTTTTTGTTGTTCTGTTTATTTTGTTTTTCTGCTCATTTTATTTTTCTTTAGCATTAAAAGAAATATTCTTAATCATAAAATCTTTTTTTTTCGTGTAAATCTCTTTGATTTATATACACTCAATCATCAAATCATCATTATGGAGAAAATAAATTTTTGGATGCAAAAGAATGGAACGTGTAATGGTTTAATTAGATGTAAAGCTGCCCAAACACACTAATGCAACCCTTGACGTTAAAGACCACTTGAGTGGCTGAGCAAGGATTAGCCCCATGGCTCCGTGGATCACATTCGACTCTCTAAGTCTATAATAGTCCAAATCCCCGTGAGTACACTTATTTCTTTTTAAATTCAAACTTTCAGTGCATAATGTTTGATTTATTTATTTAACTTGGAGGATTCCATCACAAAATAATTGTTGTATCTTTTTTTTGAAAAATATACCAGTAACAAATACTCTGCGTGTTTATGTATTATCTCTCTACAGGTTTCACTATTGTTTGACAACCTTTCATCGGTTCAATCAATTGCCGAAGGAATTCAAATAGACGGTTACAAATAGAGGTTTTGTCCTTGTGTTTTTTTAAACATTTATTTAATTTTTATTTGTTTATTAATTACTGTTGACGACCCCTACGCTTTTCCACTGAGCTTATAGGGCAGTAATTTTCTAAGTGTAATTTCCGAATCTTTACAGTAACGATATTCTCTCAACCTCAGCAAAAAAAGAAAAATAGAATATAAACATGCGAATATGAGTTTAATATATTTCTTAGATAGAGGTCTAAAGTAGATTTGAAGTGAAGGTTTATATTAATTGGAGCCTAGTTCAATTCATCTTTAATACGTGATCAGTTCAAGGGCAGGACCAGGACAATACTTGACATTTCTAATTACTAATTAGAAATGCTTATGTGATTATGAAAAAAAACTATTGATTTTTGTTTTTTTAAATGTACTTCATTTTATTTGTAACAATTGTCTTTAATTTTGTTTTTAGCCCAAAGTAAACTGCCATAGGAAAACAGAAGCAATAAACTACATATGTTTTGCCTTTGACACGTTTTTGTATCACATAAATATTACTAAATGACTCTTAGCAGAGTTAAGACTTTTTTTAAAAAAAATTCTTTAAACTAAAATTCACTTCATTCACAATTCACAATTCAAAATTCAAATTCACAATCGGTGAATGTGGTATTCTCTATCAAGTGGTGTTCTAAATGCTGCACTGGGCACTATGAGGTTTGTAGGATGTTGATGGGATTCGCCAACTCGCTCGAGTGTGTTGGGGATCGAAGAGCCACTAAGCTTATCTTGGAATTGTTATAAACAGGCTACTTTCTGAAGCTAATATCACATATGCTAACAAATTTACTTCTATACAAGACATACCTTGACGTCCTATTCTTCTGGAAAAAAATCGTCGATAAAAAATGATCAATTTTGTTTACTGCTCCTTTGAATAATTTTGAATGCCAAAGTTTGCCGAAATAAGAATGAATCTTGAAATAATTTCTGAATTTTATATGCAATAAAAGTTAACACATGTTTCAAAAAGGCTTAATTTGATCAAAACAGATAATAAAATGCATGTGACTGAATGCGCATTTATCCTAGACTAAAGAGGTTACCTCTACGTTACGAAAAGTATCGTCAATATATTGGCTCACACAAGAAACTGTCTCTTTCTGGTTCTCTGGTCTGTTTTTAGAAAAATAGTTCTGAGAAAGATTGTTACCAAAGACTGTTGCAAAAGTTAGATACCAAGGCTTTCGTTTAGACATAAGAATGACTTGGTACTCTCATCCGAGATTTAAGAGACAAGAATTGAACAGACGGTTTGGACAGATATACAGATTACCTAACGGAAACTCTGACCTCACAATTAAAAAAAAACTGCACATGTATAAATAGTTGATAAAACGTACGCGATTAAGTTTTCTTAAGAAATTAATTATTTCATACTTAAAACGAAAGTATTTTTCTACAGCATCCTGATTATTAATAAATTTTAGTAAACTGTAATTATGTACACTTAATTATGTAATTAGATTATGTAGAGAAAAAATTGTTACCATATCGTAATCTGGTGACACACATTTTATCTATTTATCACCAGGTTGACAAGAGTTTAAGCGATTCAATAGAGTACACCTGATATGCTCAATGTCCGTTTATTAGTTTTCCAAAATTTAGATTCTTAAAGGTTTAAAAGTAAAGCCAAAACACGTATATTGCCAATTATTGACAGATAGTGGTTCGTCTTCTACTTCATTTCTGCATGATGATTCTCCATTACTATAATTGACTTCTAACTCACCTAAATCTGGTCACAGGCCTGAGCACAATTATTAATCTTTATTGTTCTTATCGGCCAATAATGTATTTAACAATTGTTTCTGTTCTGTTATGAACTATTCTGATTACCTGACTAGCGCTTTTTTCCAATTAGAAAGTTTGTTACTTGCCACGTATTTATAGCAGGTCACGAGGCCACTGCCGTTTTAGTCTCTGAGAAGGATTATAGGAATGAGTGGAACAGTATAATGACTGTGCTAGGGGATTAGGGTGATTGGAGAGGTAACTATGGAATTTCATGAGCTTGTAAGGGATGAGTTCAAGAACAAGAAGAATGTAGGGTATATTAAGACCGTTATGAAGAGTTTTGTTGGTGACGTAATAAGGGGCATTTACTATTGTTCTCAGTACTTTTGATTGAAAGAATTGGATACACTTGATGCTCGACTTTGTTGCTGTCCCCCATAGCTCTATTCCGTATGCCCCGTTTGGCTTATGTATAACTTTGTAGATTAGTAATTTATTTTCTATCGAGAGGTGGGATGTCCTTTGAAGTAGTCTGTTCATTTGTCCAAAGCTATCGTTTAGTTTATGTCTTTTTAGCCTCGTGTGTGGGTTCCATGTCAGCCTTTTGTTGAGATGGAAGCTTTACTGTCTCGGATACAGGATGAGAAATGGAATTTAAAAAAAATAGTGGACAGGACTTGCGGCAGAGGGTAAAGATAATGTAGAAACATATTGCTTTATTGTGTTTATTACTTGAACAACAATAAAATACGTCATATTTATAACAATATTTTCATAGAATGATCAGGAAATATGATCCAATATCTTCCGTGTTGTAAAAGCCACATCAAAAAGTTCTGCATTAGTGTGATAATTACATTGGTTACATGCACCATTTTGGAACAGCAATCCAGTGTATAATGTTGTGATTCATATGGGCCTGAATCCGTCAGCTGGGAACAGTGTGCGATATGTCACGCCTGTAATGGACGCTTTGTTAATTGTTAATTACTGATTGCAAAGTGAGACTCTTCACAGAATAGACAATATTTTGGTGAAGTTGAGACTGCTAGATCACACACTAGCCAAAAGTTTTCGGACTCCCGAAAATGCCTACCTCTCTGATGGTGGTTGCACTGTGAATGTAACCTAGTATGGAATTTTTGACAGTGGTACTGCACCACTTCGTTTTGTCTAGAATCTGAAAATCCCACATTAACGTGGATTAGCATAATTATCTGATATATATCTGTAAAATATTCAACAAGAAAAGTCACACAGCTTTTGGTCTGGATAAAATGAGAGGACTATATATGCTGCAAAACGTTATATTATTAGTTCCAAAGCTACTAAGAAAATCTTACTTTTCCTTATCCATCAATGATCTCCCCATCGCAAATTGCGTTTCTTTGGAGAAAGGATAAAATCCAAATCTCATCTTCCAATAAGTGTTGAAGTATAAACATTATTTCATTGTAAACCACCCAACCACATATCTCTAATAGACTCATGACGTCTTACTTTTTCAAACATCTCCTCTGTCATGTTATTGGACATAACTAGTAGTGCCTGGTTGTCAATTTTATTAAATGTAGCTAAAGCTGCTTCATAAGCCTTCACAGCATTGTTATCAGTTTTATCAGGGTCTAAAGGACACGTGTACGTTCCATCTATTATTTCTATTGCCCTCGATATCATTTTCAATCCCATTCTTATTTTCACCTTCCAGTTTTCCCAGTTGTTCTTCCCTTCTAACAGAGCAATCTGAGGAATCATGATTGATTTGGACTCCATAATTAAGAGAAAAAAAAAGAACGTACCTCAGAGCACTAACGTCTTTTCAAATCTTCAAAAGGTTCGCGAGGTTATAATAGAGTGAACCTCTGTGTGTTAACAGTAGTAACCTCTGTGAGTGTTATAGAATTAAGTTTAACCTAGTTTGCTGTACATTGTGATACCGCTAATTAATGTTGTGTTCATTAAAAGTATAAAATTGCATCAGTGGGTAATTCTTTTCAAATTACATAAACATTTAACTTCATGCTGGGTATTTCCTTATATATATCTACTCCTATCAAAGACCACAATTTATTACAGCTTTACCATGAAAGGATGGGTCATCAAAACAAACGGCATGTGAAGGAAGTAATTAAAAGAGAACTCAATTTAGACTTAACTCTTGATGGTGAACTCTGTGAGGGCTGCATAAAAGGAAAAGCTCATAGACTCAAGTTTGGACGTCGGAAAAGAGCTGAGAAAACTGGTCAGGTTATAAACACTGATGTATGTGGTCCTTTTATTCCTTCTAAAGGTGGTTTTAAATATTTTCTCGTATTTAAGGATGATTTTTCAAAATTTAGAAAAGTTTATTTTATTAAAACCAAGGATGAAGTATTTCAAAAATTGAAGGAATTTTTAGCTGAAGTTACTCATTTAGGTCATAAAGTAATGTGCATTCAATGTGGACAATGGCGGAGAGTTTAAAAATGAAAGAGTAGAAAACTTCCTCAAATCAAAAGGTATTGAAATTAGATATACTATGCCATACACGCCACAACAAAATGGCTGTGCTGAGAGAGAAAACTTCATTTCATCCAATTGAAGGAAAAGGTATTGACATATATTGTGAAGAGGATCCGGAAGAACATAAGGAAGAAGAAGAAGGAGAATCTCAAGATGAAGAAAATGAAGATCTAGAAATAAAAGATATAGTGTGGAAAAGAGGCGTAAATCTGAGGGGTCAGGATAAAATTAATAAACCTAAATTTATGGATGATTATGTCAACATCGTCGAAGGGAGTGAAGTTGTGCCATTGGACTTGTACAATGCGATGAACAGTGAGGAAGCTGAGGAGTGGCGAAAAGCCATGGAAGAAGAAATGACTTCTTTAAAAGAGAACAAGATGTGGACTATCTGTGATTTGCCTCATAATAAGAGAGTTATTCCTTCAAAATGGGTTTTCAGCAAGAAATATAAACCTGATGGAAATTTAGAAAGATATAAAGCGAGGCTAGTGGTAAAAGGATTTGCACAAAAGAAAGGTCAAGATTTTGGAGAAACCTTCTGTCCAGTTGCACGTCAAACCATTGTCAGAACAGTAATCAGTATTGCTGCCAATGAAGATATGAGTCTTCATCAGTTTGACGTATCGACTGCATTTTTAAATGGAGAACTCAAGGAGGAGACCTATATTCAGCAACCAGAAGGCTTCAATGACAACTCAGGGAAGGTTTGCAGATTACATAAAAGCCTATACGGGCTCAAACAGGCTCCACGTTGTTGGAACGAGAAGATAAAGAATTTCCTAGTTAGCATTGGTTTTCAAATTAGCTCAGCAGATCCTTGCCTATTTATCAAAGATGTAAATGGTAAAAAGATTTTGTTATGTTTGTATGTTGACGATGGATTGATCGCTGCTTCGGATGAAAGGGAAGCAATGTTAGCAATCTTAGACAAATTAAAACAGGAGTTAAAAATCAAGACTAAACTAGCTGATTTCTACCTTGGACTAGAGATTAACAGGAGCAAGGAAGGTATCAAAATAAGCCAATCTTCTTATATTAGGAGACTTCTCAAAACATTCCAGATGGAAGAGTGTCGACCTGTTAGTACTCCGATTTTAAAAGATGACTTTGACAATGAAAAGGAACACGTAAACATAGAGACAACGAATTTTCAATATTGAGAAGCTGTGGGTTCACTTATGTATTTGATGATATGTACAAGACCAGATATTGCTTATTCCATCAACATAGCTTCAAGAATGCTTGATAATCCTTCCGATAGTGACATAACCTGGGTCAAACGAATATTTCGTTATTTAAAAGGGACTTCTGAACTAGGAATATTGTACAAGAAAAACCATAGAAGCGGAATTCTTCAATGCTATTCTAATGCAGATCTTGGTGGTGATAAATTAACTGGCAGGTCTACAACTGGCATTGCTTTTCTGTATTCGGGTGGTGCCATATCATGGTCTAGTAAAAGACAGAGTTCAGTTTCCATCTCTACCACTGAAGAACCAAGTGAGGGTACAAGAGAGATGGTTTGGCTTAAAACGCTTCTTCAAGAGATGACTGACTTTAAAGAAGGTACGCTTTTTGTCGATAATAATGCTGCCATTAAATTAGCAGAGAACCCTGTGTGGCACAAACGTACAAAACATATATCCATTCGCCACTTCTTTGTCAGAGAAAAGGTTCAAGAGGGAGAAATTCATATCCGGAGAGTGGATACGCAAAATCAACTTGCTGACGGATTAACGAAGCCTGTCTAAGCCCAAGACTTAAGAAGCTAAATCAAGATTTAGGACTGTTTTAAAAATTCTATTTATCTATTGAATTAAATTTATTAGTTTGAATTATTTTACAAGTAAATTATGAAGGAAGGTGTTGAAGTATAAACATTATTTCATTGTAAAATCGATATTTTTTCTGTTCACTCTATTATAACCTCGCGAACCTCTGTGTGTTAACAGTAGTAACCTCTGTGAGTGTTATAGAATTAAGTTTAACCTAGTTTGCTGTACATTGTGATACCGCTAATTAATGTTGTGTTCATTAAAAGTATAAAATTGCATCAGTGGGTAATTCTTTTCAAATTACATAAACAATAAGTATTTCTTATTTTAACAAGATAAAAAAATTTCCCGTTTGCTTTTAAAATTCATAATTCATATAACATACAAAACTAAAAATAAATTAAATAAACCTGTTTTTTAATATGAAAGCAAAAACGCTGAAAAATTACTAAGATGGACCTAATTCAAATAAATTAATTGATAATAATTAACAGGCTGATTAGAAAAAATAAATAAAATTATTGTTGTAATTTAACTATCTATTCACAAGTAAATTTACTATTAAAAATTTTAATTTTAAAGTTTAGAATGAAGTTGCAAGATGTCTACAGAAGTGAAAATAGGTATTTATATAAGTATGAAATTTTAAAATAAATAAAGTAAAATCATAAGTGTAAAATCTTCTCATTTCTGTCACTGTACGGCGTGATTCGCCGACTTCAAAAAGGTTTTAGTGTGTTCTTAAAAAAAGAAAAAAAAAACCGATGTCACTAAAGTTGCAAGATTTTTCGAAAAAATCTTTCTCAGGGTAACTAACAATTTTACTCATATATCCCAACAACGGTTTTACGTTTTTTGAGAAATATTTTTTTATGTTACAATATGTTTGAATCCAAACAGTATTGCACTGCTGCATTTCTGGACATAGTTCAAGCTTTTGACAGGGTTTTGCACGCAGGTTTGCTTTACAAGCTCAAAACACATTTTTCACAGACCCTTTTCCTAATCCTAAAGTCTTACCTTTCAAACCGCTTCTTCCAAGTCCGCTGTGGTTTATAATATTCTAACTACTATCCCATAAAAGCAGGAGTTCCACAGGGCAGCGTCCTGGGTCCCATCCTCTATAACCTATATACCGCTGATGTCCCCTCTACCCCCAATACCTTCTTGGCAACATTTGCAGATGACACTGCAGTCTTGTCATCCCACTCAGACCCTGATATAGCATCCCAAAACCTTCAAAAACACCTTGATGAGATCGAGTATTGGTGCAACCAATGGCGAATCAAGGTCAATGAAGCAAAATGTTCCCACATAACATTTACCCTCTGCCGCAAGTCCTATCCGCTAGTATTTTTCAATTCGATTCCTCTCCCCGTGTCTGAGACAGTGAGGTATTTAGGCTTCCATCTCGACAAAAGACTTACATGGAACCCACGAGGCTAAAAAGACAAGAACTAAACAGACGCTTTGGACTACTGTACAGACTACTTCGAAGGACATCCCATCTCTCAATAGAAAATAAACTATTTATTTACAAGGTTATACTTAAGCCAATCTGGACATACGGAATAAAGCTATGGGGGACAGCGAAAAAGTCAAACATCAAGCGCATCCAATCCTTTCAATCAAAAGTCCTGAGAACAATAGTAAATGCCCCCTATTACGTCACCAACAAAACCCTTCACAATGATCTTAATATACCCTGCATTCTTGAACTCATCCCTTCCAAATTCATGAAATTCCATAGTAACCTCGTGACCTACTATAAATGCACACAGTGGGAGTACTGGCAATGGCCAATTTCTCTAATCATGTCCTGAGCGTATGTGGCTCTCGTGCTCTTCGTCAGCCTCCGCTGGCTCGTTTCCGGTGACGTGGCTGGTGGGGAGCGTGGGGGACTTCCCGAGACTCCGCTTCCTCTTTCGCTTGCGAGGGAGGCAACAACCGTGTGGACTTGGGGGGACCCTGGGCTGTTTGTAAATGTTTGTAAATATTGTACGAATGTGCGAAGGAATGATGAATTGTAAATATGGTATGAATGAAAACACTTATCTCAATTATTTATTGCCTATTAAGTAAAGGCAGATTGTAATTTTATCATAATAAAGTTGTTATTGAATGTAAAAAAAAAAAATGTACAGAAAATTAGAAGAAGGTATTTTTTCGAATTGAAAAACTATGGTACTATAGTAAATTATAAACATTATTATAACATAATTGTAAAAATTACCGCTGCTTGAAGAATCCTGCAGTGAATAAAGAAGTAATACACTATAAAAATGTGTATGTGTGTGTGTGTTATGAGTCTGAAAAACTTTACTGAAATGAAATTGGTTCTACTTAACTTCTTATTCTAGAAGCTAATGTTGTCACTTGTTTATAAAACCTTTGGCTAACAACAAAGTCTGAATCATCCATTGATGATCCTGATTCCATTGAATCATCAACGAAATGAACAAACAGTTGATTTTTATAATGCTTGGTCCATCGTTTATACATTTATAAATATGTCCATCTCAAGAATGCTCTACGATTACTTCAGTAGACAATGCCACAGCTAATGTACAGAACCCTTGCAATTGCATTTTTTGAACTTTGCAATGCAGATGAATTCGTAATAGAGCTTGTCTATCAGTAAAACACCTATGTATGAAAAACAATAAGTAGGTAATAGTAAACATCCGATTGGTGAAACTATTGTACTATTCGGTGTCAACAAATTTCTTCGCTAGATACTATCTATACTGGCTCCAGATTACACAGGTGGGACAAAGTCTGACTCCCATCTTTGCGAGTCAATCAGCTCAAGAGTCATTTGAAGGTAGAAGATTATTCAAACTTACTTCTGAAAATTACCGATGGAGGGTTCCTGAAGAAATAAGAAGATTACAAATTCTACATTTTCTGAAATCTCTACGAAGTTGCTGAAGATTAGAAGACTTAAAGTTGCCAGATTAGAGATTGACTCATTAAATACTAGAATGGACTTACATCAAGGGGAAAGCTATTCTGAGCCCTCAGAACGTTACCACATAAAGCATTAATGAATCGTTATTGGAAAAACTTCCTACTTAGATTGTAATATATTAAATTATAGACTCCATAGAGGAAATAAGCTAGCTTTTTTTTAAATTATTTTAAATTCTTTAAATAAGCAAGGAGTAACATCTCACGATCTCTAATTGCAAATTGGAGAATCAACAATGAAGCAGCCTTCTAAGGCTTGTCATCGCGAAAACTGCAGGTGAAGTCTGTGCAAAGCAACTTAATTGAAGCAACCATATTTACTCTATGTGGTGCGAGATAAACAGCTTTCAAAGCTCCCGCATTACTTTTATTCACTTACTATTTAGACTACCACATTTAATTCAAAATAGTGCTGGTTCACATCAAAATTTACATCTTAATGAGGATAAAATATGCTCAGGGGCCATCTTTAAAAGCTGTGCGGGCTTAAGGAATGAATGTTTGAAGCATTCAAGTTGTACGCAGACAGTTTAGAGTAAACTTTCCTAGCAGCATACACAATGATGAACAAAACATGTAGCTCACGAGAATGTTTTCTTTGTGACCAAATTATTTATGCTTAAAATATATATTGCTCCTTACTTCCCTCTTCTTTCTGAATACCGAACTAGGCCATTACAATTTCTTAATAAAAATAAGCAATTTTCTCAAAGAGTTCTCCGCGGTGAAGCACGAGTAGAAAACCAAGTATAAAGTTCAGTTATATTATAACTAAATATAATATATTAAATAGATAATTAGTGTGAGTTATCGAAAATATACATTACATAATATATATTAATGTACAGGTACGACTTTTTAGAAACTATGTATTTTCTTGAATTCAGTAATGTGAATAGTAATTACACCCCTAATGCAAAAGAATTAATAAACACCTTTGTACCCACGCTTGTTTGAAGAGTGATTTTGCCAAATGAAATAAGCGATACAATAATAAGAAAGTGGGGCATGGAGTATTAAAAAGAGGATAAAAACGTTTCATATGCCTAAAATCAACTTTTAAAAAAATGAATAAAATCCTTTACTTGTACAGAGACCACACCAATATTACTTGATCGACTGATTGGTCCTGACTCGAAACAATCTTCGAAACCAATGAGGTGGACTAAAAACGCACAAAAAAGTCCGCTGGTGTCCTTAACGGGTCACGATACCTAAAAAGGTCTTTCCTCCATTCAAATATGCTAAATTCTAATAGCTATATTTAGTTTTGTTCTAAAATCTAATCAAAATATCTGTGGCCTAAAAACTCAGCAATATATATGAAGGAACATACTATATAAATACGAAATGAAAACTGTACAGCTCAGGGTGCAAAATTGTTCTTTTCTTTGGAAAAAAAAAAAGTCAGAAACAAAGGGAAAAGCCGTAAAAGACAAGATGCTTATTAAAGCTAAGACGGTAGAAAAAATACGGAGAGAAAAATAAAGAATATAAAAAGAGTCTGTTATGTTAGAGGTAGATGGTTTCATAACCTGCTTTCTCCACTGGGGGAACATCTAAGCTCATCTACCCCCTCCTCACCAGGACCCTTTACTATTTCACAATCTCCTATGCTTTTTGAAACTCTTCAGGCTCCTTCTCTGCTGTTCATTAGTCCATTTTCCGTTTCTTGCTCCCCCCAGTGAGTTTTACACTGTTTCCCTCCTTTGTGCCAAGTTTCAGTTCATATAAACTTTGATACTCCTTAGATTCCTTACGTGCTTTCATTTGCCGTTTTGTTCCCAGTGAATGCATTGCGAAGAAACGTTCTAATTTTTTATGTTTGATTGATATTTCCAAAAACTGAATCCCTTATTATGAATCTGTTGTGTCTGTAATATTTTTCACGCAGCCTTGTGCCGCCTTTTGTTATTATTTATAACCTTCATGTTACCTTTGGCATTCAGTGGAATAGATTCCATCTTTATGTACCACTACTTACTTGTTCACTTTATAAAATAAATATGTTTCTCACGTACCCCAACATGTGTGTGCTTTTGTAACTATCAAAAAGAACATAACAATTGGCGACGAGTTATAATCAGTGCGTGAGTGAACCGAAAATCGCGACCTATGTGTTTGTTCCAACCTTATCAACGTGTTCAAACAACACTAAAATTCCGGTAAAATGTGTTATTTTGTCTTCAAACGATCGTAAAAGGTAAGCATTAAACTAATTTCTATCAAATTATCAATAAAAACACTTCGAAATGAATGCTAAACAGTTCGAATCGTTTATGAAGACTTTCAGCGAACAGCAGAAAGTTTTCCTCGAAACTGTAACTGCTCAACTTCAGTGTCTTTCCGGGAAACCTACTGACGAAAACAGAGTCAATTATTCGAGCATCGCGCCATTCGAAAACTTTGATCAAAAACGTGAAAAGTTTGCGTGTTACCTTGAACGGTTTGATAACTATTGTACGATGAAAGGGGTCACAGACAAAGCAAAAATTGGCCAGCTCTTATGTGTTTCAATTGGCTCTTCACACTACAACAATTTAGCTGCGTTTTTAGGCCCAGAAAAACCACTGAAGGGTCTCTCCTTTGATGATCTTGTCAAGTCCTTCAAGACCTTGTTAATTCCGAAGAAAAACGCAGTAGTGTCACAACACTATTTCCTTAATATTTATCAAACAGAACACCAGTCCATTTCAGAGTTTGTTGCCACTCTTCAACGTGACATAGCTGAGTGTGAATTCTCCGTACAATGCCAGTGTGACCAGTCTGTATCAATCTCAGACGTTTTTCTCAGAGCACAGTTCATTCGAGGCCTTCGAGATGACTGGGTAAGGGAACACATATTACAATCGGACAAAAAGACATTCCAGGACATTTTAGCTCTTGCCACAGCTCTTGAGGCATCAAGAATTGAAAGTAAAGAGTTGACTCAGCGCTCTAATCCAGCTCGAACTTTCTCTGCCAGCGAAGTGAACAAGATGTCAAGCCCTAGCCAGCGCTCAGGAGCAAGCTCAAGCTCTATTCAACTCAGGTCAAGTTCCCGTCCCCGTAGACCTGATTTCAAGGCTCTCGGCATCGATAATCTGTGCCTCCGGTGCTCAAGGGGAAACCATCAGGTATCGGAGTGTCGAGTTAATAAGAACAAATTATATTGCACCCTTTGTAAAAAGAAGGGACATGTGGCACGCGTCTGTATCACATCATTGATGGCAGAAAACAGAAGGAAACCAGGCAAATCCAGTTCTACACATTCCCTCCAAATTGCCAACACCAGCCCCAGAGCAACGCCAGCATACGGTCTCAATAAATTAGAAACAGTGATCCAGAAAAATGACGTTATTATTGACTTGTTCGAGTTGAACCGTCATGAATCAGATAAGTACATGATTGACGTTTCGCTCAATGGAAAATTGCAGCGTTTTGAGGTCGATAGTGGCGCCAAATTTACCCTATTAAGTGAGAATGAATTTGACAGACTTAACCTAAATTTGCCAGTTCAACCAACCAACCTAGCTTTTCGATCCTACTCTGGCAACATAATCCAATCAAAAGGTAAGGTACCAGTCCAGGCTGCTTACAATGGAAAACAAATAACCGGCGATTTATACATTGTACCAACAGGATACGAAGCGCTTCTTGGACGCCAATGGATACGAGGACTTGCCATTGAACTCAAACAGGTCGACAATAATCCTCCCATGCCAATCTACCAGCTCAATTCAGTCCCCTCGCTCGAGGATATTTTAGAAGAGTTTTCCTCGATCTTCGAACCAAAAATTGGCTGTGTTCCCGGCTATGAAATTTCACTCCAGCTCAAACCAGGAGCAAAGCCATGTTACACCAAGGAGCGTAGTGTTCCACATGCTCTCCTGGACCAAGTCAACCGGGAACTAAACGAACTCGAAGCTGCAGGAATCATTGAACCTGTAGACGCCAGTGATTGGGGTTCCCCTCTCGTGGTGATCGTCAAACCTGACGGAGGCGTTCGCCTCTGCTCAGACTACAAGTGTGGCGTCAATGAACGTCTAATTCAAGTAAACTACCCTATCCGTACCAGAGAAGACGTCCTAAGCAGCTTGCGAGGCATCTTATTCCGTTATCGAGCTACGCCACTTGCTTGTGGCCAATCACCAGCTGAAAAATATCTACATCGAAAGTTGCGCATGCGCCTTGATGCTATTTTTCCCTACCAGCCTAAACCATCAAGCGTGACAGCAGAACCAGCACGCTCTTTTAAGGTAGGGGAGAGAGTCCAGATCCGCCTTTACTGTGACAACAAGAAGATTTGGCAGTTCGGCGATGTCATCAAAGTACTTGGCCAACGGCACTATTTGGTCAGACTCGACTCTTCGGGGCGAATACTAAAACGCCACATTGACCAAATTGTGGCAACTTGGGTTCCAAAGCCAAAATCCGTTTCGTTTGGACCGAGTCAATCATTTGAGGTTCCCCGATTTCCACCTACTCCAGCAGCAGCGCCCACTCCAGCAGCAGCGCCGAATCAAGACCGACCTCGTCGTGAGATACGCTTTCCGGCACGATTTAATGATTATGTCTTGAATTGTGTTACCTGAGTTTTTCAATTTAGTGCGGGAGAATCTGTTGTGTCTGTAATATTTTGCACGCAGCCTTGTGCCGCCTTTTGTTATTATTTATAACCTTCATGTTACCTTTGGCATTCAGTAGAATAGATTCCATCTTTATGTACCACTACTTACTTGTTCACTTTATAAAATAAATATGTTTCTCACGTACCCCAACATGTGTGTGCTTTTGTAACTATCAAAAAGAATATAACAGAATTAATAGTATTGAACACAGGATTCGTATTAACTATTATCCAAAGGAAACGATTTTGAACAGACCGGGTATGGAATCCGATTCTATTTAATCCACTTATGATTCAACAAGTTAAAGAAATCAAATCATTAAAATTAATTAATTAATTAATAATTAAAGAGTCTCGGGTGCCAAGTCCTACTAATGGAATTGAGGGAAGGAACTGAACTCCACAACAGTCATCTAATTACCGAGGTAGTTGTATTAAAAACCTTACGTTCATAGTTAAGTTGCCTTTAGTGTACCATTATAAGCAGTGCAATGTTTGATGTAAGTATATCCAAACGAAATGTGGATATAAGAAGGAATAATAATAACTGAAACTTACTTCTGGAACAATCCTTAAGTTTATTATCATTATGAAAATAAAAGGTACAAAATACTAGCAGTTAAAATGGAAGCATATCCCAAGCCACCACTGACATAGAGAAAAAATAATAATTATTAAAACATGGTTCCGGACATAATTTATAAGTATACATCATTAATTCAATCATAATCGTTAAGGAGGAAATATACAAGGAGTTTCTATTTGATATTGGATAGTCAGAAAAAATATTTATCAACCAACGAATGCCTCTTTAATTAATCTGGATGAATAGTATTTCTGTATTGGTGAAAATAACCAAAAATCATTAACAGCGTCTTTGCAACAATATAATGTTAATATGTGATGCACCATACTTGAAATTTTCATTCATCAAATTTGTCATTGATTTCATTTTGTTTTATTTCTTTTGTTTATGAAAGTTATCAGTAAAAGATGTCTTTAAAGTTTTAAATATCTTCAATTCGTGTTTACCCCGATTAAATTTAAGTACTAACAACTTTTTCACTTTGGTGGCAAAAGAAAGATTCTTTAGTTGAATTTTGTTGAGAAATTACAGGAATATACATTGACAAGTATTACCCTGCGACAATCGTTTTCTGTTACTTAACCTGCATGTACCACTCCATACCTCTCAGTTATAACTTAATCTACATACTTACTGCCCTGAAATATTGAAGTAACGGCCATTTTAATTAAACTTTTTAACCCGATTAAATGATGAATGTATACATAATGACAAAAGTAATGTTAGATCTAAATTTTACCACTGTATTAATAACGTATTAGTCTATCACCAATACCAAATTTACGGTGCGCCTGTTTTTTTTTTTCACTTTTTCGTTTCAGCGTAAAAATCTCAATGCTCGGGCAACCGGACTCAGCACATTTGTTTAATTGCACACTTAGTACCTATATAATGATTGATTCTGTCGACTTCATAATTATTCTAATGTTTATTTTCATAAAATTTAGACAAAAATATAAAATAATGTTACTTAAAAATGCACTCCTCATAATTGCTCGCGTGATTAAATTGTCCATACAAAACGAAATGGATTTTTACTGTTTTTTTTTAAATGAAAAAAATTCTTCATATATGTTTAAGGTAGTGCAGTTGTTCTCGTTCTAGATGTATTGTGATACTGAAATTTCACCCAAAAGGCAGATTCGTGAGTATGGATTAAAATAATCAGAAAGCTATCTAACACAAAAGCAAAAACATCAAATATCAATTACTGAATTAGCTAATCAGAGAATTACTCAAAGTAACCCGATATATTTTTATCACCTAGATACATGGCCTGTCCTCACCCTAGTTTGGAAGTGAATAAACACCGAATAATTAATACCAGTTAGAGTTGGAGTTAATTTAGGATTGAAAGGCTGCACTTTATGACCTCGCTTACGAAATTAACCCCCGGTCGTTAAGGAGAAATAATGACAGCAAGAACCCCTAAGATTCATTTCTATTATCCTTCATCCTCATTTAGTATTTTTTTAAACTTTATTAAGCCGCTTCCGAACATTTATTTTATCTGTAGCCTCTGCTATTTCCTCCGGCTAATATCAGTAATGTCCCTGGAAATTACCAAAGTATCCTAAGACGATAAATCTTCATTTCAAATGCTCTTATTAAGACTTTTACTTCAATCGATCTTATAGTATACTTACTTCCTTTTATTTTTTTTTTTTTAACTCAGTATGAGGAACGGTTGCACATCTAATTAATGATAGTGATTCTTTTGGGTCCGGCTGTAAGTAAATATTAAATCGATGAAAATATTGGTACCCATGCATTTGTCTACTCGGCAATATCGGCCGGGTTGAATCTGACCTTAGTTGTGGCTGACTATTCTCAAATGTCAGCAAACGTTACAGTTGAAGTTGTACTTGGGAACAACAGTCAGCAGTACAAAGTTAGGGAACGCTTGCCGCTCACATTGATGATTTACATCCCTCAGTGAGAAGAATATGTTTTACTATACAATTTTCCGCGATGTTAAACCAATAATATGTTTTAAATTGTATCATAATTTTGATAAAATAAGCCATCCATACCATCTGATCCCTCTCCTCTTACCTTTGCCTCTCCCTCTTGCTTCAATTGCTTCAGTCATCGGCATTTTGAACGTTAAAGTAATCCTTTTAAAACTTAGAAACTTATTATTAAAGAGGAACTGTTATAACGGGAGCTGTTAAGACAAACTGTTAGTCATATTCGACCCATGATTTATAAATATGGGGAATAATCTACCTATGAACTAAAATTATCGTTGGATTTAATCGTTATATCTCAATAGAAAACTTGTTTTAGAGGCAATTCACTGGAACATCGATGCGTCTTTTTAATTTCTATTTTTAATATAATTAAGTTTGATATAAATCTTACTATACAAAGAAAATTTGAGCATACACAACAGTGATTTAATATAATGTATTATTATTACTATAGTAGTAGTAAACTGCCAACTGCCTGGGGGTAAAGTTAGACCGTGCCCTTACTTTCACATATAAAATTGTCCACGATTTTAAATATGTTTTGAAATATAACATAAAATACGCCTCCCTCTAGTCTTCCTTTTGCCTCTCCCCCGTTGATTCAGTCATCCCCCCTTGGAACGTTAATGGAATCCTGTTGCAAACATCGGTTATTTAAGAGGAACAACTGTTATAACGTGAGTTGGTACATCAAAATATTGGTTATATTTGACCCATGATTTGTAAATATGGGGAAAAACCTACCTATTAATCAGCAATAGAACTATAATTATCGCTGGATAAATATACCCTTGATAAACCAATATAACTTTCTTGCATTGACACGCATACAGAATTTTTTTTTTTTTCTTCTGTATCCGAAAACCTATTAATAACAGACATAGGCAATTGCAGTAAGCATTCTCTCAAAAGATACATCCAAAAAAGCACAAATCATATACTGTTGGAATAACATTAAATTAAATTTATATTTACTTAATTGATCTTTTTAACTTAATTTATTATTATTTTTGTTTCATTGTGTAGATTTGTGTTGTTTTCCCTTCTGTTAAATTTCCATCATGTGTTAATAACAGTAAAAAAACGTTTGCGCTGTACACATCTATACGGTCTCAGTGACCAAAGCATGTATTATGTTTCTGAAAAAATTGTAAGCTATACAAATAACAAACTTTATAAAAAAAAAAAGAAAAGATTAGTAGGGCTAAACCCCCAGTTTTCAGCACCCATTGGTGGTTATACAGAATATTATGCTTCTAGAACGTTCTGCTCCCTCATTCCTAAAAGCGCTAGAAGACCCTCCAACCATTTGAAGCGGGAATCCCTTCTGTACAAGCTCATCCTAGCACCTACTCTCACTCTAGTTTTATTACTCGACAAAGACGCTGAAGATTAGGTGCTCAACAGGTGTCTTCCAAGAAGAATGCACCTTACGTTTTTGGTAACAGACACGTTTATGTTTCGAGAAATTGCTTGGCATAAACTGATATTATTATGTTCTCAGCTATTTTATTTTATCCTATATTTATCCCAATTAGTTAAGTATATAAAAACACCCAACCGCTCATTTTTATTTATGACCCAGTTAAAGAAGTTTCACACAGATAGACTTTTTACAAGAAGAGTTTATTCAAAAGTTTCTTTGTTTTTTTTTTCATAGCGCCTTCAAATTTACAGATAATTATATATAATTACAGATCCTCAGGTGAATCTATACTCAAAAGTACAACGAGGTAACGGTAACTAACTACTGCCTTACATGTAGTCGGGAAGAGAGAGTGTTTTTGCGTGAGGTGTTGCACATTTATAGTAGGTCACGAGACCACTGCCGTTTCAGTTTCCGAGGAGGATTATAGGGATGAGAGGAGCAGTGCAATGACTGTGCTACAGGATTAGGGTGGTAGCTATGGTATTTCTAGACAAACTATGCAATATTGAATCGGAGGGGGGGGGGGTTATGGGCCCAAAAGAGGACCCTCCTTCATGTGGTACTGTGGTAGAAGAAGTCTTCTTCTAAGAAAGTAGAACAAGAAGACTTCTGGTCCTGTGGCTAACATAATCAGAGTGAAAGTGGTTTCCAAAAACACGACTAGATCTGCTGAAAAGTGCAGAGTTTTTTTTGAAAGCTGCTGAAAGTCCTGGCAAGTCTTGGCTAAAGGGATTTCCAAGTCGCAATCCGGAATTTACGTACAGGACATCTAAAGCCGTTACTGCTACCAGCGCTATTTATTGTAAGTGGCTCAGACATTAATAAATGATTACCGCGAACGAATTTTTAATGGAAAAAGGGTTTGCCAATAAGGGTACGAATAATTTGTACGAAGTAGACTGCAGGGCAGCAAAGAGCGTCATCACTGTAATGTCCACCTTTTCTGCTGCTGGGGACAAATTGTATGCCCAGGAATCTAAAGTACTCGAAATCAAAAATAAATAAACTGTAGTCTTCAAATGGACTAAACACTGTTTTTTTTTTATCTGTCGTGTGGATTTTAGCTTGTAAAATAATTTATAATTTTTAAATTTCCATGAAAACAAAATTCAGTTAGTAGTAAAATTCGTCGGTGCCCCTAACATTTTTTTTTCCAAGTAGTGTTTAGTAGTTAAAAACTACTTACTGCAAGTTAGGAAACGTAGTTTCACATGGTTAACTACTAACTACAAGTTAGAAAACGTTGTTCACATGGTCAACCACTTACTGCAATTTAGGAAGTGTAGTTGCACATCGTTAAATACTAACTAAAAATGTATTATATGTAATATTAGTTTATGTTGTCATCAAATTTAGGTATATTTGGTAGGATTAGACGTTAGGGGTGGCCTCATCAATATACAGGTAAGTCTACCCGGAAACTCACCGTTCAAAACTGACCTGAGAAAACCTTGCCGTAGGTTTTTTCTGAAGGAATCGTCATTTATCCCATATAAAAAGAGGATGCAAGGTTGTCATCCAGAGAGTGGGGTCACGGGATTCAGTTCAGGCCTATCGACAAACGGATTAAAGGCCAAAGCAGAACTAGAAAATCTAATAACTCCACCAAAAGGGGTGGGATGAATGCGATAATACAATCAGGGGCATTTGATTGGCTGATGGGGCCGGCTAATTCGCCCTGATTGGCCTCTTGCCATGTTTAATCTATCAATCATTTATTTTTTTTTATTCCGTAACCGTCTGGCTTTGAGAGGACTTTCCTTTAATTACTTAGCTTGAATTTTTTTTTGCTTCTGATGGCTTTCAATGCTAAACTAAAATGAAATTTTGTAATGGAAATGAACTTGCGCCAGCTTTAGGCAACGCGTTACGCAAGAATTTATTTGAATCATTATTATGCCAATAAATTCACCTGTTTTATTTTATAATCAATACTCTTGGCGATGATATTAATTATGCATAATTATTAATAATGTGCAGTAAAAGAAAATATATACTGGAATGATCGCAACTCGAACCCAGAAACTTTTTTGCCTGGGAAGAAGAGTTAGTAGAAGTATTTTTTGCTATGGCTCATGGATAATCAATTATGACAAATTTCAATTTAAAAATGATCATAGTTTGTTTTAATTTTAGTGTTTACATAGTAATAAAGAAAAAAAAATTTTTTTTTCGTGATATTTGTAAATACTCTACAAAACTGTACACACATGAAGCAAATTTGTATAAGTATAAGAATGGAACCAGTGTGTGAAGTGCACTGGAGGTCTGGTAGACAAGAAATACTAAGGAAGAAAAATAGTGTAAATAATAGGTAAATAGGAAAACTAGGTAAATAGTTAGTTGGTTATTAGATCATTGCGATGGCACGAAGTTTGTTTTTTTTGGTGCTGAATTTGATGAAGTTGGTTTTGAATGGGGTAGTAGGTCATTAAATGATCGGTAATTTAGGTTTGTTGTGTTGTCGTAAATTTTTATAGGTAGTCGGGACATAAAGGTTTCGTTATATCTAGTCTTGGAGCAAAATACTTTAGTTTATCGTCGATGTATGGTGAAGACCTTTTCATATGTAAATGGGCATCGATTGAGAATTTTCTGAGTCCAGTAATTTTTTGAGCAGTTAAGCTATTGAAGAACAAGCATAGCGCAGGGTAGATTAATATTTTAAGTCGTAGTGGAAGAGTATGTGAATATAGAAGATTGTTCAATCGATAAAGTGCATGTCTCGTCATCGATCAAGATGCTGGAATGCAATAACATGTCGATAAGATGAAAATACTATCGATCTGCAATTTATTTATGGATATGCCAATGTTTGTTAACTAACGTGTTTGTGTTTTGTTATTTGATGGTGAGCACAGTTTTGTACTAAGTGAAGTTCTGTAGAGAACAACATCGTTTGGGTCTGGACTGAACCTTGTGGCGCTCTAATTCATAGGTGAGGGTTTTGGCACGACGTTTGTGGTTTGTATCTTATAAGAGGATAGGCTGTTTTGAAAAAATTAAATGAAAATGTTAGTCATGTAATGTGGGAAGTAATAGTTGATTTCTTTGTGTTGTAGAGTGCCATAGTAAACACTGTGAAACGCTCTAGTGTGGTCTAGATATATCATAGCTGTTGTTAAGTTTCTATTTAGAAACTGAGATACTAGAGATTGTAACTAGTGACAGTACAGTGGGGTTCTTTCCTTAGGTTTGTGCGATAAATATATGTTTCTACTTGGGAGGGCCTGAAACGTAAAGGATCCAACAGTCAAGATGTTAGGGATAATAGGAAGATTAAACTAGCTTGTTCTAGAATGGTTAGAGAGTTAGTCGGTCTGTTTGTAAAATATGTCTGTATGTTTGAAAATAGATTTATTAAGTTTCCAAAGATATTACTTACACCTTTTTTTTTTTATTTCCCGAAATATGCGTTTTATATTTATAATGACTTAATCTTCCTAGTTATTAACCAAATAAAAGGGCGGAGTATTGGTTTGCGTCGATAAGAGTTCAGTAATTGATTAAGTTCAGAGAAGACCATGATAATATACCAAATACATTAATATAATAATGTGTAATGTTTATAAGGTCCGGAACGATTTACGTTAGCTTAGCTTGGGAGTGTTTGACTTCAGTATTCACGAACTAGATAGTAGCTCATCACACCAGTTCTGAATTAGAGTACACTATGAATGCAAATAATCAAATATTGGGGAGAAGCCAAGGCAACTTCAGATCTTGTTAAGAAATAAGGGATGTAGTCAGATATTCACCATAAATAACAAGTAGTATTAGCTCAAATCTGGACAACAAATATTCTCCAGCTGTATATGATGTAAAGGCAAAATGATTTTCACTCGTCACTAAGGGGTCTTTAATAACATTCTTTTCCACAACGTCCATGTTTTATCTATTAGGCTACTCTTTTCTAACCCGGTGCTGTGTTTTGTCTCTGCTATTCCTCAGGCATAAGAAGCAAGGATATTTAATGTGGCCACTTCGCTGTTCAAGAAGAAAGCGTACCATTTTTAAGTTCACAAAAATCACCCATTGATGCTCATGATACTTGATCTTCTCCAAGACCAAACCTACGGTATTCTTCTTTCATTATCATTGAGTGAGTAGTTGGTATTGAACCATATATATTGTCATTGTGTTGAAGGATACATTTCAAATTTGGCTTCGAGCTGTCAATGAATAGGACATCTGGATAGAATTATCTGGATATTCACGAAGACCAATTTTTTCCAGGAGTTCTCTAATTTCGTTTTAAAATACAAGATTGTTTTCTTGAGAGAAGAAGGATAGAGGAACTAATCCTTGTATGTGTGATTTATAACTGCACATTTCATGTAGTAATGCACGTTAAAAAAAACACTGATCTAAAAAAGTAGAGCAGATAGAGAAAAACTGATTTCATATTCAGATTCAGTGCCCCAAATATGCTAAAATCAGTTCTAAAATCCTAGGCGCCAAAAACCTTTGTAAAGTAAAGACAAAGGCCTCTGTAATCTTTGAAATAAAACAGCTCATTTGAATTACTGAAATATATAATATCAGAAGGATAATAATAGCTCTATGGATAACCTAAGAAATTACTTAGTGAAAAGCTTTTCAGTAGTAATTTATAAACAGTGTGCCATTGGAGAATAAATTACACTATTACTCAATTTATTGCTGCGGAAAAATGTCAATAATACTGTTTAAACACAGTTGATTAAGATAGGCAATATGATATATGTGCTTGCTTGAGATAATAACGAATTGCTTGACAGGAAAGAACTGATGAGAGACAAACACGTGTATGATTCTTTCCCCTATACCACAAATAAGTAGATTGAATTAGTGTTTACGTAATTAATAAATCTAATATGATTTAATAATGCAAATGAAACCACTAAAATGAAATGGATCTAAATGTTTAAAAGTTATTTTGCTGATACGTGTAAGCGATAGCTGCGTGGTATGTCAGTTTAGTGTAAGTATACAGGTTAATCAAGGTTCTAACTAGGTTTAGGTGATATTGTAAAAAAATTACATAAAACTCAGCGATAACAGTAAAATAGAGATTTGAACTTAGCATTAATAATTTATCGCTAAATTGATTTGATAATGCTGATTGATAAAATAAAATTATTGCCGCCAATGATAGTTAGCATTAGCTTTAGCAGCTGACGTGATTTGTTGGCATTTCGTGACTCCTCTCATCTTCAAGTTCCATCAAGAAGTAGGGACATATGAAGCATTTATGTTAAGTTTGAGTCTGGCAAAGTCCACTGGTGGAAGGATTTGTGTGGTGGAAGCTGGTGAGGATGATAAGGTAGGGCTATAGGTGATAATAGGGGGTGGAATAAAAGTGGTTTTGGGATCACAGAGTTTCATTTTGATATAATATAATAATGTTAGTATTCCTAAAGTGCCTAGAATACTACAAACCATAAAATATATGGACTAATATATAACTATTATTAGTGTTAGTAATAGGGTTTAACATAATTTGGGTTATATTGGGATCTATTAGTTCAGAATTGTTGTACAATGGTGTTTTGTAAGATTCTCGGTACATAGTCTTATATTCGGAATCTACAATATGCATGGGCATTTTAGGGAGTTCAAAAAAACATTCATTTTGGGATATATTAAGTCAGATGTTTCTTCACCTTTTGTCTTGTATGTAATAACCGGCTTGATTTGTTTGTATATTTCGTTCTATTTTGCGTTGGGTAATTTTCTTGTATTGTTTGTGATATTATCTCGAATGTCTTGTTGTACCAATTATTCAGTATAGGTAAGTGTAAGTCACAGTAGATTCCATAAGTTGTTTTTGGTTGTAGGATTTGTTCAAACATGTTTTGTATGTCTCGTTGGTTTTGTATAGTTAGTTTGTGTCTTTGTTTCCCAAATGGTTTTGAGAAGTTGATAGTCTTTTTTTTCTGTTTTGATGACTATTTGGTGCTTCTCTATAATTACTATTTTTTCGCCATTTACAATCCAAATTTGATCATTCGAAGATTTTTGGGAATGTATTGTGGCACCGCAAGTGCTTATCTGGTCATTTCTGTCGGTGTTAATTCCATTTATTCGTCAGTATTTTGTGTTGTTTTTTTTGTGGTGCCATTGCTTCTAATTCAGTTATTAATGCGTCGTAGTCCGGATTGTTTTCTGTTTGTATAGGTTCTGTTTTTCGAAATCTTCTATGTCACTGTCAACATGATTTATTTGTTTTAAGTGTTTGTGTTGTCTTCATAGTAAGTCCGCTACAAAGTTTCTCTTTCCTGATATGTGTTCTAAGTCAAATTCCAATTTGTTAAGTTTCCATATACATTTCATGATTTGGGTGTTAGTATTTTTCATTGTAAAAATCCATTTTAGTGGTCTGTGGTCTATCTGTAGTAAGAATCGTGAACCGTATGGCTTCAAGTATGGCTTGAAGTGTTGAGTTGACCATACTACTGCTAGTAGTTCTTTTTCAATAGTGGAGTAATTTCGTTCAGGAGGTTGTAATACTCAAAAGCTAAGGGTTGGTTTACTCCGCCTTTGTCCTTTTGTGATAGTACAGATCCTATGGCTTTGTCACTAGCGTCTGTTGTTAAGGTAAAAGTTTTGTTCCAGTCTGGGTATAAGAGTTTTGGGGCGTTCTTCATTAATTCGTCACATAGTTTTATTTGTGGGGTATCATAAATTTTTGTCTCTATTGCTTGAGATATGGGTCTAGAAATAGTAGCGTAATTTTCAAAGAATTTCGTGTAATATCCGGTCATTCCTAAAAACAGTTTTCTCATTTTTTGGATAAGGTAAGTTTGTAATGGCTTATATTTTTTTGTCATTAGTTTTTAGCCTTTGAGGTGTCACAATATGTCCTAAAAATGGTAATTCTTTCTTAAAAAATTCTGTTTTGTCGAGTTGAATTGATAAGTCGTGTTCTTTCAGCTCCTTAAATACGTTTTCTAAATGTTCGAGATGGTCGCATTTTTTGTCCGAGTATACGATATTCTGCTATTGAGTCAGGATACATTTCGATTTGGTGGAATCCTGAAGCTAAGTCAATAGTCGAAAATATTTTTGCTTTCTGTAGTTTGTTTAGTAAGTCTTCTATGTTTGGTAGGGGGTATTTGTCTTTATAGTCATTTCGTTTAGTTTCCTGGAGTCAATTACCATTCGTACCTTTTTTATACCTGACGCGTCCAGTTTCTTAGGAACAATCCATACAGGTGAATTGTTTGGAGAGTATTCTCCGTATAATGTTGTTCTTTAAAAATGTCTCTACTTCGTCATGTATTTGTTTTTGGAATTGTACTGGGTGTCTGTAGTTTCTGTTGTAGCAAGGATTGTTGTTAATCGTATTAATTTTTTGTTTTACAAACTTTGTTGATCTTAGTTTTTCTTGGTCCGTTTTTATTATTTCGCCATATTGGCTAATTAAATTGACTAGTTGATTCGTTGTTTCCTTGTCAATGTGTTCAGTTCTGATTATTGTTTTTATAGTTTGTCAATCGTCAATATAGTTAGTTTCGTCTTCTTTATTTTTAATGTGTTTGGTTGATTTGTTTTCCGATCGTTTCTCCGTTTCATTTTCCGAGTTATTTTCTGTTTTATTTTCTGATTTAATTTCTGTTTTATTTTTTCATTTATTTTTCATTTTATTTTCCGTTTCATTTCCCGAATTATTTTCCGTTTCATTTCCCGAATTATTTTCCGTTTCATTTCCCGAATTATTTTCTGTTTTATTTTCTGATTTATTTTCTGATTTATTTTCTGTTTTATTTTCTGATTTATTTTCTGATTTATTTTCTGATTTATTTTCTGATTTATTTTCTGATTTATTTTCTGATTTATTTTCTGATTTAATTTCTGTTTTATTTTTTCATTTATTTTTCATTTTATTTTCCGTTTCATTTCCCGAATTATTTTCTGTTTTATTTTCTGATTTATTTTCTGTTTTATTTTCTGATTTATTTTCTGTTTTATTTTCCGATTTATTTTCTGTTTTATTTTCCGATTTATTTTCTGTTTTATTTTCTGTTTTATTTTCTGATTTATTTTCTGTTTTATTTTCTGATTTATTTTCCGAGTATGTTTGGTCTCTTTTTTCTTTTATTTTAATACCATCTATGTAATATTCGTTGGTATTGCACTTTATTTCCATGTTTAGTTGTTTCATATCCAAGTAGGATATCATATTTTTCACTGAAGGGGAATATTAAAAGTTTTATTTTTGTATGGACTCCTAGTAAAGGCTCGAGATTTACTATTGCACTTTGTGTGCTCTCGGCTTTCCCTGTGGTAGTTTTCATAACAGAACCTTCCGAAATAATTTGACTTCCTTCGGGTAAAGAAGTTGGGGTAATATAATTTTTTGTTGCTCCAGTGTCAACTAACCATAGTCTTCCCGTTTTGTCTTTGAGTTTAGGTAAGTTATCTGTGTGGTTTAGTTCGTATACGGGTCTGGTGGACCGCAATCGTTCGGACCTAGCTCTAAAAAATAGTCTTGTCTGGTTTCCAATCGTTGTAGTCTTTCTGTTAGTTGTCTAATTTGTTCTTCTTTCTATGTTTCAGTATGGTGAACCCTGTTACTAACTGTTCTCATTGAGACCAAACTGTTCTCTGCTTGTTGGTCTTTTTGTCTAGTTTGTCCTGGCGGTCTGTTGAAGTACTGTCTTTGTTCATGAGGTTTCCATGACTGGTTGTGTCTTTCGTTACTGTCTCTGTTATATCGTGGGTAATTTTGTTGTGGTATTTGTTGGTAGTTTTGTCTTTTTTCTTGTCTAGGTTTCCATGTTCTTATAAAAATGGGGTCATAATGTTTTCATAAATAGTTCGGGTTTCTGTATTGTGTGTTGTTATCTTGTCTCTCAGTTTTTTCATAACTTTCTTTCATTATTTCGATAGCGGAAGTGGTCAATGTTCGTTGTAAGTTACGAAGATTATTTGTGATACTACACCGTGCAAAGTTTCTTAGTTCTGGTACAAGTTGCTTTATACAGTGGTTACTATAAACTGTCACTTGGGAAAAAGTCACTCATCACTTTCCATATAATTCTGGAATTTGTTGGAAATCAGTGGCTTTGATTATGTGGTGGTTCATATTTAATGTATGTGAGTTGTGTTCGAGTAAAGAATTTTGTATTTCTTGTATGGGTAGGTGTGAAGTCGGTATGTTAAGTATGGCTTCCCTTAGTATGCTCCTCTCAGTCATAAGTCAAAATGTGTACAGTAAAA
Organism: Acanthosoma haemorrhoidale; assembly: GCA_930367205.1. NCBI lineage: Eukaryota > Metazoa > Arthropoda > Insecta > Hemiptera > Acanthosomatidae > Acanthosoma > Acanthosoma haemorrhoidale. The sequence goes on along the minus strand of OV884011.1, from coordinate 120,163,079 downwards.
ATGTTAGTAAGTTATAATTACCAATTACAACGTTGTCTTCTTCTTGATGTCCTGGTCTTCCTTCAACAATTTCTGGTTCAGTATACCTTGGAGATGTATATCATAATGTACCGGCGTTTTACTGATCCTTATGTCCTGTTTCGTCGGGTTTCTCATGAAACGAGTAGAGGATGTCTCGGGTCTTGCCTTGCCAAGTGCGGGATCGAAAAATGGGGAGTCATCTGCCTATTACTTAGGGAAAAACGAATTATTGTTTCCATAACAAGGCCTGATAAATGAGGGTTACCTCATCTGGTTAGGGGTCATCCGGGCCACCGCTGCGCCAGCAGCTGACGTGATTTGTTGGCATTTTGTAACTGGACTCTTAGAGGACCGGAATAAATTGGTCCTCCTGACTATTCTCCAGATAATTGGTGTCTATTCATTGACAGCTTAAAGCGAAGTTTGAAATGTGTCCTTTACACAATGGGAATAACTGTGGTTCAATACCAACTGCAAATGGAAGAATAATATTACACCATAGCTTTGGTCTTGGAGAAGATTAAGTATCAGTTGGTTTTATTGATGAATTTTTCCTCTATTTTTGTATAATATATAATAATATTTGTATAATATAGCAATAAAAGTTCTGTTTTTAACTTTTTTTTATTCAATCCATGGATTTAACTTAAAATAGTGTAACGTATACTAAAATGTTATATCTTAGGAATTGGTGCACCTAGGCAAAAACTAATGCCATATTTGAATTAAGGGCATCAGCTCCAGATACTCCGTCTCCAAAACACCTGTTGGCGTATATAATAAATTATTTTAAATCAGATTTGATGTAAGCATTCGGCCTGAAACTGACTTAATGAGCAGTTTCCGTGTTGATAAATACTTTTGTTATTTCATAAATATATACAATTTTATCCAAATTTGTATGTATATTTGTATTTATTTAATTTATTCTTAATTTTTTTAATTTATTTATGTATATATACTGAATTATATATATGTATATACGCAAGCTACGCTGTAATGCTGGACGAGGCAATGTTACAGGACCGCTCGTTACAGGAGCGGCCACGTCCTTGAAAGAGATTTATCATCATGCCCGGCCATTTTTCACACAGAGGCATGGAGTTGTGGGAAAACAAATGAAAAACACGTTGTTAGCTGCAGATAGCCGTCCAGAAGTGTGGCTTCTTATCTTCTTCTCACTGTTCTTCTGGGCCCTCTCTGGCTCGAGTTTTTCTCACCTTACTCACCTGTCCAGCTCTGCAGCTGATTCTCCCGTGTCTTAGAGAATAGGTTTATGCCCTAGTCGTAGTTAAATCATTATCGTTATGGAGGCTAATGCGTATGTAAAAAAAAGCATGCCTGGCCAATAAACAGCATTTATATCAAGGGTGTTTGCGCTAGTTTTGCAGTTAATTTTGCTATATAAAATACAAATACACAAAAATAATAAAAACAGTGTTACATTGTAACATTAATTTGCTTACCCCATTTTATGTTGTCCTAGCTCCTACCTGGGGTAATGTTTTTGTGGAAAGAACCTTTTAGGAAGCTGCGAGGTAAAGATTAAAGGAGGCCTAAAGCTTCCGATATCTGAGAATCACACTCAAACCTATCTTTCAGAGAGTAGGTACTTGTAGCTTATATTAAACATAATTTTAGCATAAAAATATTATTTCAGTATTTATGAACGTTGCTAAAACATATGAAATATACAAAGGAATCCAGTAAAGTCCGAAATCATTTGTTTCCTTTTCGTAATTGAGATTTCATAGTTTAAAAATTGTATATACATAAATCGTAAAAGACTTCTTAAGATAATATTACACAGAAGTACACCCCAAACATAAATAACATATCTAACCGGATAGCCAAATGTATTGTAACTGCCGAGCGGAGGAAGGATCAAAAATATTTCTTTATTTTCAAAGTCACAGAGGATCCATGTGTGTGAAAAAAGAAGAAGAAAATATATAATATAAAAAATACCTCCTAAACAGATTTTGAGATAGTGAATTCCCCAAAATGATTTTACATCAGGTACGGTAGATAATGGTTAAAACTGGTTTAAAAAATAATGCCAAGATCGATTGGCAAGCCATAATCATATTCTAAATTAAATTTCAATCAATTATATGGTATGAAAAAGTTTTCAACCATTTATTTTTGTATTTTTCTGTTCACATACTACAAAAATAATTAATTTCACTGTTAACTGCTGTATATTTCAATTTTCGTTAATTTATTTTCTGAGATTTCCATACTATTTATTTTGTTACTGCTGAAGTACTAATTAGTAATATAATATGTAAAATGTCAATGTAACTAACTTAGAAATAAAGCTAACCTAGTAAAAAAAAGCATGCCTTAAACCCGAATAGAATTATTTTCAAATACAAGCATACAATAATTTAAATATATTAAATAATAAACTACTCAAATGGAAAAAAAATCATATAGTTAAGGGCCTCGTTCTAATAATGAAAACGATATTATTCAAACTGTTAGGTACTTTTACTATTAATAGTCCTCTGAAGCCACATAATACAAATCATTAACCTGGACGTTTTCATAGACTTTTATTAATTAATGCACAGTATTTGGTTGGAAAATATTTATTTTTTTACTTAAAAGTAATTGATGAATAACTGACCCATCATTATTTCTTATATTTCTTTTTATGCATCATTAGGGCCTTAATTATTATAAAATCAATATAAAATATCATATAATCATATAAGTATAATATATCTTAAGAGCTTTCATTAGAAAATCTCTTTCTTTTATTTTCAAGTTGCTGCCCTAAACTATAACTTGAAATCAGCAAATCAATTAAAAAAAACCTATTACTTCTCAACACAAATAGTGTTGAATAACCTTCCTTCCATGTAACATCCTTTAAAAACAATCACTTATCATCCCAGCATAACTGTAGTAACGAGATAATATCTCATTATTTCTGTGAAGTAATTAATATTTACTTCAAAAACTATAATTTTTTATGACAATTGAATCATATTGCTATTCCTTTAGCTATAAATTTATTAAACATGAGTGCTTATGGTGAAAACAAGCCATATAATTTTGAAGACACAATTCATCTGAATACTCCAAAATTATTTATTACGAAATTGTAGTTTATGTAAATTAAAAAAGAAAACAAGTGCTACGGCATTTTAATGACGTCCCAGTGAAATTTTAACAAACCCTAATGTTTTTCACTTCGAATTGCTTTTAAAGCAGGCTTTTTATTTATTCAAGCGCATAGATAAACTCTTTCTTTCGACAACATCAATTCTCCTCAACTATAGGAGCGGCATGCAAAAATTGTTTCCGATAAATTACGAAAGGCTTTTTATTTATTTTCGATATAGGGGTGGCTCCCCCTTTCAACGACGTCGTTCACACCGCGGGTGTTGAGCGGCCTCGCTAGTAATTACTCACCCCAACAAAACAAAAACAAAAAAATTGATTGATGAATCTTAGATGTTTCTTTTCAATTTCGGAGGATATTGTCAATTTTTTAAATTAATGGTCCGGGGGTTTGCCAGGTTATAACTTAATGCATTGAATATGGTCAAGGCTAAAAGTTCAATAAATCATAACATTGGTGATAAACTTAGTTTATTTTTAACATTTTCGAAACCACATTCAAAATATTATTATAGGTCTTTACAAAACATTTAACAGTTTATATTTATTTACCGCTGAATTTTTATTTTTATGTATGTACGAAACCTTTTCAATCTGATAAGATTGTCATTATGGCCATTATTATTATAAATGATATTATAAATAACTAACAAATTACTGTAAAAGTATCCACAAAATGTATTTTAGTCTACAGATAAATGAAAATACTGGTATAATATTTATCCATATTCAGCCTTCTAAAAAGAATTTGTGAGATTATTACAAAAATATAATGATGTGAATATTTTATTACAGCACCGATCCTATTTAAATCACCTCCACATCACTATAACTAATATACTTTTTGACCATCGTACGCAATGGGTTGTATTGTGGATTCCGACCCACCCGAACATTTTTGTCTTTTGGAGATGGATGTGGTCGGGGTTGCGGTCATGCCAGTCTCTTGAGGATAGCGAGTGAGTAGCTACTTAAATAAAAAAAGTAGCGGTGATTAAGAGAACCGAGTTTCAGGTTACACGCCTAATCACGCCAGCACCTCAACACCACCTACCAACAATGACCTGCTTTTTCATATGGCGAATGTGAACCTTGGAGTTTTTTTTTTTCATTTTAGCCAAATTTGGAACAAATAAAGAGTTAAAAAGGAGTTGAATAGGGATAAAAAGTAATTAATTGTTATTCTTGTAGGGTTTCTTTTTAATTCAGTTGAGATGTTATGCCATTTGAAGTGGGACCACAAGGCAACCCTGCGGCTAGCTCCAACGGTGGAAAGATATCCAGTGGAAGTTGCAGGGCTGGGGAACGACAGATATGTTGAACTGTTCCGAAACAGTAATTAGCAGATAACTGTCAGGCTCGAGGCTTCTTAGCTGGGTAGTTGAAGGAAGTCTCCCAAGCATTATCTAGCTGGCAAGGGTAATTAATTAACTAATGCCTTCTCCGATCATTTGATCATCCTTCCCGACCGCCCCCCCCCCCGGTTCTGAGCTGCGTCAGTTGGGTTTCCTCTCTTACTCAGCAAACAGGTAATCTCGGCGTCTGGTGGGGACTGAATTATTCATCAGGGTTCGTGATGGATTGAATCCGTTAATTACTGTAGCACGTTTTAAGTTTTTCTGTTTTGAAATGAGTAGGTATAGTAAAAAATATCCTGAAACCTACTCAAAACTTGACAATTAGACTAGCTAGTACTAATGAATAATTCTACTCCCAAGCACAATAATGTTGAAAAAGGTCCCCCCAGCCTCTTATCAACCCCCTCAGGGTGTAATTCTACTCCGGATTAAAGTTTACATCTGGGTATTCGTGTAATGGTGGTACATACTCTCTTTAATTTATCAGGCTGTTCCTGAACTATTCCCACAACGATTTTACCACCATTTACCTTAAAATCAAAATTTACTTTTATTTATTATGATAATGCTCATTGTTTTATATTAATGAAAAGTGACATCTGTAGATTAGATATTTCATACACAAAGTGCTAACTAGCATGTGTTAAGTGACACCTAAGAAACCCGTACCACGAACGGGAATATGTGATTTCTCGATCCCTGTTTCAATTCAGATATAATCGTACATGTGTATAGTGTTTATTTAAAGTTGACTTTGGTTAACTTAAAAAAATTTTTTCTTCATTTACATTGACAGAAGAATTTTAAATTAAGAGGGTTGTTAAATATATTATATTTAGAAATATTTTACTTAAAAAAAAAACATTTATCCAAAAATATATCTTATTTAAAACATTTAAAAAAATACTACACACATAAAATAGTAAAATCTAAAAATAATACAAATTAGAAAACATTTGTTATTATAATTTGAAAAGTCTTCGTAAGCTCATCTATTGATTTTGGTATCTCAAATTTTTGTTGACTTTGGGAATTCCTGAACCATCAGCCGGTCTTGGGGAATCTCCCACGCTCCTCCGTCAGCCACGTCACTTGCAAATAAAGTACAAATGCTACAAATGCCGGAACAAATAATAAAAAAAAAAAAAAAAGAAATATATCTATTGACATGAGTAAGTGAGGAGGTTAAAGAGGGGTTATAGTTAGTTAAATTCCTTTATTGTGCTGTAATTACAATCTGCCTTTTATAAGGCAATAAGTAATTAAGATAAATGCTCTCATTCATACCATATTTACAGTTCATCATTCACTCGCTCATTCATACAATATTTACAGACAGCCCAGAGACCCCCCAAATCCACCACGAAGAGAAAGCGGAGTCTTGGGAAGTTCCCCACGCTCCTCCGTCAGCCGCGTCACCGGATACTAGCCAGAGGAGGCTGACCAAGAGCGCGAGAGCCACAGACGCTCAGGACATGATTGGAAAAACTGGCCATTGCCAGGACTTTCACTGTCACGTGTTTATAGTAGGTCACGAGGCCACTGCCGTTTCAGTCTCCGAGAAGGATTATAGGGATGAGTGGCGCAATGCAATGACTGTGCTACAGGATTAGGGTGGTTGGAAAGGCTACTGTGGAATTTCGTAAACTTGGAAGGGATGAGTTCTAGAATGTAGGGTCTATTACGGTCGTTATGAAGGGTTTTGTTGCTGACATAATAAGGGGCAATTACTATTGTTCTCAGGACTTTTGATTGAAAGGATTGGATACGCTTGATGTTCGACTTTTTTGCTGTCCCCCATAGCTCTATTCCGTATGTCCAGATTGGTTTAAGTATAACTTTGTAGATTAGTAGTTTATTTTTTATTGAGAGATGGGATGTCCTTTGAAGTAGTCTGTACAGTTGTCCAAAGCGTCTGTTTAGTTCTTGTCTTTTTAGTCTCGTATGTGGGTTCCAGGTCAGTCGTTTGTCGAGATGGAAGCCTAAGTACCGTACTGTCTTGGATACAGGGAGAGGAATTGAATTAAAATAAACTAGTGGACAAGACTTGCGACAAGGGGTGAAGGCAATGTGGGAGCATTTTGCTTCATTAACTTTGATCCGCCATTGATTGCACCAATACTTGATCTCGTCAAGGTGTTTTTGGAGGTTATGGGATGCTATGTCGGGGTCTGGGTTGGATGACAAGACTGCAGTGTAATCTGCAAATGTGGCCAAGAAGGTATTGGGTGTAGAGGGGACATCAGCGGTGTATAGGTTATAGAGGATGGGGCCCAGGGCACTGCCCTGTGGAACTCCTGCACTTATGGGATAGTAGTTAGAGTATTCTAAACCACAGCGGACTTGGAAGGAGCGGTTTGAAAGGTAGGACTGTAGGATTAGGAAAAGGGTCTGTATAAATATCTTTTGAGCTTGTAGAGCAAACCTGCGTGCCGAACCCTGTCAAAAGCTTAAGCTATATCGAGAAAGGCAGCAGTGCAATACTGTTTGGTTTCAAGGGCTGAGGAGATGTGATCAACAACGCGAAGGCCTTGTTGAGCAGTGGAATGTCGTTGGCGGAAAGCAAACTGGTGTGTGGGAAAAAGGTTTTTGGATTCAACAATTGGAAGTAGACGTTTTAGTAGGAGTTTCTCAAATATTTTTGAGAGGATAGGGAGTAGGCTAATTGGACGGTAAGATGAGGCTTCATTGGGTGGTTTACCGTTTGGGGGGTTTGGCGAATAGGACAATAATGGAATGTTTCCAGAGGAGAGGAAAGTGGGTCGTTTGGATAATGCAATTATATATATATAGGTTAAAAAGATTATGGCTTTAGGAGGAAGCTGTTTGAGAATTTGAGGAGTAAGGAGATCATATCCAGGGGATTTTCGGTAAGGTAAGTTTTTCAGATGATATTTGACCTCAGAGGGATTAACGGCTTTTGGTGGAAGAGAGAGAGGAATAGGTGAATTGAGGAAATCTTCCACAGTTGTGCTGTGAGTATGGCTTTGATGAGAAAGGTGAGGTGTGAAAGTATGGGTAAGATGCAGAGCAAATTCCTCCGACCTATCCCCATCCGAAGCCGCCCAGGACCCATCATCACGACGGAGTGGATGTGAAACAGGTTGATACTTTAGGATTTTGTTGGTTACACTCCACAAGGAGTTATCCCTGTTAGACAAAGAGGAGAGGTAGGAATTGAAAGAATCGGAACAGAAGGATGCCAATCGCTTTACCAATCGGCAGTACTGATTGTACGAGCGGCGATCAGCAGGATGCCGGTGTCTTTGCCACACTGTTCTGGAGCGGCGTTTGAATTGGATTAGGTCTTTGAGATGCTGAGGTAAACGATTATGATTATAGATTTTTGGGTGACGATGCCTCCCAAGCCGACCTCTGGACCAGAGTAGTGAAAGAATGCACTGCATCGTCTAGGTCTTGGAATGTTTTCAGGGACAATTTGAGGTTTACGGACTCTGTAAGAAGCTGGTGGAAGTGGTCCCAGTCAACTGGGCCCCTAATAAATGAAGGAGGAGGCAGTTTGTGAATTGGTCTTAGGGAAATGGTTAATAATAAAGGACTATGATCAGAGGAGAGGTCATCGAGGCGCGTGAGTGAATAGTTTAGTGTTCCTAAACTATTGTAAAAAAATAAGTCAAGGAGATCAGGATTTAGGTTGAGATCAGATGGCCAATAGGTGGCTGTGTCAGGAGTGATAGTTGAGCAATGTTTCCGTGTGAGTGCAGACAGCAAAGCACGTCCTCGTGTATTAGTGGATCTTGACCCCAGTGTTGGTGCTTCGCATTAAAGGAAACGATGTCCGATTGAGTCTAGAAAGGAGATGAATTGGGAGTCGGAAATGGATTTATTGGGAGGGCAGTACACTGATGCTAGTGTAAGGGGAAAAGTGAAGGTGGTGATTGACACTGCAGTGGATTGAAGGAAATCATGTGCTACCAGAGGAACTATGTGGTGGGATATGGAGTTATGGACAATTACAGCGGTACCTGCATGAGCTGTTCCATCTGGGTGATCAGTTCGACAAGTCTTGTACTGTCGAACAGTAAATGGTCGTTTACTCGTTTCAGTAATGAGAGCTACGTCGATGTTTTTGTCGTGGAGTAGTACTGTCAGTTCGTTAGTGTGGGTGCGAACACCATTCGCATTCCAAAGAAGAATGGATAAGGAGTCAGAAGGATCCACTTATGGATTTTGTTTAATGGGGATAAGGTAGGAGACAAGATTTTTAAGAAGGGAAATGAGAAGGGTAATTAGGGTTCTGAACTCTGTAAGGAATGAGGTTAATAGGCTAGTAAGATCTGAAGAACTTGAAGGTGGAGGAATATGCGAGATGTGTGATTGAGGATGAGATTGAGGTTGAGGGTTAACGGGATGAATGGAATGCTGGGAAAGGTGATCTTGTGAACAGGGAGTGGGCGGTGCCTGTGACTGCTCTCTGTTGCAAACGGCATCGGCAAAAGAGACAAAAGGCCTCAAATTTCTGGCTGGGCCGCTCGCTCTTCTTGCTGCAAGTTTTTTCTCTTCTGGCTGATGACGTTGTTCTGTCCTGGACTTCAGCGTTCTGTAGGCCTCGCAGCCCTTGTAGTTGGCCGAATGTCCTTGCTGGCAAAGCACGCATACCGCAGGCGATTTAAGGGGCTTTTTGCACAATTCGGTTTTGTGCTGCTCACTGCACTTAACACACCTGGGAGGGTGGTGGCAGTAAGATTTTGTATGCCCATACGCCTGACAGTTATGTTACTATATGATATCGCGATTGGGATACGGTTTTTCAACCTGTACCCTAGTGTAGTACAGGTTTGTTAGGTCGTATATCTTCTCGACTCCAGGTGTCCTCTCGAGATCAACAAAGAACAGTGGTAATGCCGTTTTTATTGATTCATCCTGTTGCCTATCCTCGCGCAACACGTTTGTTATTTGGCGAACTTTGTATCCGAGAGCTGAGAGTTCTTCTTCTATTTCGTCAGCTGGTGTGGTCGGTTGCAAATTTCTGATCACCACTCGGAGTGATCGTTCCTGCTTTAATTGGTAGGTGTGGTAGTCTGCATTGGTTTCATCTAAATATTTAACAATCGCTCGATAAGTATCGGGAGTGTCTGGGGAAATTTTCGTATCCCGAGAGCGATTGAGGCACGTATATTTTCCGGTACCTACAATTTTGCTCATTTGTGAGCATAGTAATTTGAAGTTGCTAATGTTTCCGTACAAAAAGAGCAGGCAGTTCGGGCTGTGTTGGAGTTTTGTTGACTTCCATTTCTTCTGTTGGGATATTTTTCAAAGCCTCAAAGGTGTTTGGCGTGAAAAAAGGCGACTAAGGCTGTTTCTTTTTTGGATGTGCTGGCCTGTGGAGGTATCTCCTCCATGCAACTAGCTGCAGAGGAGGTCATTTGTACGTTCCTATTCGACCTTCTTGGTTTTCGCTTTACAGGCGACGGTGTTGGAGTTGGACCTAGTGACCTAGATCTTTTTTTCTTATTTTGAGACATTAGTTGTTGATAAAATCTCATTTTATCATAACAACGGTTTTTTTATTAGTAGAAAAGAAGTACGTAGCGCCGGTGGAATTCAAGCTCACAACTCCCAGTGGTGAGTTACGGGTCTTGGCTCTGAGCCACTAGACCGAATGGCTCAGAGAACTACCGTTAGTGAACGATCGGTGAACGTCTGGTAAGGCGTTCCAATATGGCCGACTACTCATTCCGATATCACTTATTACACTTCACTCTAAATATAATAAGCAATTTACTCACTCAAGTTGCCTGCTGGAACAATTTTGTAACTGAACTAGGGGTTATAGTGGAAAACACTTAATGGAGAATAAAAGAGTTTCAAAGTGAAGTGTTTTCTTTTTATTTTGGCTAAAACCTTGTGCTCAAAGTATATAGACAGCAACAGTAATTATAAAAATACTTTTTGTATAATCGAACACTCCAACTAATACAATAAACTGATCAAATCCCTTATCACTTTATTAGTTCCGAAATATTTCTGTGCTATCAGTTTTTTTTCCTAAGCTCTCCCAGTTAGAATTTTCGAATGTATAAATATAAAATATTGTGATCAGTTTTTTTTTTTTTTTTTTTTTTTTTTTTTTTTTTTTTTTTTTTTTTTAAAGCTCTCAAACTTATAAAAATAGGAATGTGGGAAAAATAAGGAAAATTATTTTTGGCTGGAAAGTGCCTTTCACTAAGGGGAGGCCCCTATTTGAAGGATGTATGAGAAGGATATGGGGTGTGGAATGCCTAGAAAGGCGGATGGAGTCAGGAAGGTAGTGAGAGTCTACCAAGGAGTGATCAGTTGATCACTGGATGACTTTTTAATTCAGTGAGCGTGTTAGTTTGTAGCGGGAATTGGATAGAAGACATAATTCTTTAGTCAGTTAAAGATTAAACTGATCAGAAAATTAAAAAAAAATAATTACACTCGTATAGTGAACCGAGTAAATAATGACTTCAGGTCAGGTTACATAAATGATCAGTGTCAATTACGGCGAAAATGTACCTCTACTTAGCTAAATTAGTGTATAATTTGATGAGGGATTGGTCAAAGCACGTGACCAATCTGTCTGGACGGCTCTATTTCCTGCCTGGGAGAGCTAAAATTGTTTCTGCGGCCGACCCACGGAAATAATATGGGCAAAGCCAGGCAGCTGGAGAATGGGTCTTGACCTGCAGATTGCTAGGCTAATGGTTATATGTGGTTATAGACATGATTAAACAATCTGTCAAATTTCACCTTAATATGTTATTACTATTTTGAACCATTTATTAACAGTTAATGTTTTGTGTTAATTAGTACTACTCCATAAAATGTGATTGCATTATTTATTTATTGTTTGAATCTTAGTTGGTAACGTGAGGGTATGATGAATATCCACCTTTTGAAAATGGCCAAACCTTTAATCTAATGACTATGAATTTGGAATCTTGCTACCTTCCTCTTTTCAACTCTCTCCTTTTCAAATCTTATTGCAGTTGTGTGTCTGATGAAGTTCAGTGAACGTAATGAACGATGTTCAAATTCCACAAGGTGCTGCCAGTTTCTCACGCAGTACGTAGAAAACTACGTGGACTACTTCAACAATTGTGTGTAGAAGACAGGAGTGTTTCGGAGTACACTGACGATGGAAAAAGAAGAGTTTCAAGTAGAGGATCAAAACTGGGAGACTAATACAGACCAGATGCCACGATGCAAGTGATGATCTTTCGGATCGTGATTCAAGCTCAGATCAAAGTTCAAGTATATGTTCGGCAAGGGCAAGTCCGTACAAAAAGTACAAAGTAAATAGAATTCACAATTTATTGATTAATAAAAACTTAGTTAAAACAACATATAAATACCTGCAGGTAATTCTATGAAACACACTCTACCCGGCATAATTGTAAAATTCTCCGAGAGCCAAATCCTAAAATATTTGTTGGTGTTCCTAGTGACTAGATACGGTCCAGAGTAAGGAGTTTCTGACGGTTTCTTAACCCCATCAACGCACAGAAATACATGGATATACGAAGAAAGTGCTTTTTGGACGAAAAATTTCCTTAATTTGCGACCAAATGTGTGGGTCGTATATGTTTCATTGTTTTAAGTAACCGCTGAAGCGCTTCAATCTCATTCTCTTAGTGGCGGTTTTTGTCAAAAATCACCGGGTTATCTAGGTACCTGGCTTACTATCGGTTATGCTACTATTGGTGCCTTTCCTGACTGACATACGTAGGCCAAGAAGCACAACTGGCAAGATGTACAACCACTGACGAGAATGAATATGTGCAGTCAGAACCACATTTAATGGTCTGTATCATCGCTCAATACACCTATTGGTCTGAAGGTGGTGTACTATAGTTCTAGCGTTTTTTGTGGCTTACGAGTTCGATAGACTTCTGAATAATCCAAACGCAAATTGACAGCATTGATCCGTTGTTACCCGTCGGAGGCCCAAAATCTGGAGATCCATCCTCGATAAAATGCTAAAGCGACAGTCTCGGCAGTGATTTCCGCAACAACTACAGCTTCCGTCAAACGTGCTAAACGATCTATCATGGTGTAACTATACCTTTGTTGCCTCGAGTGGAGGTGGCAAGGGACTAACTATATCTATGTGAACATGGTAAAATCCACCACCTGCGGGAAAGGAGCCTAGTGGTTCTGTTCGGTTCTGGTTTTCACCACATCCAGCACCACATCTAGTTTTCTGTTGGCCTTCACTGGAAGTTAAAAATTTCTAGTTGCACGGACCCCCGCATTTGTTTAGCATGGTACTTAATACTTAAAATAAAATAAACAAAGCCATGTAGATGCTTGCTCGTCTTTTTTCTTCGACTGGTTCCGGTTTCTATAAGGTGGCTTTGGCTGTTGACTAAGATCATTTACTTTGTGCTGTCAGTGCTGCTAGCTGTGCGAGTTCTTTTATTTGCTCTTTCGAATGGTTATTATGAGGGGTTATAGAGCATACTTCATTGGGGTTATGCACCTTTATGCACACAGTCAGGCTTGTCTGTTTTGATGCAAGGAGCCCATATATAAAAATTAGTAGCTTGTCCGAACTAATTGTACCTCCCGCTGAATTTCATGAAATTTGTGCAGGCTTCTCGTCTCCTAAGCTTACTTTCCAAAAGCTGCCTAATTTTACGTTGCTCTGATTCAGTATAATTATCAATTAATCTCTTTTTCAGTTCCTCATATGGATTATTTGGTGGTTTCTTAACAATTTCTGATGTTTGCTCTAAGATATCGAATTCTAATGCACCCACCGTTGTGTGTAATTTAGTGACACTGCTGGATATGCAATGACGTATAAACATTGACTATATACACGAACCAAAATATACACCCACAAAAGTGTGGGATCAGGCGGCTTCTAAAAAGGCTAAAGCATATAACTTGCCGAAAGGGCTGCAACCCGCCGAGGGCCCGGTCGGGGTCCTGTTTAACTTGCCTTTGTTTAACCGCTGATAATTATAATAATTAAAAAAAAATTATTAGTAATTTATCCCCAAATTTAAGAAATTGGATGTGTCAAGTAATAAAAAAAATCGCTAAGAAATTGAAAAAAAAAGAAAGAAAAATAAAAAAAAAAAGAAACAAAAAACGAATTCTTACTCCCCACGATATATCGTTTAACACGTTGAACAGGAGCTGTGCCTTTATCAGACATCACTGCCAAGACTATCCCTTTCGAATGTTCAATTTACTGATAAACGAAACATTGTATATTGAGCTCAAATAACATATAAATAACACAAGGTGATTTGTAATTATGTGAAACAATCCAAGCTAATTGTTCAGTGTGAAACCCAACAAAAACGTGTGAGTACCTATTTCACAATAATAGCTACTCTGCTTAAGGAGTTTACTTTCAGGTATCACAATCTGCCTCATTGGGCTACAAGTAATTGTGACATCAGCGCTGAATAGGTTATAGACGATGGGACCCAAGACGCTGCCCTGTGGAACTCCTGCTTTTATGGGATGGTATTATAGTTAGAATATTCTAAACCACAGTGGACTTGGAAGAAGCGGTTTGAAAGGTAGGACTGTAGAATTAGGTCTGTGGTAAATATCTTTTGAGCTTGTAAAGCAAACCTGCTGGCCAGACCCTGTCAAAAGTTTGAGCTATGTCCAGAAAGGCAGTAGTGCAATACTTTTTGGATTCAAAGGCTGAGAAAATGTGATCAACAACGCGAAGACGTTGTTGAATAGTAAAATGTCGTTGACGGAAACCAAACTGGTGTACAGGAAAAAGGTTTTTGGATTCAACAATGGGAAGTAGACGGTTTAGTAGGAGTTTCTCTAATATTTTTGAGAGGATAGGGAGTAGGATAATTGGACGATAAGATGAGGCGTCATTGGGTGGTTTACCGGGATTGGTGAATATAAATATAATGGAATGTTTCAAGGGGAGAGGAAAGTGCGCCGTTCGGATAATGCAATTATAAATGTAGGTTTGGAAGATTATGGGTTTACGAGAAAGATGTTGGAGAATTCGAGGAGTAATGAGATCATATCCTGGAGATTTTCGATAAAGTAATTATTTCAGAAGATACTTGACCTTAGTGGCGTTAACAGCTTTTGGTGGAAGTGAGAGAGGGAACGGTGAAGTGAGGAAATCTGCAACATTTGTGTGATGAATGTTGGTTTGAGGAGTAAGGTGAGGAGTGAAAGTACAGGAAAGATACATTGCAAATTCTTCCGACCTCTAGCTATCAAAAGCCACCCAGGGCCCATCATCAGCATGGAGTGGATGTGAAACAGGATGATATTTTAGGATTTTCTTAGTTAAATTTCACAAGGAGTGATCCCTGGCAGACATGAGAGGAGAGATAGGAATTAAAAGAATCGGAACAGAAGGATGCCAATTGCCGCTTTACTAATCTGCAGTACTGATTGTATGAGCGACAATCAACAGGATGTTGGGATCTTTGCCACACTGTTCTCGAGTGGCATTTGGATTGGATTAGGTTTTTGAGATACTGAGGTAAAGGATTTTGATTGTGAATTTTTAGATGACGATTGGGATCTGATGGCCAATAGGTGGCTGGGTCAGGAGAGATCGTGTAGCATTGTTTTCGTGTGAGTGCAGACAGTAAAGCACGTCCTCGTGTATTTGTGGATCTTGAGCCCTAATGTTGGTGCTTTGGGTTAATGTCCCCAACGACAAGGAAACGATGTCCGATGGAGTCTAGAAAGGAGATGAATTGGGTATCTGAATTGGATTTATTTGGAGGGCAGTACACTGATACTAGAGTATGGGGAAAAGTGAAGGTGCTGATTGGCACTGCAGTGGACTGAAGGAAATCATGTGCTACCAAAGGAACTATGTGATGAAAAATGGAGTTATGGACAATGACAGCGGTGCCTGCATGTGCTCTTCCATCTGCGTGATCAGTTCGATATGTCCGGTACTGTCGAACTGTAAATGATCGTTTACTCGTAAGTCTTGTTTCAGTAATGAGAGCTACTTCGATGTTCTTATCGTGGAGTTGTGCTGTCAGTTCGTTAGTGTGGGTGTGAACACCATTTGCATTACAAAGGAGAATGGATAAGGATTCGGAAGGATCAACTTATGGGTTTTGTTTAACGGGTATGAGGTTGGTGACAAGATTTGTAAGAAGGAATATGAGAGGGGTAATTAGGGTTCTGAACTCTGTAAGAAATGATATTAATAGGCTAGTGAGATCTGAAGAGCTTGAAGGTGGAGGAATATGCCAGATGTGTGGTTGAGGATCGGATTGAGTTTCCTGGTTGCTGGGATGAACGGAATGCTGGGGAAGGATAACTTGCGGACGAGGAGTCGGCAGTGCATGTTGTTGCTCCCTGTTCCGAACGGCATCAGCAAAAGAGACTGAAGGCCTCAAATTTCTGGCGGGGGCGCTTCTTGATCTACATGTGGCTAGCTTCTCTTCTTCTTGCCGACGACGTTGTTACTCCTGGACTTCAGAATTAGGCAGGCCTCGCAGCCTTTATATTTGGCCGGGTGGCTTTGATGGCAGAGAACGTATACTGCAGGCAATTTTAGGGGCTTCTTGCACATTTCACTTTTGTGCTGCCCACTACACTGTACACACTTGGGAGGGTGGTAACAGTATGATTTCGTGTGCCCATATGCCTGGCAATTGTGGCATTGGATGTTACGTTTGGGGTAAGGTTTTTCGACCTGTACTCTTGTGTAATACAAGTGGGTAAGCTCGTAGATTTTTTTTACTCCAGGTATTCGCTCTAGATCCACAAAGAACAAGAGCAGTGGTGTCTTGATCGCTTTGTTTTCTTGCCTTACCTCACGGACCACGTTGGTAATTTGGTGAACCTTGTTTTCTAAACCTGAGATCTCCTTTTCTATCTCGTCTGCTTGTGTAGTGGGATGCAGGAATCTAATCACCATCCGTATCGATCTTTCCTGCTTTACCTGATAAGTATGGAAGACGGCCATTTATTTGATTATTACTCGATATGTATTGGGAGTGTCCGGGGAAATTTTTGTGTCTAGAGAAATTTTTGTGTCAACGATTTTACTCATTTGAATACATAGCAGTTTAAAATTGCTAATATTGCGTACAAATATCTCTGGTGGCTATGGCTGTGTGGGTTTTGTGTAGAATCCATGACCTCTACTTCAATATTTGTCAACACCTTATAACTGTTGGGCGTGAAAAATGGAGACTCGTGGGTTGTTGTTTGTTTTGAGGTGCTAATTTTGTGTTGGTGGTAATTCTTCCATAGAGCTACTGGGTGCTGAAGAATTTACAGGCGCAACATTTTTATTAAATCGTCGTGGCTTACGTTTGACAGGCAACGTAGTAGGCGTTGGTCCTAGAGACCTTGAGTGTTTTTTTTTTTTTTCCGACATCACTTGTTGATAGAAACTCATGTTTCATCATCAACAATAATGTTCTGAATTTTTAGGTATTTTTTTTATAAATAAAAAATATATAGTAGAAGGTAGCCTCGAACGCACGTATTCTAGATAAGAGACTACGATGATAGCAGTAGGCCATAATCAAGGTAGCCATAAAAATACTATTTAACAAGGTGCATTAGATTCCTTGAGAACACCATGAGAGGAAGCTTAAGTGCAAGGCAGTAATCATCCCTTTAAGATTCATAGCTGCCTATCAAAAGTTATTTAACATCTTTGAAAAGTAGTTACAAAACTAAACTGCCTCTAGAATTCTACCTATCAAGGTTTAATAGTCAACTGGATTTATTTATATCCAAAACAAGGCACCCTTTCAACCCACCGTAAATAGAAGAATGGAATCGATATAAATGAAAAGTTGTACAACATGATAGTGATCTAAGGCTACAATTTGGACAACACTGTTTTTGAAAATATTATCAGTAGGCAAATTTAATTATTAGGCCAGTAACAGTAACAACGGGCATTTGCCTGGTTAGTGAATTCAGTGACCCACTAACAACATTAGTAAGATTATTAGAGAACTCAATTGTTAAAAAATAGATTATATTAAACGAGTTTTAAAAAATGTATTCAAGAATGTCACGAAAAATAAGCTTTCGAAGTAGTCAGTGACTTGTTAGTTTCATCGATGACTTTTTCCATTATTTTGGTATAGAATAATATTTGTATAATACAATAATAAAAATTCCGTGTTTAGTTTTTCTCATTTATAAAAACAGCTCCAGATAATCCGGAGCGAAAACACTTGTTGGCCTGTGTAATCCTTATAAAAGAAACGTCCTTTACAAAGAAGAGAATATTGCTTTACAATATTACTAAGAGACAAATGAAGAAAGCCGTTGGCTTAATCACTGGCGATAACTGACGAAATATACATATTCGAATAAATGGCCTTTTATTTGAGTACAGTGTATTTTGAATGAAGGATCGTAAATTCTGTCAATGAGAATTTTTCTGAGCAGGAGCCCTAGGCATCTTGAGAAACCTTGAGTGGTTCCTCTAGTCGTAAGGTCTACGTTTCAGTTGTGAGAGTGGTTAAAATTAGGGCTTATTATAAATATAACCACTATATGTGATATAGTTATAGTTATAGCTTCATAAGCTTATAAAACAATCTAAATTGAATTAAGTTTTTTTTTTTATGATTATGTCATACATTGTAATGTCACAAAGTTTGTTAGTGTATGTTATGACGTTCGTAGGACACATAGTTATGTCCCACATCCTACGAGACGTTCCCTTGTCTGGTGAGCCGCAAGTGAGATGGAAGTATCCGTTAACCTCTGTAGCCAATGAGACGCTAGGCTAGCAACCATTAGGTGAAACTTATTTGGTAACGACAACTACTCTTGGGAAAGATAGTAATCTCCTGAAATTAACACGTGACATACGTTAAAACGAGCCCTCAAGTACATTCCTTCATTATTTGATGATTTAATTAGTAATATATATCTCATTCAGAAATCTGCTTTGAATCCGTAAAATAACAGCGCTTGCAGACCCTTCCAAAATGCTCAGCTCTAACATTTAACATCGGTAGTAAATTAAATCATAATCTCATTTTTCAGGATGTGTTTTAACAGATGACTAGGCTTAGGTTTTTGTTAGGATTAGCAAGTCAACGGCAAGTATTCTACAAATGATGGAAGTATAAATTTCACTTTATCTTCTAACTATCGCCTAAATTAACTTCAGGAAAAAAAAAAAAAAAAAATTACATGCATTAAGTACTCAAATAGTACAACCAGGAATGATAGGACGGGATATTAATAAATATACACAGAATAAACAAATATTACATTACAATATATTGCTATTTTATTGCCAATTAGTATTAACCACCTTTAGAACACCTTTCTAGTTCCTTTATCACACCCATTATATATCCGTTCATACTTTAATAAATAATGACCCATGGCTTCGTTGTAAATCCTATAATATAAAAAATTTTGTTAAATAAAATTCTAGGGCTCAACTAGACTGCATGCAAATATTATCGATTTTAATAAAATGGACAGTATTATTTATTGTAAAATATATCATGCTTCTTTCCCCCCCCCCCATTTTCATAACTTGTAAAGTTGCATATATATTTGTTCATTTATTTTACTACCATATATAACCGCATTCAATTACAAATTACACTTTTTTCACAGCATATCAAATGGAGAGAATATATACATATACATATATATATATATATATATATATATATATATGTCACCTAAGTCTTATTGTTAAATGACAAGCGTGGGCTTGATATGAGTGGTGAAAATTTTATTACTTATAAAAGCATTTTGATCATCAACGATAAAATGTTAAGCGCGTGAACACAGGGTTAATGGACGTGGCCGCAAAAAGTTTCATTAGTTCATCTGTGGCTGGATTTATATATTTATACTTATTGATAGTATTATTTGTTATAAACGTTTGCCTTAATTTTTAGAACAATAAAGAATAACTTCAACCTTATACAATTTTCAGTAAACATTTACAATGTTAAAAAATGCTATTTGAGAACCCTATTAAGGTATGACTTAATATTTTTACTTTATTTGATGATTAGAGAGTTGGACTGGAAAATAATTTCGACTTTAGGTAAATGGAGTTTCCATATTTTAGTTTTGAATAATTATCATGAGACCAACCACAAAGCTTGAAACGGATACTAAACCACTTCATTGGTATTATTTTGACCTTGATTCATCATTGGTGGCTAGTTACAAATATGAAAAAGAAGTGGACATTCAAAACCAACCTTCTGGTTGGCTTTATTTACCCCATTGGTTGTAAAAAGTTGGTCCTTATTAAGCTATTTCTAAAACCAGTCCACCGAAAATGCCATGGATCATGAGTTTGTAAGCAACTTTTAAGTATTGATTTTTTTTTTCAAGGAGAAGGGTCATCCTTAAAATATTATAAATACTTCTCTTTTTCTTTGGTAATTTTAATGTTTTTTTATGACTAGCATTACAAAATAATAAAAATGTTGGTTTTTAACACATTTTTTTTTTCATTGCACTCTAAAAGCTCATACTTTGACAACTATTTCATTTAATAATTCAAAATATTAGGCGTAAATATAATTAATATTCATTACAGGTGTATATGGCTATATATTTTTTAAGTATGTGTATTATTTAATTTTATTTAAATATACAATGAGTTTTCCAGGTAAAATCGCATTCGACTAATTGAACTCCAAACACTAAACAATCAAAGTATGAGCTCATGACTAGAATAGTTTTGCTTAACAACTGATCTTAGGTTTTTGACAAATAAAAATCTATGTCATAGCCAACTACACTTATCAGCAAAATATTTTCATTACTATTTTAGCCCCGACAAACGAACTAAGTATAAACATTAATTAACATCTTTCAAAAACACTCTAATTGGTCGTTTTCCTTAAAACATCTGACAACATATAATTTAAATAATGTATCTCACAAAAATTATCACTATATAACATTTACTTCTATACAGAACTGTGGGACGTGTGGCGTCTTAGGCTTGTATACAAAAAATGTATAGTGTTTTTTATTTACACAATACGTTATATTCAACCACACTTTTTCGAGCAATAAAGGCATTTTACTCTGAAAAGAACAAAAATATATTCATCAATTCATAAAAATATATTTACATTATAATCCGGTTAACTTAGGCTTTGTAGTAGGTAATATAATTAAACCAATATTAAAATATGATCAATCAGTAACAGTCACACATCCCAAGATCATTTGCCTTTATCATCTTTATGTAGACAATTTTTAATAGGTTATTAATCTTAATCTTTTAAAACTATAATAATCTGTTGTTTTAATACTTATGGAGGAATACTGCTTGGTCTTAAGAGACCTACACAAAGTTGATGTTCATCTACAAAAAAATGGTGTTTGAAAATTTAAGCAACTAGAACATAAATATGCTGGAAACTCACTTAAAAATTATTGTAGCATTATTATATGTGCTCTATTAAAATGACTAGATACACAGTATTGTAGGAATATATATAGTTATATATATATATACTCACTTATGATATCCAAAAATACCTATAGCTATATAAACTTTATTTCTCATTTATTAACTCCAGTCTATAAAATATTTTACCGACATTTCATATCATATTCATTAAATACTCTTTTTCAATTAGATAAATAATGAGTATTTCTGCTTATTACAACAAACAAATTTTTGAGCAGGTCAATAGGCTAAACGATTACGTCATTTATTGACAATTATCAAAACTGGTATTTAATATATATCCATTGTAAATATATATCATTTATAAAAATTAATTGGATAGTTTTATGAATATTATCAAGTACTATTTATAATCTAATTCTATCGTTGCTCGGATAAAGACGAAAATACATAGTAATGGTTGTTCAAATGGATGTTTGGAAATTTCATGTTTTTCCGTCTAGTAAATTTATAAATCCATATTGTAAAACAGATAATTGTATATACTTATATTTATATATTTCTTTGTATATATATATATTATGTATATCACTGTCCACTTTGGTGTGTGAATCGTCCATAGAAGCGGTATATTGCATATTATATCACGAATGTCTTTATTGGTGTGTACCTCTCTTTGCGAATTGTATCACAGAGAAGTCCCTTTGCTGCTACTGAACCTGCAAACTGGACCGGACGTTTTCGAACACTACTGTGACGTCTACTCCCTCCTGCTCCTCTTTGATACATGCCGACTCGAGGTGCTTGTTGAGGTAGGACTTGAGTGCGAAGGTCTTGTTGCACCTGGTGCACTGGTAGTTCTTGTCGGAGGAGTGGGTCTGCATGTGAGCCCTCAGGTTGGACCTGTCAGCGAAGGCCTTGCCGCAGTGCGCACAGCCGTACGGCTTCTCGCCGGTGTGGGACCGGAGGTGCCCCTGAAGCAGCCACGGCCTAGAGAACAACTTGCCGCAGACCCCGCATGCGTGGGACAATTTGTGCGTCAGCAGGTGCATCGCTAGTGCGGGCATGCTCACGTAGGCCTTCCCACAGGTCAGGCACTTCTTCGCCGACTGGGAGTCGAGGCTCCTGTGTGTCTGCTTGTGCCTCGACAGGTTAGAAGAGGTGGCGTACTTCTTGCCACACTCAGAGCACACGTAGCGCCCTCCTTTATCGCACGGGTTTTCTTCTGCTTCTGTCGTGACGCCGTCGTCCGAAGATATTGGGCTCAGCGGTGCTACTTTGCCTTGGGCCTTCCTCTCTTTGCGGTTCTTGGACCTGCCATCGGTGACTAGGAGTGCGTCGTAGGTATAGACTGCCGGCTGAGGGTTGGGCCCCGAGCTGGGTGCCTGGTTCGGGTTGTTGTTCTCCGCATCGGAAGAATACTCCGAGGTGGGTGGTGTGAGCGGCGGCTGGGTGGTCGGGTGCTGCACTTCCTCGCAGCAGTGGTACACCGGCTGGCTGGTGTGGGTGTACAGTGGTTCCTGGGGCACCTGGTAGTGGGGCGTCACCCCGGGGGCCGGCAGGGGCGGGAGTGAACGGCTTAGCTCCAGCAAGTCGTGGGCGGCTTCTGTCTCCTCCACACTCCGCAGTCTGAAGATGGGTATGCCACCATCGGTGCAGCTCACCTCCCTCGTGTCTCTGTCACTCCTCATGTAGTCCTCTTCAAGGTACCCTGTCGGCAAACAAACAGATGATGTAATGAGGGATCAGTAAGAAATTAAAACAAACTTGTGGATTATAATGAAAGTGTTTAACGCTAGCGCTAATATTGGCAATCATCTATAAGAAGCTATAGTGTGAAAGTATTATGAAATAAGTAGTTAGGTTGTCACTAGATTTTGGGGAGGAATGAAGCAGTTTATCTGTCACATTTTTTTTTCTTTTAAATGAATGGTTTTTTAACTTTATGGACATTTAAAATATTTGCATCCCCAGGATTATGCTTGTTTATTTTGTCCTAAAAGTTCTTTATAATAGTTATTTTCAAAGGTTGTAACTTTCAGAAGGGCTGTAAGAAATCATAAAGGTATGTATAATTCATCACATATTTGTCACCAGTCAAAATTATTTGTTTTGTATACTAATTATTTAATTCTCATCTAATCTCCATAGTAGATAAAACCATTTTCATATGAATCAAATATTAAATTCCTAGGATTATGAGCCTAGTAGAAAATGTTGGAATAAACAATAATAGCGTATAACTATAATAAATTGATGAAATGTAAATATGGTATGAATGATAGTATATCTTAATTACTTATTGCCTAGCAAGGCAGATTGTAATTTTAGCACAATAAAGGCTAATATTTTGGCTTTCTAATAACCCAATATATATAGATTCCTACTATGTAATAAAGAAATGTTGTTGTTTTTAGGTAAAAGACCTAGTAATTTCATGTTGCGTATGTTGTCCTGTACAATCTGCAAAAAACAAAAAACAAAAATAACACTTTTACCCTTACTGAAATTCGTGTATGCTTAACTCAGCTAAACTATTCTCGTTATACACTTCCCTTCATTAATTTTATAATTATTATAAAGTATTTCAGTCCATGTTCATATAATTTTTTTTTATTATATTAGGTTATTTTATTGGTATTTAGAGTATTTTAAACTAATATTTTTGTAACCTAGGGTCACATCGCATTAATCGTTTAATTAACCTAAAAAATCATTTAAATGGGTTTGTATCTCCAACCGTCCTAAAATCCATTCTTTCTATATTTTTTTTCTTTCGTTGAAATACACCCTAAACCTGCAGCAGTGTATATTTTAAGGCACGTATTTTAATGTTTCATTTGTTGTCTGATTGTGCTCACCAAAGACCCTTTTTTTATACTTATAGATTTTTATTAAAGCTCAGTTTTTATTTTATATATGATATGTTAGTTAAATACTCCACAATATAGGTACATAATTATATGAACAATATTTGTATGAAGTCTCAATTGATCAATTTATCTACTGCACCCAAGCTAGAGAATTAGAAATAATAATAAAAATATAATTAAAACGATTGATTTTAAAATGCACTTTTTAGAAAGCTTTAAAGCCAAATGTTCAGTTTTATGCTTTACTGTTCAAAGAATAAATTAGGAGTAGGTACACGAGTTTCATAATGCATCATGTTTTTGTTTTTTTTCTTATACAAAAGTTGTCCGTTTATACTATGGATAAAACTGCAGTTGAAGTTCAGGGAAGCCATGAAGAAGTTTATATAATATTAACATTTTAAAAATGTTATCAAAGTTATAACAATAAAAAAAAAGTGTACAACTTATTCGGTTCTTCAGCTTCTTGGGAGAGTAGCTGGAAACAAACATTGTTAAGATGTTTCCTGGGAGCAAACTTCTTTCCGAATACAACACAAGATCACGGCATCCCTATTCAGCCCACAGCATTCTCTTAACATTTTATTTTATGGGACCCTACCTTATACTAGTCCTTAATTCAGTCGAGATAAAACCAAGTCGCTAATAAAACCACATTCTTTGTAAAATAAAAACCAAAATGGGTTCAACCCACAAACCTCCATCAAACATACGTTACCCAAAACTCTTAAACTTGTTACGCAGCTCATAAATTGTAATATTCATTCTGTTCTCATTTTATTAGATGAAATTCAATTATGTTTGCTGGCAATTGGTTATAGAAGCATTACATAAAATAG
The DNA here is from genome assembly GCA_930367205.1 of Acanthosoma haemorrhoidale. Taxonomy (NCBI): domain Eukaryota; kingdom Metazoa; phylum Arthropoda; class Insecta; order Hemiptera; family Acanthosomatidae; genus Acanthosoma; species Acanthosoma haemorrhoidale. Next base: position 120,138,514 of record OV884011.1, on the reverse strand, counting down.
ATCACCCATGAAATGGACTGAACTAAGTCGGTAATTATTTTGGTGATAAGAAAATATAGATAACTACAAAAAATATATTATATTGAATAGACAGACCTCAACGTCAGCGACCAGTCTTTGGAATAAGAAAATTAAATGTTTACTTCACGTATGGGCCATTCCTCATAGCGATGGGTAAGGTTGTATAAATAAGATACTTTGAATCAGATAATGAAAAGTAGGTTGATATAAGTAGTTAATCAATCTCAAATGAAGCAGATACACAGATAAGACAACAGATATTCACATGGGTTTAGTAATAATCGTGATAAGGTTAATCACATTTAGCTTTCTTTCATACTGAATGTAAAGCAGCAGAAACAGAGAGTACATGATACAAGGAATGAATCAACTTCACCTACGGAGGCTCCAAGATCATGATGACTTGGCTTTGATTTCATCTTAGATACTTAAAAACTCGAATATCTTACGTTGCCAGACAAACCCACTGCTAAGCTTTGATTTAGATGGAGGGTAAGTGGCTGCCACAGGTTGCTGTGGACTTTCAACAGGTTGTTATCTGCAGTGATAAGGGACTAGGACTGAAAAACGTTATTTTGATAGGGTCAGCGATTCTCCAGAGCTCATTGAGGTCTCCTTGTTTCTCAGGTAAAAAAAAAAAATCCGTGTGTGAGCGACTCGTCGGAAACTTTTCAAAACTTCTCGAATGATAGTGGAATCCTCTCAAAACAAAATTTTACTGCACATTCAAACGATACTTGTTATTTTTGTATATATTTGTTTAAGTTCATTTCGCAATTTATAAAGCATTGAATGAAACAGCCTTAAGGGGTAATCATCATTTAATGATGGACTGAGGAATTATTTCAACTTTTTTTTTGATTTCTACGAAAATAAATGTAATTCCAAGCTACTTAGTGCAAAGTACAGACATGTTTGGTCGTTCTGCCTTGAATGTGGTGTAGTGGATAATCCTCTAGGAAGGCCAGAACTAACTAATTAAAACAAAAATGTGTTTCATTAATATTTAAATAAGATTACAATTTATTGGCAGTATATTATTGTACACTATACTGTTAAGTTTTAATAAACGTGGTGTTAATGGTGAAATTATCCCACTTCAATGGTTAGTTTTGTTAATGGTTTTACCATGACCACAGCTCGTAAAAAGTTTCCCTAAGGAAGGAGATGTTAAGCCTTCACGACCGATCAACTTTGAAGGCTGGGTATAACTATGACGCCTGCTTCGCTGTGATGTCATCTGTCCAACTAGACCTAAGCTGTTTTTTCTTGGTATTTTCTCTGGCTAGGACCGTGCATTATAGAACATACATATGAGTATATATATAACACATGCGGCTATATTTTATATAAATAGATGTGGGAAAACGTCAAAAAACAAAATTGAGTAGACAATTCTAAATGTTTTCGGACGGAGTCTAGCAGTGGTAGGATTATAGGTGGTATAAAATTGAAATGCTTCACCTTTCATTTTTTCCCTTGTCAGCGGCTAAAGGGATCTGATGAAGAGAAAATTAAAAAAGATTTTTATATTTAAAAGGGTTAGGGATCTGTGCCCCCTCCAAAAACTTTCCGCTGGGATTAATCGATCAGGTCTCTTCGAGATATGGCAATAATTGGATTCATATTCCCAGACTTCTTCACTGGAGATTCAGTGTTTTCAATCCCAGCTTCACTGATCAAATGATGTACTCAGCCAACAATCGGAGCACTCACAATTTCTTAATAGGACAGGAAAATTATTACACTGGCTTAGAAAGAAGAAATACATTTTTTTTTTAGGCATGCCTAGGATTTTAGAACTGATTTTAGCTATAATAGGGGCGCTGGATCTGAATACAAAATCACTTTTTCTCAATGTGCTATACTTTTTTAGATCATTGGATTTTAACATGCATTTCTACGAGACATAGTTTACTCCATTTTGTGCAGGTATAAATCACATATACAAGGATTGGCATTATTTCTCTTCCTGTATTCTTCTTCTGTCTTCTTGTGTCGAGAATACAATCTTGTATTTTGTCACAAAATAGGACTTCATGACACTTTCCTAGATGATTGGAGCATATTTCTTGACAGTTCAAAGTGAAGTTATGCTTCTAAGACAATTGGAATAAATATGGTTCAATACTAAATGTTCACTAATCGAAAATGAAAGAGAAGTATAACACCATAGATTTGGTCTTGATGAAGATAAAGTACATGATTAAGTACATGATTATTAATTAACATCAATAGGTGATTTGTGTGAACTTAAAAATGGTTAACTTTCTCCTTGGGTACCAAATATCCTTGCTTGTTGTTCCTCTGGGTTAGCTGAGAAAATGCACACCACGGGGTTACAAAAGAGCGGCCTAACAGACAAAACATAGACGCTGTGGAAAAGAATATCATTAAAGACCTCATACTTGAACGAGAGAAAATCATCTTTCCTCCTCTGCATTCAAAACTTACCCTTATTTAGCAGTTTTGAAGCCTTTTGATAAGAACGGATCATGATTTGCATGTATGGGGGAAACTGCCTCAGTTGAGAATGGTAAAAATTAAAGCAGGTATATTTGATGGCCCACAAATAATTAACTAATTATAATAATAATGACAACTAATTAAGGATCCTGCCTTCGTAAATGCGATAAATGGGGCTGAGCGAAAAGTCTGGCCTTCATTTGTTGCAGTTGTAGGAAATTTTCCGGGTAAACGCAAAGCAGAGAACTATGTTGAAATGGTAAACGAGATGCTTGACAGTTTCAAAACCCTTGGATGTCACATAAGGACCAAGGTACACTATTAACACGAAGTGTTTTTTTCGGAAAAAATTCCGTGTATGGGTTGTTCATTTGATCCGTGTATTTAACTTAAAATAGTGTAAAGTATATTTCACAAAAAAGTTATATCATACAATTTTGGCTCCTAGGCAAAACCTAGGATATATTTGAAATCAGGCCATAAATTTATGTGAAATCACCTCCAAATACTTCGGCTCCAAACACCTGTTAGCCTGTTATATGTTACCAGAAAGTTACTTCTATGCCCAGAACATTAATAAAAAGCGCTTTCTAAAATTTAACACACTAAAAATAACTTCACCTAGTAGTCTTCAGTTACTCCGAGTAAGTTTGATAGTAAGACCACATTCTGAACTTACTCAACCCATTGGAGAAAATTACACCTAATCACGTTTCACTAAAAAGTCCAAGTAAAAACTGTGAATATAAATGAGTCATATGTTTTTCAGTGATACTTTACTTTTTTACCTTGCATGTAATTACACTTTTTACTTTAAGAAAACCACTTTTGGATTTTTTTTTAATCTTTGTATGACTAGTTGAGTAATTCTGTACATGCTATGTTGCTTTTTGTTTTCGAGGTTTATTATTCTATCTTTTCTCAAAGCCGATAGTCCAATCTGGGTATAATGAAGCTTATATTGGAAACGTCGAACCTATAGATTGTAAAATATAATGACCTTTTGATAAATGCTCGCTATAAAAAATAAATTTCTAAGGATTAAGGATATTATTTTATCTAGTTAAAATTGGCAATTATTTATCACTTTGGCAAGTGGTAAAACCACATCACATTAATTAGTGAAACAGTTCTAAGGCACTTGCAGGCGTCAGTTTTTCACAGTGAAGAAAGTATCCCAGCAAGTGGATCGAGGTTATGTTTGTAAAATTAAGTGTGAAGGGAAAATGAGACAAATATTCAAAATGTTGGCGGGCAAGGCTGAATGTAAATTTAAGAAAACATGGTACACTTTGTCAGTTCCAAATTTCATGCATAGATCTCTAACGTTTTTCATTCCTGATCACATCCACCAATGTACACACTTACTTTTCCACTTTCTGTATTAGTTTACTGACATGACGACGTGTCACGATCGACTCGGTAAGCTATTGCTAATAGTTAATTATGCCGTCGTTCAATTTCCAATCAATCAGTGTGACTGACACGGCTGCTTAAGTAAGATGTTTCTACCATGCACGTGGAAGTACGACCTTCCTCTAAGAGCTTTTAGTTTCCTTAAGCCTTCTAGACTTTTTTTATATTTTTTTCATATACGAGGGTGGTTTGAAAAGTTTCCAACCTAACAAAGCTTTTATTTATTTTATTATCATCTTCATGTTGAGGTCGGAAACTTTTCAGACCACCTGTGTACACGTCTTGGTTTATCAAAGTTTTTTTGTGCTCATAATTTGAACAAGATTATATTCTATTCAACGTACAATCAACCTGATGTTATTTCTTCCGTCTACCAAAGCTCTTAAATTAGTGACCCAGACGTTAGAAGTACTTTTTTTTATTTAATTGTGAATAAGACTTTGTATAAAAATAAATACAAGTATGAAAAACTCTTTATACCACGAACTTTACCACAAACTCCTTAAGAGCTAGGAAATAAGAAAATTCACTCGTTTCACACATGTGTCATACATCTGGACGTCGGTTTATGAATACTCTAATGTTTTTGTTATTTCTCGCCACTTTATAAACAAATCTTTTCTTATTTATTAATTTTTTCTAATTTAATATTTCCCTATGTGGTTATTCATAAATTGTGGAATAAACATATGTTTACATCATTATTATTAGAGTTCATTGGATGCTAATCTGAGCAGGTCGATTACGTAAAACAGAATTAAATCACACGTGTGCCTTTGTTATGCCATAACAAGTCGGTGAAAATCCCTGTGGCTCCCTATAAATGGGCTTTCATAAATTCTGGGCTTAGTATGTCAGTAGTCTACTGAGTAAAGCTTTCCGAGAAAATTTAATGAACATACTTGATATCGCTTGGTTTCCCAGTACCTTCATTCGCTTTTACATAGTACTCCTAATGGTGTTTATGAAAGATTATCAATTAGAACCAGAATTGGGTTAAGTTTGTATTTATTAACAGCAAAGTGCCTCTCATTATATCAGAACATTTTAATCGAAGCACCAGCACATTCGACTGCTTACTTTGCCATTACCAAGTGCTTACGATCCTGCCAATCAGGGCGGAGTCTGATGATGATACTCAGATAGAACTCAAGTTTGCAAACTGGATCCAACTAAAACCTCAGATCTCAAAACTATTCAACACGCGCGGATCATAAACTTTGTAATGAATTAATTATTTTTCATATGGCCAAGAACAACATATTTGGTGGTAAAATAAACGTGATTTCAAATATAATTAAATAAGGTTTTGAGAGCTGTTTAAGACATAAATAAGCTGGTCAAATTTTATAAATCATTATTTTTATTTATTTTTTAAAACAATTTTTATTAAGATAAAATTACAATCTGCCTTTATATTAGGCAATAAGTCTTTTTTTTTTTTTATTTAATAAAAATCCAACTTCCAGGGACTGAAGTGGATTGACAAATAACATGAAGATCAAAAAATAATAAGTTATGGTACTTCGATTCCATATAGGATCCGTGGCAAGGAGCAAACCGAAAAAGGTTGAGGCGGACGTATTCAGAAGAAGCAATGGTTGTAAGGGGATTGTGGGAAGATGAAGAGGATGACCAAAACTCATGGGCAAGCAATGTAAATCCCAAAAATAGCAGTGGTGCAAGAGTAAAAAATATTGTGAAGATTAATGAAGTGATATGTGTTTAGTTGAATTGTGGGTGTTTCTCCCTACTGGGATTTAGTGATAATTTGCTATTTCATGAATTTAGTGATTTTCTGATAAAACTGTGTTACTAAATCATATATGCTGTTGTAATGTTGGCTTCAGGGCGGAGGATTTTAAGAAATTTAATCAATGCTCATTTAAGCAATTTTTCTCATTATATAGTATAATTCCTTTATTGTGCAATAATTACAATCTGCCTTTTATAAGGCAATAAGTAATTAAGATATATGCTCTCATTCATACAATATTTACAGTTCATCATTCACTCGCTCATTCATACAATATTTACAGACAGACCAGAGACCCCCCAAATCCACCGCAAAGAGAAAGCGGAGTCTTGGGAAGTCCCCCCACGCTCCTCCGTCAGCCGCGTCACCGGATACTAGCCAGTGGAGGCTGACCAAGAGCGCGAGAGCCACAGACGCTCAGGACATGATTGGAGAGACTGGCCATTGCCAGGACTCCCACTGTCACGCGTTTATAGCAGGTCACGAGGCCACTGCCGTTTCAGTCTCCGAGCAGGATTATAGGGATGAGTGGCGCAGTGCATTGACTGTGCTACAGGATTAGGGTGGTTGGAAAGGCTACTGTGGAATTTCATAAACTTGGAAGGGATGAGTTCTAGAATGTAGGGTATATTAAGGTCGTTATGAAGGGTTTTGTTGCTGACATAATAAGGGGCATTTACTATTGTTCTCAGGACTTTTGATTGAAAGGATTGGATACGCTTGATGTTAGACTTTTTTGCTGTCCCCCATAGCTCTATTCCGTATGTCCAGATTGGTTTAAGTATAACTTTGTAGATTAGTAGTTTATTTTCTATTGAGAGATGGGATGTCCTTTGAAGTAGTCTGTACAGTTGTCCAAAGCGTCTGTTTAGTTCTTGTCTTTTTAGTCTCGTATGTGGGTTCCAGGTCAGTCGTTTGTCAAGATGGAAGCCTAAGTACCGTACTGTCTCGGATACAGGGAGAGGAATAGAATTAAAATAAACTAGTGGACCAGACTTGCGACAAAGGGTGAAGGTAATGTGGGAGCATTTTGCTTCATTAACTTTGATCCGCCATTGATTGCACCAATACTCGATCTCGTCAAGGTGTTTTTGAAGGTTATGGGATGCTATGTCGGGGTCTGGATGGGATGACAAGACTGCAGTGTCATCTGCAAATGTGGCCAAGAAGGTATTGGGAGTAGAGGGGACATCAGCGGTGTATAGGTTATAGAGGATGGGGCCTAGGACACTGCCCTGTGGAACTCCTGCACTTATGGGATAGTAGTTAAGAGTATTCTAAACCACAGCGGACTTGGAAGAAGCGGTTTGAAAGGTAGGACTGTAGGATTAGGAAAAGGGTCTGTGGTAAATATCTTTTGAGCTTGTAAAGCAAACCTGCGTGCCAAACCCTGTCAAAAGCTTGAGCTATATCGAGAAAGGCAGCAGTGCAATACTGTTTGGTTTCAAGGGCTGAGGAGATGTGATCAACAACGCGAAGGCGTTGTTGAGCAGTGGAATGTCGTTGGCGGAAACCAAACTGGTGTGTGGGAAAAAGGTTTTTGGATTCAACAATTGGAAGTAGACGTTTTAGTAGGAGTTTCTCAAATATTTTTGAGAGGATAGGGAGTAGGCTAATTGGACGATAAGATGAGGCGTCATTGGGTGGTTTACCGGGTTTGGCGAATAGGACAATAATGGAATGTTTCCAGAGGAGAGGAAAGTGCGTCGTTCGGATTATGCAATTATATATGTAGGTTAGGAAGATTATGGCTTTAGGAGGAATTTGTTTGAGAATTTGAGGAGTAAGGAGATCATATCCAGGGGATTTTCGGTAAGGTAAGTTTTTCAGAAGGTATTTAACCTCAGAGGGGTTAACGGCTTTTGGTGGAAGAGAGAGAGGAATAGGTGAAGTGAGGAAATCTTCCACAGTTGTGGCGGCTTGGGCTGTGTTGGTGTTTGAATAACTTCCATGTCGTCAGGTTGGCTATTTCTCAGTACCTCGAACCTATTCGGTGTGAAGAATGGAGATTCTGCTACAGTTTCTTCGTTTGAAGTGCTGGCAAGTGCTGGTAGATCTTCCATAGAGCTGGCAGCAGATGAGTTTATAGGGATGTTCCTATTTGAGCGTCTGGGTTTTCGCTTTACTGGCGACGTTGGCGGAGTTGGACCTAAGGACCTAGATATTTTCTTTTTATTTTGTGATATTAGCTGCTGATAAAATCTCATTTTGTCATTAGCTAAGATTTTTGTTAGTTAAAAAAAAAAAAATAAATAAAATAAAATACGTAGCGCGCGGTAGGATTCCAGTGACGAGTCACCGGTCTTGGCTCTGAGCCACCTATCGGGTCTGGCTCAGAACGGCTATGTATCGTGAACGACGGCTGATGCCTCAGTCAAGATGGCTGACTACTCTGTCCGATGTCACTATTATTTGCACTTCACACCAATGTACTAGCGATCTACTCACTTATTGAGGGCTCCCTCGTGGCCACCTCACTTATGTTGCCAGTTGACACAATCCCAAAGCCGAAAAAGAGTCTATAAACGGTAGTTATCGGTATTGATTTGGAGAGCGATAGTTGTACGTGGTTGTTAATAGTAGCGCATGCGCAGAAACTTTCTCATTATATAATGTTACTTTTTTGGCTCTTTTCTTTTTTCTCTTTTAACTGTCAAGCACTATCATTTTTCTTTGAGATTATCTTAATTTTTGAATGTATATGTTTTAATCAAGTTTCTTTTTACTATAATATTTATTCCTTATTTTTGTTTGAAATTTTCGTTAGTTTTTTCTAGGAAGGAGATTTATAAAGGTTGTTCAGCTGCTTCAGGTCTCACAGAGGTCGTTTGGCTCCGAGGGCTTGGAGGGGATTTAGGCTTTTTCATGAACATTCAAGACTGTGTAAACAAACATCAGTGGACTGTGCTGATGTATGAAATATTGGTAGGGATTATGGTTTTTACCCAGTTCCTCCGATCAGTCCTCCCGTCCAAATTGAGAATAAATGTCGTGCCTACCAGACGGATGTACTGGGGTTTTGTACTCACTCGAATACATAAAATGTATACACTGATGGACAAAATTGATGCACCACTCATTTTTAATTCATTCATATTCATTAGTTAAAATTATATAAATTATCTTCCTTCTTTTAGATTAACCGTTGGTATTTAGGTAATACCAGTGTAAATATAAACCGTGAATAATGTTTTGTTTTCTCTTAAATCCTTTTTCACCAACAGTATCATCTGATCATCCAATCTAGACATCATAAAATTCATTCTCACTTATACTTTCAATCATCATCTAAGGATCATGAAATGCGTATTATGTAGTTGCGAAACCGGCGCATCAGAGTACACGAGTTAAAAAGTCACTTAAGGAAAGTCCGAAATCAACATCCTGCCCGTAGAGAGGTCCACTTACTTCAGCTCCCAAAATGGCCAGTTTGCACGTGAACATGTGAATTGGACTGGATAGGTGGTAACTGGAAAAGATGTGTCTTTACAGACGAGGTGAGAGATGGTCTCATGTCTTCTGATGGCCGCAAGTTTACATGGAGACAGCCAGGAGAGAGGTGCGCCCAATGCTGTATGGCTCCCGAGGTGGCATTTCGTGGTGGTTGTGTGGGGAAGGTCCCTCACGACTCAGAGGTATTTAGGGGACGTAATTGAAGAACATGTAGTGACGTTTGCTCCCTACATTAGCAAAGGATTCTGGTTTATGGATAATAATACTAGACCCCACAGAGCACATATGGTTAATGATTACCTGATAGTGGTTGAGATTGAGTCCTTGGTGTGGCCACCACTGACTCCAGACTAAAATACTATTGAGCTTGTCTGGGATCAACTGAAGCGAAGAGTAAGACGTCGGAGTCTAGGTCATCACCCTTGAAGAATTTAAGTGGGCTGCTGATGAAGAGTGGGACAATTTTCATCAGTACTTTATTGAAAACCTCTTCCGATGAATGTCAAGCTGTCTAAGAGACGTGATTCGTTTCAGAGGTGGAAGTACCAGTTATTGAATACTTTTTCTTTAAAAAAATATTTTCCAAGTCTATTTTTTTTCTTTTACTTATTATGTACTTTCGATTATCTGTGTAAAATACAATTACGTTTTCAAATGACTTATTTCCTATATCAAAAATATTTTTGAAGTCTGCTAAATTGATAATCTTTCAAAAAATAAAAGTGGTGCATTAGTTTTGTTATCCGTGTAGTTGCTGGAACCGTTAACATTTCTCTTGTCAAGCATGGATAAATAATAATAAAATTTAAATAATTAAGAAAAACAATATTTTACAACCGAAATCAACATAATGATATAACCATCATATTTATGCTCTAATCAATTACCTCTGTGATTGAGAGGCCATAAAAAATACAAAGGTTCGATAATATTCTTGTGCAACATGGTTTAATTATGATCTTCATGCAACTCTTTTCGAAACATCATAATTTTTATTTGTAGTTTGATTGGCTGGCAAAAATGCAAAGTGGGGAGTCATAATGTTAATATTACTTAATTATCATTACGTTAGGTAGCTAGTAGTACCTGGAAAGACCGCTAGTACCTGATGAGGGTGGCGAGTACAGTGGCAGGTGACCTACGCCGTTGGCCGGGCTCCAGGCTGTCACCCCCAGGCCCGACAAATCCACAGTAATAACGCTTTACTGCCTTTTATACAGACTATTTCTTAGCGGGCTCACTTTCTGCCGGCACTACATCACGGTCTCACGGGCATATTATAAGATATTCCAACCGCGGTCTAAGCAGAGGTTACGGCTCTGTTCCGTCCCGTCCGCGGCGGTTTTATTTCACCCTGAGCCCCGGTGGGTGCCGTAATAATAATAACGCGGCCCCCGTAAATGGAGAGGTGGGCGTGGGACATAACGCCGCTCGCCTCTTTCTTATCCGCGAACCCGTTAACTTTTATGAAGCATAAAGCCAGTGGATGCGTATCGGATATTTAATGGGCTGAGAAACCATTTATAAACCATAAAGTATTCAGTGGTCATCAGTAAGGCATCGATTTATCTTCCGATAGTATACCGTTAAAGAATAATAAAATAATGAACACAACATTAAATATTTGCATTTTAGGCATTTTTTTTCATGGTTCATCAGTAATATTTCTGATCGTTAAATCCTAAGGGATAACAAAATAAAAGAATCTGAACCTTAAAGTCCCCAATCTCTCGCGCACTGACCTGATGGAGATATTCAATCACGTGGATAATTTTAAATTGCTGCCATCTGCATACGCTCTTATGTTCTGTATGATTTTTCAACAAATGATATTCTATCACTATCAATCATTCAGACCATTAAGACTTGATAATTACAATCAAAACTGAAAGAGAGCGCGAATGAACGTATGTACGTACTCCCTACCTGGAGAATGCTGCTTAAACCTCCAATGGCCAGTTGTCAAGAAATCCCCACCCCTTTTCTGCTTCAATCTCCGAGGATTGGACCGACGTGCGGATAAATGACACTAAATAACATTGATGTAAAAGGGTTATGCTGTTCATTTAGTTTTGCATAACTTTTTTAAATTTAGAGTGTGCATAACTCAGGATTGTAGTATTATCGTCACCACTACTTTTAAGTAAGGAATGTTAATACAGCTACCTTTCAGGAGAGAAATTTAAGTTCTAATTTTAACTTCCCCATTATGAATAATTTTTTTTATCTCTGGCTCTTTTGTGTATTTGTGTTTATAAATTTTTTTTTTTTCACAGGGAGACTTTGACTGGAGGCTGGGAAATTAATAAAAGTAATTAAAAACATTCGATACGTATACGATTTTTCAAATTTGTTACTTAAACGTCTTAGGGAAGATATTATAACCAGTGTGGAGTGCATTATTAATGACGCAGAAGGAAGCATTTACTATTATTTTATTGACTTTTAATATTAATAATAATATTAAGGTTTGATTATTTTGCTGTCCCCTAAAGTTTGAGCCCGTTGATGCCATTTATATGTTTGCAATAAGGAAAATGGATAGGAGATATTTATTAATTTTAAGAAAGGGGAGTCAGAAATAATTATTACGGTTTAAATTCGACAAAATTAATATTTGTAATATAAAAAAAGTTTGTACATAATCTATATTGCTAAGATATTTGAGGCGTGGATTTAGATAGTTAGAGAAGAGCTCGGTGTTATTTGTGTGGGGTACACGGGTGATTTGCGGCTAAGGGTTTGCTAGTAGACTCCGGGGGTCGAGAAAGAAAGAATCGTCCAGATTCAATCAAAACTTTTCCCTATCACACACAAACAGTCTCACCCTCACGTAAACACAGGGACAGATAAGCATTTGTAGCATTCTCTTCAAGCCTTCTAACTTCAAACATAAAGAGGAGTTGTTAGATTTAGATGGCAATTTGTCAATACTTTTTGTGTTTACTTAATATATTATCTTGTCCCCGTTAATCCGTGAGACGCAAAATGACAAATTATTGACAAATAAATCATTTTTGTTGACTGTTTGAAAATTTTGCAGTTATTCTGTATGCTACAAACTGTCCTTTTTGACGTCCAAATCTGAATTTATTAATTTCTAAGAACTTCATAGGGTATTTTAGCAGGATAGAGGATTGATATTGCCACGTTCTCCATGAGCATTTCTCATACGTTCTTTAAAAAAAAATAAATGTACGAATATCACATATGTTTTAAAAAATAAAAGGTCTTGCCTCCCCAGAAAAAGTTTTATATTTTGACAAATCGCTTGCAATTGTCAAACAGTCATCTCCAGTGCTTGGTACTGAATTAATATATTATATTTAAGTTCATCAGCGATCTACTCCAGTGTAGATAGATAGAAATTGACTTTTATAATTAATTTTCCCTTTCCTATTTTTCATTTGGATTGAATAAAGTTAACATAAGAACCTAACATTAATTCTTTCCTTACACCTATACAAAACTCTTGGAATTAATTATAACGTGATTTTAACCCTCTCCCTTCACGTTACCTCAGTCGTAATCGGAAATATATGTTGAATCGAAAGATGAGTAAAAAAACATCGAATACACATAATATATATGATGGCGGAGCCTAGATCTATTTCCAGCTGTGATCGGGTTTTGCATACTGGTATGTCCGTTTGTTTCTTTGTTCTAAGATAAAAATTACTTAATTGTCTCGTAAACACTAAATAAGCTAATTTATTGGTTAAACTGCAGTATCGGAATGTATGACGAATAATATTAAACGTTGACTAAATTTGGTTCTGATCAAAAACAAAAATAGTTTATATTAAATGAATATCCAGTACATTTATATTGTACTGCAGAAAGTTGAATGGAAGTGATGGTTCCATTAAATGCATTTTCTGCTGGCGTTTTACATTTTTTTTTTTGTCATTTTTATCTGCAACGGTCAAAGCAGAAAGACCGTCCGCTCAGCGACGGAGAAGATTTATAAGGCAGTGGATAAAAAGGCCGGAAACTGCTGTACAAGGGGAACAGGGGGGCCAATCCCGCGGAGTAAGCTGTGCCAATTGAAGCGAACAATCCCTCACGGCCGCTCTACATACGTTGGCAGAACTGCACGCCTCCTTTATCAGGTTTTTTCTCTCTCTTTCTACCTCGGCACCAAGACCGGGGCTTGATAATTAGGAAAATGGCCGGCCGCCGTGACAGCTCAGCAGAGGTGCCAAGCTCCGTGCGGTTAAATAGTGGTGACGTGGAGTGTCTTCTGTGTCCCCTTGGCTTTGTGATTATAAAGTGGGATATTTTTTTTAGCTGTGTTCCGCTAAAATTAAGAATTTGGGCATTTACTATATGGAGGAAAGTATAATCTGTGAATTACATCGTAGCTAATATTTCCCAATTACTTCAAAAGATTGAATAATTAATGTTTTTGCCGTGTATAAATATTTATATAGAAGAAACATACGGACTAAGCGATGAAACCCATTAAATATCCTTTATATTGATATGATATTTGGAGTTTCAACACCCTCCTTGCCATCAATTAGAGGGATTTAGTAAGGCATGGCACACAATCCGGTATGATAATTCGTCAGTTTATAAATTGCGAAGTAAAGTGTAAAAGGCTGATTTTAGATGATTATTTACGGACAAAAAAAAATAACCTTTTAACTAAACCACTTTATACTCTACTTTTTTTTTTTTTATTTCGCTCACATTAAGCAGCTCGTAGTGGGAGAGTAACTTACTCACATATACATTACATAAACTGCAGCATAAAGCCCTCTTTGGCGACTTACGGCTTTGTGCCGGCCCAAGTTGTTCAAGGATTTCTTCAAAGGGCTTAACAAGGTTCCCCTCATCTTGGAGCCTTATCCATCTTTCAGTTTCCTTTGGCTTCATCTATCTTCCGCATCCGCTTGGCTTTTAGAGCGGCTCATTTTTCTCTTACCCGTCAGTGAGCAAAGAATTCTGTAGGCGCAGGTTCGGAGAGAACACACTGACAGATATTAGGTCAAAGCAATGACATCACATCACGTAATCCAACCAGAGCCCTATTATTTATAAAAATATAATCTAATGGTGCTCCCTTACGGCACGACTTGTTAAGAATTGTTATATAAGAGCGAACAATTGATTGCATATTCAGGGTATATTATCAAGAATGATGGCTGCTACGCTTAAAGCTCAAATTGATGTGTTTTCTGCACCCAACTAACCCTAGGTATACATCAAGGGCTTCTCTATATCACTTTTTATACCAACTTAAATCTAAACCATTTTTTTTAATCATACGGTGTCACTTCTAACTGCGGAAACCCGGGCTTGACCTCCGGCTCGCTTTCTTGGGGAGCTGGGTCTGGTCGAGGTTTACTCAGCTTCGTAAATATGAGTGAATATCCATTTGTATAACATGTAAATGAATGCCATTGAGAATATCATATTTCATGTTAAAAGGTAACGCCTTTTTTGTAGTATAAAACTTCTTTATGGTGATAAAATTACAATCTGCCTATAAGTAATTGTGATAAATGTTCTCATTCATACCATATTTACTATTTTCATTCACTCGCACATTCATACAGTATTTACAAACAGCCCAGAGACCTCCCAAATCAAAATGGTTGTCACCTCCCTCACATGCGAAAGAGGAAGCAGAGTCTTGGGAAGTCACCCGCGCTCATCCATCAGCCGCGTCACTGGTTACGAGCCAGTGGAGGCTGACCGAGAGTGCGAGAGCCACAGACGCTCAGGACAACATTAGAGAAACTTGCGATTGCCAGGACTCCCACTGTCACATAATAATAGCGAGGCCACAACCACTTTAGTCTCCGAGGAGGATTATAGGGATGAGTGGCACAGTAAAAAGTGGGAGTGCTAGGGGATTAGTTTGGTTGCGTAGGCTGCTATGGAATTTCATGAGCTTGGAAGGGAAGGCCTCTCAGCAAACCCTACTAATTATGGTGACATGATCTTGTCGGCCTCTACCTCTACACTAAATTTGAAATATTGCACTCTCGAGAGGTTAAAGAACGCCGACCTTCACCCGTTGCTTGGTGTGCCATTGGTGGGTGAGTTTATCCACCGGAGACACATCAAGTTTTTTGACTCGGTGCAGCACCTAACCAACCCAGTGTTTAACACTATGACTCCACCACCCCTCCCACATCCGATGGCAACAGACTGTTGGGAAAAATTAGGTTAAGAATTTGTATGTAAGTTAGTTTTAAGTTTGATCAAAAAGGTTGGCCCCATCAACTTTATAAGTCAGTTTAGTCCAGTAACGTATATCATTATACTTGATTACCTATTATATAATTTTTATAAGATAACCAATTCTGTATATAATGTAGCAACGCTACAGGAAATACAAAAATAATTTGTAAATAGATTCGCCTGAGGATGTATAATTGTATATAATTATCTGTAAATTTAAAGGTGCTATGAAAGAAAAAAAAAAATTATTATATAAGGCAGAACTGTCAATAAGCAGTAACAGATAAAAATAATGTTGCTCAGCTATACAAAATTGAGCAATGAAAGATAGGAAAAAAGTAATGAAATGATACAATCCGTTATAAAAGAACTATAAGGGTAGATAACATATCTAAACTCCATAATTAATTTTTATTAAATGACGTCTTCAAATTTATTCAAGCCATTCCAATTGCATGTACTAAAGATAGATTCTTGGACATTTTAGTATTGTACAAGCGCAGAATTCAGTTTACGATTAAGGAAGTATATTTTCAATTTTCAATTTAAAGCTACGAGCTCCCAATGAAAGGATAGTCTCCCCTCTAGCTTTAAAATAGAGAGATGGGCAGGCTATGATTTTTTAGGTTCAATAAGTTTTTATATCATATATGATAAAGAACATAATAATTATTAGCCAAATAAAAGTAATGGGATCCATATGGCAACGAAATTAACTATATAAGAACATAAAAATGTTATGAGTTTATTGGGTCTTACTTCAACGGACAGATTTAATTTTCCACTTTTTATACTGAGGTTTATTACGCTCTTGAAGATTCGTGTGCATATGAGTCAGCAACAAGTTTCAACACCTGCTGGTTGTATCGTTTCAACGAGCCATCTTTGGACAGATCTAACACTACCAACATCTTACTACCAAAGCTTATCCAAAACAAAATAAAATACCTGCCCATAAACTGAGCTGGAATTGTCCGAACTGTCTCCACCACAAGCCTGTTCCCCGGGGATCCTAACCAATTACTGGCCAACTAAATGGGCTGCCTTCCTTGCCGTGTTTCCTTTAAATGTAACAGTAATTGTGTTCCTTTGTGCTCCCATGGGATGGATAGTTAAGTTTGTTATCCTCTTCTCTCAATTTAAAATAGTTAATTTCAAAGGATCAGTTCAATTTATAAATTCTAACTTTTGTTCAGGTCTAAATTTATGGGTGGAGTGGATAAAAAAAATCTACGGGTGGTAGTCATGGGACCCCTCTAATCAAAATTTTTTTTAAGTATCCCATTTCCGGAATCTAAAGTGAAGTATTTTCTTGGTTTTAAAGGCAAAAGTACTTTTTCTTAAAAAAATATGGAATCATTTCCTGACAATAATCTTTACCATTCTTCTATGCTATTCGTGTAAATCCTCATGACTATTTTTAGGCAATATGTTGTACAAGTGTACTAAAATCTGGAATGCCGGGATGCCTATATTAATTGAATTTTGAAGTAGCAGTCACAATATAGGTGCATTATTTTATGTTTATACAGGAGTGAAACATTTGAACTTTAGCTTGCAATAAATATACTTAATACTTGTTCTTTTGTTTAATTCCATGTGAGAATTAATCCTACCACAGTCAGAATCAAATTGCGTGAGCCTCATCATCGTTATCAGACTAAAATTTGTTTAATTTTTAAACGGCATCATATTAATATGAATTTTTATTCCAAGCACCCTGAAATAAACTGAAATTATGAAAAGTAGTAATGGAAGTTTCGTCAAATTTTAAGATTTACCGAACAACAGCACCTAAGGAAGAAATAGAATACCCAAGAAATGGTTATAGCTAGTTTGTGGAATATATGGAATACCATAGATGGTTATAAAAAAAACGTGAAGTTTTGACTGAAATAGAAGTGCCACATTCAAACGATATTGAGCCGATTTCTTCAATTTTTTTAAACATATTTTACCGGTTTTAGATGTTATTTGCATTTAATGGAAAGTAATTTTTAGAGGCCAAAATTTATTTAGCACCGCCAAGTCAATATAATAGGATCTCTAGCTTCAATATTTTAGCCATTTGTTGATTTATAACACTCAATAGCTTTTGGTTATTCGAAAACACTAAAATCATAACTTCTTTTCTATTATCTAAGTTACGTAGATTTAGTAGAAATATTAACTCGAAGTACTCATAATGTAGGTGTAATACAGACATAAGCAACAATTAATTATTTCCTACCAAACAAATATCCAGCTATTACAGGAAGGAAATTCAGTTGGGATCAGAACTCGACAAAACTTAATGCTAGATAGGGGCTATAAATAAAATTTTGACTGAAAGACGAGATCCCACCCGAACGAAGTTTACCCTCTGCGGCAATATCTTCGTGATCCCGAGCGGAATTTATCAAAGGGAGGTTTAGATAAGGGAAAGAATGTGCAAAGGAAAACAATATTTATCTCAAACAAGGAGCAGGGATTTATTAGACGTTCCTCTGGCCCACTCAGTCTTCCAGCATTATAATTCTCCTGTGCAAGATATCAGCCGCCTGCTACAATCTATTCTGTGTGTGCGTTTTGCTCCTCACATTTTATATCGTTTTATTGCTCCTTTTATGTTTCTTGTCACTCGTATCTTGAAAACGGTCGCCTAGATAACGTTTATATTTTGTTATAGCTATCATCAAAAGGAAAATATGTTGTCAAATATTGTTACATGATGGAACAGTGTCAAACTTGGTTTCTTCACGATAGTTATCACAAATATAACCACCCTACTAATCATTCAAAAACTTATTCTTTATGGTATGATAACGAAATGATTAATTATCCTTTTTTTCTTTTCATGACAACAATAATGGTTATGATATAATGGTTTATTTTTATTTCAATTTCTGTTAATAGTACATTTTGACGAGTTAATTCATCATATAAATTAGGTAAGCAGTGTTTATTAAGTTCTGAGATAACATTTAGCTTAGCATTTAATTTAGGCATAATTGGATCATTTTGGGGGGGGGGGGTTATAAAAGAAAGATGTTCAATTCTCATAAAAATTTTATTACTGAATGTCGCACATGTACGCTCTCAGGTACATTTTCCTGCCATTAAGACTTGATGCAGGCATAAATAGCACGTCGAACTGTCGGCTACTTCTAAAGTTGATGGTAATAAACCGTGAGACCTATCATCTACCAAAACATCCCTTGTTATGTAGTAGTCAGTTGAAGGTTTGTTTTTTAACTTTGAATATATATCAAAATAGTAAATGACTATAATTTTTCTTTATGTAAATTTACTGTAATTTCCGTATTAATTGATTTAGCTTAATTGCTTATATTTGATCGTGGAGTTTCTTCGCTTTGGGGACTCATTGTAGCATATACTAATTGTTGCCATGGGTTATAATTATAGGTTTATATTTATCTAACCAATAATTCATTTTTAAGGAAGGGTACCTGCTAATGAGACACAGGCTTAAAGTTATAAATAACTTTATGCAATGTCGACTTTTCTACTGATATGTTTGAGAATAGAGAATGTAGTCTAAGCCCGAGAACCGTGCAATTCTCTTACAAAAATACTGAAGAAATTTTGAATCAAGCACCTCAATGTAAAATTTCTAACTATCTTATAATTAGGATTGGAAATAAAATAAATTAAATACCAAAATAGGAACGAAGATGAACAGTAAAATAAAAATAAGAAGAAGGGTGTTTAGGCCAGAGTCATATATATATATATCTGTACCTCGGAAAGATACAACACTATGTCCATTTTTTTCCATATTGACTTTATTACGTAAAAAAGGTTTTTTTTCATTTTATAACAACTGCATGATGTAAATAACAATAAATAGAATGTTCTGGTAAAATATTGTTTCAACATCTCAATAAATAGCTGTGGCAATAACACTTTTTGTTATTTAAAAAAAGTTTAAAACTCCTCTCCTGTAAAGTTATGAAAATGGACATAGTGTTGTATCCCTCCGAGGTACAGATATATTTGTAATGAGATTCAAGGTTAAAACTAAATTTATTTAAGATTTGAAGCTATCCAGACACTCATATAATGTTTCTTTAAAATTGGTTTTCAGGCGTCTAAAGCATATAATCCTCATTATAACCCTTGCCTTATTTTCCCTTAGCATAATCCTTTTATGAAATGAATACCAAGAAGATTACATTAGATCATTAGATTGGCCACGTAAGTTATGATATGATAATATTATTTTATTATTATAATTAATTTTACATTGTCTAACTTTTTTTATTGTTTCTTTCTTAATTGTACATTGCGAAATTACTTCTCAAACTATCGCGCATATAGAGGAGCAGAAAAGGACGGGATATGGAACGTTGAAGGGTATTGGTAAGCGACTCCTTGATTTTCAAAAATATGGCAAAACATTCTGTTAAGATCAAAGGCCATCAAAAAGGATTAGAAGTATCAAGCTGAGAGGTTATATGTGCTGGGTCTGCCCTGAGATCAATCCTCCACTTATCCTTAGGAAATGACACATCAAAAGGTACGGCCAGTCCAAACCTCAGGCGAGTACGACCCGTGGAAGTTTTCAGAATGGATTATTCATTTTTCTTACAAGTCTCAGAAAGGGAAGATTGAATGTTCAGAAAAGTAAAAATGGCGGGTTGATTGATGAACCGTCAACTAATAAATGACTCGACCCCCCCCCCTCCGCCTATAACCCCCCTCACTATATCCCTTGGAGGATTCTCCCTGAATGACGTATAGCCCAATTAATAAAAGAGTTCCCCATCCATTGACAGCCAGTTTTATTTAGGGACCGCATAAAACCTTAAACAGATTGCCGGCTTAGGCCATCTCAGCCCTCCACTTTCTTGTGCACTACCGTATCCACATTAGATATTTACATGCCAGTTGAAGTTTTAATCACATTTAGTTAAATTAACTATAAAATGGTTGATAGAAGGTTCATTAGCTCTACTAATATTTTCGTAGATCAATTATTAATTGCATAGAATTTTATGGAATATTCAAAAAGAAACAGAAAAAGTAGAATGCAAAGAAACTATGTTGAGTGCTACTCTGCATGAGTTTAAAAACTACATCACCTCATTTCTCAAACCATCTAGGTCCCGAACGTTTTTATGTACCTAAGAATGTAAATTAACAAAATAATCTTATTGAGGTTAGCCACCAGGTAAAATAATGTATTCTATTTATTTCAATAGTGTCAATTAGTGTTAAGTGTTAATCAAGGGGCTTATAGATGGATAAAAATAAAACAACAAACGACAGAAATAAATTGAAAATTACTGTGCATTATACTTTACACAGTTAACTCATAAAGTAGATACTTCAAACTTCCAGTAACCCAGAATATGCCATATTTATCGATGAAAATAAATAATAATGATAAGAAGGGATGAGAAGGGGGACCACCCGGTTAGAATTAAATAATATTAATGAAAATTAACAATAATAACAGGAAATAGAAAAGTTGACTTTTTTTTTCTTTTTCATAGAATATTTTTGTAATTCATTTTTTACTAACGACAAGGAGAGCATCACAAACAAACATTTCATAGATTTTTGTTTTGAGATATCTTCAAAATTAGCAGTCCCGATGAATCTCACTATTATTTTATTTTCTAAACATTCCTATCCAAAGTCCTTAGAGGTCCAGTCAACGCGCCCGAAAGGGTGAAAACATTAGAAACTCATCCTCTCACAGTGATATTCATGCGCCAACTGTCCTTGACCAGGGTATAAGGTTAATTAATTAAGGATATAAGGAAATTTGTTCAAAAATCTATCTGCTCATCCAAATCCTTTTGTCAACTCCTTTAAGAATCGACCATCCTCCTCGTCGCCTAAAGTGGGCCTCCTCGTGATCTATTATAAGTAGATATGTAAGTCTTGGGGTCCTGGTACTGGTAATCATCCCCACTCATGTCCTCAGCGGCTGTGGCTCTCTTATCCTCTATCTGGTCTTTGCCGAATGGCGAAACGGTTGGGAGGGGTGAAGGGAGCTCCACTGCTTCCGGCCCTTCCATCAGCTTGCTGGGGTAACAGACTTGGGAGCGGGCGGGCTCTAATGAAGAATTTCTATGTTTATATTGTATGAATATCGGCCTGAATTTAAATCACAATTAATTATGCTGTACAAGCAAACTGTAATTTTTAATAATTTTTTTTTAATCTTCCTGTTATTTTTACGTAAAAATAATCAACATATTTTGAGGTGTTGTGAAAAATACCGTTAATCTTTGAGTCGTATTTAATTCAGATCGATGGATTTATTTTAACAACCACTATCTTTGAACATGCCGAGAGGAAACCACTGCACACCTGAATGAAAGAAAGATCTCTTGCATCGGGTTTGGCAACTCTACTACAAACAAAAAGACCACCAATAAATATTACTAATTATATCTTAAATATTTATGAATACTAAGGATATCACATTCGTTATATAAAAAAAATTAATGGGGTACATATCATCTGAATAAGTTTAAGATTAGACATTATTGCATTTCCCGTAAGTAGAGACAGATCTGATACGAAAGATCCTGGGATACTTAAAAATAAATAAAGATAGGATATGATTTATGAATGTCTGTCTTCAAAATAGATTAGAGCATCTTGACAGAGATAAGCAAATTGCACCTAATCTTGAGAAGATCAACATTTGGCATATCCTATCCTGATGGCACATACCTGATGATGATGGTTTATTAGTAACTGAATATTTCCTGTCAAAGGTGCTATTGAAAGCTGAGCCCTAAGATGATGGCTCTACTTTTAAACCGGTAATTGCGTTAGCTCCAGCAATTCCATACGATTAAATCCAATCGACCAGCAATTTTAAACAAATTAAATTGAAATTGAAATTACCATGTCATAAATCGATGTTGAAAAAATAATAACATTTAATTGGAATGACAAAATGAACAGTTTTTCTTTTCTAATTCACCGTAATACTTGAGGGCAGACGAGGTGGAATCCGGTGTTACGCACCTTACGTTAGTGATCTACAAGTGCATAGAATTTTCCATCTCTTTGGAGCATGTATGTTTGCTTTTACATGTATTAACACACAATTCCTAACACCATCATACATCTTTAAACCTATAGCAAACTTGATGTCCGATCTAAAAGCAAAACTTAAACAATCTTGCTATGTAAATGCTGTGGGAATTAGTCAATCATTGGACTAAAGTCAAATAATACTGCTTTTGGAACAGAATATTGTACTTTTCTGCAACTAAAAGAGTTTTGAGTATTCGATTGCTTATTTGAATTAAATGAAATAAAGTGAATTCGCTTTCTTGGACACTCAATGTGCTTTTGACAGCACCTGTCATTATGACACACTGCCATCAAGCTACTGGACTACCATCTTGCATGTTTGTTGTGTCCATGTCTTTTTATAGTAAAATGACCATCCATGTCAGAAGAAAAAAATTCCTTCCCAGAGTTCCGTAAGGATCTCGGTTCTCTTTATTTCTTCACCCACGATATGACAAAACATGTGTGGCATCATATTCTGATGAATTCTGGTGGGAAATTAATATTAAGAGTGGCCTTTTGCAATAAATTACTTTTAAGCAAGTATAAGCGATATTGTTGTCTGGTATAATCAGTGGAAGCTAAAGGACAGTCCAGAGAAACCTTTGGACTAGACCCAACTCTTAGTTATAAAACGTATACTTCATTATATATCAATCCTGAAACCAATCCTTACATAGAACGGTCCTGCTTTGATCGCTGTGTTGTATTTTTTAATTACGGTAACCCTGTGAAAAAAACAGGTAGGGGATCAGATACCATAGCCAATACCAATAGCCTAGTTACACAGAGATATTCCTGTAAATTATGTTATGGAAGACAATAATAGAAACCGCAAATTTAGTGTTGAATCTGAAATTGATTTTGTTCAAAAGATGAAACAGATTTGTTTTAAGATACCAACGTGCGTTTCACAGTAAAAGTTCTTTGTTAAAAAAAAAATTGAAAACAAGGTGCAGATTGATAAAAAATGTGAGTATATAGTAGACACCCCAAGAGTGAGCATGTCAGCATTGATTGCTCCTTTTGGTCTGTACAAGTGATAAGTCAACATATCTTAGGAGATCAGCAGTCAGATTGACCAATTTCTATCTCCAGTTGAGCAAGTCGTTGGACAAGTATTTCCAGAGGGAGACGAAACTAGCTGTGTGATGAATATTTCCGGACGGAGACGAAGTTGATCTCGTAACTCTATACGAAACCTTTGGGGTAGATATGTTATCGTTTTTAATGAATGACGAATTCTTCAAAATCTAATGTCTGTTAATTGGCTAATTCAAATGAATGTATAAATATAACATTCATCTGAATTTGCCAATTAACAGACTTTAGATTTTGAAGAATTCATTTCATTTGATATTTCAATTATGTTTTTAATAAGTTATTTTTAATATTATTTTTTCATACCGGGTGCTCAATATTTTTTGTATCATCATCTATTTAATTTGTAGATATACTTCAATCTGGGTTAATGGCAGTGCAACGTATTCAATTTATAACAAACCCCCTTTTATACAGTCCATAATTTCAATTTGATTTCCTTCTGGCTCGATAAGGGGCGCTTGCTTGCAATCACCTATAATCCTCTGCATAAACATTTTGGTTCGATCCGCGCCTTTGTGCTCTACAACAAAGGGTTAAGCCACATTCATATGTAGTCAGCCAGCCGTACCCTCAAATAAGCGGGTTATAATGTACGATCTGTTGGAGTGAGCGCGGCCACGTCAGTCGTATTTCATCTGCAGGGGTGAGAACATTTCGATCAACAAAATGAATTGGTAGTGCGCAGGTAGTATATCCCGCTTTTTTACCCGGTCTCGAACCCACACACAGCTTGTTGTTTTATTGTTAGAGTTTTTCAAGTGAAATAATAACAAACGTTAGCAGCTTCACGTTCTACAATGATTAAACAACGTGTGAGAAACTAATGACCAGCAAGGGCACTTGCTCCGAGTGAACTGGAGAAAGTCGTGACCCAGTGTGTTAAATAAGCAAGTAGAAGCGCAGGCTCAATACGAGTTGTACTCTCGCTCGGTTCTCTACATTGTGTAAAGCCGGCTTTAGCCATACAGAATTATAGACAATATGGTTATTTGCAAACATCCCCTGTCCCATATTTATTTCTTTACATAGATAACTTCGTAGTTCGATCTTTATATTTCTTTCGTTTACATTATATTGTGTTGTTACTCAGTACTATTGTTTATATTACCTGCAACAATATTCTGAGTTTTTTATATTATGTTACAGATGGATAGCTAGTTTGTTTCATTTGTTTTAAAGTATTGCCATCTCCTGTAACTAAGGAAGGCCTTTTTCCAAACAAAGATGACACTAAGAAGCGTACGGAAGTTAATTCAATCTATTATAACATTGACGAGTACCACCAAAAATGTCCTAGACCTTAAACTACTGCTAATAATTCAACATTGAATCGATGAATGATTTCTAGATCTAGATTTCCCGGAATCTCACTACCTAAATTCTTTATTAATTTATGTGAATGGCCAAAATTTAAACAATTATGTATCTCTATGGTTCATTCTAACAGGGAAATTCCTGGATTAAGTTATCATGACCTCATTACTTTCTTAACTGTTGAATCACTAACGTTGATGGCGTCATTTTCTTTAAATAAAGATAGTTACTATTAAGCCCGGGACGCTTTGTGATTCTGACCTTTATTTATGCTGTAGCAGAAACTGTTTATTCTTTCAATCTGTTAATCTAGATAATCAGGCTGATTTCGTATGTAGTGTTATCACCGGACACGACCACTTAAGGTTGATGACCTGGTACCAATCGCAGATCCCTCCAGTCCTTGTCCGAAGATCGCACGCATCGTGGGATGTTTAGCGGGTGGTGATGGTATTACTCAAATAGCGACCAGAAATGAATGCGCAAACGTCCGGTCCACAACATAGTATCCCTCTCCCAAGTTTTCGAGACCTAGCTGCTCGTTAATAATGTTTTATGAAATTTTATATTTTATTTTATGTTTTTAATAAGTTACTTTTAATATTAGTTTTTCATACCGGGTGCTCAATATTTTTTGTATCATCATCTATTTAATTTGTAGATATACTTCAATCTGGGTTAATGTCAGTGCAACGTATTCAATTTATAACAAACCCCCTTTTATACAGTCCATAATTTCAATTTGATTTCCTTCTGGCTCGATAAGGGGCGCTTGCTTGCAATCACCTATAATCCTCTGCATAAACATTTTGGACCCTTTTGGAACATTTTGGATAAGTATTATTTATATTTTATTTGTAAGAAAATGAGACAGAAATAAAAATATCTTTATGAATTAGTTTAGTTCAAATACTAACCATGACTCCCCTTTCATTACATCTACGTGTCTAAAACACGATCAAAGGAAGAAAATATAAAAAATACTTATTTATCAACAAATTTACACTAGAATAATAAGCCACTATACCGATATTAATAATGTTGAAACTTTATTGGCTACATTGATGCATGTAATTTTTAATCTACTCTGCTTATCAATATGTAAATATTTTGGACCTGATTCAATATGTTTTAAAGGGATTAATTATTATTCCTTCTCATTTGAATACAAATCATAAACGAATAAATTGAGTCCCTGCAGCTCCGTTAAAATGCCGAGGGGACGATGGCGCCCACACAGGGTATTAAAAGCAGAAATTAGTACTTAATTGTGAAATAATGAACTTAACTTGGACGAGATGATTAGGACTCGAATCTGATTAGCGACGTAAATCGTTACCGAAGTTACACAGAGGTCGGCCTGGCCGTAGTGGTGACAGCCTTGCCTTTCTGTAGATTCGCATGTCATTCTTTCTAATATTATTACATAAAACCGTTACTATTTCACTTGATACAAAATGAAATTCTTCCATTATAGATTTTATTATTAAGTTACCAAGATGTTCAGTCGGTTTAATACGATCCCTTTATTGGGTCCAGTCTTTACTTGGAATTTTCCAACCACATGTTCACGAACATAGAGTTATCATTCAAATGTAATGGTCATCATTCGGAACACGGTTAAACCTGCAGAACTCGCTAGGAAAAGTGATACATGGGTATTCGACTTCCTCTCCCATTTCATGTTTTGGATTTTTTTTTATTTTATTGGATAATGAAGTTTTAAATTATTTTTAAAAAATGAAGGTATGACTGAAAGAAGTTTATGAACTAACACAAATAATTTTAATCAATAAACCACAAAGTACGTTATGAAAAACATAGTTTAGATTCATTTTAGGAAGGTATCATTACATAATGAATAAAAATTGTGATAACATAAAAGTGAAGAAAAATGAAAGTGAGCAATCATCTAAATTTCAGGCACGTATAAAAAAAGTGACATTTGTGACACGTCTGCACAGTTTGTGAGGGGGAAATAGGAATTTTGAATTTTATGTCCACTCTCTTTGTTATTTTATTTCTCTTTCGTGAAAAGTCAACCTATTCTTTTTGCACTCATTTTCAGTTCAAATGGGATATTTGCACCGACAAACGTTTACGGCTCATTATGAATAGATCTAACAAAAATCCGCAATATTATAAACATATCAAAAAATAAAACGAACAAAAATTCAATTTGCGGTACTAACAAAATCGGGACCTGAGCACTCGCTTCTTTTACTCGACTCTTCGACGAAATTCTCTTTTACGAGGACTGAGGAAGACGGAACATGGGCTGAGGGCAATAATCATATAAACAAAGAAGCTACACATAGACTAACATCAGGTGCTGAATATGCTTAGTGGCACTCTGGCTGACTTCCTTCATGTATTTGTAATTCGTCATCGATTTGAAATAAAAATTATTTTATAAGATTTATACGATACGTGGAAGGAAAAAATGACACTTGTAACGTGCACGCCATTGGTGAAAATTATGTGTTTTGAGAGAAGCAATAAAAAAATATCCATATCAATACCATGGATAAAAGTTAAAACGCAAATCTTAGAAATGTGTCTAGATCTGCCAGAAAACCGGAAGTCGTGTTTGCTCGTCTAAAGATTGGCCAATCCAAACTGACCCATGGCTGGTTAACGGCTACTGAAACCCACCCTACTCGTGAATCCTGTGGATCTGAGCGTATAGACAAGCATATTCTGGTCGAATGTCCTGAGAGTGAGCATTGTGCCTGTGGCCTCTTCTCTTTTCTTTCTGAAGCCCTTGCTAATTCAGAAGAATCGATATCTGCAGTTCTCAATTTCCTGGAGCCCCAAAGAATGCTTCGACTTATTTCATCATTAAGCTATTTATCTCATTATTTATAGTTATATTTCTCTATCCTGACACAGCCACCTATTGGCCATCATGTACCATCCCAACCGAAATCCAGATCTCCTTGACTTTTGCTTCTACAACAGTTTGGGAACACTAAACTATTCACTTAAGCACCTCGATTACCTGTCCTCTGATCATAGCCCTTAATATTAATCGTTTCTTAAGACCAATTCCGACCTATTCTCACTGTCTACCAGGGACAACTCTCTGTGCAATGCAACTAAAAAAAAATCCTAAAATATCATCCTATTTCACACCCATTTCGTCGTGAAGATGGGTCTTGGATGGGTTCGGATGGGGATAGGTTGGAGGAATTTTCTCTGTATCTTTCCCATACTTTTACATTTCACCTCTCTCATCAAAACTGTACTCATGGCACAACTGTTGAAGATTTCCTAACTTCACCTATCCCACTTTCACTTACCACCACTTCACCAAAAGCCATTAACCCCCCTGAGGTCTAATACCTTCTGAAAAACTTAATTTACCGAAAATCCCCTGGATAAAATTTCCTTACTCTTCTAATTCTCAAACAACTCCCACCTAAAGCCATAATCTTCCAAACCTACATTTATAATTGCATTATCCGAACTACTTACTTTCCTCTCCTCTGGAAACATTCCATTATTGTCATATTCACCAAACCCGGTAAACCACCCAATGATGCCTCATCTTACTGTCCAATTAGCCTACTCCCTATCCTCTCAAAAATATTTAAAAAACTCCTATTAAAACGCCTGCTTCCGATTGTTTAATCTACAAACCTTATTCCTAGACACCAGTTTGGTTTCCGTCTACGACATTCCGTCCACTGCTCAACAAGACCTTCACGTTGTTGATCACATTTCCTCAGCCCTTAAAACCAAACAGTATAACACTGCTGCCTTTCTGGACAAAGCTCAAGCTTTTGACAGGGTCTGGCACGCAGGTCTGCTGTGGGTTAGAATATTCTAATTACTATCTCATAAAACCAGGAGTTTCACCGGGCAGTGTCCTAGGTCCATTCCTCTATAACCTATACACCGCCGATATCCACTCTACCACAATATCTTCTTAGTCATATTTGCAGATCATACTGCAGTCTTGTCATCACACCCAGACCCAGATATAGCATCCCATTACCTTCAAAAACACCTTGATGAGATCAAGCATTAGTGCAACTGTTGTGACCACCTCTTAATTACAAATAATTATAAGTCACTCTCTTCTTGATCAGATCATATCATATCTATAATTTTGTCCATACGCTGTACCTCTTCTCCTGAACACAGTGCTTTGTCGGGATACACACACCTTCTAAAGATCTTATGGAGTCAGATCAAAGCGAATTCGGCTTCCCTGCCGACTAGGTCGGCGGCCAGGGTGAAAGACCATAGGTCCACCCACCTTATCTCTTTCTGGGCGCTCGCCGGACGGGGCTAAGAGGTTGTAGTGATCCTAGCCCGCGGCGGGCGTCTCCTCGCCACTTGGGGGATACACAGGTATTCTGAGCCCCCCTAGTGACGACCCAACAGCAACCAATGGTGGGTTAAAGGTAATGGAGCAAAATGTTCCCACATTACGTTCACCCTCTGCCTTGTCCACTAGTTTCGTTTTATTCCATCCCTCTCCCTGTATTCGAGATAGTACGGTACTTAGGCTTACATCTCGACAAACGGCCACCTGGAACCCACACACTAGGCTAAAAAGACAAGACGCTTTGGACAACTGTACAGACTACTTCAAAGAACATCCCATTCCTCAATAGAAAATAAATTACTAATTTACAAAGTTATACTTAAGCCAATCTGGACGCACGGAATGGGGGACAACAAAAAAGTCAAACATGAAGCGTATCCAATCCTTTCAATGAAGAGACCTGAGAACAATAGTAAATGAGCCTTATTACGTCACCAACAAAACCCTCCATAACGATATTAATATACCTTGCATTCTTGAACTCAACCCTTCCAAGTTCATGAAATTCCATAGTAACCTATTCAACCACCCTAATCCCCTTGCAAAGTCATTGCACTGCAACACTCATCCCTATAATCCTCCTCGGAGACTAAAACGGCAGTAGCCTCGTGACCTGCTATAAATGCGTAACAGTGGGAGTCCTGGCAATGGCCAGTTTCTCGAATCATGTCCTGAGCGTATGTGGCTCTCGCGCTCTTGGCCAGCCTCTGCTGGCTCGTATCTGGTGTACGGCTGACGGAGGATCGTTGGGGACTTCCCAAGACTCCGTTTCCTCTTTCGCATGCGAGGGAGGTGACAACCATGTGGATTTGGGAGGTCTCTGGGCTGTTTGTAAATACTGTATGAATGAGTGAGTGAATAAAAATTGTTAAGTGGTATGAACGAGATCATATAGCTCAATTAGGGTGATTGTAATTTTATCATAATGAATTTGTTTTATCAGTTAAATTAAAAAGTAAAGTTTTATGCATGCAGTTTCATTTTCTTTTTTATATTCCTTCCACTTAGTAGTGTAAATAAATTGTCTTCTTTTCTGGAAAAGGAGATATAAAAGTAAAGTAAATTCATTCAAGGTAAACTCGGGAGAGTGCTTGTGACTTAGTGTCCTAGGTGTTTCGGAGGCCGTTACTCGGAGCTTTGGGTGGCACTTCAGGTCTCAGAAAGCACGTTTAGGGGGGATTTGGGCTTTTCTATGAAAAAGAACTTGATGTTAAGGTAGATCAGTGGATTGAGCTGATGTATAAAATATTGGTAGGGATTATGGGTTTTACCCAGTTCCTCCGATCAGTCCTGGTGTCTTTAAAATGACAATACATGTCCTCCTTCCAGACAGGGGTGCCTCCGGCTTTTTCAAGCTATTTTGCTTACTAGGGTCCATAATAAATATATATACATCATTAAAAGTCCAAAATGTTCGCTAATTTCTTTTGTTGTTAAGTAATATAATTATGGAAGGTAATATAATTATCAAGGAATAAATTTATTTGAATCAGTCCCAGAGGTAAAATAAAAAATGTGACTAACGGTTGACAACGAGGTCAAGCCCTCATTCAACCACAGAGTAATCATTTTTTTTCCCTTGCCGTGAAAATATTAAAAAGTCCGTTGCTCAGTTTTGTTATTCTATTGACTTAACAAAGCTAACTTATATTAAAGGGAAGGGGCGCTTGTATAAAAAAGTGTCCCGTGGGAAACCGCTTCATAAAGTTTAATGAAATGTGTTTCACACCCCTGGCTGCCCACTCATAAAACTACCTTCACATCGGCCGACAGAAAAAAAAATAAATAAAAAAATACATACACCCTCACATTTCTCGTCTCCATTAATTGTTTAATATATTTTTTTATTTTTTTACGAGAACTATACTTTTACTACACTAGTTTTCTTATTGAGGTCATATAAAGATTTTAATCTTAAAACCAATTGTTCCAAATTAAAAAAAAAATTAAATCACAAACGATTCACTCAATCACAGATTTTCAAGACCAAAAATAGGATGCCTTCTTTACTTGTTTCATATTTAACAAAGTCAAGGTTTCCATTTATAAACGTCATTTATATGACTTACAGTCAGACAGTTAGACACGAATAAACACACAAAACAAACATGGTGTCTCAACCATATATTTTCCATGATGTTTTAATAATGACTACATAAAACCTATGCTTATTTTTGAAAACCACTTTGTAAATTTATACCCTTTGAATTTCGTCAATATTGTTTTTAGTACTTTACACCATCATTTCTTGCTTACATTAAAAAAAAATTATTTTTACTACCTGAAATCATTCATTAAATCATACAATTCGGTTGAGAATAACGTGCTATCGTTCATATTGTGTGCAATGAAATAAAAATCTACAGCCCGATTTAAAAGCTGTATTTTAAGGCGTACAGCTACGTAGTATTCCTTCTCCGTATATTGAAAACTAATTTTCGACTGAAATTATTGCCAGGGTGATGGTTATATCCAACCCTAATGCTGAATTACAAACCATAATTCCAAAATCATTAAACGGCACAATATTCAATATGTTACAATACCCGATGCACTAATGATACAATACGAAATACTATTAACTGAAACTGGGTTACGGAATATATAGGTGTCCCAATAATAAAATGCAAGGTAGGAAATATAAGCCTTTAAAATGAATTCAATACACACAACTCTTTATTATAATGAAAGATGTAATAGTAGAAATCAATGATACTAATATTACACCAGGGCAGCGTCCTGGGTCCCACCCTCTATAATCTATACACCGCTGATGTCCCCTCTAATACCAATACCTTCTTGGCAACATTCGCAGACGACACTGCAGTCCTGTCAACCCACCCAGACCCTGATATAGCATCCCAAAACCTTCAAAAACACCTCGACGAGATCGAGTATTGGTGCAACCAATGGCGAATCAAAGTCAATGAAGGAAAATGTTCTCACATAACCTTTACCCTCTGCCGCAAGTCCTGTCCACCAGTCTTTTTAAATTCAATTCCTCTCCCTGTGTCTGAGACAGTACGGTATTTAGGCTTCTATCTCGACAAAAGACTGACATGGAACCCACACACGAGGCTAAAAAGACAAGAACTAAACAGACGCTTTGGATAACTGTACAGACTACTTCGAAGGACATCCCACCTCTCAATTGAAAACAAACTACTTATTTACAAGGTTATACTTAAGCCAATCTGGACATACGGAATAGAGCTATGGGAGACAGCAAAAAAGGCGAACATCAAGCGCATCCAATCCTTTCAATCAAAAGTCCTAAGAACAATAGTAAATGCCCCTTATTACGTCAGCAACAAAACCCTTCACAATGATCTGAATATACCCTATATTCTTGAACTCATCCCTTCCAAGTTCATAAAATTCCATAGTAACCTATCCAACCACCCTAATTCCCTAGCACAGTCATTGCACTGCACCACTCACCCCTATAATCCTCTTCGGAGATTAAAACGGCAGTGGCCTCGTGACCTGCTATAACTAAGTGATAGTGGGAGTTCTGGCAATGGCCAGTTCCTCTAATCATGTCCTGAGCGTCTGTGGCTCTCGCGCTCTTGGTCACCCTCCGCTGGCTCTTATCTAGTGACGCGGCTGACGTAGGAGCGTGGGGGACTCCCCAAGACTCCGCTTCCTCCTTCGCATGCGAGGGAGGTGACCCTTGTGGACTTGGGGGGCCTCTGGGCTGTTTGTAAATATTGTATGAATGAGCGAGTGAATGATGAATTGTAAATATAGTATGAATGATGACATTTATCTCAATTACTCATTGCCTAATAAAAGGCAGATTGTAATTTTATCTTAATAAAATTGATTGAAAACTGAAATATTACAAATTTACAATCTCCGGAACAGCGTTCGAGCTTTTGTTATGTTTAAACCTGCCCTGGTTTGAACGTAAACTAACTTTTATAACAATATAAACTAGTTTGAGCCACCCTCATTTATATTGACACGTTATTTTTAAGATCAAACTAAATTTTTATTTATTATAATTAGTTTGATTTTAAGGGAGTGGATTTTCTGTTGAAATCACTTGTATAGATTATTTATGGCCTGTGCAGGTACAAAAGAGTTACCCTTACACCTTTGGGGAAACCATTTTAGGATGGTGGGGGAAAGTGCAGACTGGCCAGGCGAAGCACATTTTTTCAGTAAGTCTCCATAGCTGTAAGTTAAGTGTTCTTAGTACAAGCTAGATTTTTACTGTTTATTTTAGTGAGATTTTCAGACAGATACTTTAATTATATTTTTAGATACACATTAATATTTTTTTAATACTCACCTCTTTGCTTCCTTAACAACCTGTAGCCAATGATTACCACAGTTAGGAAGGAGATTAAGCTAGAGTGTCACACGAGGTAAGCGAACTAATTTTATATTGCCAAACTTTTTTATCAAACCAATATTATTCAAACTAACGCATGATATATGTTAGAATACAATATACTGTGTAATAATGCAATCATTGGATCGTCGTACGACCAATATATTACAATAATTTCAAAAATAACATTGCATTTAACACTCCCACATTATGGATTGCATTGAACAGAGCTAATTCAAACCCGACGCACAGTCGAGGTTTATTACCAGTAGTTAAGCCAGACTGGGGAAACATTCAGAATAAGCGTATTACACATTTTATAGCGGGTCCCAGTAACAGTCACACCCCAGAGGCACATAACATTCAATTCTCGGGGGAACATTATGTAAATTTCTTCTGCATCTAGAACCGCGGTATATACAGCCTATAAAACTATATCCGATTCAGAGACCTAGATATTTTTGATTGTATGTAAAAGCCAAAATAAAAAAAAATCTCAGAATTAAGTTGTACTGAAAACTATGTGTTTTTCATTGTAAGATTTGTGCTAGTAAATGAACTCGCTAATATTTCAGAATTAGGTCAGTTTTTTTAACTACTAAACTTTATTTACATTAGTTTTTAAAATTATTTTGTGGAAATAAAACTTGAAACATTCTTGAACTGTATATTTAAAATCAAAACTTTGTCTGCTTAATATTTCCTCGAATATCCAAATCCAGGACTAATCACCAGGTCTAAAAATGAAAACAACATAAGAGACTAATCAAAAACAATTAATTCTTCATCAAGGCACTTATCACTGACTTCCACAAGTAACAAAAATTAATTTATAAAATTAATTAGAAGATGTAATTTTAATTTTGATTAATTTATAATTGCTAACATGTGACTTCTGCTTTGCCGATGAGAGTCAAGACAATTTTGTAGTGGGAAAATAATGGTTCTGATTGCACTGAGTATTTTAATGAAATTTTTTTTTTTTCACTCTTGAAAGTCCAGTGGTAATAATATTAATATTACGTACTGAGCTGGAAAGATAATTATTTTGCTCTACCTTCTACGTTTTTTTGCTTTTAAATTTTTAGTCCAGATAATGACATTACTCGGAGGAACGTTGACCAAATAAATAAAACACAGCGAAAAATAACAAAATTTCAAAGAAGGCTTTACAATCTCTCCAATTAATTATTTTTATTTTTCCATAAGTCGTCTTTTCACATATTCGCTCAAGGTTTTCTATCATTACATACGTCATTGGTAAACTTCCAATTTTCATTTAAAAAAGTCTTTTCAAAAATGAAAATGTAAATAAGTAAATCATTAGTAGAAAAAAATATTTTGAAACAGAAGGATGAAACGGCATTAAATAGCTAATTGTTTTGTTTTTTTATTTACCATCTATAACACTTTCTGAACCATGTGGAAAAAATCAAAAGGCGGATACCTGGGTTAGTTGGCGTAGATTTTTGTTTTCAATTTTCCTGAGAAACTCACATAAATACGGTTTTTGGCGCTGACAGATTAACTTCTCGGCTATCAATTTGTTCAGAAACCATTATTTAGGAAAGGTGTTCCGTACCCTTTTTAGGGTTCAGTAAGGTTTTCCCGAAGGTCCTCCTCAATGTCACTATGTGAAACTAAGTTACTATATCTAATTACAGGAAGTAAATAATAACTAAGACCCTCCTCGAAGTCTGGATAGAACTCCTACCCTGGTGAACTAAACCCAACAGCGTTTTCAAAACAATGTGGCCTCCCTACCTTTTCAACAAATCAAAACAATAGAACATCGCTCATAGAAGCAACCATAAACGATAATTCTGAACATCGCAGAGCATTCTACAGCTTCAAAACCCCCCCCAAAAAAACTTTTTATGAACAATTTTATTAAACCGAAAGAAAACCTACGAAAAATTTAGAAGCTGAATGCCGACCAGTCCCGGTTTCTATTGATGTACGTATTAAACACCCTGTGAGCTTGAGTTTAATCATGCTTAAATTAACAAAACCGTTCTATTTCAGTTTTGGATTGGTGTCCACTCTTCCCAATAATTTATGCTAAACTATAGTGTATTTAAATGAGTTTTGGAATTATCTTTAAAATTGTAAACAGAAGGTAATTGTAAATTGTAAACCCCATCACCTAGTCTTGTATATATGTATTTTGACCTTTTATATTCAAAAAGATATTGCTGTTGTAATTCTACCCTCCTTCAAATGCATCTGCGCATGCAGTAAGAGGAGAAATTTTGAATATTTGTTCGCTGAATTTTGTTCACATATTGTAAAAAATGATAAATAAAGGGGTTAAAAAAAAAATCTTTAAAATTCAAAACATGAAAGGTATATTTCCTCCTGTTTTGTAGCGATTGCTACAGGAAATACAAAAATTAATTTTAAATAGATTCACCTGAGGATCTATAATTTTATATAATTACTGTGAATTTAAAGGGCTAGGAAGAAAAAAAAAAAACCTTTAAAATTGTAGGTTGACTGGAGAACCTTGCTCTGTACATGCTTGAAAGTAAGGCCCCTCCTTCGTTACCAAGCTGCACTAAGTAAACCCTGAGGGCTAGAGGGATGTGAAATTTCCCCTCTCTCTATCTTTTATGCATTTATGCATGCCCTGTCGTCATATTAGAGACGGCGGTATAATATGAGACCGAGAGAGAGCTAACTGCGTTAGCAGCCAACGGTGTGCATTACATGGCCGTCGTGAGTGTAACAGGAATTTCCCGGGGTAGGGGCTAGCTAGAGACCTTGGCTGGAACAGGGGGGTAGGGGGTGTGTATAACTTGTAATGGAATTTTCTTCGACCTGAAATACCAATGGTGGCGAGATAATATGGAGCAACCACCGCCCTTACCATAATCTCATTCCTCCTCTGCCGTTTTATTATAACAGGAATACCCGGCATTCTACCTGCTCGAGCAATAAGAAGACACGGCAGTAGTTATGGTGCGGCCACTGTTAAGGGCCAGGCAGCGTTCACGATGCGTTCGACCGTTCCAGTCTTCATCTCTTTTCCTTTTATTAAAGAACATATAATTGTTTCATTACGGCTATAAAAGAGCCGAAGGATTATTCTTAGAATGGATTTTGTTTAAACAGAGAAGGCGATAAATCAGATTTTTTTTTTCTCTTGTGCTGGCTACTTACTGCACGTCAATTGATACGAATAGTCTGGTAAGGATGATTCTCAAACTCCAAGAACAGAACATTTTCCTATGTAAGAGCCTAAGGGACTGATCTTGACGAGAATTTGGATTTCTAATGAATCCATATTTCACAAGTGACTGTTAATAATACCTAAAGTTTGATAACAATGATTTTTTTTTCAATACCAACTACATTTCAAAGTAGCATTACAGGGTTTGTGCTTTTATATACGGAATTGATAATCTTGTATAAATTAAGGAATATATACAAGAGGCTCCACCTATTAAAGATAGAATATGCAAAAAAGCCGACTTTCATTTATTTAAAAAAATTTTAGAGTCCGTTTTGATTTTCAGTTTATGATATACCTCATTTAGGCCAATCGCCAAGTAAAATAATATAATCAAATCGTTTCAATAACATCAGTTTTCATTAGGAGGTTCTACTAATTTTTGCTAGGAGGGTCAATATAAGCCACAGGTTGCTGACACAGCAAGTTCATTGAGTTTATCCTGAAATAAATTACTCGTTTCTATATTACTTTTAAGAATGTAAATTGTGATAATAAATAAAAAGACAAAGGACCAAACTTAGACCTTCTTGGATAAAATGCAACCAACCCTACCAGAATTGATCACAAGGCCAAAAAACGACCATTCCGGCTTAAAATGGAAAATCCGAGTACCATTACAAGTAGAAAATGTCAATTAGCCAAATAACGTGGGAAGGTCCGTGCTGTACATGCAAGGATAATAAAGGCTATAAGTTGATTTTTGAAAGGAGCAGAACCCATAACTTAGCGATGGTTGAGAAGAATGTGAAATAACCAACTTCTCCAAGCAGGAAACAGTAAAAAAAAAAGCGGAGGAGTTCCATGACTAAATTTCCTCCTGGAATACGATTTTAATTGATGTACATTGAAGGGCTCGTCTCCGTTAAACGCGTTTTATTTATACAAAGGCTAAATAAGCAGTAAGTAGGGGTTGGGACTCGAAGATATATGTGCTCAAAATGACACAGGCCGTGCTTTCAACGGGTATACGACTTCAATTGTTGGAGTCCACTATAAAAACAATACAGCTGTTGCTTTCGCCGACAACATCGTGGTGTACAGTATCATCATGAACGCCAAAAGAGCTCTTCGACAAGTAGAATCAGCTAGTAAAGAGATCACCAATAAATTGGGGAAACGCAACGTCACTGTTAGCGCAAGAAAGACTGAGTGCCTAATATTCTCCATTCAGAAGGGAAAGAAGCCATTGAATACTTCCTTCACTGTTGGAACACAGCAGAATTCTCCTGCAAACATGTTTGGGTATGTTTGGGCATAAAAATGGACCGACGCCTTCGTTTTTATAGCTATTTTGCGAGAAAATTAAAACGCGTACGAAAATCTACCGGCCCATACACCTACAAACTTTCCTCAATATATCTCTGCGACTCAAGCTCATACTGTACGTTACACCCCTTTCGAGTCATCTGACGGAAGGGACTCCAACATTTTCAAAACGGGATTCTCATAAAAGTGCTCCGACATACCTCCTTCCAGCAGTGGAGGAATAGTGAACTCCACTAAGAATTTTAGCTGCCTGTGATAAATGAGTTCATTCAACGTATATCAAATTTTTCGATTATCTGCAATATCTCACAAGCATGATGTCCCCTTCTCCGTTTCCCCATCGATGGCAGCAGGCAGTCAAGGCCAGAACATTTTAGGTTTACGTTAGTTTGTAAGTCAATTTTAAGATAGTTTTTGGTCCCCTTATGTAGTTGGAAGTGGGAAGTCCCATCGCCTAGTCCCTTTAACATTATATATATTTTTTTAACTGCAATCAGAGATAGTATCAGTAAACAGAAACTGCTTAAAATGCTTGGCATCCAGTACAAGGCTCCTATACACAGCTCATTATTATATTATTGTATATATTTAATTGTTAACAAGTAACAAATTAGGGGTTAAGAAAAAAAAGACACTTTACTCCTGTTTGCCAATTCAACTACCTCTGACTGGTGCCTAATTCTATAGATTTATGACTTTAGAATTATGAAAAACTCTTTGTTCCGCAACCACTTGTCAGAGGAACACCGAGATGGTTTGCTTCGAAAACACCAAAGTTTCTAGTTAAAATAACATATTTGAGCTCATAACAATATTAATCAAATAATTATCATTTAGAGTAACTTTTTCATTGTTATTTTTGTCAGTATCAACTACATCTATGTACATAACATTTATTTTCTTCCTAATAAAAATAATAATAGTCCAAAAAAGTTTTATATGATATCACATTTAATGCATATGATTACTTCTCAATATTTAAATAAACTTCCATTGATCAACAAAAACATAAACTTGAATTATATACATATTTATTCATTTTTTGTTTAAGAAATTATGCACTTATTACGTACAGCTCTTATGGCGCGTATGGTCTATTATTATCCAGAATCATTATCCCATTATTTTTTTTACCAACGCAATGTTAATTTATTATCATAATAGTTATTTTTCGGAAAAGGTTCTTGAAACGGTAGTGTAAGGTGGTCGTATTTAAAGTATGGGAATTTACTACCTATATAGTAAGAACGATCACGCGCAGTACTCATACAATAATAGGTTTGTTCTGGACTAATTACAAATATTAAATATTACTAGGATGATAATTTAAATCGTGATCAGCACCATTCCGCATTATTCTTATATTTTCACTGTCCATGGGGATGGGGTCACTGGATGGGTTCCAGTTCTATTTGTGATAGCTCACAAAGCCACTTAACTCGACTTAAACTTAAGTCGACATAGGGATTTGTTTTATTGGACCAAAATAAGTTTTTGAGGAATTTGGAAAATCTTAAGAGTTTATGGTTGACGCTTGCCACATGAATATTATCGTGAATGGATGATTTTGTAATGTAAAAGAGCGATGACTACAGCTCTCAGGACTTTGGGTTCGTTTGATGTTGATAGCGTTGGCTGACTCCCAAATATATATGTCGGATCGTCACGAGGGGGTGCCTAGTTACCCTAGCCCTAGTGACGAAGTGAGGGTTGATTAGGCTATGACCTGGACAATTACTTCATGGCGGGTCTTACTACTGTACTATCTAACTCCATATTTGATAACTATGTGCCCGGCAGTGCACTATGTTCAGGAGAAGAGGTATAGGGTAGGTATTGTAGGTAGTTTACGTGGGCTTGGATTGACCACGAATTCACACTCGGTATCTGAGGGTAGGCGAAAACCGTCCCGATCCCTAAGGCGAGTGTGAACTGGAGAAAGGCAGTCTGGATCACATGGGGAGACACCACTAGGTAAAAAAAAGGTGACCGTCGTCTGTAAGGAAGAAATCTCTTCCAAGGAGGCGAGACGAAGTTAGAGAATCCCACTAGAAAAGTGTGGGGTCTGACAAGGCCGGACTAAAACATAGTGAGGTTAGGAAAGAGAGATGCAGAGGTTTTCATAAATGAGAAGGCCAAGTCTAGAAACACCAGTGCAGCTGCAAGTACCAGTCCAGAGAGCCGTAGTTAGAATGACTTAGAATGGCTAAAACTAGGATGTATACAGTCCCAAGTAGCCAATGGGCTGGGGTTTTATTCTGGCCGCTCGCGTCCAGCCAATAGGGCGAGGTTTTATTCTGATCAACCACATTGCAGGATTCGACGAAGCTTAAATGTTCTAGACCAGGACCCATCCCCAGGAGCTAGCTGACCCCTCTGCAGGGGCCTCTGAGCTAGTTTTTTGCAGCTGCGTCTTTTATTGTTTACAATATTTACTCTGATATAACTTATGGTTTGATAATATTATTTACACTTGTTTAAATTAATTTACAACATATTATAACCAATTTACAATATATCTACAATAGAGTATAGGGTGAGTTATCTTATGAAGTAAGCGGTCACTACATTCACGTTCACTGGGTAATCATCCAACTGTCAGTAAGTACCCGACTTTGTTTAAATCTCTTTCAGGTTGTGTTCATATGAAAATTAAAAACTGCCAAATCAATTTTCTTTAAGCCATCATTAATTGCTTTTTGTAAGATATTTTTGTTCCTTATTCACGAACACTTATACTGACATTCTTAGCACTTGAGTATGGCATCATAGGCAACTAAAATCGCTTGTGAATAAAGAATTTATAACCAGACTGAAGACAGTAGAATATTGGAGTTAACAATAAGAGAAAACAATAGAAGACAATAGAAAAATAGGACGTTATTCACGAAATGACACTTTTCAATCAAACTAATATCATTTTATTGCAGATTTGATTAAAAAAAGTAGTAAGTATATAGGTTGATACATATTTGACTTTTCAAAAGCATTGTTATATTTACTCAGCTCTAGAAACAGTAGAAAAACGCACTATCAGGTATGATATTTTCATTAATCTTGATTGATTGTAAGGTTTTACTAATTCGTTACGAAATTTGCACTTCACTGTGTTAAGAGAAATACGACTAAACCAGCGGAAAGCTTTTAACGGTCAGAGAATGGTAAATAACTGATTGTGAATGAATGATGATGTCATTCATGATTCTCAGAAGAGTGAACGCATTACACCGAACCGGCCCCTTCTCATTTGTTTGATGGAACTTGAATTTTTCATTACACGAGGTGTTTGCAGTCAGTATTTCACCTCAAAGCAATTTCATTAATGATTCATAGTGTGAGTGGTTGTAAGCGGACTATCTGTTTTCTCTCATTGTCAAGTACAACCAATTTTACTGAACATGGGCGTATATTCCACTTAGTACTCGAAAGCTAGAAATGGCTTGCTATTAATTTTAATAGTTAAAGTAATTATTTTGAACGCTAGCAAAAAATAAGTGTCATTGCAGTAATCATTTAATTGTTTACGCCTTTAGAACTCAATAAAACTGGGTTTTATTATCTTGAGCCATCACTAATCACGATTTATAGAATTCAAATTCCTTTTAGAGATCTTAAACAGATATATATGATTT
The DNA here is from genome assembly GCA_930367205.1 of Acanthosoma haemorrhoidale. NCBI lineage: Eukaryota > Metazoa > Arthropoda > Insecta > Hemiptera > Acanthosomatidae > Acanthosoma > Acanthosoma haemorrhoidale. Next base: position 120,096,937 of record OV884011.1, on the reverse strand, counting down.
ATATGATGAAGCTAAATGAAACAGTGGTAGATGAGTAATTAAAGTTTTTTTTTTTAATTTTTCACGTTTAATTAGTGAACACGATAGTTATTAACGTTTCATAAAACCACAGTTTAAAAACAGTTGATCGATGTCCAAAAAACTGTAACACTTGCAGCGTTTTTAGCAAATTATTCTACAACAATCTCGCATCGCCTGAATATCAATTTAAACAAAATAAAACAGATTAATAGAACTGTAGAATAATTACGTTAAAAACTGCTCATAAATGATAAGACCATTGTTATCTATTAGATTTAAGAGAAACAGTTATTGCGTTGCAAAACAGGGAATCATTTTGTAATATTTGTTATATTTAAAGATTTACGGGTAGACAATAGTTTAAAAAAACTCGGTGAATTGTCTTTCTGTTTTGTAAACATTTTTTATTCATTCATCAGTTTTGTGGCGACGTTTCAAGCTCCAGTTAGTACATTATCAGGCAAAATAGACAACATTTTTTATTGAAAATTACGCCGCCCACTGATCACGCTCCTATAATGTCAGGGTGGTTTACTTTGAAATAAAAGTCAAACATTCTAATGCAAAACCAAAAAGAACTATATTATTCATCGGATTGTTTGTATACGACCACCCATTCATATGACCGTTATCAGCCAGCTAGTCAATTCGACATTACTACGTGTCGGTAGAGACGTTAGTGGAATCAGATAAACCTGCGATAAAGCGGTGAAGGGAATAAAACATAAAATGAGTACACTATTAGTCGAAACGGAAAAAAAAAAAAAAAAAAAGCAATTGATAAGAAAAAAAAAGCTGAAAGAGAAACATTCCGACAGGATTTAGGACACGGACCACCCCCACCTGTTGCTCGCTGAGATTCCGATAAACCCCGGAAATAAATTGATTTTGAAACCCTCCCTTTTTTTGTGTTTACTCGCTTCGTCAAAACTTTTATCGGCTACCAAACTACACTAATTCAAGAAAAAAAAAAAATATCTGATATACCTAGTTATTTTTTTCCCTTAAATATTTGCCAAACGAACAATCATTTTGTACAATACACCAGTCCTCTCACAGAAATTGGTTGTTTTAATAAATTCATTTTAAAACCTGATAAAGATTGCTACTTTAAATTTAACTTTTTTTATTTTTTTCGATAACTTTTGTCACTTTAGTGTTATTTTCTTACGATCAATCCATACTCAAAGATAGACAGACAATAGAAGAAGGTGAATTCTTTGTACGTATATTTAATATTTTAGGGTATGTAATTCGTGTTCTGCTCGTTTAATCCTGAATTCAACAATAATACCTATCCTATTGTTTGCTTGGATTAATTTCATAAAATAGATCAAATGACAGGCAGTTTAACTACGATTAAGTATTTTACTGTTCTCATTTTTATATTTAATAGTATTTCTATTTGTTGGAGACTGGTTGGACGTTATTGAAAAGATATGTGTACAGTGAAGAAGGAGAAGCAACAAACTTTATTACTCAATTTATACAAAACCATAAGCTACGGGATTTGAAAAATAGTACTACAATGTCAAAATCCTTGAAAATGATAATTGTAAACAAGCAGCCATCATTGGTAATTTTTACATTTAATAGCATTTCTATAGCGAATAATTTATATATAAAGAGAAATAACTTTGCATCAGTAATAAATGATATTTCTAAAGATATTGATTGAAAAGTTGAAAGTGATTAAAATGTGGGCTTAATGTCTTTGAAAATGGTATTAATTATTATTTTGTTGTAAATGTTTGTACTAATATCGGTCTATCCTCACGCAATAACTACACAACCATAAGAAACCTCAAGTTAAAATTTTGGCAATAAATATTTTATATTCAAACAATATTTTACTAAATGTGAAACATATTCATATTACTTATATGCTGTTTCATCATAATAGCTTTGTTTCTATTGCGGGTATTGTTGTATAGGCCAATATTACTTAATAATTATGTTTTTTGAAAATGAAGGTCGGTATATAATAAGATAAATCGATGTGCGATGGCTAGCAAATTAATCCCGAATGACCAGTATTCGTATCAAAGTGATATCGTTGCCCCTTGGGCTGCTCTTGACGTGGCCTAGTGAGTGAGGCTCACATCGTTGAATGGGAGATGAACAAATAAAAAACCTTCATCTCCTATATCAGTAAAAAGAAGTTTTTAAATTTCCGTTATTTTGTGTTATGTAACTTTTTTCATATTTTTTAAAAGGATAATTTAATATTAATTACTTACTTGTTATTTTTTCCTACGTATTGCGTACCTCGGGGTAGGGTGGGGTGGGGCGGTCCACACCGGGTAGCACATATTTTGAGGTGGCATTTTATTTTATATTTCTGTCTAAATTATATAAAAATATACAATATAATAATGTAGTAATCAACAGAAAAATCGTTATAATGAGTATGCGATTGAACGAAAATGCGTGCTGACCTCAGTGGCCCAACATGGCGTAAAAAAAGCAAGGTCGTGTGCCGTAGATATAGGATTGGTGATGGTCACAGAAAGATACGTCACCTGGTGGCGAAACGAAAAGCTAGAGATACGTTATACGGTTAAATAACTAGCACAAGATATCAATTTTGAGATTGTTCAAAATATTTTGCTGATAAAAAAGCAAGAAAAATATGAACATAAATATGCTAACTTTTTATCATTATGTGTACGATTTGCTAAAATAAAATATTTTTTTGTATTTATGTTATTGTAATTGTTAAAAAACACTCTTGATTTTGATGAAATAAGAAACGTCAAAGCCACTATAGAATTATGCAATAAGTTAAATGCTGTTTTATAATTGCTTCTTTTAATTACATTTATAGCGTGAATGACCATTACTCAGCAACTTCAATTTCACATTTTAATCAATTTCATTAACTAACCTTTTATTTTATCTTATGGTGTGTAGTCTAATATATGAGTTGTGGTCGACGGGAAGGTGGTTGGTTTCAATTCGGAACAGCTGCTGGCGTTTTGTGAAGTTGAACAAAACAATTACTAAGCCTCGGATGATTTTATTGTTATAAATTCAAATGAAAACTCCCCTCCCGGCTGCAGGTAGCCTTCCTAGTCATCGCCGACTTCATCCTACCTAATCCCGGACAAAGCCCGCCCACGGGATTTATTCCCGTATTAGGGTTATCAGGATCTTTCCTCAAAGGGATATAGTAGGATTTTTTTTAATAATTGCCTGTCATCGAAGGGTTCGTTTCGGTCTGTATGTTAAAGCACAGGTACATTATAAGCGACTGGATAGCTTTTAGATGGAAAATCGTTTAACTGCGTGCATATACTCACATAATTTATTATACATGATTTAAATGTGTTGAGCTGTGTGCGTTATTAATTAGCTCAGATGTATGTCAAAACACTTTTATTTCTATGTGTATTTTTTTAACGGTTCCAATGACCGCAGATACAAAATAAATTCGATGAATTTATAACTCCTACAGTTAAATACCCTAACGCTTATAGCCCACCTACAGTTATTTTTTTTTTGTCGACTGTTTGCAGTGATTACCGCTAATGAAATAATGTAACTGTGTCAAAAAAAAAATTGTAAACCATATTAAAATCCTGAGAGATACCATACATCACAACAGTACCTAAACCGAACAAATACCAAGCACAGATGATTATTGACAAATGATTCTGTTATATAGTACCCCAAACCTTTTTTTTGAGTATACTCCAAGAAATCTTACATCAATAATCAATTGTGGCACACCCCAACCATTCCGATTGATCCTTTAACAATACTCCTTCGACAACTCGTCACATGTTAGGAAAGTTTTCTCACGGGTTTTGTCAATAGCCTATCCTATTTAACCTTTATCTCTAGCACGGCTTAACACACGAACACATTTAGTAAAATATTACTTGAATATAAAATATTTATTGGTAAAACTTTAACTTGAGGTTTCTTATGGTTCTGTAGTTATTGCGTGAGGATAGACCGATATTAGTACAAAACGTTACAACAAAATAATAATTAACACCATTTTCAAAGACCAGCAGTTTAATCGCTTTGAACTTTTCAATCAACAACATCTTTAGAAATATCATTTATTACTGATGAAAAGTTATTTCTATTTATATATATAACAAATTATTCCCTACAGAAATGCTATTAAAAGTAAAAATGACCAATGATGGTTGCTAGTTTACAACTATTTTTTCACACCCCGTAGCTTATGGTTGTGTATAAATTGAGTAAATAAAGTTTGTTGCTTATTCTGTCCTTTTCAATAACTTCCAATCAGTATCCAACAAATAGAAATACTATTAAATATCTAATGAGAACAATAAATTACTTGATCGTAATTAAACTGCCTGTCATTTGATCTGATCTATTTTATAAAATAATTCAAATCGAACATAATGAAAACAAAAGATGAATGTTAAAATTAAATTCAGGGTTAAACAAGCAGGAGAAAAATTACATGTCCTAAAACAATTGGAATTCAATGTATAAATGTAGGCACGAAGAATTAACCTTCGTCTGCTGTCTATATATATATTTAACGTTTGGCAAAAATTACTTGTATTTTTGTACAATTCTTTAATAAATATTTGAAGGAAACCTTGAGTAACCAGCTGGTTTCCTAAACACTTGAGGATATTCATTCCTCGTTAAAAAAATAATCACATAATGGAAAAATAATGTGGCAAGGCTGCTAATCGTTGGATCTATTAATATATCTCTCAATAGATTTAGTTTAGTTTGATATTAAGCCATTAATGATTGGCTATGTTATGACTTAGAATGAACAAGAATTATTATTTATGAAAGTACTATTGAATTTTAATAACTATTGCAAGAATTCGTCATCCAGCATCTTGACAATTGTTTATTAATTCATGCATATATTTCTACATGTTACAAGTGAGTTGTTGCAGAAATTAGTCATGCAACAGAATAAAAACAATTTCTGATTCAATGATAAAAATTTAGTCGTGCGTATAGAACTTAAAAAACGATCTATAGAAATATCAAACTTGTCTTTGGATTAACTAGTTATTTGACATTATGAAAACATGTATGTGCTTTGGAAACAACCATGAAGAGCTAAAGTTGGAACTGAGAAACAAGGTTGTCACTCTCAACCCTAATTTAGGTTTTCTAAAACAGATTCGCAACTTCATTAGTGTATTATCATGATTTGATCTTCATTAAATTATCATCATTTGAGTTATCCGGAACAGAGCTATCCCTGGAATCCTTACTTTGGCGACCAGAGAATCGATCCTTGGATCTTTACGGTTAAAAGTCTTCGCAATGATCTCAAGGCTATATAAGGATTTTATGAATATATGCTAATGTTTGATTCATAAATTATTTATTAAAAAACTTACGAAACAAACTAATCAACTACTTATAGTCTCTCAGAATTTAAAAAAGAATATACTATCTGCCAATGGGGCATTGTTTTCAATTTTGTTGATGTACAGTAAAGTTATAAATGCACGCATAAGATTTAAAAGCAATATAAAAGAAAACGAAATTAAATTGGAAACGAGAAAAAAAAATTAGAACGCAATCACCCCTGGTGAGCTCTGAATGGAGACTAAAACACTTAATATTGTGTATATAATGTAGAATTGATATTTAAATGCGACTTACCAATTCCACGTAGAACTTTGAAGCCAAACTGTGACAAGTGGTGAGTGGAGGTAATTGGGAAGGGTATTGAGATTTCGCGACCAGTGGACCCCGAAACGTCCTCATGACCCCCGTCCAAAGCAAAATTAAATAAAACGAAATAAAGTTCCTTCTTAATACAGTTGCATTGTAATATGAACTATGAATTAATTAATCTAATCTGTTGAGGTTGTTTTTGTTTATGCGGTGAGTGGTGACTCAAGTGACTCAAGTGCAGCATTGAGCCAGTCAACAACCGGCTGGTTGTTGCTGCCTCGCTAGGCAGATCCATATAATTATGCATAATTCATGAGGCACTGGCTATTGAGCATTTAGGGCAATCAGGCTGGCTACAGTAAATGAAACACTGTACTGTGTGATTACAGACACTAGCATCACGACCATATAAATATTGAATTTTGCTTTTGGGATCAGAATTCTGGTATATCAGAATCTAAAATGGAGGGTATAAACTAATAGGCTTCACTCCAGCAATGACTTGACTACGAATGATGAAATTGAACTTTTCCTTAGAACTCTGGGGGGGGTCATAGTTTTGGATTTGAAATTAGATTTCTAGCATAATCAGTTTGGTATCCGGAGGTTACTCACATTTTTTATTTATATAAATGGACGAATATCACAATGTTAAATTAATTCCATTAATGTTGAAAGAAAAACTCGGAAACAGTAAAATTTTGGTTTCGGTGCACCAAATGGAGGACATGCTATTCCAATCCGTACATACATCATAATTTAATGTTTCCATACTATTACCAAACCCAAAAAGGACGACCGATAAGAGAGCAATATAATCCAATTTGAACAGCTTTGTTTCAGTTATTTAAACTACAATTATCTAGGAGGTTTTACCAAATAAAATTAACGTTTTTCTTGTCTAATATGGTAAATAATGTATTCACAAACATTTGATATCTGTTAAGAACACAGGTGAAGTCTTAGTAAGACTTTCTCAACAAAGCTTCCTCATTATATATATCAGTTGTTTAACATATATTTAAACAAACATAGTTTTGCATTTATAATCAATGGAATAATTATGTTAATAAGTAAGTTTTTCCAATACTATTAAATCTCTAGGTTTTCATCTAGACAAAAGGCCGACTTACATACAAACATTGTTAAAACTAATTTGTATTTACGTAACTTTCAAACAACAAATCTTAAATCCACAGAACTGAGGTCAACGCACCCTTTTACATTACAAACTCATACCTCGTAACCTTATACCCTCAAGTTTTCCAAATTTCTCAAAAACCTGTTTACTCATCCAAATCCTCTTTTCAATTCCATCTATCTTACTTATCCTTATCCATCTATTGTAAATAGCCAAGGGATGTTGACTCATGCCGTAAGCGTCGGAGGCTCTCTTGGAGGACTCCACTGCTTCCGGCCTTTCCAACAACTTTCTAGGGAAATTGCCTCGAGTCGGCCGGTTGCTGGCAATATGTGTAAGTATATATTGTATGAATGGGAACTTTACATAAGCGTGAATAAATTTTTCCATCCGTGATAATATTGCTGTACAAGGAATATTTATTTTTACAAATAAAAATCTTAATTGAGTCATTTAAAATCGAAACTTGCTGAAACCCAAAAACCTTTATTTTTTTTAGTTTTTAATGAATTTTAAATAAGTATTTCTCTCCATAAGTACGTACTTCTTCCATATAAGTCAGTATTTCTGCCTAATAAGCAAGTATCAATGAAGTGGATTGCCCTTGGATTGGGACAAGAGGCCATAGAGGAGGGCAAATGCTGTATTGATTCGAAATTATTAATAGGCGGCTTGAGCTAGCTAATCCTTCAACCCAGCCACTACACTCTAATGCGTTCACAAACAGTGACTATTTACCTGATGTGCTTGCCTCCTCTACTTCCTTGATCCTGATCATCCTATTCAATTCAAAGAGGTTTTGTATTAATTTATCTAGTGAAAATTCTCTTAGAAGATCAAGAGAGATAATACTAACATGAAACTTTATAAGATGAATTAGTAAAGTAACATTATGGAGCTAAAGCTTTTAAGCGTTGGTGGATTGAAAGGATTGGATACGCTTGATGTTCGACTTTTTTGCTGTCCCCCATAGCTCTAGTCCGTATGTGGGATTGGCCTAAATATAACTTTGTAGATTAGTAACTTACTTTCTATTGAGATATGGGATGTTTTCCTAGTAGTCTGTACAGTTGTCCGAAGTCTGTTTAGTTCTTGCCTTTTTAGCCTCGTGTGTGGGTTCCATGTCGTTCTTTTGTCGAGATGGAAGCCTAAATACCGTACTTGTTTGCATCTTGATTTAACGTTACATTTATTAATGCATTATTTAAAATAATTCATAGAGAACTTAAATTATTAATGCGAAATAGTACAGAAATAACAATTATAATTATCCTTACTTATATTTATTTTATTATTAATTAGCCTGTTATTCTGTGTGCTCGTGTATTATTTTGTACATTAGACTCACTGGAAGATACAAAGTGCCCATCAAATGTGGTAGGCTTGTTTTGAAAACAAACGTAGTTTCACAAATCTCTACATTCGTTGTGGGGCAATCGTATTTCTTATGACTAAATGCATGTATTTTCAACGATAGCAACCATAAAAGTTTTTTTTTTTTTTTAAGCTCTCTAGTTAGAATTTTAGGATGAGGGAGAAATATAAAATATTTAGGATGATCGGATCCTTGTACTAGTAGGACCTGCTTGAAGGTGGTGTGAGAGGAGTAAGGAGTGTGGGAATCCTCGGTGGAGGTTGATTTTTACAGTACAGTGGTGAGAGTCCACTGGTGGCTGGGCCATAAAAATGGTTAATAGATCTGTAATTAAAACGGTATAAATATATTATAATTAATGAGAGGCTATGGATCTCTATGGGCTGTGGATGTTCACTAGTATTCTTGCATCTCACATTGTATTGTTCAAAAAATATCTATGATTATTAATTGGTAGCCAATGCATTTTCTTTTTATACCTTGATTCCGTTTAACAATATCTGAAGCAATAATTCGTGATACCGAATTTCATTCATTCTCTTCTCGCTTTCGTCTCTTAACACTTATAATTCTTTCTTATTATTTGTCTATGGTACATATAACAGTTATATGAAGTGATTTTTTCACAACCATTTGATGAACCATATTAATAGCTAATTTGGTAAACCGAAAAACCGACGGAGGATCTGACCCGTTCTTGGGCATCTTCCAATATTTTTATTTATTTGTAAGCCTAATAATTATGTTTTACATAACTTGTAAAATGTAAAATTTTAATAAAAAAAAGCAATTTATATCTTAAAGTTGCCATACATAAAAAGTGTGAGTAAAAATATATATGTATAGTTTTCTTCAAAAAAAGGCGCTAGATTAATTATAGTCAATAATAATAAATAATATTATAGTCATATCTATATATTATAGTAATATCTCTATGCGATTTGGTACATGTTGTTTACCGTGACAAACATCCATTTCACTTCACACTGCTTTAATGGGACATTAAACTGCGGCTATTGCACACGTGATGCAATAAACAGATGAATTATACAAACTGAGTCACTAGTAATGCTACATCCGCCAAGCTGCCGCAGACCCGTGGTTCACCTACATGATTAATTAGACTGTGGTTCGCACGGGCTGTACATTCACGAATTAGTAATAAGAACTGTCGTAGCTAGAGTATCATGGAGCCTCCAAATGGCCAGGAAATGGCCGTTATAAAATTATATAATTCGTGGTTCTGAGAATCAATTGCCCAACCAGCCTCTAAATTACTACAGACTACTTATATTCAATGAATAATATGTGTAATACTTAGGGCAACCGCTTCATCACACAGAGGTTCCGAATTCACGAAGCTGTCTGTAAATTTTCGTTATGAAAGAGTCAGGGCAACTCTAAAAAAATTCGAGCGTTGTATATTAAAATCAATTTTAAATAGTTAGCAACGTTAAGATAAAATATTGAATTAATAAAAGAAATTTCTTGGTAATATTTGTAGTATGCTCAGTTTGTTGAATCATTTTTGAAAACAACTCATAACATGCACTATTTGGGGGGGGGGTTAATATTCCCTCACTAGTCTACATAACCTCCCCCAACAGAGCAAGCCTTTTTTTTCCTATGAAGTCTACAAAGTTTTATATATTTATATAAAACATGATGAATATTTATAATTAATCAAATATGATGAATATATATATATATATATATGTAATGAAAGTGTCCTCTCTTTAATTTGAATTTGCCGTGCTGCTTCCACTGGCTGACACCAGATGGAGCAGCAGTTATGAGATAGAGAAGGTTATGTGAGGTAACAGAACATGTAAATAGTGTGAATAGAGAATGGATAGTTATTAACTGTAATTGTCGTTTCTTTGTTTACAGGTAAGATTGTGTAAATCAATATTAATAATTGTTATAATATAATATGTAGTGAATAAAATTGCTAACTTTGTTTACAGAGAAACTGATTTCAGTTTATTCACCCCACCTTCAATAATTGTCTTACAAAACGACAATAGGAGTTACAATGGCGAAAAGACTGCAATTCACCATTAACTTTGTGGGATCACCGAAGGATAAGAAGACAAATGTTCTCTCAATTACCACAATTAAGACAGAGGAAAACGAAGAATATGTGTTGCCCCTAGAGAAAAGCTTTATGAGTGATCATGAAGAATTGACTAAGACACTTATTTATAAAAGATTGAGGAACAGTTTTACTCAAAGAGGTCAACAGAAGAGTGTGTGGATTACATTAACCGAGAAAATGAAAACAATATATTTTGATGAAGAAGGTAATGTAATGTTTGATAATTTATATTTAGAACAAGAAGTGAATAATGATAAGATAGTTGAATCCACACAAAATAAAGAGAATGAGCTAAATTTAAAACATATAGCAGAGAAGTTCATGGTTGAGAAGTTTACACGTAAACACTCAAATGCTAAACAGTGGCTGGGGATGTTTGAGAAAGAATGTAGAAGATGTGGAATCAATGCAGACAGTAATAAGATTGAGATATTAAGGTTGTTTATGGAAAAATCATGCTTAGACTGGTACTCAGCAACCCTAACAATATTAACAAGGGACTCCGTGGTCTGAATGGAAGGAAAAATTTTTGGAAACTTTTGCAGACCAAGGATGTAGTACAGGAATGCCTGATATACCATATAGGTATAAAGAAGGTCTACTGATGGAATACGCCATGAAAAAAGAGAAATTATTGTTAGATATGGATGAGAATATTAGTTCACAGACATTAGTGATGCTTATAGCTGCAGGCTTACCTGAGTTCATTAGAAATAAGTTAGATAAGGAAAAATGTGAGAATCCGACCAAATTATTTCATGAAATTAGAAAATGTGAGGGTCTAGCGAACAAAAATAATTTTACGAAAAAGAAAGATAAAAAACTTTTTAGTAAAAACAAATTTCAAGAAAAAAAGCCATGCAATAATTGTGAACAATTAAACAAAGGCATCAGATATCATCCAGAAGCTTCATGCTGGTTTAAAAAGAGAGACAAACATGAAACTAGAATACTGGGAAGCAACTCAGTATTAGAAGTAGATCTAAATACAGAGCAAAAAAACGAATAATCACACTATTGATTAAAGTAAAAATATTATTAGAAGAGAAGTTACAGGTAAATGGGACATATGATCCAGGATCCCAAGTCTCTCTAATAAATACAAAATTAATTAAGATAAAGAAAAAAACAGAAGATGTTAATAAGATATATTTAAAAACAGTCAATGGTGTGACACAAACAAAAGGTTTAGTAACCATAAAAGTGAAAATTTTTGACATAGAAAAATATGTTGATGTGTTCATTGTAGAGAGAGATGATTTCGAAGATTTTCTTATAGGATTAGATATTATCAAAAAATTTAGATTAATTCAAAATGAGAATCTACAAATATTACAGAAGAAAGAAGATGAAACAGGAAATACTGAGAAAAAGAAAGAAAAAAATGAAGAAGTTAAAGTGAATTTTAATGAACATATCGAAGAAGACGGGTTCAAAATAAAATTAGATCACTTAGATAATATGAGAAAGATTACGATAGAAGGACTGATAGAAAAGTACAGTACAGTATTTGCCAGGAACAAATATGATGTGGGCACGGTTAAGGATTACGAAGCTAGAATTGACTTACTGGTGGACAGATTCTGCAGCAAGAGGCCGTATAGATGCACTATAGCAGATAAGAAGGAAATAGAAGATCAGGTGGCAAAATTATTACAAAATGATTTAATTGAAGAGTCTTATAGTCCCTTCGCAGCCCCCATGACCCTAGCATTCAAAAGAGATGAAAATAAGCGATCAAGATTATGTATAGATTTTCGTGAATTGAACAAACTAGTTATACCACAAGCTCAACCATTCCCATTAATAGATGATTTAATAATACAAACAAGAAACTGCAAATACTTCACCACACTAGATATAAATTCCGCTTGTTGGTCAATTCCATTACGCATTGAAGATAGACAGAAAACAGGATTTGTCACACAAGAAGGGCACTTCCAATGGACATGCCTACCCTATGGTTTAAAGACATCACCAGCTATTTTCCAAAGAATTTTATCCAACATCTTAAGAAAGCACAATTTAAAAGACTTTTCAGAAAATTATATAGATGACATCTTAATTTTTTCGAAATCATTCACAGAACATATAGAACATATAGAAAAAGTAATAAAAGCAATAGTTAATGAAGGTTTCCGATTAAAATTTAAAAAATGTACATTTGCAGCAGAATCAGCAAAATACCTTGGACACATAATACAACACAATACAGTAAGACCAATAAAGGACAACTTAATTTCAATAAAAAACTTTCCAACTCCAAAAACCCAAAAGAACATCAGACAATTTTTAGGAAAAATTAATTTTCATCACGAGTATATACCAAAAAGATCGATATTGCTAGATCCACTGCATAAATTATTAAGGAAAAATGAAAAATTCTTATGGACGGAAGAGTGTGAAAAATCCTTTGCAAAAGTAAAGAAATTGCTATGTTCCCAACCAGTGTTATAAATATAATGATAATGATTTACCAATAAGAATTTATACAGATGCATCTCTAGAAGGTATTGGTGCAGTTTTGAAACAAGTACAAAACAATGGAAAAGAAAAGCCAGTAGCATACTTTTCAAAAGAATTAAGCGAACCGCAAAAAAGGAAAAAAGCAATTTATTTAGAGTGTTTGGCAATCAAAGAGGCATTAAAATATTGGCAATACTGGTTAATTGGAAGAAAATTCACTGTATTTTCAGATCACAAACCATTAGAAAATTTAAACATAAGAGCAAGAACGGATGAAGAACTTGGTGAATTAACTTACTATTTGTCACAATACAATTTTGAAATTAAATACATTCCGGGAAAGGATAATACCGAAGCAGATAGTTTGAGCAGAAACCCGGTAATAGAACCAATTGAAAATAAAGAAGAAATCCTAAAAATATTTAATTTGATAAAAATACAAGAAATAAAAAAAGATCAAGAGGAAAATAGAATATTACAAAACACCAAAACAAAATTAATAGAAAAAGATGGAGTGTTCCATAAAAAATTAAGAAATAAAGAAAAGATAATTTTATCTGAAAATTTAAGTTTAGAATTCATTAAAGAAATACATTCTGAATGGTGCCATATAGGAATTAAACAAATGATGAATAAGGTATGCCCTTATTATACAGCAAAAAATATAACTGCAAATATAAAAAAAAGTATTTAAAACATGTGAAATATGTATGAAAAACAAATCCAGAGGGCAAGAAAAATATGGGCTCATGTCACAACTAGGGCCAGCAACAAAACCATTCGAAATAATGTCAATCGACACTATTGGAGGTTTTGGAGGACAACGATCAACAAAAAGATTCCTCCACCTGCTTATTGACCACTTCACAAGATATGCATTCATTTCAACATCAAAAACTCAGAGTGCTACTGACTTCATCAAGTTAGTAAATAATGTGCTGGAAACAGAGAAAATAGGTATAATACTTACAGATCAATACCCAGGAATCAACTCAAGAGAATTCAAAGATTTCCTAAGGGAAAAGGAGGTTCGATTGATATTTACAGCAGTTAATGCACCCTTTTCCAATGGTTTAAATGAGAGACTAAATCAAACTCTAGTCAATAAAATCAGATGTAAAATGAACGAAAAAGGGAAGAAAAGAGCCTGGACAACAGTCGCTAAAGAATGTGTGGATAAATTTAATGAAACAGAACATACAGTAACTGGTTTTCCACCCAAGTATTTATTGGATGGCACAGATACTAGCATTTTACCTGAAGAATTAAAAAAAAGAAACAATAAAGATATTTGGATGAATGACAGTAAATTAGCCTTAGAAAGAACAAAAAAGTCTCATGAATATAACAAGAAAATATTTGATAAATCAAGAAAACATTGGGAATTTAACACAGGAGATACAGTATATATAGAAAATGGCAACAAATTGAACAGGAATAAACTAGATGAATTAAAAATTGGTCCCTTTGAAATAACAGAAAAGATATCAAATTCAATATATAAAATAAAAACCGGAAGAGGAAAGCAAGAAACTGGATTCTTTCACATAACAAAATTACTTCCGATATTACCAGACTGAAAATTTTCAAAGAATTTTCACCTCAGAGAGGGGAGACGTTATGAAAGTGTCCTCTCTTTAATTTGAATTTGCCGTGCTGCTTCCACTGGCTGACACCAGATCGAGCAGCAGTTATGAGATAGAGAAGGTTATCTGAGGTAACAGAACATGTAAATAGTGTGAATAGAGAATGGATAGTTATTAACTGTAATTGTCGTTTCTTTGTTTAAAGATAAGATTGTGTAAATCAATATTAATAATTGTTATAATATAATATATAGTGAATAAAATTGCTAACTTTGTTTACAGAGAAACTGATTTCAGTTTATTCACCCCACCTTCAATGATTGTCTTACATATATATACTCAACATATTTATAATAAGTGTTTCATATCCCATAAAATAAATTTGATAATAATATGATTTAGATATTTACAGAGTTGCCTTTTTGTGTATCACCGATTTAACATTTAAAAATTTTAATTTTGCTTTCCGTAAAGGTTATTAAAAACAATTAATAAATGAGAATTTAAAGATATAATTATTCACAGCTGTGCCGTTTTATTCTTTGGAATGTAGCCACTTCTGTTATCTTAAGTGTTTTGCATGTATCTGGTCGAATTGTAGTCCTAAGGATGCCTAAATAAGTGAACCGTCGACTCATGATGTAATGAATTTTTCTGGGTGTAAGAATATTATTATACTTATCGTGTAAATATAATCGTCTTAGTAAAAAGTAACCTACCTGGTCTTAAGGAAGTCTGGCGGTGTGCAAACCCTCTAATATTTTTTAAATTCAGAGCAGCATACCAGATATATTAAAGACCGTACCCTTCACATTGATTTCAACATCCCATTCATTCATGATCAAGCCAAATACTACTACCAGAATCTCCATTCCTCCTCCCTGGTCATCCGTATGCTAATGCTTTTACACCCATCTCATCTCCAGGAACCCAGAGCAACAACTATGTCGGAAGTGTAATCGCTACCTCCTCCGAAATATTTTGTTTATAGTGAGTTTTATAGAGTAGTTATTAATAGTGTGACAAGCTAAGCTATTTTGGCTAATGAGCCTATTTTCCCTGAAAAAGTAACGATACATTAAAACTGAAGTTCTAAGCACTGCTTAAAGTACTATCTGTTTATGATATGGAAATATTCCAACAAAGAAATATAAACGTTTAGAACGTTTGAAAAAAGTATTGAATGGTTCTAAATATGATAAATTTTTATCTTTATAAAAACATAAAGGAGAATTTATTAAAATAATTTAAGCTGATGCACTGGAAGATATGGTTTTGGTATGCCTGCTTTAAGAGTACCCTAGCGTTGCCCCAACTTGATATTTTTGGAGGTAATTTAGCCGAAGGGAGAGTGGAGAGGAAAGGGGACTGACAGGAGACTACTGCCGTTCCCTCGGGTTAAATCGTTGGAATGAGAGGCCCTGGAAGCAACAAGTCCGGGCCACTTAGCAGTCCTCTATTCAGCAAGATCTCTCCATCTCGTCAAGAATACACACGGGGGCCCATCTCGCCCTCAATGGCCACTCTCGCTACGATGGGGGGGGGTCTTTATTAAAAATTTTTCCAAGGCCCCAGGTCTGCAGTTCGCCCTCTGAATAGCGAGACTTTCCATTAGTAATGAGAGCTTGGGAGGGCTCTTCTCCTTTCGGCACCAACGCCGTTCGTTATAAAGTAAAGGGAAAACTGCTGTACTCATTTTGAATATATTTTCCTTGAAGTAGCGATAAAGTATAAAACTATATTATTTCTATCGGTTCAATCAGGAGTGCACATTTTAAACAGGTAAGAGAAGCTCTAATCTGCTTACTCACTCAAAAATAAGATTTATGCTATAATTTATTTTACCAGAGGGTGATTGGGTTCAGGGACCTGAGGCAGGTTGATTGCACTACGTTAGTCCTCCAATTGGCTAGCGTAGGGTCTACATTGGAGCGATCTTCATCAATGTAACGTAAGGCACGCTCTCAAAACAACTCTATGCCAAATTTTATTGTTAGGATATTAAAGTTTGGTTTTCATATGTCACGTGTCTCTCTCTGATCCTCCTTTAATACTCACCAACTAAAACATTCTTTCTAAAACATCCTATCAAACAGATAGGATACACAGGTAGGATAAAGCAGACACAGAGGTTAGTGAAGTAATTTTCAATCTCTAACTTACTGTTGCATTATGTCATTTTATACTAGAAAATAAACAAGCTGCAAAACCTTGATTTTGCTCTAAAAGCATGTTGAGCTTAAAAGGGAAGTTATGATTTCTCAACAGTATTGGAAGATTCGTATTCCGTCAGTCGATATTTTGTACTCATGCAATTGTAAATGTATATTCAATGAAATTCCGGTACATGCTATAGCATTTGGATAAGCAGTGATAATAGAAAGAGTATAAAAAACAAAATAAAGATATTTCTGAACTTTAATCTGTTGTGTACAAATATTAGATGATAAGTACAAAATATAATTTGATTTATTATTGTTTTGTTACACATCACTCAGAATTATATTACGTTAATAAATACATTTAGAAGAATATTATGCGTATCCTCAATCACAACCAACCTTACATCCTTTGAATTTAAATTTGCGTTGGGGGCGGGTTAAGGTTGTTTAAATTAGAATTTTTAGTTTGATATATGAAAATGGTAATTTCCAGTAGCAGAAATGGTTTAAATAATAAAACGAAGTATTTTTTAT
Organism: Acanthosoma haemorrhoidale; assembly: GCA_930367205.1. Taxonomy (NCBI): domain Eukaryota; kingdom Metazoa; phylum Arthropoda; class Insecta; order Hemiptera; family Acanthosomatidae; genus Acanthosoma; species Acanthosoma haemorrhoidale. Next base: position 120,079,911 of record OV884011.1, on the reverse strand, counting down.
CAAAATATCTCAAAATATTTTTTGCATGTTTAAAAAGATCAAGAGGCTGTCCGTACGTAGCTCACGATGTTTTCTTCACTTTCAACCAATTTTATCACCTTCCTGTGAATTTTTGAAAAACAACAATTTAGTTCATAAACTATGGATAAGTATTTAATGGTAACGACAGTAGTATTAATACATATATTATAGTATTTTGAAATTGAGGGGAGGCTAGTAAGCTTCTTGACCAGTTTTCCCATCTTTCTTGGCCCCATCACCAAGACCTGTTTGGATTGTATAGTTTTTTGTCACGTTGTCCGATTTTTTTTAGCATGTAGGCCCCCTTAAAATGCAGCTCTGATCATGTACAAGGAGCCTATTTTGACCAGTCTAAGTTTTAGAATATATTTCCTACACGAAAGTGGCAATACGATGATGATGAGGAAGGGGAGAGTGATGGTGCATTGATTAAGGAATTCGCTAGGCGAATTTCGACGCACGAAGGCTTAAATATAAGTTAGCCAACTTCACCAGCAGAAAAATTCTTCTTTGACATAGCTGATTATTAAATTTCGCTTTTAAATTCCCGCATGAAGCACTTAAAAAAAACGAAATTCCAAGTCAACGACTGAGGGGTAAAATGGGCGATTTTATTTTGTTTTTTTCAATTTCATTTTAAATTGAAATTCCCACCCGTTTGGGATTCAAGCTAGATCCAAATCTACCGTCCTGTTTTTGCAAAGACCGCCCAAAAAAAAAATTGTGTGATGTGTGCCAAGAAATGTGTGAGGTCAAAAATGTCGTGAATAAAACAACAAAAAAACATTTAAGACTAAAATTTGATGTTTGCACTATCATAACGATCCTGGTATAGGCTTTTGAAATTCTGATTTTTTCCCATGTGTCAGAATCACTCCTCATATTGGATTTGAGTGAATGTAAGCCTATTTTTATTAAATAAATAATTAGGGGTTCAAATGAGGAGCTAGGGCAAGACAAAGATGAGCTCCATAACCTGGTTCTGTATTCAGAATGAGGCATTTTAACCAAAAACCGTTTATATTAGTTAAAATTAGCTATTTACATTGCCGCTCTGATGCAGAACTAGTATCCAATTTCAATGATTTGATTATCTCGACAAAATAAATTAAGGCTCTAAGGATTAATAAAATAAAAACAAGGTAATAACAGATCTGTCTCCTGTTCGACCTGAATGTTAGACTATAATGGAATAGGTCATAGTTTAAGGAGGTAAAGTGAAGAGCACATTTTGGAAATCTCGTCGGTCCTAAAATTGTTAAGATCTATTAATGTAAAGACAAACAAGTTAAGGGCAGCATCAGTATTCAACCTTAATCCCCAAACGTCGGGATGCAAACATCCCGAATGTAAATACACAGGATTATAGACTTGAAATAAACAGTCTAGTTCTAACTTTCATGCGTGTTGTTTGGAACAAGTAGCAACGAGAAGGGTGGGCGTTTTGCCAGAATCTCATGCTACCGCTCTTGCGTTGATGAGAGTGAAAGCAATGAACATCCAAGATCTGAGAAAGGCAATTTCAGAGCTGGTTCACTGGCGAATTAGGAGAACTCAACAACTTTCTGAAGGGAGGAGATCGCCTCACTGCGTTAAACCTAGTAAAATCAGAGAAAATCTTCTGGATCCCAGGGTTGCAAGGCCACTAAGAGCGGCCCTGATATGTCGGGTCAAGAGAAGTATTCTCAACCAGATCTAAGCGGATGATGATACGTCGTGGGAAACAGTTAAGATGCGGCTAAAGAAAGCATATGGAGGGGTGCGATGGACCCCAGAAGAATTTTTCAGATGTTCCGGGAGACAAAATCATCAAGGCAGAGTAGCGGCCAATATGCCGCAGGTCTTGTAACCCTTTATAATCAAATAACGGAGAAAATTAGCATCGAAGAGGTAGAGGGCAGAATGGGATTTCTGTCAACTACACTAAAGGTACAGTTGGCGAAGGAAACAGGGAGAAAAGAGGTATTCCCTATTGAGAGCTCATTCCTCGAATGTGCCCAAGTTATGATTGACACCAGCGTCAGGGAGGAGGAATCGAGGATATAGGAGGATGAGGGAGAATGGAGCCGGATAGTGTAAAGGAGAACCAGGGTCCCTAAATCAAATTAGAAAAAAATCGAAACACCAACGACCGGTAGGGACAGGGGAGCGGCAGGCGAAAGGAGGTTCAGGGCGGCGAGACCCGGGTACGGACCCCGTAGAGAAGAGAGAAAATGCCATGGGTGCGGGAAGACGGGTCAGGACAGGAGCCGAGAGCACGAGCGACAGAAGACTACTACGAGAAGGTGGGAGCGGAGGGTGGCAGCAGAGTGGCGACCGCACACTAAAGTGTAATACAGTGAGAGGGATACTGTGCTAGTTGCAAATAATTAGAGTCGAGGGGGGAGAGAGGTGCTTTGTGGATACAGGTAGCACCAATACAATAATGTCACGTGGTGCTTGGTGCGGTTGTATGACAAAGAGAGGGCACTCCAGGTCAGTATGTAAGTGCAAGTTAATTACCCTGGGCGGGTCATGTGAAGTGGTGGCAGAGGTGGTCGTGAATTTAGAGAAATGGGCGAAAAAAAAAAGGCGATATTAACGTACATATTGTGGAGTACATGCCGCGCGAGTATCAAATAATTGTGGGGTGTGACTTATTGGGACGGGTAGGCGCGCTTGTAGAGAACAAGGGAAAAAAGTGGCGGATCAAGTTGGGGGGGGGGTAACTTATCAATGTCAGGGGACCGTAAGAGGTGGGAATGCGCGGATAGGGGCAGTCAAGAAAGTGGTGGACTGGAGGGGAAGCTTACGGAGGGAGTTCGGAGATATTTTTTACGTGGAGGGTGATATGCTTGGGGGAACGGGAAAGACAGTACATGAAATTCCATTAGAATCGACGACTACTCGGTACTTTTATTCTCCGACAACTCCTTTCTTTTTTACGGCCCACAGAGGGCTATTGTATGGAGATGTACTGTCAACTAGGATTCCCTGCCTCTTCAACTCCTCTATCTCCCTCCTGATATGCTCTCTCAGTGCTTGCGGGTTTCTCCTTTCCTTGACACACGTCACACAATCCTGTTTGAGCGGTATCTCGTGTATCGTCTCTATCGTTATGCCAAGTTTATCTCCCTCTTGGAAGAAAATGACGGAAGAAAACGGTCCAAACGGACCATCGACCCCTACAATGGGTGGGGAAGCTGAAGGAGTCTTCGGCGCGCATAACCCGATGGAAGGAATTCCTTAGCCAGTATACGATGGATATCGCATACAAGCCAGGGCGAGAGAATGTGGTAGCGGATTGGCTGTCGCGTGCAATCGTCGTCAATGCCATCGAACAAGAGACAGCTGGACCAACGCAAGATATCGGGCAATTCGTCCAGGAATGGTCACCCGGTGAGGAAGGAGCGCGAGACCGGCCCGAGGAGACCGATACAGAAGACGTAGGGGGGTGTTATGGCTAGTGGCAACACATTGTTAAGCCTAATACCACAGGGCCTAATGTGAACAAAGCCTGGGTATTGATTGAGGATGAGAACAGAATAAAGCCAGTTAACAATCGAACCTGTGTGAATGATTATCGTACATATTCTATCTTTTTCTTCGATCCTCTACAGCCGGGAGACGATAACTTATATATATATATTTCAATGATATTTTTATTATAACATTAAATTTATTTATAATAATAAGTTATTATAAAATATTATATAATATAATATTATAAAAAAAATTTTGTTGAGATCGTCTTTGTAGTGTTAAGGACCTAGTCGGGTACCAAGGCTTTACCGCTTTGGCATTATGAAAAACTACTTTTACTATGGTGGGGGTAAGTTGCCAGTTAACAAATGTGGAATCGTCAATCATTCACCATAGCAATACATGGTGTGCTCTCAGTTCACGTTTTAGTTTTTTATTACAGTGTGGTTTTCAGATATCAGCAGTGCCTAATCTTGCTTTAATGCTTGCCTCCTGGCACTCTAAAAAAACATTTCTAACTAATATTACACAAGGGAAAAAATGATATGATTAATAACCATCACCAAAGACTGCTTGGGCCAAGACTGCTTAACCTATTGCCATCTAACTATTCTTATAATACCTGAAAAAACAGCGTTGCACCCATGTAACCGTCTTGATATTATGTAAATTGTAATCTAAAGACTAGAAATTTCCCTCGGAGCTAGCAGTTAATGGCCCTCGCGTGCCCACAGAGAATACTTTAGGAACTTTGAAGGGGATAGCCGAAAGGGCCAAGATGGGTGGGACAGTTGGCTGGGGGTGGTGATCCATCAGGAAGTGAGGAAGGAAGTTGGCAACAGAAGTTGGCAATGGATCTAGAAGAAGGTCAAAGGACTGAGTAGTGGATGGCGTGGATCTAGGTCGATCCGTCTTACAGGTGGCCGCCAGTCCCAGCAATAGAACAATAGTGGAGAGTACCTTACAACAAATATCAATGCGGTCATTGGAGTGAAAATAGTTAATACTTTAATTGTAGTCTGTGGCCACATTTATACTGAACAATTAGAATTAATATCCTATGTTGTTCATGTCAAACTTGGATCCATTTATTTGACATTGGGCAGGGAAATTTACTCAGAAACCAGGGCAACGTCGGATTTCGGCCGAATCCTGCTTGAGTCTGAAGCTGAAAACTATGGGTCTGCAGAAAAATTTGGAAATGTTGAGAGTTTGATTCAGTAAAAAAGTAAACTACTAAACTAGTAAAAACTACCAAAATGAATTTGAAAAACATCAAAATTTACCACTGTAGAATTATTTGTTCTATTATTGTCATTTGAATATACCTCATTCATACATAACAAATAACAAATAGAGTGAAGAAACTCCGATACGAGCATATAAACACCAAGTGGAAATATGAGTAAACATTACCATGAATATGTATAATTATAAATAAGAGAAGCGGTTCCGTTATAAATTATAGAATGCTCTTTCTCCCCTTGTTACTAAAATTTATTGGTAAAATGTAGTTGCCAATTTACCAACTGGCCAGAATTATTATTTGAATTATTGAGGTTTGAATAATCAAGATCCGACTGCAGTAGGGTGGTACTTCCCCCCCCCCCCCAGTTTCGGTGTGAATCGGGATCATTAAATGAACTGATGAATAATATATGAATAAATAAATGATATGAAAAAATAAAACAAATATTTTACATCTATTCAAAATTTTTATTTCCCGTTACTCTGAGTGTTTTTGCCAACTGACATCATCAAGACCTACCAAATGGCTAAAACGTGCAAACATTACAGCTTTTCTATATACACATCTACAATCCTATGGACATCCTTAGATACATCCTATGAGACATTAGTTTTGGGCTTGTTGATTTCAAGATAGTTTTCACCCAATCTTCTCCTTACTTACGTTGTTTTGTTTTTTTTTCTTCATAATGCACACGTACGTGAACGGCGTACGTCAATATTTCTTGTTTTAAACGCCTTTACAACTACGGTACCTAAAAAAGATGTTAACTGATAAGGTGCGGGCGTGTAAAATCCTATTCATGAAGCCACTGGTTACTACAATAAAGCCAGATAATATTTAGATTAGTTACTGACTTCAAGTTTATTCATTTTGGACCAAAGTTAATGTATATCATTAACGATATCAGTATGTCGTTACTTTTTTGTAGCCCAAGTAAATATTTATTATTTTGTTGGAATTATATACGTAGTCGGCCCAACTGCGATATTTTTGAAACCAAGACTTCATATACATCCGTAATTCTCTCAAATTCAGCACAAGTAAAATAATATATGGTAAAATTAAAATAAAAGAAAGTAACATCTATTAACATTTCAACAATAAAATTTACCATTGAACGTAAACAAAATAAAATATAAAAACCCAGTAGTTAAAATAAAATAAAAATGTGGATAGAAGTAAAATACTTTTTTTTTTGTTTAGGTTTACTTAATCTACAAAAAGTACAAATAGCAAACAAAATTTGATTAATATTAGTCTATTTTATTAGTTTAAAGAACTTAATCTCAACAATAACTACGTTTTTAGTGCTGGTATTACTCCATTTTTGGTGTTACATGCGTAGGTGATGGAAAATAATTTTCAGTGTTCCACCGCTGAAAACAAAAATAAGAAAATATTCTAGAAAAAATCTAGAAATTTTCATTTTAAATTTAACATTGTACTTTCACGCTCGTCAAATGTCTTGGGATCGTCATAAAAGAAAAATACTGTGGCATAGCTGTTTACAGAAATAGTTTCATTGCAACAAGAGCTCTTTCACAGGTACTCGGCGACTGCCTATGTAAGTTAAACATAAGCGTGAAAGTCGGAAAAACCTATTGCACAATCTGCTCCTACCAAAAAAGGGAACATACAAAGTAGAAAGGCTATAATAAAAACGGATAGTGCTCTCTGTTTCTCTACACTTCTTGATAGCAAAATTACACCAAAAGTCCAACCGTCTTGCTCACATTGATTTCACCCAATGTGGCAGTGACTATCAAACCGATCGTATATCTCTGCTATACACTCACCTGTATGACAACACAGCTAAGAGGCTCCAACAAGTTTAGATCACTATATTGAGAAAAGTGGTCAGGCTCACCTCTCCCAATTGATTAAAGGACGACGGCCGGTTGTAATTAAATTGTTTAAAATTGTATTTTTTTCGATTGTGCGAGAGTTGATTAGTTGATGACATTCTGTTTATGCAATATCACATAGTCATATTAGAACAGTACGGATATGCTCCAGTTAGAGAGTAATCAAGTTTTGAACTCATTATCGTGCGGCTGTTCTCAATCTGCGCACTTAGCAAGTTGAGCTCTCCAGCTGTCTTCTTGTTTAGTTTCATCTTGTTTGCCCGCTGGATTGTGTTGTTTCAGTCCACTTTGTATGCATCTACATACTCACACACACATCGTATTTAACTGACACAGTATACTCAGGCTGTATAAATGTATATATGCTAGTACTGCCTTGCATTTCTAATGAATAACAAAACAAAACTATAATTATGAGATGCTAATGCTGAAACTAGAAAATGAATTCATGTCTGCTGCCTAGACTTGACAAACTACGATTTTTTTACTCGCAATCATATTCCACAAGATATTTTATAATTCAGTTCTAATACCACATTTCACTGTTAAACCTTCAAAATATATGCTACAACTTCAATGTGTATTAGTAGTACCGTAGTAATTGTAATTGCTGCCAGACAAAGAGAAATTAACTGAAAAATGCCAGTACTGTTGTCAATTTGATATATACTATTTATTTATGTTCCCCCTTCAATCTGGTGGTTAATTATACCACCACTTGTGAATGAATGGGACTAATTCTTTTTGTTTCTCTGTGGCAGGTCATGACTTCATTTATGAAGCAGGGCATTGGATAATGTTCTGAAGAACGGCGGATGTTATAATTCACTATTTTTGCAATTTTACCAGCATTCATAAAATACTTTTTAATTATATAAATAAATAATAATTATCATGAAGAAATTTGTCTCATGAAAAAGTAAAGGAAAAAAATATCTGAAATTTCAATGGAATGTTCAAAATTAAACGGCATATATTGTGAATTTACTTAATGAGTGTTTTGATATTATTATATATACCATTGTATATTGTTCAACCGTGTTGTCTGTATATCTAAGTGAAGAATGGAAAATAGTCTGTCTTTGCGGACAAGTCTGTTCTAACCAGGCCAAAAAACCTGCTTTATTTTTGCTTAAATTCGTCCTGTTATAGTTTATTTATTGTAAGTTTTTATAAAGTAAATATATCTGAACAAACTGTGGGCTTATACTCAGCCCTGAATTTAAATTTAAGCGAATGCGTTTTTTCTTTCATTGACCCAAACTGGTTCACAATACACCTATATCTATGTTAACATTCTGAGCTGAAATCGTGATACAATGGTTGTCATTGTGCTAAACGCATATTGAAGTAAATTATTTCAAAAACTTTGTAACGATTTTCACAACCATGTTTAAGTTTGCAAGTGACGAATGCCTTTCCAAGCAAATCTTCTCCTTTGCGATGATATTAGCGAGCATCAGTGGCACTATACAATGCACAAACAGGCTAGAGCCTGAGATCGATAGCGTAATTAGTTACTCCCGGCCTGCGGTGAGCTGAGACTGGAGCAGAGCCGCCTTGCGGTGAATAAGAACCGCAGAAGCAGCTGCTTCACCTGTTGCTGCTCCTTGTCTACAGTCTTAAAGTCTTCAACATTTAGGGACCCTGGTTCCAATGGTGTGCATTTTTAGTGTTTTGGCGTTTCCGTGTGTCAAGTGACAAGCAGTCAATCAAATCATAGTAGGATCTCATAAAATAGAAAGTCATGTGGCGAAACCACTGCTTAGGAAGGTGTGGCCATATCTTATGCCCAGTTTTTACCGGTGGGAAACCAACTTGTGCCATCTCTGGGTGGTTCAAGAAACGACTGCTGCGTTGCCGCATTGGACAGATTGATCGGCAGCAGAGAGAAAGGATGTGTTGTGAAGTATTGTTTTGTTGTTGAAGAATTTTTGTAACTATTTATTATTGTAATTGCAGGTGGTTTAGTTCATAGTGAATATTGATTATAGAAGTAAGTCGATTTGCATAAAAGTACGTTTTTACGCTTTTTTGCCCTATATATGCTAGCATACATGTTAGTGTAGTTCGGTCTCGACACCACTTTAGTTTACCACTGTAGTTTATGTTAACATTTAATGTAAAAGTGGATCCACTATAATTTACTTGTTTGTGTATTTAATAGTTGTGCAATGTTTTGTATTAATTATATGTTAGAATTTATCAAAGATTTGTTCCGTGCTGTTTTATTGTTTACATAGAATAGCTTATGTTATAGATAATTTTTTGTATTAGGACAATAACATACGAGGTCACAAATGCTTGCCCGGTAATTGTAATGCTTTAGTACATAATAGAAGTCATTTTATCTGATTGTATTTTGCATCTTTTAGTTTGTTATTAGTGTCTACTGTAAATTGTTTTCGGTGCCAAGTTTCAATTATTATTATTCCCTCTCTTTGAAATAGTGTGTTGAATTATACATATGTTATAGTATTGGTATAATTCCTTATACCTATTAGTATAATTCCTAATAACTACAGTATTATTAGTACTTTCTTTTTTACTATTATATCTTGTCTTGTAATAGACAGTTCTGAATGTAATTTAATTAATTTTAAATGTTCATCTGTATTCCTTTTTTATCATTATTAATTTTATTAAATATTTAAGGGTTGTTCCTGAATTCAGTTGCAGATTCTGGCTTATGTCATTAGTGCATCGGGGTAAACGTAGTCAATATTCTGATATTTCATGATATTTTAAGGGTACATTATGGTTTTGGATTCAGCCTAACTGTTTCGATAACTACCTTTATTGTTAGTGATCATTTTGTAGAATATTATTTGTATCTTTTTATTTCTATCATTATATATTTCTTTTGAATAAACAGTTTGTGGGTATGATTGCAATTATTGAACATTAATGTTAATATTTTTGTAACTTTATTTTCTTAAAGGTTGTATATTTATAGATTGCTTAGGAACCAAGTTGTAGTTAGTATTTTCCTTCATAAAGTACAATTGATAACGATATCGATAAATTTCCTATTTTACTGTTTACGAGACTGTTTAAGAGCACCCTCGGTTCGCTATAAAGCATAACGTTTTCGATACAGCCACCGTTTATTGGTTGACTGTTCTAGCAGCGTGATTTTGACTTCAGTTTCCTCCCCTTGATCCCATCAACAGGATTTGGCACCCTAAACTGTTTATTAGGGTGGTACACCTTCTGACTAACCTCTACCATTTACCACACCATTCCTACCCACTACCATTTCTCTCTAAATCACAGTCCATTGTCTTACTAGTTTACTTGCTTACCCTCATTGGTCTACCATTGGATGGGCGAGGCTATCTCAGAAACCACCACTCCGAATTAGCTGTTAACACATTGCAAGATGTAACATTTGCATATTACCATGCATATTACGGCATGCATTTGTCAGATGAGATAATTAATCATTTAACCGGACCAGTTCGTTGATGAATTTCCTGAATAACTTGAACAAAGTCACTTGAGTATCTGGCGTACTAAATTTTAGTCATCTATTCAAATGAATTCCACAATTTTAACGAGATGAATCTTCTGTTAGCCGATAACGAGATCTATAGTGTTATTTGATTAAATAAGTACATTCTACAAAACGATAGCAAACATTTTTATGTCACATTACTTTTCGTATATGACCAAGGTTATGATCGACCAAGGTTTTATCGATCATCGTGGCATGTAAAGTTAAAAACTCATTCTCGGTTCAACGTTCCTATGGAGTGCTGAAATTGGAGCAAATTCTATAAAGTGAGATAATAATTAATAGCCAGGATTTTCTAAGTTATTGTGACTTGTCTGGTGATATATAAAGGTGTCCTCCATCCAACTTTGCTGTACGGTGACATACTAAGTACTCACTTGACTGACAATACACCTAAAAGTCTACAACAATTCCAGAATGAGATCATGAGAAAAGTGGTCAGACATACCTCTCTCGAAAGGTTAAAGAACGGGACCTACACCCGTTGCTTGGTGTGCCATTGGTTCATCCACCGGAGACACATCATGTTTTTATAACAACTATGACTTGACCACCCGTCCCGCATCGATGGCAACAGACTGTCGGGAAAAAATAGGTTAAGCTTTAGTTTAAGTTTTTATTGTAAGATGTAAATTAGTTTTGAGTCTATGATAAATAAGGTGACCCCCATCTCCATTAATAATTTCAGTAAATTAATGAATAATGTACATCAATATACATTTGTACAATGCAGATCACAATGTGCAGAAATCAGAATTTGTATAAAATGTAGCCAACCTACAGTAAATACAATCATATACTTATACTTTACCATCATACACAGGAAAGTCTCACAGCAGATGACCTACTTACCTGAAAATAAAAGAAAAAATATATTATTAACACATCTGAATTATCTCAACGTGTGATATTTAAGATTGTATGTTATTTTCATTTTGAATGATAGCCAGCTTCTAGAGTTCGTAACTTAGAAAATGAACCTTAAAATATATGCAATTTTTATTGTCAAGCATATTTATTATCATTTTTATTTCAAGCATCTTTACTATCGTAAAAATTACCCGATCCATTAAAAACACCTACAACACTGATTATCTGGTGCTTAATGATAAAATATTTATATTTCTCTAACTGCTGGATTTTCCGATATCAAATTATAAATTATCGAATGTTAAAAATAAGAATTATAGTAAACCAACAGCTGAGTCCTATCACCAGAGAAATGGTAGGCTATTGCATAAATCAAACTAATGTAATTATTTATTTTACTTTCACAGAATGCCATTGGCTATGAGTGTAGTATGTACGAGGTACATTTTTAGCTTATATAGCTAATTTCCATGTGACTAAGTAGCTTAGAGAAAACAATAAAAATAAAATAAACCAGGTCTTCCGAGTTCCCTGCGTGAACACGCAACCTGTTGTTGATATTCCCTTGACCCCTGACCCAACAACTTGTTGCACTGAATTAGAATTAGTGTTAAAAAATGCTCCTTTGCGAATAAGCACTAACCCATTAACTACCACCATTTACGTTGGAAAGGATGCCCCATCCACGAATAACTATTAACAGGATCCAATGGGAAAATCCAACTCCTTGTTTTATAACTCATTAACTGAGTCGGACACTTTTTTTGAGAACATTTGCCCAACAAACTCTAGTTTAAAAAATAGAATAACATTTATTACTGTAGTAGAAAGATAGAAACTGAGGTCCTAGATTAAAAAAACTCTATAAATGATGGCAACTGCAATATCTCAATTATTTACCGCAGACCCTACTCCTAATCCTACAGTCTTACCTTTCAAACCGCTTCTTCCAAGTTCACTGTGGTTTAGAATATTTTAACTACTATCCCATAAAAGCAGGAGCTCCACAGGGCAGTGTCCTGGGCCCCCATAATGATCTGAATATACCCTACATTCTTGAACTCATCCCTTCCAAGTTCATAAAATTCCATAGTAACCTATCCAACCACCCTAATTCCCTAGCACAGTCATTGCACTGCACCACTCATCCCTATAATCCTCCTTGGAGACTAAAACGGCAGTGGCCTCGTGACCTGCTATAATTAAGTAATAGTGGGAGTCCTGGCAATGGCCAGTTTCTCTAATCATGTCCTGAGCGGCTGGGGCTCTCGCGCTATTGGTCAGCCTCCGCTGGCGTAGGAGCGTGGGGGACTTCCCAAGACTCCGCTTCCTCCTTCGCACGTGAGAGAGGCGACAACCATGTGGACTTGGGGCCTCTGGGCTGTTTGTAGATATCGTATGAATGAGCGAGTGAATGATGAATTGTAAATATGGTATGAATGAGAACATTTACCTCAATTACTTATTGCCTCATAAGGCAGATTGCAATTTTATCTTACTAAAAATTGTTAATAAAAAAAAAAAATTTCATTACAAAATATAAAAGTTTTTTTTCTAGGTCAAATTATTCAGCGTTAAGATAAGAGGGTGCTTCCGAGAAAATGAGTTATTATTATAATTTTCACAACGAAAATATCGGTGTTGTTGCAGTCAGCTTACGATTAATAATTATCTTAAGGGTTTTCTAATTTGACAAAGGGAGCACAACCCAATTAAATGGTTTCTCTTTGGGAGCGGGTTCCTGCGTCAAGGGTGTCCCTTTGGTTACCATTTTATCTTCTTCCTTTTTATACGTCTTATTTATTCATTCCTTTTCCTCATTCCATGGAGTCAAGACGATTCTTTTTAAGGTACCTTTTTTTGTAACCGGCTCAAAATGCCTTTAATATTTATAATCCTCTGGGGAAAGTTATAAGGAGTTATGCTGCCTAATGAGGACGCCGCTAAATGTCATTCTTTAAATGGTAGGCAATTGAACTGACGATTGCTCATTTCTTAGCCATTGTAATGATAGATTGTTGGTTAAACGGGACAAGAACCGTGTACCTCGTGAGCGGAACGGTGCTATGTAACGGTCCTGCTTAGAAAGCTAGACAATCTTACCGAGGCCGGAAGAGGTTGTAAAGCATAAAATTAATATGATTCACGAGCAAGTAAAATATTATTAAAAATCAAACTAGTCTGCGTTTACCCTTCTTTAAGAGTTAACATTTCATGATTTCATTTTTAGACTCCTCACCCATATCTTTTAAAAGAAATTAACATCACTTACATATTGAGTAAACAGCTGATAGTTTGTTGCTGTTTTTAATATTGGGCGTTTTATGTTCAATTAAGGAAAATGACATTTAGGTAGCACTAACCATCCTAGAATTAGGATACATATACAGGATAAGTACCGAAAAAATATTTCCAAAAGTGTAAAAATAGTGAGGTGAACGTGACTTGATCACTTCATTTAGAGGAGACATTTCAAGTTTGATTCGACTAAACACCTGACAAACCGCATATTTAACACCACTTATATCCTCTCTCATTTATGGCTACGCGATCTTCAATGGTACCTGGATGAAGTTTTCGTACTGCTATAACCCAATGTGATCTATATCACATCATCACTTTCCTTTTTCAAACTATCTTTTAAACATCAATGATACAACATTTCACTCTTCTTTAAAATATCGTTGTACAAAGAGGACGTATTCTTATATATAAAGCATAACTGACATAAATAAATATATATATCCATCATATCAATGGATAAACATGACACCACATTCAAAATCGGATCAATTGCTCATAGACATGCTAGTGGCAGTATTGAAGTGGCGTTATTTATGTATAAATAAAGCAAATCGTGAATATTCTTTTGGGATTCACGAGCTTGGAAAAAGCATATTTGGATATTTTTGGAGTTGTTTTAGGGGTTTATATTCCACGAAGGATAACAAACATCCTTAACCCACTGTTGATTTAATAATTTTAACTTTATTGCAAGTTGGAAAAAGTATGGTTGAAGATTAAAAAATGTAGCTGTTTGAAAATAAATAATGGCCTTTATTTAGTCCAGAGTTAAGATATATAAAAAAAAATCAATCTTCTCTTGGTTATGAGATTATAAAGAGTTCCGAAGTAGGGACGACGAGCGCCCATGTGGGCTGACGAGTCTGAGCGAAATTTCCGTTCAACGAACAGGATAATTGAATAGCGAGAGGGTATTGATATAAACGGTCCCATATCACCAATTAATTTTACTTCCTCTACCTGGGATTAGCCGTTACCTGCTAACTGTTATAACCCATGCTGAAAAAAAAAAAACCAAAAATAGCGTTCCTTTTTTAATAATGGTACGTTTGATTGAATTAAAAATTAAAGCTGCGACAACTTCCGGAACGTTCATAAAGCAGAGATAACGGTCATAAATAAAATTCTATTTACGAAGTTTTTCCTCTGAAATCAATAGTTACTCTGTTCATTTAAAGTTACCATCATGCAGTCTCCTATTTCAGTGCCGAAATATGCGTTTCTATGGAGACCTAACAATTTACACTGCGGTAGCTAAGGAGATAATTTTTCAGTATAAATAAAAACGATACAACGATAAAACAGGAGGCCATTGTGAAACTAATTCGCTTACCTCACTGTATAATTATCTAGCTGAATCTCCTACTTGGAGTATTCTTTAAATAAGAAGGATGTTTAAGAACCAAGGAAATGAGTATTGACCTTCTGAGGCATACTATTTAAAAAAAAATAAAACTCAAGCGGCACACATTATTTTTCAACACTAAAAAAAAAAAAGACTATAATTAATTTTAACTTTTTGAGGAGGATAAAAAATATCCTACTACGCACACATCTAAGCAAAATGAGGGAAAGTTTTGGGAAATCTAACCCAACTCACCCCAAAGGAGTTCCTGATATCTGAATACCACATTCTAATAAAACATTATAATCTAGATGGGATGCTGAGTACGTGCTGCTATTGTGAATGACAGGATAGCTCTGCCATTGTCTGGCCGGTCTGTTATTTACTGACCAATGCACCCCATTATAATAAAAGTGGTGTTTCCGAAAAATCCTCTATGGGGATGATTTAACCAAAGACTCCTTCAAACTCGACCTAATTATAATAAATAAATTAAATTTGATCCTTAAGATATTATTTAAATATATATCACAATTCAATATAAAAAACTTGTGGAAATCAAACACCAATTGCTTATTTAAATCACTAGCCACCAACGCTAGGTTCTTGTATATCGTTCTAAAAGAATTCATGTGCCCTAAACAAAAAAAAAAATATTAGTAAAATATCAAATACAATAATAATAATAATCGAATAACATAAAAAAAAATCTGTAGCTAAACAAATCATAAACAAACCACAGTTACAATAAAATGTCATTAGCTAAGTAATTGATTTATTTGTTATTAATTGATTTATATAGTAATTCATACTTAGGAAAATACAGGAAGGGTACTGAAGTTGAAGAAAGGAAATGTTTTACAAATGTACATCAGTATAAACCGTGGTTTCATCAAGAAGAATCAATAATTTAAGTAATATTTATGATTATGAAGAATTTCTACGTATGTAAACCGGAGATTGATAGAGCTGATTGATAGACACAGCTAATGCTAAAAAAAAAAGTTTTTATGAATCGACATTGTCTATTGTTATTATTAATTACTTAATTTCAGCAACGCGAAAGTCAGTATAAATGTTTTTTTTTTATTTCAATTGTAATAAATTAAATATAAAAACGGATTTTCTAATTTTTATTGTATTAAAAGACGGAGAAGATCTTTTGAACAGGTTGTATTCAGACCAGAATTGCGATCATCTTATGGTCTAAGCATACTCGTTGACATGGAGCGATGTAATATTCAAAGCAGAATAATGGAACGGTTTAGGGGTGGTGTACTTATTTTAAATCTTGAAAGACTGTTCTGCCAAACATTTTTGGTTACTTATCTGGGTGAGGTAATAAATAAAATTACCATAAATGGGGAGATGGTAAAAAGTAAGAAGAAAGTAAAATGGAGGATAATTTCAAATTATAGGCATCTAGGTAATAGGGAATAAGATCAATGGGGCCCGCTTATTTATGCCATAATTGGAAGAGTTCCTCCTTAAAGCCTCAAGTCATGGAATTATTAAAACAAAGGGCTACGAAGGGAGCAGGATAATAAAGTAATTATATATTTACTAGGTCATAAATTAATAGCGTCGGATCTGTAGGCACCCCATCATGTTGAATGAGTAAGATAAAACGTTATCCCAAAATTGCAAAAGTAGGCCTTCTTGGATGTGCAGGCCACACGCCTTGTATTCCGTACATCGGCCTACCATAGAAAAACTCTTTAAACCTCACACATTATATAAAATGTAGCTACTGTAAATATAATTTGAATGATGTTTATTTATGTAAAGATTCCATATTGTGAAATCAGTAACTTACTCTATGTATATTGGATGAAGGGTTTTTTAAAAAAATACAAATAAAATTACATAAGTACATCACAACATATTTATGTTATACAATTGTAAAAAAATAATTGAATTATTCAGGCCAATTTATAAGAAATACAATTATCGACATATTGATTCATTTACTATCTTCTCTTTCATCATCGTTCTGACGTAACTTTGATAAACATGTAATTTTTTTTTAATTTTAGAGTTAGAATTCGGCGAACGTTTTTAAAGATCAAAAAATCATCTACCAGTACTCTTAGCTCATTTTATCATTAATATTACTTTAACAAGGTGAAGTCGCATTGTAATGATCGCAGTTCATTTGACACACCTTGTAAGATGGAAAATCAAGCGTGATTGTTTTATTAGTGATCAGTAAAATCTATCTAGTACCACAAACCACCCTGTCAGTAACTAACTGGGATCTTTTACACTTTCTGGATAGCTAAGCCATTTATCTATATTCTAACAAATGTGAACATTGCCCAAATAATAATTACCCAGAAGGAAAATTTACTTTCCAACATAGTAAAGAAGGAGGAATAAATTCTTTCTAGATAAAAATAGAAATCTTCGTAAGATATGGTAGTTGACATTAGCTCAAAAGTTAACTCACAGGTCTTCAATCGATTGGAATAGAATGTAAGTTAATACTAAAGGTTTTCTGTTAGTGTAACAATAATTATCGTGGCGTTAATGCCATTTTTTTGTATGAATGCTTAGCAGTAGGTAACTCCATGTTAAAAATCTTAATTTAAGTTTCACACTTCCCTACAACCTTCTCAAACATAGAAGCGGCAAAGGCCTTAAGATCTCTACGGCCTTGAAATCCGTCTTGGAGAACCCTTAAACCATCTATTTAAGTGATCGAGTAATTTGGTTTGATTTCAGTCGAGCGTAGTTTTCGTTCCTGTGCAATTTCCGTTTGTACAAAGAGTCTAGACTAGACTGGAAGCCGTTAGCTGCTGTTCAGGGTAATTTCATATTGATCCCGTCAGATGAAGTGACTATATTAGCTTATTTTTTTCTACTGGCTCTCAGCACTCGAACACATTTTTATCCCGAGGTTTCGGGCTTGGGCCTGAGCAGAGATCCGGCAAAAAAGCGACCCTTGCGCGCAATGGGCAGCGCATAATTTGCGTTTGCTAATGGCCGCGGCTGCTCTTGCTCTCTAATCCTGCCACCAGAAATTAATAGCCACGGCCCCATTTATATTTATCACCAGCAGGACGGCTCATATTCAATTAGTCCGTATGTCTGCTGTGCGCCTAATGCCGGCCGATTAATACCCACCCATCACTCACCCCTGCATCACTCCATTACAGACTTTTTTTTCTATGCAGAGTCCATCACGGAAATAGGAAACCCAGAATCAAAATTTTCGGCGGATACTACACTCTTGAGAATAATCAAAGAGTCAACTATCCATTTCGTGATTGTTAATTTGGCGTTGGTTAAAATTAAAATTTAATTATTATTAAATAAACATTCAAATAACGAAATTAATTTTATTCTATTGATTTGACATGGTATGGTAAGAAAAAATATATAAATGTGATTCATTGAGCGTACTACAAATAAGAGTTATCTCAAGGCTGTAAAGCCTAAAAGTAAAAAACTATCTGGCGACGTGACTGATGGAGGAGCTTGTAGACTTCCCAAGACTCCGCTTCCTCTTTCGCATGCGAGAGAGGTGACAACCTGTGAATTTTTGAGGTCACTGCGCTGTTTGTTAATGCTGTATAAGTAGGGAGTGAATGAAAATTTTAAAAATGCTATGAATGAGAACATTTATTACAATTAATTATTAAGGCAGATTGTAATTTTATCTCAATAAAGAAGTTTTTATGAATCAATTTAATCTACACAAATGGTTACATGTACGCCACAATTGAAAGAACCCCCTCATCTCTAGGGACTTAGTGGGGCATAACCAAGTGGACACTGAGCGAAACGCGAACGAAAGTTAGGAACCTAACTATAAGAACATCCAAATCCTTGGCTTCCTAAATCTGTGGAAAAGAAAAATGCTTATTAAACACTGTAGCGATCCTAACTACATAAGTGTTAAATCACCCTATACTCTGGTGCATATATAGTATATTGTAATTAATGTAAATCATGTTTAAAGTTTTAAGCAATAAATCATGCAGGGGCCGGCAGTCGTAACAAGTCAGGTAACAGCAGGTGCACGGCTTAAAGACTACCTGACCGTCATAAAACAGACCCGGTAGACCTAGGGTCACCTTCCGGCGGTCATAAAATCTAAAAGCCCTGCCATAAAACAGTCCTTTAGGGGACGATGGGTCACGTACCTCGTGGCAGGTGTGAAATCATAAACATACCCCTTTCAAGCCAGGCTCCGCCTTCCAATAGGAAGGGGGAATAATGTTTAAACCAGGGGGTTTCGACCTGTAGACCCACTCTTTCCCAGTCTCCTCATCTCCACAGCCGCTATCACTCGGTCGCTTTACGCCAGGGCCCCGGGGCGGAGGAGGAAGTAAGTCCACTCAGTCTTCTACTAGTATACTCTCTCTTCAGCGCCGCTGAGCCCGTCACCTTATTTCTCAGCCGCCTTGCAGACCCTCTGGCGCCTTGACCTGTTACGCTGCCGGGCCCCCGCCCGAACTCTGAAGACGTGTCTTATTCTTCACGAAACCTCTGCACCTCTTCTCTTGAACACATTGTATTGTCGGGACACATCCCTATCATAAAATGGAGTCAGATATTAACGCCTACATGGAACATGGTCCATGTTATAAACTACAACAAACCGCACTTGTCACCAGGGCTAGAGTGATTAGGCACTCTCCTAGTGGCAACCCGACAAACACCTTTGGGAAACATGTGACTAACGGAAGATACAAGAGTCTCAGACCACTGGGGCATTAGGTCAAATTGTAAAATATGTTACCTCAATTACCTACAATTGCGTCAAATCCGGGACTATGATGTTAATGAGGTCTTTAATTATAAAATAAATATGACGGAGGTCGATATATTCTTTTAATACCATATTAAAACTTATTATTATTATTTGCACTTAAACGTATTTAATTAAGATAGCAATAGTTTATATTCCAATACAAATAATTACCTCGATGAGCTATTCTATGTTCTTCGATTGAACTGGGTTTTTATTCAATCATACAGTTTTTCACCAAAGGAATGGGACCTTCCTTCGAGCACCAACGATGGTAAACCGAAATGAAGCTTAGGAAAATTCAAGGAATAATTTAATTTCATTAATATTTATAATGGTAAAAATGTTTCTGTTAGGAAGCACGCCCCCCCCCATCTCATTGAAATTTGAGAGGTCTGGCTATGGATGGAGGGAAGTTAAGGGGAAGGCACTTCAAAATTAACTTCGATACTGTAAACAGCTGTGATTATCGATTCAATTGTTAGTACCCCACCAACCGATGAGCACACCAAGCTTTTACATTACAGTATTCAAAAATATCAATGCGGACTATTATGTGAATTTTCATTACTACACAAAAAAGTAGGTTTCTGTAATAAAGTTAATAAAATTAATTCCCCTATACAAGCTAGAAACATTTTTAAGGCAGTATTAATAATGCATATTAATTCCTACTTTTTTGTTACCTCCAAGGAACAATATTAGCGAAAAAATGTTTGATTCAGGTGATTTAATAAACATTATATTACGAAAAGCGTGTTTCAATTAAGTAAATGCCAACCTGAATTCAAAATAACTATTGAACAGAAATTATCAGGATCATATGCGAATTCGTATTAACTCATTTTCATGTATACAATTACTATGTTTACAATTCAAATTTTTCTGACACTGCCTACTCATTGATACTTGTTAAGTAGCATGTAATTAATTACCACTAACGCACTAATTTTTTGTTTACAATAATCGTTACTTTATAATTAGTCTTAAATAACACACTTCCGTTGACTTTCATTAAATTATTTTAGTTCATAAAGACCGTTAATCTTGTACCATTCTTCATGATTAGGGAAATTACGTTATTGATTCGATTCTACTTTTCCGCTCATCCAAATTATTTTGTCAACTCCTTATCCAGTAACACTCATCCTTACAATCCTCCTCGTCAACTAAAATGCGGTGGCCTCGCGATCTAATGTAAATAGTTTTGAAAAGAGCCAACGACACTCTTATAAAGATCGCAGTAGATTTTATAAAGATAGGAGTAGGAAAGAAACTATTTGAAGGTATAAGGGGTATAAAGTATAAATATAAAGTTTTCCATCAAATGCATTAAAACACACTATTTGGTATGCATTATGATAATAATTTAAAAACGTACTTTTTGGTTACATTTCATGTCAATTTCAGAAACTGTTCTGTCAGAAACTCCAGGTTAAAGAATGAGTCAATGTTTGCATTCATCTATCCCATGCATAACCAAATCAAGTCAATCGTTTATCGCCACATTTTTATATAAGTCAAAGAGTATTAGACATAAGATGACACCTTGTGGGACACCAGGTTGGAAATTCGACTGTTAAACGTTATGAACGCATTGCCCTATAATTATGGTTGGCAAGCAATCAGATAAATTAAAACATTTATAAGCGTAGTTACTTTAATTTACACAGAGACACTGATAACAATGAAATAAATGCTTTAGAAACTAATGCAGAAGACAAAAAGCCATAGGAAGATGTAGAGTGGAAGCAGGGACCAGCCGACTCCCTACCCCTTTCGTGGAAGACAATTATAAAGTTAGACGGTCACCATTGTTCCCCCGAATTCAGCAGACCAGGCGGGTACTTTACTAACTAAATGACAAGAGTTACTCTTAACTCCGGCTGATATACGATCAGTTAATAGTTTATAGTTAGCACTTAACTACGAAATCAAACTAACACAACTTACAAATTGAACTCTGGCTCCCGAAGTTAGCAGCTCACAAAGCAAATTTGTATTCATTAGCCGTATATATATTGGCCATAAAGTAGCTGGACAGAAGCACGAGGTAGAATAGTAATCAATGTTTACTTGTAAATTAGAATGCACAATATTGGACAACCACTGCAAGTTTAATCTGTTATCCTGTATCAGCTTTTTTAAATCCTAAACTAAACCTATCTCTCACCCCATGCAATCATTAGGAATGAGATTTTTATGTGATGAAAAAGTCGAAATCTGTACATAAATATGTCTTTCTTTACACATAAATATGTAATTTGTAACATGTTAAAAGAACATTTTAATAATTAAAAAACATATGGTGCTTAATTGCAATGGTTATTTTAACTTTTCATAAGAGTGCCTTATTTTTCATCAAAAACGATGCACCTCGTTTTCGAAAACAAATCATCGACAATTGGGTGGCAAAATCAATTTGTAACGACTAAACGTACGTTATTCATCCACATAAGTGCAGATAGGTGCATACTCAAAAGCAATCAAATCCCTAGGACGAAGCTCAGGATTCCCCACATGCAAAAATTTTTATTTGGGGCTGTCCAGGATTTTTGTTCAAAACATCACGTGATTTTTTATTCACACTACTCTTGTATCTTCCGGCATCATTAATTTTTTCAATTGTCTCGTTATGGAGTTGATATCAGTCACCCAATACATCATAAAAACCGATCTAGCGTCATTCACTGCTTACGTCAATGACGATGACATTCACCCTATATATAACATGTGGAGGGTATTTGAATTCACAATATATAAATTGTAAACAATTTTTGATGAAGGATTTTTCCCACCATAATGCGCGAGCATTGTGTGTGTGAGCCATGAATGATGTATGTGAATAGCCATGAATGAAAACAGTAACAGTACTTTTCTTACTACTACTGCTTTTTATATATATAAGTTAAAGCCAGAGGCATGACTATGTCGAATACTAATACGATCTTAGGATGTAAACAACCCATGATACTATGTATGTCGGATTATCATACACAATAAAGCAGTCTTTAACTGGAGTTAGAGTGTGTCGTTGCATTTCCCTCTTTCCTTATTCTTTTTTATCCATCTTAACCACCACCGATTAACTGATTCCGAAACCCGGGTACCTCGTACGGCAGCGTGGAAAGCTATTGTTTTTTTTTCTCTTTCTATCAAATTTTTGTTCTTCTTTATTGTCTCGTCTCTGTATACGTTTTTTTATGAGAACATGCCAGAGGGAGTGTTACGACCCGTGGTGCTGAATGGAGCGGCAAATAAACCGCTGCTGCTTCAAACGACCATGGAAGTGGCACACGCTTCTACATTATCGTGGATGAAGATTCAGGCGATCACGGCTCAACATATGAGGAAGGCCATTTTAAATCTGGAGAGATTTGCAGGCGAGACCGGGGGAACTGAATCACTTCCTTAAGGGGGTGACCAGTTGATGATGCGGATAAAGGGTGGAGGACTTAATAACTGAAGGAGATGCCGATTCCCTAAGAGCAGCTCTGGTGTGCAGAGTTAAGCGGAGTATTCTGAACATGATCCAGGCTGACGAGGAGACCTCATGGACCATAGTGAAGGAGTGGCTGAAAAAAACATTCGGTGTGGGAAGGTGGACCACGGAAGAGGACTTTTTAAAATGATCCGGGAGACGAAGAGGCACGAACAAACAAACGGGCACTAAGCTGGAACACTGCTGGCTTAATATAGTGGCATCACGGAGAAGAGGCGGGAAACAGTGAGTAGCGTTTTTTTCAACAATATTGAAGATGCAGCTAGCAAAGGAGACAGGAAAAAAGGAGGCGGGAAGGTGGCAGCAATCGAAAATATGGTGGTTCCGTCTGACGTAAAAGTAATACAGCGGTTGATGGGAACACTGAACTACTACAGGCGATTTGTCCCAGAAATGGCAGCATTAACAACCTCCTCAAAAAGGGTAAAAAGGTAGTCATCACGCAAGTGCATGGGACGACTACAGGAATTGCAGTACTGGCTTTTTCTGATTTCACAAAGCAATTCTCAATTACGACGGATGCCAGTAAATATGCCTTGGGGGCGGTTCTTTCACCGGCGGGGGGCACAGGGGACCGTCCCGTAGCGTACGCCAGTAGGCGTCTCACAGAGGTGGGAAGTCAGTATAGCGTGCTGAAATGCGAGTTACTTGGGATAGTTTGGGCGATCGATCACTTACGGCCTTTGTGCTCGGGAGAAGGTTCCTGGTGCACACAGATCACCGACCGCTACAGTGGGTCAAAAAACTGAAGGAATCGTTGGTGAGGGTCACTCGGTGGAAAGAGTTCCTCGGTCAATGTAACTTGGAGGTAGTATATAAGCCCGGTAAAAAAAACGTTGTGGCGGACTGGCTGTCCTGGGCTATGACAGTCAACGCACTAGAAGAAAATCAGGGGGAACCATCCAGGAACGTACGGCAGTTTATGCGTGGTTGGAGGCCGGAGTGGGAAGGCGACCAACACGAGTCTGCTGAGGAGGAACGGTCGGCAGGAGGAGGGAGCTCGATTCCTTCGATCGAAGGATGACAGGCCTGCGGACATGGAAGAGTACAAATAATCATAAATGATATGCGCCACTAGATAGTCTGAAAGACGAAGACCTCGAGGCCCATGAAGATATCGTGCGGTAGCTATCGACGATCCACCAACACGACCATATGGTTGCCGCCAGGGATGAGTAATGACAAATTTGTCGTGCCCTCAAAGATGCTTCCAAACCTGGGAAGACTCACTATTTGTACGTGGGAAACACGACCATTTAGGAAAAGATTAGGCGGCTGTGGCGGACAGAACAGATCGGGGTGGATCGAATATTTGTGCGGTGAACAATAATGGTAGAAACCATCATCATCAGAAAACGAGACAACTCAGAAGGAGATAACGCTGGCGTACCATCAGGGTAAAACGAATCACCGGGGGGAATAAGAGACGGCTATGGCGTTGAAGCAGAAGTATTTCTGGTGAGGGATGCGGCAGACGATTCAGGAGACGCTAGGGGCATGCGAGGTCTGCCACCGTACGAAATATGATAGGCACACACCGATAGGGCTACAAGTTGAGACCCCCACGGCGCAAACACCGCTAACTGACCTTCAAGTGGATACCTTTACCTGCAAGGGACAGAAGTGGGTCACGGTGGTTGACCTATTTAGCAAAATGGCCATGGCACACCCGGTTTGGGAAAAGTCTTTGGAGGCAGTGTTAGGAGCGCTGAGGAGGTGGTTCCAATTTTATGGCGTCCCCAATCGGATAGCGTCGGACGGCGGGAGGGTGTTTGATAACGCCGACGTGAGAGAGGAGATGAAAGCTCTGGACGTAATATGGCATGTCAATACTCCAGGGCATCCAAAGAGCAGAGGGGGAATTGAGCGTCTCCACAGCACCTTGGGAGATCATCTCCGTGTTTACCATGCCGACAAAGGCAATGCCTAAGGCGGTGATAGCGTATAATTACACAATCACAGGGTTCTTACCCTTTGAAATCGTTTTCGTTCTTTGTGGCTGTCGTCGAGACATTGGTAGAACGGTGGTGGGAGATGATACGTCAGCACAGCTCGCCAACAACCACGTGAAGTCGGGGAATCTGTGGAGGAAAGTCTACGCGAAAATTACAGCCGAAAATACTAGGAAGGTGGTCAGGCAGAATGCGGGCATCAAACCGATATAAGGACGCGTCACAATAGGCACCACCGTGTATCGAAGGATCGGCTCCAATCAGACTAAAGAATTGTGCTGTTATGAGGAACCCTTCAGGGTGATCGCAATTCACGAAAAATTGTTTCGCGAACTGAAGAGCAGTAAAAGCTTCCGGTGGGGAAGCCTTCCGAAGTAGCTGGCTCTAGTATCCTCGCCCCTCCAGATAACTCATTTGGGTCATAATTTGTTTTTTTTGTATGTACTTTTAACAGGATATTTTTATTTTAGTGTTATTCTTTTATTCACTTGTATTATCTTAAGTTTTGTACGAAATTCGATAAGGTTTCTGTTTTATTTCTTATGACTGTGCATTGTTGTGCTGTGCTGGGTGAGCACGGAATCATTATTTTCCGACCTATAGGTAATTAGTAGATGCTTTAAGTGTGTATAAGTGGTAAATTTTAGCTCCCGACGGATGGTCAGGAACTGGCAGAGGGGAGTTAAAGCCAAAGCCATGACTATGTCGACTATTGATACAATCATAGGATGTAAACAACCCCTGATCCTATGTATGTCGGATTATCATCAATAATAAAGCAGTCTTTTACTGGAGTCAGAGTGTGTCGTTTCATTTCCCTCTTTCCTTTTTCTTTCTTATCTATCCTAACCACCAGCGATTAACTTATATATTTCTAAACTATTAGAGACTATAAAAGTCAGCCATTCAACACTATATCAGTGTCATTATTCTGAGATGCTTTAGATCAATCCAATTGCCAAGTGATTCTGTTGATCATGATAAAACCATGATTGCAAAAGTGAATATTTAGAACCCAATCATATTCCAATAGCTGTTTTCGAAGCCCAAAAGGGGAGGCTGTACACTTTGTAAATTTTTTTTACGACTATATATTTACAAAGTTTACAGCCTCTCCCTTTGGGCTTCGAGAATAGCTAATGGAATATTATTTAATTCTAATCATGATGGTTTTACCACAATCAACAGAATCACTTGGCGATTAATCTAACCTCGCAATAAAGACATTGCATATCACTGTTGATAGGCCGACTATTATAGTCTCTAATCATTTAGAGATTGTCCAGTAAAGCGTTCCACGAACTAAGTGAAACTATTCGTTTTCATTCATTGTTAGTCGCGCAGTATCAAAAATTGTCAACATTGTCGTCAGAAATTCTCTAAAATTTATATTTTGTGAATTCCTCCACATGCTATTGAGTTGTCAATTACGTAAACAGTTAATGATGGTAGATTGGTTTATGTCTATTGGTGACTGATGATTACTTTGTAATTGAGTAGATTTTTATTTGTACTTTCTCTGTTTACCAGCGGCTTTACGAGATGGAAGGTAGGGTTTGAAGGTTTTTCATATAAATGAGTTGAAAATATTAATTAGAGTTCGTAGGTTAACTACATGGTGCATATATTTTATACCAGAGAATACACTTTAATTTACTAGGGTTTTAGTGCTTTGTTTTAATCTCAGGTTTGTTATAACTCTGTTCCGTGCTGCTTTAAAATTTATATAGTATAGCTTAATGATTTTATAAGTTTTATGAGCTAGGGTAAGATTTAACATATTAGGTTTAATACAAAAAAAATCAATTCCTGGTCCAGATTTTGTAAATACGTTATACTAGTATATTTTTTTTTTCCTTCTTAGCCTCTTTAAATTTACAGATAATTATATATAATTATAGATCCCCAGGTGAATCTATTCACAAATTATTTTGTAATTCCTGTAGCATCACTACATTATATACAGGTTTTGTTGTTTTATAGAAATTATATAATCAAATAAACAAGCATAATGATATACATTATACGTGACTAGACTAAACTGGCTAATAAAGGTGATGGGGCTCACCTTTTTGACCAACCTTAAAACTAACTTACATACTAATTCTTATCCTAATTTTTCCCCAACAGTCTTTTGCCATCGATGCAGGAGGGGTGGTGGGGTCATAGTGTTAAACACTGGGTTTGTCAGGTGCTGCAACGAGTCAAAAAACTTAATGTGTCTCCGGCGGATGAACTCACCCACCAACGGCACACCAAGCAACGGGTGCAGGTCAGCGTTCTTCAACCTCTCGAAAGAGGTATGTCGGACCACTTTTCACATGATTCCATTCTGGAAGTGTTAGAGACATTTGGCTGTATTGTCAGTAAAGTGGGTAAATAGCGAGGCACCGTACAGCAGAGCTGGCCGGAGGACACATTTATATATCATCAATTTGAGACGAAGCGACAGGTTAGGTGAAGTTATAGCAAGTGCGATAGCCGGTAACTGGTGGTAATATACTAGTCTTTCGCATTTTACTAAAGACTAGTATATTAAGATGTGCTGGATTTTTTATTGATGGATTGAACACGTGACTTCTCTTTTGGCGAGAGTGAGCCAGGTGGTTTTAAAGAGGGAAAGGTTAGTTCACGCCTATCCTTGCCAGAAGGACGAACTCCCATTCATAGTAATCGGTTATTTTAAAATTATTGGAGAACAATTATACTACGAAATAAAGAAAAGCTGCACTGGTAACATAGTGGTGGGGGCCGTTTCAATAAATAGCATTGCAGCTGAAGAATGCCGACGACCAAAGAAAAACGAGGTACGTTGCAATATCTTATTTCTAATATTACACCTTTCTTAGTAAGAACGAGTTGTGTAAACATTTTAAATAATTTTAAAGGCTGATGCCTTTTCCCGTGTATTTTATTAATGATTTGAAATTATTATTTGCCCACTTATAAAATTATGCATCAGGATACAGGCACACTGTTCGAATATTGAGTATGGGTACTGTTTATTTGGAGTAAACATGGGTTAGGCTTGCAGTAAGGCGCATGGGTTTCGAAGCTACAACCACTATTCATTAGGTGACTAGACTAGCGGTGGGGCTGATTTTGAGTTTAGTCTCCTTCCCTCGATTAGTGATAAGGCTGTAGCTCTAAGCTGTTTATTACCTTGGCGCACTTTCTAATTAACCTTTAGCATTCGCCTTGTTATCTTATTCCTCCTGAGTTACTGACTGTCTCTGGCTAGTTTACCAACTGCATCATCTATTAGGCGATGATACTCCAAATTAGTGCTATTGATTGTTCCGGAACCTAGTTCAGTTATTATTATTTCTTCTCATTAATGCATAAGAGGATATTGGTTATTGTACTGTTCAATAATATACTAAATGCACCTTATGGTTTGCATTTAACAAAAGGGTTTAGATACCACCACCCCTGTCAATTTGTTGAATCTCAAGTCTATAAGTGGGATCTTGAGCCGGTTATTCTTTTAATTATTGGTTAAATAATAAATTTTAATGGATTGGTTTACCGCAATGCAACACTTGATTTCCTTATGGGCAAAACGGTAAAGACTAAAACCTACAAAAGACGATTTCCCGTTCTCCCCGATTCGGCAAGTAATACGGAAATTCGGATATGTTCTAAGCTTTGAAAAATGGGAAAACCGCTCGAACTCCTCCTTCCTCCTTAAGGAAGATTACGTCGACTGGGCTGCTCCCACAATCACACGACCTCCCTGCTGCAACTTCACGGTTATAAACCGGTAAGGAGCTGAAGGGGCAGAACAATTCGATTGTTCCATTTATATTTTTGTAAGTTATTTAAACGAGATAGGAGGTCGGGAGACTGAGGGGGCGAGGGGTAGAAAGCAACTTTTTGGTGGAGATTGCTTCATCGGCCCAGCTTTCCTTTTCGCTGTGTATTATCCGTTTCAATTTACATCCCTTCTTTATTAATGCTTTGAGAACTTTTCATTGTTAATAGACAAACTTAAATAAGCACTTTCAAAAGCACACTAAGACAGAGGGTATTCATATTTCAATAGATTAGATTTAATAAAACAATTGTTCTTTAAAATTGTATCATCCAATTTCATTTTATTTGACCTAAATAAAATTGTATTATATATATTCCTTTTTATAGACTTTCCTTTTTCAAAATTAAAAACTCCTATATTTTAACCCTGCGATTCTTGAATACCCGACAACATTCGAAATACTTTCTTGATTAATAATATAGCCTATTGGTTGCACCAATACCAATCAAGATTTTTTTGAGGGTTATGAGATGCTATATCGGGGTCTGAGAGGGATGACAAGACTGTAATGTCATCTGCAAATGTGGCCAAAATGAATTGGGGGTAGAATAGACATCGGGGGTGTCTAGGTTATAAAGGATGGGACGCAGGACACTGCCCTCTGGAACTCCAGCTTTTATGGCATAGTAGTTAAAATATTCTAAACCACAGTGGTTTGAATCATCTTTTGAGCTTGTAAATCAAACCTGCGTGCCAAACCCTGTCAAAAGCTTGAGCTATGTCCAGTAAGGCACCAGTGCAATACTGTTTGGTTTTAGGGGCTGAGGATATGTGATCAACAACGTAAAGTTTTTGTTCAGCAGTGTAATAACGTAGACGGAATGAAAAGGGGTCACTGGAAGATGTTGCGTTATGGGTACGATTTTTCAACCGTGTAATATTGATTAACACAGGGGTGTTAAATCGTAGATTTTTCTTCTAAATACTTAGTTATGGCTCTTCTATATGTGTCAGGAGAAATTATTGTGTCTCGTGACCGATTGAAACACGTATATTTGCCAGTACCTACTATTTTACTCATTAGAGAGCCTAGCAATTTAAAATTGCTAATATTGCGGTCGAATTTTCGGCGGCATTGGGCTGTGTAAGTGTTTGGATAGCTTCCATGTCCTCAACTTGGGTATTTTTAGCACCTGTTAGGCCTGAAGAACCGGAAGTTGTTGACAGTCGACTGGCTTGTGGCGGCAGATCTTCCATCGTGCATCGTGCGACGAATTTATTTGCACGTTCCTATTTGAACGTCTTGGCTTTCGCTTAATTGGCGATGGAGAAGGGACGGTCCTTGGCCGGTGTTTTTTTTTGTTTTTTTTTAGGCATAAGATGATGATAGAATCGCATGTTTCATGTTTAATAATGATTATTAATGTGTAAATTAATTTGTTTTTTAAGTTAGTGAAACTCGGTGAAACGAACTCACGATTTAAAAGTTAGAGATGGCGATGAAATCTCTAGGCTATAGAAGCAGGGGTGAGGATCTACACTATTTGCGCAATCTTATCAATGATCCGGCAAAGGTACGAGAACGGCCTGGCCAAAATGGTCGGCTTTTCTGAGAGTTATAATCTATAACACTCACAGAGGGAGTATAGTAATTAATTTGCACACTTATTGAGCGCTCCCTCGTGAACAGCTCACATAAGTTGTCTCTTGAGACAGTTTTAAAACAGAAAAAAAGTCTACTGTAGTAATCGGTGTTAATATGAACAGAGATAGTAGTACGTTTTTATTAAATAATGGTGCATACACAGAACCTGCTAAAATTAAAAGTAAAAAAAAAGTACATACAAAATATTTTTTTCTGTTACAGTATCAAGTTGAAGATCTCGAAGGGCTGATTAATAAATCATTCTTAATCATGCTCTAATTAATATTGTGTTACATTTTCTTGGCTTTCCTAACATAACATGGAATTGATTCAAATACTTCATTTTATTTTAATCAAGCATATTTTCAATAGTAATGCCTTTATAAATAAAACATTTAATAACATAAATTTAAGTTATTATAACAACTATGTAAGAAACTTTATGTAAATATCACAAACGTTTTACTTTCATTGGAGGAATGAAATATATTATAATTTTTTTTTTTTCTATTTCCCAACAATTTATTAAGATAAAATTACAATCTGCCTTTTATTTGGCAATGAGTAATTGAGATAAGTGTCATCATTCAAACCATGTTTACAGTTCATCATTCACTCGCTCATTCATACAATATTTACAAACAGCCCAGAGGCCCCCCAAGTCCACATGGTTGTCACCTCCCTCGCATGCGAAGGAGGAAGCGGAGTCTTGGGGAGTCCCCCACGCCCCTACTTCAGCCGCGTCACTGGATAAGAGCCAGCGGAGGCTGACCAAGAGCGCGAGAGCCACAGTCGCTCAGGACATGATTGGAGAAACTGGCCATTGCCAGGACTCCCACTGTCACTTATTTATAGCAGGTCACGAGGCCACTGCCGTTTAAGTCTCCGAGGAGGATTATAGGGATGAGTGGTGCAGTGCAATGACTGTGCTAGGGAATTAGGGTGGTTGGATAGGTTACCATGGAATTCAATGAACTTGGAAGGGATGAGTTTAAGAATATAGGGTATATTCAGATCATTGTGAAGGGTTTTGTTGCTGACGTAATAAGGGGCATTTACTATTGTTCTTAGGACTTTTGATTGAAAGGATTGGATGCGCTTGATGTTCGACTTTTTTGCTGTCCCCCATAGCTCTATTCCGTATGTCCAGATTGGCTTAAGTATAACCTTGTAAATAAGTAGTTTGTTTTCTATTGAGAGGTGGGATGTCCTTCGAAGTAGTCTGTACAGTTGTCCAAAGCGTCTGTTTAGTTCTTGTCTTTTTAGTCTCGTGTGTGGGTTCCATGTCAGTCTTTTGTCGAGATGGAAGCCTAAATACCGTACTGTCTCAGACACAGGGAGAGGAATTGAATTTAAAAAGACTGGTGGACAGGACTTGCGGCAGAGGGTAAAGGTTATGTGGGAACATTTTCCTTCGTTGACTTTGATTCGCCATTGGTTGCACCAATACTCGATCTCGTCAAGGTATAATTATAATTTTAATGTTATATTACAAAATAATGTCAATAATAAAAAAAGCATATAGATTCCATTATTCATGGTAACATTTTTATTTCAACTTACAGCAAAATCCCTTTTTTCTGGTATTTGTTTTTGTATGTATTTAATAGTTCAAAATATGTGTTTATATTTCTACTGTAACCTAGCCAGTCTATTTTTTAGTGTCAAAAAATATGATGGGTTCGGACTTGAGCAAATGAGTGATACAGTGAATATATCTGTCATTTTTATATTCTGTACATATTAATGTATACTATGGGTGATGTCTCATAAGAGGCTCTTTCCTGCAATAAAATATAGAACATAACGATGGGGCTCTCTCCCCTCCAAAAAAGTAAAAAAAATATCTTTCTGCAGAGTAGGCAAGCACAATTAAAAGTTTTACGGGTGTTACAGCTCAACGCCACACCCCTAGCCTGCATGAAATATAGTGTGCTACCGACCAAACACTATAAATAACGGTGAAGAAATATTTCCTTCTTCGCCGGATAAATGGCAGTTTCTCTGGCAATAAAACCAATAATTCGCCATACGTCAGGCACAGAGGTGATTTTGTGTCCTACTTCTATTTTATGAATAATGTAATTTTAATATTTTTTCAAGGAACGTTATGAGTGAACGTTATGTATTTTGTTGGTTTTATTATCCAAACGGAACATAAAAATAAACGTTCAACTCTCAAAACATAGGCATTCTATACACATTAAAGGGAATCTAATAGTCAAGAATAGGCCTAATAGTCAAAATTGCCAAGGCCATTATTTGACTTATCTATTTCTCTACGAAAGGATTAACAATGAACTAAACATCGTAGAAAGGCTGTAGGAAAGAAGAACATCATATTTCTAAACCATGTGGTACCATATATCCAATTAACTATTAATATTAATATTATTAGTGTTAACATTTACTAGTAAAAAGTAATTCCTGAGTGTTGATATAGTGTGTATTACAAATAACTAACTAAGTAGAAACTGATAGTTACCACCATCGCAGAAAAATTACTGTAGCAATAAATATAGTTATCGTATAGTAAGTAATTGTGATAAATGTTTTCATTTATACCATATTTACAATTTTCATTCACTCGCTCATTAATAAGGTATTTAAAAACAGCCCAGAGACCTCCCAAATCCATATAGTTGTCACCTCTCTCACATGCTGAAGAGGAAGCGAAGTCTTGGGAAGTCCCCCACGCTCCTCCGTCAGCCGCGTCACCGGATACGAGCCAGTGGAGCTGACAAAGAGTGAGAGAGCCACATACGCTCAGGACATGATTTGAGAACTGGCCATTGCCAGAACTCCCAATATTAGGGATTTATAGGTGATCACGAGGCTACTGCCGTTTTAGTCTCCAAGGAGGTTTACAGGAATGAGTGGTGCAGTGCAATGACTGTCCTAGCGGATTAGGGTGGTCGGATAGGTTACTATGGAATTTCATGAACTTGGAAGGGATGAGTTCGAGAATTTAAGGTATATTTATATCGTTATAAAGGGTTTTGTTGCTGGCCTAATGAGGGGCATTTACTATTCTTCTCAGGACTTCTGTTTTCGGCCCCATATGTGGGTTCCAGGTCAGCCGTTTGTCAAGATGGAAGCCTAATTACCGTAACGTCTCCGATACAGGCAGCGGAAAGGAATCAAAAGAAACTAGTGGACAAGAGTTGCGGCAGAGGGTGAAGGTAATGTGGGAACATTTGACTTCATTAACTTTATCCGCCATTGGTTGCACCAATGCTCGATCTCATCAAGGTGTTTTTGAAGGTTATGGGATGCTATATCGGGGTTTGAGTGGGATAACAAGACTGAAGTGTCATTTGCAAATGTGGCCAAGTAGGTATTGGGGATAGATGGGACATCGGCTGCGTATAGGTTATAGCGGTTGGGACCCAGTGCACTGCCCTGTGTAACTCCTGGTATTATGGGATAGTAGTTAGAATATTCTAAGCCACAGCAGATTTGGAAGAAGCGGCTTAAAAGGTAAGACTGTAGGATTAGGAAAAGGGTCAGTGGTAAATATCTTTTGAGCTTGTAAAGCAAGCCTACAATAGTCTGTGAAAGTTGTAGTCACTTTAACTTGTACTGTTCCAAAGAGAACACTTAATTTATAATCAACAAAAATATAGTAAAATTTTGTATTGTATCAGGGTTAGTAAAATCGATAAAGTTAAGCCGATTAGGATTTGAATGTTACCTACATACACAAATTGTTTTTTGAATGTATTTAGCGAGGTTTCTGAAAAAAAAATCTAGAACCCTAAGAGTATCGCAAATCCAATTCTTAACAGTTTTGATGCCCATAATCGATTAGTCAAAGGAGAATAGATTTCAGCCACTCTAAATCCAATGGCTCTCTGCATGTCTAGTTACACTAAAAAAAACAAAAAAACAGTTAAATAGTTAAATTATCATATTAAATTTATTTAACCTTGCTAAGATATTTTTTGTTTATATTTAGTAGTCATTAATAATAGTAGTGTGTGCTGCCAAAATTTGTATATGGGTATGACGAGAAGACATAAATGAATGATACATGTTTTTTATTCATCACTATTTATTATGTTTTTAAAGTTAATTATCTCCTAAAACAGCACTACACGATTATTTGTTTTATCACTAATTAGCACTATTTTTAAAGCCATTTCGTGCCTATTTTTCCGTTTCGGTTATTGACATGATTATTTTTTTAATTTTACCAATTCACAAATATAATCAAGCTTTCGTGCTTTTAGTTATTATATAGTACATTTTATCAGGTCTCATTATATTTGGTTTCGCAGTCCGAAAGGTTATTATCATCTGTTTATTTTAATAATAATTTCGAAATATTGAAATTCATCAAACCGTTTGCTAACGGTATTACAATAAAAATAAACAAATATTAGAGATTGTGTACACCAGTAACCGAGCACACTAATCAATGATGAAGCCTCTCAAAGGACTTTGATTTTGCATCAATGCTTTTATAATTGGAAACCGATTTACCTGGATCGACATTTGAGCTTTGACAGGCCTGTTAGCGGAATCAACCACTTCGATAAAATAATTTTTTCTGTTTCTGAATGTCCATGTTTAAATTACATAACAGAAACATCTTACTGGATGAGAGATAGAGAGAGAAAGTGTGTCTCTGTGAGAGAGCGAAAGAGAGCGAGTGTGTGTGAGAGAGAGCCCTCAAAAAGAATAGATGAAAAACATTTCATGATTGAGAAAATAAAACAAATTACATTCCTTAAGGAGATAGATATCAGTACTTTAGGATTAGAGTATTTTTTTAAGATTCTTAACCATTAATATGTAATAACGGGACGTAACGTTTGGTACAAATACGATAATGATCTGTTGTTTTTTCATTGTAATTCTAATGTAATCAATAACTATCACAAGTATGAGATCAGATCGACGATTGGTTTAAATTCTTAGAGCAGACCTGTTTGATATCTTGTATGTACTACGTGGTGTACGTTACTATTAGGCGATCAATTCACAGCTGCTATGTTCAAGTATTTACCTACTTTGGCAAGCTCTGTTTTTGTACATATCATTGGCGAGCATGTAATGGACACAACCACTAGTGTTTTGGGGGATAATTGTACTTGTGCCTTATTTGTTTTGAATCTCACGACAAAAATGAGGGTGTGAAGAAAGGATTGGTCAAAGCTCGAAGTTTTGACACAAAATAATTCTAAAGGAACTTTATTCTTTGCAGAATTTTGTATCCCAATCAGAAAGTAGTGTAAGCTAGGTCACAGCCATTACAATATTATCACCAGGAACTGAATATTATTTGTGTCAATTTATTCAGTTCTTTTCAAGCGTGTTTTAAACTCACGTATCCAGGAAATAAAGTGTCTAGTTTAATCTACAACTAAATGGCTTTGAGTTAATCGAACAGCATTGTAGTGATATTTGATAATGCAAGAGAACCAATTTCTCTGTCCGATATTGATTTCAGGGCATTGGGCATGTCGAAATGTCCACTGAGGAATGGCCCAATGAAAGAGTAATCCAGGAAGAGCGGATCGACCAGCCAGCTATCCGATTGCTATATTGTGTACCCTCTGCGTCTCTCCGACTTGTTGAGCCCTCTCCGAATAATGACCAGGCTCGATGTTGTTCTGCTCCGGGCCAAACAGGCCAATATCTGTCCACTATATCAAATCACATCAGCCAAATAAAGTGTTTTTCATAGCCGGGGTACTACAGGCCGTAATTTAGTGAAGAGCGTCGATACTGGCGACTGTAAGCGTCAATAAGATTCTATCTTGTTGATGCAAGGGTAAAGCCACAATACTAGTGTGGTATGGATGTTGCTGTGATGCATTATCATTGTTTAACCCACAGACATACGTACTATAATGACATATTATGATCTAATTAAATTTATTTATTGGAATTACGTCAATATAAAGGTGTGTGATTTTTCAGTTGAAATCGTTTGTGTGGAGTGTATTTGGCCCGGTCAGGTACCCAGGGGGTTACCACTTGAACCTTTTGGAAAATCCAATTTTATTATGTATGAGGTATGTTCCCCATAATAGTAATCATTTAACTAATGAAAATTTCCTTTTCAGTAATAATATGTGTTTTTTTCAAAACCAGAAACCATTGTATTCTACCATGTCTTTCCATCCTCGATATGGTGTATCTCGATTTTGACCTATAAACCTGAAATTCCGCTCACCCGTTGTTCAATCATGGCACAACATGAAGCTATAGAGATTCCGATGACGAGAAAAGTACTCTTATCTTCTTAAAACATAATTAAAGGTTAATTAATTAATTATATATTGTTAGCAATAAAAAATAAACATCATTTGATAATTTTGAGCTGGGTATTCGAATTAAAGGATCAACACCCTGATTAAGAATATGAATCATATTATGAAACTTTAGTGGATTATACAATTGTAAAGCCATTAAAAACTCTCATTAATGTCGTGTTCGTAACTTTAATTCAACC
The DNA here is from genome assembly GCA_930367205.1 of Acanthosoma haemorrhoidale. Taxonomy (NCBI): domain Eukaryota; kingdom Metazoa; phylum Arthropoda; class Insecta; order Hemiptera; family Acanthosomatidae; genus Acanthosoma; species Acanthosoma haemorrhoidale. The sequence goes on along the minus strand of OV884011.1, from coordinate 120,043,200 downwards.
CGTCTATGACATAGAGGGCTGATAATGCGAAAGTTCTACTTGATGTTCCAATTATGACGGAAATAAAATCATCCCTATAAAAAATGATAAAGTCTTTTAAATAACTTAATTCCTAGGCAAAAAAAACATTTTTTCGCATATTTATTAAATTACGATTAGATTAAATTAAATTCGTGATAAATTAAAAAAGAAAGCAAGATAAAACAGTTTCAGCCACAGTTTTGTAGACAAAACAGTTTTTTTATGTGATTTCTAATAGAAATATTTGAATGAAAATTATATCAATTAAAGCTAAGATATTAGTAAGATTAAGGGGTCCAACTGGGACTTAACTAACTTTTTCTCTACACTAAATGTGATTTTATCAATTAGTTGAGCGTGATAAATAATAAACCGGGTTCACACCGAGTAGTGAAAAGGGGAAGAGTACTACTTATATTGAGCATGCGCAACGACTTGTTAATTTAACACACTGGGTCACGATGTTCTCCGGTCCACTCGGAGCAAGTGCCCTTGCTGGTCATTAGTTTCTCACCCGTTGTTCAATCATGGCAGAACGTGAAGCTGCGAACTATTAATTCACAAGTTAAAAAAATCATTTGAAAAACTCAAACAATAAAAAAACAAGTCGTGTGTGGGTTCGAGACTGGGTGAAGAGGCGGAATATACTAGATGCCACAGATATTATTGGCAGGGAGTTAGTCTTGGATGATCAAAACAGTTACAAACACTTTTTTCAGGGTGGAGCAAAATCTATTTTGCATTTTGTCCCATAAAATGAAAGGAACGATCCAGAAAAAAGGCAGCAATATAAAAAGATCAACTCCAGTTGAATCAAAACTTCACGTCACTTAAAGATTCTTAGCTACCTGAGATTCATTTACAATACATATTTAAGATACCCAAGAATACCATATTTATTCCTGAGGTATTGGAGGTGAATTACAGAGCTTTATTGGATTTCATAAAAGTAAGTATATTACAAAATTGTTTTTGTGTGGAAAAATAGACAATTCTAATTGGTTTTCATTGTTTCATTTAAATGATTGTATTGTTTTCTAGGCGCTAAAATTTGAAAAAGATTGGAAAGCAACCAAAAGGGCTTTTAATGAAAAATGGAATGAATTTGAACTTTTTTTCATCATAGCGCTCTGAGCTTGTGCAGCTTTGAACTTTTTAATCCTGATTTGATTCAGTTCCATTCATTTCCGGGTTCATTTTTAAAAAATAATGCACCGTTGAAAAATACCTAGGGTTTTTTACGTCATCAGCCAAGGCCCCAGATTTCTTTGAGTTGGAAGTTTTTTTAATTCCTGATAATAGGAAGATCTATTATTATTTTATTTTTTTTGCACTACTCCTCGAATACCAAAACCACAAGTGTTCATTTCACCGCACATTTCTAGCAATAATTCGTCCCTGGCATCACGGTTCTTGTACGCTCCAGACTCCATTAAACCCGGATTAAGATGTGTTAAGAATTAACATTAAGTAATAAATATCAAAATGCAAAACAATATGAATTTTCGGAAGGAAATGCATAATCAAATTCATCACGTTTAACATTTATAAAATACCTTGCTGTTTAATAATGTATTTATTATAAAAAAAAAAGAGGCCATTATTTATGACCTGATTAATATAATTGACTCAATGAACCCTGATTAGAAGTTGTTGATGCTATTTTGACTATTAATATTCAGATACCGACTATTAAAAAACAAAACCATCGATGTAGTAACCATTTATATTATGTTAGTAAAACAATATAGTGCTAAATATATTCCCCCTTCTATCTATTGTTATTTATATCATTATCGTCAGTTGACGTTTCGCATTTTCAGGATGTTCAATTTAGAACAAGATACATAAATTCACATATTTTGAAGATAATTACATTCAAAAACACTAAGTTTAATAAATAATCAGATCGGTACAGTAAACCTGGGAATGAAATTATCTTTTCAATTTTTGTTAATTAGTAAATTTTTGTATTGCTTCCAATCTTATTATTTACTAAAAAAAGTGTTTTGTATGTAATTATCTTCTAAATATGTATGTTTCATGTTCTAAATTATAGCCCGGAGAATGCCTGAAGAGGCTAAACGTCGAATGTTGATGGCATTTAAATAAGAAAGATATATCGAGAAAAATTTCCAGCTTCTTTTTTAACATGATATGTAATAATATACATTGTTAGTGTAACTTTGCTGGCCATACCTAAGTAAAGATACTAATTTTTGTTTTCCTATGTGAGGGTTATACTTCAGTTTACTTCGTTGTTTTTCTTTGTCTTATTTAATTTATATATTTGTTAGCCAGATTGATTTTTTTTTATTTACACTTTGTTATTTGTTCCGTTTATTTGTTGTTAATTATTGTTATTTGTTATTATTCCGAGGGGACTTGGTCCATGAAAGTTGTATTTTGTATCTATGCTAAAGTAGGTTTCTGTCTGATGTCTTTTATCAGGTTTCCGAATTTCAACCCTTTAGCTCGTATCATGCTGAATGTTGATTTTTATCTTTTCGTTTGCCCTGTTTTTACGTTCAACTTATAGTTAATGATGTCCTTATAATTTATGTAAAATATAACATTTTTTCTTCTTTATAGTTCTTTATTTTCTATATATGTAAACGAGAACATATTGTGGACTGTATTTCCTCTTTAGGGGCAAACGTGGCTGAATGGGACCGAGAAGAGGGGGAAAGTGGCTCATTTCTTAGATGTACTTCTTTCCTGCTGGGATCCACTTGGATATCATCAAGATATATGGAAAGAAATAAAGGAATAGAATCCTCCAACAGAAAAAGAAACAAGTGGGGCCCTTACAATGGCGTGGAAATGTTAAAGAAAAGCGGAATTCCAAAGTTACTATTGGAGTTGCTTCTGAAAGACTTCGGTAAGATCTAGTGACCTTTTCCCGGAAAAAAAATATGAAAGAACTTTGAAGTTATAAGGGTTACCACAGGCCACTAACTCTGTAAGGAAATTATAAAAAACATTTTCCAGTGGATAGATCAGGAAAACTGAAGGTATTCGGTTTCAAAACCGGTTTCATCAATTTTCAGGAGTGATCAAAAAGCATTGCATTTTTCATAATGGATTTGAGCTCAAATATTTTAGCAATGTTTATCAGAGAATTTAGACGGTTTGAAACGAATTCTCCTAACACGATATTTCGGATATTAAAAATTTGTGAAAATTAAATAAAACAATAGTTTTTGAAAAAATGGATGTAACCTTTTTTGAAACCAAACAACTCATTTAACTCATATATATGTGTGTGTTTCGAATTCAGAAACTTAAAGGAGGTGGAGGTTCTCAGGTTATAAATCGAACACTTGCAGATGTAGTTTAGAGCTGTAATATTAAACATATGTACACATTATTAGACATCCTCTTGTACTAAATAAAAAAAAAAAATCATATAGTTCTGAATTTTGATATAATTGTTTACCGGAGTGTCCTGAACAACATACAAAAAGTCCCAGCGGGGCGTGGTATCCCCTTTTTCGGGATTTCTCAAATATCTCAGGAAATATCAACTTTAGCCAAAGGTATTTCATATTCAAAATTCAAGTGCTTAAATTTTCTATAGTAAAAGAATTTTGATTGTTTGCTCTCGTCTTTGTCTACCAGAGATAACTCTCTGTGGAATGTAACTAAAAATATCCTAAAATATCATCCTGTTCCACACCCACATCGTCGTGATAAGGGGCAGGGCCCATTATGATGAGTCCTGGGCGGCTTCGGATAGAGATAGGTCGGAAGAATTCACACTGTCTTTACTCTACCCAGGAAACATTCCATTATTGTCCTGTTCACCAAACCCGGAAAACCACCCAATGACGCCTCATCTTATCGTCTAATTAGCCTACTCCCTATCCTCTCAAAAATACTTGAAAAACTCTTATTAAAACCTCTATTTCTAATTGTCCAATTGTTGAATCTAAAAACCTTTTTCCTACTTTGGTTTACCTCAACGACATTCCACTGATCAACAAGGCCTTCGCGTTGTTGATCACATATCCTCAGCCCTTGAAAGCAAACAGTATTGCACTGCTGCCTTTCTGGACATAACTCCGGCACGCAGGTTTGCTTTACAAGCTCAAAACATATTTACCACAGACGCTTTCCCTGATCCTACAGTTCTACCTTTCAAACCGCTTCTTCCTAGTACGCTGTGGCTTAAAATATTCTAATTACTATCCCATTAAAGCAGGAGTTCCACAGGAAAGTGTCCTGGGTCCCATCCTCTATAACCTATACACCGCTGATGTCCCCTCTACCCCCCATACCTTTTTGGCCATATTTACAGATGACACTGCAGTGCTTCCCACCCAGACCCCGATATAGCATCCCATTACCTTAAAAAACACCTCGATGAGATCGAGCATTGGTCCAACCAATGGCGGATCAAAGTTAATGAAGCAAAATGTTCCCACATTACCTTCACCCTCTCCCGCAAGTCTTGTCCACTAGTTTCTTTTAATTCCATTCCTCTCCCTGTATTCGAGATATTACGGTACTTAGGCTTCCATCTCGACAAACGGCCACATGGAACCCACATATGAGGCTCAAAAGACAAGACGCTTTGGACAACTGTACAGAATATTTCAAAGGACATACCATCTCTCAATAGAAAATAAATTAGTAATTTACAAAGTTATACTCTGTATTTTTAAGCCAATTTGGACATACGGAATAGAGCTATGCTAGGAATATGTGGAGGTGTTAAACATGAAGCGTATCCAATCCTTTCAACCGAAAGTCCAGAGCACAATAGTAAATGCCCCTTATTACGTCAGCAACAAAACTCTTCATAACGATCGTAATATACCTTGCATTCTCGATCTCAACCCTTCCAACTTCATGAAATTCGAGAGTAACCTACACAACCAACCTAATCCCCTAGCACAGTCATTGCACTGCGTCACTCATCCCTATAATCCTCCTCGGAAACTAAAACGGCAGTAGCCTCGTGACCTGCTATAAATGCGCAATAGTGGGAGTCCTGGCAATGGCCAGTTTCAATCATGTCCTGAGCGTATGTGGCTCTCGCGCTCTTGGTCTGCCTTCGCTGGCTCATATCCGGTGACACGGCTGACGGAGGAGCATGGGGGACTTCCCAAACTCCGCTTCCTATTTTGCATGCGAGGAAGGTTGACAATTATGTAGATTTGGGAGGTCTCTGGGCTATTTTTAAATACTGTATGTCGGAGGGGGCGTCACAAGGGCAGTGCCTAATCACTCTAGCCCTGGTGACAAGTGCGGATTGTTGTAGTTTATAACATGGACCATGTTCCATGTAGGCGTTAATATCTGACTCCATTTATTGATAGGGATGTGACCCAACATTACACTGTGTTCAGGAGAAGAGGTTCAGAGGTTCATAAAGAATAAGACCAGTTTTCAGAGTTCGGGCGGGAGATCGGCAGCGCAATAGTTACAAGTCGTCAGAGGGTCTGCTAGAGGCTGTGAGACAGGGACGGCGCTGAGGTGTGGCAGAGATAGTAGGCTGACGAGGAGTCTGTGTGTCGGCCTGCCAGGGCCAAGCGGCCCTGGCGTCGCGACCGAGTAGAGCGGCTGAGGAGAGTAGGAAAAAGAGTGGTTTTCTAGGGTGAAACCTCTTGGTTTTAAACATTACTTCCCCTTCCTACTTGAAGAAGGAGCCTAGCTTGAACGGGGTATGTTTATGATGTCACACCTGCGCAGAGTACGTGCCCCTCGTCCCCTGAAGAACTGTTTATTGGCATGGCTTTTAGATTTTATGACCGCCGGAAAGTGACTGAAGGTCTGCCCGGGTCTATTTTATTAGGGACAGGTGGCTTACCCTCTCAGGTTTTATTGCTGTCGACCTTCAACCCTCTGTGCCTTGTTATACGACTTCCGACCTCTCCATGATTTATTAGCAGAAAAGCATGTTTTACATCTAATTACAATACATTAGTTGCACCACAGTATAGGGTAATTTACATATATGGTTAGCGCTCGCTACATTGTATGAATGAGCTAGTGAATGAAAACTGTAAAAATGGTATGATTAAAACATTTATCACAATTGCTTATTGCCCAAGGAGGCAGATTGTGATTTTATCATAATAAAGTTTTATAAATTTTTTGCAAGGAGTCAGTAGTTTGGGAGATAAAGGGGGGGGGGTCGCAAGATGTATTTGCCCAGGTGATCGTTTTTCACCTGGGAAGATTTATTATTATATTTTGGATTTAGTACTATTCTTCATCCTCCACTTAGGATATCGAATGACATCAAAGTATTTCTTACCTACGAATCCATAGATCATATGCATAGCATCAAATTTGAGCGAGTGTCCAACTTGTAGGAATGAAACGAGACTCTTTCCAGATTGAAATATCATTTTCAAATGATGGTAGTGGATAATGTTCTTGGTATGTGAGTTAATATAAATGAAGTGAATGTGGTTTCATTGGATTCAATCTACCAAAAAGTATGAAAATAACCTGTCTAACATGCTCAAATAATCATAAAATATTAAAAAAGAGAGAAATATTTTATTTTGTAATATTGTGTAACTTAGTTAATTTTTTTAGGGGTGTTTTTACAACTTTTCAACTTAATACTTTATCTATATTACTAGCTGCTTACTTCGGTAAATGGTAGGCGGATTCGTTACCGGATTATCCTTAATATGCAGATTTTTTTTATTTAAAAATGAGTTTTTATTTATTTAAAGTAGGTCACGATGTTTGGATTGATGTTTAAACATCATAGATAGTAAAGGTATTGTAGTATAAAGGTTATAATCAGTTAGGTAGGTACCTAACTGGCTTTTGCCGCCAGGGGTGGTTACCAATTGCCCACACTTTCTGAGTTGACCAAAGAGTGTTTTTTAGCAATTACTGAACGTAAGGAAATTTCTTTTCTTTAAACAAATTGTACACATGATGATTTATTATTATGAATATCTTTAATGACATTGTCAAAATTTACATCATCTTGTTGAAAATACGTATTGCTTGATCTCATCTTAATTTCACCTCCAGGTATCTTTATGTGACCATCGTCAAAATTTCAAATGACAGTGTGCGTTTTGTTTCTTTTTTCCCTCACTAGGCTAATTGATTTTCATTCGGCAGGTTAAAATGTGAACGTCGAGACAATTTAGACAAAATTATTAAGCAATGCCACCTTAAAATATGTGCCACCGGTGTGCTATCCCCTTCCCCCCATAGGTACACTGCTGTTTATAGAGAAGGTCATGCAGTTTTATTGGGCTGCCAGAAGTGGGACTGAAAAGCAATTAAAACGTATAATTCCGGATAAATGTTTCACAATAACAAAACAAAAGATATATAGAAAGGAAGAAAAGGATAAGTACACACCAAAGTGCTCTTTCCCAATAAAAGTTGGCATAAAATGCACAAAATGAGGACAAAAACATTGCCGGTAATGTTATGCAGATGGGTTGTGGCGCAAGGAGGGAAATCGGACAGATTGGCTTCTGTCTTGCTATCTCAACACGCAAGATTCTTTATAGGCAGCGTCTGATTTACTTCCTTCAAACAGTTTCATCTTTATAAAGATCGCTTTATAGGATAATTTGAAAACCTACAAATTATATGCGAAATATTCGTTCTATTAAGTTCTTATTGGCTCTAGATCTTCAACCTCATGCCCAACTGTAATAGATGTCATATAAGATCTAGGCCAAGCCCTACATCTACGGCACTAGATAAAATTGTATTATAAATATTAAGTGATAATAACTATTTATTTTTTAAAAAACATTATTTATTTGATTTTTGATTACATTGTAAAATACTCGTTCGCGCATAATCTATAAATAGTTTAATCACTAGCGTAACTAGGGACGAGGGAGACGTTGGTGTATTTGCTATATTTTTGTGTAAATTAACAAAATTAAAAATAAATAATTTTCTAATAAGCAGACTTTAGTACTATAATAAGTATCCAATTTAACGAAAATGTGTACTTATCCCGGTGACCCGACTCGCTATCGACATTTTTACGCTTATTAAGGAAACAAATAAAAGTTGAGATTAAATTTGGAATAATTCACATATTATAAATTCACCTCATCTGGCAGTAGAAATTATAGCTGCTAAAAAAATGACTTTTTAAACTTCTTATAAATACGCACTTACACGCTTTATCATTATCATTTTATCTGAACGAAATAATTTTTTTGCATTTATTTATATTTAATAATTGCTAATAACTACTTAATTAATTAAAGTTATTGTTGTTTGATGACTGCCTTAAAAAGGCTGGCAAATTGGGGGCTGCCCAGGTGGCTAAAATTCTAGGTATGCCTCAAGCACAACCAATTAATCTAACAAAAATCTATATTTACTGTTGGCTACTGAAATATCAGACTACTAACACTTTAACAATTACAAGATAATTGGTAACGGGATAATGCACATTATTTCCTAATAAGGCTAAAATATTCAAATTGATGTTATGTGTCAGGTAGTTTTCTCATATTCAAGTGATCGATGTATAACAAATATATTATAATTACTAGTTACATATTCACCCTATTTTACATTGTTTCTCAAGCGATGAGCTTATTTACTTATAGTCACGATCATAATATTTATGTTTTTTGTAATTTTAAAAGATGTTTCTCATAATAAATAAATAAACATTTTTCATAAATTGATCACTTTTAAATTGATTTTTTAAAGAAAGAACAAAATAAATAGACTTGTGAAAAAACATAAATATTTGTAGTGTCTTTTTGGGGGGCTTGAGTAGTTATAAATTTAAAATATAATTAAAGCAACTTCTGATGAAGTCAATATCCTTATCGCCGGATCCCTTTTTAAAATCTAACCTTGTGCAGTAATAATTAAGTTAAGTTGTTCAATGCCCTAAAAAGTTTGTTTGTGTATATTTTCCCAGTTATTGTTATGTCAGATGTAGTCCGATAACCTTCCTGTATGTGATTTATATGTTATAGTGTATGGAAATACAAATTTAAGAAATAGAACGTCTTTCACTTCAATGAGGTAATTCCTTAAATAAATACTTTCCATAAAAAAAACAAAAAAAGAAAAAACCTTTGGAGTGCTTAATAACCGTATTGTAATACGGAATATACTAGATTCAAGCCAAGTGAGGTAATTTCAGGATTTTGAAGTGTGTTTCTCCTTCAGATTGAGGGTTGATAGAGTACCGCTTGTTTGCCTTGACCTGACTAAGGCCTTTGACTCCGTTTGACACGATTCACCTTGACAAGGTGATTAAAGCCTTATAGCAAACAAGGTAAATTGCTTCGTTCAGTGTGGAGTTTCTTTGACGAAAGCGGGATATTCACTAAACACAATAGAACATGATATAGGGCATTCCACATTATTAGTTCCTATATACTTTTCAGTCTCACTAAATAATGTTAAGGCTATAACTTTTTCAGAGACAAATGATTAGCTTTGGTTATTAGAGTGAGGGCTATTTCAGGACTATGAATTTAAATCGCGCTCTCATAGCTACTTATCAGTGCGTCAGACAACAAATTTCGGCTGCTCGAGTTCGATTTTCAGCTCTAATGTAAAACTGTTTTAGGGCAGTAATGTATCTATTAGGAAAATGAATAAAGATTCGCTGCTTGAATGAAGAAGCAGTAAATGCAGAAGAAAGCAGTTATAAATATTATATGATGCTTAATCGGCGCGGTATTAATTTCTCCTTATGAATGTATATTTACTTATATTTTAAAAATGTTTATGGGATATACATCAGTCATTAACAGAAACCCTATGTGTTCGAATATATGCATCCAATAAACCTTATGTTTGCCATAAAGATACAAAATGTACCTTGATACGATAATATTATTTATACTGTAATAGGATAACGGTTATGGCCTATAAAGAACAAGTTTTGACCGGCGATTCCTCTTGGCATTGGTGCATTTTAATTACAATCAACCGTTTAAAACGAAAACTTCCCTCTCCATGATATCGATGTTACAGTCTTAGTAGTTAGTACTTTTTAAAACATTTAAATTCCTCAGATGGTTACGGTCGTGAATATCACATGTATTTTACACATGGTAATACGCAACCGTTTTCCCAGCAAGGAGGGAATTGTATAATTCAAAATGGAGCTGCTACTATCTTTATGATTCGAAATTTCCCTCGTTATGTTCACATCATTGCGATCCAGTTTCACACACAGTTTGTTATTCTAACCGGCCAGAATGAGATAAATATATTACATACAAATGTAATAACGTGTATAGTCCCACAGTCGTACGTTTTGGAATTCTTCATTTTTTTATCATGTGTGCAGAAAAATATAAACCTTTTAGTGATTGGAACTTTTTGATAAATCAAACTCTTATTATTACGAAATTTTTCTGTGGTCCCTTGGATTTGGAATGGATAAGCCGGATGTAATTTTAATAAGAGCTCCTCTTCACTGTAGGAAACATAATTGCTATACCATGAAAAAAATTAAGGATAGTTAATCTATCATTTACATTATATTCAATTCAATCTTGAATAATTTAAATACAATACAATACTATTGATCGTTTAAAATTAAACTCTATAACTAGAGTTGAAACGGAAGTCAGCTAACTTAAAATATAACGGATAACATTGAATAATTATTTCCCAGAGAGGAAAACAAGTTGAAATTTCTCCTGGGTTCTGAAAAGTACAATAAAAAAAAAAGATGAAAAATAAAAAAGGAAGAGCGCGTGAATAAGACGTAGGAGGGTGGATTCTCGATGATTACAAATGAATAATGGATGAGACGAGAGAAGTATGCTCCCATTAAAACCCCATTGACACTGTTACATTAAACCCTCATCTTCCTTTTCCTTACCCAGGATCGTTTATACCTTTTTCTCTTTCTGGTTTTTTGCTCTATGTAGCTAAGCGTACGGGATCTTCAGCACCCGTTCCAGGTTAAGCCTATCTTGTTTATTGTAAGCCTTAAACAGTTTAACCGTGGGTTTTATATGTATACATATGTACATACATGTTGTTATATAAAGAATACAATAATAAAATACAATCGGATCTCAAGCATCTGGAGTGTAGTAGTAGACGATTATCAGAATGATTGGAAACAAGTAGTTTATTAAAAAAAAAATCTCGATTATGTGTAAAAAAATAAATCCATGACACATGAAGAAGTTGGCTTGACTGAAGGTTGTTGCCATAATTAAGAGGTGTGACTGTGGCTACCTCTCCAGCTTAAATTTGGTTTCCATAACCACATTCACTACTTTTTTTATGCAAGGATCTACTCATATCCCTCATAGAGAAAATTCTTGACTGAGTCGTGGATAGAACCCATGTCTCGGCAATTACAAGTCAGCATCAGAACAACTAGAACACGAGTACGGCCTACAAGTGTGAAAAATGAATAATACCTGAAAGAAGTTGATCCTATTTCTTTTACATTTAGATATATAGAATCCTGAACCCTGAAAAAATACATTAATTTCTCTCTAGCGCGATACAAACCCCTCCTGGCAGTATACACACGGGAGAGCGGAAATGAAGAAATATATGTGGTTTGTACGATGCGGAATCGAAATTTCATTAGGCCGATCAAAAGGCCGTCGGCTGGCTTCTCCGCCACAGTGCCACTTTATTCCATTATTTTCTCATCTTTTGCTTTATTCCACTCCACCAAACCAGCCAACAAAGTTACGACTCAATCTCAGCTCACTCTGGGTGCCGTCTAGATGGCCTTCCTTGTGGCTTATGCTCTCTTTAAACGACAGATAGCTAACTCATGTCTTCATGCGTAGTAGATAACACCCGTAGACCACTACATAATAATTGCCTTTTGAATAGGGGAAGTATGTAAAATAATACTGTTAGTGAGAGGTATGAGTTAAAAATATTAAAATGTCGTTACAAGGTGAGCCTCAAATTGAACCAAGCCCACTAGCAGCACACGCCCATTCCACTCACCATTATAACAATCCACGACCACGGTATGTGCTGAGGAACCGCATATTGAACCCATTATGTGGATCCACGATCCAGCCTAACATGATCACTTCAGATTATAAACCTTCCTTATCAAAATCAGAGAATGGTGAAGTAAAAAAAGTAGAACAAATGCCTATTTAGCTAGAAGGTATACCTATGGGGAGGTGAAAGTGTTCAAGAGCATTTTTCGTCTCGATAGAAAGCAGTTTAATGAAATACAGGAGCTGATAAAAAGTGATACAACTGAAAGCAAATGCAACGACAATAAACCTTTCCGGGCATGAAGATGAATTGCTTGAATGCCTCGGGTATATTTATATATTCATTTGCTTTATTGCTTCGCTTGTTATATAATAAAAAATGAAAGTTTTCACAGATTCCCCAACGCCCAACAATAAGTCCATTTATGTAAACAATCTAGCTGCAATCTTGTAGTGCTTTCAATAACATCTAACAAGATTTAAAGTGAAGAATATTACTGTTGTGACGGATTTTACGTTAGAGGATATTTTTTATTTTTTTCATTTAAAATTTGATTTCAATGAAAAACAATATGTGTTGCAATGGGTTATGAAAAAATTATAATATCTTTTTTTGGCTTTTCGATTTTCAACGTACACAGGTTATTGTATCTACAACTATCCTGCCTAATTTTCTGATTTTGTATAGAAGCAGTCCTAAGCTGTACAAACATATATATATATATGTAAGTTTCTAATTCAGAAACTTAAAGGAGGAGGAGGTTCTCAGGTTATAAATCGAACACTTGCAGATGTAGTTTAGAACTGTACTATTAAACATAGGTACACATTAGCTAGCGCTACAAATATTACAATAAACAAATAAAACTTTTAACTAACCTGAATCAATACAATTGTCGATAATAAGTGTTGACCATTGTCTTAACAAGAGTACCCATATTCAAGAGGTTAAAGCTCGGAGCGTCCTTTGATAGTGTAGCGCTCTCTGTTGGGACATCTCGCATATGTGCCGAAGTTTGGCGGTTACGTTCAAACTTACATATATATAATTGAATACCACTTTCATCCCCATTCTTTTTTTTTTTAATTCTTTTTTTCAGATCTTGTATGTTCTCTTTTAAAAATGGAGTAATTGAAGACTGGTGGAAACATAATAATGAACGAAATTTTCATCTAATGAATTTTACTATGCAAACGTTTAGTGTTATGCAACCTCTACTTTGAAAAAAGGGATTTGAAATTAAAATTTCAATTTTTACTAAAAATTCTCTTAAAAGTGGACATCAGCCAATATGAGGATGGTTTTTTTAATAAAAATAAAAGTTGTTTAGAACTTCTAAATTATTAAAAAATTCGTAATTATTATAAATTATAAGATAGGTAAAATTTTATATTCAATAAAACTTCAAAATACTATTCATCATGACCAGAACAATCTAATCGTAACCTTTATTTTTGTCCACCTAAATTAGGACATAGACCCACATTGCGCCGGGAAGTAGTAATACTCTTAACAGAGCGTTGCGACCCCATTTTGTTATTTTGTGAGTGTGTTAATGTTTCCAGAGAATCGTTCATTTGCAGCTATTATACTCCTCCCCCCGCGTACCTGCGGGTCACATGGGCCTCGTTGTAGTAGCCTAGCAACTGATTACAGACAATCTAGTGTTTACAGTCAAAGACAGTTCACTTCATCTGAACCAGGACTCAATATCACGAATACTGACATATAGAAAATTTTCTGTATAACCTCCATTGTAAATTTTAAGGTCCATGTGGATTTGTTTTGTTTTTTTGTCTATTTTAGTAGTTCTAGATTTTTTTTTTGGTCTGTCCCTTATAAGCTATTTAATATTAACAATTTCATCCTTGTGATTAAATGGCTACCACAAAATTTGTACTCAAGGCGTATTCATAGACTCGCGGTGAATTAAGCCTTCAGTTTTGAAAACCGCCACTGCCGTAAGACCGAGATAAATAAAAAACCATTGCTTCGTCCAAGTGAGCCCCCGATGCGGTACGTTACAGAACTTAAATACTCAACTTGAAAATGAATAAAGTGCTTCGTGTTTAAAATGTTACTAACGGAAGTAGCATTCAAGTTTAATTTTCATTGATTATAATCAATTGCAGCAAAAGGGGGCTATTATTAAGTCGATTTCCGGAAAGTAACGAATTATTAGTAAAATAAGTATAGAAGAAATATAAATTAATAAAATAACGAGAGAGAACTATTATTATATTTATATACTGCAAAGGGCGTAATTGTAGTCACCTCCCCCTTTGAAGCCGGTATCAGTTCCGCTGATCGCTTAGTAGCAATTTTGTCTCTCCGTTCTTGATAATTGTTGCGGAATAGCTTTTATTATTTTACAATATTTTATCGCTATATAACTGCTTTTATAATGTGAGGTATATTTATTCATGTGTGCGTCACATTATAATTTCGCATGTAATCCATGGCAAGGTTCAACTGAGGACATCAAAAGTTGGTATTGCCATATATAAATAAGTATTTTTGTAAATAGTAATCTAAAACCAAGCAGGCACAAAAGAACACATCAGATTTTAATATGATGCAATTATGCGAAAAGAAAAATAGCATACAAAATTTCTATAAATATTTTTATACACAGTTTGCTTGAATAAAAAAGAATAATTACAACGGAAACGTTTCCATTAGGCAGTAGAATAACGGGAGTGCGAAATAGCTTAAAGTACCAAATTAAATATAAATATAAATAGACACGAAATACAAAAATAATTTGTAAATAGATTCGCCTGAGGATCTATAATTATATATAATTATCTATAAATTGAAAGGGGCTATGAAAGAAAATATATAAATAAATTAATTTAAAAAAAAAGTGAACTAGCGTACTTATTTCTATTTATATCCACCCACGATGAAACTAATGATACAGTGCTAATAATTCGGTGCATAAAGAAACAGTATTTGTAATAGTCGTCTCGAATGTAAAGACCATTAAATCATACCTTTCATCAGTTGAATGTTTGGGTATTTAACAAGTAGGAATATTATAAACAATTTTAAATAACCCCCATGTATTCGATAAACAAAGCTAATTAATTACTTCCACTTTAAAATAACTATGTATAATTGTACACGTAATGAATAACAAAGATATTATTAATACACTAAAACAAAAAAATTGTCATACATTATTAGTGGCTTGTCTAATTGATTTATATGATAGATAAGTATATATATATGAAGGCGTTTAACCATTCATCTGGCAATACTATATTAAAAACTAATTTTAAAAAGTAGCTACCCTTTACAATGATCTGAATATACCCTATATTCTATAACTCATCCCTGCCAAGTTCATAAAATTCCATAGTAACCTATCCAACTACCCTAATTCGCTAGCACAGTCATTGCACTGCACCACTCACCCCTATAATCCTCCTCGGAGATTAAACGGCAGTGGCCTCGTGACCTGCTATAATTAAGTGTTAGTGGGAGTCCTGGCAATGGCCAGTGTCTCTAATCATGTCCTGAGCGTCTGAGGCTCTCGCGCTCTTGGTCAGCTTCCACTGGCTCTTATCTAGTGACGCGGCTGACCTAGGAGCCTGGGGGACTTCCCAAGACTCCGCTTCCTCCTTCGCACGCGAGGGAGGTGACAACCATGTGGACGTGGGGGGCCTCTGAGCTGTTTGTAAATATTGTATGAATGAGCGAGTGAATGATGAATTGCAAATATGGTATGAATGAGAACATTTATCTTATTTACTTATTGGCCAATAGGGCAGATTGTAATATTATCACAATAAAGAAGTCAAATAAAAAAAAAAAAGTAGCTATAGCATATACATAAAGGAGTGTACAGAGTTCTGGAAGAAATCAGTTGAATGCATCACATAAATATAGATATGTTTTTATATTATCGGTGTATGTTACTGCTTTGATTTTATTTATTTTATCCTATTTTTACCAGTCATTCAAGATCATCGAGTATTTATGTGTTCTCCGGCTGGTATAAAAATATTATGCTTCATAAAATATAATGGTGGTCAATATTTTGTAACTGCTGTAAAGTCGGGACCAGAGCGGGAAAGCAATTTAATTACTGAGGTAGTTAGGGGTGCGAATGAAGGGCACAACGGTAAAGGAGGATCGTTACCTCAACAGGTCCCACAGGCGACTGCTTATGACAAAGTTCGGCAGCGTCCTATAGAGCTTCGCCGGCTTCGGCAAAGTTACCATTGCAAATCGTAATGGGAATGAAGGGAATCCACAGACCCCTAATGAAAGCCGGAGTGTGTGCTTGGAGTAGGAACCCTACGCCTGCAATAATATTCACAGTGTTTTTGACAACCCAGTGATACTTACCAGAGCATTGCCGCACGTATTCACGGGATATTATGATTATCCCCCACCACCTCCCAGTAATGAAGGTTGGGCTTCAAGATTTCTAAAATATTTTTTTCAATATCGGGAGTCTACTGGGGATATCATATTTTCTTTGGAGTGTTTGCCGTTGTGGGTTGGACCTTGAAATTGATTAAACAACTTTCTTCTGCCCACAGTCCTTTATAGTATTCATAAGAATCCAAACATCGCAGGGAAATGGCCGATGAAGTTGCATCTCTAGCACAAGTCGTTGAAAACGCTTTGATTATTATAAATATGTATGGATTGTTGTAAATATAATAAAAAAACTTTGGGCAGACAAAAGTTGTTTAATCAATTATTAAGATACAATCAATTGTCAATATCATTAATAATTATTAACTTCACAGAATATTCATGATATGCCCGCAGGTGTTAGGTTCTATAAAGACATAATACCGTATCCACAGACAGTGGTGTCCTGGCATTGCATCGATCGGCAGTCGCAGGCGAGTGCGAAGTTCAGTCAAACGTTAAATCTTACATCAAGAAAGATCTGCAGCCTTTAGGAAGGATTAATATACAAGGTTCGTATTACATATATAAGAGTGTGAGTACGTTCGTGCGTACGTGTGAGCGTGCGTGTTTGTGCTATTCCAGCGTAAATATGGAATGCCTCGATCAATGTACACCAAACTTAGTACATTTATGAATTACAATCTGGATATAAAATGCTACTGGATTAAGGCACCCAGGGAACACTACCAGGGGGATGTGAGAGAAAGGAATGCATGAATGTAAGAGTAATATAAAACATCCGATATTAGGGTTAAAACCGTTTCGGGGGTTATTGAGATAAATAGTGACACTTCCGTTGCCATTCAAAACCAAGCTCAGACTCTATTGCCATAGTGGGATGGGGAGCATTTTATGAACTGATGAATTAATTTCTTGAATCAAGTTTTGAGTAAAATTAATATTAATCTGAATTTGTAAACGATATCAATGTAATTATACTGCCTTATCTTAAGGCTATTCAGTCGATTGGTTATTTTGGATCTATAACTCATTAATAACAACAGTATATTTTATTATATATTTAACCAGGGCTGTTAAATCCACGCTCCTCACTTTACGACTGGCTTTCTCCGGGAGGTATGGAGGGGGCGGGTTTCTTTGCATAGCGTGTTTCCTATAAATCCTGTAGATATAGTTGTTTTTGTTCTTTGGAGTGTTTGCCGCCGGTATGGGTTGAACCCTGATAATTGATTAAACAATTTTAGTCTGCCCACAGATTATTATATTTATAATAATGCAAACGCTTTCGATGGCTTGTACCATCATAATCATCGGGTGCTTAAAAAAGAGATGCTACTTCCACGGCCATTTTCCTTTGACTTCAGTTTATTGTTATTAACATAATAAAGTACTTTGGGCCACCAAAAGTTGTTTTAATCAATTATGTAGATATAATTCATTATTTTTCACATGTAATAGAAGACTCAGAATCGTCAGGTAAGTAAAGTTTGTTTCTATGTAAGAGATTAAACAGTTGAACGTATTCTGAAAACTAATACGTTCCTTAGACTTCACATTGACCGAAATTCTTTTAGGGATTCAGTCGTGAACTCAAACATGAATATGGAAGCAATGGAAAAATTCTTATTGCGTTAAGGTATTCAGTGTGCTACGACACGAGGCTAAGCAGCTGGAAAAATACTTGTTAATAAAATATAACCAAATATTACCTAAAAATTACTTTTTGCTCAAAGCTATTTCCTCTGAATAATACTTATATCTGTGAAATTGAATAATGTAGAAGAAGAGATTAAATTAAAAATACTAGCTTGCAGTTATTAACATTCCATGATTTTTCTAGCAAGGCAAAGTCACAAGAAAATAAAACAGTTACAGAAATGGCTAGGTTATCATAAATTTAAGTTATGTTTAACCGCTTAAGATGTAAAGTGAACGTTTTAAGGGTCAAGAGATGCTCAGTAGAATTTTCGGTTGTATACAAGGTCACTGGATGATCCTAACAATTCAAAATAAAGGAGGATAATAATAGTAATAAAATATAAACCACCCAAAAGTACAAAAAAAACTATACAATATAATGAATACATAATACTTTGTGTATCAATATACGAGTAACGATGGTCTGAAAAGTTTCCGACCTCAACATGAAGATAGCAGCAGTCGTAAATAAAAGCTAGTGGATTTCGTTGTTCATCTGTTGACAGTAACTCATCAAAGTTTCAGTTATTTTGGACGCGCAGTTGTTGTGTAACAGTCGATGCATAAAATCGAGTATCGAGATGTCATTAAATATTTGTTTTTGAAAGGCAATACGCCTACGCAAATCAAAGATGAGCTGGATTCTGTGTATGGGGACTCTGCACCATCATTTACCACAGTAAAATTTTAGGCAGCTGAATTTAAACGTGGTTGTAAGAGCTTGGGAGACGATGAACGTTCGGGACGTCCAAAAACTGCCACTACCGACGAAAACATCGCCAAAGTTCACCAAATGGTGCTAGACGACCGCCGCATTAAAGTGAGAGAGATAGCAGAGGTTATGAACATGTCAAAAGAACGTGTTTGTCACATATTAAATCAATATTTAGAGATGAGAAAACTGTCCGCGCGTTGGGTGCCGCGTTTGCTCACGTTAGACCAAAAACGTGTTCAAATGAACATTTCCAACGCTCTGTTGGCGCAGTTTAGGCACAACAAATCCGAGAGATTAATTACTGTGGACGAAACGTGGATATACCATTATACGGCCGAAACGAAAATACAGTCCAAACAGTAAACTGCAAAGGGGGAACCGGCTCCAAAAAAATCAAAAACTGTTTTTTCGGTTGGGAAAGTGATCGCGACTGTTTTTTGGGATAGTTATGGAGTTATTTTAATCGATTATCTTCAAAAAAGAAAAACCATTACAGGAGCATGCTACGCATCATTACTTGACAAGCTGAAGGCAGAACTTGCAGAAAAAGAAAATCCGGTTTCACCAAGACAACGCACCGTCTCACACCTCAGCGGTTGCCATGGCGAAAATCCATGAATTACGGTTTGAACTGCTTGACCATCCGCCTTACTCACCAGATCTAGCCCCAAGCGACTTCTTTTTGTTCCCTCGTCTAAAACTTGCGCTCAGAGGACAGAGATTTTCGTCAAATGAAGAGGCAATCACCTTCGTGAACGATTATATTGCAGAGAAAAATGCCGAGTACTATTTGGACGGGTTACAGAGATGGGAGCATCGCTGGGAGAAGTGTGTAGAGTTACAAGGAGACTATGTTCAAAAAAAAAAATTCTGAAAAAACGTCTTGTATCTTTGTTAGGTCGGAAACTTTTCAGACCACCCTCGTACGTATGTCCGTACGTGGGAACGCATGATAAATATACTGATCAATATCGTGTATATTCATACATATCGTCAATATCGATATTGACCATGCATCAATGAGTAATGGTAAAATTATTATATTTTTTAAACGGTGAAGGGTAAATTAATTCATTACAAAATAAAATCCTGTGAATGCAAAATGTGTTAATACACCATATATTCATATCATTAAGGTTCCATAAAGTAATTAACTTCTCTTAATAATGCTATCGAATATTTAGTAACCATTTAGTTACCATCCTAAAATTATTAATCCTAGCTTTATACAAGCTATTATCGGTACAGTTATCCTGGACGAATATAATGGGAAAATTTCTGTAATTAATTAACTTACATATCCTGAAGCCATCGGTTTAATTGTTGTCTTAACTATTTACACGTTCTTCTCTCACTTACCTGAAAAAAAAGAAATAGAAATAAGTTGAATGATAATAAACGAGAAGAAGGCAATTAGTAAAATGAACTTTTAATCAAAACAATAGTTTTGTCAAAATCATTTTATTATGAGACTCACGAAGAGCCTATTAAATATATCTTGGTATTGTTTTTTTTTTTAATTTAACTTCCTTTATTTCACCTAAATAAATACAATTTTGGTCAAAGTCGTTGTGGACGAAATATATCTTTAAAAATAATTTGCTGTAAATAATCAAAACAAATCGTAAAGCTACTGATCCATTTAGTAGTTCTAGTACTTCCCTAGCTGATTGTTCGAATAAATAAAGTAAGTTGATCGATTACTGGGGATGAATAAAAATATAAAAGCGAACAATCGAAACGAGAAAAAAAGGGCACCGAATACCCCTTTCAATTGTGTTACTCAGTATGTATTAAGTGGTGTTGGTAAATTTACGACCTACCGTGACTTCACATAATCTTGTAAAGAGGGAAGTTCTTCAAGGAAGGATCTGAGAGATGAAAACAATACCACCAGAGATAGGCTGGCGGCTGTAGGCTCAACGTTTGCTAACTGCTAAAGCACAACCCCCTCCCTGCAATATCCTTGGCTTTATAATTCAAGTATGAAATCTCTTCGAAGGGAAAGATGTTCCCAGGGGAAGTCGAATCAATGCCTTTTGGGAAATCAGGTCAAGAGCCGGGGAAGCAGAGCCCTAGGGGTGAAGGGGAGGAGGGAGTTTTCTTCTTCATATTTTTATCATAGTAACGGCGGGAGCTCGGCTGTTTGCATTTCTTGCTTAGTCTACTGCCTCCTACGCCTGTACTGCTCGTTATCTTTATTCGATTAGCTTCTTAAAACCTCTTTTGTAAATGTTTGTATCAATTGTGATGTTTTGTATATATTCAAACTTGGTAAGGTACGATATTTATTTAAACGCGTATTAAAACACCCGCAAGAGAAAAAAAATATTAATCTGAATTTCAAAATAGAATTAATGATGTATAATTATAATTTCATCATATTCTCAATCTAGAAGTATCTACTTAAGAACTTTGCAATACCCAACTGACTTTCAAACATGTCTTCCCAGCCTATGTATGCAATTGCTGAACATTGCTGAAAAACTTCACAAGGGGTTAGGATGTAAGGAAGTACCAATAGAGAAAACACTCTAAAAAGTTCCAAGAACTATCCATTTTTTTCGCGCTAGTATAATTTGAAATGGTAAAGGCATTTAAAAGATCACATAATCCTTGAATAAATTTCCATCTCCATGAATCGATTTTTTTATACATAAGAGTTATTCATCATGCCTTAATAAGGCAATTTTGATAAATGATCTTATTCATACCATACCCCATATCATACCAAACCCAGAGATATACCTTCGGGTTCAAATCCCAAAATGGATAATAAATTTATTTAATTTCCGTAAATTTAAGTGGGTTGCACCCAGTAGGATATTCTGACTTTTAGCCCTAAATAGGAGTACACTAAAAAAACAAACAAGTAAACTCGACGAAACAGTTGCTTGCCCTGTCGTTTCCTGTCTTTATTTTTTAAGGTCCTTTTTGTTATGTCTTCATACAATCGAAACTCTTATTTACATAATGGACAATCTGAACTGATTGTTAACAGATCCAAAAACCTTTAATCAAACAAGAAACGGGTACACATAATGCAACATAGCAGATTATGGATAAGCCCACTCGGATATGGGGTAGCCATGTCAGTGGAGAGAGGAGCAACCTATCCGACTTTGATTCCTGGATTACACGAACGTTCCATATAGTGAACAGACGGACACCGCCAGTGCATCCTGTCAGGTTTATTCAACTATTCATCCAGCGTGTCTCAGCATCCACGTTGAATATTCATGGCAGATCACCAACGTGTCATCATATCGATGTCAGCCGTGTACGATAATATTTCCTATTTTCCACTCTTGCTAAGGCTACTTTTCAATGTTTCTTCGTTGGATTATCATCCGGGAATAATGCTAACAAATCTCACATTACTCCAGGTGCAAAAAATAAATTATGCAGATAAATAAATTTATACCATAGATGCTAATAGGAAAGGTAATAGATGACGTTTAGATCACAACGATGTATGAGTTGTTTTATTTACTCTCCAGGCCATGTTTACAGAAGAGTAGTCTTACAAAGGACTATCGGCTATATTTTTTTCATGATGCCTGACGGATGGAGGAGGATTCTTCGGCTAGCATATGTTACTTTACTTATAGCAGTTTAGACCTTCATCAAAGCAACACGTATATCAAGTTTTATCAGTGCACGTTTTATAGCGTTACTTCAGTGTAGTTTTCCGATATCCAGGAGTTCCTAATCCTTCTTTAATACGTTTGTTTTTCTCAGAGCTCTTAAACTTAAAAAAATGTAGGGTAAGGGAAAAATAAAGTAAAATTTATTTAGGGTGAACGGATCCTTTTACTAGGAGGACCTATTTGAAGGTTAGGTGAAGGAATTAAGGAGTATGGGAGACCTCGGTAGAGGTGTAAATGCCATGGTGCAGTGGTGAAAGTCCACTGATGGGTGAGCCTAGAGTCTGTCTAGGCCTGTAGTGCAGGTTCATTTAGTTTGATAGCAGTGGTGAGTACCCATGGGAGTTAGGGGCTTGTTGGTTGGCCAAGGGCCGTAATGTCCACCATTTTGCCTGCCTTCCTAGACCTAGTCAGTTGGCATCTTGCAGGTCACGGAATAGGGGGTTTTGGCAGTGCTTCATCGAATCGAAGAACTTGATGTGTCTTCTTCTGTTGCCTTCGGTGATGGTGGGGACCTCAAACTCTTCGTTGATGTCGGGAGCCTTCATTTCACGGAAAGGGGTGTGCTATACTGCGGAACGCAGGATATAGTTCTAGAAGTGTTGAACTCTTGTTATGGCGCTGGTGTGGAGAAAGGTGGAGTCCAAAACAGTAGAGGACGCTCTTATATGTCAATGACTTCAGCCTTAGGGATATAGCCGGGCTTGTGATGAGGTGCTGGAGAGAGTAGTCTTACGTACTCTTTTCAGTTTCTTCTGCAGATGTGTGCCGAACGTCATGTGCCTGCCTAGGTTGATTCCTAGGTAGCATATGCTATTGGCGAGTTTGCATTCAGTCCCATCTAAGTTGAAGCTGGTTGGGAGCTTTCTTTTCCTGTGCTCGAATGAGAAGACGATCCCTTGAGTGTTGGCCGGGTTCACCTGAATGTTGTCGGCTCGTAGCCTGTCAGCGATTAATTGACTGGGGCCCTCAGCAGCCTTTAGGGCTTTCACTGGGTTGAGGCTGGTGCTGTAGACTCCTATGTCGTCCGCATACGCCACCACCCATAGCTTATGATTTTGAAAAATATAAATGAAACCATAAAAGTTATCTATTATTTCTGTGTTGGACTTAATCTATGGGTGACCTTACACAAACTTTTAATTTATTAGCAGACATTGAAGCCATAAACTTAAGTGTATAAAATTTAGTGTTAATATATAAATTTTCGGTTGTGTAAATGATGCCTGAAGATGGACAGACATCACTCCAAAACTTTGCAACAAAATTTGGTTAAAGAAATTAGAAAGGTTCAATTGAGGATGAGGATGATAATCATAGTCATTGAAACTCTCATTACAATCGGGGTTGCCCTCTACTTTAACCCATATTTGATTTAAAGGTCCAAGCCACTGCTAACAGTCCGACATACGATATAGAACCACAATTCGTTCATCATTATCCCGATATACCTTCTAGAACGCCCTCCCTCTCTCAATTTTCCACGCACTTAATTAAATGTATTCAAAACAGGATTATTTAGTTATTTTCTAACAAAAAAAAATGATTAGTGTCATATAGGATTAACTATTGAAAGATGATTTTTAGAACATTCTATAATTCTTGATAATATGTCTTTTACAGGTTCCAGCAAAAATACGTATGCACGGTTTAAATGATTTTAACTGTAGTTTTTATTCCCGAGGCGGTAACGCAGATGATGACAGAATTCAAAAAATCAAACATCTAAATGATGGGGCACGTAATTTTAAATTACAACGTCTGCGGCTTTAGACCCAAACAAGCCGACGTAGAGGCAATTCTACGGTGCCATTCGCCAGACGTTGCCGTATCACAGATGCCCGGTTGAAGAAGAACCACTTATGCCGCTTTCCGGGTTATACCGCTTACCGCCACGACACCGAGACTATCTCTGGAGGAGTTGCAGTCTTAGTGAAGCACGGAGTTCCTTGTAGTAACTGCCCCATCAGTCTGCTGACTCAACTTACGAAGCTGTTCGAGAGAATCATCCACCTACATCTCTCCGGGTACTGCGAGACGCAAGAAGGCATACCACCAGAGCAGACTGGTTTCAGCACAGGCTTAAGTGCGGACAACTACTTGGTGAGACTGCAACACCACGTCGCATCGAACGTCCGGAGCAACAGAGCTACCGCTATGATCTCACTGGACTGTTCGAAAGCTTTCGACTCTGTGGACCACTACACCTTACTTCAACGTCTGAGGGAATATGATTTCTCGGATCAGTTGCAGAACCTGATGAGATCATATCTCACAGGCAGAACTTTTTCGGTTCGTATAGGCACCACGTCTACGACCCGAAGAAATTGCACTGCCGGTGTCCTCCAAGGATCAGTGCTAGGCCCCCTGCTGTTTAATATCCACACCATCCACACCACGGAGCCTCGTACCCCAACTGCGAGGTATCCGCGTATGCAGAAGAAAAAGTTGTTTACAGCACCAGCATCAATACCACCAGAGCCCTGAAATTTGCTGAGAGCGCCAGTGAACACATTGCCGAGAAACTCGATGCCATATCCATCAACATCAAAGTCAACCCGGCCAAGACGCTAGGAATTATATTTAGTTATAAATCCGGAAGAAAGAAGCTACCTAAACCCTTCGTCTTAGACAGCAAAGAGTGCCCTGTGAGCAACAAGCTATGCTACCTTGGGATCACCCTCGGTAGACCCTTGTCTTTCACAACACATCTCGGTAAGAAATTAAAGAGTGTTGGACATCCAGCCTTGGACACTTCACCCGTAAGCACTTCACAGCCCGGCTTTATCGGTACACCTCAAGCTGCTGATATACCAGAGCGTCCTGAGACCTGCTTTGATGTATGGGACCCCACTTTTCAAGTATCTAACTCCTAACACTCTAAAAACACCCCAGCAATTCCATAACAGAGTTCTCCGCACCTCCCTCAAACATACCCCGTTCGACCGAATGAAGGCAGACGAGATCCACGAAAAATTTGAAGTGCTCACCATTCAAGATTTCATCAAGAGAAGGCACATCAAATTTTTCGATTCACTCCGACACAGCCACAACCCACTATTCTCCAACCCACAACCACCACTAATGCCCGTCCGATGGAAGCACTGCTGGACCGCCGAAGCCTGGAGACAGATAGACCTCATAGAACCCTGACGAGGACTGAACGATCCACACCCAGCCGAGAGATCGAGGTCGATCTCCCGGCCGACACAACCGAAGCACTATGACCCCTTCTACCTGCTCAGGGTGGGTCAATCTCCCGGCCGATAGGCCAACAGAGTGTAGCCCCCTTCAGAGGCGGGGCCAGGTATGGCCTGGCCGACCACAAACCAATGCCATAGGTCTCTCACTACCTTCCCGAACCCACCCGCCTCCTTTAGGCATCCCTCACCCCATATCCTTCTCATACATCCTTCAAATAGGACTCCCCTTAGTGAAAGGCACCCATAAATCCAAAATAATTTTCCTTTTAGTTTTCCCACATCCTATTTTTATAAGTTTGAGAGCTATGGAAAAAAAAGAAAAAGTTTTTATTCCCTGAGAATCGGAATAAAATGTATATATTTTCTTCCTACTATATATTCATATATTCAAAATGATTCTTGATAACAATAGCCTATTGATTCAAAAACTTCAACGAACATGTGGTGCTGTGGTGCATGCTTGCTCAATTGTGACTTTCCGTTCTTCCAGGATTGTCGGTTTTCTGGAGTATACTTTTCTTTAGGTCTGATGAACGGTCTGGGTACTCAACGGGACCTCTTCACCCAAGCTATCTGTTTGGAAAATTTTCATCAGCAATTTAACGCAAAATCTTGGTTCACTCATTGTTTACACCCCGAAAAGCAATCTGGAATGTATGGCCCGTCAAACAGCGTTTTTTTATATATATATTTTTTCGTTTCTTACTTAATTTTATTTTATATTTATTTTTCTGCAAAAGAGCCTACTTTATGTTAAAAAGGTTTGTACTTAAGGGACATACTCCCATGATAGTAAAGATATTATTGTTATATATTCATACTAGGTTCATCTGGTGGTGATAACCAGTCCTAAAAATAATGAAGGGA
Organism: Acanthosoma haemorrhoidale; assembly: GCA_930367205.1. Lineage (NCBI taxonomy): Eukaryota > Metazoa > Arthropoda > Insecta > Hemiptera > Acanthosomatidae > Acanthosoma > Acanthosoma haemorrhoidale. Next base: position 120,016,729 of record OV884011.1, on the reverse strand, counting down.
CATATATTTAAGGGGGAAAAATAGTATATTTTTAATTATATTATTTACAATATTTCGCGTTGTTTGGTCTCATTTTTTTCAAATCGAAAAGGTAAAAAAGAATAAGGAGCTGAAGTCGAAGCCCGATAATACAGAAAAGTCCCTCGGGTAAGCTGCTCGGAAATAATCCTTGCGTAAGCACAATTTAGCGCGGTATTCTTCCGGAAACTTCATCCCTTCTTCGGGTTTACTTAACAAAGAAGCCGGCAATAATGGCTTCTGGATCGTGTAAGCTAATATTGGGACGGGCCTTGGGTTTGTCTTGCTCTAACGCTAACTAATATCAACCCCGTCATGCTAAGGCATTATGATTCCATGATATCACTTGTGATTCCTCGCAGCTCTGCAGCTTTAATTAAAGCAGCACTCGGCCTCCTGTGTGCCTGTTTGTTTTTTCCGTAAACAACAGGCCTACGGCCCTGCTCCTGTTGGGTATCGATTCGGCCCTGTCAGCTGTCGGCTCTGTGTTATTAAAGCTCATCGCTCACCCTCGAGTCCGGGGTTAAAGGTCCCTCTCTCTTCAATCCTTTGTTCCTTCGTGTTCTCATCTTCGGCTATACGTTCGAGAAAATCATGGCAGGCCATGTAACTGGACTAACTGGACAATTAAGGAAAATAGAATCGGAAAATTTATGACGAAACAGGTTCAAATCAAATAATTTTTTTTCTCAATATTTACATAATAAAAATAATGTAGTATAATACGTAATGTGTCTAGTTTACAATAAAAAAAAAACCAACAACACCATCGCTATTGGTTATGAATAAAATCTTCATTGAAATACACGTAGATTTTAATTTATAAGATAAGATATATACATAGGGAGGTCGATTCCTATCCAAACGCTCTCAATACCAGGCTATAACCTGGTACTACCTTCCCGGCAACACTAAGCGTTCTCAAGCGCAAAGCTAGTAAAATAACCCATGGTAGGGCCGAATCGACTAAATACTTCAAAATAAACTATGTATCAAAATGCAAAATAAAAAACTAAGGTGTGCTAGCCCAACCAGATTTTTTTTTTCCAAAGCTCTCAAAATTTGAAAAGAGCAATGGGGGAAAAATAAAATAACATAGAATTCGTAGGAGTGGAAGGGATCCTTTGCTAGGTGGGACCTATTGGAAGGTCGGGTGAAGGAACATTCGGAAATTCTGCTTCACATTCGAAAATGTTCGTGTTCATCATTTTAATGCACAGCATTTGTAATTGAAGAAACGAGAGGCTTGGTCCAAAGTAGGCTACCCCTCGCAGGCTTTTGCCTACAAATTAAATGTTAAATTTACCAAAATAAAAGAGACGTTTTTCACCACTAACATGTACCTGTCTGCGTTTTACTACCAATATTTTTTTTTTAATCTGTACATTGTGTAACCCCCTTCCAACAACAATATTGTTCTCGATTATGAAAATAACCTTCTTATTAGAGGATGATGATATAGAACACATTGCTTGTCTATAGCCAATTGTCAAATTCACAATGCACCAAAAGCCAATTCACTGTTGTTTTTATAATATGGAATGGTGATAAATTGTGCAAAAGATGTATCACTGCAATTAATATGTACTGAAGATGGTTTGGCAAAATGTAATAAGCAAATAATTCAGACTGAGATCCACCATTTCTGTATACAAAGCACCATTTGTGCCAATCATCTAGCACCATAGATTATGTAAACTTGTTCTTTTTAATATAACGTTGTTGATAATTGAAATAAAATATTGTTTCAAGCCGACACGTAATGTATCTATTAAAAGATCGATGTGAAAATTTCTGCTTTTAATTAATATGTCTGGTGTTTTATAGGGCCAGGCAATACTAAGCATAGAACGAATAAAATCGTCATTAATTTGCGACCTGGAATGTTAGTCAATTGGTGCGAGCTCAATTCTCACCCCGAAGAGTGTATTTTACTCCTTAGAGGCTAGTGGGCGATTCATTCCCCCTATGGCTTAATAAGAGCGGAAAAAAATCAATAAAAAATATACCTTTTTTGGAGTAGATAATGCCGTTATAACCAACCGATATAAAAAATGAAAACTGAAATATAAGAAAAAAATGCATAAGGTTTTTTCATTTTTTCATATTATAAATGTAAATTTGACAATTGGATTTAGCAAAAGGAGTAACAATATTTCATGTAAACTTCCCTCGTCATCAGATAGCCAGTAAACATTTACGAACAAATGTGGGGGGACAATCGTTTCCTGTATTCTTTATGAAGTGGGTTAGTTTCTCAATCTAGAATAGTATAGTTGTTGAAAAGGGGCTTACACCATACACAGATGAAATTAATTTATCTAGGTAACTTTTTAAACTTAATCGAAATAAATTTAAATAATTAAATTCGGTGATGAGGTGGGAATGCCAACAACAGTGCTAGTATACGTCATTCCTCCTTTGTAGCAGCGCGGTACATTTAGGACAAAATAGGCCTCGCTGGATTGTAAAGGTCTAGCAGCCGTCCCTGTAAAGGCCATTGACCGTACGGCCTTTATTGCGCGGCCTATTATTGAACCTTTGTCGAGCGATATTAAAACAGGAAATATATTTATAGCAGATATTCTTATTTTTTATGTTTTTGTTCGAAATCAGAAATCCTTACAGTTTCATCCTTAAAGTGTGTCTACAAGTATGTCTGGCTGTGGTGTCACCAGTTCAACCTCTAAACATGAAATATTATATAGAGACTCCATTTGATTGTCCGGCCAAATGAAAACCTTTTTAAACTCCACAAAGCATAACTGAAATCAATTAGGTAATTAATCACTTGGTAATGAAAACGAAATTCCCATCATATTGAGTTGGTGTGACAAAAATTGTCCAAGTCAATTCATATTTGGTTATTATTATGATTTTTGTTTATTGTCCTTTCCAATTGCCTCAAACTGTTTCTCCACAAGCAGCTTCTTTAATTTTGCGATAGGAAACTTCATCTTAGGATAGTCAGTTTGTAAAGTTAGGAATATTAGATTAGGTTTTCTTAGATTTAAGTAATAGAATTTAAGTTAATTGTAACTAAATTTCTTTGGGGCAATATTAATTTTAAGCAGGGAGAAATGGAAATGATGAATTTATGATGAAAAAGTTGGGGGTGGGGAATTTTTTGTAAAAGTAGAGAATACGACAAGAAGTGGGGGAAAGACGGAAGTGAACGAGAAAAGAGCAGTGGTGTCCATAGGGTTGGCCACCATACAATGAGTAGATTAGAGCCACTCGGAGTGGAAGGTTTTGGTTGTGATAGAAACTACATCCAAGACAGGAGGTAACCAGCTGGTGAATTGAAAACCACTCCAAGTTGAGTTTGGTTGTTGGTTTTGATCAAGTACAGTGCGATTATTTTTCGGATTTGTTCGAATCTATCAGGAAGGGCTTAGGACGAGGATCCTTTCACCTACACATCAAGGGCAACGAAGATAGGTGGCCTACGCCACTTGAGGGATCTTCTTCCCGAAGGATCCTGAGGAGATGTCGCTATTTAACAACATAAATCATGTATATTATTTTTGCTTTTGTTTTGTATTAAGTTGTTTTGTACAAATGTTTCAGTTAGCTTTAAAAACAAATATCACCGTATATGCAGTTGTAGTAGACGTCTATTAGTTTGTCATATACAGTTTCAAAGATACAAATAAACGTTATTTGATTCAACCACTTGTTGTATTTTGCTGACTGGTCCCAAGAAGCGGATAAAACCGACAAATTGCATGTATTTTATAGCAAGTTATCCCTGAATACGATAGCCGGACGTGTTATGCCCTCCCACACCCCCCCCCCCCTGGAGACATAGAGGCCAGAAATAAATCTTAGACACCAGTAGGGAAACAAACCCGCCATAAAGTGGAAGGCCCTATCATGCCCCTCTGGTAACTACAGACCCACTCGTAAAAAGGCTCAGGGCCAGTCGTGAGTCGCTGGTCGTCATGGCTACCCCCTGCCGCATTGTAGCTCCTCTCTCTTCCAATCCTATCTGATACTGGTATCTATTCTTTTTATCTTGCTACTATCGTTTTGAACGGAAGAGAAATGGAATTCAATAACAACATCTTGATGGCTTATTATGGAGGATGAGAATGGGGGGGGGGGGGGCTCACAAAGGACAATAGATTTATTTTCAGTTGTAGCCCGTTCAAACTATTAGACCCAAGAATCAATGGCATCACCATTTTTTTCATTTAGCTTAAAAAAATGATTTGAGCGTGAAATCACAAAATTAGAGGTTTCGATGATCTTACTCGACCATGAGCAACCTTCCAATTCGATTCACTTTGTTATTCTCAAGGAGCTTACAGTCCAGAATAAAGTTGATTTTTTTCATTAAATTGCTTACCATTTAAATTATTTTTATGGTCATATACATTCAAAAGCAGCACGCCCTATTATTCGATACTGTATGGTCATTAATTTGATTAATACAATTTTAGTGTACTAAATCACAAACATATTATAAATATCTTAATCAGTACATTGCGATGATTAGTTTGACCTATTACGCAATATTTTAGAAAACCTTTTTTTTTATCACCAAGTAATTAATTAGTAATCCCACGTCACCAAATTTACCATGGGGTTGATATTATTTTTCTCACCACCAGGGCATTGAATAAAACTAACTGATTCTTCTCATATATAATAATATTTATTCTAGTAGGTCCGCCTCTAAATAGTAGCCATATATGAAGTTCATATAATAGATAAATAGAGAAATAATAGATAAAGAAAGCTTAGTTTATTTTCTACTAGTTCCACTTCAAAGCTACATTTCGCTTCTGTTAGAGTTAATAATAAATGTTAGATTAAATAACCGCAATAATAGGAAAAGCTTGAATTCAGAACAATCAGTTCGTAAACTTTGAACTATTAACTATTATTGTCTATTAATTTATCACCACAAAATAAACCTGTTAGTGGGCGGTTATAACTTTCCTTAGTAGACATTTAAATCTGTGAATGCATGTTGGATTGTTCTAACAAGAATTAACCTGAACGGGAAGACAAATAGCTTTTAATCCTAGCGGATTAAAATGGTGCTTAGCCATATTCATTTATAACAAGGAAGCAATATAGGGAATAGAGGTGGCGGTGGGATTAGAACCTGAATTAATGAATGTTCAAACATTCACATAAAGAGAGAAAGAGGGAGGGAGAGAGAAAGAGAGTTTTTCCCTTAAATCGAATTACAACAGACCCGCCGACAAAAGGACCTGCTTCTACGGTACCTATAAAAACCCCTTATTCTAATCTAATGGTAGACTGTTATATTGACTATTACACTAGTAGTGTGTATTTTTTTTTTAGTCATAATAGCAAATGAAGGGGAAAAAACACGTTGAACTCTCTCTATTCCCGGGAAATCGTTCAACTTTATCAAATAATATCCTAAAATGACTGGTACACTTGCATTAATTATAACCAATTAGATAGTACACTCAAGTTTAATTTTAATTCATTGTATTTATATGCTTTTACTGATATTCCCTTTTAGATAAAAGTACATTAATTGTTGAATGTAATAGATGTTTATTATATTGTTTTTGTTTTGAAATACATCTATGACGATAGTGTCATACACTTAAATTTTAGGAAAGTGATCATGTGCAGAAAGTAATATTTATCCATGACTCAATGGTTAGCCTATACTACGAATACCAAGATCTGACCGGGTTCTTCTCCCAGCTTCCTCTTCGGACATCCTCTGAGAGCATTATATTTCGCCGATGTGTGATAGATTATTTCAATATTAATTAATTGTGTTCAAACCGTGGGACAATATCTGGCAAAGCGAGTGCTATTAAGGTATGTTAGGCTGTTACCTTTCACTCTTCATTTCAGTTTTCAGACTGGACTCGATACTTTTTGTGCCTACTCGTATTTCCTAACGATACATTTTTTCCTTAATATAACTGCCCTCCCTCTGCTGACTAAACCATTCTCAATAAATTTAAGACTATTTAGTGGTTGACTAAAACATAAGAGGAACATGAGCTCCTGTAAAAAAAAAATGGGGAATCCACTGACATTGACTGTGATAGTACCTCAGTTAGAGGGCACTGAGGTGACTTTAATTTGTCTTTTCAAGAGGTTTGACTCTACGTTTTAATTGAATAATGATATAGTTGAGGTATTGATAGACAAAAACTACTAATAACCATTAGGAAAGTAAGTAAAAAATAAAAAAAGCACTGTAGTTTAATTAATATGTTACCGATGAGACATTTTTTTTTTAATAACGAGACAAATTAGCTACAGTGGTTGTCCTATCAGACATGTGTTCCTCCAATCAATGTAGAGAGTTTCACAAAAATTAATTAACATTTACCAGAATGTTTCTTAAAAGCCCGTAGCCTACGCTTAAGTGTCATTTAAATATTTTATTTCAGCAGAATTTTCGAGAGGCAAAATCACATTTATTATCAAATTGCAGAGGGTGAGCTGAAAGGAATAGCTGAAAAGAAAGAGTAGAAAAAAAAAGCTTACCTTAGTTAAAATAAAGGGTGCAATTTTTACTAAAGTCTTATCATATCTTGTTATTATACTTAATTCTTGAAGTCGTGACCTCTCATCAGAGTAAAGTAAAGTACAGTAGTAGTAGAGTAGTTAGTACAATAGGTGAAATGAAAAGCGCAATGGAAAACTGTAAACTGTAAAAGTAGGCCTGGAGAAACATCCCAGGAACAGGCGAATTCTGAAGGACTATCCATTGACTTTCTGATGACAGAGGACTGAAGGACTTTCAGGAGTCCCCGATGAAGAAATCTCCTAAGGAAAATGGGCAGATAATATGACATGGCGAGAATAGAATTTATTCTTTAGGGTGTTCTTAATTAAATTATCTCTCTCCCTCTCTCTCTCTCCTTCCCTCCCTCCCACCCTCTCTCCTCCCTCCCTCCCTCCCACCCTCTCTCCTCCCTCCCTCCCTCCCTAACTCCCCCCCCTCTCTCTCTCTCTCTCTCTCTCTCTCTCTCTCTCTCTCTCTCTCTCATTTTAAGATGGGTCGTTCATTTCCTAAATTTGAGATTTGCTAAATAAAGCTTTATTCATTGATTCTCTCTCTACCTCTCTTTCTCGCCCTCTTTGCAGCTATTCTCGAAAACCGTGAAGGGAAAAAATAGTCTTTCATAACATTTATACATAGTATTTTTATTGTTTTTTTTATATTTTTTCTGGTGAACATATAAAAAAGTTAATATCATAAACATATTAAAATATTGTAGCATGAACAACAAAAAAGGCCTATAGGCTTTTCATTTTTGGAGCCTGCTAGGTTTAAGTTTCGATAAAGGGCCCTTGGTTATGTCAGGTACCTAATGGCAAACGGAGCTGGAAAACTAATGTATGTTATGAATTGAGTCTACTGTGTAAACACCAATTCCTGTCCTACGAGGCCAATTAAGCTGAAGACAGATTTAGTGAAATCTACATGGCATCGGTAAAAAATAGAATCTTAAATTTTAGCTATCTTTTCTGCGGTATACTATACATGCTATTTACATTCTCTATCAAAATTCTTTACGACCGAACCCCATATTCTACCCCTGGTCGTTAACAATAAACTTTAATTTTCAAAAAAGCCCAGCAGCATGCTGCTTTCCAATATGCTAAAAATTAGAGTTAATAATGCCTAGCTTTAGCTGATGTGGTCGATTTCGTCGACTTCTTGCCACCTTGGACAATATCCAATGAAAGAATCAAAAAGTCATCGATGAAATCGTCAAATGTTCTTTATAATCCTATTATATGTGGTAATTAATTATAATTTAATAAGGAGACTTGATTCGATAAAAAATTTAAAACAGTTTGAAACATTAAATGAGAAAATTATAATATTACTCGCGATTAGATGACATTTGCAGGCTAAAAATCAATTATGGGAACTGTTCGCATTGTAAGCTATTAGCTTTATTAAGCATTATAATCATCTATTGAGTTTTAAGATACTATAAACAAATTATAGCCAAAGTATTCACCATAAGAAAACTATTAAAATATGCTCATAAGTTTATCTATGGCTCCGGAAAGCCAATGAGTTGGTAGGTCTAATCAACCTCAAAACGGTATTAGTTAGCATATGGATATGATTGTTCCCCAAGTGAAGAAATTAATATTATTGATTTTGAGTGCATGCTTAATTATAACCTAATTCGCATGAATGTTGCTTTAAGAAACGTAAGCCTGAAAATATATATATTATTTTTTTTGGAAAATGAATCAAATTAAATCTATCATTCTTCAAAAATAACGTGTTAAGCTAAGTGATAATCATATTTTAGTATACATTTTAAAACGAAAATTCAATGGTTATACACAATTGTGTAGCAAATAAAAATTTCCATATTTTAATGATAAATCTTTTCCTTATTTCATCATAGCAATACTCCCCTATTTATAGTATTTTCTTATGTTTCATGGAACAAGTATCATATTTTGTATGCAAAAATAAATAAACATAATTTTGCCCAGGCACCGGACATTGTTCGTATTTATTCAATTTTTGTTAGAACCCTTTCACAACATGTATTTCACCAGGTTACCATTGCATGGTTCAGACACTCTACTAACCTCCCTCCTAAGTATTGTTTTTACGCCCTTTTACCTTTAGATAAGAAATATAAGGTTAATAATTATTGATCAAACATTTTCGGACAAAAACATAGTCCAGTGAGTATTATTTGTACAGGATTCTAACAGTTAATACACAATTAAATTTTCGGGACTCAGCTTCCAAAGCAAGCAGTCTTTTCGGTGTAAACACAACGAGGTGGCTCTGAAAAAAGAACCATAAGCTTACGATGGGTACTTAGTTTTTTGTTTATCGGAGGTCCAGAAAGAAGCTTCCACTTACAAACTCCTTTAGCTGCACAAAGTGTTGACAGTCGGGGGTTCTTGTTATTTCAAACTTCTCGCTCGTCTCAGCATTACTTAAAAACTGCTCGAGTATACAATACTTGTTTTACATTTTCAAAATTATTTTTACAGAATGGATTTTAATTTTAATAAATCCACGGTACATCATTGAGTTCAAATTTATGTTTCTAAGGTGTTTGTCTTCAGTGCATGAATATAAAGGCTTTCCTCAATCCGCAAAGTTTTAATAACGCACCGTGAGGCTTAGGTTCGTGAAGTTTAGGCGAGGTTAACTGAGATCTCACCGAAAGTGCTTTTGCCATTCAAAGGAGCCTTTGTTATCAGACACAACTTCATGAATTCACTGCGTAATAACGATGTATGTAATTGTGGCATATTCTCCTCGGTGTAACCATAGGCCCAAGACCTTAACCACGAGGTTTACTATCCCAGTATGTATATTTGAAACCAGTAGAGAAGAAATTCTTACTCTGCGATACTTAGGCCGGTTCAAGTAAGTCGCCACAAGTTCTGTGGAAATCCTACTTTGAATTTCTATCACTCCGCCATTTCCATAAAGATCAGTAAATCAAACATCTTGATCTTAATGGAATCGTGAAACAGTCAGCCCGATGATCTTTTGCCGCTATATCGGCACACAGCATTACCGCAGAAGAGCTTTCCAAGGGATTGTTTAGTGCGGTAATTACGCAAATAGAGTCGGTGTTATCCAATCACTGAAGTGCATGGCGGCGGGGCAACTCATACCTCAGGATTCTTTTGAAAATTGTGTTACTGCAAATACGCTAGAGAATCGATTGGATAAACTCAAAGGGTTTACTACATGTGACAGTAACAATAATTTATTTGAAGAAGAAAAAAAAATTGTTCATCGGCTAGTAGCGAATATTTTCAGGTATTATTTTATCAACCAATTTATGTAGGACCGGTTCGGTGCCATTTTTCGTTGATGATTGATAGTTTAATTCTAACACCCTACATCAAATGAAGTTTCATGAAGTAAAAGTATAAATAATTATCTCAGACTCATCAGAAACACCGACATTTTTCGGAGTGGGGAGAGCTGAGAATTAGAACTCATATGTATATCAGGAGAACATGCCCTCTCTTTCGCTTTCAGCCCTAAGGAATATAGTGAGTTCTAAGGATTTTGAGGTCAAGAGGTTGCAGTTGTGGTCGAGCGACCACATTTTGAGACTGTTATTGAATAAAGACTTATCACACATTGAGATCCGAGTTTGGCTACCCAGGAGCCAAGAAGAACGACATACACCACGCCATAGGGCAGAATATTCAGGTTTTTATAAGGTATGTATTATTTTTCTATTCAATCGTAATTTAAAGGGTAACTTTACGCTTGTACAAAGAATCATCAGCATTACTCTAGCTCCTGATCTTGGGACCCTAGAGCTCAGGTGTGTACTCAGGGCACAAAGCCGTAAAACGGTCAGTTCAGAAGATTTTAACCGAAAATTCACTCCCCTAAAATCAACCTAATTGTGAGAACAATTTAGTTTGATTCTAAAAGTCCCGTTACATGGCTGTGGTCTAATCACTTGATCTACTCAAGTTATTAAGAAATATAAGTAATTGTACTAAATCACCTGCTTATTTTAACTAAACTAAAATAAAAAATCCCAAGTGCTCACTGGAGAATTTCAAACTGCTGTTCTTCCTCTAATCCTAAAGTTTAGAACTCGAACTTCCGTTGGTCGCTTTAGGAGATTTTAAATTTTCAAACTAATTTAGTATTTATGTCCATAAAACCACACAATCAAACGGAAGTATCGAAATCATTTCTAAGGGCTTGAATTTTTAAAACAATCCAATAAAGAAAATATCAAGAATATGTAAATATTTAAAGGTATTTTCCAAAACTCAATTTTAGAGACGATATTAGGAAATAGTATGAGGTGAATGGCAAGCCCAAGATGGCGGGGGCCCAGAAGAGTGGCCTAGTAGATAGTGCAAGACGAACCAGGAGAGGGGCAAAGGAACCTGCCTTAGCCAATACAGTTCCGTGTACTCGCTAATTTGGTGCAAGGCGGCCTCGCTGACTGCGTTCCATTCCACCACAGTTTAGGTTCATGTTCATAATAACTTTTGTGCACTTCTAGTTTATTATAGATTTTTTGTTTTTTTTTATGTACTTTAAATATAAAATTATGTAAATGTGCTAAAGAAGATTTTTATTTTAATATATGTGTTTTGAATGATGAAAAATTGCTTGAAATATGTGCATAATATCCTACATTTACTAATTAATAGTTTTTTGTATTATCACAGGCTGGTGACAGTTCTCGTAATTCCTGATCGTGCCCCAGCAGCGGAATTTACCTTTGAGGTCATCAAGACGGATCTTCAACTAGGCTGCCTGAGGATTGACTGATCAGTGCAAAAAAAAAAAAGAATGGAAGATTTAGCCGTTGCTTAGGGCTATTGCAGAGGCAAAAAAGCATGGTGTCCAACAAAGCGTGGTAGCTTGAAGGATTGGAAGGACTGGGAGAATTTGGACTTTTCCATGTGTGTGAAATGTAAACATGTGTAAAATGTACTAATATTGAGGTTTATCAGAGGATTGCCCACTGAGTGAGCTTCAGAAGGTTGCCAACAGAAGCGCTGTTGGGGAGCCCGTGTCAAGGGAGTGGGGGAGAGAGAGAAAGAGAGAAGGACTCGAGATGAAGACGCCGTTGAGGAAGGAAGAGGCTGACCTGCTGTGATGAATATTTGTGTTTTTTGTTGTTGTTTTTTGAGATCGTTATTAAGAATAATTAGTATGTTAAATTTTTAAAATTTACGAAATCAATTTTCTTCATTTTTCAAAGGCTGAATCAGCCACTCATATTAATGTTCAATATAATAAATTTTGTTGTTATTAATGTCTGCGTAACTATGAAAGGTCCCGGTTTTAACTAATCAATATATTAGATGTATATTAATAAATATTGTATGAAGGTTTAAGTGGATTAGTTGATTTAATTAAGTTGTAAGAAGAGGTACCTTGTAATATATGTAAGTAAGTTGGTTTACATGGTTTTTATATACATCCTACGATCAAAATACGTTGCCTATAATTGTAACATTCCTGTTGCTAATGAATACTCGATGCAGGAGTAGGTCATAATGAAAAGTGAGTCTAGCTGCACGTGACCTTTTCAGCCAATAGGCAAGAATGTCACCTAACATTATGTCAATATGTTAATTGGAATCTGTTGTGGGATGTCGGTTCCTTTTAAGTTTATTCTTGTTGTTAACTTATTTTATTATAGTTATTATTAAGTCCTCTAGCATGTCAGTTCCTATTGACAGGATAAATTGTTTTTAAAGTGATTTTAAAAGTGATCTCTCTTCCCCAGGATGTCCTCTGATTACCAAAGACACAAGGGGTTTAATCAAACTCAATCTTCTAAAGAAATGCCCACTATAATATATATATATGCGGACGAATTTATAGAAAGAAGAATATAAAATGTCTAAACACAGGTTATCCCTGGAGACCTAAAACATGAAGAATAAATCATAAAAAAAAAAAAAAAAAACCGGCTTAGGACATTTGTAATGTTCGGCTCAAATTTGTAATTTAAAATTCTATCGCTCCTTTCTTGCTCACTCCATCTCTCTCTGGAATTATTTCCCTCACAATTTCCTTCATATATTTAAAGGTTGTTTAAACTCTTCTATTCCAACACTTCCTTACCACGCATACTCACACAAGCTGACCTAGGATCTTTACATTCCTTTTAAGATTATTATAATCTTATTTTTTTAACTACATACAATTACTACATTTAACTGTTCTGTTGATAGCTTCAACCTTAGAAAAGAGCACTGATATTTAAGTTTATAATTTATTTCCTATTATTTATCCCTCCTTTTTACTGTGTATTATATGTTTCGTTTTTTTATTTGATATCCAAACTAAAATTTTTTAATGACCTATTTTAATTTGAGGTGTGCCTTTTGGTTTATTATTATTATTTTATTTCCTCCTACTATTCGATATATTTTTTCTTTTTTATTGGTGAAAGCTTTATTATTTTATTTGTGCATTGTTATTATTCATTGGAGGAAACACTTATTACGTAATTAACATTTTTTTTTTTTTATGCTTCCCGGTAATAAATACGTTACTACACCCCGAAACTTACCGGCATGTTTCGAGGTGTGCAAAATTTCAGAGGAATTGAATACGCTTTAAGTACGCCAAGAATATCAAATTAAATTATTTTGGGTGTGGCCATAGTTAAACCTTAACCACTCAGTTGATTCAACTAGCGTGTTTCCGGCATCATAGGCGACTGCTATAAAATATTCTCGTAAGAAGGTATAATAAGGTGAAGGTATAAGTATAAATATAGTAACGGGTATATAGTAAACCTTAGACGGTATTAAGGGGTAGGTGGTGTATACATTTAGGATAACGGGCGCTCTAACCCCTATATCTCCTCGGCTATTCACCGTCCAGGGCAGCCAGCCAACGACCACCTCCTCAGGGCTGGCAAAAACACCCTAGTCCCCGCCTCAGAGATGGAAATTTTCCCAAACGGCTTTACACCCTGCCATCAGTTTGAAAATAACCCTCTGATTTATCGGCCAGGTTGTGATTATCTTGCAGTGATTATTTTGTAAATGTAGCATTAGTTTGTTGGGTTAAACCAGTGTCCAAAATAAAGTTTTTTCTACTGCACATTTCTCTTGTTATTTCATTGTTTTTGGTCATGTTTTATATATAGCAATATATGTATTTATAAATACGTAGATATGATGTGGATGCAGGAGTAAGTTAGGGAAAGTTCCAGATCCTTCCTTCTTTTTCCATCGGCTGGAAGGAGACAATTTTGCTGGTAAATTGGGGAAATCTGCCTGGACTATGTATATGTGTCTATATTGCATGAATATATATTTTAGATACTATGTGAATGAGAGAGTGAATACATTATTATAAATGTAGTAAATTCAATAATTCGTCACAATTACCTATTACCATTCTACGACAAAACGTAATTTTCTTCAAACAAAGACATAAGAAAAGAACTATGAAGGAGGAATTCTGAGATGAACGCAAAGAAATAGGTTATCCGCTTCTAGGACGCAGGCTGGAGGGTCGAGACATGCTGTCTTAAGGCACACACAAGCATTTATAAGCTAAAATCCTAATAGTTAGAAAAAATATTATAATCATTCATTATTTCATTTAACCATTATGAATAAAAACATATCGTAATGTATGTTCTATTTTATAATAAAGAGATTCCTTTTATTGACCACCACGTCAATTTATTAAGATAAATTACTTTAGGTCCAATTTGGACAATATTAAATCCAAATATAGTTGATTAATACCACTTTTCACTAATACAATACCCTGAGAATTTGATTGAATACTATATCTAAGTAGATAATGATTAATTAATTAATTGTATCTTAAATACAGTAACCCTTCATTCGCCCAACATAGCTAAAGTCAATTTGGAATTAAAACGTTCTAAGTTTCACAACCACATGGACTACTATTATCGCGGCAAAAAAACTTAAAAGACTCCGTATTATTTAATTCAAAACAAACCTCCAGTTTCAGCAACTATTTAATACAAGCAGAACGGTCAACCATACAAGAAACACGTCATAAAAAACAAAAATAGCTTCAATATATTATTGTATACTGCTATTTATTAAATAAAATTAATTTTTTTTTTTTTCGTAGCACCTTTAAATTTACAGATAATTATAGATCCTCAGGCGAATCTATTTACAAATTATTTTTGTATTTCCTGTAGCATCGCTACATTATATACAGGTTTTGTTATTTTATAAAAATTATATAATGAATAAACAAGTATAATGATATACATTATATAACTTACATACTAATTCTTAACCTAATTTTTCCCCGACAGTCTGTTGTCATCGATGCAGGAAGGGTGGGGGGGGGGTCATAATGTTAAACACTGGGTTGGTTAGGTGCTGCAACGAGTCAAAAACATGATGTGTCTCCGGCGGATGAACTCACCCACCAACGGCACACCAAGCAACGGGTACAGGTCAGCGTTCTTCAACTTCTCGAGAGAAGTATGTCGGACCACTTTTCGCATGATCCCATTCTGGAAATGTTGGAGAACTTTGGGTGTATTGTCAGTCAAGTGGGTAAATAGCGGGGCACCGTACAGCAGGGCTGGCCGGAGAACACATTTATATATCATCAATTTGAGACGAAGCGACAGGTTGGGTGAAGTTAGCAAGTGCGATAAGACCTGTGTCGTACTTTTTCTATTTTATTACTAAAATGAGTAGAGAAATATGTATTTGAAGTATGACTTTACGGTACTGAATAGAAACAAGATCTTTGGGATTATTTGAATGAGTCTACAAATATATTTTTAGGTAAGGTGTACCTTTGTTTACTGAGGAAATAAATTTCAATTTAATAAACGTTAAAAAAATTTAACTACGGAATTAATGACCTGAAGATTTTACGCCGAAATAAATTCCAAAATAAAAAACAAACATATTAATGAGTAGAAAAGTTAATTTAAAATAAGGAATGTGAGTTTCTAAAATAATGACAGTAAAATAATACAATCTATCCTATCCGTTCTTTAATGAAGTGTTGGATTTAATAATGTATTTTTCAAATAATGTTGATAATTAGTGCTATTGGAATACATTATTTATCTAGTTATAGAAAATTACATTACCACTGCTTGAAATTCTATGGCCAATTAAGCAAATGTGAGTTTTTTTAAATTATTTATATTGTTTTACATTTATCTGTAAAAGTTATATTTTGAGTACCTAAGAAAGAATGTGAGATGCCAATGTCGTGAACACTTGAGTGGGACGGAACGCTGATGTCAGCATGGCCACCCTGCACTAACCAAGTCACAGGGCACGGAACTACTATTGGCTGTGGCAGGTTCCTTTGCCCCACTCCCTGGTTCGTCTTACCCAATCTGCGCTTGGTCACTGAGCTGCCATATTGGATTCCTAGTCCCTTCATGCTTGCTGCTCAATACGTTATAAATAGGTATAAATATAAACGCTATAAATAGGTTATTTATAAAAACTAGTTACAATATTTAAATATTCATCAAATTTTCGCTAACTTCAATAAACCCTTATCAGTGAAGGGTGATGTGGTGATGGCGTTGAATCATATATGTGCTCATTAAAATTTACTGCTTAAATTGTATCTAGTTGTTTGCAAGAGCTCCTAAGAGCGTTTTTTCCGTTTTTAGTCATGGCAGTGGCTATTACAACTCCTTCTTTGAATTTTAAATATTTTTGGGGGGAGGGGCAACTTTGGATCCCAAAATGCAAATCTCCAACCCCGTTTCGAACTGATCCGAACTAGCAAAGGGCACTGAAACGGTTTGCTGGCTGAAAAGGAGTTTGACGGTGTAGGGAACAAACTGTAATTATCTGATCGAAAATAAAATCCTATAAATAAATGGTTTAACCATCAAGACTAGATAAATAATAATAAAAGGCAACTGCAGAATTTGTGCGCAATATCAATATTATTTACAATGAGTACAAATAACATTAATTTTAAAAAAATACTCCTACAAATAAAATCAATTTAAATAAACTATTAAAAAAAATTAACAGATCGATCTGTGCAAGTTAATGAACATTGTATATTTAAAAACAAAACAAAATATTATTATAATAACTAATATGGTAAGTAAACAACTTTTTTATTGTTTTTCTAAGCTCTCTAGTTAGAATTTTCGGATGAGGGATAAATATAAAATATTTAGGGTGATGGGATCCTTGTACTAGGAGGACCTGCTTGAAGGTGGTGTGAGAGGAGTAAGGAGTGTGGGAATCCTCGGTGGAGGTTGATTGTTACGGTACAGTGGTGAGAGTCCACAGGTGGCTGGGCCTAGAGTCTTCTCTAGGCATGTAGTGCAGTCGTAGTTAGTCTGATATCAGTGAGGGTGCCCCTTAGAGGCTTGTTGTTGGTGGGCCAAGCGCCGTGATGTCAACCATTTCTTCTGCTTTACTCGATCTTGTGAGTTGCCTCGCCGGTAGCGGTGGTGGTGTCATGTCTCGGAAGAGAGGGTTTAGACTGTGCTTCATCGATTCGAAGAACTTGATGTGACGTCGTCTGATGGCTTCGGTGATAGTGGGGAGCTCGAACTTTTCATGCATGTCGGAAGCCTTCATTTCACGAAAAGGGGTATGCCACAGTGCCGTTCGCAGGATGTTGTTCTGGAAGCTCTGGAGGCGAGTTATGGTGCTGGCATGTAAGAATCTAAAGAGTGGTGTCCCAAACAGTAGAGCTGGCCTCAGGGCGCTCTTGTATATGAGGAGTTTCAGTCGAAGGGATATGGCCTGGCTGGTGATGAGATGCTGGAGAGAGTAGTACTTTTTTATTAGCATTGTCAATCGTATAAATTGTCTTTTAGCTCCTTGATAAATATTTTATTGCATGAGAGAATGAGACAAAATAATATGTTCTACTTCCCGAGCCACCAACAGTGTTGCTCGTTCCAAACCGTCCTCGATGAAGCAAGATGTGAGAAGATACAGTAATATCGATAGTGCGGAGAGCATCGATGGTCGATAGCGTGAGGACTAGTAAGGCCCCTGCCGACAAACAATGGTGGACTGACTGTCGGAGCGGTATTATGACGCGTACCTTGATCTGCTTAACTCTATCATAAAGAAAATAACATTGTCCTCGGCACTGGGTAGACACTTAAGCACTAAAATGAATCACTTTCCGTTATACAACTTAATTTATTCTAAAGCACATTTATGTACATCAAAATGCATCACATAGAATTAATATTTTTATAAAAATACTAGTATAGTTAAAGTATCTATCACTTGGACACCCGTTAAAAAAAATATACATATAATTAATATTCTTTATTGCGAAACAGTAAAACAAAATAAATGTTTTGCGTTCAGTAACTTTACCCTCGAGAGAAACAATGAAAACTTTAATATTAAGGCCTTAACAAATAAATTATTGCCAAGCCCGAGGTAGAGAGCAGTTTTCAAACTGATGATGATGAAACAAAATGATCACCAAATTATAAGTCTGAATGTCTAAGAGATGTACGTTAGTGGCCCTTAAATGTAGCCAACAGATCTGAAATGTTAATCTTAGTGTATGAACAGCTGAAGCGTGTGCAAACATAATAATAGTAAATATGATGTGAATGAGAACATTTATCACAATTACTTACTGCCCAATAAGGCAGATTGTAATTTTATCACAATGAAGAAGTTTTTATATATAAAAAAAAAAATCTGAAATTCAAATGGTACATTTAAGAACATATCTGTGTATGCTCAGATTAATGTGCAAACAAGGCAGCAGACAGCGCTGAAATATATATGTGAAAATTCTACCCCATGTCTGTTGACTGACTTGCTTCTCTATGAATTTTATGCTTTCTTAGTCGTTTTGCTCCATTTAAGAGGTATTAATTCGTTGATATCTTAGCTGTTTTATTTTTTATTTTTTTTATCATACGATGAAAATACGATTTTCAGTGAAAGAAATGGTCCAGCAAATAAAATAAAGTAGTCTTTTGAAAATTTCTTAAGTATTAAAAGAAAAAAAGCTTGCCATGAGACCCGTAGGTATCAATTGAAATTGATTCGTCACTTTAATAATAATAATATATATTTAAAAAAATACTTTTTAGTTCTTAAAGGAAAATATACTAGTATGTAAAAAAAAAATGAATCATTTGTTAATGCTAAGGGCATAGTCATATTACATTAACATTTTTTAATTGAAGAAATTTCTCTATTCCCTATGTTTATTGCTTCCGCAGAGAGGTTTCAGGGTTACCCCTAGACCCGTTAGTAAAGTCACATTTTTAGCCCGGATCAGAATCGTCTTATCCAGCTCAATATTCACTCCCTGCTCATATCTTTCTATCCAATGACTACCCAAGGTTTGAGATGATCCTCAGATGTTAGGATAGAATAGGAAAAACATTTCGGGAAGAAGTTCTCTACGAATAACAATTATATTCAAATTCTTATCTCTCAAATTCAATCTGGCGACTATTTCATTACAAAGAGAAAACAAAATTGAAATAAAAAGAAAATAATAATAATAATAATAATAATAAAATAAAAATATTTAACTGGATTTAGAAAATAAAGTCTTAGATAGGTATACAAACCAAAATGAATAAGTCTGTTAAATACAATACGATATTAAATGGATATAAAACCAAAAGTAAAACATACAAACTAACAATAAATATTAATTTTGCAATGTCTGATTTCTTTTATTGTTGTATTGTTTATTCCCCTTTCCAAAATTACTATTGAAACTAGTGCTTGTACAGTAAACAATAAAAAACAACAAGATTAACAAACAGTTAGTCTATCGCATAAACTGGTAAATTTTAGTATTAAGGCTTAATTAAACGCAACAAGACAGAAATAAAGGGTGTCCCAGAATTAACGCAAGATTTTAATTTACCACCATTTGTGCAGTAAAGTGCTGGAAACCTTAAAAAAAAACACTTTGACAGCTGACAGTTTAGGGTTAGTAAAAATTGAGCGTTACACGATAGAACAACGTGTCTTTATTGTTGAACATTATTTAAAAAATAATGAAAGTTTGGCGGCAACAGTTCAAAAATTTAACACAAAATATGGTCGGAATAGTGTTTTTACTTCATCAACTGTGAAGAGATTAATTGAAAAATTTAGGGAGACTGGATCAAATATTGCGTTAATTCTGGGACACCCTTTAGTAACGATTCGGCAGGAATTACATTTGTATAGTGAGCCCTAAGAGAATACTCAAAGAGAGGAGCCAGAACGGGGGGGGGGGGTAGTGAGAGGGCGGACAAGACAAGCCCGATCCGACTGAGCATATATACAGGATCGATGCTTGTTGCCGCCGGGAAATAAGGAATTACAGAAGAGGCTCAGAGCCGGCCAGGCGTGACGAAGCTATTTAAATTTAACCTCTTGTCCGATGAGCTCCAGGCCTGCAAAATAAACACTGTGCCCTCAGGCGGGTCTCTATTGGAGCGAGCACTCTCCCGTCCACTTATTCCCACAAAGCAACAGGAGAGAGGACATAGACCACCTGTTCAGGGGTCTGTATATTTCATAAGGATCTCTGTCGTTTGTTTTGTCTTTCCGGGTCTTAGTTTGCTGCATTAGTGAAGTGGGGAAATTTTCCTTAATGTGGAGGACGGAGGAAACAGGACGGCCAGCGGTGCTAATGTACTCACTGAACGCCTAGTGACATAATTCTTACCCATTCTCACTGTACCTAATGCTCTAAAATACTCTGAAAGCTCGACTTAGAATTAATGGTTTGTGCCACATTTTAACACAAACTCCTCTGACCCTTCACACTGTAGGTTATGAAAACAATAAATCTTTCGACAGTTCCAAGCTGTATTCTTCAGTCACTAAAATAAAATCACATGAAAAAAGCATCGATCGCGCATATAATTATTAACGAATTTAATTAGTAAAAGCAACAATTAACAAATAAAACGCAATTGTTTAGTAATCTCTATCGTGGTGAGACGTAGGAGATTATTTTTAAATGTATCTTTAACAGCTCATGCAGGTACCGCTGTCATTGTCCATAACTCCATATCCCACCACATAGTTCCTTTGGTAGGACATGATTTCCTTCAATCCACTGCAGTATCAATCACCACCTTCACTTTTCCCCTTACACTAGCATCAGTGTACTGCCCTCCCAATAAATCCATTTCCGACTCCCAATTCATCTCCTTTCTAGACTCCATTGGACATCGTTTCCTTGTGGGTGGGGACTTTAATGCGAAGCACCAACACTGGGGGTCAAGATCCACAAATACACAAAGACGTGCTTTGCTGTCTGCACTCACACGGAAACATTGCTCCACTATCACTCCTGACTAAGTCACCTATTGGCCATCTGATCCCAACCGAAATCCTGATCTCCTTGACTTCTTTTTTTTACAGTAGTTTAGGAACACTAAACTATTCACTCGCACGCTTCGATGACCTCTCCTCTGATCATAGTCCTTTATTATTAACCATTTCCCTAAGACCAATTCACAAACTGCCTCCTCCTTCATTTATTAGGGGCCAAGTTGACTGGGACCACTTCCGCCAGCTTCTTACAGAGACCGTAGACCTCAAATTGTCCCTGAAAACATCCCAAGACCTAGACGATGCAGTGCATTCTTTCACTACTCCGGTCCAAAGGTCGGCTTGGGAGGCATCGTCACCCCATCGTCACACAAAAATCC
Source organism: Acanthosoma haemorrhoidale (assembly GCA_930367205.1). NCBI lineage: Eukaryota > Metazoa > Arthropoda > Insecta > Hemiptera > Acanthosomatidae > Acanthosoma > Acanthosoma haemorrhoidale. Next base: position 119,995,580 of record OV884011.1, on the reverse strand, counting down.
ACAATCATAATCGTTTACCTCAGCATCTCAAAGATCTAATCCAATCCAAACGCCGCTCCAGAACAGTGTGGCAAAGATCCCGGCATCCTGCTGATCGCCGCTCGTACAACCAGTATTGCCGATTGCTAAAGTGGCAATTGGCATCCTTCCGTTCCGATTCTTTCAATTCATACCTCTCCTCACTGTCCAGGGATAACTCCTTGTGTAATGTAACCAAAAAAAGCCGAAAGTATCAACCTGTTTCACACCCACTCCGTCGTGATGATGGGTCCTGGGCGGCTTTGGATGGGGATAGATCGGAGGCATCTTACCCATACTTTCACACCTCACCTTTATCATCAAAGCCATTCTCACAGCACAACTGTGGAAGATTTCCTCACTTCACCTATTTCTCTCTCTCTTCCACCAAAAGCCGTTAACCCCTCTGAGGTCAAATTCCTTCTGAAAAACTTACCTTACCGAAAATCCCCTGTATATGATCTCCTTACTCCTCAAATTCTTAAACAACTTCCTCCTAAAGCCATAATCTTTTTAACCTATATATATATAATTGCATTATCCAAACGACGCACTTTCCTCTCCTCTGGAAACATTCCATTATTGACCAATGACGCCTCATCTTATCGTCCAATTAGCCTACTCCCTAGCCTCTGAAAAATATTTGAGAAACTCCTACTAAAACGTCTACTTCCCATTGTTGAATCCAAAAACCTTTTTCCTACACAATACTTTGGTTTACCTCAACGACATTCCACTGATCAACAAGGCCTTCGCGTTGTTGGTCACATATTCTCATCCTAGAAACGAAACAGTATTGCACTGCTGCCTTTTTTGATATAGCTCAAGCTTTTGACAGGGTTTGGCACGGAGGTTTGCTCTACAAGCTCAAAATATATTTACCACAGACGCTTTTCCTAATCCTACAGTCCTACCTTTCAAACCGCTTCTTCCAAGTCCGCTGTGGCTTAGAATATTCTAATTACTATCCCGTTAAAGCAGGAGTTCCACAGGCAAGTGTCCTGGGTCCCATCCTCTATAACATATACACCACTGATTTCCCCTCTACCCCCCATACCTTCTTGGCCATATTTACAGATGACACTGCAGTGCTTCCCACCCAGACCCAAGATAAAGCATCCCATTACCTTCAAAAACACCTTGACGAGATCGAGTATTGGTGCAATCAATGGCGGATCAAAGTTAATAAAGCAAAACGTTCCCACATTACCTTCACCCTCTGCCACAAGTCTTGTCCACTAGTTTCTTTTAATTCCATTCCTCTTCCTGTATTCGAGATAGTACGGTACTTAGGCTTCCATCTCGACAAACGGCCACATGGAACCCACATATGAGGCTCTAAAGACAAGACCCTTTGGACAACAGTACAGACTACTTGAAAGGACATCCCATCTCTCAATAGAAAATAAACTACTAATCTACAAAGTTATACTTAAACCAATCTGGACATACGGGATAGAGCTATGGGGGACAGCAAAAAAGTCGAACATCAAGCGTATCCAATCCTTTCAATCAAAAGTCCTGAGAACAATAGTAAATGCCTCTTATTATGTTAGCAACAAAACCCTTCATAACGACCTTAATATACCCTACATTCTAGAACTCATCCCTTCCAAGTTTATGAAATTCCACAGTAACCTATCACCAACCAGCAACCACCCTAATCCCCTAGCACAGTCATTGCACTGCAACACTCATCCCTATAATCCTCCTCGGAGACTGAAACGGCAGTGGCCTCGTGACCTGATTTAAATGCGTGACAGTAGGAGTCCTGGCAATGGCCAGTTTCTCCAATCATGTCCTGAGCGTCTGTGGCTTTCGTGCTCTTGGTCAACCTCCACTGGCTAGTATCCGGTGACGCGGCTGACGGAGGAGTGTGGGGGACTTCCCAAGACTCCGCTTTCTCTTCGCATGTGGATTTGGGAGGTCTCTAGGCTGTCTGTAAATATTTTGTGAATGAGCGAGTGAATGATGAATTGTAAATATGGTATGACTGAGAGCATTTATCTTAATTACTTATTGCCTTATAAAAGACAGATTGTAATTATCTGTTTTCTAAGGTTCCTCTTTCGTTTTCCAGTGTTTACTATGTTAAAGGTACAGCACAATCGTATTTCTTGTGCCTGAATCTCTATGTTAAAATTATAAATGTATATTAAGCAATACCCCAAACTACGCTGCGCTTGTTTTGAACAGTTTAAGACCCTTTCCGGACATGAAAAGAAATCAAACGTGATGGAAGGGATTTTATAACTTTTTAGATTGTTCAAGTCAAGCCTCAGAAACAGTATTAAAGTAATTAAAAGGTTACTTACAAACAGAAAGGAAAATGTTTGAAAAATTTTTTATTATCAACAATTAAGCTACATTTTTGATTTACTAAAGAAATTTCTGTGACAATCAAGATAATCGGCCTAAATTATTTTTTTTTCAAATTTCAGTTCCTTTATTTCGTTTTGTATATTTTTAAAACCGTGATAGTGGTTGGCGAAACCATAAAAATATCTTTTTCACTACAAATTCACTTACGTGACTGAAGCATTTATAGTAAAAGCGAATACACTCATGCCAAGATATAAACAATTATATGAACAAGATTATTTTTAGAAAAAAATTCTATATAAATAGATGTCACAGTAAACAGAAGTTAAGTATCTTGCAAAGGTAACTAGAGTTGCGTATAAATGTAAGATAACATACAAATGCAATCGATTTTCAGTCGTAAATAGAATCTAGAGCAGCTTAGGCATGAATTTGGCATAGCATGGAACCCTCCGCCGTTGTAAATGAATACACTGGATATTTTTTTCACTTTCAAATAACAGTTGACGTTGTAAAAAGTATGACTGGAACTTTTGAATTGAAGCTGTCCACTTACATAAGCTATTTCTCAATTTTATTTGACTCAATTACTTAAATTAATATTTATTCGATGCCTTACAACTGGTTATGTAGTGCCCGCCCACTATATAGATTATTTGATAATTATCATATACTCATATGCTCATATATATATATCATATACTCAGATTTATATATCAGATAGAATCTCAAGCCGTTTCAAACTGCCAACAAACAGCTTAAGGCTCATTACAACCTTACATCGGCCCCCAATATCTCATCTATCTATCTATTCTTCTATATGTACACCATATGTATATATTATATTTACACTCATAATGCTATTATTATATCTTAATCAAAATATTACATTTGACCGTAAGGGAATATGAGTAATTTAATTCTTATATATCTCATTAATAAACGACAACTTAAATTATGAATCTGAAACAAATGTATAAAAGACCACCAATTTAAGCTACTGAGCGGTTATACTGTTGTTTCAACGGACGACGATACTTTATTGGCGCCTGGTGTTATATTAAATTAATTCGGACCTCTCGTATAGTGTGCTTGGAATATTATTACACATACTAAATCGCAAACGGACTTATTAAAGGTGATTCAATGCATAACTGTTGGTGAGTAATTTTCCAAGTAATAATTTTTTTGTGTAAATATCCACCAACCAGTTTGGGAAGATCTACACAATGTTTTGCACTGATGTTTTCATGTACATCATGACATGAGTTTAAAATTTCAGATGGACTGAGTAGGTTATTCTACCATTTTTATAGTGCTAAGTGGTTGGTATAGTACGCCGTCTGGCAGATGATTAGTGATTCTTGTTGACAACTTGTGATGGCTCACAAATTTTCAAAGAAGTGCTCCTAGCAGTTTTAAAAGTTACAGTTTAATTTTCATCGTACTTACAGATAATTTTTAAAAATAGAGGTTACAATATATTAAGACAACGACATTTCACATTGTCAAATAGTAGCAAGAGTTCATAGCTAGCCATGAGCGGATAAGTTTAATGAGGTATCGGATTAACTCGATGAAAGAAAGACATAAGATTTCACCGAATTTATTAAATATATGACATGTATATGTCAACATCAGGTCCTGATAAAATGAAATGTAATTATAAGAATACTTTATGGAATAATACAATACCTATCAATTCACAAATCATTTATGTTACACGTAATATCTCTTATTTGCATACTTGTGGATACAAATATTCACAGTATTTGTAATATCGTAAGTCGTAACGTGGAATAGTAAACTAGATACATATATATCATCTTTTTAACAATAGCCTAAACAGATTTCTCATATATGGACTCTTAGACATAACCTAGTTCAAGCCGGTATGTAGAAACGGATACGGTTTTATTAAAAAGGTATTAACTGGCCGGAATTGACCTTACAACTGGCTCAAGAGCAAAAATATTTTCTTTTCTTCATGCTTGTTACAAATTTGATATTTTCCTACAGGTGACTCTTTCAACTGTTCATGACATTTTTTATACTCATAAGAATATTTCTTATACAAAGAATTTTGATTATCTAACAATTGTGCTTCCGACTAGCCTTAGCCGACACTTTTACTGTTCTAGCAATATTTGGTAGTAGAAGTTTACAAAAGCAGCACGAAGGTAAACATACCAAGGCATTATAATTAAATAATTAATTAATTGGTAATCGATAGGTCAACGGTTGCTAGAACCTTATTAACCTAATAATGGAATGGAGGGACATCTAGTTACGTATTTAGAAGTAGTTTTATTGAAACCATAATGATGAATCGCATATTTAAGGAGCGCTTAGTGTACCATTATAAGCAGTAAAATATTTAATATAAGTATAGCCCAAGGCTCTACTGATTCAACAGGGAATAATAATAACTGAAACTTGGCTGGTAGAAATAATACATAAGTATACATCACTAAACAAATAGAAATTTTGTATTCCAACCAGGAATAAACTGAATGCACTAATAGACAGTAACAAAACCAATTTTTCATTAAAACTAAATGATAACATGTAATTTACTACTAAACACTACATACCTATCACAAACACTAGTGAATTTTAGTGGTTCAACTTTCCTTTTATAAATTATATAAACGTATTTTTAACATGGGAAACTCTATAATTAATAGTTGAAAACCCCATCGACAAGAATCGATTCTTCACAACACATCCTGTTACATGTGATCGGATCCGGGATGTGAGAGTATAACATAAAATTCAAATACGGGATAGAAATTGTACACGAGAAGCTCCCAGCTTCTAGAGGTGGGGCCCGATTGGTCTTTTATGAACCATCGTAAAGTCGGAATGTCCTTGGACAGTGTTTTGAGTCACGTCCTAACTCAGTGTCAAAGCAATATTCTCAAACCACAATAAGCTCATAAAGGAAGTCCGCCGCCCTCCCTAACTAGAGAGTACTGGCCCCAGGGGTAGAACATAAAAGCGCCCAATATGGTATGAATGAGAACATTTATCTCAATTACTTCTTACCTAACAAGGCAGATTGTAATTTTAGCCCAATAAAGAAGTTACATATATAAAAAGCTCCAGACGCAGCGTGGGGAATGAATACGTTCTGGGATGGGTACCCATGGACAGACAATAACTTTGTTCACTGCTCGGTGACGGATGACTCACTTGGAGAGGACATTGCCTTTGAGGTATCGAATGCACAATAGTAAGTACTTTAATAAGTAGCTAGTTAGATATCTGTAATATTTTTCTTCATTTTCTTCATATTAAATATAATCGTATTTCAGTCAAACAATTTTGAACATTCTCAAGTTAATGTTTGTTGAATTAAACAAAAAAAAAAAAAATAGAGAAAGGGAACGTGAAAGAACAGCAACGAATGTCAAAGCAATACTACTTTATTCCGTCGAGTAATCCTCTATACATATCTTCGGGATGTTTACATCTCGAACTTTGAGGTTTAAGGCTGGCTACTGGTGGTGCCCGGACTTAACCATCGCTCCGCTAATCTCACTGGGGAGCAAAGGCGAAGCCAAACCTCACACATTGAGAGTCTTCATTTCCGCCAAGATGCTGGCATTATCGAATTCGTGGCATATATATATATGAATTCCTGCCATTAGACCACCACATTAATTTATTTAAGTAAATTACTTTGGGTTGAAATTCAATTGGTACAAATAGTAAATTAACTGAATATTTTGAGCAAAGTATAATTTTGTCTAAGTTTGCACTAGTGCCATGCAGCTATGATATGATATGAGGATTCAAATTTCTTATCGGTTCAAAAGTTAGAGGGCAAGGTAGGTAAATATATAAACAGAAAATATGCAACCTTTATAGATTCCTAACATTTTAAGTTTTTGGATACAGTTGGTGTAGCAGATCCAGAATAAATTATAATAAATAAAAACGCTCATTTCGCTGAACGTTGCGAATCCCTTCCGAAATCGATCTACCTTATGGTCAGATTAGACAAAGACCAGTTGTTTTCTTCCTCTGCAGATAGATGGCAGAAGTGAATTTTCATAACTTCTACCTCCTTGGTACAAAGTAATCGGTTAACCAAACTGTATTCAGCTCGGCGGTAGTAGACAATTCGAGTGTAACTTTTCCCGACACTTTCATATAAAATACATTATAATTTTTGAAATCTAGACTCCCTCGGCAGAGAATAAATCTGCTGGCTTTCCCGACAGCGACATTTAGAAGGGTGCCCTTTAATTACCTGAGAGACAGAGAGAAAGCAGGACCAAAAATAAAACGGGGTTGGAGAATAAAGTGTGAAGGGGTGGGCGTTATGTAAATCTGTGTGTTGTGCACCCCGCCGAGCCCTGACTCACTAACTCACCGGCCGGTAATTAATGCTTTCGTTCACTGACTCACGTGCCGGTGGCACCCTTCCGATGCTTCAACTGTTCGTTGTACCGGTGCGAGTCAAATGCCACTCTGTTTTCCAACAGTTCGTTTAAATTTAATATGCTCTCTGCGAAACAGATGAAATTCTGGTGAAAGTATTGGAGTACTGCCATGGTGTACTATCATGTATGAGGATCCTGTACAATACTGCATAATATAACGTGGAGGCGATGATTTTACGGCCAGAACAGTCCAACGGAAACTATTTTGTCCCAAATAAGTGCGAAAAACTTACCAAACAGAGAAAATTTATTACCTCTAGACAAACCCCGGGGCTTTTTCGAGTCATTTAGCCCTCCTTTCTACCTCTGGCTGAGGCCAGAAAAAAGGTCTAATATCGATTAGTCAAGGTGTTAAAACATTGAGGCCGGGGTGAATAATTTGTGTAGGGTTATAATAAGAAAATATAAAATAGAATAGAGTTATGAATAGCGTGTGACATGTGTGCGAAGAAGTCTTATTTTAACCCTAATCCAAATTATGTTAGCTTCTTTATAAAACAGTTCTTCAATGGTTTTCTTCTACGGACTACCCGATTTGTGCTACATCATCTTAGGCAGAATTAGTGAAGAATTAGCGAACGATGAATAAAATTGGGTTTATTTCTGTACTATTTTGTTAAAGATCTTATAAATTAATTAACTTTACAATTAAAATTTACTTTTTATTTTCTTGTATTTTTTTTATTCTCTCGCATAGTTGTATCTTTTCTCTCTAAACAATGAAGTTTTCGTATAACTGACTGGTTTGTAGGTCCCTTGATGATCGTGACGATGATCATATCAATGTTGCTTGTCTTAAACAAGAGTAATGTATTATTTGTATTGTTCTTTTGTGGCTGCAGAGAATATTTTATGTTCTGTTATATTTCCCGTTACATAATGACCTTATGCCATGTCTCTACAGATCCATGACAAGTAACGTACTGTCGTGGCTGTCACGAATAAATACTTCAAAGTGTTCTCATTCGGTCATTGACCTCAGTTTTTGCTTGTGCGTTATCCTGGATTGAGACGTGTGAGCGGTTGGAAATTATCGACTCGGGAATGAAACTGCTCTGAACATGTTAGCAGACATCGGGGCAGAATATCAACTATATACTGACGGACCTCGTTGGCGACAAGGGTGGCCTTTAATTATCGAAGCAGTTGTGGAGACAGGTGAAGCCAACCGTCCCACTATCGATCTGGAAATTCCATTGAAAGGGGAGCGACGGAGGTCCCTCCGAGGGCCTGTGTTTGAGTCACTTCATATTTCTCCAGCCCTTAGCCTGTAGTCATCATTAAATTATTTATTGCAATTTTATACACATTTATTAATAGTTATTATTAAGATCTCTATGAATTCAGCAGAATTATTTTATCAACATCTTATTAGCTTTCACCCATTAAACTGAAGATTTTTCGTTATAGTGGCCAAAATTTGTCAATATCAATAATCAGCTACATAAATTAGATCTACAGAAATACATAAACAAATGAAGTTAGATAGAGAAGGAACAATATCGAGTCAAATGTTAAAGTCTCTAGGTAACTTGTTTTTTTTCAAGTTATACTGACTAAATCAAAACTTTATACAGAAAATATATAACACAAGAATACATACACAGCGCATAATGTGTTACGCATGTCCAGTTTGAAGCCTAATGAGTAATTCAAATTACAAAAAACTTCCTCCTACAAAAAAGTCCGCCGGAACTACTGCATAGACTACTTCACTAAAATTTCGGATATACACGAAGAATTACAAATGAACACAATAGTACATATTGTAATCATTTATTTTTTTTTTTTCAATAAATGTGGACTCAGAAAACCCAAGAATAATCAAAACGACTTATACAAAGAGAACCAAACACATTTTTTTTTGTAAATTTAATAATAACTGGTATTATGTATGTAATGAAAGTATTCTCTCTTTAATTTAAATTTGCCGCGCTGCTTTCACTGACCCTCGCCAGATGGAGCAGCGCTATCAGATAGAGAAGGTAACATGTTAGGTAACAAAACATGTAAATAGAGAAGTGATAGTTATAAACTGTAATTGTCGTTTCTTTGTTTACAGGTAAGAATGTATAAATCAATATTAATAATTGTTATAATATAATATATAGTGAATAAAATTGCTAACTTTGTTTACAGGGAAACTGATTTCAGTTTATTCACCCCACCTTCAATAATTGCCTTACATGTATATCTTTATTACAAGCGAACTCCAGAAGAAAGAGTATGAGTATTCATAATTCTTTATATTGTGTTTTTGGGTTTCCTCTCAATTTTCAATAAATATCATTCTCTCCCTCGGGATAATACAAGCAGAGAAGGAGAGGGTGAGTGAATAGTAGTAACAAATAGGCATAAATACTAGCAGGAAAGCACATCCAGTCTCCACAAATGAATGAACTGCTTCTTTAAAAAGTTGTTAAACCATATCAGTATATTTATAAATGTTGTATATTTAAAATTCAGATAGATTGGCTTATTTTTAACTGCGTTATTGTAGAGCATACATAAAGGCCAACGAAAACGATCATCCCACAACTGAATAAAGTAGAGCCTCTTCCTTCAAGCTCCGAAGTGATGTTTATTGCATCGGAATAATATGAATAATAGCCCGCGGATATCAATCATAACTCAATTCAACTACCCTTAAAAAAAAAATAAGATTTTTGGCCAGCATTTGATTTGTTGAGTTTTGGAATTCTCATTATAAACAAGGGTAATTTAATATTAATAAATCATTTCATTTGTTTCATAAAATATTATTTAAATGTATTTCCGGAGTTCCTTTTTATTACTTTTACCTTTTATATACTGAACAAAGAAAATGAAAATAAAAATAAATTTAGAGTAACAAACATGAATTAATTTAAGTTTTCTTAAATATCTTAATTAAATCATAAGCCAGTGTGGTCTCTAACGGATCTTAGTCATTAGAGAAATGATATTAATAAAAATATACCAGTATTATACTCGGTTTTAGCAAAGCAAATGAATACATTTTTAATGTTGCAATAAATAAACATTCAATAATTTTTATAATATAAATAATAAAATAATATATAAAAAAAATTAATATAAATGATCCAATTATAATAAGTAATTATTATGCATAGAAAACTATTAATTTTTACAAAGCACCCACCGACAGATACAGGTCCTATTTATTACAGGAGGTAGGTTTATTTAACTAGCATAATTTAACTAAACAATAGTTTTATTTATTTTACCATCTTGTACTTTAGTTCACTTTGGATTTTCTCTGGTCCACTTGAAAAACGCCTTTAATATTATTTCAAATTATAATTATTTACTGGTAAATTAGTAAACATAACACTACTTATTATTGTTAAATTGTCTATAAGCCTATGAATTTGAATCTTATATTAAGTTCATGTGAATAGTTATGATTTTCGAAATTGGATTTGGGAGAATAGTAAAAGAAAATGTGTTAATTTATTTCAAGAGTATCCCAAAATTAGCTAAAACAAAAAAGTATTTAGAGTAGGTACTAATTTAACAGGAATTAAACTAATTTATGTAACTAATTATGATGCTCCTTGAATAAATCAAATAACACAGAAATATTTATTTGACACATTCGATTTTGACAGTTATAATTTCATCCTCAAGTATTATGAAACTAATACCATCGACTAAAAATGTCCACTGAAAAACGAAATTATTATTAATGAATACTTATCTTTACTAATTTACCAGTCGGTCAATTGTAATTTAAAATATTATTAACGGTATATCGATTTATTCCAATCAATAGTATGCAGCTATAAAATTCCCTCTTTACACGTCAATCAAATAGTGTTTTTTTATTATATAGAATAGGCAATATAATTGTTTATTTAATTTAGTAGTAATAATTTATTTTAGTTAGTAAAACGATCATTTTTTCGCTCCTTTAGAAAAGAAAATTGATAGGAACCTCAAACGGCTTTATGTAACGTATTACGTAACTATTGTACATAATGTAATTAGACTTATTATGGAAAAATAAATGTTATCGGAGTAGTAAGATATTTTTGTTTAGCATGGAAGAGAGGCATTGTGATTGGGTATATCGATCGTGGTAATTCCTGACTTGTTATTTCGACCTAGATGGCTCCGAACCAAGGAACTTTTTAGAGTGTTTGTGTAATTCTAAGTTGAACTACATTATAGAGGATAGTATAGTGAGCGATATCGCAATAGTTTGATTAGATGCAATTGAAAGATTTAAGAGTTGCTACTTAGAATGGGTTCCGTACGTATAGGGGTATAGGTGTTTTGGTATATAGTTTTGGGTTTAAGGGTTTTGGTGAGATTGAATTATTTTTAAATTAACGATTTTGGTAGAGAGATCGATGTTTTATACTTGTCGAGTGTATGAGTCAGAGGCACTAACACAGCCAGACATAACAGCGGATCTGAGATCACCCACAAAAATAGAAGCAGCGAAACAGCGTCGCAACAAAGTTTCAGTTCGACAGACAGGCAGAAGTATACAGAGACATGAGTACGGACGAGGTAGTGAGATAACGTACCTTAAAGCGCAGACGTGGGCGCGTAGGCTCCTCAATGGAGGGACAACAGGTCGCGACTGCACGTCATTCAGCTACGGTGGACGCTAATCAATAAAACTGTGCCCCCTCCACCGAGCTCATAATGCCCTCCCGCCTGTTAAGGCAGGCTTACTACTCACTCTCTGGCGTGTGAGCCCGGTCAGTGCTCGTATAATCCTTCTCGAAGCGATCGTCGGGTAACGTTGATCGGAATTGACCAAGGAGGCTGACCGCTCCCCCTGGTCTGTGTGAAGCTTCGTTCCACGACGAGTGGCTTGGCGAGCCTTGGTTGTAGTTTGTCTTACCTTGTGCGTTGGAAACTCATCATGGCTCGAAATGATTCGGGTTGGCTCGTCTTTCCGTTTAATGTCGATAAAAGCTTCCAAAATCAAAGTTCGTGCATCCCGCAGATGAAAGGTCAATACTGCTCGCGCGCCCGATTCTACGACCTTTGTAGAAGTAATTTATACGTAGTTTACAATAGAGTCGAATAATTAAGTTGTAATGGAGGTTTTTGATTTTTTTGAGGGATAACCTATGACATGGAATCCACAATATTATGGACAAATAAAAGAGGAACCTGTATGGTGCTTGGAAACCAACGACTAGCTTATTGCTAATGAGCTTGGTAACCAATACAGCAAAACCACCAGCTGACGCACTAATACAAGTAATAGTACACTAAACACACCAATTGTCAACTATAAACCGATAACAACTCAGAAAAACCGAGCACCGGACAAGTTGACATTCTATTGTGTTGGATGGATGGCTGTGGGCTTCATACAAATAAATGCACTCCTCTCACTACCACCAATTACCCCTCATCTTCATGTTATAATGACTCAATAGCTTTCGGTGGTTTACATATGGTGGGGACTAGTACAATGTGTACTACTACTACTACTGTAATTCTGGAAATGTACTTAATAAATGGTTAGGTCTTTTCTTTAAAAACACATAGTTACAAAAACAGTAGTTTTAGATTACTTCCCTATACAACAGATTATCTGATAAATTTCAAAATTCAAATTTCTGCTGTTCTTCTTGGTTATTGAAAAATTGTATTCCACCTTCTAGTCATTATACAATTAATTATACAGGATAGAAGTACAAGGTAAAAAAGTGCAAAATTTTTTTTAAGAACCGGTATCTAAAAGTAAGATGAAACATTACTTCGAGGTAAACTTTGTTGCCCAATTTTACTGATTTTTATTCACTATCGTATTAGCAATGTTTTGGCCATATAGGCAGAAATACAACTTTTAGGAGAAGTTAAAAGGTCAATAAAAATGCAACACTGAAATGAATTCAAGCTTTCATTTTTAAAATATATTTCAATATTATCTTCAAGAAAACTGTTTAAAAGTACCACGAAACGGCCGCTTCTTGACTAGAAAAAAATAACACTCACAAAACTAAATAATTCATCTAAATTCACCGATTTAAACTTTGAACAAAAATTATCATAGGATTTACAAGTTAAAATTGAAGAAAAAACTACAGAAAACTATACAACTATCACAGGTTTCTTATTTTACTAATTTTATTGTGTATTTAGTATTCTAATCCTTTCGATAAATTGTATCTCATAAAATTTAAAAATATAGTATTTAGTCATTTAACTTTCACTCTATATTTTTTTCAACACACTAAATTAGTATACATATCATTTCTTTAATGTATATTTATTATATATAACTTGGTTTCAAAATTGTAGTCCTATGGATGCCTGAACATGGAAGGACTTATTAAATCGTTTCAATAAAACAATATAAAGTAGAATAGACCAATGAAAAACTCACAGTGCAAATGTAAACATGTACATTTTACCCTGGAAAATGAAAATAAATAAATTAACTAAAATTTATAAGATACAACGGTAGGCTATTTTAAATTGAAACCTCATCCTTTATTCTTTGCACGATAATTATATAAGCAAGTTAAAATTAAAAAAAAACAGTTTTAATTAAATTTTTTGTGATTTACCAGTACTTCCTTGAAAAATAAAAGGAATTAATTTAAGCATTAGAGCCTAAAAAGGAAATCAGTTGCTGGTCAGACTCACATAAAACTATTGCCTGGCTATCAATCATCGAAATTAGCTCCTTTAAGCGACTCCTCAGTAAATGAAAGCAGCGCTAGAAAGATATTTTTGCTGGAGAAATAACAACTCACTCAGGTCAACATATTTATTATATATATACACACTCATAACTTATTTTTCAGTGCGTCACTAAACTAATAACAAATGTAGTCGGTTTCAGTTACAACTTGTTTATTTGTAAGCACCTAAGTAATAAATATTTTATCGGTGATTCCGATAAATAACTTTCCAAAGCAAAAATATTTGATTTGATTTAAAAATTTTAATATTTCATTAATTTATATTATAAAATTATATTTGAATTTATATGAGGAATTATCAAACGATTGTTAAAATAACATTTTAATCGTTTTTTAAATAACAATTATTAAAAAAAAAAAATGTAAGATTGTCATACAAGAAAGTCACCGCTACGTCAAATGGACCATATCATGAAAACCTCCAAGACTTGATCATGATGAAATCTAGGATCTATAGTCATTATTGTCCTTAAAGGGCTTACTCAATGTTATGTATAACAAATATTTGTAAAATTCCAACAAGAAATATAATTAAGTAAAAATGTTGAAGATATTGAATATTTACGAGGTTCTCGACCATTGAGTATGTATTTTTAAATACTTGCTTAATCATCGAACTGCACTAGAGAAGAAAGAAACCTTTTTGTCCAATAAGTTGCTATGTGTTAATTAAATTCAAGACCGTAGCACATATAAAGATAATCTTAAAGTTTTTACCACATCCTGTAATGACACTAACGTACTAGCAGAATCAATGATAGGCAACTTGCTTATACAATGCTTATTTAGAGTATTCTATCAATATGATTGGTTTAATCATTCAAGAAAATATTACTAAATATGTTTAAAAGAAAGTAACCAATATTCGAAAAATGAGGCGGCTATAAATCATCCCATAGAAAGGTATTATCAGTAAGCATCTTATCAGAAAAGAAATCGGAAAAAATTTTATAGACAATAAATAACAATTTTTCTGTTTTATATAATACTGTGTCCTATTTAGGCCATCGGGACTCTTAATCGCTACTTTTCGGCCCAAATACATAGGTCTATGTAAAACAAATCGCACTTTTGTGAAAATTTCATTCACGCATGAATTTGGAATAGGAACGATATTTGAAAATGTTAATTGGTATTTTCTCATTAAGATCACAAAAAATTTCAACTTTTTTGGATCCGTGACTCTTTCTTTATAGCTGGGAATGTCAACCACGTGCTAAGTGGGGGATCCCTGGCAATGAGTAAACGCCGCAATGTATGTGTGTACATTGTAAATAAGGTGTGAATGAGAGAGCAGATATAAATTTGTGAATATGGCATGAATGCGATCCTTAATAAAAGTACCTGTTGCCTAAAAAGGCAGATTCTAATGTTCTCCAAACAAAGATTATTCAATCAAACGCATTAATTGTTCACGTTTCGTTATGGCCCAGCAAAACAGTCAAGCCCCAATAAACATCTAATTTAAAGAAATTTTGAACCGGAGAACTATTTTCCTCTATAAAATGGTCAAAAGAATTAGTCTTAATGAGCACAGAATTCGTATATACTTATGCAGTCCTGGAAAGTTCATTTACAACATATCTAATTTTATAATATTATCAAGATGGAAGGTGATCTGATAAAACCCGAGTTTCCAACGATATTCGCTTTTCGGTATTACAGCAGGGAACAAATACATCATTCGAAGCACTAATGGTACGTGTCAAGTACAGAGGGTAATTAAATAGGAGGCAATGGATCGGAATGTGTGGCTTGCAGTGATTGATTAGATTCACCAGCTAAACCATTTGCTCTCTTTCTTCACGCTGGCATTTACTAATGTATGGCCTATAGATTAATTATTGTTTTACGAAAATAACTGAATTAGTTCAAAATAATTTCGAAAGTTACTCATAGAACTTGCATGTAGTCTGTTTAGGCCACAGTCTTATATATTGTAATGATTTACCAAAGGAGTACTTTGCATTTAAGGCCAAATTTGTTCTCTTAGTGGCGTATGACATTTACTCTGCATTGACAAGAAGTGGTTGCCGTCAATAATAACCGAGTTTCAAGATCAACTTATCACCCAGCAACTGATGGCCAACCTGAAGGAGAGGATGGGGATCATTAGTGGAGAGTCACACGAGGCTGTTGAGGCATCTGTTGTGCGAGGCATCCCTAAGGGAACAGTCTAAGGACCTGTTCAATGTAAAGTAGTCTTGAGCAAGAGCCACCTCAGCCAACTTGATCAACTACGAAAACCATATTACTATTATTTTATTTGTATATTAAGCTTCAAAATGGAATTGATATAATCATCCAGTAGGCTGTCTGTTTTTGAAGGTTCTCAAAGGGTTCAGTGATCAGCTAAAAAACTTCACAAAATTAAACTTCTGAGCTCGAATCCTCTGAGAAACAAAGAAGTTGTCCTTTTCTCCTTACTACTTAAATGGGTTTTAATATATAACTATATAATATTTAATATGGTCTTTGATATATAATAGGTAGAATTGTTTTCCCTTACCGCAATTTTATGAACTTCCTTTCATTTCACGGCGAATATTTAATCCTTATTTTAATCCATCCTTAGCTCAAGTTGTTTGAATAATGACATTTAAAAAGTACAGTAAGCTGTAGCCAAACACAGATGTATGTGCTTTACTACGTTCGGCTAATTAGGGTTTTATTTTATACTTCAATGCCTATATATTAGCTTATACATCCATCTGAATCTAAATTCAGTTGGGACATTTATAAGGAATGCATCTTTCAACGGACACAAAAATCCTTTTTATATCTGCCATATTCACCCTCACCCCATCCCTACACGCTCAAGTTGAATAATTTAAATGTTTTATTTACTCGTATGCCACTTAATTTTCCAAACTACTTAGATCTGATACTCTTTCCAATTGTTAGCATATTGCATTATCGTAAAGTGATACCAACATATGATTGCTCAATACTGTTTTAATTTAATGGTGTCTCAATGGCTTCTAGCCTCCGTATGTATGTAAATTCAATAATAAAGTAAATTCATCTCAATATATTGATGTGGTGATCAATGGAAGGAATTTCTTTAACATAAATAGAATATACACTACTATATATTTTTTATTAGAACTGGTAAAATAAAATGACAAATAATTAATTATAATTATTAGTGATCAGTTAAAAAACTTCACAAAATTAAACTTCTAAGTTCAAATCCTCTGAGAAACAAATAAAGTACAGTAAGCTGTAGGCAAACACAGATTGATGTGCTTTATACTTTGATACTTCATTTTCTGAATAAGTTGAATTTTATACTTCAAAATTAAGTTATACTAGCTATTAAAACTTTTATTCTAACAAATACTACAGAGATGTCTACATTTGCTGAGGGTGACACAAGACAGGACGTCTCGAACCTCCAGCCTGCGTCCTAGAAGTGGAATATCTATTTCCTCTACCTTACTAGGGCCTACGGCTTTTCGTTGATTTCATTTCATTTCTTTGGGATAAAAAGATATATTTTAACACTTCCTTCTAACCAAGCTGGGACGTGACCCTAACACCTCCTCAACGCCTCCATGGGCCAAGAAAGGCTTATGGCCAGTCGATTCAACCCATAACTGTTGGTACTGGGCTGAAGTACTGAAGGATTAAATATTCGGCACCTTGCCAATTCTATCTACTGATATTATGGTTTCTACGATAAATTTACATGGTGGGCAATACACGTAATATCACCTTGTTGAGAAAATAAGGTTCTATTTTTAACAACTGTTTTCTCAACATACTCGGTGATAATTTGTTTTACTGAATAAAACATCGAAACCAAAGGTATTGAAGAGAATGGCACAGTTTTTACCTTCTGACTCAGGATGAAGTTTTAGACAAAGCTAATAACGAAAAATAGTTCCCTAGCCCAAAGTTAATGATTAATGAATGTTGCATAGAAGACTTAAGAGGGAAAAGAACGATAGAAAGAATTGACATTAGTTTCAACTAATTGTACTTCAATGCATCCCCTCTAATTTGAAGGGGTGGGGGTAGTTAGTCCTCTACTTTTTAGCGTAGTTTCTTTTCTCCCCCACTGGAGAGGGTGGGGAGATTGAGTCTTTGGAATGGTGGGGGTGGGTCGCAGATTGATGGGCTTTGCTTCTCTCCGACTTATCATAAATTACCATTTAATGGGTTTTAAATTTCTGGAGCCGGTGGTAGCAAAAAGTCTTTGGAAACCTGCTTTCGGACCGTCATCGCCTAGAAGAAAGGGTGTCGCTCCAGTGTTCCAGCCCTCCTTAATACACCCCCACCCCCTCCCACGACCATTAAATGACTGATTAATTTTGCTCTGAAAAGGCTCCACAGCCAATTTACCAGCTCTTTAAAAGACACCCAATTCAGATTAAGTCTTGGCGAGGAAAGATCTATGGTCGATTTCTCAATCTTAGAAGAAATTAAAATAGGGTTCCCTCTGATATTCAAATGGGATTTTCTTATACGCCCTCATTGAAATTACAATTCCTGTTCGATTAATTACAATGGAGAAATAACATTCAACAAGGCAGTCGATAATGTAAAATGATGATCACACAATCATCAATTTTAGGAGTTATTTTATTTTGTATTCTCTCTGTATTGACTAATGCAGCACAAGTTGATCAAGACATATATTATCAATTCTAATCGATACTGCCTCTAGAACAAATTTCAATCAGCATAGTTCACAAGGCATAACTATTTTTATTTAACAAGCAATCAATAATATTGAAAATGGAGTGCCTGGTGTGGCCAACTTGCCGAACATCAAGTTCTAGTTGATAAAATCATCTTTGTTACTTTAAAACTGCTTAGTGGTGGTAGCTCATTCAACAATTAAATTTACACAAGTATGCCATGAGGAATCATCAGTACTAGCGGACCGTTAAACCAGGCACTTACTTGCGATGCTTGCTATATACTGAAAATGGAAATATGGAAAATTTAAAGGTGTGTGTTTAACACCATGGTTCACCATAATGTCGTCATACACCAATCAGTAATTACACGTATACTTGTGAGCTCTAAGAAAACTCAAGGAATGCTTTCTTAGCTCAGATCTAAGAAGATATTTCTAAAATAACATGGTTTTTGCTAAGGTTAAATATATGTTCATGAACACAACTCAAAAAAGTATTCCAAGATATTCATAAAAATATACTTTTGGGAACCAGAAGAAGAAATCGCTCTTTTATTGCTGTTTGAGTGGATTTCAACATTTTAATTTATAGTTTGTTGTTAATATTTAAGTTATTTCACCATAGTTTATATAGGCTGTTCAAAATAAATTACAGAGATTAAGACTTTTTAACAAATCATACAAAGTACAAGGTGCTGCACCTCATACAAAATTTTGTAAAGTAATAATACAAATTAAAATAATTAACTAATCAGGAAATAAAAATTTAAAAAATGGTCTTAAATAATAATTTTAATTGGATTTTAAGAAATGATGATGAGGAAGTATGTAAGACTTCTGATGCTTGGATCGATCAGTGTAGAAGAATATAAATAATACTAGTTGATCCTTGGATCATTAGTTTCAGATATTTTTTAAAAATTATAATGATCTTATTAGTTTTCACATCAAAAGTTATATTGCCTCGCTTATAAACTAAATTTTATTTTTTTAAATATATGTCAACGTAATAAAGGACAAAGAAATAATACTTTACATATAGGGGAAATACACATAGGACCGAACTAAGTTTCTTAAGAATGGTTTAATGATTGTAAAAACTACTCAGTATATTGATTTAAAAAAACACTTAATTATTTTTATCGAACCATCTCGGTTCATTCAAGTGCAAAAAATATGTAAATAATTACATTATATTATTAAAAAATATGTGAAACTTAGTTATTTAGGATATATTTGTAATTACGTTTTCGTTACTGTCTCTAATGTATCGTTAACCTCAGGCAAAAACCAGTGCTTTAAATTTTCAATTACTCAGAATCGGGTCCAACTTTAATCAAGCTTTATTTTTTTCCAAACCACTCGTTATTATAGTTAGGATTAACTAAAAACGAATGATTATATTTTGGGATGTCATAGTGTATCCCTTTAAAATTTGAGATAGATTGTATTTTAAGTGGGTAATAAAACTGCCCATACTGGCCTTGATACACCTGTTAACATTGATTTTTTTTACATTTCACAGAAAATTATCCACACAATTCTAATTCAAGACCTCTTATAAGAATCTTGTCATTAAGTGTCCTAAACTGTGCCATCTCCCGTGCCAGGAGTGTCTGCGGCTCTCACCGCTGTCCTTATATTGCTTATACTCCAACTATCAAGCAGAAATATTGCTTCATGGGAAGCGGGGAGGATATCCCTTATCCCTGCCTCCTTCTCGTTTGCTGGGGAGGTGACATTCCCGCAGATGATTTTGGTGTATAAGTGGATTTCGTATATATGTATAGACCGCATGTGTGCATACGTATTGTAAATAATGTATGAATGAGAGAGTAAATGCAATATATAGATATGAGATGTAGACATGATATGAATAAAAGTATTTATCACAATTATATTAGGGTTAATTTTTCAAATTAAGGTTGAATACTTTTTAATATATATGTATATATATCCTGGGAAACAGAAGGAGGGCGGTGTCTATCTTGATGCCTAAATGAAAATAGAGGTTCTTCTTTCATGCTCGGGTATGATTGCTGGTTCAAAAGCAGACTCTTGCCCGGAAGTTGACGAGCTGACAAACAGTATCAATAGCCGAGACAGATCCCCTTTACCAGGACCGGGACTATGAAGCCTCTCATTATAGTCGGACGTTATTGGCACCGGGAGACCTCAGTGAGTTGATTAATGGAGGATACGGTTCAATCGGATAGCGGCCAAGATCTGAGGCTAATACGGCCTCTATGTAGCCGCCTTGTCAGAGGGAACTGTTTACCCAGTTAGTCCTAATTGATGAAGGAAGCCATCTTTTGTTTGAAACGTCGAGTCAGCAACGTCTCTCCGGAGTGATTCTCATCCTGGTGAATATTCATTTCGCTAATTAACAAAGTTCCGGAATTGCAAGTTGGCTAGAGTTAGTGACTTAAATGGAAATCGTTATGGATTTTTCTTGCATTCAGGCAGAACGAACCCATTTCATCAAACGTTTGTTTGTATATTATATATTTGTTTAAAAATCGCTGTCAAATAAAAAGGATACTAAATAGAAGTGGTTTTCATGCCGAAGTCGTATGTATTGCTATAAGATTTTAGAATCATACTACATTTATGTATTAGAAGCAGCTGAATTGAGTTTTTTGCTGATATTCCCCAAACGACCTAGTTTAATGTTTTCCCAGGTATTTTGAGGTCACCCCGTTAGGCAACATAAGTTTTCTCATTACTAGTCAGACATTAGTGTTTATTTTAGAGTAGTTTTTAAATACCAGAAGCTCCTTATGGCCCTTTAATATTTATTTCCTGCTCCCTAAACATCTATTCAATGATTACCACAGGCAGGATATGATTACCAGATGTACTAGATCCTATGTGATTAAGAAGGTAAGGAAATTTACTTTACATTGTCCAAATTTTTTATTGTTTACTCATTTTTTTTTTAATTTTTACTAAAGTTTATGTTGAAACCTTTTCCTTCAAACTATCGTACGTACATAATAACAAGCTTTAAAATTATTTCCATTTTTGGTTATTCGTGCTATTGTATGTAAAAAACGTAAATTTCATACTGATATTACTGCTATGGTAATAATTTAAAATTGGAGCCATGACATCAAATCTCTTGAATAGATAAAGCCAACGAGATTGACACTGTATTAGAAACATAACATTTATTAAAGATTTTATAAGCAGAATAAAAAGTACTGAGCCATAAAGGCAATTGTCATAAAATTGTCAGCTTTTGGCGGATGGTCTATTAATCTCTAACATTATACATCAGGCAATCTAAACATTACTTGATATTTTCACTCACAATGTGAGGGCACAAATCAATCTCAAACTCTTTTAAAATAAAAAGTCAATTTGTTAATTTCATTTCAAAGCACATGCTCATTCTTGACTCATGAATAATTATATTCTCATTTCTAATAACACGAGCCAAAACCTACGCGCATTACCATTCAATCGACATCGTAGTCATCTTTGAAGATGACTGGGCAATAATTATAGATTGTACTTAAAATGGGGAAAAGCTAAGCGCTTTGAAATTCAGAAAAAAAACAATATGACATTTAATATATTAAGTTTCCAAAAGTAGCGTTGACGTAAATTTTATAAACTGACACAAACGACTAGGAATGACCAGCTATCACTGCTTCCTTTATCACCAATCCACAGATCCCAAATAAACTATTGCTGATATGATGGATTTGATGTATGATGGTTAGTTGCACAGACATCCTTGGAACTTCCCAGCCTTGGTTTGTAGTCTGATTAAACTACTTCTTTATTTACTCATTTTCCCCTAGATGATAAGAAGCCTGATTATTAGAAAATGGAGGGATTCATTTTGAAGAATCCATGTTGTTTTGTGGCCATAGGATTTGAAACAAGACCCTCAATCTCTGGTTCTGGTTTCAAATCCTATGACAGACATGAAATATATCTTCACTTTGAAGCCGTGTAAGTTAGGAATTATATTTTATCTCTATAACACTAAATTTATTCTACAGAGCGATGGAAAATAACATAAACAATTTTACTTTATTGTTAAATCCTCCGAAAAAATAATAACTCTTGGGAGTTTACACAGAACTGTGATAAACGATATAAAAATAAACAAAACGGAGATATATGATTTTATACAGACTACCGTGTGTGCTCCCCAAAACAACCTTTGTGGTTCGCTGATGCGTGCGTTTGTACTTGTGTGGCAAAGTGAGTAGATTTTCTCCTCTTTCACACTGCCTGTTCAATTTGGGGATTATTTTATATATATATATATATATATAAGTTATGGCTAGTGGTTCGGCCATGTTAAGCCTAATACCACATAGCCTAAGGTAAACAAACCTGTAATGTGTACATAAAGGATCAGGAGGAGAATAAAGCCAGTTATAAACCAAACCATTGCGTTGTTTTAACCTCCTTATTCATTTGGCGACGCAAAACCAAAATTGTTTTTATGAGATTGTATGTTATTGTTTAACGATAATAGGAACACACGCCACGATATTCAGTTGACATGTTTGCTGACAAGCCCTTATTTTAGTGGACAGAAAAATTTCAGATAGTACTTAAAATACATAAAAAGACAGTGATGTTTTTTCTCCCACGGACAGAAATCTCAAAAACAACAAAAAAACGAAATCTTGTATATAGTATATTTTCTAAGCACTAAACAATAACGCTCACCATAAGGCATTTCAAGTCACAAAGTTTATTGGTCACTACGAGGTATAAAGATATAGTATTATATTAGGTAGGGAAGATATGGTCGTAAACTTTCTAGTCAAAGGAACTGGTCTTTGATACGTCACTGAGTGAATAGTACAATTTACAAATCTCCATGGTTTTTTTTAATAGATACTATTAAGCCAAACTCTATATAAATTATTACTTAAACTTATAGAAATTGAGTGCACATTATTTAAATACAATAAACACATGCAAAAAAAAAATGATTCCTCGAACAATGAACGTGACGATTTTTTAAAAATTGATTAGCGTACGTTTTGTTTTTCCCACTAAGAAATGTGTCATAGTTAGCAAAAAAAATACAATGACGGCAGCAAAGAAACAATGGCTACACAAATTCAATCCAATTCAATTGGTTGACTTTCCCTAAAACAGAAATAACCGTTTCAGATCGCATGAAAAATCAAAGGATTCAGATTTTTGTTTCTTACAAAGGATAATCAAATTGCAAAATTTAATGAATCAAAATTCAATATTACAGAATTAATGCTAAATATTTATATAATGAATAATATATAGCCAGATAATCAGGTATCTCGTAGTTTACGACTAATACAGTAAAATAGTAAAAAGTTTTAATATAATAGCAACTTGTATAAATGAAAGTTTGTCTTAAGTTAAAGGTAATAATCTTCTTTTTTTTTTTTTCAAAGGAACTGAGAAACAATTTCAGCATTTTAGAAATACGATATATATCTAAGAAATGAAAAAGGAGAAGGTATTTTTTTTAATTAAGAAGATATTTGGAATGTGACTACAAAGATAACAGCGGACACCTCTGAATAAAAACAAATAAATTAAAGAACAATACAAGAGCGATCTTATTTTCTTTAAAAGGATGCCTCACAGGCGGAAATCAATGGGAGCAGTGCTAATTTTTAACCCCTTTTAATTTCGGAGGTACAACCCTCTTGTGTTTGGTATATTTCCGTATTGTTGAATTTACCGGAGAGGAAAGAAAATTTGTGTATGTATATGTTTCATGCATAAACAAAGTGAAAATGTTCAGGTTTTTTAGGAGGAAAACTACCACAAAGTAAAGTAAATAAAAGTACTAATAATTAAAGGGCTACTTTAAAGCAATCGCCAGTTTTATGAAGTGCACAGTATGATAAAACGGCTGCTTCAATAAATAATAAGCTTACAACTGAATATTTATGGAGGGGGGTACAAAGATTAGTATTTCTTGCGCTAGAGCAGTATTCATTTTTGAGTAATTTCACATATAAATGTCTGCTTTAAATGAAAGCCCTGACCATATCCAGTCTATGGCTATAAAGGTAATAATGTTATTTCTAAATATTTATAGTATTATTTTCATTTAATAACATTTTTTGCAGTTCTTACTCGAAAACCCTCTTCAAAGTTGGAGCCATGTTAAGGAAAGGTCTAATGACTTATTACACAATTTGGAACTGAAAACATACCGCAGTGAAACCTGTGATGAATGACAATTGTTATTAACAGCTATTATTTCTTTAGAAAGTATTTCTCTGTCATGGGTGCCCCAAAACTATTTTCTTCGTCTACTTTATTGTGTATTTTTTTCTTTGGTTCCCACTCGGTCTTTCGTTTCACTATTTTCAGTTATTCCTCGAATAACTTTCTTCCTTTTTTCATTTTCCGTACATTTCCCGTGTTTCTTTCTTTTTTCCGGCTGTTAAGGAGTTAATCCTAAAACCGAAACTATATCTTCCATTGTGTAACCTTTCATAATGAATTTTTTTCTTTGTCTTATATTCCTGTGTGCTGTAGCATTAATACACTATGTAAAACAAATATTGATTTATTCTTGTTCAATATTTGAAACGGGCTCAATACCTCTACACTAAAATATATGGCTTTTCCGAATTCTTACATAGTAGTTGAACATAAGAACTCTATGGTTGGTCCAAATTCCTTTATATATATTTATATTCCTTTATGGCAATTATACGTTCAGTCCCGGGACCAAATATATATTAAATACATATAAAAAAATATATGTAATGTATAAAAATATATAAAATAATGAAAATATCTATCTACCTATCAATGAATTGCTAGTTTCGGTCTCGGGCTTAATATGTTTTCGATACATACATTTATAGAAACTAGATCCAATGTATGAAAATATATTTCATGTATCTATCTATAAATGTAGTTTTTTACCTACCATACCCGATGAACCACGCATCTACGCTCAAGTTGTATAATTAAATTCTATATTTCATTAGGGATGGTATTTAATTATTAAAACTAATAGATTTGACTACAAACTCTGAGCGTACTCCATTGGTTATAGTAAAATATAGTTGATTTGATTTGATATTTTCCCAATTAACTCTAATCCAAAGTTAACTCTTGTGTTGATCAATGTAAGGAATTAAGTGACTAAAATAAAATTTGTAATTAGAGATGTTTTGCATTTACATGACTGTAAAATTGAATGAAATAAAAATAAAGTGAATTAAATAATGGAATATTCATTTCATAGGTAAGAAATATAGCTCTTGATAGATAAATATTTTTAACTATAAAGACATTCATAACACAACGCTTTTTATACAGGGTACAAATATTTCCTTCATCTCTCTTGAGATACCTTTTTTTTTTTTTTTTTTTTTTTTTTTTTCCTGGGCTTTTGGCCGACACGGGGAAATGAGATACCATGTTCGCTATTGATGAACGATCTCCGATGTATACTTTTAGAGTGACTCCAACCTCATTCATGGAAATCCCAATCAATCACTTTTACATTTCAAATTGGGATAAATTAACATCACAATTAAAACAAATCTTCGATCACGAATTGACCTTGACAGTTCTTTACCCGATTCATATATCAATATATCTGTATCATAATATAATTCATTGCCAATAAATTTTCGGTAGTTGCATGTTACGATTCAAATAAAAAAAAAAATTCAAAGCTATTACACTCTTTTCATCAGTCAGCCAGAAAATCAGCACTAAAAGGAATAGATTATGGCTTCCTCAGCCCTGAATGGAAATATTTCCATCTTCTTTCTATAGAAAACCCTTTGATAGGATTGCTGATATCGTTTCTTTATTAATATATCTCAATCAATTAACATGATGATATTATTCTTTATGTTCAGATTAAGAAATGTTTTCAACATGCGTATTTTACGCATACTTCAAGACATACTTGTCATAAATCCGGACCTCGATTTATACAGCGATCAGTATAATGCGCTAATACCAACCATTTCAGAATTTGGTTTCATAAAAGAGAATTTGTTTGAGATTAGAAGTAGCGAAATACGTGTAATCCGCAAATGAATTAATTGAAAAAGAAATAATAGTAATAAAATTAAATAAATAAATATTATCGGTTACTTTTTTGAAAGATTCCATTATGGATTTTTTCAAACAATTAATCCAAAACCAGCAACTAGCTGTAAACGTATTGTGCTGTATAGTAAAAACAATTGTTTCTGTATTTTTTTTTTTGGTGTCTTTCATTTCAGTCTGTAAGTTATAAACGGTAAAACCTGCTCGACGCTTAAAAATATCAATAAAACACGTGGATGCAACATAGCAGAGAATGTAATACTTTTACTCTGGAAGTTAGGGGAATAGGACATCATACCGAATTACAACATACAGGGAGCTGATACAATAATAGACTGGGACACAGGGCGATACAAATACAGGAGGGGCCGTTATAAATGATGTATGCTCACACCTTTTACACATCCGGCGGGAGTGGAACAGAGAGGAGACAGTATTAGGGCGTAGAACTAACTTGGTGATATATTGCTCTGCCATTGCGGTCGGTTTGTTCCAGGTGGGACAAAGGCTGCCCCTACAACGTTCCTGTTAGCCTAAACCGGCAACGCTCCGGATAGTCCTCCCCCACCTCTAGTGCGGTTGGGCTTACTACATCCCGTCCCACCGCAGTTTGCCACTTCGGTCAGTTCGGGCTATTGTACGTATATCCGTCAGTTATTGTTTTTAGAAATTGAACACTAAAATTATAAAAAAAAATGAGTTCGGTTTTATTTTTTCATAAGATAATGTCTAGGCCACAGGCATATACCTATTATAAAATTAGATACATTTATTAAAACCATGTTGCTTTTAAGGGAATGTTTTTCCGACTTTGTCATAGGCATACCAAGGCATAGACCTGGTAAGAACCCCTTTACCTTTGGGAACACCACTTTAATTAAGGGGGGCTACAACGGGAGGACTACCAGAAACTTACCAAATCAACACGTGATATTCTCTACAGGCGAGCAGGATTTTGGTGTTTTATTTTACAGTGATTTTCAGGCATCAGAAGCGTTTAATCTTCCGTTAATACTCGCCATTCTTGCTTCCCTAACACCCTTCTATCAAATGATTGGCACAGGTAGGGGATTAAGATGGATACACACAGTAAAACACAAAGGTATGAGAATTATTTTTTCCATGTTTAGCTATTTTTTGTTGTTGTGTCAACTTTATTTGTATTGTGAAGTTAACTTGAACTACAGAGAATAGAGAATAATAACGAACTCTCCTAGGATACAAATACTATCTACTAGTGAATATACTACTAGCAACTACAAAATTTCCCGACTAGTGATACCAGTCATATTTACTTTTATTCAGAAGGTAATAAAAGAGACCAATCAATAGTTTCTTAAAACCTGAAAAGAGTTGCAACAACGATTTAGTAAAACGTTCTGTGATAATGTTTTAACCAGGAAGTAGATGCATAAAGAGACTCATTTCACCCTCAAAGGCCCCTAGAAATTTTGCTAATTAGTTCTTATGTCTTTGGTTTGGTTGTTAAAAAGGCCGAAAAAGTTTCCACAAGTAGATTAATGTATTAGAATACAATACTAAGTTGTATTAGAGTGCCAGACACTTGGCAGTAGTCGGGTTAGGATAAAATTTATATTAATCTATTTGGATATAGGGATTATTTTATAGTCCAGTATATCAGGTAATATCCTAACTGATTATTTAAAGCACGGAGACAAATACCGTAGTAAAACCTAATAGTTAATCACCGTTTTTTTCAGCAACAAAAAAACAAACAAAAAAAAACACATTTTTACCGGGATACCTGGTTTTCTTTGTTTTCTGACTTTTTATTATTTTTTAAAACTAAATTTTCATTATCAGCATTAAATTTCCTGTAAATTTAATGTGCTTTTGTTTTTAAAAATAACCAACTAATACTCGTAAAATAACAATAAAAGAAACCCTAATTTATAAAAATTTACTACTTTATATGTACAGTTTTTGGAAGCTGTCAAAGGACATTTTGAAAAACAAACAAAATAGAGGGTTAATTTTTTTTTGTATTTTAGTTTCTCATTTTTTTTTTATCAAACATATGAAGTTTGTTATTTTATATTATTGTATTATTTTACATGCCCTATCAACTAGCAATAAATCCTTCTAATTTCCATGATATGTCACTGATCACGTTCTTTCCCGAATTCATTCTGAAATTGCTGATAAAGGAAACAAGAAGATAAAGGAAGAAGTTGACGTTTTACTAAGATGTAATGTAAGGGAGCATTGGTTCAAAAACACAACAAGTGTTTCTAACAGGCATTTGTATTTTCTAGATGCGAAAAGTTTTTATGTTTACATTTCTGCTATAATTTTAATCGGAATTGCAATATTGTGAATACCATTGGAAAACTTCTTAAAAAATAAAATATTAGAGTAAGTTGAATTATTCCAGAAATTTTAGAAAAAGTTGTTATCATTGAAATTATTTTCAATACTTTGAAAATTTTCAATATTCTCAAGGTTTGGTGTGCAGCGATGGCCCCTAGATGATTGTTTTCAAAGATATAAGTACACTAGTCTTGCAGGAAATTTTATGCTGAGTACGGGAATGGGGTAAAACTATGAGTGGAGAAAATCGGAGTCTTGTGACAAAATATGGTATCCTCAAAAACATTAAAAAAGATGAATCATTGAAAATTAATTTGGATGGTGAACTAGAGCTGGAGGATTTTGACACCATTTTTGTTGTAACTTTGAAAATAATCGTTTTTAATGCGACGAACCAACTACCAATCGATACGACATATAAAGCCTAGTCTATAAATTAGTCTTATAATGAGGTATTGCAATTGTATTATTTAGATTTTTTTTTCAAACTAACTTATTAAAGCATTATCCTTATAATAAGTAATAATGTAATAAATTGCCTTAAATAAATATTCTGTTGCAGGAAAATTCGTGGAATTTAAAGTTCAAATGTTTGCTTAGGAGAGTCTCTGATGCGCAAATCTCAATTTTGTTCTAAGCCTCTCAGGGGTCAAAAGAAAACATTCATTTCAGAAGATAATTGGCCAGTGATTAATTAATTTTTTTTTATTCCACGCTCTGAAAGATGTTTTAAAGCGTTTTAATTGCACCAAACAAAGCAGTAAAGGGAATAAGGAAGGGTAGGAATTCCTCTAAGTAAAAGCGAGACGTTTCCTTGTTATGAATTGTTAAAATTGATTTCAAAATGAATAAACGATCAGCTGTCTTACAAATCGAATGGTGTTTCTGGACGGTAAAGTCAATTAAAGTGTTGATCGATTTAATGTGCACAAATTGAACTTCCATCGGTATCTGTAATATGTGTCTCGTTTAAGTAAAGTACATTAGTACGTAAGGTCAAAGGTCGAAATGTTGTACACACTTATACACGGGATATCACAGCGCTAAGAAGGGAATAAAATAATACAATAGAGGAAAATATATCACATGTTGACCTGAATATGTCTGCAAATAATTGGCTTGAGCCAATCGATGATCAAATATCTTCTGTATTTGTCCTACCGACATTGCTGTGTAAAGAGTATTTGCAATATCCCTCTTCCCCGTAGTTTCAACAGGTCCCGTTGTATTTCCCTTTCGCAAATAGCGTACGAACGATTTTGTTGTTGACTTGGTCATTTGAAAGTAAGTATTTGTCACATTTGGACTTTGTACAAAAGTGTATTTATGTTGTATTATAGTATCGGTATAATCAAATCAAACGGAGATAAATAATTCAAAGATATTTTTGTTTCAAATAATAATTCGTAAGGTGTCAATTGTTTTTGACACGTGGAAAACACATTTGTTACCCTTGAAGAAAAATTAAAATAGATCATTGCTTACTAAATACACACAATGCTGGGGGAAATAACTACGGATAACGTTCCAATATTTATTAATACAGACCAAAAAATAATGTGTATTTCTTATTTAATTAATGTACAATAGCGACTTTTTTTTTTACCTAAATTGGATACGAACGGTGGTTTATTTACAGATAGGTACTCTTACGCTTTTGAGTACTTCGAGCTGGCGGTATTGAGAGATAGTGGGGATGCTGAATTTATTCTGTAAAGACACTATGAAGTAAAAATTGTATTACCAAGTGATAATCCACAAATTTACCGGCCCCCACATCCCCTCAGATAATGATTTTTATAAATTTCGTAAGATGAATTTCGAAACGGCGTCTACTCGAAACGGACAAAATCGACTGAAGTGGTAGTTTAAAGAATCTAAATGCGTCTGTATGTGCGTTACATTCGGTTACGTTTGTAATGTATCGAGCGAAATTTCGGACATGCTTTGTACATAGCGTTTCAAATGGAATTTGGATACAATAAAGCTCAAAAGTGATTGATCCCGATTAATTCGAAGAGATATTCTTTTTAACGGCATTTTGCCTTTGATAGAATCTGCAAAAAAAAAAAAATTATTGATAAATAATCACCATTGTCGTGGTACTTGAAATACTTTATACTTATATAAAACAAATTTTTGAGAGTGGTCTACGTTGTATGGGACAGGGACGATGCAGCACCACTGAATGACTCATTCATAGCTCGTGGTATGTTAGGCCCCTCAAGAATTTTTTTTATTTCATTTCTTTTAAAATAATATACGATACCTGCGACCTACCTCATTTTATCAATAAAACCGATGGTAGAGATTATGTGTTTTCACTTTGTAGGATTCCCCCATTATATCATGTAGCTATGCGTTCAGCAGCATTCAAGGGCTTCTTCCCAACATATAGTCGCATTCATTCTGAATGCACTGTATCCATTTTCACACTTATCTTATATGATATTTTATTGATTTTATTAATTAATTCATCCCGTACCGGTAGCCTCCTGTCTCGTGTAATAGATGGCAAGGCTGCCGCAACGTGAATTTACATATATAAGGTATCTCAAACCAACATTCGAGTCCACTGCATATTATAAAACCTCACGTTTGAATATGAGTTCGACTTTTGACAAGCAACGTTTTGTGCATTTTGACAGGTATTCAGAGGCCAGGTGACAGCTTACAGTTATTGAAAAATTGATATCTAGTGTTTAGTTTTAGGGGTTTCTAAAAGCAGTAATAATTACTAAAGTTCATTCTAACCTGCGCTGTTTTGTTGTGGCTGGTAGTAGGGAGGTACCGGCGGCGGAGGGGGTTGCTGAAGGTCAGGTTGCTGCCTCTTGAGCTCTTCCTGTCCCTCCTGTTGTTGGTGATGTTGATGCTGCAGCAGGACCTGCTCCTGCTGGCACTGACCAGTCGGGCTGGCGTCGCGAGAGTATTTGTTGCACGCCTTCTTCACCATGTAGCAGCGTGGCATCCTCTCATCAGTGGGGCTTCGGCCCCTGTACTCTTCGCCTAGTCTATCACTTATCACAGTCTAACTCGTTGCTCAATTTGTTTTTGTATGAAATTATCTTTTTAAACTTGGATAAACTTATATTATGTAGTACTTATTGTATAGATCAAAAGGATTACTCTGTTTCAATTTGATGTTTTGCGTTTTGAGTGAAGAGGATATTCGGATCCGCTTGCAAAAATTACAAGTTTCACAGCTCCTTTGCAGCAGAGAACTCCGAACACCTGTTCGGATACACGAACGAACCGATAGAGAAAGTGCTAAAGAGAGAAATGAAGGTAGAGTGAGAAAGAGAAGCGAGATAGGCTGACGGACGAGAGGACTACAGACTTGCTACCGGCATGGAGGAGTCTGGCGTCGCGTGGGCGGCACTCCCTGTGGAGTGAGCCGTGGCGGCAGTGGAGGGGGCGGCCGGAGCGCAGGCGTGTCCCCCCTCCACTCTTATCGACCCGAGCACTCCGACACCTGTTACCGCCCCCCAAGCTATCGACCCATGCTCCCACACACGGACATGTTGCTAGCTCACGCTCACACATGCACACTGCTGAGCCATAACCGCACACAGTTCTCTTTCTCTTTAGCTGTCTTCCGCACCACAGTTCCGGGTACGGTTGGCATCCTGCAGCTGGGTTCCCCAACCTTCCGCTTAGGCAGCAACAACATTCTAAACCAAAACGGAACAAAAATTTCCACTCGGAATCTTAACGCTTAGCTATTAGCAATTCACATATGTAAATATCGTTCATATTCCATGTATGTAGGAAAGTCCTTCACGAATGATTAGCATACCACAACATTTTTGAAATGCAATATCCATATCAT
Source organism: Acanthosoma haemorrhoidale (assembly GCA_930367205.1). Classification (NCBI taxonomy): domain Eukaryota; kingdom Metazoa; phylum Arthropoda; class Insecta; order Hemiptera; family Acanthosomatidae; genus Acanthosoma; species Acanthosoma haemorrhoidale. Next base: position 119,963,246 of record OV884011.1, on the reverse strand, counting down.
TATCAATAAATGAAGTTTAGTTGCATCTGGCTCTACGTAACATCCTACTGTTATGGTAAAGGTCAAGGGCTCCACCCTGAACGTACCATTCCAACTGGTATATAACTAATTAATAACGGCACTGCAATTAAGAGAGGATAAGCGTGTTAATATTTAGGGCCCAGCTATTAACCCCAAATATTAATCGGTATTGGTGATTTAGCCACTCGGTAAAAGCACTATGTTTTTATCAATTCATCAAAACTTAATTCATTAGTATTTCCCTGATAAAATTAATAATGTTTCTCTGCTCCGTAATTTATTTGGTTAACAAAGGCGCTAATCAGACAGTATTCAGGCCCATGTCGTTAAGTAATCCTAAAATAAAAACCTAAAGACATTTAAATTGCTAGTAGTGTACTAAGAGGTAAGGTGAGAATTCAGAAAACCACGTAAATTACGCATGGGAAGTCCTATTGGTGCAAATTATAATAATAAAGTATAAATACTAATGGTTAAGACTTGATACTTTATTGTAACTTATCTATTGTTTTCATAATCCCCCGTATGAAAAAAATACGATTAAGCCACCTCGAAAACAAATATGGAAAGCTTTCTTTATTTCCTAAAAAAAAAATGAAAAAGATAATTATTGCCTAACGAAATTGAAATGATAAAAAAAAACACAAGAAAATAATCTATGTGAAATGTATAGTATTTATAATTTGGAAAAGATAAGCCTGGAATGGTTTGTACATGGCAACAGATAAGACTTCCAAAATTAATTTTTGAATTGGGATGCAGAGGGGAGATAAAATAAAAGATGGAGACCAAAGATATAGTATATAGGTTGGGCCATGAAAAGCTTGTATGGTGATAGACTGAGAGTGGATGATATAAAATAAAACACTTATAATTGAGAAATTTTAAAGAATGTTTAATTTATTAATAAAGTTGATATCCAACGTTGGCCAGCCAGAGACACCACCACTTGATGATGTTGGGCAGAACCTACCTGTGGCTGTCTATATGCGCCACAGGTGCTAAAAGTTCTATCAGTCCGGGTGATGTGTGCCATAGGAGAACGAAAATGGATTGCTATGAATGTTTATAAATGTAACTTGTAAATTTATTCAGAGAAGCTAGAAAAAGTGGTTCCCTTTTAGCAATGGGGTCACCGTTGGATCTAAAGCATACTTTATTTTCTGCCGATATCTGGCCGTTCGGCAACACTCGTGAATTTTACCTTCTGCGTGTGACAAACATCTCCCTAGTGTTACATAACAGGTAACCGTACTTTATAATATGATACTGACTGTTGGAAGTAATGGTTCTTAAAGGAGTCTCAATGAGCACTTCAAATTAACAAAACTAAATATTTTTCTAGCATTTATTTAGGTATTCAAATAAACATCATCAGAATACGAATGGCGTGGCCTATTTAGAAATTTTGCTGTTACCCAAATATAGGTGACGCGGCAGTCAGTGTGAATGAAATGATAAAAGGATAGCAGGAAACATAGACTACCAAAAAATACAAATGACAACTATAGATACATATATTAAACAGTTATCATTTTATTTTTTTCAAAAATGTCCCCACTCAGTAATCCCTCTGATAATCAAAATAAGACACTACAAAAAAAAATGCATTAAAACTATATATTTACAAAGAGGCAAAATATATATAACAATAGACCTAAAACAAAAACATTTTTCTTTGGGCACCTAGGATTTTAGAACTGATTTAAGCTATATTTGGGGCGCTGAATCTAAATATGAAATCAATCTTTCTCTATCTGCTCTAATTTTTTAGATCAGAGTTTCTTTTTAACTGTACGAAATGTGCTATTCTAAATCATATCAATTACCTTAAATAACCAAAATAACCTTTTACCGAACACGAGAACAGTGTCTGCTACCCTTCTTCTCTCAAGAAGACAATCTTGTATTTTTTCTCGAAATCAGAGGACCTCTGGAAAAAACGGGGCTTACTCACTATTCCAGATGATTGGTGCCTGTTTATTTACAGCTCAAAGCGAAGTGTGAAATGTGTCCTTCCCAGACAATTGGAATAAATATGGTGGTATTGAACCATACACTACGAAATGAAAGAAGAACACCATATCTTTAGTCTTGGAGAAGATTAAGTACCATGATCATCAATGGGTGATTTGTGTAGATTTAAAAATGGTAAACGTTTTTCTTGAACAGCAAAGTGAGACAAAACAAACCACTGGGTTAGAAAAGAGTGACCTAATAGACAAAACTTGGACGTTAGAGAAAATAATTTCTTTAACGACCCCTTAGTTGAACGAGAGAAAATCATCTTTCCTCTACTGCAAATAAAGCTGGGCCATATTAAGCAGTTGTTAAAAGCTCTTGATAAGAACCGATCGGTTTTCGTTGATGGTGGTTAGTTGACCTACGCCATTATTTATTTACCAATTTGTTTTGTTTTTTTGTTAAATTTATTTAATCAGAACTGTATGCGGAAAATAAATGATACAGCCAGTGAATGAGTTTGTGAGTGAATAATAGTAACAAATATGCATGAATGACATTGGGGAAACAACAGCCAGTGATACCTGTCCAAATTTCGATGCCAGTTAATTTAAATTAACCATCACCAGTATCTCTGCGGGGTCATGGCGGGTCTGCGTGGTGTGCCAGTTATATCTTGGCTGCTAATCTAACTATGTGATTCGGGTGTCCGTGTCGTTTTTGATAGAATTGTCTGCACGTGCTCTTGATGTAGATATGTACCTATTGCATTCGTAAGAAGTTGAAATTAAAAATACAAACTTTAAACCAAAGGCAAAAAACAGACCAAACAGTTACTAAACAGATGATCCAGGCTGCTTATAACACAAAACCTGATGAAAAACACTCCCCTACTAAGACCTGTTTAGGCATATTAGGAGACAACCCAAACTCCTGCCCCTTAGTATGTTAGTAACACATCCCGACACATAGACCCGTATTTAAATAAATAAATCATATTTTAATATCGTTCACTAAAAATGAACATATTAAATAAAAAGTGTTAAAAATTTGAGTTGGGTGCGACTTGAAAGATTGATTCAGCAAGGATTCGTGAAAGGATGGGGAACCATAAGAAATGGCCGTGAGCTGGAGCTCTACTTCCTGAGGGATTCGGCTCCCCTGGGGCTGACCCCTCTCCCGAGTCACAATCCTCAACATAACTTACACCGTGGCGACCGACCCACCTTCCCCCAGTGCTGCAGGCAATTCTTCTCAACCACATTCACTTAATCTTCAACTTTTAATTTCCCTAAATCATCGTTGTCCTGAGCTATTAAATGTAAATCGCTCTCTTCGACTCATTGAAGGAGTCCAGAAGCGTTGTCAGAGTTGAAGAAGCGTTACATGTACACATAGGAAATGAGTTCCGATTGCAGAATGTTTATAATAACCGTGAAAATCGTCTTACTTTAACACATCTGTACATTATTGAAGAGCTTAGTTGGGCTGACTGACTACTAATCATTCGTGTGGAATTCGCTGCTAATGGCGCATTATGACTTGGAAATATTCCTCATCAACGAGTGATCAGGACTTAGTGATCAGCGGACGTCGTATTTTTCTGCTAAATTTCTGGTACTACATGGGGAAGCACACTTAGCATATTTCTTGTCTGAACGGTAGTCATTAATAGTTTAAAGTGTAATCACGTAATTTTTAATGCAAATACAAAAATAGCACAACCACCGGAATTTTGTGCTTGGCTATATATTAATACCCAATGTGGCTAAGATGATCCTGTAAACTATATGTTGTTACAACTATAGTAAACAAATAGTTTACTGGATAAATAAATCATGATCACTTGGTCAGACCTGTTCAGTGGGATTCCTGTGAATTCATATTTTTGGGTCTTATCATTCATTTAATACAATAGAATATGAGTAAGCCTTGAAACAAAATGACCGGCCCAATGTCAGGCATTAGATCCACAGCGAGTTTCCCTAGAGATTCCAGAATGACCCCGATTCCCAGTTGAAACGGCTTACTCCATACCATCGTCACATATACATCATTGGTACCTTCCTCTACAAAACAGTCCTTACACGACATCCTCCATACGTCTTCTCCATATTTAACACCAAAGCAGACGCTTATTTACGTCAAATCCGCTACCGATAATCCATCTTATGTCCTCACTTCCATAGAACTACAATACTACACAATTCCTTAGTCATAATAATATCTTCCCATTCACCTTCTATTCGCCTCGCTCTTTTATTAAATGTCTTCAAAACTGTTTTGATATTTGCTATCACGAACAAATGAGTAGTTCCATGAACTTTTATTACATTCTTATTGTATTATGTAGGTTTTTCCACAATGTAAATATTAGTGGAGGCTGATACAGTTAAAGAACTTACTGGATATTAAATAAATGTTTGTTCTTAAGGTACATAATCTCATGATAGTAATGCTATTATTATTATCTTGACTGATTGAGGGTTGTGAACTATAAAATATAAGCATATTCCATTGTCGTTTAACAATTCGATTATTTATAAACACAAGCGACGGAGCCATTGTGGAGTGATGAATATAATTTTTACTTTGACTGTGTCGGTCCCATTAATTTTTGTAAGGAGAAGTTTACTAGGCTTAGTTATAGTTGGCAAGAATAGCCCAACTGGACGAGTTCCTGACCGGAGATGAGGAGACTCCCGGAATCATATCCAGGCTCTTTCAGTATTTTTTTTTTGTGACTATTAATTATTTAACCAGCATAATTATCTACCACATCCAGTGATTATTAATAAAAACCATGCAGTCACAAAGTCACCCAATGGCCATTACAAAAGTGTCATTGATTCGATAAGTAATTACGATTGGATTCATAATAAGATTTCGTCTCATCCATATATATGTATATATTGCCAAAGCTCGACGAATTTCCACTCTTTCTGGTCGTGAACTTTTTATGCCATAGAAAAAATTAAATTTTCTATTATTTAATACTGCATATTTTCAGTAAGGTTGTCTAAATTCTGCAGAAAATATGGCAGACGTACAAGCAAAGTAATTGACATTCTCTAACTCACGTTGGACCCTTTGCAAAGACATGTCATTGTGCATTCAAGAAGCCTCCATCTCATATTTGTTCTTTGGATTTTTTTTTCTGTTCTCCATTTCTGTCACTTGGTACCTTCGTACGGGTTTCATCAACTTATGCCACCTGCCTCCGGGAAAGTTTTTCTGTTCCACCTGACGAATCGCAGGTAACTAATTTGTTTTATAATTTTATGCAACTTTGATAGCAAGCATGTCACTGAAATGGTTCTCATAGATTGTTATCTGTAAGCATTACTACTGATCGTCTAATAGGTTTATTTCCAATGTTTAACCAACATAACCCTGATTACTCACATTTTTTACTCTAATGTTTTAATTATTTGTAATATTAAATAGTGCAATTAATGAATGCAATCAGACCTTCAGAACGCAAGGAAGTAAGGAAGGTAAGAGGAAATATTGCAAAAAATTTTGCTTCCATCGTTTTGATGTAGGATATAACTTTTTCTTTCAGTACAAGCATTCTCATCCCAGTTCTTATAAATCATTGCTTGTCTACATTCAAAACCAATCTGGCTTACGTTATTTTTTTAGAAAATGCTTGAATATTGAATATATTCGTGCGAAGATATTGTGTTGACTATATGAGTGAATTGGATAAGGAAACCTTTTTTTCAAACCCTTCATGCTCGATTTCTAAAGTTCAAATACTTTAAAAGACACCTTAAACTATGTTTAGTAATGACGAATATATGCAAGTAAAACGTAAAATATATAATTAGTTTTCTAGATTTTCTTCTCAGTAACGTATCATGCTACAAATAAATTAAGTTTGTAGTCGATTGTATTTTCATGTCAAATGAAGTTGATCGTATTAACGGCAACAGATGTGGGGTTGCTTTTTTATTTATCGAATTAATTGTACTTTGACAGCTAACCTACCGCCATTGAATGGTAGTAACATTGAACAGCTGGCGGGATGCTATCTCTTCGGAGAGAAACTTTGGACAGCTTATTTGATGTAGCCACTGACCATCTCCTCATCAGTCTTTGATGGGGGTTTATAGCAGACGTTCTGTCAAGTTCTGTGTTGGGGTTTTGTCTAATCTGTAATAGATCTTGCAGTATTTTCGCTTAAAATTGGCTAAGTTTTGAATCCATGAAAATTCTTAAAATTCAGAAATACAACACCTATGTAGTAAATAATTAAGATTTAAAAAACAAAATTAAAAGTATGAAATAACCATTAAAACCATCAAAAATTATTTTTAAAAATGTTTTCCAAGTTGTCATAAAATTATTGAAACCTACGCAACAATATGTCAATCTTAAGGTTACTCGGCCAAATGGTTATGTTGGATATATAACTCATCTATCTAAAACATCTAATATATTTCTATTAGAATAAAGCTACGCTATTACAATAAAGAATTGGTTATCAGTTGTGGAAAAACAATAAAGCTGTTTTACTCAGCTGATTTCTTGAAAGAACACCCAACGTTGCCTATGTGGGGGTGGGAATATGGTAGCTGCCTTCCCCTCCAACGCTTGGCATGGCTTCGACCTCTACTCAACTGTTAATGGCTTAGGTATTTCTATCAATTGTCATTATCAAAATCTTTACTAAGTGGCTCTCGTTTAGATTAAAAATTAGGGCACATATTTGATCACGTAATACAAAATCACTTGCTCCGCTCAGAAAATCCCAAAATTCACATCATAAACAAACATTATCTAGCCATTAACGCAGTTATCAAACTCATTTAAACACGACATCGTAATAAACCATACACACGGAAACCATAAATTATTTTCGAAAACTTTTGGCACCAAGGTCAATCCCATTAATCATAACTGGCACCTCATGGGCTTGCTCCAGGCTCAGCCCCCGTTTTCCATCTACTGCTAATGATTTAAAATCTTACAGTACATTGATTCTTATAAGTACTGATCCCCAAATTATAATTGGGTTGCTCCTAATCTCTAAGGCTCAAAGGCATTTCCACTTGTTGCAATAGCGTGGAACCTGACACACCCTCCTTCTTACTATGATATTCCCCCGTGAAAATTGTAAAGTTACTTTAAATGAAGCAACACGGAAAAGTGTCACTACTGATTGTCCATGTAAATGCCTTATAGAGATTAATGAGCGTCTAATCTCAGGGTGTTTTGAATTCTTACAGCTTGACTTCTGGCAACTATTAACTCCAGCTTGAGTAAGGAATTGTTCTTGTGGTAAACAGAGTTGAGTTACCACAGTCAACAAACAGCTCATCGCATACAAACACTTGTACTCGATTTAACTGAAAATGAAGTGAGGTAAATAGAGATCTTTCGTATGCTCAAATGTCTTTGAAACTAATGCCGTCAGTACTATGTTGGCTATTCTTATAGATCCCCAAGGACAACTATTTTGGTATGAAAACTAAAAAATCCTGAATCCCAGAGTCAACAATCCGAACTAGTTTCCATGATAATTAAAGACATACAGAGTAGACGTTGTGATAGTGGATAGAAGCCAGAACGGCGAAAGGCTGATAAGGGAATATTTGACTGATTGTAAACGGTCTAACGAACGGTAAACTGGAAAAGCCGATAAGGCTGATTGAATTGCCTCCTTTTTCCGTCCCTTTCACATCTCCTCCTTCGCTCGGTACCAGCTCCCCCAATCTCTGTTCCATTGACAGCCTCAAATAATACGGCCACTATCAATATATCTTACCTGCTATGGCTAAAAATAAATATCTTGTTATTGCTTTCTTTTCTAAAGGAAAATAACAAATAATGAGGCACAAAAGTTGGAAATTAGATCCGTTGTGGATTAAACATATGATTAACGTGCTATATTTATTCACAAACAAACTATAGACCCTCGCGTACTGTATGTGCGGGACAGGAACTTAAATTAAAATAGACAAGATAAACAAAAAATAAAGGTGAGCCCCATCACCTTTATTAGTCAGTTTAGTCCAGTCACGTATAATGTATATCAATATACTTGTTTATTCATTATATAATTTCTATAAAATAACAAAACCTGTATATAATGTAGTGATGCTACAGGAAATACAAAATAATTTGTAAATAGATTCACCTGAGGATCTATAATTTTATATAATTATCTGGAAATTTAAAGGGGCTATAAAAAAGGAAAAAAAAAAATACATAAACTAAAACATACAACGAAGCAAATAACATAAAAAATATATACATAAATGGGAAATATCTGGTAACCATGGTGAAGCTAAATTACAATAATATAAAGCTATACATTCAAATAAAAACGACTTTTATAACTGCAGCCGCATGAATTAACTAAGAAAGGAATGCAAGGCTAGGTTGTGTGTACTTCGATGTGTTGTCACTTTGCGGTTCTAGAGGGCCCCTCGACTACGAGGTATATAAACAGGTTAAATGAAGCCTGTCTACATTGAATCTCCTTATTATTAGACATGAATCATTATCACCAATGTCGGGAAAAGGTTGAACAATTGTCGGAGGTGAACAATTGTCCGAAAAGGTGAACAATTGTCGGAGGTCAACAATTGTCGGATTGTTGTAGTTAATAACATGGACCATGTTCCATGTAGGCGTTAATATCTGACTCCATTTTTTGATAGGAATGTGTCCCGACAAGACACTATGTTCAAGATGAAGTTCAGAGGTTCATAAAGAATAAGACCAGTTTTCAGAGTTCGGGCGAGAGATCGGCAGCGTAATAAGTACAAGTCGTCAGAGGTCTGCTAGAGGCTGTGTGGCAAAGTGCCGTCGTAGAGGTGTGGCATAGCGAGAGTAGATTAGCGGAAGGCTGAGTGGGCTTACTCCCAGGGGCCCGGGACCCCTGGTGTAAGTCAAGTCGTGCGGCTATGGAGACTAAGAGACAGAGTGTCGACTCATAGGGCAGCAGAGAGAGAGTAGCTTCAGTCCTTAATCTCCTGGCCTTAAATACCATATCCCCTACCTAGTAAAAGGTGGAGTCGGCTGACAGGGGTATGTTTTACGATACACAGGTGGCCATTTCCTTTTAGTTTTATGACCGTTGGGGTAAAAGGGTGTGTGTTTTTATGGCTGCTAGGGTCTCACCCACTTGGGTTATTTGACCGCCTATAGGTGCCCCTATGTCTACCTGGCTAGTCAGGTACCGTTTTATGACGGTGCCCCTCTGAGTTACTTGTCTACGACTTCCGACCTCTCTATGATTTATTACAAGAAGTTTACACAGATTTGCATTTCTATTATAATACATTATGAACCAGAGTGTAGGGTAATTTACATATTCACATATTCGCTATATATCGCTACAACCAAGAACTACAGTAAAACCACTGACCACAGTGGGTGAGTCACCAAGATTAATTTTCACCAACCTGGCCACCAAACTCTTTAGGATCACAACATAAACTAGCCTTGTACTGTGTGAAATACTGTACTCACACTATAACTTTCATATATATATATATATATATATATATATAGTTAAGGGCTGACACAGCTCGCTATCAGCTCACTATCACAATGCTGACCACCCTCCATTTCCTATCCTATATATACGCTCCTCGCTCAGAGATGATAATCATTCATCTCCCGTCCACCCAGTCTTTATAGCACAGTAGTTTAGTCATTTATAACTTGTTTTCTACCTATTGGATTGTTTTTTCAATAAAGTTCTTTTTAAAAAGTTCTATAGCTTCTGAGTTGATTTAATTGGCGCCCGAACAGTGAAGGGCTTTTCAAGAACACTACTCCGTACTTAGAAGGAATCATTCATCGAAGAATCATCCATCTAGACGAGTAGCCAAGAAGTAACTATACAATTATCAAAAATTCTATAGACATATGTTCTTTACTCTTACGAGAAGAATTGTCACTGTGGGGCAAGTCTCATCATACAACACCAAGGAGGAACAGCCGATATTCTTAAATATCCAACGCTCAAGTCAGAAAAACATTATCAACTACCAGAGCCCTTAGATGTCTTAAGAAGACATCTCTTAGTTGAAGAACTCTACATCAGGGCATGAAAACAACTTTGTATTAATTTAATTTTTATTTTTTTTATATTATATATTTCTTTAGTAGATAGACTCAACTCGATTAGAAATATTAACTCAAACGAAACAAACAAAATAGAAATAGTGACTGTACATTCATTCCGGTTTATAATGGGAAAACGGAAAATCTTATACTGTACGTAATAACGTGACATATTTAATAGCAAGATTCTGCTAAGCTGATAATCCAAATAGAGTAAGAAATGAAGAGCTCATTCTCATGTGTGCCAAAACAAAACTAGAAAGAAATGCTAAAATCGCGACCTTTGACAAAAAATTTGCCTCAGTTATAGACTTACTTGAATTTCTCAGACAACATTACCAAGACAATCGATCCATTTGCCAACTAGCACGAGTTAAATTTGAAACCTAGACATAACGAAAATCCTATCAAATACATTAAACGACTACAAATAAAACGATGTGACTTTACTACGATACTCTAGAATCTATACTGACAACGAAATACACGAGCAAAGAACATTTGCTGCTCTACTGAAACCACGGTCTTCTCATTCAACTACCTCTGCATCTCTCTCTTCTAGCCTCGCTACGTTTTAGTCCAGCATCGTCAGGCCCCACACCTTCATAGTGGGAATCTCAGCCTTCGTCTCACTAAAACTAGCACCTCCTTGGAAGAGACCTCTCCCTAGCGGACGACGGTTGCCGTGGCCCTGCATATTTTCCTAGCAGTGTCTCCCATGGCAATCCAGTCTGTCTCTCTCCGGTTCACACTCACCTTTGGGATCCGGGCGGTTTTCGCCTACCCTTAGACACCGATAGTGGATTTGTTGTCATTCCAAGACCACATAAACTATTTATAAACCTACCCTGTACCTCTTCTCCTGAACATAGTGCACTGTCGGGCCCCACCACACCTTCTAAAGATCTTATGGAGGCAGATCAAAGCGAATTAGGCTGCCCGCCGACTAGGTCGGCAGCCAGGATGAAAGACCACACCTTATCTCCCCACCTTATCTCTTTCTGGGCGCTCGCCGAACGGCGGCTAAGAGGTTGTAGTGACCCACGCCCGCAGCGGGCGTCTCCTTCCCACTTTGGGGATACTCAGTTATAAACTGAGCCCGACACCATTCTATATCTACCTTACTCACCCTCATGCACATGCCTTTACGCTCCATTCAAATAATTAAATTATTTTATTTAAACGGGATGTCATGTAATTACTCAAACTTACTTATTAATTTGATTACACTATCAAATTCTAACCGTATTGCATTAGCGTAAAGTGAATCTAAAATTTCATTGCTCAATAATATTTATTCAGAATTTAATACTGTCCCAATTGCTTCTAACCCAATTTGTTTTATCTTAATAAATTAACGTGGTGATCAATGGAAGAAATTTATTTTATACAAATAGAATACACTCTGCGATATGTTTTTTTACTTAAAAATGTTAAAATAAAATGATGAATGATTATATTTATATACTAACTATAAAAATCTATTCTTAAAATGCAACGATGTCTTCATAGATGCAAGATCTTTCAAGACAAGATGTTCTAAGCGTTCAAATTGCGTCCTAGGAGAAGACGACCTCTTCTTCCACCAGGATCAGGACCAGGAGGACAGGTGTTCACGGGGTCATCCACCGAAATAGAGTGAGAAGTAGCTGCCTCCTCCTACCTAATATACGTAGGCCTTCTTTACAAACTCTCTGTATTACTAATGCGTGTGGCTTTTATTTGATTACCTTTCATTTCTTTGTGTTAAAAGAGTATTTTTTTCACACCTCCTTAGAAGCAATCTTACTGCACGACTCCAACGGTGTCTCAAGGCCACCCTTGACTTGTCTGCCGGGCTTAACGTCTTTCTTAGTTCTGTATCTAGTGTTACGAAATGGTTACTGCCTGTCACTTACCCTTTATTTTAACACATTCGGTAAAGGGCATACTCATCAACTCCCCATAGCACCAGTACCACCACCGATATTTATTAATTCTATTATTTTTCATCTTACCATCCTATTACACTCTGTTCCACTATTAAAAACCTATGGGTAACCAACATATCTTCGAAATTTCCTGTCTGTAATACGTAGAAACCCTTAAACTATTCCATTGCTCTCACCATCTACTGCATCAGCCTACACGTCATATCCTTGTACCATCCCTCATTTTTCCTTACTTTGATTATGGCTGTGTGGTATATAGGGATCTCTCGGCGAGATAAGGACTCAGAGATAAGTTTACGCGTATCATGAAGTGTTTTTTTGGATTTGTCTTTGGGATTCCGTGGTGTTCCAAGGTCTCCCACCTCTTCATCTCAGGCCTTCCCCTCTTTTCGTGCACGATATTTCCTCGGGTCACTCCTTTTCCAAACAATCAATTTTCATCACCCTCCTTATATATACAATATTCTTCAGTTCAAATCCTTAGTCTCCCGGATCATATGATCCCGTCTTTCTTGCCTTTTAACTCCTGCCCACAAAATGGCAGCATATAATCAGCGATATCTAAATTGGGGCCTAAGCTAAAAGTTGTTGAAGTACCTACCTGCCCATTGGGGGCATCATGATGCCGGCTGACCGCTTCCTAGCCGTCAAGATATGTTTGACAACTCAGTACCTTATTCTGTCAAATATCTAATTCTAAAATCTTTTTGTACGCCAATATATGTATATACATTCGACTCTAGATAATTCTAAACCCAAAGGGATACCAGAAAATTTTCCAAACACTGAGAGTTTCATATAAGAAGAAGTTTGAAATACCAACATGAAAGAATTACTAAGCATAATTTATTAAAAATACATACGGTACATAAATGTGAAAACAATAAAAATTTGCAAAAAGAACAACCGTAGAATTATATAATTTATTTCGTGTGTATATACATTCATATGTTTATGTTTGTTGTAAATTTTGAATTATAAAGAAGGGATGTGGCTACGTTTCAAATTGTAGAATGCCCTCTTGTCTATATATATATATACATATATATATCTTGTTACTGAAACGGTTTCTTATTACCGAGTGTAAAATACACAGTGACCAGGTGAGGAGTCCAAATTGCCAAGAGCTGACTGTATCCCATTTCTTTAAGACTGCACAGTGAACACTCGGATATATGATTGGCTTGTCTCTATTGCTTTTATTTTAGCGATTATGTTCGAACGCTTCAACAGAAAATAAGCCCAGTGCAGAATCGTTTGTTTTTAAATGAGGCTGAAACGGCCCATAAATATACGATGGATAGTTTAATCCTAGGTGGCAGCTTAGTTACCGGGCTATAGCCCTCAATGGCAGTGGTTCGATGCACAGTGGCTACTGAACATAAATCAGTGGCCCGCTCACATCGCGGCTGGCGCCCGTAAATTAAACATTGACAAGTCTGTTCCAGACCTGTTTTTTTTTTCGTCCTAATAGTCAATTAATCAGGCCAACTCCTCTTGTTAGCCGTGCCAGATCGTGGACGCTGAATAAATGCCGCGGTATTACTTTTTAAAAGGGTAGGCCTGGCGGCAGGTATCATGTTGTCAAAACATAGCGACCCGCCCCTTGCATTATTCATTAGCTTCTCTCCTCACTCTCTCTCTCTCTCTCTCTCTCTCTCTCTCTCTCTCTCTCTCTCTCTCTCTCTCTCTCTCTCTCTCTCTCTCTCTCTCTCTCTCTCCCCCTCTCTCTCTCTCTCTCTCTCTCTCTCCCTCTCTCTCGCGAGAATTATAAAAATATTCATAGTAACCAGAAGGTAACGAACAGTGGACTTCTCCCTTTTTTTTCTCTTATTTTTCCTATTCACCTCGCAGCTCTTGCAGTTCATCGCACTCTCTGAACTGTCCTGGAAGAAAATCAATGTTTGTGTACCAAAGTAGTCAAAAAAAGGTTCCATAACGCCAATAACCAATTAACCGATGAACACCATTGTTAATAAAATTAGCCTTACATTACATTTCTATTATATTAATGTAAAATGAGCGAGCCACTATAGAATTTGGAGTATTTCTTTCTTACTTTCAGTTGTACGAGTCGTAATCTTTGACCTCCATATGAGTGATATTATCTATATGATATGGTTTAATGGCGGGGGGGGGGGAGGTTATCTGGGGATTTCAGGATATGTAGCAAATATTTTTTATGTACTTTACATTTTCCATGATTTTCTGCTGCATTTTCCAGATATGAATAATTGTTAATAAGGATGTCAAACTATTCATCCGGGGACGTTCAGTTATAAATGAGAATGGATTCCGAGGAAAAATAATTTTGTCTGATCTGAACTATAATTTCCATAATAACAATCACTCATTCCATTAGTACGTGTTTCAAGTGTTAAATATATATATTTTTATTTTTATTATCAAACACGCAAAATATTATGAAACAGGGACTTAATGGAAGTCCATCTCAAGTCCATGCAATCACCAATGTCCCGTCGAAAGCTACCTAGCATGTGACAAATTTACTAGATGTCAATCTCACTATAATCGCTAATTGTCTTGTGTCTTATATTCTTGTAGACTCCTCAAATTGTAACCACTTACATGTTCTAAAGTCACCGAGGTTGCATGCCTTTTGAAATAGCATGTATTCTTCTTGTTTATTATCCGATAATAGCCGATAAGCAGTCGGTGGAATTCAGATATGTTTCTTTTAATGGCTCATTATCCTGGTAAGGCTTGTTAGGCAGGCAGTATTGGCCCTTCTCTTACTCTTATTAAAATTGTCATGGTATTCTAGGATTAAAGTGGCCTAAATCAATAAATAAACTCTGACAGCATGTTAGTAGGCATATCCCATGAAGAACAGAAATATACAGCACATGAGCCTTGCAATGACACTGCTCAAATAAGGATTTTAAACAATGTGGATTATATCTTACTCCATATTGTAAAGAGAGTGCCTGGATGTATGGAAAGAAGATTTTCTGATAAACTTCTTCCAATTATCTCTGGCGATGAGGAGAGCTGTACAGTCTATGTGAAGTCAAACTGTAAAGTGTATTTCTGAAATTCCTTCCTTCTTTCAAACTGTAAGCATTCACAAAAGCTCGTAGATGTTAAATTTTCCATAAAACATTACATCTAGGTGGTGCCATATTTTTCTACATATCATTAAGATATACTACGTCAGCTGTTGATGGCACTATTTCAATCCAATCAATTAAAGGCATAAGAGATTCTTTCATTAATTACGACAGTGTGTTAACACGGACATTACAACTCTCATCCAAAGTTTTCTTTTCCAAGAAGCATCAATGAAAGAGAAATGTATGCAGAACTAAAATTTTGATCCTATAAATTAGTTTTATTCAATATATAATAAATTTATGATAGTTCCTTCTGACTGGAGAGTTTAACGTATCAGCCTGTCATGAAAGAGGGGAGTTCCGAATGTATGTGTGAGTTTTCATGGGATTACTCAGCCTAAAGGAGTCCGTCTTTAATGTGCTGTATGTTGAAAGGAAAGTTGGACTCGTACCAGTGTTTTGCCGATGGAAATCCTGGATCGATAAAATCTTCCTTGATCGCTAAGTCATGAAGAATGGTAAGGAGTTCTCAACGACTGCCCATCACTCTTTTGCATACAAAATTTTTAAAAGAAACGAATTCATTATAGCCATGGAAAAGGTGATCCACCTGGCAGTACAGGGAATAATGTGCTAATGAAATGCCAAATAATCGTTCATTGCAGGTGGTTTTAGACAGGGTGACTAACATTGTTGTAATTTCATTCTTTTATTTCAACTTGACATCGATGTTGGTAATTAGATCTTCAAGTACTAGATAAGAAGTACTAAACTCAATGTAACGATACAGCTTTTATTACATTCTCATGACGGGGGGATAATTACCTAATCATTTTAAGTGTCTACTTGAGAATTCATAGTCTTTCTAGTACTACTCATACTAAAAGATAGAATATGCAATATCGCATCAAGACTGAATATGTAGATGAATTCATTTCAGACTCTAACAATGAAAACACAATTTCAATGGGAAACGTCAATTTAGGTGGGCTGATGATCGTCAATTTGGTATCACAAGTCTGTGCCGAAAGTGGGCCAAGGTTCGAATATGTGACGAAGAATCATGTTATGTAACAGATTTCTCAGGTCCCACCTCATCATCTTGAATACAATAATAATAGTACAACATTATTATGATAAAATTGCAATCTGCTTCATTGGGCAATAAGTAATTGTGATAAATGATCTTTTTCATACCAATTTACAATTTTCATTCACTCACTCAATCATACATTATATTCAAACAGCCACGAGACCCCCCAAGTCGACATGGTTGTCACCTCCCTCGCGTGCGAAGTAGGAAGGAAAGTCTTGGAAAGTCCCCCACGCTCCTTCGTCAGCCGCATCACTGGATAAGAGCCAACGGAGGCTGACCAAGAACGTGAGAGCCACAGACGCTTAGGACATGTTTGGAGAGACTGGCCATTGCCAGGGCTCCCACTGTCACGTATTTAAAGCAGGTCACGAGGCCACTGGTGTTTTAGTCTCCAAGGGTATTATAGCGATAACTGGTGCAGTGCAATGACTGTGCTAGGTGATTAGGGTGGTTGGATAGATTAATATGGAATTTTATGAACTTGGAAGGGATGAGTTCAAGAATGTAGGGTGTATTAAGATCATTGTGAAGGGTTTTGTTGCTGACATATTAAGGGGCATTTACTATTGTTCTCAGGACTTTTTATTGAAAGGATTGAATAATTTTGTAGATTAGTAGTTTATTTTCTATTGAGAGATGGGATGTCCTTCGAGTAGAATTCCGAGTAGTCTGTACATTTGCCCAAAGCGTCTGTTTAGTTCTTATCATTTTAGCCTCGTGAGTGGGTTCCATGTCTATTGTTGAGATGGAAGCCTAAATACCGTACTGTCTAGGACACGACGTGAGGAATCGCATTTTAAAAAGCTAGTGGACAGGACTTACGGCAGAGGGTAAAGGTTATGTGGGGTCATATTGCTCCATTAACTTTGATTCGCCATTGGTTGCACCAATACCCGATCTCATCAAGGTGTTTTTGAAGGTTCTGGGATGGGATGACGGGACTGCAGTGTCATCTGCAAATGTGGCCAGGAAGGTAATGGAGTAGATGGGACATCAGCGGTGTATAGGTTATAGAGGATGGGACCCAGGACACTGCCCTGTGGAAATCCTGCATTTATGGGATAGTAGTTAGAATTTTCTAAATCACAGCGGACTTGAAAGGAGAAGGGTCTGTGATAAATATGTTTTGAGCTTATAAAGCAAACCTGCGTGCCAGACCCGGTCAAAAGCTTGAGCTTTGTCCAGAAAGGCAGCAGTGCAGTATTGTTTGGTAACAAGAGTTAAGAATATGTGATCAACAACGCGAAGTCCTTGTTGAGCAGTGGAATGTCGAGTCAATGACGGGAACCAAACTGGTGAGTCGTATGAAGGTTTTTGGGTTCAAAAATTGGAAGTAGACGTTTTAATAGTAGTTTTTCAAATATTTTTGAGAGGAAAGGAGTAAGCTAATTGGACGGTAATATGAGGCGTCATTGGATGGTTTAACGGGATTGGCAAATAGGACTATAATGAAATGTTTCCAGAGGAGAGGAAAGTGCATCGTTCGGATAATGGAATTTGTTAGGAAGATTATGGCTTTAGGAGGAAGTTGTTGAGAATTTAAGGAGTAAGAAGATCATATCCAGGGGATTTTCAATAAAGTAAGTTTTTCAGAAGGTATTTGACCTCTGAGGGGTTAACGGCTATTGGTGGAAGCGCAAGAGGGGTAGGTGAAGTGAGGAAATCTTCAACTGTTATGCGATGAGTATTGTTTTGGAGGTGAGGAGTGATAGTATAGGACGAGTTCTTCTGACCTTTCACCATCTGATACTGAGGTAAAGGATGTTGATTGTGAATTTTTTGATGACGGAGGGGTGACGATGCCTCCCAGGCCGCTCTCTAGATCACAGTAGTGAAAGAATGCTCTGCATCATCTAGGTCTTGGGATGTTTTCAGAGGTACTTTGAGGTCTACAGAGTCTCTGAGAATCTGGCGAAAATGGTCCCAATCAACTGGGGCTCTGATAAGTGAAGGAGGAGGCAGTTTGTGAATAGGTCTTACGGAAATGGTTAGAATCAAAGGTCTATAATCGGAGGAGAGGTCATCGAGGCGCTTGAGTGAATAGTTTAGTGTTCCTAAACTATTGTAGAAAAAGAAGTCGGGGAGATCATCATTTTGGTTGAGATCAGATGGCCATTAGGTGAGTGTGTCAGGAGGGATAGTAGAGCAATGTTTCCGTGTTAGTGCTGAGAGCAAAGCTCGTCCTCGTGTATTTTTGGATCTTGGGCCCCAATGTTGGTGATTTGCGTTAAAGTCCCCTCCCACAAGGAAACGATGTCCGATGGAGTCTAGAAAGGAGATGAATTGGGAATCTGAATTGGATTTATTGGGAGGGCAGTACACTGATGCTAGAGTAAGGGTAAAAGTGAAGCCAGATTGACACTGCAGTGGACTTAAGGAAATTGTGTGCTACCAAAGGAACTATGTGAGGGAATATGAAGTTATGGACAATGACTCAAGTTTCTAATTTTTGTTTAAATATTTCTAATCTATTATTAATTTTTACAAATTTTTCATTACTTTCATCTGCCAATTTATCGATTTTATTAGATAATTCTAATAAATTTTGTTTATTTTCTTGTTTTAATTCTAATAAATTTTGTTTATTTTCATTGAATTTTTCGTTAATATTTTCCATCATTCACTTGATTCATTTAAACTAAAATTTTGATCATTTTTTGATACCGGACTATCAAGTGATTACCTTTCGCTAACCTCATTTTCTTTATTATCTTCGTATCTATTTATTATAGTTTGCTCATTTGGATCAATATTGACACTATGCTTATCTTTTTCCATGACTGAATCTAACAATATAATTCTTAAAGGCAAATACAATTTTTAACCCTAACCTTTATATCAAATTTAAACACAATTTTCGTGACACTATCTAAACAATCGTTTAGCTAGATTACCTCGTTATCAGTCCTTACGTTGGGCGCCAAATATTACGTTCTTTGAAAGATAGCGTAATTTTTTTTTTTTATTCTTTAACTTTAAATTTACTTTATTACTTATTAACTGATGTTTAATGTTCTTCTAACAAAAATAAATTTGGCAAAAGGTTATATTTAATTACAAAAAAAAAGATTTAAATTAATTATATATAAATACTTGTTTACAATTTTGCTTTTTCTTCTTCTTTTATCCTCATCAATTATTTTCAAACCAAATCAATTCTTTTTCTTTTCTTTCAATGGCTCTTCTTGGTTCTGCTAAGTCCAATACCACTAACTAAAAGAAATTTTAAAGTTTTTCTGACACATTTTACAGCTAACATGTATCACGGGCTGATCCCAAAACTAGAGAGAACAATGCTGTGTGTGTTTTCATCATAACAACAACTAAGACTCCCTTGTGTGACTTGTCACGTGACATAATAACGGGCATTTACTATTGTTCTCAGGACTTTTGATTGAAAGGATTGGATACGCTTGATGTTCGAATTTTTTGCTGTCCCCCATAGCTCTATTCCGTATGTCCAGATTGGTTTAAGTATAACTTTGTAGATTAGTAGTTTATTTTCTATTGAGAGATGGGATGTCCTTTGAAGTAGTCTGTACAGTTGTCCAAAGCGTCTGTTTAGTTCTTGTCTTTTTAGTCTCGTATGTGGGTTCCAGGTCAGTCGTTTGTCAAGATGGAAGCCTAAGTACCGTACTGTCTCGGATACAAGGAGAGGAATAGAATTAAAATAAACTAGTGGACAAGACTTGCGACAAAGGGTGAAGGTAATGTGGGAGCATTTTGCTTCATTAACTTTGATCCGCCATTGATTGCACCAATACTCGATCTCGTCAAGGTGTTTTTGAAGGTTATGGGATGCTATGTCGGGGTCTGGGTGGGATGACAAGACTGCAGTGTCATCTGCAAATGTGGCCAAGAAGGTATTGGGAGTAGATGGGGACATCAGCGGTGCATAGGTTATAGAGGATGGGGCCTAGGACACTGCCCTGTGGAACTCCTGCACTTATGGGATAGTAGTTAGAGTATTCTAAACCACAGCGGACTTGGAAGAAGCGGTTTGAAAGGTAGGACTGTAGGATTAGGAAAAGGGTCTGTGGTAAATATCTTTTGAGCTTGTAGAGCAAACCTGCGTGCCAAACCCTGTCAAAAGCTTGAGCTATATCGAGAAAGGCAGCAGTGCAATACTGTTTGGTTTCAAGGGCTGAGGAGATGTGATCAACAACGCGAAGGCCTTGTTGAGCAGTGGAATGTCGTTGGCGGAAACCAAACTGGTGTGTCGGAAAAATGTTTTTGGATTCAACAATTGGAAATAGACGTTTTAGTAGGAGTTACTCAAACATTTTTGAGAGGATAGGGAGTAGGCTAATTGGACGGTAAGATGAGGCGTCATTGGGTGGTTTACCGGGTTTGGCGAATAGGACAATAATGGAATGTTTCCAGAGGAGAGGAAAGTGCGTCGTTCGGATAATGCAATTATATATATAGGTTAAAAAGATTATGGCTTTAGGAGGAAGTTGTTTAAGAATTTGAGGAGTAAGGTGATCATATCCAGGGGATTTTCGGTAAGGTAAGTTTCTCAGAAGATATTTGACCTCAGAGGGATTAACGGCTTTTGGTGGAAGAGAGAGAGGTATAGGTGAAGTGAGGAAATCTTCCACAGTTGTGCTGTGAGTATGGCTTTGATGAGAAAGGTGAGGTGTGAAAGTATGGGTAAGATGCAGAGCAAATTCCTCCGACCTATCCCCATCCGAAGCCGCCCAGGACCCATCATCACGACGGAGTGGATGTGAAACAGGTTGATACTTTAGGATTTTTTTGGTTACATTCCACAAGGAGTTATCCCTGGTAGACAGAGAGGAGAGGTAGGAATTGAGAGAATCGGAACGGAAGGATGCCAATCGCCGCTTTACTAATCGGCAGTACATATTGTACGAGCGGCGATCAGCAGGATGCCGGGATCTTTTCAAGTATTTGATTATTGCTCGATATGTATCGGGAGTCTCCTGAGAAATTTTTGTGTCCCAAGACCGATTGAGGCACGTGTATTTGCCCGTTCACACGATTTTACTCATTTGATTACATAGTAATTTAAAATTACTAATATTACGTACAAATATCTCATGTGGCTTGGGTTGTGTGGGTGTTGTGTGAGTAGAGTCCATATCTTCTATACTTGAATATTTTTCAACACTTCATAACTGTTGGGCGTGAAAAATGGAGACTCATGGGTTGTTGTTTGTTTTGATGTGCTAGGTTGTGGCTGTAATTCTTCCATAGAGCTGGAGGGTGCTGAAGAATTTTCAGGCACAGTTCTATTAGATCGTCGTGGCTTGGCTTGCGAGCCGACCTAGCAACTTGTTGATAGAAACGCATGTTTCGTCATAAACAATATTTATCTGAATTTTTAAATATTTTGTTTATAAATAAAAAATATGTTGTAGTAGGTAGACGTATACTAGACAAGAGTCTACGATGCTATAGGCTACATTTAAG
Organism: Acanthosoma haemorrhoidale; assembly: GCA_930367205.1. Lineage (NCBI taxonomy): Eukaryota > Metazoa > Arthropoda > Insecta > Hemiptera > Acanthosomatidae > Acanthosoma > Acanthosoma haemorrhoidale. Next base: position 119,941,641 of record OV884011.1, on the reverse strand, counting down.
GTTGTGAGGGTCTGGCCGGCCACCCCACCGTTATCATTAGCAGGGCTGAGTTACTACCCAGCCTCTCAATATGGCCGCCTTCTCTATGAAATATACAACATACAATGCGCAAATACAGTCAACGGCTTCACAATCCACTCACCTGTAGATAGCTCCTCCATGGACAGTTCACCCAACAGTCGGTTAAACAGTTCTACGACCGAAACACTTCCAATGAACTGTAACAAAACCAGTTTGTTTGTACAGCGACACGAATACGATTTGTTAAAGTTTAGCGCAGGCGCAGTACATATCTTGAATACAATGACTGAATTTTGCTTATTAAGGACCATTAGTTGTATTAATTCCACCGGTTCATTTAATGTTATCCAAATACTGGCCTGTCACTTGTAACATTCATGATATTTGAGAATATCATGACCAGGAACCCTCACATCTGATAAGCATTTTCCCTTATGCTCCTAGGAGTGGGGATGCGATAAAACGGGCGGTCTTAGCACAACCGTCGAGAAGAGCGGACTTAGCAAGCTCCCGAATTGGCGGTCACCAACAGGAAGAGAGGAGAAGAACCAACAGCAGAAAGTGACGTTGATTGGATTAAAGGAAGATCATCGATTGGGTGATATTAATATTGTTTCTTATTATGGATCCATTAAAAGAAATTGAGCTCAAATTTCATGTTTTTTGGAATTAGTAGTAACTATCCTAATTTAAAAGGAATTGAATATTTTTTTATACTTTTTGTCAGCACTCTATATAATTATAATTATTTGTTATAACCATTTTATTTGAATATATTTCACAATTCCTAGTTTCTCAATTTATTAATAACTACAACATTAGCCTTGAGATCGGGCTATTCAATCGGGATAAATTCCTATGTCAAAGACATAAAACAATTTGAATTAAAGATCTCATGACGGACCTGCCAAATTAGTTAAGGTAAATTGATCAAATAAAGTAGAAAGAGAAATGGTAAAAAATAAGGTAGGTTTCACACTCTAGCTCGTGACCTCAAAAATCTGTGGTCGGGAACTCGGGAAAATTTTTGAGATTAATTGGAAGCTCCTTCTGCCTACTCTGCAGTACTGAGGGGCTTTGCAAGAATGCTAGAAAAATCTAAAAACAATTTATATTTACAATGCCAGTTTTTTATGCTAAGGAAGCTCAGGATGGGGGAACCAACCCGAAAGTTGTGGAGTTATCAGGTTCCATCGAAACCTCCAGCCCTGTCAAAATATTTTCTCGTATAAGACACTTGTGATTTTATTCCTCTTGTGACTCAGAAGCTTATATCTTTAGAGACAATATCTTTAGGAACTATTTGCCTTTGATAGAAGTTGAATATGCGCGATGTATCATCATGTATGTGGTTATTTTAACCCCGGAACGAATGAACATAATACGTTCATTGATTAAAATTTATTGCATAATATAGTTATTTTTACTACTAGAAAACTGAATTCTTTTAGAATAATCAGCCATATTTTACTTAGGAAATTGGACATCTTTCGATTGATGTTTCCTCGAGTACTTTGAGGTTTATCACATTCACTTGAAAATATACCGCAAGACGGCCGAAGTAATGAAAGTTCACCAGGAATGGCTCCATCCCAAGTTAGTTGGGGGATGGATGACTCCTACCTTAAGCTGGAAGAGGATATTCCTAGCCAGAGGTGATAGATCAGGCTCCAATATCCAGGATGTTGGTAGTGGCCGGCTTATATTTGCAAGGCCGTATATTAGGGTGGTAGGAAGAGCAACAAGTAATGCCGGGTGGGGAACCAATTGAAAAGTGGCTTCCACCGGGGCTGCTGAGTTACAGCCCTCCTTGCGATTTCACTGCTCCGTCCGAGGACATGGTATTTTTGATTGTCATTTTCGATCGAGGTTTTGATCAAATATGTCTATGCATTTCTTGACTTTTTTTCATATCTTCTTACCAGTACTTCATAAAGACTTTTTCATAAAAGTAGAGGAAGATTAAATTTGAAAACAAACCGTTTGCATGGTGCATGTTGTGTGCATTTTGTTCAACAAACAGATTAGTATAAGGTATTGTCTTAGTATTGGTTAAGCTTCTGAGGCATTGGAAGTCCAAAGCCACATCTCTTCCTGCATATATTATACAGAAAATATTTCAACAGGTTTGAAGGTTTCGATGGAAACTCAGAATTCCCTAATTCTCCTGTTGGTTTCTCTATCTCTGAACGATTTCGCTGCATTCTGACGTTCTTCCATTGATATTGTGTTTTCACAATAGAGTGCTAAAGGAATTTACAGACACATATATATGTAGTATAGGTATTCAATTTTCAATTTTATCTTTTTCAAACTTGTGAAGTCTCTAGTATGTAGAATGAGTATGAATTCTCACGTATACACTTAATGATTAAATCTGATACATATCATGATTCGTCGTCAAGCATTCCGACCTTGGCCCAATTTCTGCACAGACTAGTGACACCAAATTGCAGTTCATCAGCCCGCCTAAACTGACGTTTCCCATTGAAATTGTGGTTTCATGGTCAGAGTCTTAAATGAATTTATGTATATATGCAGTCTTGATGCGATATTGCATATTCTATCATTTAGTATGAGTAGTACTAGAAAGACTATGAATTCTCAAGTAGAAACTTAAAATGGTTAGGTAATTATCCCCCCGTCATGAAAATGTACTAAAAGTAGCATCGTTACATGGAGTTTAGTACTTCTTATCTAATACCTGAAGATCTAATTACCAGCATCGATGTCAAGTTGAAATAAAATAATGAAATTACAACAATGTTAGTCACCCTGTCTAAAACCACCTGCAATGAACGATTATTTGGCATTTCATTAGCACATTATTCCCTGTATTGCCAGGTGGATCACCTTTCCCATGGCTATAATGAATTCGTTTCTTTTAAAAAATTTGTATGCACAAGAGAGATGTGCAGTTGTCGAGAACTCCTTACCATTCTTCATGACTCTGCAATCAAGGAAGATTTCATCGATCCAAGATTTCCATTGGTTACACTGGTACAAGTCCAACTTCCCTTTCAACATACAGCCCATTCATATATATAAACAACTTTATTAAGATGAAATTACAATCTACCTCAATACTTAATAAGCAATAAATAATTGAGATAAATGTTTTCATTCATACCATATTTACAATTCATCATTCACTCGCACATTCATACAATATTTACAAACAGCCCAGGGGCCACCCAAGTCCACATAGTTGTTGCCTCCCTTGCATGCGAAAGAGGAAGAAGAGTCTTGGGAAGTCCCCCACCAGCCACGCCGAGCGAAGCCAACGAAGAGCGCGAGAGCCACATACGCTCAGGACATGATTGGAGAAACTGGCCATTGCCAGGATTCCCACTGGAATTCTCTGCATTTATAGGAGGCCACTGCCGTTTCAGTCACCGAGGAGGATTATAGGGATGAGTGGATCAGTGCAATGACTGTGCTACGAGATCAGGGTGGTTGGATAGGTTACTGTGGAATTTCATGAATTTGGAAGGGATGAGTTCAAGAATGTAGGGTATATTAGGATCATTATGAAGGGTTTTGTTGCTGACGTAATAGGGCATAAGTATAACTTTTTAAATAAGTAGTTTATATTCTATTGAGAGATGGGATGACCTTCGAAGTAGTCTGTACAGTTGTCCAAAGCGTCTGTTTAGTTCTTGTCTTTTTAGCTTCGTGTGTGGGTTCCATGTCAGTCTTTTGTCGAGATGGAAGCATAAATACCTTACTGTCTCAGACACGGGGAGAGGAATCGAATTGTAAAAGACTAGCGGACAGGACTTGCGGCAGAGGGTAAAGGTTATGTGGGAACATTTTGCTTCATTGACCTTGATTCGCCATTGGTTGCACCAATACTCGAACTCATCAAGGTGTTTTGGAAGGTTTTGGGATGCTATATCAGAGTCTGAGTGGGATTACAAGACTGCAGTGTCATCTGCAAATGTTGCCAAAAAGCTATTAAGGGTTAAGGGGACAACAGTGGTGTATAGGTTATAGAGGATGTGACCCAGAACGCTGCCCTGTGGAACTCCTGCTTTTATGGGATAGTAGTTAGAATATTCCAAACCACAGCGGATATGGAAGAAGCGGTTTGAAAGGTAGGACTTTAGGATTAGGAAAAGGGTCAGTGGCAGATATGTTTTGAGCTTATAAAGAAAACCTTCGTGCCAAACCCTGTCAAAAGCATGAGCTATGTCCAAAAATGAAGCAGTGCAATACTGTTTGGATTCAAGGGCTGAAGAAATGTGATCAACAACGCGAAGGCCTTGTTGAGTAGTGGAATGTTGTTGACGGAAGCCAAACTGGTGTATTTGAAAAAGGTTTTTGGATTTGACAATTGAAAGTAGACGTTTTAAGAGGAGTTTCTCAAATATTTTTGAGAGGATAGGGAGTAGGCTAATCGGACGGTAAGATGAGGCTTCTTCGGGTTGTTTTCCGGGTTTGGCGAATAGGACAATAATGGAGTGTTTCCAGAGGAGAGGAAAGTGTGTCGTTCGGATAATGCAGTTATAGATGTAGGTTAGGAAGATTATGGCTTTATGAGGAAGCTGTTTGAGAATTTGAGGAGTAAGGAGATCATATCCAGGGGATTTTTGGTAAGGTAAGTTTTTCAGAAGGTATTTGACCTCAGAGGGGTTACGGCTTTTGGTGAAAGTGAGAGAGGTATAGGTGAAGTAAGGTAATCTTCTACAGTTGTGCTATGAGTATGGTTTTGATGATAAAGGTGAGGTCTGAAAGTATGGGTAAGATGCAGAACGAATTCCACCGAACCATCCCCATCCGAAGCCGCCCAGGACCCATCATCATGACGGAGTGGGTGTGAAACAGGATGATACTTTAGGATTTTTTTAGTTACATTCCACAGGGAGTTATCCCTGGCAGAAAGAGAGGGAGGTGGGAATTGAAGGAATCGGGACGGAAGGACGTCAATTGCCGCTTTACCAGTCTGCAATACTGATTGTATGAGCGGCAATCAACAGGATGTCGGGATCTTTGCCATACTGTTCTGGAATGGCGTTTGGATTGGATTAGGTCTTTGAGAAGCTGAGGTAATCAATTTTGATTGTGAGTTTTCGGATGACGGTGGGGCAACGATGCCTTCCAACCTGACCTCTGAACCAGAGTAGTGAAAGAATGCACTGTATCGTCAAGGTCTTGGGATGTTTTCAGGGACATTTTGAGGTCTACGTAGCCTGTAAGAAGCTGGCGGAAGTAGTCCCAATTGACTGGGCTCCGAATAAATGAAGGAGGAGGCAGGTTGTGAATTGGTCTTAGAGAAATGGTTAATAATAAACTGCTATGATCGGAGGAGAGGTCATCGAAGCGCTTAAGTGAATAGTTTAGTGTTCCTAAACTATTGTAGAAGAAGAAGTCTAGGAGTTCTGGATTTCGGTTGGGATCTGATGGCCAATAGGTGGCTGTGCGAGGAGAGATCGTGGAGCAATGTTTCCGTGTGAGTGCAGACAGCAAAGCACGTCCACGTGTAATTGTGGATCTTGACCCCTAGTGTTGGTGCTTCGCATTAAAGTCCCCACCCACAAGGAAACAATGTCCGATGGAGTCTAGAAAGGAGATGAATTGGGAATCGGATATGGATTTATTAGGAGGGCAGTACACTGATGCTAGAGTAAGGGGGAAAGGGAAGGTGCTGATTGAAACTGCAGTGGACAGAAGGAAATCATGTGCTACCAAAGGAACAATGTGATGAGAAATGGAGTTATGAACAATGACAGCGGTACCTGCATGAGCTCGTCCATCTGGGTGATCAGTTCGGTAAGTATGGTACTGTCGAACCGTAAATGATCGTTTACTCGTAAGTCTTGTTTCAGTAATGAGAGCTACGTCAATATTCTTGTCGTGGAATAGTGCTGTCAGTTCGTTAGTGTAGGTGCGAGCACCATTCGCATTCCAAAGGAGAATGGATAAGGAGTCGGAAGGATCCACTTATGGATTTTGTTTAACGGGGATAAGGTAGGAGACAAGATTTGTAAGAAGGGAAATGAGAGGAGTAATTAGAGTTCTGAACTCTGTAAGGAATGAGGTTAAAAGGCTGGTGAGATCTGAAGAACTTAAAGGTGGAGGAATGTGCGAGATGTGTGGCTGAAGATGGGATAGAGTTTGTGGGTTGACGGGATGAACGGAATGCTGGGAAAGGTGATCTTGCGGACAGAGAGTGTGCGTTGCCTGTGACTGCTCTCTGTTGCGAACGGAGAGACAGAAGGCCTTAAATTTCTGGCTCTGCCGCATCTTGTTGCAAGTTTTTCCACTTCTGGCTGACGGCGTTGTTTGGTCCTCGACTTCAGCGTTCTGTAAGCCTCGCAGCCCTTGTAGTTGGCCGGATGGCCTTGCTTGCAAAGTACGCATACCGCAGGCGATTTTAGGAGCTTTTTGCACAATTCACTTTTGTGCTGACCACTGCACTTTACACATATGGGAGGGTGGTGGCAGTAAGATTTTGTGTGCCCATATGCCTGACAGTTATGGCACTGGACAATGTCACGTTTGGGGTACGGTTTTTCAACCTGTACCCTTGTGTAATACAGGTATGTTAGATCATATATCTTCTCCACGCCAGATGTCCGTCCGCTAGAGATATACAAAGAATAACGGTAACGCCGTTTTGATGGATTCGTCTTTTTGCCTGTCCTCACGTAAAACATTCGTTATTTGGCGAACTTTGAATCCCAGAGCTGCGAGTTCGTCTTCAATTTAATTAGCTGGCGTGGTCGGGTGCAGATTTCTTATCACTACTCGTAGCGATCGTTCTTGTTTCAACTGATATGTATGGAAGTCTGCATTGGTTCCATCCAAATATTTAGCAATCGCTCGATAAGTATCGGGAGTGTCTGGGGAAATTTTTGTATCCCAAGAGCGATTGAGGCACGTATATTTTCTGGTACCTTCAATTTTGCTTATTTGTGAGCATAGGAATTTAAAGTTGCTAATGTTACGTACAAATATAGCAGGCGGCTTGGGCTGAGTGGGTGTTTTTTTGACTTCCATTTCTTCTGCTTGGATATTTTTTAACGCCTCAAAGGTGTTTGGCGTGAAGAAAGGCGACTCTATGGCAGTTTCTTTTTTAGATGTACTGGCCTGTGGAGGTATCTTCTCCATGGAACTAGCTGCAGAGGAGGTCATTTGTACGTTCCTATCTGACCTTCTTGGTTTTCGCTTTACAGGCGACGTTGTCGGAGTTGGACCTAGTGACCTAGATCTTTTTTTTTTATTTTGTGATATTAGTTGTTGGTAAAAACGCATTTTATCATAACAATGTTTGTTACGTTAGTAAAAAAACAACGTAAGCGTCGCTGGGATTCGAGAACTCACAGCTTCCAGGGGCGAGTCACCAGTCTTGGCTCTGAGCCACCAGACCGTCTGGCTCAGAGAGCCTATTGCTTCGTATCTCCAATCCGTGAGTGGCTAATGGCAAGGCGTCCCAATATGGCTAACTTCTCAGTCCGATTTCACTTATTACACTTTACACAAATGTAATAAGAGATTTACTCACGTCTTGAGGGCTCCCTCGTGACCAGCTCCCGTCATTTGCCTTCTGGAACAATTTTGTAACTGAACTATGGCCTATAGACGGTAGTATTCAGTATTTGAAGGACGATCGAAGTAGAGAGATGTTGTAAATAGTTGCGCATGCGCAAAAACTCATACAGCACATTAAAGACAGACTCCTTTAGTCTGAGTAATCCCATGAAAACTCACAGATACATTTGCATCGCCCTTCTTGTGTTCCAGGTTGATACGTTATACTCTCCACTCAGAAAGTAATATTTTCCTGCCATGCTCTAATCTTTGGTGCCTGCAGGTCTTTGTTGTCTTCTGGGATTACGTTTGTTGTTATTCTTTTTTTATTTTCTTCACCTGGAGTCTCAATGACTATAAACATTCTGCAGCAATGGCTTCCATTTCCATAATATTCCCTTGACTGTTATACATATTATTTTCCATATCTCTATAATTTTGTTATTTATACCTCATAATTCAATCAGAATAGACCACCTCATCCTACCTAGTTCTGTGTCTTGCTTTTAATAGATCCTAATTTAATTTATATTTACAGATCCTTGAGATTGGTATTCCTAACACTGGGGATTCTTGTTCTTAAAAAAAATAAAATATTCCAAGTACACGTTTAGTCCGTTAAAGTTTTACGAACTTATAAACAATAAAAGATGGCATACACTCAGGTATGGTCACTTTGGTTACATGTCTCTCTTTCAGCTGAAGGCCATTCTAGTTATTTTCTGAATGGATAGTACAAAGATTCGGTGTAAGTAACATACATTCCTTGTCTAGATTTTAAAATATTTACAAGAGCCAGTTCTTTTCTTTTGAATCGATCCACATTCAAGGGCGTTAAGGAATGTAGTTAAAGTATTTTACATGAACAGGATTCGCTTACCACTTGTCCAAACCCCAACTTGAAGGACTTGGTATATTATGCTTGAGTGGGATTTCCTTCTGGGAGGGAGCGTACTGTATAACTCAGAGTAAGGGTACATGTTCTGGTAAGTGTGTGTACTGCACTTTAGGAATCAGGGAGTCGTAATTCTAAGCAGATAAATTAGCTGCCCCTTGTGGATATCATATCACAATGTTCTTCTTTTATACCATCGTACTAGCGAAATGCGTGTCTCTTACAAAGCCGGTCCTATTGTAGAGTCCATCATTTTCTGTCAGAAGCAAGCTCTTTTCTTCTGTGCCCGTCTTTTGCTTTATTAAAGCTGTGGTAATGGTTTGGAGTTTGTATATTATCTTAGTCCATTCCTCAGTCACTTACTACTCCAAAATGTTCTAGAGTCTTCCCTCTCTGGAGCTTAGATCCTTGTTGTTCTTGTAACTAACGCACTGATGGAATTTCACTTTTTAGTTTGAGAGGACTTTCTAGAGAAGGTAGAAAAGCAAATAAGTTCCTTAGTTTCTTTTATCATTTCATATAGTTTTTTGTCCTCGCATTGTACAGGTACAAAGTCTAACCTCCACCTAGAATCATCCTCTGATCTCCGTTTCGATATGTTAGTTCTCAGGGAGTTGAGAATCAAAGCATTTAAATATTGTGTTTACTCTAGCCTTTTCTCTTTAAGTCGGCCGCTCATGTATTCCTTTCCCTTGTCTTTCTAATTCTAACCTCCATGTCAGCAGAATTTATCCACTTATTTATTTCCTTTAATTGTTCTGGAGGGGGTATAAATTTTATTAGAGATCTCGGTCATCTCTTTCAAATTGGTATTTGAAAGAGTATATTGCAGAGTCGAGGAGAACGATAAAAACAAAAGGGCTCTGGCTTCAGTTTTGTTGGCATATTACTTAAAAACTTGTACGGGCCAACCCTGAAAATAGGCATCGGCTAAATTGTAACATTGCCCGACGTGACAGTTTTCCTTTTTTTCGAAATTTCCCGTTTCCAATCTTGCGTCAACATATTTTCACCTTCTAAGCTTGATTCCTTAGAATACAGTAATTTTATGAGGCAGAGCATGAATCCTATGGGGTAGTTCGGAAAATATAAAAGTAAATCTTTCATTATTATGAAGTAATCCGGGAAGAAATGCAGTTTTGAGGAAGCTGCCAGATTTGAGAGGCAATAAGTATAAATGTGAAACTACGAAATCAAGAAGGAAAGCAGCCAACAGTAAAAGGGATTACGAGCGCGCTGTAACAGCTCTTATTCCCTAAATCTGGGCTGGGCTGATTTGTGGCCAGGACAAGGCAATATCCCGTGCCTACGTGCCACCCGCCCTCGTCCTAAGAAATTGCATTCTTCTTTAATAAAGTTCTTTTCGACCCGAGGGTGGCCTCCCCTACTTACTGGTGTCGCTTTTACTTGTTGCTGCTGTTTTCGCGTGTGCAACAGCTAGGGTGGGTTCCAAGAAACCAGGTCCGTAGAGATGAAACCAAGTCGTAACTTAAAAGCTTTCTAGTCATATTCTTTGAATTTCTCGCATTTATCACTTGATTTTGTTATTTGAGGAGCTTCTCGCTAAAATTTCTGTAATAATAAGCACAACTATTTATTTTGATGTTGTTAATCAGAACCAATCGGTGTGGTGGATGAGAAGTGGGTAAAAATTACTGTCACTTCCTCTTTCGCACGCGAGGGAAGCTACAGTCATACGGGGTGTTCCCTGTGGGCTCTGTGTGTATTTGTATAAATCTTATGAATGAGTGAATGCTGAACTGTAAATCTGGAATGAATGATACATTAATGATCACAATTACCTATAACCCAAACGAGCAGATTGTGATCAGAAAACTTGAGCCACAATTTAATTTACAATTCAACTTGTTACTAAATTTTTTTTTAGATGTCCCAGTATCCTTTCTATGTTATCGGCTATAACGTAATGATAAATGAACATTTTTAGAGGATAGGAAAAATAAAATAAAGTCTACGTAAAAAAAAAAAAAATAAAAATAACGAAAAGCCTATTTGCAAATTAAATAAAGAATGTTTAGTAATTAAATAAAAATATTAAATAAGAAATTTCACAAACTGTTTTAAAATAATCTGTAACGCAGTCGCAATTAAGATATTTATTCACACATCAAAAGTTTCTTTTGGATACACAAAATATATTTGACCTATTTCGTACTTGGATTGTGGGAGTTTAAAGCAGTAAATAACTTTAATTCAGTAGCAGATGTATAGTTATTCATATAATTCAATCTACCATATGAGAGGTTATTGATTTGTTAAAATATTTTTCATTTTGAGAACGAACAAATTTTTGAATTGCAGCAGTAAGACTTCGATTCGATATTCTATCAATGTTTAAGATAGAGTTATTTCAATTAGGACAATCGATATACGAGAATACTAATAGCAATAGGTTAATAACAGGGCAGAGGGCAAGCCTTCGTTATTCTGTAATTGGCCAAATATGCCATATATATTTGATAAAGACGAAATGAAGGTTGGCAAAGGAGAGAAGTCTTAATAATTACTAAATATAAAACGGATCATTCCCTGGGCTTAGCAACCATTGCTATTAGTTTAGTGAGTTAGTTTGATGGTTGAAGGCAATTAATGGCTATTATATATATATTCTGAAACATTTATGAAATTGTTTTTGTTTTGTTGAAAATCACTGAGCCTTGGAATCTATCTGTACGAATGAACTCTCGTTTTTTCTAGGTATGCATACACTTATCACTGTCATATACCATACACCATTAATTAAGTAATGACCTGCTCAACTAGGCCAATTTTTCTCTATTTATATGATCATAGATATTTCTACTGGGATAGGCAATTTGTATGATTACTTAGTTGAATTTCGACACCTACGTACTGTAATAGACATTAAATTATCAGAGATTATAATAATGGATTTGTAAGAATTTTACATAACATCCTTTTATTAATTTACTAGATTGCTATTTTTTACTAGGATATTTATTTTTTAGTTTGAAGAACATTTTAATATACTAACTAGGGTTTTATTTGTACTATTTCATTTTTTTTATCATTGGATTTTTACTAATAGAATTATTAAATAAATATACTAAAAATCGTTTATAATTAATCACCTGCATAATCTGACTTATCTAAAACCGACTTTTATTACGTTGACGCTATTCAGGACTGTAATATTATCACCGAAAGCCCTAAACATAATGCATTTACGTACTGCTTAACTTACACTTTGCCGATCAATACTTCCCAACGAAAATACTGACTCCCACACGCCATGAAATACATAAATAACACTTATCTACAGATACCAATAAATAATATTTTGATCACAATAACGTCAACTTACAATCCGCAACTAGTTCTCATGTAGCATATTCTAAAAGTCACCGTTTATTGTTAACCAACGAGCCCTGATTGGAAGTTTGGAGTTTATAAGTGAATTAAATTCCTCGAAGACGTGTACAGCACTAAGACCATGGTTTTCCCCTCCCTCCTACCGGCGGAGGTATTTGGCTAGATTCCAGATATTAGTTCCTGGAATCCAGCCAGGTGCCTTATAGTGGTTGGCTCATATATAAAAAAAAAGGTCCACCAGCATTTCGAACGATCCACCTCATTGATGTGATAAATCCTCTTATCTTCAAATCGCTTAGGATATCATCGAATTCTTTTCTAGTTTTCTAAACCTGTTGACAATAGGTGAAGGAGTTTTGATTCAATTATGCTTTATAGTCCAATTTGTTTTTTTAAATCTGAGTGATGTATGCCTTGCGGTAGTTCAAAAAGTCCAAATCCGAATCCACAACATATAATTAGCATCGAGGACGATGGCTGTAAGAAAATATTGGTGACCTGTAAACAGACAACATACAGTCAACATATAAAAGTACCTTAATTCACCTATGACGACAAAACGTAGGATCCAACCACACTGATGGCACTGGTATGCCCTATAATAATAAGAATAGCGTAATATACAATTTCAAGTTCATTCATGCATAAATAAAAGTTTCCTGTTATATTATTTTATTGTTTCATAAACTATATTTTTTACCTTCGTCTAGTAAATTAATACACTTTTTGTTGCATAAACCTCATTGGCATAAAAGGAAATCATTTTTTCATTCACCATTGTTATATACTATTATTAGTATAGTAAGTATACATCGTAGTATTTATAAAACGATGGATATTAATAGTCCCCAATTCCATAAGGAAACACTTAACTTTCATATAGATACGAAAAACCACCTTTTTTCTGCCAATTTTGGTTATTTTATAGTCGTCAGGAACCAACCAATCTGAACATGTAAATGTATATCCCCAATATTCGTACTGTGCTTTATCCATGTTGAATAAGATGCAATTCTGTATGAGAAAAAAATTGAAGTCAGAGTTATTTTAAATTTAATTTTGTAATCACAAAAAAGTATTTTTTCAATTAAAAAAATAAATTTGTTTGCGCTAAAAGTTTGAACAAAGGAATTAATGCAACTAATTACAGAAATAATGAAAAATAATTTTTTTAATTATTTTAGGTTAAAAAGGTGATTTTCAGAGAAAATATTAAACCAAATTAAATAGAAAATCATGGGTTGCTGCATTAATTCACTATTTTTCAAGGGGCAATTAAAAATAGTATTTGTGCCATGTTTTGTGCAATATTTTAATAAACGAAAATTGAGAGGGTACAGGAGATGCAGGGGGGGGGATTCAAAGGTCTGACCCCCATACCATTTTCATGTGGTGAAATATATCCGTGCCAAATTTTATGGAACTATACCGTTTATGGTTCGATGTACTTTGGGTAATAAATATACCACATACACAAAAAAATATACACAGGCATCCATACTTGTTTACTTGATATATAATATATTCATATTAAACTAAAAGTTAAACAATATTTACAATTATGTGTTTCATTAAACAATATATCATGGGGACGAGTAAAATCTATATTCAAATATATATTACATTGTGTGAACATGGTCATTTATGCCTTCAGTCAAATAGATGGATTGGTTTGTCACTGTTTGTCAGTGCTAATTGTCACTATTCAAATCGATCGATGCCAATGACTGATGACTAATCACAAATAGCCATGAACCATTACGGCCTACCTTTAACCAAACATTGATATATTGATTGACATATTGGAGGTTTTTTTCAAATCTTGTTAAATTCAATCAATGACTTCTTTTTGTCTTTAATTAAAATAAAGAGCCACATCAAAGCTATAATAGACATCTAGTAAATAAAACAAGTTATTAAAATAAATTGGTTCAGTGCTAAAGAAACATTTTTGAGGTTTTGGAACATTCTTAAATCAATTTGAGACTGGGTACATAACTGCTCAGTTGTTTCTAATGTATCTTTGGTATTAAAGCTTTCTCAAAAGATTTAAAGGCATGAACCTGCCATTTCCACAATTCACTGCTTCATATTGGTAAAAAATCTGTAAAAGTGTAGCAAATTAAAAATTAATCATTGATGCTATGAACAAAAGAAACTATGTTTCATTTTTTTCAATAACTAAAAAATAAATATTTGATTGATTAAATTCCTGTGGAAGTGTTATAGCACACGATTCCATCAGATATACTCTATTTCTAAGTTATAGTACTGACACTGGATACCTGCAGAGGCTAAAACAACGAAACCCCATAATGATGAGTTGCAAGTAGATTAATGTTATAGACCCATCAAGATAAGTATGGATAATCCAGATGTTCTATGTACACATGGAAGTACAAAAAAAAATTGAATATAATATGTTCCATTCCAAAGCTCACAATGAAAATGTTGATCTTAGTGAAATTCCAGTAATTTATTTCATGTCAGTTCTTAAAGACCCTTTTATTCACGTTTGTTGAACATAACATATGCATTATAATAGATCTCATAAATATTTACATTAACTATGGGAAATAAAAACTCAATGGTTATTTTTGTACGTAATTGAATGGCTTAACATCTAAGAGCTGTATGTGCGTTGTATTAAATAATGAAAGTTAGTTTTATAAGCCTACAAATATTCATTTTGTACCAAAAAGCTTTCATTAATTAAATCCCAATCCTCAATGGATACAAAGAAAATATTTCGTATAAAAATATGTATTTATACCACATGATCGAGATTACACACACATAACGTACAGTAATGTTCAATATTATAGAAATTTAATATTTGTACTAGATCACGTTATTTTCTGAATTATTTATGTTAAATAAAAATGCTATCTTGTTTATTTATTTTTCCCTTTTACTAAATAAGTTAAACTTTTATTCAAAATATGTTATTGACATATTAGATTAGCCATTATAAATACTTTCAATCTCTAACATTTGTAACCTGATTCATGCACATACTTACATATTTTTGTAACGTAACCGAGGGTGTTGTAACCACTGAGGATGGAAGTATAATTGCCCAAAAAGGCTTTAGTGAGAAATAAATATTCTTAAGTAGACTAAACCTACTTTCGTTTATAAATCGTTCGGCTGTTCTCCAAAAATGGCAAACAGGCAATCTTTTATCTTTATTAAGTATACATAGCTTTTACACACATAAATACATAGCTTTCATAGCGACTAATAAATCAACCATGTGACTTGATTTTGAAAGAAACAAATAACATATGTAATATGGCATCAGACAAAACCGGTTAAAGTAAAATGTATGGCTAATTTCTTACCAGCTCTCTCTATTATATCGGGATCCGACAGAGCGTGAATCACAAAAGTATAATACTAACTCTAAACCAGATGTAAAAAGAATTGTATAAAATAAATGTATTCAAAGTAATTTTCAGAACACTTCTTCAGCTATTCATTGAATTCCTTTCTGTATTAGATTTTTTTTCAATAGAGTGTGATTAATATTTGAAAACGAGTATCCGAAGCCGTACCGAATAATCGATTTTTCTACATATATCATTCCATGAATAATTAGCGAACAGCTGACTCTTAAATAATAAGACGTACGGCGTTCTGAATAAACTATTGCTATCTGCCTTTTTGGACATCATAATATATGTTGTAACCTTAAGGGTGAAATACTAGTAAATGGGAGAGGTGGTTTTGAAAAAAAAAATTGTTTTCAATTAGGAATTTTAATAATAAAGTCAGTAGTCTGGTATTTGACTTTTGTAAATAGGAAAAGGTTTATTTTTATCGCCAGTAGAGCTAACACTACTTCTTACGTAAGTAAAAGTCCAGAAGTTTTAGATTTTATGGAGTATTTCGTTTATATCTGTTAAAAAGCTGTTTTTTTTTAATTATCAAACGTATATTTACAAATAGCATAAACCATGCTAAGGGAGTGGTGATTAAGTATTTAACTTCATGGCCAAGTGACATAGCTCGCTAAGTCGTGTAATAAGAGAAAATCACGTCCGTACCCCTGTCATATCTATACTGAACATATAACATAAGATCATACCCCTAAAATTGAAGAATAAGTATTATTTGATTAATTAATTAACAATTACCGCATGCACATCACATTGGAACTGAAATAAAACAAAATGACATTATATATTACTTTAACTTATTGACAACCAGAAAAAAGCCACTGTACCCATCATTACCTAAATTAATAGGAAACATTGAGTTTTAGATTATGAATGGCTATAACCCAGAATTATAGAGGAATATGGGAGAATATACTCCACTGTATACAATCTATTGCAAGGGACGAATCCACTCCTTGAATAATATATTATCCATAATGAATAATTTATAATACTCGTGATATTCTTATTGCTCGTTGGTGGTAACATCGAAGTCTTGATATAAAGGTGTTACTGTCATAATAAGCGTTATTGAACTTAGATTATTGTTCTTAGAACTCTTGATTGTAAGGACCGGATGCGCTGGATGGATTGTTTTCTTTTGCCCAATAAATCAAGTCTGTATGTCTGTTTGCTTTTAGTATTACTTTATAAATTGGTCATTTATTTTCTATTGAGACATGAGATGTCCTTTTAAGTAATCAATAGAGTTGCCCAATGTACTGGATTAGTTAATGACTTATTAATCTTGTGTGTGGGTTCCATGTCAGACTTACGTCAAGATGAAAGCGTAGTACTGATGAAATAAAACAAGAAATAAATAAATGCCTCGTGTACCTCTAAAGCTTCATTGATTTTCCATCCAAGCGATTTCCGTGGTCCAAATTCAATGTTTTAAATTGAAAAATATAACGTATTTTACACAATATGTTTTCAAGATAACTGTCACAATCTTTATATTTCATTAATTTCCGATGAAGCATTAATAGAAAGATTAACGACTCAAAGGAGACACAGCTTAATGGCTGCATGAAAAATCCACCTTGAAGATTGATGTTGACGATATTAGAGCGGAGATGAAGGGTAGATATGGATGTCCACCCTCCAGACAATATATAGCCTGGCCACCACGTGGCCGCTCTGACTTATTACGCAATTATGGAGTGTCAGTTAGGCCGTGGCTGCACTAATCAAGTCCGGCCAACTTCTCAGCCCCCATAACATAATATATTTCTATCTAACAGACGGATATCCATCACCACCTGCAGTCCCGTGGCAATCACCATTAATCCACTAAGTGTTTTTTTCATAGCTCTCAAACTTAAAAAAAATAGGATGTGTGAACAATAAAAGGAAAATTATTTTGGATTGATGGGTGCCTTCCTCTAAGGGGATGCTTAAAGGAGGCGCGTGGGTTCGGGAAGGTAGTGAGAGTCTACCGTGGGTGGAGCCTAGGGGTACTAGGCATTGGTTTGTAGATGGCAGGTCATACCTGGCCCAACCTCTGAAGGGGTCTGCACTGTGTCGGCCTATCGGCCGGAAGATCGACCCACCCTGAGCAGGTAGAAGAGGTCTTGGTGCTTCGGTTGAGTCGACCTGTAGAATGAAGCGGGAAGAAATACATCCCAGCATAGAATGTTAAAATAAATTATTAAGTTTTTCAGGTTGTCAAAAATCGAGTGGGCCAGTCAGTAGGTAATTGACCCATCTCATCCTAGAAGTCTGGAATTATCCTTAATCATGTTTTTTTTTACCTTCAGAAATTATTTTAGTTTGTTAAACCTAATGACAATTTTTTTTTATATTATTATTACATTACCCTCAAAAAATTTCTTCGCCCCCCCCCTTGCTGATGATGATCTTTGATGAACTGTGTTGGTTGAATTTCGAAATCCATTATCATGATTTAGTTGATCTTATGATGTTTTACCTTTGAACTAGTGACTGTCATGTTAGTGGATCACGAATTTGTTATAATAATGCCAGCAGCTTAATATAAATTACTTATTTTCAATATTTGCAATATTTGCAATTTTTGATATTTTTTTTTTTTTTTTTTTTTTTTTTTTTTCTTAGCTCTCAAAATTATAAAAATAGGATGTGGGAAAAATAAAGAAAAATTATTTTGGGCTAATGAGTGCCTTTCACTAAGGGGAGTCCCCCATTTGAAGGATGTATGAGAAGGATATAGGGTGTGGAATGCCTAAAAAGGCGGATGGAATCAGGAAGGTAGTGAGAGTCTACCAAGGGTTGAGCCTAGGGGCACCTAGGCATTTTTGATAAAATACGGGAACAATTTATATATGATTACAATTACAATCGAAACTATAGCTATTGCTTTGCCATGGTCAACATTTAGTGTGAATGAAATATTCATCTAAGTTGCGTTTTTTGGAATTAATTATGGTGTTCCAGTTACGCACGCCTCGTTTTAGCGCACTTTATTTAAATCTTTGTATAATCTCATATTTACGAAACATGGCGTGTGCCCATGGATGGGGTAACAACAGGAAAAGTTAATCAAGTTTTTTTTTGTCAGTGACGGTGATAGAAGAAGTGGTAACATGGCTCGGTTACAGGCTCTCTAATGCTGAGATGAGGCAAGCAGGGCCAAGTGTGTATTTGCTAAGTTAGTTTTTCCAATTAATGCTTTGACCCAACTTTATCGCATTAGCTCCTCCTTCCAGCTTCTTTTCAACGGCCCGTGAGCTTGTTGAAAAAGTTTTGCCTCCGTGTTAATGAGATTTCTTTACTCCTTGTTACAAAAAATTAAACTTTTTATCAACACTTTAAAGTTTCAGTAATTAAGTTCTACTCCGAGATCATTAATTGTTTTAGAGTTTTATTTAAATATCCAAACTTTTTTTTTTTTATTGCGGTCGGGGATTTTTCTTCTGTTGCAGATTTTACTGTTCAAACATAAAACTTTTTCGAAAAGTACTTTAGATTGCACATTTTTTGTTGAATAACATTTTTTTTTTTTATTATTTGAATGAAACTTTAAGGGTGGAATTACCGGAAAGTCTAAAAGTCAGAAGTGGCAGTTGCTAAAGTAGTTAACTATTACGAAATACTACTGCTCAAAAGCACTAATAAAAGGCCACTCTGGGTTAGATAGAACCCACAAGTTTCGTCGTTCATAGTAGATGTCTCCTAACGTTAAAAATGTCACTTTTAGTTTTTGTAGAGCATTAGTGAAATGCCAAAAGTATACTAAACTTAGAAGTTACTTATTCTATCACTAAAAACATATAAAAAAAATCAATAAGTTTGTATGCCACAGATTGAAAATCATACACATATATTTAATATATAATACACACTTTTTATAAATGTTGTATATTTGAAATGAGTATTCAGGAATACTGAAAATACTATAAATGAATATATTTAGAACTAAATGACAACAAACACATAATGGTAATAATAATAAGAAGGCTACACATGAGGTTTTCGAACAAGGATGAACCTCGTTGGCAGAATGACGTTGTCGGGTTGCCACTAGGGGAGTGCCTAATCACTCTAGCCCTGGTGACAAGTGCGGATTGTTGTAGTTAATAACATGGACCATGTTCCATGTCGGCGTTAATATCTGACTCCATTTTATTGATAGGGATGTGTCCCGACAATACACTGTGTTCAGGAGAAGAGGTTCAGAGGTTTCATAAAGAATAAGACCAGTTTTCAGAGTTCGGGCGGGAGATCGGAAGCGTAATAGGTACAAGTCGTCAGAGGGTCTGCTAGAGGCTGTGAGGCAGGGTGATGGCGCAGAGGTGCGGCAGAGAGAGTATGCAGAGGAGTCCAAGTGTCTGCCTTCCAGGGCCAAGCGGCCCTGGCGTAAAGTGACCGAGTAAAGCGGCTGAGGAGATGAAGATACTGGGAAAGAGTGGGTTTACAGGGCGAAACCCCTTGGTTTTAAATATTATCTCCCCTTGCTACCGGAAGGCAGAGCCTGGCTTGAAAGGGGTATGTTTATGATGTCACACCTGCGCCGAGGTACGTGATCCCTTGTCCCCTAAAGGACTGTTTATGGCATGGCTTTTAGATTTTATGACCGCCGGAAGGTGACCCTAGGTCTACCGGGATCTATTTATGACAGTCAGGTGGCTTATCCTCTCAGGTTTATTGCTGGACCTTCGACCCTCTGTTACTTGTTTTACGACTACCGGCCTCTCCATGATTTATTACTTGAAAACCATGTTTTACATCTAATTACAATACATTATATATGCACCAGAGTATAGGGTGATTTAACACTTATGTAGTTAGGGCCACTACAACGTCATACATGACAATAAACATTTATGTGTACATATACGGTACACATAGCAGATCTCTCTCAGACATAATTGTCTAAAATTGCCACAAATATTGAAACACCCTTTTACATAACAAAAAAGGATAAGCCGAGCAATTATCACCCACCTGTGGTATGTAACGTTATTTATGAACCCTAACTACAGTGGTCTGACCACCTGAAGCATTCAATACAAACGCTACAATAAAAAATGATTAGGGATGCCTCAGATTTAACAGCTGGTAAAAACCTAACATTCTTAATAAGAAATATGAGTGTTAATAAGTTAATGCGTGATTGGTGAGAGGTATCAATGACCGCTGCTTTGTCACCACGATCCTACCATGAATTCCAATCCCTCTTTTAAAGTCTTAAAAAAATTACATTAGCGAAAATAAAAGTAGGAATCTGTGCCTGCGCACGAAAATTTCAGCCGTTTCACTCTAGCATATAAAGTTATAATTCACAGCGAAGCGTAACAAATAATTAAACCCATAAATAATTTATACAACTCGTGTAAAATCTGGCATGTTGTTTGTAAAGAGAAATTCAATCATTTATAACGCTTCATACATATGTTTAGACTTTTCCCGCTTCTTCAATAAGTATAGGTTCCTTCATATGCCCGAAGTTATTTTTCGTCGGTACTGAAAATGTTTTTAAAAAAAATTACATTTTCGTTCACTCCTTTCATTAGAAGCAAACCTCATCCTGAAACGAAAATCAAAATCAAATCCTCCAAGTACTTCATTAATACATCTACGAATAGTAATAATAGTAGATTTGGGCGGTATCTAGGCTGTTTTTAAATAAATATTGTATGAATGAGTAAGAGAATAAAATGTAAATATGGTATGAATGAGAAAATTTATCACAATTACTTATTGCCCAATTAGGCAGATTGTAATTTTATCACAGTAAAGAAGTTTTTGTATTTAATAATAACACTAGTAAAACAGCAAAAGAAAAAATATAATTGTTTAGTACACAGTCACATATCACTACAATAAATAATATTTTAAAATCAAAATCAATTTATATACGTATTCTGAGCAAGTGAATTAGCTTTTTGGTGAAATTATCGTACGACGTGTCATTGATGTTACAGGTATTCTGCGGGATTTCTCTCAGACTCGCTAAGGAAGAAGGTAGGCCCTACTGAAGCCAGCTCCTCTATCAGGGTTCTATAAAAGTAATTCCAGACTAGCCAGAGCACCAGGGAGGCATCGTATATGTTCTTTAAGTACAAATTAGACATCAGTGTTTATTTTAGAGTGTTTTTTAGACGTCAGAAGTGTCTTATCTCCTGAATATTTGCTTCCAGATCCCTAGATCTACCGATAATATGACTATTTATACGACAAATGAGCTTTATGTACTTTCATTGTGTTTTTGAGTCTTTAAACTGCTATTTATGTATGCTTTTAGATTTTGATCTTTACAAAAATAAGCATACAGATATAACTGGATATAAAAAGAACGGAAGTATCGTGATCTCGAGCGGAAATGGAAGCACTAACAGGACACAGTCTTGCGTGAACAGCGGCTATAGACCCAGCACGCCAAGAGAATGATGTAGCCTAGCCGATAGTGTTAATAAGGCAGCATTAATTGTTAGGCCTACGTTCGGCCGACCGGTGAAGATAGGGAGGAGTTACTGTCAGCTCTAGACCCCGAGACCAAGTTCAGATTTAAAAAAAAAACGTTTCTGATTTGCTAAAGAGGGCTATTATATAGAGAGCATTTCCGAAGGAACGACTTCGGAAACTCACCGGATGGTCGAGTAAAACGTCTTCAGGCACGCTAGACCAATTTAGTGCCGATGATATCTGAAAGATTAATAACTCTCGCAAATGGAAGGAACGAATCACAATCGCCCTTTACAAATGGATGTGCCTTGTCTTGTTTATTTTGCTTATTAATTGGGTCTCATTATGTAATCACACCCTTGTTTTACAGTCTTGTCGATACCTTTCATTGGAAACTCCGTAATTTCTCTTGATAAGGTAATGAATGCATGCAAAATTGATTATGTAGCCTTAAGTATCCCAGCTAGGAAATGAAGAAGTTAGGTTAGTTGAAGTTAAAGTTTGAAGTTGAAGGTAAGTACATACATTATATATGTATGTATGTATGTACATAGATTATAACAAAATCTTTCATGCTAGGAATACCTAAAATTGTCTGACAACTTCATATACACATTCATTATAAAATAATAAAAAAAAGTTATGAAAAAAAAAAATAGATTGTTACTCATATAAAATTTAGTTTCTCCAATAATATACGAGTCACAAGTTTATTATCAACATATATCCATCAAAATTTTAACATTAAACAACGTTGTTTATTATACCTGTCTCCATGGGTACAAGGGACCGTGACAGTCTTTGTGGTTCCTGGTTTTTTGCATTTGTCTGCACTTCTCTGGAATAGGATAAACTAAAAATATTCCTGTCTACTAAACTTCAGGTTTTCTCTCCGCCTTCCTCCTCCCACTTCTATACTCGCCTCTCATTCATCTAGGAATACTCACTACAGTATGCGACAATAATTTAACAAAGCTCTAGGCCATTATCCGAATTCAGTGCTATTTGGCAATCAAATGATTCAGGAACCATAGCCGAGTGTTACGATTTTTTAAATTTGTATTACTTTCAGGAAATGCTCCTTGTCAACCTTCTGAGGCAGGCGAACACTTCATATCGTAGTTTTTGAGATTGATGATATCGGTTTTTGAAAAAAAAGTCGTGTTCTAGGAAGTGATGAAACAAAATATAAAACTCCATTATTGTATCATCCTGAATAGACAATAATTATTTAGCAGTAGACACCCTTAATATTTCAGTTATATAAGATTTCTCACATAAAAATATATAAAGTTCAAACAAAAAACATGAACAGCTTAAAAAGACTTAGAACACTATCATTTTTCCAGTCTTATTACACATTATGTGATCATAAAACCGTCATAAAGCATGGAGTAAAATGTTATTAAGAAACGTTTTCTATAACCGGTCAAAAACAAGCATAATGTATTTCATAAAGAGCTAAAGGAACTGACAAAATCTATTTAATATAGGAACTGACTGATTATCGGGAAAGACAATCCCATGAATTGAAAAAATATCAAGTTGGGAAGTTGAGAATTGTTACATTATCTGCTCTTTCACTTCAATTTGGCTAGAAAATGAAAATACCATTCTTATTTTTTTTTATGAAAAAGATAGGGAGTGGGAAAAGTTCAATATCTTCTTTATTAATCTCTCAAATATCTTTGCCCTGAGATTTATCAAAGCTACGGAACCCATGCTCAATCAAAGAACCATCTATACAGTAAACATATCTATAATATGAAACAGCTGAACATTATTTTGAGTAGTTAGGAAATCTTACAAGTAAGTATGTCCCTGGAGTACAGTAATCTGCTTGAGGTAGAATTTCATGTTTTCTGGCGGTACCACATTATTCTTGCATCAAAAGTATTATTAGATTACAGCTAAGGGTCTTGGGTTGTCATCTTCAACATGGTATACGACCCAACGCGAACTTAACGCAGCCGTGTCCGTGAAAAGTGAGGTCTATCCGTTGATAGGGATTTCAAATATACAACTTGGTGTACAAGGACTTGTTACTTTAACAGGAGATACATTAAATGGCATGAC
The DNA here is from genome assembly GCA_930367205.1 of Acanthosoma haemorrhoidale. NCBI lineage: Eukaryota > Metazoa > Arthropoda > Insecta > Hemiptera > Acanthosomatidae > Acanthosoma > Acanthosoma haemorrhoidale. The sequence continues at coordinate 119,917,935 of OV884011.1, read as the reverse complement.
GTTTTTCATAGATTTAATCGTTATTACGCTTACTTACGTTTTCTTACAGAACTTGTAGGACCTCTCGAATTGTTAATTTCCTATCCTTGCCCCACGGCTCTGTCAGCAGCCCTTTTCAGGACCAATAAATAATTACATATTTGACGTTTTAGTGTGAGATGTACTTCATCGTCAGATGATGTAAGGGGAAGGCGAGCTGTTTTCAATAAGCTGGGAAAAATTACCAGCTCGTTTATATCTGTCTCTTGACGTCTACGTTCTAATGCTCCAGCCTTTTTTGTTGCTCTTAATACCCTGGAAGTTATATCTGCAAAATTGTTACCTGCTTTAACTGATTTTTCTTTCATACTTCTTCCGTTCCTTCTCGGCTTCCAAGGCAGCCAATACTAAGTAATGGTTTTTTCTCCCCTCCTTCTGGCAGCTTCTTTCCACTTTACCTGTTGTCTTTGCCTTCAGATATTTTTGGTGCCATATTCCTCAAATCTACAACTCTATTCAATTATATGCGATGAGAGAACATTTTTTCTTTAATGAACGAGATTCAGGGTAGACATTTGCCATGAAAGGTCATAAGGACCCCCTCTCCAACCTTCAACATTCTCATAGCAGACTTCTTAACTTGCCATATTGATGATTTGTTTGCTGTTTTAATAGTGAATATTGGCAAAATAAATTAAACCCAACTAATTTTATTCAGGCTAGGGAGTAACTGGCTAGGGAAGGACAAATCAACCACTTTTCATCTGTGTCCGCAAGAGGAGCTCAACAAAAAACAAAGATAGGGATGTGTTGGGTCGTCACGAGGGGGGTGCCTAGTTACCCTAGCCCTAGTGAAGAAGTGAGGGTTAATTAGGCTATGACCTGGACAATCGTTTACTGACGGTCCTACAATCTGACTCCATATTTGATAGGCATGTGCCCCGAAAATGCACTGTGTTCAGGAGAAGAGCTATAGGGTAGGTAGTTCAGGTAGTTAGCGTGGTCTTGGAATGACCACGAATTCACACTCGGTATCTGAGGGTAGGCGAAATCAGTCCGGATCCCAAAGGCGAGTGTGAACCGGAGAGAGGCAGACTGTATTGCCGTGGGAGACAATTCTCGTTAAATTTGAAAGGCCACGACAACCGTTGTCCACTAGGGAGAGGTCTCTCCCAAGGAGCTGCTAGAGTTTTAGCGAGGCGAAGACAGAGAATCCCACTAGAAGAATGTGGGGTCTGACAAGGCCGGACTAAAACATAGCGAGGTTAGGAAGAAAGAGGTCCAGAGGTTTTCATAAATGAGAAGGCCAAGTCTTGAACATCCGTGCAGCCGCAAGTCATCAGTTTGAGAGTCTTAGGGAGAATGATTTACAGGCCACGATCTAAGGTTGCTATCCCCAATCATCTGCCTCGTTATTGTACTCAATGAGATCCCAGTATGCGGTGGCGCTTTGTTCTAGCAGCCCAGGAAATAGCTGCTGTTGGGTATTCTATGCAGATGTCCAAACCATCTGTGGAGTTGCTGTTTCTTAAGTGTCTTATGAGGGTTCTAGATTAATCTTTTTTCAAGGTGGAGTCCACTGTGTCTGACATGAGCAGAGGCGAAGCAACAGACTGACCAGGGTGAAAGTATTATGGGTGCATTTTCCTTCATTCGTTTATATCCTCCATCCAGCACTAGCGCTTAGTTTTGGATAGGTGAGGTTACTTAGTAATAAAATAAAAAAAAGATATATATTGTGCTGTGTTTTAAATTAAAGATCTCAAAACCCTGATAAATAATATGTAATATGTGCTGCACCTATTGTGGACCAGTAAGGTTTATAAAAGCTGTTTACGCCACAGTCATAAATATTGTCATGAGATTCAGAAACAAACTTAATCTATCCAGTACAAGCAGTTTAAGTTATTAGTGGACCTTTCATTTCTAGCCGATAGGAATATTCAAGGTCCCGCCAAGTACACGGGTGGTATATTTTTTTGGCACTATATGAATTTTTATCCCCCGGCATCCTTTTTTGGTTTGAATTAACTTCGAGCTCACTAAACCAACATCTCTTAGTACAAATTAGACATTATTGTTTAGTTTAAAGTGATTTGCAGGATGAGTGGTATCAGATCCTCCTTTGATAACCACTTTCTGCTTCTTTGATATCCTTCTACCCACTAATTTATACAGGTAGGATATTAAGGTAAGGGAATTAGTTTTACATCTTCTTACTTTTTTATATTGTTGTACCTTCAATTTCATATTTCAAAATTACTCACCGTGCGTCTATAGGTGCGATTAGTTACCACTCCTTTTCTTGCTGTTAAAGAAGTAAATTTAAAATTTACCTTTTTTTTTTCTAGCCCAAACGCCACTTCAGGATGATATTATTACAATTATATTTGTTGGTAACACTTAAGTTTCACGAATAGCCGCAGCACAATTGAAAATAATTGATTTCGAATTAATCAATGGATACAGGTATACCAACATTAATTAAACTTGCAGGGATAAGACGTTGCGGTATTGTAGGTAGATTATTTTGATATGTTTACTTACAGAGTGGGAGAACTCCAATAACCCGCTCTGATAATTGTAGCCGAGAAGGTGTGAATGGGTTTTAATTGTGTGTATTCAAGGTGATTCTGGTTGTCAGTCCTTGTCACTCAGGAGCGACTGCAGACGCCTGCTTCTGTCAGTTCCACAGCTCTACCAATAACAATTACTGCTGGCTGAAAGCAGTGTTCCGAGTCTTGTGTATACAGGCTGCTTCGCTCTGGTTCCACGAAATACTGCAAAATTAATCCTTCGATCGCTTACTTTAGCAGCAACCTCGCACCCATTCCAATGCTGCTTAAGTGTTGATCATTATTTCATCGACAGTTGTCATTATTTTTTCTATGTATTGCTCACTAAAGACTCAAAGTAGACTACATATAACTAATGAAGATATCAAAATCTTTAATAATTCAGTTTTACTTACTTTTTTTTTTTTTTTTTTTTTTTTTTTTTTTTCTTCATAGCCCCTTCAAATTTACAGACAATCATATATAATTATAGATCCTCTGGCGAATCCATTTACAAATAATTTTGTATTTCCTGTAGCATCACTACATTATATACAGGTTTTGTTATTTTATAGAAATTATATAATGAATAAACAAGTATAATGATATACATTCTACATGACTTGACTGAACTGACCAACAAGGTGATGGGGCTCACCTTTTTGATCAACCTTAAAACCAACTTACATACTAATTCTTATCCTAATTTTTCCCCGACAGTCTGTTGCCATCGATGCGGGAGGGGTGGTGGGGTCATAGTGTTAAACACTGGATTTGTCAGGTGCTGCAACGAGTCAAAAAACTTAATGTGTCTCCGGCGGATGAACTCACCCACCGACGGCACACCAAGCAACGGGTGCAGGTCAGCGTTCTTCAACCTCTCGAAAGAGGTATGTCGGACCACTTTTCGCATGATTCCATTCTGGAAGTGTTGGAGACATTTGGCTGTATTGTCAGTCAAGTGGGTAAATAGCGGGGTCAGTTTTACTTTAGAAACGTTTTTTTTTTTAAGTTTAAAACAATGCGGTTGAATTCCACGTAAACTGAGATGGTATTAAATTAAGGCTATACTTTTTTATTGTGGGGTTTAATGTTGTTCCAGTTTTTTTGTTCAATACATTTGTTAGCTATGTAGTTATGGTTCTGAAAAGAGGTTTCCCAATGACCGAATTCGTTAATTAAATTAAAAACTAGTATTAGAAAAAATAAAGTTCATAAACAACGTAAACAAAATGTAACAAGTTTCCAAAAATAAATAAAGAGTATACTAATTCAAGGATCAGCAAGATTTTTTTTGAATAAATGATTTTCTTGGAAGTCTAATGGAAATCTATTATTTTCCATTGAAACACTTCTATGTCCATAGCTTACTTCTCCAATGCGAATCAATTTTATTTTAATGATATAGAATGACACCTAAATGCTTATTATTTTTGTTAATGCTACCTTAGAAATTTGGACCCTTCCTGAGGGCTTATTTACCAATTATTAAGCATATAACTAATCCAAATATGATAAAATCCCTGCAACTCCACCTGTTTAAAACAGGTATGGCTCAGAGAGTTTTTTTTTCCACTGACTAATGAATGTTTTTATTAGGAGACTATGTTATCATTGAGTATCAGATTCCGCTCCCCCCCCCCTCACCAACCGACCACGCTTAACGAACTGATCTCGTCCGAGAGATGCCTCTTCCATTAATGAGAATCCACTGATTTAGCCTTTCATATCCCTACAGCTTCCTTCAATTTCCGTGTTTTTATCTCGACTGGTTCTTGAAAAGAGATCTGGCAAAATACTTAAGATAACTTCGGAAATAACTTTCCACTTTTCAAGTGCTTGACTTGTGCGAGAAATCGATGTAAAGCCACCTGATTTCAAAAATTATCTATACACATCTACTCCTCACTAAGTTATGGATGGCATTTTTTTTTTATCGGTTCCTCACTTTTGTACAATTGATGTGGATAATATCATATAAAACCAAGAATAAAGAGAATCATTCTAATGGTTTGTCTGAACTACCAGTGGAGCGCTGTAAAACAATATTGAATAGATAGCTGCTGCTTTACAGTACCCCGAGGTGCGGTAAAAATGCTCCCACCTGGAGGGCTACAGACCTACAACAACAAATGGAAACAAATAATGTTAGCAAAAAAAAATGTCTCATGATAAATATCACTAAATTGTCTTCAATATCGACAGTTATGTAATGCTAAAAATATTGTAATGCTAATATTATATATAATGCTAATAGTAGAAGCGAACCCTTTCTAGTGTATACCTGCCTCGTGACTTCATGGAAGTCACTGATACTTTTAAGTAAGTAACCACATCCCTTCAAGACCTCCCTTCCAATTCCCAGAACTAACCTCAGCTTTAGCCCCAGACCCCACTTGTTCCCAGACACATGTTCCCACACATTCCACCCAGTAGTATGTAGTAACCTAACTCTTAATATTTGTATATACCAGTGTTTTGGTTGTACTTCATAATAAAGCTTTTCTTTATTTTCTTTTAAAAGACTCTCCTCAACAAAGGTTATTTAACTGGCGCCCTGAACAGGCACCTGACTCAGTAAATTTACGTCCACTATCTAGAGATCCCTCATTTGGCAACGGACAGTGAGACCACTCCAATAGCGTGAGAAGTATTTTTCTGGAAAGATACCCCACAGGACAGGACTTCACCGATATTAGGTACTGATCTATTTCAATAGATTCTCACCAGGTAATCACCTAAAGAAATAAAGAAATCTGGACTTCATTGAAGACATCATTCACTTGGGACCTGCGAACTTTAAGTCAGAAGAGAAGTTTGTCATCAACCCGAGAAGATCCGAAGAAATATTCTCTGCATCTGTGAGTAATTCCTGAATTATAAGATTGCTTAGATAACAGGATCTGGGATTGTTCGGCTACCACTCTGACGGACAGGCTATGAAGGCTCGAGGAAATATTAACAGAGCCTAGGACTGTTCACTTGAAGGTCCGTTTCAACGATTTATGCTGGTTATACAGATACAATAAATATAATATAGACAACACGAAAGGCTTCGTTAACAGCAATAAAAAATGGCTTTAAGGTATTATTTTCGCATACAGTGTAATTTTATATAAATTTGTTTTTTATGACAAGAACAGGTATAAGAGATAATTTGGATAGAAACAGACACATTAACGAATTAGAAATGGCTCTTAACAACTATCATATGACTAAAGAAGACTATGGACACCTTCCACACTATAATGGTGATCCAACTAATTTAATAATATTCATTAAACCACTAGAAAAACTATATTCAACTGTATGTAACGAAACAATCGCTAACAGAATACAGAGCAAACAAAGACTCGTAAAAATAGCTTTTTCTAGACTCACTGGTGACGCGCAACAATTATGCTTGCATGGAGATTTCCTATCAATAAATGACTTAAAATTACATTTAGTAAATCACATCACACCTACAACATGAAATCTCTCGGATTCATATGTACAGAAACGAACACCCAATTGACTTTATTAACGGAATTATCCCACTTCAAATTCTAATTCAGAACCGTATAATGATCGACACCTCTAACTATAATAAAGAACAAGAAATATTATCAGGAAAAAGTTACTAATTGTAGACGACGTTCTTAGAAATTTACCACCAAGACTTATGGACGCACTCAACCATCTGATTATTAACGACCTGATACAAATGAAAACTGTAGGATTATAATGGAAGACATGTATCCTCAAGGAAACACTAACAGAAGTCAACAAATCCGACCTAGACAAAACTTCAGACAAATTATAGGAGAAATGACTATAATGGGCCACAATTTCAACCCCGACAGTACCAAAATAATTATAGACATACTTTTCAACAAAATAATGACTTTCAACATCGCAATAATTACCAAAATAACTATAGACATAATTTTCAACAAAACAATAACTTTCAACACAGCAATAACTATCAGCAACGTTATGAACCCTGTCAGAACATTAGAAATAATGAACATCGGTTTAACTTTCAAAGACCTCAACAAACACCATTCCCATCACCCTTCAATCCACATTCACAAAACACCGTGTCAATGCGAACTGTTGGAATAACGAAGTGCACCACTTAGAAGACGAACTTTGCCCACTAGAACAAGAGAACGAAACATTGAAACAGAGAGTTAAAGACTTGAAGGACAAACTTGCACAGTTGTTAATAGACATTATGGAAAAAGGCATTAAATTAGGAACGAGTAATGAAATTCAAATGAATAAAGTAAATGGTATAATTAATAATGGTCATGTAATATGTAATGAATTATATTTAATAAAGAATAAAAAAGAACTAGAAGCTCATGCAAGACATGAACATACAACTAAGGATAATAAAATAAAATCATCACATGACATAACCTCTGTAGGACTTGACGATATAAAAGCAAAAGAAGACACAGACAGATTAATAGAAGCAACACCTAACGCCATAGAAGAATAGAACCAAATATTACAAGAACTTAACCCAGAAGCCATGGAAGAAGAAATTAGTGTAGTAGCTACACATCAAGACTCCCAAGACCAAACCTCTAGTAACGAACAATTTTTTATAGCCCCTGACGACAAAGCGATCAATGTTGAACACCAAATTATAATAACCAGAGGACATAAAAACGTAAAATTTACCAAACCGTTTCATAACAGAAGATATGACATTTCATTCAATAATGAGGAAGAATTAGACCAAATATTATAACAAATTATACACCCAAAAAATCTTTATGGAATTTATTGTGAATCAAAACTCAATGTAATGACTACTTGTTATGACGAACAGTTCAATACTTTATCAAGAATTATACAGAAAAAATACCCTACTGTTAAGATAAAAATATATAAAAATCATGTACTAAATGTAACAGACAAGGACAACCAAAACGAGATTATTTCCAATTATCATCACACAGGAAAGATCTCACACCGAAGAACAACTGAGACTTATGACAAATGAAGAAAACAATATTATTTCCCCTCTATGAAAGAAATTATTACAGATTATATTAACAAATGCATAATATGTAGAAAAACTAAGTAGGAGAGGAAACCAATTAAAGCTAAATTTATGGTAACACCTGCACCAGAAAAACCTTTTGAAGATTTAATGATTAATACTTTACATTACGAAAGACAATGCATAATCACTATAGTTGATACTTTTTCAAAAAAAATTCACACGAACCGTGAAAAGTATAACAAGTAGTGACATATGTTATAAAAGAATACTTAGAACATTACACCAAATTCTATACGAATGTAGAACGGAAGAGAGTATGAAAATAAATTAGTTACTAAGTTCCTTGAAATGAATGGAATAGAAACAATGGATGTACCACCTAATATTTCTTTAGGACTTTTGAATCATGCACACAGCACATTAATCGAATATTTAAGGACTTTAAATAATCGATAATTAACTAATAAGATGCTAACAAACAAAGTTTCTTTAGCAACTATTGCATACAACAACACCTTAAGTGAAAAACTAAGTATGACTCCTGACGAGATAACGTTTGGTATAACCAAACAAATTAACCAACAAATATCAATAAAAGAACAATATGTTAAAAAATATCATGATGATAGACGCCTAATAAAGGACTTTGTAAAGACAAAAAAAATAAAATAAAAGACTGATCGAACAGAAAAACTAAACTATGACTATTTCTTGAATTGTAACTTCAACTTCAATTATAACTTGAATTTCAGGCAATTCATAAAAAAACACAAAAGGAATTAAACCCGGAGTTTTCTCACTGATATTTAAAGCTGGATAAGTTCGCATTCAACCACAAGAAACAGTTTCGTAGCAGGTCAAAATCATTTAATAACAATTAAGTACTAGTACATGTTATTATTATATACATGCCTAGACAATATTTAATAATTGCTAAATGAGTTGAAGAGTTTGTTGAAAGGCTTAGGTTGAATTAGAATTCATCAAATTTATTAAGGGACAAAGTTTCGACATTTTATGTGTCCACGCTCTCTAGTTTTTAATGTGAAATAAAGCGATACGACAATGTAAAATTAGTTCAATTAACTAACGCTATAGCTCAATCTCCAAGGGGGGGGGTTCATAGGATAGAAGGTTGTTTACGTAGCAAGAATATTTGTATTGAAGAGGATTAGACACACTTAGATGTCTGAAACCAACTCTAAGAAAGACACAATTTTAGTTGTACTGAGAGGGCCCGGCATGTTGCTTTGGTGTATTTTAGACAAACTAAGTTGTCTGGCCCTACTGCAGTTTTCCTTGCATGTACCACAACCGTCATAAAAATAAGTCATTGCTCTCGGCCAGGTATAGTGTACAACTACTGTTTCTTAATAACTATGTATTTCTGGATCAGTTCCATATTGGAGTTTTGAACTATGATATCAACTGGTCTATTTTTTTAGAATAATAATATAGAAAACTTGGGTATTTAATTTTATTGATGTGACAATAATATATCATACTTATCATGTCCGTGGAAGTCAGTAGCTCAATGTATATGTGCAATTGTTCCTAAATCCAACACAACAGAAATAATTACTCCAACTAAATAATAAATTTGTCTCAGCCTATTTCGAAAAAAGATCTTCTATTCGTAAACAGCATCTATTTTAATGCTTTCCAAAATCCCTTTGCACTGAATTAAATATTTTTATTTAAAGGGTGAAAAGGTGAGGCGATTCTATTGCAAAGTTGTTCAATCCCTGAGGCCTTTAGAAGGGGACGTTTTATCCTTGTGTGAATAAATGTAGGGCGTGGAAAAACTAGTTTCCTATGGAAATATACCTGGAAGAGAGGAGCTGCAGGGATGAACAGGTGGCTCAGTCCCCTTAACTTTCTCACATAACAACAGGGATGACTTCTCCTATCCTGAGCCAATTCCTATTCGTCCAGGGTTTCATTTCATTCACAGCGACATTTACAAGCTGACACTTTAAATATAGTTCTTTGTTTTCATGATTGAAATATCAGCCAATGCATCACTACTTATCAAGTAAGCAACGTTAAAATATGTGCTTGAGGTCACGCTTTTCTAAACATAAAGTTATCATAGTTCTTAAAAACAGTTATAAGTTACCGTCTGGAAATCTAAAGTTAGAACTGTAACATCCAACAGAACAGTAACAAAGGTTTTATAAATTAAAAAAGGTTTTTAAAGAGTATTGACAGGCTGTGATAAACAATATAATTAAAACATGAACACCTTTTAAGCAAAAAATCTCATCGTTTACCCACTCAAGTTATTTGAATCATTCAACCTTCAAAAAAATATCTTAAACGTATTTTCGTTATTTGTTAGAACTTTAGCTTTTTCCTAACACCTTTATTTTTTAAATAATTTGTTAAAACGTCCTACCTCTTAGGCGTATTTGCACTGCAAGCGAAGCTATAATTACTTTTAGTTATCCTTATATTTACGTTCTCATAACTTCAGTTGGGGTTCTATTTTGTGTTGCTTATCTCTTATAGTAGCACATACTGTAGTAGACTGTTCTGATAAAGACGCAGGGTTCATAGGTAGTTGTAGAAGACAGTCGTGTGGAAACTTACAATGTCCTACCTGAAATCAACAGGATTCTTTGTAAGCATAGTACACCTTAGAGGAAGTTAGAGTGAAAAAATTACACAAGATAAAATGATGTCTAAACGATCCTGTTTTGTAAATACTTTTGTGAATCGCCGCTTATTTCAAAGAATTTTATGTGAATTGATTAAGAAATCCACAAAATGACCAATTTATTCGTCTCATCTAAGACAAAATCTAAGGTTTTAACATGGAAAATGAAAGAGGTGTTGTAACTCCCATACATCTTTGTTTTATAGGTGACACTAAATCTGAGACCATGTACCTTTTCTTGGTACATACATATTATATATTAGGAATATATGTTTTAGGTGATATAAAAAGGAAACCGAGGGTTTAAGTAAGGAGGGGGCTATAGGACAGGAGCATTGGCAGATTGAACACGTTGAAAATGGTTCTTTTTGGATCTTGTAAAGCAAAGGAAATCTGGCCGGCAAACTCGACTTTTCAAACAACCCAAACAGCCTAATACGTAGGCTGAGGTGGAGCCACAGTGATTATAGCATATTTGGAATAATTATGCGTGAAGATGAATAGGAGCTAGTCCTTGAGTATTAACATATATATTATGACAGTAATTTTTTTTATTAATGTGTATCGCTCATTAATTAATTTAGCAAAACATTTTTTTTTTAATTATTTGTTTTTATTTCCCCTTGATCCCTAATGTTTCTATTTTCAATTTTTCAAATTTAATTAACATTAACGCTACATCGAATTTTTAAAGTGGATGGAATTTTCACCTATGGCTGCATATGTCAACCTGCTGACGATCCTCAGCTATGGAAGTGCTGTGTGATGCCATTCTTCCACTTTCTTCATTGACCAACTTCCGTTATCCAGCCAGCATTTTAGGTCATTTTCGATTTCTCAACATTTGCTAAAACGATCAGACAGGCTGACATTGGGCTGGGAGAGTGTAACTTTACAAATTAAGTATCTAGGAAGAGCCGCCAGCGCTTGGTCGATCCACGCTCGCTAAGTGCTCTCCCACTACCTGGTGCTCTACTGTTACAAGTCGAAACCTCACGATTTCATCAGCGCTAAGTGCTGTCTAAGTGGCTCCTCACTTTTCTCTACTTCTTCTTCTTCTTCTTCTTTTAGCGTCTTCCTGGCTATTTATTTATCGCCACTCGCCGGCTGGCTCCTTTCCCTTTAACCCTCTGGGGGATTTATATGTCATGTTTCCCTAGGTTACCTTATCCACGAATACAGTAAATGGCTGAATTAATAAATAAATGTCAAAGTTATTGTTTTTTATGAATATGTTCCTTAATAACAAGGTTATTAAAAATTATTTAATTTTTTTTTAATCAAAGTTCATTTATCGATGAGATCCCGCTCTTTTGACAGTCTCTTTCCTGCTAAAATTTACAATGTGACGAGCAAACAAAAAAATATTTGTACATTCTTCGAGAATTAAAGACATAAACTGAATTAATGTAAATAATCACAAAATGAAAAAAAATCATGAAATATCTAAAAAAAAAAATAACATATCTACACTAATGCACTCACTATTCATAAATGGGTATTCATTCACACGTAGATACGTAAATGTCTACGCATCTAGAGTTACAAATCAGATTTTAAAAATACGCAAGTATATTATTTATGAAATATGTAAATAACCTGGTTTTGAACACATTTAATGGAGGAGCGTGGCGAATAAGGGGGGGGGGATTCCCAGCAGGAATTCAAAAAAAAAAAATAAATAAAAAAAAAATAGCTAGTAAGGATAAGTAGATTTAAGTAAAAGTTTTTATTTTATTTTGTTTTCTTTGGAGTGTGTTGATTGGAGTGTTTTGAAAAATAAAGAACAAAAAACAGTATTACTCAAGGTGCGCTGACCTGTGCAACAATCCGATTGCACCGGAATACGCGCACCACAGGCTACCTAACCCTATGAGCACAGTCTTCAATTTGGCTATATTCTATTTTATGTTCTCCAAAACATTAACTTTATAATTGCTAGTTTCTTTTTGAAACAGCGTTGAGGTAAAGTTCACTGGTTCAGCCATGCGTACCCTTGCAGACAATAACAGGTTTCTTTAATTAGTATCTCAATTACCCCATATTATTTATCATGTTTTTTTTTAACATCAGTGTGGCATCGAATGAGACAACCATATAAAACTGCATGCCTTTCGGTGGAGCAGAATTCTCACAAAGACCAGATGGTGAATTTTATAATTTACAACAAGTAACAGCAAGTTCAAGACATCTTCGCTTCCAGCTGGAATGAATGATAGAACAAAATTCCAAAGCCCCCGAAGGTTTCTTCAACCATTCCTTCGCACAAAGCTTGGAGTATTATAAATATGTTTCATTCTCTTTTAAATAAATACTTGCTCTAATGATGAATAAAGCTGTTGTTTAAGCACAGTATTTTTAAATACATTCACATAATCGAATTGGAACTTAAATTCAAATTCCCATTTGATGACCCTATTAAACCATGGTATGTCACCAGTATTCACAAGATCGGTTTCAGATAATGACCATTGCATTGACTATAATAAGCAATAATTTCACCAACAATGTTTATAACGAAGTAAGTCGAAGTACTACGTAAGTAGACGAGATTCTGCCCCACATATCCTGCACAGGCTGCCTGCGGAAGTAACTGTCACAATGGACCCACGTACCATGATAATACGCGTCCAAATGATAATATGTTTTTAATTACTTGGAAAACTCGAATATAATAACGCCTGCCTAAGGTGTGTTTAGGGTCGTTGTTTTTCCACAGTGCAATATCAATTTTCACAAGTGGTCTTCACAAGCGGAAACCTCCTCCCCGCCGGAGCCGTAATCTAAAGTAAAGAGAAAAGTCTCTTCAAACTTCAATAATATCTTCCATGAATGGAGCCACACCCTAATGCTTTTGCCGATCATCGGAAAAAGGTATCCGATAATGAGTTCAATAAGGTTATCGCTCCCTGCTCCCCACTGGGGAGGATCTCAAGACCTTAAAGCCCTTCCATGAGAATAAAGATGACCCAAACACGACGATACTTATTCTCGACTCCAAGCCGGATAGCAACTTTTATTTATTTATGCAATAATTACAATGTAAAATATTTTTTTTTTTAGTTCGGTGCAGCTATAGCCACTATCATAATCACCACTATCATCATTAGCATGCAAACTTTTTTCACATAAATAGTCTTAATAACGAATATAGTTGAAACGTATTCCCTTGTATGTATTGGGACTGAATGTTGTCCCGAAAAAGTGTGATTAAATTCTCATCCATCAAGATAAGCTGATTAAAATTGTAAAAGCACATTAAAACTGCTTCAAAGTCAAATATAAAACTTTTTACCCGCTCCAATTGTCTATCTCTTCTACTACAATTAAAAATTTGGAACATTTAAACATACAAAATGTATGTAGTAAATAATCAAATCAAAAAACAAAATTAAGAAGTATCAAGTAACCATTAAAACCATTAAAAATTGTCATAAAGTTGTCCTTTTTTTATCATAATTATAATTTTATTTGAGGTTTACAATTACCAAGAACGAAATAGCCAATTGAATGATCTTTTCCAAATGTCATAGGGAACATTAAAAGCTATTTTTCATTCCCCAATGGAACGAGCAGAAGCGACTTCTATGATTAGTATGCAGGCGCAGTATTTGTGCGAGCATCGAAATTTAAATTGAATTTGTCTTCGCCGCAGGATAGTTGAGTTGGTAGGACGCCATGTTGCCTCCTGCTTCCCTCCCAGAAGTGCATTTGCATCAACAGCCGGTCTGAGCAAACAGTTGTACCACGGGTGAACTTTCTCTAAAATTTCAAACACTGTTTCAACTGGTGGAGCCTGTGAAAACAAAACTTCAAATCCATTTAGCTTATTTGTGAACACATGGTTGTTTTTAGTTTTGGACTTATGAAGTCGAACTAGGGACGGAAGGAAATAATTTCGGAGCATACCCAATTCTATTTCATCAAACCTGGTTGTCGATTCACTTACCGAATGGTAAATTCAATTAAAAACAGTTTACCATAGCCATATTCACCATTTAACCAGTTCTTAGTTTTTTTCATTAATGTAGGCCAGGTTTTATCGTGGGCTCCTTCCAAAAAACAACAGCGACACAAACAGTTGCAATGAGAATGAGTGGTGATTAGCGTCCTCTGACTGGCTCAACCACGTTAGTAGTTGATACATACTCGTCTACTCGGGAAAGGAGAGCAACGTTGTCATAATTCTATACTTCCATGTAGAAATATCTGAAATGTGACAATATTGGTGTACTGGAAAAACATAGTTGAGACAATTTTAAGTTAAGGACTAATGAAAGTAAATTACATCAAAAAAAGTGTCGGGAAAAAAAATAACTACTTTCCAAGTTTTACTTTCCATAAAACAATTCCTTCGGTGAGGAAAACCTCATTAAAAATTCAATAACTTCAACATTATACATAAACGAATCGTAACCAACAATATAATTCTTTTTCAAACCGCTGATTTAATATCGATCCAGCGTTTGACAAAGATAAAATATTGATAAAAAAACGGGTTAAACCGGTGAAATCTAATTAATTTAATAATGGACGGGCTGATTGGTGAAAGCAATCAATAGTATAGATGAATCAGATTTGATTCGTGTAACACAGTTGATTTGAATTAAACCGACCAGGGCTATATCACAACGTTCATGAAGAGACAATTTCAATTATATAGTACAAATTAGATTACAAAACAAACTTTATTCCGGGACCATGTCCGCTATAAATGACTGTAAACGTAAGTAAATTAAATTCTGGCTAACATAAAATAGTTAGTTTATCACAAATATTTATATAAAAAAAAAATTAGTTAAATAAAGACTACACTTCAGTTAGAAAAATATCCCCTCTAAAAAGAGAAACAATTTAAGCAACTGAATGCATGGTTTACCAAACTTGGAAATAAAAAGAAAATTATTATTATACAGTATTCAATTACAAAAAAAAGCTATGGTACACTTCAGTGGTTCCCAGCCTCACTATGTCCATCGACCCCTTGCTAATAACAAGTTCTTATAGCTAAGATCTGACCACGAACCAATAAGAAAATTGACAATACATAGCTGTATAATGTTTTGAATGTTAAAAAAATATAAGTAAAACATTTTGATTTTAGTACTATCATTTAAAAAAACATTCCGCAAGTTTCCAGCCATCCTCTAGGTTCTTTTTATTCGGCTCAATGGACTCATTTCACACTCGACTTGCAGATTATCGTACATGACATCGGTATCTGTTTTTGTAACCAGAATTTGTTGTTTGACATGTTTTGGTACGCAGGTTTGTTTTACAAGTTCAAAACATATTTACCACAAACCCTTTTCCTAATCCTACAGCCCTACCTTTCAAAACCCTTTTTCCAAGTCCACTGTGACTTAGAATATTCTAACTACTATCCCATAAAAGCAGGAGTTCCACAGGGTAGTGTGGTGGGTCCCATCCTCTATAACCTATACACCGCTGATGTCCCCTCAACCCCCAACACCCTCTTGGCAACACTTGCAGATAAAACTGCAGTCCTGTCTTCCCACCTACACCCCGATATAGGATCCCATAACGTTCAAAAACACCTTGATGAGATCGATCATTGGTGCAACCAATGGTGGGACAAAGTTAATTAAGCAAAATGTTTCCATATTACCTTCACCCTCCCCTGTATCTAAGTTAGTACGGTACTTAGGCTTCCATCTCGATAAACGGCGTACCTGGAGCCCACATACGAAGCTAAAAAGACGAGAACTAAACAGACTACTTCTCAGGACATCCAATCTCTCAATAGAAAACAAATTACTAATTTACTATTGGGAAAAATAAAGGAAAATTATTTTTCCCACATCCAATTTTTATAAGTTTGAGAGCTAAGGAAAAAAAAAAAAAAAAAAAAAAAAAGGTGATAACAAGCCAGTTTTGACCTAGCCGACTACAAACCATTGCCTAGGTACCCCTAGGCTCCACCCTCGGAAGACTCTCACCACCTTCCTGATTCCACCCACCTCCTTTAGGCATTCCACACCCTTCGGTGTGCTGCGTGGCGGCGGATGTGCTGGCCTCGGACTGAGCTTTCGAGTTTAGGGGGGTGAAGGAATTGGAGGTACTTACTCTGGGGGCTTGTGGTAGAGTACGCTTTCGGCATACTCTCTTTGGATGATGAAAATCATCACCTGGGGGGTCCCTACGGCTTGCCATACCCTACAAAGGTTCGTGCACGTCCCAGTTAAGGGGGAGAGCCTCACTTATAATAGTTAATGCACTCACCTGTCTTCACGGGAACAAAATGCCACTGACTAAAGTATCAAAACTTTATCGGATTTAAGCTCTTGCCACAATGGAAGCTGGATAGCGTCACTTGTTCAGAAAGTACGCATTCAGTTTTAACACAATGAGAGCTAGGTTAATTTCTAGAGAAGATAACCTTTTTGAATGTTTCACACTTTAGTTGCAACAATCGATTCCCCTCACCTCACAGAGAAAAAAAAACCCTATATCACCTTTTTTTTTCCCCCTTAGCTCTCAAACTTATAAAACATAGGATGTGCGAAAAATAAAGGAAAATTATTTGGGGCTGAAGAGTGCCTTTCACTAAGGGTGAGTCCCTCATTTGCAGGATGTATGAGAAGGATATAGAGTGTGGAATGCCTAAAGGAGGCGGGTGGAATCAGGTAGGTAGTGAGAGTCTACCGAGGGTGGAGCCTAGGGGCACCTAGGCAATGGATTGTAGTCGGGCAGGCGAAGGCCTGGCCCGCCCCTGCAGGGCCTGAAATAATTCGGCCAGGTGTAATCCTGGCCTGCCCTGGCTCATCAGGGAATGAGTCAGCCTCTCGGCCGGAAGGTCAACCCTGCTTACACAGGTAGATGGGGTCATTGTGGCTTCGGTTGAGTCAGCCGGGAGATCGGCCTCTATCTCTCGTCTGGGTGTAGGTCGTTCAGTCATCGGGTTCTATGACGTCGATCATCCTCCAGGCTTCGGCGGTCCAACAGTCTATATCATTAATCCTTGAAGTTGGGGCATTTAGTTTGTGGCGTATACATTCTATGAGTATGAATTGAGTAATACACCATCAGACCATATGATCTGTATTTTAGAGGGTGTAATATAAAATTGTACCATTTACATTTAAGCGATATTCTATAATAAATCAAATTGAATTGCACAGCTCTATTCGCATATCGAGAAAATTCATTCTACGAAATGAAAAATATTTGAATAAATAAAAA
Source organism: Acanthosoma haemorrhoidale (assembly GCA_930367205.1). Taxonomy (NCBI): domain Eukaryota; kingdom Metazoa; phylum Arthropoda; class Insecta; order Hemiptera; family Acanthosomatidae; genus Acanthosoma; species Acanthosoma haemorrhoidale. The sequence continues at coordinate 119,900,537 of OV884011.1, read as the reverse complement.
TATAAAAGAGAGAGTTACTTGCCTCTCTGAGACTGAATGATTGGACCTACCAAGTAAAATGAATCAAGGCCGGTGAAGTGGCACATTACACTCTTTAGACATCTTCCACTTTCCATTTATAGCGCCTCGCTTAGGGCGTATTGATATTTAAGTTACCTCCAACGCCGAAGTGATTTTTTTTTTTTTTAGTCAAATGGTCTCCTATTGTTGACGAATGTGTTTAATTTCCGTCAGTTTGGAAGAAATGTTTTGAGATAATCCATAAACCGTGAACCGGAGGAAATTGGTATCGTCAAGGTCTTTTCAATTTTTCCGATGTGCGCTCGACCCCCACCCCTTCCTCTCACTCCAATATTGACCGTTCGGAAAATAAACGTTTCTCCTTGCCCATTGGCAACCTTTTGTTTTGATTTTTTCTATCAATGGTTGGATTGAGATTTTTTATATTGCGGATATTACATAGAAAGGTTTGCCGGAATTGAAAAGAAAAAAAAATTATGCGTGGTCTAAATAATGACTGTAATATAAATGTTTTAGGTGTTTTAGAAATATTTGGGTTCAAATTGTATAAACTGATTGTCTTGAACTGGGATGTTGCGTTGATATTCCCGAAGTATTTTCAAATCATAATTGAGCTCTGATCAGGTAAGCTTGCCACGTTGTATTATATAGAGGAACTGTTTGAGGCAATATTTAGGGAGATATTTGTAGCCACCTCGTTGTGATGATTAGGAGAATAACCAGATGGGGTGGGAGGGGGGCACTTCACAATCAATTTCAATCTCTCAATAATCACATTAGTTAAAACAAGTTATATTACAGACCGATTTTCCTCGATGAAAATTAGTTGTTGCACACCATGCGGTTAAATTTACCCAAGCGTAATTATTTAACACTGAATTTGTTTGTGTGTTTTATACGTAATAAATGTAAAAAACATTGAGTTAGGTTTGATATACCGCACAATTAAGGGCTCCAATTTCTAACAGGGATGGGAATGCCAAAATGTTCTACAGAAAAAACAATAACAATTTTTAATACTTCAATGGTTAAGGAAGAAATACAAAAATGTGGACATTCACGAATAATTGATTTACGCATGACCTTCTAGTAATAATGTATGTTTGTGTCTTTAAAATATCAAACTGATTCTCTATTCAAAATGTTTATTGTCTTCTATAAAGCATAATTATTACTGGGTTTTTTTCTACCATTTCGAACATCTTTATAGACTGTATGTTTTTTTTGTCCCATCAAGTTCTTACACTCTTGAATGTTTTTGGTTGGGTAGCACGTATTACACCAATATGTACGGTCGTTGACCGGTTTATCTAGTTTTACCTAGTTTATCTAGCCGGCCTCTCAAACTTCAAAAAAATTCTTGGCTACCTCCAAATCCCGATTCTACTCAGGTAGCTTTCACCTCATGTTTTTTTATGATGTTTCGTTTTTTTTTATATTTTTCATATGTATACCTGTCTTCACTGAACTTCCAATGCATTATTTTCCTATGCAGTATCCCTAAATTTTCCGTGAATCAATCTATGGGATACACACGCCCATCGGTGGGTTAGTTAAAAAATTGTTGTAGCGACCGCTAACTACATAAGTTAAATCACCCATACTCTAGTGCATATATATTGTAAGCAAAAGTAAATAACAGGAACTAAATGTATTATAATTAAATGTAAATCATTGTAAAAGTTGTAAGCAATAAAACGCGGAAGCCAAACAGTCATAAACGGGAAAGGGTCACCGGCTGGCAGTCATAAACAGTCATTGACATGAAAGGGTCACAACCTGGCAGCCATAAACAGTCATAAACTTAGCGACCCTTTTAGGCCCTCTCTACCGGTCACGCGCCTCGTGACTTGTGTGCGTGGGAACCGCCGCCGAATCAGACCCTCGCAGCCTCCCGGCAGGGAGTAGAAACGATATTTAACCCAGGGATTCTGGCCCTGTAAACCATTCTCCTGGCAGACTCTCTGGTGACCTGTACCCGTGACGCTGCTTCGTTTCCGCTCGCACTCTGAAAACTTGACTTATTCTTTATGAAACCTCTGTACCTCTTCTCTTGAACATAGTGCATTGTCGGGGCACATACCTATCATAAATGGAGTCAGATATTAACGCCGTCTTGGAATGATTGTCCAGATTATTAACTCGAACAATCCGCACTTGTCACCAGGGCTAGGGTGATCAGGCACCTCCCTGGTGACCACCCACAATTGTCTTACCTCACAAGTTTTTATTTCTTAATATACTGTTGCAAACAGCGTATAGATGGACAGTGAATAAAGCCTTCATTTTTGAAACTTCTCACTGCCGTCACATAGAACAGATAAAGAGTTCCAATCATCGAAACATATAACGACAAGAGTAATTGCTTCTGGTTTTAATTATCGCGTTTTATTGAAAAAAATAAACACCCCTTTAGTTGGAGATGTATGTACAACATTTTACTCATAATCTTATATACTGTTCTGATATAGCAGTAATTTATAAAGGTAACATAGGGCGGTAGTAGAGAACCCGTGGGGCCAATATTTGCTGAAACTAACAGGTCCAGCAGACCGCAGAAAATTTACTCTACAAGTGAGAAAATGGCTTTGATCGTGCAGTGACTTGGGCAAACAGTGCCGGACCACGATAAAACGTTAGCTGTCAACTCCAACATGGATTTTTATTGGAGCCGTATAATCAGGGCCTTGTGTTCTAGCTTCGTGGGCAGCCCTTTGTCGGCCCTTCCTACGCTCATTGATTCGGAAATTAAGGTAGCCTGCCTTCGTTACATGTGCGCCCTTATAGTCAGTCCCTTTGTCAGGTCAGGATATCGGCTGCGGCAAGATATTGCCTTTCTTGTAAGTTACACGATCCCTTTCCCGTTTCTGATACAGAACACCACAATTTTATCAAAGCTGTTTCACTTCAGTTTGCCGTACAATATTAACAATTGCCCAATATTAAGTATTCCCCTAAATAGTGTTAGCAATATTTTATTTTGCCCATCTTGTGCTAGATGGGATTGCGATAGGGAACACAATGACTGCAAACCGCATCTAAAATGCTTAATATTTACGAATCGCCGCTCAGAAATCAATCAGAACTAGATCAAGTGCAATAGCGAAATTATTAAGTAAATGTCTGACGCTCTGGATACTATGCATAAAAACAACAACTAAAATGAAATGCATTGTTTTGCGGCCACATACTACTTCTTATGGTATGTCGAAATCTTGGAGTAACTTCGTTAATAAAATTGCGAATGAAGTTTCGTTGCTTTTGAATATGCCCAAGACCAGTGATCACAGAATATTTTTGTTCCTATCATCCTCTGAACGTTTGTAGTTACATTTCAATTGACATTTTTCACTGCATCGCTGTCTTCCAGCTCTTTCTTTGGAAAACTTCCCAGATTTAGAAGCTGATATATAACACTTACCAGTGTTCCTTAGCTAATCTAAACGTTTTTAATACATAAACATTCATTTCGTTTTCTATTTTTTCCTCAGCATTCCCCTCTTGAAAAATCGATTATTTTCTTCGCTTGGAAAACACTAAGTGATTCTTTATCTGATGAGGAGCTTTCTTGGCTCTCATAATCATCAGGATCCTTATCGGTGTTATATGAATATAAAAAATAGTATACTTCTGTCATATTGAGAATTTAAAAAAAAAAAAAAAAATTAAAACTGTACGACTCTATACTTCAAAAATGATATTAATTCTAGATTGGTCACAACAGCTCGTTCCTGCAAGCTATTTGGTGGATACTGATTTCGTCATCCATAAAAATCTTGTTCAATGATAGATAATCTTAAAAAAAAAGAAATTCGTTTTAAAAAGGTTATTTCAATTATTGGATAGCCATAATCAAAGTTGTAGGGTTATGAAACTAGTAAACTTGCAAATGTTTCATGAAAATAATTTACCTTCGAAACTTTGTTCAGAATTTGCGACTCTGTTAAGATGGTTTCCATCATTCTCAATATTATTCGGTAAAGTTTCCCATGATTCGTTGCCATCAAAATTATCGGTAATATACTAGTTTTCGGCTAATTTTGTAATCAAATTTGTACATTTTATTTCCATAATGGCGATCTGTTGTTTCTTATGACAGTTTTCCTAAAGTAAAATATAAGCACATATCAAAATAATACCGGCTAAATACTAAGTTTTTTTATGAAAAATTAATCAATGTAAAATAATACTTGATGCAAAAACAAAATTTAGTATTTTCAAAGAAAAATGTAGCATTCAAAATAATGCAGCATAAAAAATTCAGGAATCAATTATTTTTACAGAAAAAAAGACACATTTGTTACAAAATTACATTTGAATGAAAATATGTAAGAAAAAATATGTCACTTTCCAGTTAAAATAAACTCTTCCTTCAAGGTTTTATTTATGTTGTGTCAGTTTTTCTTCTAAGCTTTCTAGCCTTCTCAGAGGGAACCAGAATATATACAGAAAAGAACTGAACATGAGCTTAGACATCATAGGGAGGAAAACGACACATCTACTAACAAGCAAGTGAAATGGTTACTTAACTTGTAACACTATCACGGTCAAACATGGGATTTATGATCACAAAATCTGACAGTCAGAGATCAAATCAAGAGTTCCTTCTTTTGAAAAACATCAACAGCATAGCCCAAAAAACTATTAACTCTTTACTAACATAGCGGCCTTCTCTTTGTAAACATGTCACAATTGAAAAACTAGTTATTGAAAATGACAATTTTTGAAATAATTTCCAAATCTGTTGTGTGGGAAAACGTACGGAAAGCATACATCAATAGGGGATATTTTTAGGTATTTTATTTTTATACTGTTATAAATTTATATCTTGCAAATGTGCAACTTATAAGTTGAAATCAATCAAAGAAGAATATACTGTAAATTAACAATCCAACCAAACGCCAATTACAACTTTTTTCACCGGTTTAACGTTTTAGTAATTTACTAAACTCTGTTTGGGTCCAGGTGGTGTCCTATATAAATTTTGATCTAATTTGATCGAGGAGCCTACCTCTAGCTTCAGTAAAGTGTTAGCCCTTAAATTGCCTAGAATTTCCGCTTTTGTATTATAAAATGACGTTAAACGCACTTCATAAACACAAAATTCAATCGTTTTATTGTTGTAGTTTATTGACTTTATTAGTCCATCAAGTGCTGGTCTGAGCATTGCGACAGTTAGCTGCATAGCAGTGCGGAGGATAGGACTTGTCTGAAGGTGACAACTAGTCCTCGCTCGCCAGGAAAGAGTCTGCAATGCGACCAGATTATTTCTAGTTCACCGATTTATCCAGTATCGGCAATTCTTCTGGTGTTTAAAGAACAAACTGGATAAGAGACACGCTATAAATAATAGATAAGAAACATATGTTTTACGTCAAATTGAAATTACCAAAATTTTTCGTGGAATTTCAATTTGCACCATCATTGAGGCGATTTATGAAAAAATATTCAAGAAAATTAACCTGGCTTCGCTTTGTTATCTCCTCAGATAAAATCCAACAACAACCGAGTACAGCATATTTAGTGCTGAGCTACAATCTAAGACGCATCAAAATAAATTTTAGCACTACAACACATATATTTTCTAGTGCTTCTGACTTTTTATGTGCTATTAAACCAATCGAAAATTTCATAGATAAAAATGCTTAGGGCTTACAATTCTCGCAAAGAATAATTTAAAAGATATTGCCCATTTTACAAGGATCAGAGGAAGAGCACCTGCGCACCCAGTACATTGGAAAGTACGATATCGATTGGGAACAATGCGTTGAAGGTACTACTACATTTCCACAAAGCAAAGTCCACCTACAAATATAAACAATTTACGCCAATGACCCGCCGGGGTACAGGTGCTGGGAAATAATAAATCTCAGGTTCCTATTCATATATCTCAAGAAAATTTAGAGAAATAAGTGATTGGCGTGACCATCTTTTTGTCTTTATCGATTCATTCACAAAATATTTTCTTATTTTCCTTACTCATAAACTCCAAGCTGATAATGCGATCAAGTCTTTACGCTCTTCTAGTTCTTTATTTGGCAACATGATATGACTAGTCGTAGATCAAGGACGATGCTTTACATCACGTGATTTTCAAGGAGTTTGTTGGAATGCTCAAATAGAACTTCATTTGTTTGCCACGGGTTCCAGTAGAGCTAATGGTCAAGTAGAATGACTTAAGGGAACGTTGAATGACATGTTGACAGTTGCTGAAATGAATGACAGTCGCAGATGTTAAGCTTTCTTTAAATACTAGACCCTATCGTGTAAAGCAGGTATCCCCAACGGAGTTAATGTTTAGAAAGGTTTCTCGACCTCGTGAATTAATTATAGATCGAGAACATGTCCCTGGGAATTGTGAGTTAGATTTAAAATCGGCTGAAAAAATTATTCATAGGGCAGATTATGCAAAAAAAAGCTATTTGATAAAGTCAAGGCACAATTTATCCCCTTTCAAATAGGTGATTAAGTTTATCTGAAGCGGGAAGAGAGGAACCAATTAAAATTAGATCCTAAGTACAATAGCCCTGTAAAGGTTACTGTGACATTGCCTAGTAATCGATATGAGGGACAATCTATCGATGACTAGCGCTGATATAAATTTGGTAAGTGCCCTTAACACATCACCAAAACTTTCAATGTTTGGGAATAGCGATTGAGCGATGGTGTTTGCTGTGCGTGTTGGTATTTGTAGGTAGTTGCTTTTCGGTTACCAATGTGACTGCTGAGGTATGTTAATACTATGCTCACAGTTCCTTTTCGGGCTAACCGTCGCTAAAGACAAGATAAACCGGCCAATGACTTGAAAAGATGGTAGTTGAAAGGTGCTAAGTTCGGACTGTAATCAGGTCAAGAGGGGAAGCTCAATCCCATCCAGTTCCGAAATTTGTTTTCATATAAAGAGAAGTGTGTGGTCAGGAGTTATCTTGTTGAAGCAAAACCCTAAAAGGTTAACTAATCCGGGGTAACACGCTTGGTCACAACATCATATATTCTTTAAAACTATATAACCAAAAGTGATAAAACTTTCTACATCAATGTTTCGACCTACTGAATTGAATTCCAAAATACAGAGATCATTGAATTTTTTTCGTTGAGTCCAGTCTAACCATTGTTACTTGGTCTTATGGTTCCTCCAATATATCCACTGTTCATCGCAAATAACAATGTTTTTAATGAAACGGTGGTCATTTGTATTTTTCAAAAGGTTTTAATAAATTTCTACTCGGCGTCGAGGTCAACTCATGGACAACCACTTCTTATGAGCGATTCACTTTTCCCAAGTTATGCAGCCCACGATTCATGGTGTATTGGGAAACTCCAAGCTCTCTTTTCAATTCCCGAACACTTTTCGTTGGGTCTGCCTCAACTGACTTCCGCAGAGCTTCCTCACCGAATGATGATTTTCGTCCAGAACCATCTTCCTGTCAAGCTGATGTCACCAGTTTAAATTTCTAGAACTATCTACTCAAAGTCTTTTCAAAAACAGCATTCTCTTCTTCGAATCGCGAAATGACGTAATAGTACCAATATTAAATTTAGTGTCATGTTTAACCGAATGCTAAGACAAAACAAAAGGCAACACGAGATCATTTTGTTTACAAATTCATTTAGTATATTCTCTCATCCCTTCCAAGTTTATGAAATTCCACAGTAGCCTTTCCAACCACCCTAATCCCGTAGCACAGTCACTGCACTGCGTCACTCATCCCTATAATCCTCCTCGGAGACTGGAACGGCAGTGGCCTCGTGACCTGCTATAATCGAGTGACAGTGGGAGTCCTGGCAATGGCCAGTTTCTCCAATCATGTCCTGAGCGTCTGTGGCTCTCGCGCTCTTGGTCAGTCTCCACTGGCTAGTATCCGGTGACGCGGCTGACGGAGGAGCGTGGGGGACTTCCCAAGACTCCGCTTTCTACTTCGCATGTGGACTTGGGAGGCCTCTGGGCTGTCTGTAAATATTGCATGAATGAGCGAGTGAATGATGAAATGTAAATATGGTATGAATGATAGTATATCTTAATTACTTATTGCCTAGCAAGGCAGATTGTAATTTTAGCACAATAAAATCATATAACTTAGTATAATAAAAAGATTAAAGTGATATCAAACTTAATTGGATTTGAAAACCATATAAAGCCGACCAGTGGATTGCAATTTCCAAGAAAACGAAATCGGTAATTTTTTATGACTCGCCCTATTATTATCGAACAAATACCTGGTAGCTTGCGTTAGATTAAATTCTCATATTTGTTGACTATATTTAAAACATATTTAATGTTTCCCATATTTAAATTAGTATTACTAGTAACCAGAGTTTTGCGCACCACAGGCTACGTAACCCCATGAGCTCGCTTCACGGGCTCGTAGGGTAAGCCCGTTTGAGGCTCAGCCTCAGGAAGGGCAAAAAAAAAAAAAAAAAAAAAAAAAGTAACCAGAGTTCCAAAGTAGGCTTATTTATTGAGTGAATCTAGTTCTGATAACCATTTTCATTGTTGAATAGCTTATTGGGTACTCTGGTATGATATGATGGAAAGCTAGGTTTAGATTTGTATGTCTTTTTCACAATGATTACATTTGCATCATTCCTTCAAGGGTTGACCAAGGCACTCGATTTGATTAAAAGTTTGAATGTTATTATTTAAATCCAGGACATTACAATACTTGTTTTTTTTATGAAGAGCTTTGTAAAATAAATATAAAACAGAATGGTTAAGAAACTTATAAGGATGAGAAATGGATTTCTCCAATACTGAGTTCCATGAATAAATATATTAATTCTGATAAAAAAAAAAAACAGCTTGGATAAAAGAAAGTTTTATTAAGGGCTCTTGATCTCTTAGATATTAGTTATTCCTGTAGAATAATAAGGTTCCTTATTGCTTGTGGGTAAGGAAGGGGAGATGGAGAGGAGAACGTTTAATATAAAGTAGAAGGGGGATCGATAAAATAAAATTTTTGTGCAACATTGGCTGTCAAGGGCCAATGGATTCTGATTTTCATATGACAAAAACAACCAATAACCATACCATACTATATTCAATCAGATAATTATAGATGATATTTAATTTTTTGTGGGTTTAATAAAATATCTTTATATCTCCTCCCTTTTCTGGGGAGGATGGGTGCATGGCGGAGAATCAGACTCCACTAAAATATTGTTCCAATGAATTCGTTCAGGGAGAGAAAACGATTAGTGTGTATGTTATCAAGTGTAAAAATGTCACACAACTAGGGTTTGTTACTGCTAATATATTTACTATTCTCCGTTCAATGGTAGATCCTTTGGCATTGCCGAATTTTAAAGGGGATTATCTGGATGGATCACTCCTTTGCCGCTGTCTCCCGGAGATGTTTACACTAGGGCGCCGAGTCGGTCAATGTTGACAGTGGCCCAGCAAACATCGCAAGCGGCCTCGCTATCGTCTTACAGCTGACGTTAGCGGATCACCGATGCCTTATAATCCCATGTGGGTGAACTGTGTAACACTTGCGCCCGGCTTTTTTTCAACTATCTTTTATTTCATATGGGTTAGAGGCTATGATAACGAAAACATGTTGCGCGAACCCATCTGCGTCCACACTACGGAGCAGAGCCGGATAAAAACTCAAAATCTGTAAACGGTTCTAGTCTTACAGATGTGAGTTAGCAAGAAGTGAGAACACACGATGGCAAGTTACTCTATAAAAATCAGAGAACGGATAGATAAAATAAGGTGAGTTTTCTTGTAGGTTAACGAATAAAGTATTATTGCTTACCTAGATGGATCCGGTTAAGAAGAAGGTGAAAGGATTGAAGTGCAGCTTTTGGGAGGAAGTGAGGTGTAAGAAAAGAAGGGGAAGATATTGGCTAATTACCCACCACTTTGCAAACTGTCAGCGCCACTCAAAAAATAACACCCAAAAGTAATGGAGAACAGTTAAAATAACAGATGATCCATCATTCACGCATCGAGAACGTGATGGAAAAGCACGGAAAAGAAAGCGTCCACCCAGCTTCACCATAGACGGGACTGAATGCAAACTTGCCTACAGCATCTGATACCTAGGCATCAACCTAGGCAGACACATGACGTTCGGCACACACTTGCAGAAGAAGTTGAAAAGAGTACGTAGGACTTACTACTCTCTCCAGCATCACATCACAAGCCAGGCTATACCCCTTTCACTGAAACTCTTAATATATAAGAGCGTCCTGAGGCCAGCTCTACTGTTTGGGACACCACTCTTTCGATTCTTACACGCCAGCACCATAACTCGACTCCAGAGCTTCCAGAACAACATCCTGCGCACGGCATATCGTATGCGTATGGCATACCCCTTTTCATAAAATGAAGGCTTCTGACATGCACGAAAAGTTCGAGGTCCCACCATCATCGAAGCCATCAAAAGAAGACACATAAAGTTCGTCGAATCGATGAAACATAGTCTAAACCCTCTATTCCAAGACATGACACCCCCACCACTACCGGCACGATGGCAACTCACAAGATCTAGTAAAGCAGACCAAATGGTGGAAATCACGGCGCTTGGCCCACCAACAACAAGCCTCTAAGTGGCACCCATCACTGCTATCCAACTAAATAAGACTGCACCACATGCCTAGAGAGACTCTAGGCCCAGCCACCAGTGGACTCTCACCATTGTACCGCAACAACCAACCAAGGCTTCCCACACTACTTAATTCTCTCACACCACCTTAAAGTAGATACTGCTAGTACAAGGCTTCACCCAAATCTTCCTTCATTTCCCCCTCATCCTTAATCTTCTAATTAGAGAGCTTAGGAAAAAAAAAAAATCATTCAAATTTTTAAAAGCTAAATAAAAATAACTAGCAATGTTACTTGACCCAAATAAAAAAGCTTTAAAGAATTGGACTGCATAATTAATATGGAACAAATTTTGGGTTATTAATTTATCTAATCTTAAAATAATAAAATGAAAGGAATTTCAAACAAACTATACTGGCAAGAAAACCTTTGAAAAACTAAAACTAAATAGACTTAGCCGATCAGGAGATGCTGTTTCCTTTATTTTTTCATGTCGGTTGACTTTTTTGTCTCGTTGTTCCCTCTCATCACAACATTCGTTGGAATCCCGGCCACCCCACCGTCTGCTATGTTATGTGTACTCACTCGTCGTCTTCATACAAAGAGTGTACAAAAGTTTGCATGCCCTCGATTTTAGATGAATTGCTTACTTCAAAATGTGTTCTCTTGTCCAGCCAATTGGGGTGAGTTTGACTTTTTTACTGTAATAAAAGTGACCATTGATTTTAGACAACATAGCGATGGCCTCAGTAAGCTGTACCAATACCCGCCTCATTTGTTTTCTCATTCAATGATAGAAAGCGATGACGCTCGTCGTTCTATATTTTGGTTTTCCGGAAATTTTGCGTTTGTGTTACTGTTATGAATGAATAATTATCGTTTGGCTTTTGAAAATGCCGTCCATCGATTAGTTATTAGATATCAGTTCGTTTCCAGATACTATTTTTTATTTATTTTTTTTATTTTATTTTTATTTATTTTACCTAATCAAATGGTTTCATACATCAATGACTTTGTTGAATATGACATGTCAATGTCCCCATACAACTAAAGCACAGAAATAGTCAACCAAGTTCATAGTAGGTAGCATACTTTTGTGGCGATTTTGACGATTAGGTTGGTTTTTTCGTTTCTTCATAAGATGATCATGATATTTGACAGATGAGCATGAATGATCATAAGATAATTGACAATAGTAATGAACAGCCAAAGATAAAATTTGGAACTCGAAGCAGGGGCTCTTCCCAATAAGAATTATCTTCAGTTAAATAATATTTGTAGAGGAGAGTCTTTTAGACGAAAAGAATGAAAAGCTTTATTATGTAAGTACAAGCAAACCACTGGTATATTCAATACTAAGAGTTACGTCACTACATACTGGGTGGAAGGTCTAGGGACGAGTGTGGGAACAAGTGGGGTCTGGGGCTGAAGCTGAGACATATATGTATAAGAAAAGGATAGTTCTGGGAAGTATGGAGTTAGGAAAGTAAGGAGAGGGTCGGTTGCTAACTTAAAAATAACAGGAACCATCCGTGACTTCCATGAAGTCTAATATTATTATACTTCCATGAAGTCACGAGGCAGGTACACAGTTCTGCTCGAGACCCTTCTACTGGTTATTAGCAAGATTATAAATATTATATATAAAGCAAACATTATAAAACTTCTCCCGTTTTTAATTCCTGAACTCCTGGGCAGGATGGTGATATTAAGAAATAACTTGTTTTATAGACAATACATTAGTTTCTAAATAGATTTTTCTCAATTTGGTTATAAATAATTTCCTTAGTATCTAACTTAATAACAGAGGAGAATGGTAAGTGTACAAGTAAAGTACTATTGCTTATAATGAGTACATATGATAAATTAAAAGGTATATACATTTATAAAATCGTAATACTGAATGAAAGGAGTAGGAGTTACAATAGTTGTGATACATTCATCTAAGTTTTAATGCAATGCGTTAGATATGCAATCGTTGCTAATATTCGTAATGTTAATACAAAATGAGTTGGATTTTATATAGTTGCATGCTACAACAAAGGTTTCTTGTATATTGTATAGAATTAAATGGTTTGGTACTAAAGTGGTTGTTACATGATTGTCCTTTCGTACAGGCACAGGTAAAAGATAGATTGAACTTAGTTTTGGTCCTTTTTTCGTAATTGTATGATGAGTCCGTTTCATATAGCACATGTAATTTTGCTTGTTAACCAAATGATTTCCAAGTCTTGTGATATAAGTTGGTCATTAATTAAGTCTGTATGTTTTATCACGTTAGCATAAGGGATTCCCATTCTACATGTTCCCAAAGACTGTTTTATGTCAGGTATTTGTACAGTAATGTAATTTAATATTTCGTACAGTTCGGTTAGGTGTATAGCATATTGGGTCCTGTCTATACCGTTGATTACTTCCATCATTCTATTAATATTATTATTATTATTAGCAGCTATTTTGAGTGTGACTGTCAGTATCAATGTCCATCTGTTCTCCATCTGAAACATTTTGTTCTTGTGGTATAAAATGTCTCTTTTTTCTTGTTCTAAATACATTAACCGTGTGTACTTTTATTTTGTTGTTCCGTTTGTCAGGAAAATGTATAACAGGTTTGTATCTGTGTTCGTCTTTTGTTGTTGTTATTCGTTGAACGTAGAGTTTGTCTTTTTTATTTCGGGGTATACTTGATTTTTATTCAATTTGTCGGTTCTTTGCTCTTTTTCGTCAGTAACGCTTTTCCTAATGTTTCGTGATAATTACTAACAAGTTTTTCTGTTATTAGTGCCTCTTCTTTGCTAGGATCTTTTATTATACCAAAAGTAATCTCATTGGGGGACATTTTAAAATTTTGATTTAAATCCCTTGATCCCTAGGGATGTCAGTAAGTTCTTTATAAGGTTGTTATTGCATTCTCGTCCGTTGTCCATTTTTATATGAATAGGGCTTGAGAAATGAGCCAAGTACTCTGGCAAAACTATAAATACATTGATAGCGTTACAGGCCAGTTCAGGTGAACATTCTTTTTGAAAAGGTGTCTATTATTGTGAAAATTTTTTTCCTTCATACCTAAGGGTGTCCATCATTAGTTCTTCGAACGGTCTGTCTGTCGTTGGGTTACTTGGTATTTTGTTTTGATAGGTTTGCGTTCATATTTCACTGTTCTACATACAGGGCAGTTCTTGATAAAGTCTGAAATGTGGTCTCCCATGTTAAGCCAATAAATAGTAAGTCCGTTTTTGTTTTTCGTACGTTTCAATTATTCCTTTGTGAAATGATTTACCTGTATGATAATTTTTAACCATTTCTCTTTGTTCGTTTGCGTCAAGTACCTCTAAAAGTTATTTCTTGTAACATTTATCTTTACAGTCGGAAATTTTTCTGTTATTAATTCTTGTATTTTGCAAGTAATGGTTATGTACAAGGAGTTTGTGCAATTTATATAAGCAATAAGTAGTTTTCTCGTAATAGAACAGTATGGATCATAATGGCGGTATTAGGATCGTATTTATAAACAGCACAGACGAACAGAGCCCAACCATACAATCCAGAATACCACTTCAGATACACATGTGCAGCCCTTATTTCCGTGTATATGGCTCCCACAAGGCCCCTAAATACCACCCCCATGCTGCTGCCTGCGGATCTGGAACAGTATCTCCAAAGACGCCCGGGCACTGAACCCTGTTTTATTTACGGCAAGCAATAGGAGGGGAAACAGTTGAATCGGCCCAATAAAAGTTTACAACTCTTCTCTCTGTCATTGTTCTGTTGAGCGAGCCACCCTCCGCAGCTTACGCTATCTGAAAAAGTTATAACCTAATATTCTCGGAGTTTGGGGGGTGCCTCTTACGTGGTAACGTCGTTAGTCCAGGACACCTGTAGCCTCGGCTCTTGTACCGGTCGAAACCTGTCGGATCTTCCTCCCTTCCTAAATAATATTTGTCTGCCTTTCTCTAACAGTGGTCTCATTGCCTAAATGTCTCTTCGCAAGTTAATTATTGGAGGTGGTGTGGTAGTTAGCTTAGTGGCTTGATCGTTCGAAACCCTTGATGAGTAATAAGTTTATCCAACTTACTTAAATAAATATGGTTGCTCCTAATAGGCGTTGTTCTATTTCACATTACAGCAACGCACTTTGATACTAATTCACTGAACATAAACCGAAATCAAACCAATAGATCCCTCGATGGACTAGTCTATTAGTTCTTTTCGTCATCGCAATCCATAATCATAAATATAAAACTATAGATTTGATATACCTAAATGTAAACAGGTCATAGTTATTGCTATTAAAATAAATAATTAACTCGGTATACGAACTGATTAGGCACTCTTTTTTTTATTAGCAGCTCATGTACACTTGTAGAGTGGTATATAAACATTCGGTCACAAACATGTAGCAACAAAAATCAATATCCAGGAGGTTAAAGGAAACAGAACACAATATAATAATAATAATATAAAGTAACTAATCACTGGCAATACGAATTACCTAGACATCAAACTGATGAAACCCAATATTGACGAAATAAAAACCATTCAATTTACCACATTTTAACTAAATCTTTCTAATATTGAATCCCAGTAGTTTTGGGTTTTTGAATTCCTTACATTTTTTTTTTCCCATTTTAATTTTTTTAACAATTTATTTTCCTCCTCATCCTATTTTAAATGGAGTATACTCTCTCCAGTCATGAATTGGCCAACATATGGGCTGTGAGGATCGTCTGTCATCAGTCAAGCGTGTTCTATAAACACTCTCAGCAAAATGTTATAGTATCCTAAGCCTCCAAGCTATTCCCATTTCTAGAGGAATATGAGAAAAGTCCTGTAAATCTCCGTTTTGTCGACTACCTAGAGCAGATCCTCCCTCAAGGTATAGATTCCTGCCATAGGTAGAAGTTGTGCACTTTCCAGTTCCAGAGCTCCACGTCTCTTTCCGAGTCCACCAAGTACCTGCTAAACCAGTACCACATATTATCAGAACCCATCCTGCCTTCAACCTGTCCATGACTTAAGGAAAGTACTTTATCTCGTCAGGAGATAGGATCTTTAGGAGATTTAGAAGGGATCTCTCCTTTACAGTTTTGGTTTAACGTAGTTTCTGACTTGGGACTTTAACGTGGGACTTCCTCCTTGACTTTTGTTGATCTGAGAGAAAGATGGAGATCGTTTGCTACCATTTTCTAATATTTGCTCTGAGGCGTTGATTCCTCAGGACCTTAGGCTGTCACCACTTCAAAGGTAAGTGCCTTGTAGGACCACGTGATCCTAAGTAGGCCCTTCCTCACCAACCGCATTAGCCTGTAAATCTACTTTGAGTATAAAGAGAGAATATTGCGCCCCTGATTTAAGATGGTTTTCGATAAAATCAATTTTATACAAGGTTGGTTTTTGAAGCATCTGTGTATTGTTTCTAAAATAAGGTACAAAATTCTACAAGTAAGTATTACGAAAATACAAGAGTACGTTGGCCTACACTTGAGTGCTTAAGTTTAAAGAGTACGTAAACCCTTAATTACCCCTAGAGGACCCCCTCGCGTTCACACTTTTTCACCATGGTAAAATATTCACGCCATTAGATAAAACACCATTAGATGTTTTATGAGTGGTCATTATTACTAGAAATTTAGTTAAGTTAACAAATATTGTCATAAGTATTTATTTGGTGATGTTAATGTTGACTAACTTTCATATTCTAATCGTAAGTACATTGTAATACCATTGCTGCATGACATCTGTGTTGGTGGGTTCTGATTAATCAGATTAGCCAATTTATCAGTATGATTAGCAGTAAGGTTCCACCAGCAATAATTTTAGTACATTGAATGTGTATTGTGCTAATAATTTTTGTTGTTAAATATGAAGAAATATTTATGAGCTACTCATCCCTCATAGTCCATCGTACAGTTATAACTACATCGTGGCCCGTGAACTGGGGCACTTTACAATCAGCGTAAGTTACCACCGTGATGTATATTTTTTAAATACAATTTATTTGGAGATTAAGAGGAGGGGAATTAAGATTGTATTTTAACTCAACAATAAGTGATGATTTTTCTTTTTAACTTTAATATCACTTATGTGTTATTGCATCTCACCCAACATCATGGTTGGTAGTGTTCTGCTAATTCTAGATATATTGGATCAATCACAGAAATATGCTCAGTTATTTGCTTTCGAGATGACACTGCAGTATTTTCATCCCACCCAGACCGACATAGCATCCCATAACCTTCAAAAACACCTTGACGAGATCGAGTATTGGTGTAATCAATGGCGGATCAAAGTTAATGAAGCAAAATGTTCCCACATTACCATCACCCTTTGTCGCAAGACTTGTCCACTAGTTTATTTTAATTCTATTCCTCTCCGTGTATTCGAGACAGTACGATACTTAGGCTTCCATCTCGACAAACGACTGACCTGGAACCCACATACGAGACTAAAAAGACAAGAACTAAACAGACGCTTTGGACAACTGTACAGACTACTTCAAAGGACATCCCATCTCTCAATAGAAAATAAACTGCTAATCTACAAAGTTATACTTAAACCAATCTGGACATACGGAATAGAGCTATGGGGGACAGCAAAAAAGTCGAACATCAAGCCAATCCAATCCTTTCAATCTAACGTCCTGCGAACAATAGTAAATGTCCCTTATCACGTCAGCAACAAAACCCTTCATAACGATCTTAACGTACCCTACATTCTTGAACTCATCCCTTTCAAGTTTATGAAATTCCACAGTAGCCTTTCCAACCACCCTAATCCTGTAGCACAGTCATTGCACTGCGCCACTCATCCCTATAATCCTCCTCGGAAACTGAAACGGCAGTGGCCTCGTGACCTGCTATAAACGCGTGACAGCGGGGGTCCTGGCAATGGCCAGTTACTCCAATCATGTCCTGAGCGTCTGTGGCTCTCGCGCTCTTGGTTAGCCTCTACTGGCTAGTATCCGGTGACGCGGCTGACGGAGGAGCGTGGGGGACTTCCCAAGACTCCGCTTTCTCTTCGCATGTGGATTTGGGAGGTCTCTGGGCTGTCTGTAAATATTGTATGAATGAGTGAGTGAATGATGAATTGTAAATATGGTATGAATGAGAGCGTTTATCGCAATTACTGATTGCCTTATAAAAGGCAGATTGTAATTATAGCCCAATAAAGAGTATAAAATAAAAAAAAAAATTTGCTTTCGATGTCCATACAGAAAGGAAATACTCCTACTAAAATACGTAGGACAACAGATATTCTCATCGACCTATCTCACCGTCCATTTCATTCCCTCGTTAGCTATATGTTCAGAATGAGTGTGGTGGTTGTCCCCAAGTGCCGAGGGTGTGTGGTTACACAGACCGTTCCAATTATCCACCACGGTTTAATTTCGACATTCAAGATAGAACTTTTAATCTCGTGCAAAAGGGTCGGGGATTCCTTTGTAACTGAGAATCCCTGGAACGTAGTAATATAGCATAGAAATTGTTTATTGGCCACTAGGAATCGAATTGGTTATATATTTGCCTCCTGTGGTTGGTTTTACACCCCTTAGAACATTTTTGTGATTAAAAGCTGTGATTAAAATGCCTCAAATAAATTTGAGTGGCCTAATTTCATACGATGTTTTTTTTATGTTTCTCTTCCCTTCTGAAAGCATTGTGAAAGCAATGTTTATCCTTACTTTGAACAAGCTCTATGCAATTTATTTAGCAAATTAAGGAAGTGTAGGGATGTTGGCAGAATTGGATCTTGAGGTTATCCTTTTTTTTTTTTTGGTCTAAAATACTGGGTGCGTAGGTAAGATGTCCATCAAGCAGGTCACTATGATCTATTTTTTTGTTTAAGTCTGGTGTAAGTTGAATAATTAATTAATAAAAAACAGGCTCCAAATATGTGTGTCGGGTTGTCACGAGGGGGTCTAGTTGCCCTAGCCTTGGTGACGGAGCGAGAATTAGATAGTCTATGATCTGGATGATCGCTTCATGACGGGTCTTACTACTGTTTATAGTTAGTTTATGTGGTCTTGGAATGACCAAAAATTCACACTCTCTATATAAGGGTTGGCGAAAACTTTTTTTTTTTTTTAATCTCCTGTGTGCAGCAATATAAAATAGCTGTGACTCCGTCTACTGCATAGCGGAGTTCTTATCTTAAAAACTAACATTATCTGGTTATGATTAAAAATTAGACAAAAGCAAAAAGGACTATAGGCTCACCTTCGGGTTACCATCTGAGAGTTAAAAACTAAACTTACATACTATTATTATTATTATTATTTGTTCCGGCATTTGTGCACCGCGGCCTCAGTGAGACCTATTGTGCGCCGTCCATGTCCCTGTCCTATATATGTGACAGGCCCACGGCCTTTGCAAATCTGAGGATACTGAGTGGATCGATCAGTTCACATAGTTTGGGGTCTACAATGCGATCACTACCAAAGTGAAGGTATCGCCTTCTAGCTAGGTTATCACAGTCACATATTATATGACATTTATGGCATATGCAAGATATGCCGTTTCTCCCTCTTTCTTGCAGAATCTGCAGATTGGTGATCCCACTATCCCCAAATTAAAGAGGTGTTTGTTTAACCGACAGTGACCTGTATAGAGTCCTGTCACACTTTTGAGTGTCCACCTGTTCATTGATAGAAGTACTGAGCTTCTTTTCTTACAGGGTCCATCAAGAAACAGTTTCGAGTGTTCCTGTTTCTTAGTTTCTCTCCAAGAGAGTCTTGCCCTGTCCTCTAAAGCTAATTTTATACGCCTTTTAGCGTAGCTGAGGCTGATACCACATATGGGTTCAGGTGCAAGAGGTGTCTGTTCTGAGCCCACCCTTGCAAGGCCATCTGCCTTTTCATTGCCTGTGATGCCTGTGTGTCCTGGCACCCAGTCGATTCTAACCTTATTGGCTAGCGAGAGTGTGTTTAGGTTGTTTTTACACTCCTCAACCAAATAAGATCTGGTCGTATAGCTTCTCAGGGCGCCAATGGCTGCCTGGCTATCCGTGAAAATTGTGATCAGTCTGTTTTTTACACCCTCCCCAATTAAGGTTTGGGTACAGACATTGATCGCCATCACTTCGGCCTGAAAGACCGAGGTGTGTCTACCTAAAGGAATAGAAATCCCAGATTCTGGTTTATCTTTCCTCCATATGCCGGCCCCTGATCCGTTTTCTGTTAGTGAGCCGTCTGTATAGCAATTAATCCCATTACACAGTTTATGTGGTTTGGTCTTTGTGTTTACCGCACAGTATAAGACGTCTGTGTGTTTCTTAACTTGTAGGTCAGAGTGCATTGACAGCACCTCGTCCTCATCAATTCTTCTGAACAAGTTCCCATGCCCCATGTGAGTCATGACTTTGGATCTTGTTCCTGATTTCGCAAGTCTGTAAGCCACGTTCAAGGCTTGCGCTTCTACTTCTATGTGCAGTGGATTCAAGTTCAATAAGACTTCCATTGCAGCAGTAGGAGTTGTACTCATGGCACCAGTAATCATGAGACATGAAAGCCTCTGTAATTTGCCAAGCAAAGTTCTGTTTTTACTAATGCTACCTCTGTGCCACCACACCATAGAGGCATAGAGCACTATTGGTCTCACTGCTGCGGTATATAGCCAGAATAACATTCTGGGTTGTAGTCCCCAGGTCCTACCCACAGCCCTTTTACATGCATAGAGGCATCGAAGTGCCTTCATAGTAGTATTCCTGATGTGTTTAGACCAGTCCAATTTACTATCCAGAGTAACCCCTAGATGCTTTACCTCACTACAAATGCTTACCTGTGCCCCCCCCTATATAGGGTGGTCTAACTATAGCATTTCTTTTGTTAGTGAAGATACAGAGATTTATCTTCTGGGGATTGATTCCTAAACCATTCTTTTCACACCAATCCCTCAAAAGATCCATCGATGCGGAAAGCAACTCAGAAATGGTTTCTGAGAACTTGCCCCCTATGAGCACAGCAATGTCATCAGCATATCCCTGTGCGTAGAACCCTGCAGAGTTTAGGTTTGTTAACAATGAGTCAACGACCAAACACCACAGTAATGGAGATAACACCCCTCCCTGTGGACATCCTCCCACTGGCTTCATCCACAGTTTGGTTTGTCCCAATTGTGATTGTAAAATCCTATTCTCTAGCATGGTGTTTATCCAGCTAGAGGCTAAGGAACTAATCCCCTTTCTTTCTAAGGCCGATGCCATAGTGTTATAGGGTGTGCGATCAAAGGCACCTTCTATATCAACAAAGATGCCTACCATTATTTCTTTATGATCTAGGGATCTCTCAATCCTGGAAACCAGGTGGTGGAGAGCAATTTCACAGGATTTTCCTGCCTGGTATGCGAATTGAGCGCTATGGAGCGGTCGTTGTACCAGTATTCCATCCCTAATATGTCTGTCTATGACCTTTTCCAAGGTCTTCATTAAAAATGAAGTCAGACATATTGGTCTGTAAGACTTGGGTTCGTCATAGGACTCTTTCCCAGGTTTTGGTATGTAACACACTTTTGCCATCCTCCAGCTTACTGGAATATAGCTCAGTGCCAAGCTTCCCCTTAACAAGGTAAGTATAAGGGGCCTAATTACTGGTAGGCCTTTTTGTAGCAAGGCTGGGAATATCCCATCAATACCAGGTGATTTGAAGGGAGCAAAAGAATTAATTGCCCACTCCACTCTTGCAGAATTGATAATTTTATTTGCTTCTGCCCAGTTACCCTTGCAACTAGTGTGTTCACAGTTGGTAGGGTCATTATTAATCGTATCCATCAGTCCGCAGCCAGGAAAATGCGCGCGCGCCAGGGCACCGAGGGTTCCCTCCTCAGAATCCGTATAGCCCCCTCCCACCCTGACGGAGCCCAATACTCCCCTGTTAGACTGCTTGGATAAGATCCTATTTACTCTAAACATGGAAGTTGTATCGTTTATTTCGCTACAAAATTTCTTCCACGCCCTTCTTTTAGCCTTACTGACTTCTTTGTTATAATCAGTGAGTGCACGTTTATAAGTGTCCCATCTGCCTGATCTTTTGGCCATGTTAAAGAGTTTACGTGTAAGAGCTCTTAACTTGCCAAGTTCATTGTTCCACCAGGGACAGTTCCTGTTGGATCTAACATTACATACAGTGTTATTACCAGTGTATGACTTAATTATTGCCTCAGTCAATGTTGAGTTTAAATGTTCCAAATGCCAGTTGCTACTCACCACTCTAGGACAGCATTTGACCTCCTCCTCAAGCTGTGTATAGTAGGTTTCCCAGTTTGTAAGTTTGGGATTCCTATACACGGCTTCGGACGTGATGTTACCACTTAGATCAAATCTAATGTATCTATGATCTGAGCATGACTCTTCTTCAGAGACATGCCAGCCTTTAACCCTTAGGCTTATAGTGCGTGTGCTAAGGGTTATGTCAATGACCTCAGATCTGATTCTATTGTTAAAAGTGGCAATATTGCCTCTGTTTAGAATGTCTAGGTCATTACTAGTTATGTACTCTACTAAACACTCACCTCTCTGGTTGTTGTTCTTGCTCCCCCAGAGCTGATGGTGAGCGTTCGCGTCAAGCGATGCTATAAGCTCGCCCCTAAAGCCAGTCCCTTCCGTTAGCTTACTAAGTGCCTCGGTCGGGACTCCTTCTTCATATGGGAGGTAGACCGATGCAATCGTCAACCTTCCACCTTGATTTCCCTCGTTGAGGGCCATTTGAGCTGCTGCTAAATCTCTAGAACAATATTGCCATAGAGGCAGCATTTTAAGACTGCTCTTATGCAGGATACAGGCTCTGGCACGCGCGGGTACAGAAATAATCTCATACCCACGCATCGCCAGCCCCCCCATCCTGCCCTTATACAGGTAAGGTTCTTGTATTAGAATAATATCAATATCCTTACCTCTCACATACTGCTGCAGAACACCACATGCTGCAATACAGTGGTGCAGATTAATTTGCAGCAGCCTCACCACCATGATCAGTGCCCGCCGGCCCCCGGAGGGCCACCCCGAGGCGGACGCCGGGAGACAGCGCCAAACCCAGGCCTCCCCATCACAGAGGGCCCAGACCCAGCGCGCCCCCGAGCCCCCGCCACGGGGCCACCCCCCGCAGCCGCCATATTCATGGCCTTGGGGCCATCCTTTGGAGTTGGCAAATTCGTCGTAGCGATCCCCTTCAACTCCTCCACCTCAGGATCGCTCCTTGCCTCCTCCACCTTATCAGCCGCCTTCCTCTCCTGTACTACTTTTAGCGGCTTCTTCTTATCCAATACCCTGAGAGCGACCTTAGTGAACCCATAGTTCAGCTTAAGCTTCCGCTTCTCAAGGTATTCCATGCTAGTCTCTGGGGCAGACAGGATCGCAAAGAAGCCATGCTTCTCCACCTTGGTGCCCAGGAGTCTCCATAATCCGATATCAGGTACCCTAGAGTTTTGGGTCCTGATCCTCTTCATGAAATGTCCTTCCAGAGGCATTTCTCCTGTAATGAAGGTTCCTACCTTCACGGTTTTATGAAGCTCCTCCACCTTTCCTACGCGGAGCTCCAGATCCCCACTCATGTTAAAATTGGGTACTATAATCGACAACCAGTCCTTGGTCTCCTGGTTGTCGCAGATTATGACACAGGCTCCCACATGTGGGTAAATTCCGCTGAATTCAGCCTGTGTCCCTTTCTCTTCTTCCAGCTGATCGACAAATTTCATCAGCTGGCCCTTCATTTCCTTGCAATTCTCCTTCGTCAGCTGAGTGGACGGATATCCACTAGGGATAATCGCCACCATGCTTCCTCCGGCAGCAATCGCGTAGGATGCAATGCTAGCATCCCCACCCCTATGCCTCTTTGCCATAGGCGCAGAGGTACCGGGTGAGGACCTAATCCTTTTCTCTGGAGCGCACCCAGACCCTGCCGTATTCCCGGACCCCGAAGGTCCTGGAAGTCCGGCCGGATCCTCAGGTGGCCCTCCAGCCAACATTGCCCTCCTCCACTTCTTCCTCTGGGCTCCAGAGAACTTGTGCTTGGAGGTCTCGCCTACATCCTTGGATACAGCGTCCCTACCAGGCGCCAAGCTCTCTTGCTCCATTACCAATTCGCTTACCTCCTCTACAAGCGTCGCAAGCGAGCTCATAGAGGCTTCGTCGTCCACTACCTCAGCGCCAAGGTCCATTGAAGGCCCCTGGGCTGAGTCCTCTCCGCTGATCAAGCTGACCAGCTCCTCCATATCTTCATTGTTATTTGTGTTATTACTCATTTTGTTCCCACGAATGCGGGGGAAGTTACTCTGCAGGTACTGCCCCCTCTCCCTGCAGAGGGCATTTAATACAATGGGGTGCGCCTGGTGCCCCAAGGGGGTCGATTAGAGACAGGCATTTTTATACACCCCCTGCCATTCGGCCACAGCTCGAGCTCCTCTACACTTGGCTTGGGTGTTTAGGAGATCTCCACATGGATTCCATGGGGAGATCCCGCCTCTGTCGTCCGCGAGTCCATCGGACTCCCCAGGGGGTACCACTTGGAGGTGACAGTAGGCGTTGGTAGGGATAGGTCAGACTGGGAGTTCACAAGCAGTGAGTAGGGCACTATTGCTTGATTCCTCCGCTACGAGTAAAGGAGACCCCCGCACCTGTCTCCCTCTCTAGTCTTTCCATTACCCTACCCATTTACCCCCCTTACATACTAACTTAAAAACTAGAGCGTTCCTGCCTCGACTGCTTTCTGCTATCGATAGGGGAACGGAGCGGGGATAATTGTTTTAAATTCGGGGTTTGTCATTGCAATGAATCGAAGAATTTGGTATGTCTACGGCGAATGAATTCATCCACCGCGGGCAGCTCAAAATCTTCGTCGAGGTCACTGTTTCTCCGCTGCTGGAATGTAGTATGTCTGACCACATTCATAAGTATGCCGTTATGGAATTATTGGAGGCACCTTGCTGTCGCTTCAGTCAAATGACTAAAAAGCGGGGCACCATTCAGCAGAGAAGGCCTGAATACACTCATATAAATCATGATCTTGAAGCGCAGTGATAGATTGGGGGAAGTCAGTAAGTGTGTAAGCTGGTAAGGTAAGACTTCATACGTGTTTGTTTCCACTTCCTGGTATAATGACCACTAAAACGGAGGTCAACGGATGCATGCCCATGTAAACGAAGCATTTTTTTTTCTGTTCCTTGTTCTTACAGTGTATGTAGTAGGCAGCGAACAATTTCCCTTTTGGAATGAGAAAATTACGCACGTCAGTCTTACCCGCGTTTACACAGATATTGTATTTTCCCAATTTCCCACTGATCTGGTTACAGGCTATTTCCGCCTGTCTAAGAGCTAACTTGGGGCTCACGCTGCTACTGTACACCGAGTTGTCGACGGTGAAAGTAGCAACTGTTGTTTTTTTTGTACCGGGCTCCGACTATTTCAGACATACACACGTTGAAAAGTACTAGGGATAGCACGGCTCCTTGGGGGACTAGGACACAGGTCAGTGGTCTCCGGCGTATACCATTTGTTCTTCCAATTATTGCGCAAGGCAATACGTTTCAGAATTTGGTCTGGAGGTGCTTGCAGGTTGAGTGGCATGTGCTGTATTTTGGAATAGCAGTGTCAGCGGCGTCAATCACTTCAGTTATAAAAGACAGTTGACGATCCACTTCTTTTTTTTGTGCACTGTATGTAGATTATGGTAAATTTGTGACCAATACTGTCGAACCTCGTGGAGCGAAGGGTTTACATTGAACAATTTAACCAACCACCGTATAGTACTGGCCTATGGTCAGATGTAATAAAGCCAGGGCCGTGCAACTCATGATGCGATTTGGCTGTCTGGTCACTAATAAGTCTATAGTCGAGGTGGCCTGTGGGTTACCTTATAGACAGTCTGGGGGTGTACGACCGTAAACGGCGTTTTCACCGGGAGTCTCCCAGCCTTGTTACTTGTGGTGTTATACCACATCGTAGCCTTGCATTTAGTTCTCCTGCCACTCAGTGGTTGGACCTTTGCGCGCATGCGTGTAGCAGGGCTGTACATTCTTGGAGAGTCGCGGACGGTCTCCTTTACAAGGTGGTAAGGTAAATGGGTTTCCCCAAATACACCTTAACCGTCAGGTGGTGGAGCCTGGGATCACTTGTCGTCAGTGGTGAAGCCACTTCCTTCCAAGTAATACCATGTCGTACATGAATAGTCGACTAAAACTAGGCGGTATATATGGTGCGCGTATTCCGTGCAATGGGTGTTTGCAACGGTCAGCGCACCTTGGGTAATTCTGTTTTTCTTTTTTTATTTCATTCCATAACACATTATAAGTACAAAATTAAACAAAACTTAAAGTTAAACAAAATTAAACGGAACTACAAGGAAATGGAAAATTATCGTACAGAGGAGAGAAAATAGTCAGGAAACAGTCCTGGTCCACTCTGGGACAAACAGCAACAAAACAAAACTATTTCCATAAAAGAAAACAAAAGGAAGCCTATTATTTCTATTTACACTTTTCTTACTTACTAACTTATACTACATTTACAATTCCTACATAATAACTTACACTATATTTACATCCTTACATCTACCCTAACTAACTTACTTACTATATATACATGGGGGTGTATCCTCTAGACCCTACTCTAAGCTCACAGTGACTCTCTCCCCATCCGGCGGTACAACGCTGGCTTCGCCTGCAGGGTCTCGATAAGGAAGAAGCCCCCCGCCCACCAGATTGCCCCGGGAAATAGTAAAGTGTCCGGGCCCTTGCAGATCCACCCAATGCCCTACAAACTCGCGGAAGGCGGTGTAATTACTTTCGCTGCTTACCAGCTCCGGTAGGTCCTCCTCTCTCAAGGTATAGGTCCCTATCTTCGTTAACAGTCGCGCTCTTGCCGGCTCCAGTGCGTGGCACGTGAGCACCACGTGCTCTGCCGTGTCTTCAAGCCCGCAGTGAGGGCAGTTCCTGTTTGGGGCCCTCTTCATTTCAAACAGCTTAGATCTGAAGCCCCCGTGTCCCGTAAGGACCTGTGACGTCCAGTAGTCCGGGGAGACCCATTTCGCCCTCAGCCTGGCCTGGACTGAGGGGAAGTACCTCTTTAGGGTGCTCCCTTTCGTCGTGGTCAACCACCTATGGTTCCACATCTCTACGGTCCACTCTCTGATGAGGGCCTTCCACCTACCCGGCTGTTCATCTATCCTTTCCCGGAGGGAGAGTGGGAGCTCTTCCATAAGCCCTCTCTTTATCTTTATCCTTAGGCGCTGCTCCTGGAGAACAAGGTCTACCGGCACCGCGGCCGCCAGCACCTCCACCGCCTCAAAGGATATGGTCCGGTAAGTCCTTGTGACCCTGATCAATGCCGCTCTCTGGATTCTTCGAAGATCGTGCGTCTGGCCTTTATTTAGATGCGCCGACCATGACTGCGACGCATACCTCATGGTTCCTAGTATTACCGCCTAGTAGAGGGTCCTGGAGACTGGGAATTTTACGCCCCACATTGCTCCCCCTATCCTCGCAAAGTTATTGGCGACAGCTGTCACTCTGTCGCCAAGGTATTTTATGTGGGGCGAGAGGTTAAGGCGTTTCCCCAGTCTCACACCCAGGTACGTCAGCTCCGCGCCCACAGCAATCCTTCTCCCTTCTCCAAGGTCCAGCCTCATCGGGTGGGCGCGGTCGATTTTTCCTCTAACCAGGGTGACAGCGGTCTTTTCCGCAGCCATGGTCATCTTCATACTGGTGCACCACCGCTCAACGACGCTTGCACAGGCGCACGATCTTCTCACCACCTCCGCTCTCGAGTTCCCGGCGATGGTCGTCGCAAGATCATCTACGTATGCTACCGCCGGGAATCCGTTCTCTTCCAGGGTCACTAAAACTTTGTTAAAGACCACCTTCCAAAGGGCAGGGCCCAACACTGAGCCTTGTGGGCACCCTCGCTCCACTGGCGATTCTACTTCGTACTCCTCTCCTCTTATGACCGCCCTACGTTCTCTTAGGTAGCTTCTAACGAGCTCATACAAGTTACTAGGGCACCCCAGACCCTGCAATTCCCTTAGGACGTAGGGCCACCACACCCTGTCAAACGCGGAGGAGATATCGAATGTCATGACCAAAATAAACTTGGATCGGGTTGCTTCCACATCTTCCCTAATCTTATCCAAGGCATCAGCAGTGCTCCTGCCCTTGCAACAACCAAACTGCCGCGGGTGGTCCGCTCGCTGAAATGTCTCCCTCAACGCACTGTGCATAAGTCGTTCCAGGACCTTACTCATAACTGGTAAGAGACTAATTGGTCTATAGCTTTTAATAGCAGTCATATCCCGACCCAGGCCCTTGGGAATGAGGCGAAGCTCGGCTCTCTTCCAATTACTTGGAAATTCCCCGCGGTCGAGACATTCGTTCGCAATCTCCAGCAGTCTCCTTTCAACTAGCGGACACGAAGCCTTTAGGATGGCTGCATCAATTTCATCAAGCCCTAGAGTCCTTCCAGTTCTTTGTTTCTGCACGGCAATGCGGAGATCCCAGATATCCCATGGTGGGAACAATTCCGTGCCTGGGGGTACTTGGGTCGCCTCTCGTACCCAGTTGTCATCGGCGGAGTCACTTGCTACATCAACCCTAGGGTATGTCGCCTCCATATAGAACTTGGCTGCCTCTTCCGGAGAACTGGCCTGCCGATCGCCGCTCTTCAGTGCGGCAAGTACCTTGCTCTGCCCCCCTTTCGCCATTGCCACACGATACGGGATACCCCAGGGATTCTTCTCAGACTCCCGCTGCACGAATTCGTCCCAAGTTTCACGCCGGGTTCTCTGTATGTCCTTTTTATAGGAGTTATTCATGAGCCTGTACCGGGCCCGAAGGGTTTCACGGACCTGCTCATTCCTGCTCCTCTGGTACTCTCGTCTCGCCTTGTAGAGCTGTCTCTTAGCCTGCGTTAAAGCGGGCATCCACCATGGGTTACTCTTCTTCCTTGGTTTCCTGCGTTGGAGGGTAACCTCTGCTGCATCACGTATGGCATCTGTGAGGGACATAACTTTCTCGGTAACGCTCTCCGTTACCTGGGGATACTCCCCTCGGAGGGTCCACTCGTCATCGACGAGCCTACCTTCCAATTCTGCCACGTATGCGGACCACCCTGCTCCACGTGTAATATATCCTCGGGGATAAGCCTCTATGTTCTCTGATCCCGCTACTATCTCGAAGGAAATCGAGTTGTGGTCGCTGCTGGTTTCGAAGGACACTCTGTGGTTCTTAATTCTGCCTGCGAGGGAGGTCGAGGACATAGTGACGTCGATCCAGCTACTACCCTGGGTCCCCGCAAACGTCGGCGGACCTTGGTCACTAATAAGGACAACGAGGTTGCTGGCTGCCACGAAGTCCGAAACCATCACCCCCCTCCTATTCGTATGATTTGAGCCCCACGCTACATGCCATGCGTTAGTGTCAGCTCCCACCAGCTCTTCCTGTCTTCCCCGCTCTCAAATTCCTGCCTCGAGAAAGTCAAGTAAGTCTGTCGGGTCCTCATCCACTGGAAGGTAGAGGGAGGAAACAAACAACTTCCTCCCCCCCCCCCCACCCCAGGTAGCCTGTCGCCACATCTTTACGACTAAATTGGTCAAGGGATATAACGTCCAATGTGGGGTTACAAACAATTATCGCTGCCCTAGGCCTCCTTTCTGCAGTGCCCATCGCAATCACCCGACATCCAGATCCGAAGCCAGCGACTCTATTTTTCTGGCAGTATGGCTCTTGTACTAGCATGACATCGTAGCGGCGGGTGAGGGCTGACAACTCCGTCGCTACTGTCCTGCTCTTAGCCATATTAACTTGAATTACCTTAAGGGTTTTAATCATACTTTGTTCTCTTTAGGAGGCCCTCCACCTCCTTGTAAAGCTGTGGACACACTGTAGCTCCAGACTGATGCCTCGTAGCCTCCTCAGGGCACCCAGCCCTGATGCACCCAGCACATCTGGGACCTTCTCCCTTCATGGTGCAGGAATCAGCTGTGTGACCCTCTCCCGCACACCATCTACACGTTTTGTCTACTGCCTTACATGTAGCCTTGGTATGCCCATATCCTTGGCACATCAGGCACCTGGGGGCATCCAAGTAATCTTTTACTCCTATCAAATGCCATCCCCCCACCTAGACTTCGGCCTTTAGGAGTCCGAACCTTACCTCCGGGGTGGTTTCGACTACCCAGTTTGTAAAGACAGGGTCTCGAGCAATCCCTAACTCATAAACTATCCTGAGGGCCCTTCCCTTCTGATCTCCTGATAGGCCGGAAAGCTGGGGGTCACTTTTAATGAGGGCCTTCCATAGCTCTACTGTTACTCCTCTCTCTTCCATGACCTGGGCACGCCCTTTAGGACTACACGTGGCCCTCTCCTCTCCGCTAATCTAGACGTCAGCCCCGCCGTCTTAATGGCCTCAATGATTTTTAAGGCGTCATCCATATTTGGAGCCTCAACTAAGATACCCCCTGCCCTAGTACCCCTCACCACTCTGGCAGTACTATTTGGGTCTTTTTCCGGCATTTTCTCCATAATCTCCTCCATTTTACCCTCTATTGTGATGTAGGTCTTCCTTTGAGTATCGGTACCAGTCCTCTCGCTGGGTAATTTCACCATCAGAGACCTAATATCTGTTTTCACAGCCTCAGGGGTTGGGAGTTTCTTCTTCCTTCTTCTTCTCCGAACTTCCCTGAAGGTACCCTCGTCTTCTGTTACATCAGTAGCTGCCTCCGTTCCGTCCGAGGCTCTCCTCCCAATCACCTCCCTTATTACGGCACGCCTTTCTCTAGCTAGCCCAACGGCAGGGCTGGCTAACACCTGCGCCCAACTTCTCCCCGGCATACCACTCGGTCCAGCTTCCTTAGACTTCGGGGTTGTAGCCATATCAGTTGTCTTTGCCTTTCCCGCCTTTGCCTCCCCTATCTCCTTATCGAGGGTTTCAATTCTTTTCTGAATTACTACTGAATCCTCTTCCAACATGGGAATGGATTGACCAACAACTGCCGCTGTTGCGCGTTCCCCTACTCTCACGGCAATTGCTTGTATGAGTGCGTCATCATTAGCTATAGCCTGGGAAGCACGGGTTATTGCTACGTCCAGTAGTCAGTCCACCTGATCCTTGGTGATTCTCGGGCTTCATAGTCAACAATCTTTCATTCTCTAGTATCACTTTTCCAATGTCATCCACAAGGCCACCAACCTGGAGCATAATAAACTCCTGGTTCTTCCTGTTAACCTTCTTATCCTTAAGTTCCAAAATATAGGTAGTGAGGGTATTTCTAACCTTCATGGCCTTTTCCAGGGTTGGCAGCTTGGGCTCGAAGGTTGGGAAGTCACTCCCTTCCTCAGCCCTCTTCCTCTTGGGCCGCCCCTCCCTTGCACTAACGTCCGGAAGTGAGAAACATCGTGGGACTTCACTTTCCGGTTCCCCGTCCGAAGTCGCCCCAGGGGACCTATTACCTCCTTCCTCATCGAGGGAAACCCTACTCCTTGGCATTCTCTAGAGGACACAATAAAAGAAATTTATACAAATAATTATTTCCACCTCCAGAAGGGGGTGAAAAAAGCAAAATATCAACTTAGGAGCTAACTTATCTACCGAACCACTTATCCAGCAACCTTTCTTATAGGAAGAAAGTTGCTCCACCCGATTTGAACTACCGGTAGGAAAAAATTTTTTTTCGATTTGGGCAAAATCTTGTTTTCCCGCCAAAAGTTTTTTTCCGGGAAATGTCAGATCTACTGAGTGGTTCAGAAATCTAGTACCTTGTACACCTTCTACAAAATTGGCCGAAAAAAATCCGGCAAAAGTCTCACCCAACACTCTCAAAAAGTCAAAAAACAACAAAAAAAAAACACAAGTTCCTCAAAAAAAAATATACAAAAATTTTTTTAAGTCCGAAGACCTGGGGGGGTCAGGACTTAGAAAAAAATGAAAGTAAACTACCTCAGTCCTCAAATGAGGAGCAAGACTAAAACACGTCTGCTCTCCTCGGCTGTTCTTCAGACACTGTCCTCTGGAAATCAGTGAAAAGTGGTGGGGGTAATCCGCAGGAGCGATCGACACAGGTCCTCTCTCTTCAAAGGCTGGAGCCATAACCTGGATTTATTTATTATTTCTTAATCAGAACACTGTGATAATATACAACATAATAATATTATTATATATATATATAAAGCTATGAAGTGTATTCCCACTGATGTAAATTTATATACTAACTTATTGAATCAATGAAAAAACATAAAACGATTCTACTGATGCACAGATGCACGATACAGCATGCACAGAAAAACTTATATTCTTATAGTTTTTTATTCTGTACAATTCAAGGGATATTGTAAATAACGTTATAGAGATATATGTATAAGTTTAATTATTTTTCTTCTATTTATCAGGATTGACTAATCAAGCAAACTATGTCGTGTTGATATGTAAACAAATATTTTATTTTATTAGTACACTTATACACTGGATTCACTCAATTTGCCCTAAACTCCTACCTGTAAACAATGAAACGACATTAATAATGTATTCTTTAATATGTCAATTACTTCTAACAATTTTTATTACTTAAGTTTTAATAAACGCTCATATCACTCGTGATTACATTGACTCAACGCACGTTTTTCTTAACCTTAGTTTTTCCTTGCCGTGCAAAGCGGCAAAGCGGCCGTTACATCGATTACGCGAAGCGTAGCAAAATTCAAAATTGAAGTATGTTCTTTACATATGTACGAAAAATGTATTTCGTGGTCACACTTATAAATTAGAAGCATTCTGATCTGATGATATATAATTGTTTATGTCTGAAACGTACCATCTAGATAACCATATACTGGAATCTATGTTACGTGTCCCCCTCCCCATTTGACGAATTTTCATGACTGCTTTCTTCACAATACACTTTTAATTAATTATTTTTAAATTACGTTTATGAGCCCATTTATCTCAATGTGGTATGAATATTTTTTCCCAAGAATAATTGAGTAATTACCTGAATAACGACCAATTTTGTCTTCTCGTAAATTGTTATTTCTATTCCATAAGCATATTCAGCAACATAAACTGACTGTTCAGAATGCTACTAATAATAATCCTAAATGACTTCCTACCCATATTGATGGTGCTATGGCTTAAGATAAACTAACAGCCAGAAATTAAACCATAAAATAACAAATTCCTGTAGTCAAAAGCAATTAGTTTTATGGAATCACTGTATTACAGAATCCTCTAATGACAAGGTATTTGACAAATCTTTCTGTGTTTAAATACTCTTTTATTTTAACGAGCTGTACTTGAAACGCGGACTTTCATTCTTATCTATTGCCAAATATATGTACGTTTTATAAAGTAATTTACAATACTGTACAGTATGTCGCAATTAAAATAGCCAGCATTTGACTATGTGATCGCACAGATACTAATAAACTTTATACATGTTAGGTTCACCTCAAAGTTATGATCCTGCGCTTGTCTAAGCCACGCACGTGCACAAGGAACCTTGCCCCTACTTAAAGCAGGCTTGATGTCGCTTTGATCATGTCTCGACTGTAGTCAGATTGTCTCTTAGCTATCATACAGTAGCACGGCCATCCATTCTCTCTGTGTGCTCCCTTTGTCACCCCTGTTGGCCAAACTTCTCCGACAGTTCCTTGTTTCCGTCGGCTAAGTTCTAACTCGCTAACGAACTCCTACACTCGACATACTGTCTGCTCTGCAGCTCGGCAATTCTTCACATGCCGTCATTCAATGGAAAAAAAAAAAGGTTTCAAATAGCGCCAGTGCTCGGTTTCCCTTCATAATATTTTTTTTTAATTAGCGGTATATTGACATGTTTTATATAACCCCATTTAAACTGGTAATAATAAATCGGAAAATAAATCGGAAAATAGAATGGAAAATCAAACAACAACAGAAAAAGAAAAAAACAAATACACTCAAAATAAGGAAGACGAAACTAACTATAGTGATGATGGCATGGACATTGAAGAAATAGAATTACTCCCAGTAAAAGATAGTCCAGAATATGACACAATAACTATAGCAACTAGAGCAACTTATTCCCCAACAAATAGATAAACAGATAATACAAAACGACTTTGTTCTAATGAAACGACTGCACATTCCCAACGCTCTTCTAATAAGCAAATTTGTGTATTAAATGACGACAAAATAGTTAATATAGAAAATCACCCAATAATCATAAAAAAGGGAAAAAAGACTATTAACTTTTCATAACCGTTTGGAATAACTAGACAAAATAACCAACAAAATAAATTAATAAAAGAACAATATGTTCAAAAATATGATGATAAAAGCCTAATAAATGACTTAAGATAAATGACAGAGAGGGATAGGTGAAGTGAGGAAATCTTCAACAGTTGAGCGATGAGCATTGTTTTGAGGAGTAAGGTGAGGAGTGAAAGTACGGGAAAGATGCAGTGCGAATCCTTCCGCCCTCTCGCCATCCGAAGCAGCCTAGGACCCATCATCACGACGGATTGGGTGTGAAACAGGATGATATTTTAAGATTTTCTTAGTTAGATTCCACAAGGAGTTGGTCCTGGTAGACAGAGAGGAGAGATAGGAATTGAAAGAATCGGAACGGAAATATGCCAATTGCCGCATTACCAACCTGCAGTACTGATTGTATAAGCGACGATCAACAGGATGTTGGGATTTTCGCCACACTGTTCTCGATGGCGTTTGGATTGAATTAGGTCTATGAGATACTGAGGTAAAGGATTTTTATTGTGATTTTTTAGATGACGGTGGGGTGACGATGCCTCCCAGGCCGACCTCTGGATCAGAGTAGTGAAGGAATGCACTGCATCATCTAGGTCTTGAGATGTTTTCAGGGGTACTTTGAGGTCAACAGATTCTGTAAGAATCTGGTGAAAGTGGTCCCAGTCAACTGGGCCCCTGATAAATGAAGGAGGAGGCAGTTTGTGGATAGGTCTTAGGGAAATGGTTAATAATAAAGGGCTATGATCGGAGGTGAGGTCATCGAGGCGCGTAAGTGAATAGTTTAGTGTTCCCAAACTATTGTAGAAGAAAAAGTCAAGGAGATCTGGATTTTGGTTGGGATCTGATGGCCAATGGGTGACTGTGTCAGGAGAGATATTGGAGCAACGTTTCTGTGTGAGTGCAGACAGCAAAGCACGTCCTCGTGTATTTGTGGATCTTGAGCCCCAATGTTGATGCTTTGCGTTAAAGACCCCACCCACAAGGAACCAATATCCGATGGAGTCTAGAAAGGAGATGAATTGGGAATCGGAAATGTATTTATTGGGAGGGCAGTACACTGATGCTAGAGTAAGGGGGAAAGCATCAGTGGACTGAAGGAAATCATGTGCTACCAAAGGAACTATGTGATGAGAAATGGAGTTATGGACAATGACAGCGGTGCCTGCATGAGCTCTTCCATCTGGGTGATCAGTTCGATAAGTCTGGTACTGTTGAACTGTAAAAGGTCGCTTACTCGTAAGTCATGTTTCAGTTATGAGAGCTACGTGGATGTTCTTGTCATGAAGTAGTGCTGTCAGTTCATTAGTGTGGGTGCGAACACCATTCGCATTCCAAAGGAGAATAGATAAAGAGTCGGAAAGATCCACTTGCGGGTTTTGTTTAATGGGGATGGGGTAGGTGACAAGATTTGTAAGAAGGGAAATGAGAGGGGTAATTAGGGTTCTGAACTCTGAGAGAAATGACGTTAATAGACTAGTGAGGTCTGAGGAGCTTGAAGGTGGAGGGATATGCGAAATAGTGAAGGATGGGATTGAGTTTGCTGGTTGCTGGGAAGAACGGAGCGCTTGGGAAGGAGCTTGCGGAGAAGTAGTGGGCAATGCCTGTGACTGCTCTCTTGGGCTACCTGTGGCTGGCTTTTCTTCTTCTGGACGCCGACGCTGTTCGCTCCTGGACTTCAGAATTCTATAAGCCTCACAGCCTTTATAGTTGGCCGGGTGGCCTTGCTGACAGAGCACGCATACAGCAGGTGATTTTAGGGTCTTCTTGCACAATTTACTTTTGTGCTGCCCACTGCACTTTACACACCTGGGAGGGTGGTAGCAGTATGATTTTGTGTGCCCATGTGCCTGGCAATTATGGCATTGAACAATATCGCGTTTCGGGTAAGGCTTTTCGAGCTGTACTCTTGTGTGATAATACAAGTGGGTAATCTCGTAGATTTTTTCCACTCCAGGTGTTCACTCTAGATCCACAAAGAATAAGGGCAGTGGTGTCTTGATGCTTGCATCATTTTCTTGTCTTTTCTCACGGAGCACATTCGTGATTTGGCGAACCTTGTATCCTAAGCTTAAGAGCTCCTTCTCTATCTCGTCCGCTGGTGTAGTGGGATGTATGTTTCTAATCACTACCCACAGCAATCTTTCTTGCTTCAGTTGGTATGTCTGAAAGTCGGCCTTAGTTTCATCTAAGTATTCGATTATTGTTTGGTATGTGTCGGGAGTGTCAGGAGAAACTTTTGTGTCCCAGGACCGATTGAGGCAAGTGTATTTCCCTGTACCTTCAATTTTATTCAATTGGATGCATAGTAGTTTAAAATTACTAATGTTACGTACGAATGTCGCTGGTGGCTTGGGCTATGGGGTGTTTGTGTAGAGTCCATGTCCTCTATTTCGATATTTTTCAACACCTCGTAACTATTGGGCGTGAAAAATGGAGACTTATGAGTTGTTGTAGTTGTTTGTTATGACGTGTTTGGTTGTGATGGTATTTCTTCTTTTATTCTATTGATATACAAAAAACACTAGTACTAAGAAAAAAATGATAATCTTTATAACATTAAATGTAACTATCTTATAAATAACTATTATTTTACTAACCCTAATTTACTGCTTAATGAATGTATAAACAAAATATTATATTATTAGATTCTACAGTTCAATGTAATTATAATCAACATAAACTATCCAATATTAATTATATTGACGAAATAAATTCATATATTATTATTAACAATCGTAAGTTAGACAATTGCAACAAACATAATCCTATTTACTTACCTCTTATACCCCTTGTAAATATGTCTAATAACTAATGTTTTTCAGAACTTCCTTAGATACCCATGCATATTGTAGACTTTCCATGTACCAACAACCTTATAAAATAAAAATGTATAATAATCCCGAATTAATAGATCCTAATATAACTCAAATTATGTTAAATCCAACTACTAACATTAACAATAGATAAATACATTATATAATTTATAGCATTATAGGTACTATATAACCTTATTGTATTATATAAAAACAAAATTTTGTAATCTTAAAGACACCTGTATTCCACCTCCCACTTTTAATGCGATTCAATATCGTCGCATTACCCACATGTAGGTGATGCGTCTTTCCTGGGGTAGATGCGTCCTTAAGGGCCCGGCAAATCTTGTCTTCATTAATCCCCGGCTGTGACTAAATCGTTACTATATCGCATCGCCCATTTTTGGTGTGTTTGGTCTTCAACAGCCCGGAAGTCTTAGTTAGCCAAATGATCTGGCGTCGCTTGTCGTTGATTATGTCCTCCACATCTTCTATGTCGGAGGGCCGGTCTCCCGCTGAGCTATCATCCCCTGAGCCGTCCTCTGCAATCGTCCCCTCGAGCAGTTCCCGCTCACCTTCTCCGCCAGGTGACCATTCCTGGTCGAATTGCCGGATGTCCCGCGATGATCCTGCAACATCCTCCTCGATCGCATTCACGACAATCGCCCTTGATAGCCAATCTGCAACCACGTTTTCCCGCCCTGGTTTATATACAATGTCCATATTGTATTGGCTGAGACACTCTTTCCAGCGGGTAATTCGCGCGGATGACTCCTTCATTGTTCCTACCCATTGCAGGGGTCGATGATCCGTCTGGATTTTGAACCGCCTTAGTTCGATTGCCCACACAATTCCCAAAAGTTCTCTTTCAAGCGTGCTGTACTGGCTCTCAGGATCAGTGAGACGCGGTGCAATCGGTTTTTCCCCTCTATCGCGGTCCTGCGAGAGTACCGCTCCCAGTGCGTACTCACTGGCATCGGTGGTAATCGTGAATCGTAGGGAAATATCTGGAAAGGCTAATACCGGTTCCTCCTGCAGCCACTCCATGCATCGCCGTAGATTGTGCTCCATTACTGGTGTGATCACTACATGCCGTCCTTTCTTGAGGAGGTTATTGATGGGCACTAGGTACTCCGACAAACCACCGATAGTGATTTAAGGAACCGAGTAGTCGTCGAATTCCCTTTACATCTTTCGGGACGATCTTCCACTGGATCGCCTCGACTTTACTGCGGTCTGGTTGCACTCCCACGCTGGAGATTGTATGGCCTAGAAAATTTGCTTGCTCCTGTCCTATGAGCGACTTTGCCACAGACAGTTTCAGCCCGAATTGCTGAATGCGGTTGAACACGGTGCGTAAGTGCTCTACGTGTTCTGCATGATTACGGCTGAAAACCAGTAAGTCGTCTATATAGACCTGGCAGAAGGACTCCTCTAAACCCCGCACAAACTCGTCCATTAGCCGCTGGATAGTAATCGGCGCGTTCTTTAATCCAAACGGCATTCTTGTGAACTCATAATGCCATCGTTCAAATGTGAATGCGGTCTTATGTTGGTCCCGTCGATGCATTCGGATCTGGTGGTAACCCGCCTTTAGGTCCAAAGTGCTGAATATCTTCACCCCACCTAATCTATCTAGGATATCCTCAAAGTGGGGTATTTCTCGTCTACCGTATTTTCGTTCAACCTTCTGTAGTCTATGACCACTCGGTATTTCTCCTCGCCCCGTGTCCCTTTCTTCTTTACTGCCCACAGGGGACTATTATACGGTGACGTGATATTCACCACGATACCCTGTCTCTTTAATGATTCGATCTCCTCCCTGATGTGTTGCCTCAGCGCTTGCGGGTACCTCCTCTCTTTCAAATATATCACGCGCTCCTGTTTTAGTGCAATTTAATGCACCATCTCCCCCGTTACTCCTAGTTTGTCCCCTTCCTTGAAGAATATATCCTCATAGTCTCTCCTAATCGACTCTCTCCAGTCCTTCTCCCGATTAATGGCCCCGATTCTCGTATTACCATCCCTCACGGCTTCCATGCACCGGTATGATTTCTTCCCCAGCCTAATAGACCACGTTCCCTCTCTGTACATCACTCGTGCTCCTACTCTTCCTATAAGGTCACACCCAATTATCCCATCGTATTCTCGTGGCATCCTCCCTACTACGTGTACTTTCAAACTCATCTCCTTGGCCGCCCACCTATCCAATCCCATTACCGTTTCCCCTTCGATTTCCGCGGCCCTCCCAAAGTTATCAGTCTACACGCGTAAGCCCGGATGCGGGGTGCCCCCTCGCTGATACACAATCTATCCGCCGCCTTCCTGATGAGGATTGTACTTGAACTTCCGGTGTCTACTAGGCACCGTATTCCTCTCACCACTCGGATTTTGGGTATACCGCCGTAGTCTCCTCCCACACTGCAATTAATTCATAAAGCGCGGTCACCCCTCTGCCGGCCTGCTCCTCAGGCCTCCGTTTGCATTTTCCTTCCCACTTCTGCACCTTGATATCTGCTGCCTACGTGGGCCCTGCTGCCATCTCCTTTGTAGTTCCTGCTGCTCCCGGGTTCTTCCTCTTCTTCCTCCGTTTCCGACGCTCCCGATGTCTTCGTCGATTCGGAGGGGGCCCTAAGTCTCCCCTACACTCTCTGGGCGTTAACTTTCATTGGTTCCGGTCTGTATAATTCAGCTCTTTGGAACATATATGGACACTGTCAAGCGATGTGCCCCGCCATTCCGCATTCGAAACATTTCGTGCGCGGGCACTGCGCTACTAGATGTCCGGTCCTCCCATACCCATGACATCGTCTGTCCTCTCTCCTTCCGCTTGTTTTATCTCCTCCTTGGCTTGTCCTCTTCCGTTCAGCCACCGGCCTTTTCTTCTACTCATAATGTGGTTCTCTTCTTCTCCAAGTCTGCTGCTGCATCCTCGGCCTACGGTATGTCCACCTCGTCCAACCTGGTTCCTCTACTTCTAGCTGCACCTCTTTCTCGCGGATGCTAGCGTCCATCATCTCTTGAGCGCATTCGACGAAGGACCGGTCCCCCGGTAGATTTTCCTTCCTCCCAATCTCTCTGGCCAGCTGTACCTTGAGAATGGTTGCCAAGAATGCCATCCTGCCTTCTACTGTCCCTCTCATTTTCTGGGTAATCTTATTATACCACGCTAACAGTTCCCCGGCGTGTTGTTTCGGTCGTTTCATTTCCCGGAACATCTGAAATATGTCCTCCTCCGGTATCCATCTGCCGCCCCCGTATGCCTTCTTCCTTCTGCCTTTCTCAGGTCTTGCGACGTCGCCACCCACACTTTCATCCAAGCCAGGGAGTTTGCGTGAGCTTCCGCCAATGTTTCCTTTGGCAACAGTGGAACTTCGGAGGCTGCCTGCCGGCCGTAAATCCACCATTTTACTCGGTTAATAATAATAAATAATGTTAATGAAAAACAAAATCCATAAATATTTATATCATGAATGAAATTGAAGGAAAAAGATTATATACAAAACTCTTTACTACATGGAAAGATGTAATATTACAAAAGACTGTAGTATAACGCTGGTATGAATGAGAACATTGATCGCAATTAGTTATGACCCAACAAGGCAGATTGTAATTTTATCACAATAAACATTTTTGTTTTAAAAAAATACCTTGCTATTGCACATACGTATTTCTCAGTTTTTTTATTTTTATAATGTTTCTTTGGCTCAATTTACGTAAAGCGGTTTTTGTAATTTTACAATAATATGTTTTGATACCAAAGAAAAAGAGCGATCTTAAAAAATTAGAGTTTTTAAATTCCTAAAGCGGATTAGCAAGATCGACCTGTTAAAAATATTTTTTGACCTTGTATCACAGAAAAAAACTTGTATTGATGTCGGTGACACCACAACCGTAGCCTCTTTCGCTTGATTCAATCCCTTCAGTCCGGAAACACAAAAGGTTAACCAGCCACTAGCTCCAAACCATAACACATAATCATTCATTTATTTTTAATTATCGAGTGATTTTTGTTTATTAAGAGAACCAAAACTAAA
Organism: Acanthosoma haemorrhoidale; assembly: GCA_930367205.1. NCBI lineage: Eukaryota > Metazoa > Arthropoda > Insecta > Hemiptera > Acanthosomatidae > Acanthosoma > Acanthosoma haemorrhoidale. Next base: position 119,859,903 of record OV884011.1, on the reverse strand, counting down.
TCTAATCTATACAGTCCATTAGGTTGGCCTGGTAGGAATAAATATTTTCTGTGGTTTTCACCCAAATAGGACGAGGAGACGAATACTAAACGGTTTTGGAGGCTGGGCTGCAAATATTTGCTCCCACTGAAATTATTGTTGACCCTCGATTTCGCGCCATGTTCTCCATTAAACCGACCATGATTTAACAAACTAAGGGATGGAAAATATCCGAAACTTCATCAAATTTTGTAAGTTTATAACCACGGTATTTAATAATGGTTTGGAGTTTATAACAGGACGGTTCGGGGAAAAATTCTCAACTATGTTATTATTTGTGGGTATTCCCATATTTTGTTTAAAACTGTGACTCGTGCTTGCAATTATTGCAATTGAAAATCATATTCTATATCGCATGCTACCCATCCAATAAACCGTGAATCGTATTTCTTGATCATAATAATATTACTATGTATTTTAACAGTTTTTATTTATTGGGGGCCATAGAAACAATTTCAACAATATCATTTCGCAACAGTGTATAAAACTAATACATGAAGGAGATGTTGTAATGTTGTGATTGGAAATGTATTTTCTGGGCCATCTAATCAGTTAATAATCTAATACTACCAAGTAAAGGTAATTTTTCCTCCTTTATTTGAATAACTAAATAATGCAGCTTTCGTCTTTCCACGCTATAATATTTGTTCGCCAATTTTATTTCAATATTTCGACCACTCTAAGCTGTCATCTTCAGTTTGTTCAGACTGTGCATAAGTAGACAAACCATATCATTAAAAGCTACAATGGTAACAATCAGTAAATATAATATATTTCAATTACTAACAGTACTTAATTGCACCTAATCTGAAATGGTCCATCTATTTTAGTAAAAATTAAAAAACAAAAAAATCGACAATACACTAATCTTATCGCTACTCAATCAAGTGTTGCTGTGAAAAACTTTAAGCTATATTTGCCAGCACTTACATCTTCACCATACGAATCACTTATTTAGGAGATATGGAGGGGGTGGGATCTTCGTAAACAATTTAAACAATTAGTTATCTGTACAATTTGGTGTTTTTTGAAAGATTTATTTTTATTTCTTTGAAAATTTGAGTAAATCCACATCCACCACCTGGTCATTTTGAGGTCTAGTGGTTTATTTAAGTGATCATGAAATGAACTGTTAAAAAACAAGAATGACATAACTTATTCAAATGCTTTAATTAGTAGTTTATTCCTTTTAATACATTTTGATGGATTGTTCTATCCTCTACGCATTTATATGTATAACTATTAGTTATATAACTATTACATAACTATTATATACAGTTTTGATAGATATGATAAAATTTCATGAAATACAAATTCAATTATAATACTGAATCCTTAATAGATCAAATAAAAGCAAAATGTATACATCTGTCAAAAATTAATCATTATAACTAGAGAAATTAATGACTTAAAAATAATTGTGAATAGGCAAAATGTATCAATTTTGTAATTAGGTATGTATTATTCAAGATGTAAAGTTAAGTGGTAAGGAAACTAAGCATGGAACTTATACTATTTTAATTAATGATGGTGTATACTATGTTCTTTTCTAATAAAGAAAACCTGCTTACCTAGAAAATTTAGTTTTCAAGACAATAAATTTTATATAGAAAGGGTTGGAGAATAAAAAGAGACAAATTTTTTTTATGTTACAGTGAGTTCATTGTTGAGCAGTGATTAAATGGATGAATAAAATAGTTTGAGAGGAAATTGGTTTTGGTTCATGGAAGAGATTTGTTAGTTGTTAGTTTTTCTCAAAATTCATTACTTGGAAATGTTTCAACATAGTCTTCATTTGGAGTAGAGTTGTTAAGTCGATTTTTTTGTTGTCAGATCTCAAACCCATTTCCGCTTCAATATCCAAGGAGGATTGAACGGATGAGTGGTATTAGCCAGCGATTCTGCTATAGGATTAGAATGATGAGATAGCAATTAATCTACTATACTGCGAAAAATGTCTGGCATATAAAAATTTTGCGAGGCAGCTATTTGTCGGCTTGGCTTGGAATGAGAAACTTAAGGTCAGGGTCGGCAAGAGGTCATGGAAGGAGGGGGGGGGGGAAGAACTTCGGGTACCGAAGGGGGCCCAAAGGCCGAGGATACAATTTTAGATTGTTGTGTTTACTCACACAAGTTTTGTCATTTTTCTTTCGGTTGTATTATTTGTAGCTAGCTACACGTACTATTTAACACAATGTGAATTTAACACTTTAAAGGTCTAATAAAGAATTCAAAGTAAATCTTAACGTTCATTTCCAGTTAGTCTATGTCCCAAGTACCTACCTAAAAAGTAATAAGCAGTTTAGTAGCGTAAGAATGTACATAGGGGCCAGGGATTGCTTAGCCTAGGGCCTGCACCGCTCTCAGCCCTGTTAGTATCCATCCACGACATCACGATTCACTTCATTCAACTTTCAAAGCTCCAAATCATGCAAATCCCTATGACCCACTTACATCAATGTTTTTTCAAATAGTTTTAGCACCTATTTTTTTTTCGGTAAGTGTGTCATTGACCCGTGCAGCGTTGGCGGCATTTCACTTGTGACGTGGACGATACCGATCGTGCCAGTAAATTTATTTTTATATATTATATATATTTATATATTTTTTGTTTTACTAAGATTCAGCAGTTTATGCACTTGTATCCTTGTTATTGGTTTGTTTTATTCTTTATTCCTTCTATCAAAACCTTCTATAATTTTCACCTATGAGGTAATAATGTCATATTTCGCACAATGACAAATTGCAAATATATGCTGTCGACCAGAACTTTGCTGTTAACATAAGAGCTCTGATCTTGTTAAGTGTCTCTGTGCACCAATGTTCAACACCGGACATAATATTTCAATAGAGAATTCGTTTTGTGTTATGAATCCTTATATATGTACATACACTTATGCTTATAGCTTTGTTCTGATAAATTAGCTTGTTATGAAGTTCTGTTATTTTCTGATAGGTGTTGGTGGCGCAAACATTTGCTATTTGCAGTTTTGTTCAGTAAGCGATCAGTAGAAAAGTAGAAAAATGAAAGACGACATAGTACAATGACGTAATCGTATGGATTCCATTTTCGTTATTTTGCGTATGTTGTAGGCAAAAAGAACAACAACTCCAAAGCAGGCCCAGTGCAACGAGTAATAACTTTTTTTTTTGTTTAAAAAAAAAAACATTAAACATGTTTAATGTTGATGTTTATTTGAAAAAATGAAACCCCAGTAAGTAAAGCTCCTAGAAAAAGTCATATAAAATCCTTATGCACCTGTGAAGTTCATATGATTACCTGCGAGTAACGGAAGGTTACTCCCACTAAATATGTGATATGTAGAGGTACTCAGATCCGGCTGGTGGATTTAGTAGAGTACTGGAAGCTGGTTTATCGGCTGACAACTGGCTGGGAGGAGGTGCGTGAGTGGCACAGCCAGCGGCTCTGACACAGACGAAGGCTCCGGCTATCTGGAGGCGCCTAGCCATGTTATTATTCCTTAGGCTGCTCCTTTATTGTCTCTCCAGCCTTCAGATATTGGAAACCTGCCTCCAATCCGTTTTATTGCCACTTCTGTCCTTTCCTTCTACCTCATTTCCCTGCCTTTATCTCTTCACTTAGTCCCTGCCTCCGACGATACTGTGGCTCGGTTCGTTTAGATCCCATTCAGAGCCTTTTATCGCTCCAATATATCACACAGTCACGGAGAGAACCTTGCAAACTTTCCTATTTGAGAATCTTTCTTATTAGTAGGGAACGTTTATTCACTTAAAGAATATCGTTAATAAACTAGATTGTTACAGATTTATTTTACGAAGTAAAATCGAAAAGGATAAGTCTTATAAAAAATAATACCTTGACAATAATGCCTGTTCACAAATCGGTATTTTATTATATGCAGTAGCGCTTTCATCAGCTCACACTCTCAAGTTATAGTGATTCGAGAGCAGACTTTCTTGATGGTGAATATCCCCTACTCAAGCACACGCATCCTATATAAAATTCCGCTAAGGCCTTTTTATTAAATTACATTCTTGGATAATAAAAAAAAAGTGGAACAAATAAAAAAAACAGAGAAAATAAAAATTATTACTAACGAAGGGTCACTTTACACCATCAAACAAAAAAAAATCCAAAGAGATGAAATTAAAAACCAATTGAAAAATAAAACCAAGGTACAACAGCTAGTAAATAAATACTTGATGCCGACCGGGGTTGTCACCGTAGTAGGTAGTTGGTGCTGACGTCAGCATGGTCTGCGTTACTCCGGATCAACCACTTCTATATTTAAGTAGCTACTCGTTTAACTTCTCTAGGTTTGGGGCAGCTAGAAGCCAGTATGTTAAATACTAGGCTACAGGGATTGCTAAATTTAAAGTTGAATGTCTATGTAAAAGATTATCATAATTTATCATTTTTCGGGTGAACCTGTTATGCCTTATTCTTTCAACATGCTTTAGCTAACTCAGTTTTCGTTGTTCAACAAATCAAAATATTGGTCCTTTTACAACATCTTTAGCAGAGCCGGCGAGAGTGGTTGCGGGGCTGATCAGTCCCGGACCCTCTATACATTCGCTATTACAACCTTTTGTTACATTCTATGTAGTTATTTGTCACAGATGTTAACCGGATATGAACTTTAAGATTTACTTTCAATTCTTTATTAGGCCTTTAAAGCGTTAAATTCACATGGTGATAATCAGTACATGTAGCTAGCTACAAATACTATGACCGAAAGAACCGCGATAAAATTTGTGTGAATAATTACAACAACCTAAAATTGTATCCTCGGCCTCTGAATACCCCGAAGGATAACCGAAGTTCTAGCAGAATCGCTGTCTAATACCACTCATCCGTTCAATCCTCCATGGATATTGAAGCGGAAATGGGTTTGAGATCTCCAACAGCAAACACGTCATTGGGAGTTCTGGGTACTGGTCAGTATTCTCACCGTGTGTCCGAAATTTAGTTTGAAATGCTAGTGGTGTTATATGTTTGAAAATCCCACAGGTGAATCTGAGGAATTCCTTGGCTGCGAATGTCCCTATGAAAGAGAAAGTAAAAGCAATGTTGTCAATTTGGTACGAATAAGATCAATTAGCACTATTATGTATTGCCCAAATAGGGTAGAACGTAATTTAAAAAGAATAAATAAAACTTATATTTTTTATTGGTTTACAGTTATTTATGTTTGGATGCATTAAGTATCATTTCAAGAGTATGTGAACATCTATTCCCAGATTTAACCCTAGCTTCCAACGTCATTGATTTCTTAGATTGTTACTACAAGGTACTTTAATGAGTTCTTTCTTCTCGGATTTTTTTTTTGCAGTGATTGATCAGCCTTCCTGTAACTTCTCATACATTGAATTTATTTCTAATTAATTTATAAAACCGATTTTTTCGGATGGAAGCTCTAACACTCACCTACTATAAGGCCATGCAGTGTGTACTAATCTAGCGATTTTTGTTGCTTCTAACAGTTGTTTGCAATTGTAATAATCAATATTAGCAAAAATAAAAAACGTCTCTACACAACTTCAGCAAAATCGTTGAATTTTGTGAATTTACTTTTTCATATCTCAGTTTTAATTACCGAATACTCAATAGTGGAATATAAAAAGTGGGGAGAGCTACGTAAATTACCTTTTCCTCAAAACCAATCAATAAACTTTTCGATATAATTACAAGCTGCTCTGCATATCTCACGTTTTCAGTTTGTTTTTATTCCAACGTTTTTTTTTTTGTTTTTTTAAGCCATATTGAAGGCTATATTCAACTCCCCCAGTTACTTGGTAGTAGTTATGGTGGATTACTATCTCTCCATGAGTAATTGTGACGATACACGTTGTTTTTTTCATTTGTTTTTTACGTATCCTTGAAGACATATATAAGTTAATAACACAGAAAGTGATGGAAAAATATTGAGAAGTGCCAGAAATTGAGTTTGGACCGCCTCCTTATTAGCTTCATAAAAACTTATTAAATGAAAGAGAAAAAACTATTTAGTATTTTTGTCAAACTATGATGGCCACAGATAATTAAATAACCAATAATAAACTCTTAGTCAACTGGGATTCAATTGTGTTGGGGACAATGTCCCTGATTGTCTTATAGCAAAAACTGAAGAAAGGGTCCCACTCAAGATTAGTCAAAAGGGTCGTTTCTGAACGTGAAATGTGACATGGTCCTTAGATGTGATGGTGTCCATAATTATCAATTGGCAATATGGAATCTCTGGCAAAAAGAGTGAAACTTTGTTACATATAATAGGCTCAGAGAGATAAATCATTGTCTGTTGGTTTGAAGTCTGGGATACTTCCTGCAGATCTACCAGAAGATAGGAAGTCGTGTTGGCACGTTGAAATTCAGAAGAAGCAATCGAGCCAAGATTGATAGAGCCATTTTTACGACCATTGTAGCAGAACAGACGTATATACATTTAGAAAGTCAGATATCCAATATTGATATTATTCTACACTTTACATAGACATATTATTTTGTTTTTTATTTCCGAATTTTTTTTTTTTTTTCTCATTGCTGCAACCACGAAAAGAAGTAACCACTAGTGTTAACTGTTTTTCCTGATCTTCTTTTCTTTTTTTTTTTATTTAATTACGTATTTCTGTTGCGATGTACTGTATTTTTTGTTAGCTAGACCTGAATTTATTTATTTTCACTTGGACTCAGTCCCAGAATAAGGATTTTTTTACCTATATATATTTCTATCTATACAAACAGAAGAAACACTGTCGTCACTCATTCTGAATAAAGAGGCTCTCCACTCAGGATCAGCAATGGAGGGAAAGGGACCTCCGGAAACCCAGGAAGATGCATAGACGAGACGGGAGCAGAACCACCTGAAATAAACATTTAAAAAGGAGGCAGCTCCGGCGTCGGAAGCGATAAATACTTGCCGACACTGGTGCAGCAGCAGTAGTGGGCCATAAATCAGGAACGGGGCCCCAGCGCTGTCTAGCGCTAACAGTGGGGACTAGGGGATGAAACCACCCCTCGCCAGGGGCGCTAACAGCGCAGCCGAACCCCCTCAGAGCCATCGTTTATTTAAAAAGAGATTAATCCTTTTAATTGTTCTCTTGGCCGGGCATTGTTTCAAATCTCTCTTTTATCTGCCCTCCCCGCTCTTATGTAAAGGGCTATTTCCAATATTGCTTTACAAAACAACTTGATGTGGCTTCGTTAGCCCTTTGTTAATAAACGTCAGAATTGTTCATTAATCCTACAGTGCGGTTACATCGCTTCTTCTACGATAAGTTTAATTGTATTATACAAATCATGTTTATTACCATACATTTTTTATCCTTAATGTTTTATTTGTATAAATTAGTATTAGTATATATTAGTTGCGTTGGTCTAATTGAATTCAGGGTTAATCGCCACGTAATCAATTTTAATCATCAATAGAAAAGTATAAATGAATAATTATATTTCTGGTCTACTCCTAATTTATTTTACATGATAGGACCATTTTCAGTGGATATACCACCTTTCTTAAGTATCTAAAAATGTAACACAAATGTGTTCAATATGACATGTAGTATTTATATCATATATAATTCAATTCTCACGACATATCGTATTGAACACATTGCCTTTTTAGATATTTGAGAATGATAGTATAGCTACTCTAAAAGCGCTGGTATCATTGTAAAATAAATTGTGGGTAGACCAGAAGGAATGTTTATTTATAAATATGAATAGCTCCAATATAATCTATAGTAAGCGGTATGTTTTAATAGTTACATTTACTTTACTTATTTCATATTGATTAATTATTAAACATTTCACTTATTTGGCCAAAAATATTGACAGGTTTACTTTTATTAAGTAGGTTCGTGATATACTTCGGCTTTAATAATTATCTGTTACTCCAATCATATTTTTAGTTAGGACGTGGAGAACTAGACTAGTATAAAAAGTATTTTTCTATTTCACAGTAATTAACTGATCAAAGGCTTAGTTTGATAAAACACCAGATGAGCTAAAATTGTGACCATGATTTTAACGGCTGTTCTCATAGCAAAAATATCAGTTTAAATATGAATAAAAATCTATCTTTAATCACGTTTATTAATAATTAAGATTATATAAAACAACGTTAAATAAAGTATTTAGATAGAAAAGTATTCTTTCTTCACCCTGTAATTTACATTGCCTCAAAAAACTAAGAAATAGCCCACAGAATCTTTTTTTTATAGGTACTTTTTTTAAATGAGTAGGCTAAAGTATTCTAAAAATGTTAATAAATAGTCTTATTTTTAAGAATTAAATAACCAAAGCCTATTCTGTTACTTAAATAGTGATTTTTAAAAGCCTTCATTTCTCCCAAACATTTGCACGTCTAGCCTTGTTAGTGGTGCAAAACACATAAAGAAAAATAAATACATAATTTGCACCATTCTGTATCTTCAGTTATACTGATTCACCTCTTGGGATTCACTTCATGGCGTCTCTTTGTTAGCTTTAAAATGTGACTTAAGAAGACTTAGAAATTAATTAAATGGGAATTTTATTGTATATCAACTAAAATAACTAATTTAATGTGACTGCACTACATATAATACTAATTTGAAAATAAGTAATCTTTAAAAATAATTTTTATACCCTTTTTTTATTACGGATCACATTTGTCTTCTTCCCATATAATTTATTGTACATATAAACTATATATACACAAAATGTGTCATAATCTTCCCAATGCATGTAAATGCAGGAAGAGGAGAAAATTGTATCTCCATTATTGTATTATTTATTTTTTCTTTATTTTTCCCACATCCTATTTTTATAAGTTTGAGAGCTAAGAAAAAAAAAAATGTATTATTTTTTTTTTGTACATTACATACTTTCTGTTTGAGGTTTTGAAAAAATAAAAAAAAATCTTCCCGGGACCATATGTTGCAACTTTAGTGTGAAACATTTAAAAAAGGTTATCTTCTCTTAAAATTGGCCTAGCTCTCGTAGCGTTAGGTTGTGTTAAAACTGAATGCATAATTTATGAACAATAAGAGACGCTATCCAGCTTCCATTGTGGCAACAGCTCAAAGCTGGTAAAGTCTTGTTATTTTAGTCAGTGGCGCATTGTTCCCGTGAGGACAGGTGAGTATTATAAGTGAGGCTCTGCCCCTTTACTGGACGTGTGTCGCACGGATCTTCATAGAGTATGAAACCCCATAGGGACCCCAGAAAAATCACACATGACTTACGCGATTCCCCCGAAAGCAAAATTCCCGACAATGTTGAGGGACTCCAACAGCCCAAACGACACTGTAGACCCAGAACAGTGCCCCAAACCGCGACTCAAGTCACAAACTCATACGAACCACTAAACACGGTCCAACAACCTGCTCCACAAACCGAGCCCACGACTACTAAGCCCAAGCCAATACTCCAACTGTGAGGTAGTGGTGTATGCGGACAACATAGGAGTCTACAGAACCAGCCTCAACCCAGTGGAAGCTCTAAAGACTGCAGAGGGTGCTAGTCAGTTAATTACCGACAGGCTACGAGCTGCCCACATTCGGGTAAACTCAGCCAAGACGCAAGGGATCGTTTTCTCGTTCCAGCGCGGGAAAAGAAAGCTTCCCCCCAGCTTCAACATAGACGGGACTTAGGAAAATTTTAGTATTCCGTACGAGCAGTATTCGTTTGTGAAGGTACAGACGGAAGCCACCCACGGTATTAACAGGAACACCAACTTGGAGCAATGGTCTTGTTGGACTGCACGCAGGCATTTGACTCGGTGCCCCACGGGATGCTGTGCCGACAGCTTTGTGACTGGCCCAGAGCAGCTATACACCACGTTGGTTTCCTTCTTGAAAGACTGAACGGTGAGGGTATGGTGGATTGCCTCTTTAACCCATTCCCTCTGACTTGTGGAGTTCCTCAAGGAGCGATTTTGTCTCCGGTGATTTTTAGCATGTACACATCTGAAATTGTTGCGACAAACTACAAGAAAGCTATGGTAATTGCTTTATTGCTTTCACTGACGACATTGGGGTTTCATCAGCAGCATGAGTGCACAAAGATCTCTTGCACAGGTGGAGTCAGCTTGTAACGTAATCAGTGACAGACTGGATTGGTTGAACATTAGTGAACGAAGGGAAAGCGAACTGCGTAATCTTCTACCCCCAAAAGAGGAAAAAATCCTTCCCAAAATCCTATACTATAGGAGGACACGAGAACACACCGTATTTCTAAATGTACTACCTAAGTATAACAATGGATAGGCATCTCCATTTCTCTACCCATTTTTGTAACAAAATAGAAAAAGTACGACACAGGTCTTACCGGTGGATGAGCTCATTCACCTGAGACACGTCAAGTTTTTTTACTCTTTGTAGCAACTAACAAACACTATAACCCCACCACCCTTCCTACATCGATGGCAACACAGACTGTCGGGGAAAATTAGGTTAAGATTTAGTTAGATTTTAGTCTATGATAAATAAGGTGAGCCTCATCAATTTTAATAAATTCAGTCCATTATTGTATAATGTACTTATAGTGTACAATGCAGATCACTATTATTAGAAAACATAATTTGTATAAAATGTAGCCAAGCTGCAGAAAATACAATGAAGCAATTTCAAACAGATTCGTTCGGAGAATCTATATAGGACAATCTATATAAATTTGTAAAAAAGGGATATAGAAAAAAAACCTAGGCTAAATTTTTATTTCCAATCAGTCAGTAAAACCCATACTGTCGTAAGTATGGTGTAAGTGATATGTAAACATCACCTAGTTGGAGGTTAGTCAGTCACACCAAAGGAAAAACTTCAAACATTTCTTAGAATTTGACCAGCCAAGGTAAGCTACCATAGTTAATAATATCTCCATTATGCTGTGGCTATGTTCCTGAAGAACAAACCTTTCTTTAATATAAAGTGGGTTCTTTAGCAGCATCAGTCCTTCAGATTTAGAAAATTAAAAAAAAAAATGAATATACCCAAAGTAGATATGTACTACGGCATAATAGTAACTCACATTATATAATTAGAATGTTAAAAAAAATTAACACTGTTTCATTAGTTATCAATTTTAATAATTAATCTAGTTTGAGCTCATATAATGAAGGAGTGTGGCGAAGGGAATTTCAGAAGGAAATAATTCACACGATGTTTTCAAAGCTGATTGCATTCCATATATTTTAAAAGCAACGGCCGCACAGCTCAAATATTAATGCTAACACAGCGATAATTCATTACGGTTAGAAACATTTGGTTTAGGTTATAATATATCATAAAAAAATGTATTTGTATTTTATTTTTTGCTTTACTTTAGACTACATCCATTACGTATACGTAAACAATTATTTGCATTATGTTAATGTTGAAAATTAATTGATTTGATTACATACCGTCTTTATCGTAATTTATGTCATGTTAAGACATCAGAATCATAAGAGCAGGTGAGCAACGCCCTGTTCGATTCTGTGTATGCTGCTTATAAAAGAAGCTGCTGCAGCCGTCATTCTAGTCATTATGTAAAATAGCTTTTATCTAGTTAAAACTTATCACTATTAACCACTGTAACTTAATATTGTGTTTTTACGTAAATAAATTGATTTTTTCTGTGATAATATTTAATTGTAGATCGAAAAGGTTTGCATTCATATATGATACCGTAGGAATGTTACAAAGATTTTTCAGAGGTGTGATATCGGAGGATATCTGGTGTAGAAGATAGCCTAACAAGGAGAGCTGTGCAGAGTAAATAAGCGGAGAGCCGGCAAGGAACCGGAGGACGCTGGGAGATAAGGGAACCACAGCTCGCGTGCTGTCTTATCTCAGCCGGTGGAGGGGGGGGTTATCTGGGGTTGAGCGCCCCAAACTCCCCCCCCCCACCTCCCCCGGGCTCGCTTCTTTTTTTTTAATTTATACCACGGGTGTTCGGCGACGGAAGGCGCTGGGTATTAGGAAGACAAAAGGGGGAAAACCGAATGGCGGGCAGATAAAACACCAGGAGAGATACGGTCGGGTTCGGGGAGGAACGTGTTAATTTATCGCAGTTTGAAATAAAAATGATACGGAGAAAGCGGGGCCTCCTCTGCTATTTTTTATATAATATATGTTTGCTATCTGCCTCCCCATTATCATACAAAGGAATATTTCATGCAAAGTTTTTCTTTCTTTTTTATCATGAGAAAAACAAAAACCCCATTAAATTAAATTATTAAAACTTTTTTTTAGGAGTGCAGTTTTTTTTTATCTTCGATCGGTGGTTAAATTTAAATTATTGAAAATTTTCAATTTGTTACGATAAATAAGACATCATACTTACAAAATTTGGCAGCCAATTAAGTAGTAAACGATAATTATAAAATATTGAAAGTTAAGTGGAGGTGTCAAAGGAAACTAAAGACATAACATATTTACGATTACATATATCTGTTTTTAAACCAAGAATTGTCGGAATTTAATGCCTCTGATAGAAAATCTAATTCACGTAAAAATTATTAGCTGTAAACTTACTATACCATCAAAATATTTTTTTTGGAAATAAAAAAGAAAGCGGAATTAATTCAACATATTGTAAAAGTGTATTTAGGGGAGGATAAATTTAAAAAAATAGCTATCAAGTTAAAGCACCGATTGCTTGAAATTCCTATAACTAAGCAAATACATTGAAAGAGGGTTTTGAGATCTACACTAAACACTAATTTCAATTTTTAGCTCTCATAACAATATTTTGTAGGATGTCTTGAAATAATTTTACCATTAACATCTTGTTGCATACGAGTATACCACGTTACCATCCTGTTATATATACTGCGTTACCCTCTTGTTGTATATCCTACGTTGGCATCCTGTTGTATATACCACGTTACCATCTTGTTGTATATACCATGTTAGCATCCTGTTGTATATAACGCGTTAATATCTTGTTGTTTTTTCCACGGTAGCATCTTGTTGTTTTCAGTGCGTTACCGTCTTGTTGTATCAAATATGGCAATTCGATGATATATATACGATATGAATAAATCAGAACTTTTAGTCTCAGATTGCTTACAAGTTGTGACTTAAGAAGGCTTATAAATTAAAGAAATTGGAATATTTTTGTAATATTAACTAAAATCTAATCTGCAATTGAAAAAAATTTAGGTTGAATCTTTGTAAAATATGAATATTTGGAACATTTTTGTACACTAGCTCTACGCACAAATAGATAATTATAATAACTAGGATAATAGAGGAAGCATCTTACTTCATCATTTTGAGTATAAAATAAACCCTGTAGATAATATAATAATAATAAAATTTAGATAGAGATAATAATTACCAGCGAGCAATTTGTAGGTTTACCAGATACCTGTTTACATTTGAATTATTGACATGTACATATACATGGTAGCATGGGGAAACTCTTAAATATTTTAGCGACCAGTCAACAACAGCACCCGTGCGGGAATATTTCGGTGAAAAATTGTTGACCGAACTAGACGGGGATGCTTGTGGCGTCGGATATATTTGTCGAAGCTGTTTTTATTTGTCATTAAAATACTGTGGGTGTTTGGTGTATATCTGGTGGGTGGATGAAAATATAGTATGTTTGCACCAGTCGACCAGGCAACCAATTTTACCATGCCCACCACAAAGCAAACAAACATCAGCGGTTTTTTCTAAGCTGGCTATTTTCTGTGCCTTCATGAATAAACGAAAAGATTTAGTTTATTGATGATGAAAATTTTTTTTTTTAATATGAGAAGAGTTGATTGGAATAGGAGTTTCAAAATATGGCATACGAAATAGAATAACAGTTAAATGTGCATTATCACACAGTTAAGGGCTCCAATGATCTTACTTATTACTCCATCTTGATTGATTAAGTTTCCTAGAATTAGTAACATTAACATACACATTCAGAAGCTTTTTCAATAGGGCGTTAGATACACTGATTTTAAATGTGGATATAAATAAAAGTAATATATTAAAATTTTGAAAATCAATCTAGAAAGAATAATTAGTAAGATCATCAAACTCCTTGATAATATCACCCTTCACGCTTAATTGACAATTTATAAGGATCAATTCCTATAATATGTTTTTCGCTTTATAATTGAATCCAAAATTATTTATTATAAATTAGTACCACCATTGGAAAAAGAAAGTAATGGACGTATAAATGAACCTACCTTAATGTCTGGATTCTGAACACGCGATCTGTTGTAAATAGAAATGTACCTAATAGGGTCATAGCTGGCCGAACATCCCCCATGTACTGTGTGTCAGTGGCTATCCTTTGATTCTCTATGATTTTCATCACATGGTGAAACGGTGAATATGGAATGGGCAGAGCTCCTATACTTCCGGCCCTTCCACCGGCTTATTGGGAGAACTCCCTTGGAAGAGGGGGGAGGGCTCCTAACAAAAATGTGACAGACCAGGAATTCACTTTAATTCTCAATATGTGCTATATTCGCCAAAATAAAGCAACACCTTAACACACATAGTGGACTACAGCCTCTAAATTTAACCGATGTAACGTACAATGTATATAGAATTAGTGAGGTATTCCCAGTTCGATGATGCAATAGAAACTGACCGATCGTTGGGCAGTACAAAGTTTAAATTCACGGACTTGTCTTTGCAAGTAGCCCAGTTGTTTGCAAAAATGATGAGTATTTTTTATTTTCATAAAAATAGTCATTTCTCGTTATGGTATAATAATTAAATTAAAGAAACTTGGCTTAAGGAAACAAACTAGAAAACGTTTTAGTTGTTGAAATGCTAATACAATAATCTTACAACTTATTTCTGTTGGTAATAATTTAATAATAGAATATTCTGAGTCAAGTATTAATGAATTGTTACATCCCACTTAAGAATGCCTTACACCCAAATTGTAATTTTTAAATAAATATCTTATAATATAAGTATTAAGAAATATGCAGATGAACCATGAGTCATCAAGGGTTAATCGTGACCACAAAAAATAATTTTTTCACAACTTTCTATTCCCTATTTATTAATAATAATAATACAATTACAACCTGCCTTATTGGGCAATAAGTAATTGTGATAAATGTTCTCATTCATAGCATATTTACAATTTTCATTCACGCGCTCATTCCTACAGTATTTATAAACAGCCGAGAGACCTCCCAAGTCCACATAACTGTCACCTCCTTCGCATGCGAAAGAGGAAGCGGAGTCTTGGGGAGTCTCCCACACACCTCCGTCAGCCACGTCACTGGAGGCTGACCAAGAGTGCGAGAGCCACATAAGCTCAGGACATCCCTATTTGTTAAAATTAAAAACGTTTACTATACTTCCAAGAAGTAAAGCAGATTAGCATACATATACAAGCTACAATTCGAGATGTGTACACTGATCTATCTCGCTTTGCTATTTTGTATTCTTTATTGTTATGTCCTCAATATTCAGCTCCTTGTCCAAAAGGAGAATAGCCGACATGCAAGGAAATTGTATTACCATCGGCACCACATTTCTGTTGTAAATTAGAGCTTGTTAATTTCTCCATGTTTTTGTTTCACTCTCTTATAATGAGAGGTAATACAGTTCTCAGGTATATGGTAGAACTTGGCTTAAGTTTGATGAAGAAACGTCTGGCCAGCAATCAAGAAGAGAAAATGCTTAAGCTAAGAGTTTAAAAATTAATTTTTTGCCATTTTGATTTTTTTCAATAATTTTAGTTTGTTATTGTCTATCTTTTTCATGGAAATAAATTTTATGCATCTACCCTATCAGTTCCATTTCATTTCATTTTAAAGGTTGGATAACTGTCAATCCTAATTGATTTATTATCCTTATTTATCTAGTCCAATTATCAATCATTCTTTTACATTTGGAATACAGTGTCAATACACCCGCAAGGTTGGAAAGAAAGACATGACTTGAGCTGACTGTTTTAATAAAAAGTTTTTTTAGAAAATCAAACAATATATATACATTTATATTCTTGTTGTTTTACTTCTGCAATTACATTCCATGAATTCAATACAACTCATAAAAGCTTACAGATACTGCTTCCCACAATTTAAAGATATTATAGATGCAGTCAAATCTTACCAATAAAAATAATAATATTATCTATTATACCTTACTATAAATCGATAAATAATATGTATTTTATTGTTTTTGCAATGCTGGTGATTAATGTAAATTGTAATGTTATTGAGCCCTTAATGTTGAGTGAGATGCTATAATAAAAGAAAATTATTACTTGAGAGACACATAAAAGTTTACGTTCTCATCCCCCGCCTCTCTTTTTTCTTTAAAAAAATCGTAAAAAGTACTCTCTTTTATGTTGCGTTGAAGTTTGAGAAAGGGGGGAGAGACGGGGGTAGAAGATTAAGGGATTGTTAAATATGAGAAAGGGCCAGTGCTGATTGCAAGTAGAGGGTGTAAGCCCTTGAGATTACTCCAGAGATGGCCCGCGCTCGGCGTCGGAGGTGGAGGAGCGCCTGTTGCTCTTGAAAGCTGACTGCTGGGTAATTCATTGTGGAGTCCGCCCTAGCTTCCTGTTCAATCCGACAGTTCAATCTCGGATAGAGAGGCCAAGCGGCTTCAGGTTCACTCTCACCCCGTTATATTTTAGGGTGCCGTAACAGGGTGTCAAAAACAAAGAATGATATTCGGTGTTTTAGTAAACCAATTATTGCCTAATGAATAAATTAAGCCTTGGCGAATGAAAACTGATATAGAAGATATATAGAAAAAATATATGGAATAATGATGAAATAATTATGATAAAAAAATGTATTAATATTATAACAGTATTGTAGGAGTATAACGTAGGTGCGTGAAGTAAAACATAGGAGCTCAATCAATGACAGAACTCCCCAAACACTAAGATGCTTATCGGCCCAACTTGTTATCATTTGAATATCTTGCCAGGTCTCCCAAAATAATGCCTAGCACAATAAAATTATCTGGGAAAGGCGGATTTTAAGAAACAGAGCTATAGCAAAATATTGAATTTTAATGAGATTTTCATGGAAAATTAATAAATAGTATTAATATTAAAAAATAATCGAGTAACTCTGCTTCAAAAACTCAAACAAAATGAGAAATGTGTTGTTACAATGCTCAACGAGCGGGATGAAATAAAGATCCATAGGTTCATAAATTAGAATATGGCTGTTAAGGCTTTTAATATTCAAAATAATTATGTTCTGTTTGGTTTTGAGTATTTAAACGATACTCTCTAGTCTTATGATAATTCCTTAATGTTCACAATATTTGGTAAAGTTTTTATTGTTTCTCTCGAAAATATTTTATTGAAAGCTATAGGTATATACAAATATTAAGAGTTATATTACTACCTACTGTTTTAGGGACGAGTGTGGGAAACAAGTGTGAACAAGTGGGGACTAAAGCTGAGACATATGTGTATAAGAGAAGGGTAGTTTCGGGAATTAAGAGCTAGGATGCAGTCACTTACTTAAAAATATCAGTGTTCTTTTGGTATAAAATGTCTCTTTTTGCTTTTTCTTTTTCTAACTACATTATGTGTGTGTACTTTTATTATTTTGTTTCGTTTGTCAATAAAAGGTATATCAGTTTTGTATCTGTGTTCGTTTTTTGTTATTCGTTTAACGTAGGATTTGTCTTTTTCTATGTTTGTTATGTTTCCTCTACCCTTATTAAAATTGTCGTTTTTTAATTCATTTATTAGGCGTATATCATCCTGATATTTTTGAACATATTGTTCATTTATTGATATTTGTTGGTTCCTTTGTTTAGTCAGTCCAAACGTTATCTCGTTAGGAGTCATACTTAGTTTTCCTTAAATGGAAAATTATTCTATCTAATAGTTGCTAAAGAAAGTCTGTTAGTTAGCATCTTTTTAGTTAATTTTTGATTAATTAATCTCCTTAATAATTCGATTAATGTGGTGAGTGCACGATTAAAAAATCCTAAAGAAGGCGGTTTATTAGGCGAGTTAAATAATCTTTGTAGAGGAGAGTATTTTAAAAGAAAAGAAAGAAAAGCTTTATTATGAAGTACAAGCAAAACACTGGTTTATACAAATATACAGAGTTATGTTACTACCTACTGGGTCGGATGTTTAGGGACGAGTGCGGAAAACAAGTGTGAACAAGTGGGGACTAAAGCTGAGACATATGTATAACAGAAGGGTAGTTTCGGGAATTGAGAGCTAGGTCTAGGAAGGATGCGGTCGCTTACTTAAAAATATCAGTGACTTCCATGAAGTCACGAGGCAGGTATGCACTTCTGCATTAGCATTATATAACTCCTCCATTCTTTAAGATTCTTGTTTTATCAAGAATTAGGCGCAGAGGGAGCGTTCAAGTTGAGCTTGAGTGTGGTAAAATCTGCTGATGGAACATATTCGTGTGGATGCTAAGGTAGGGTTATAGGTGATAGTGGGAGGTGGAATAAAGGTGTCTTTAAGATTAAAAAATTTTGTTTGTATATAACACAGTAAGGTTAGTATTCCTATAGTATCTATAATGCTATACATTTTATAATGTATTGATCTATTGTCAATGTTAGTGGTCGGATTTAACATAATTTGAGTTATATTAGGATCTATTAATTCGGAATTATTATAAATCGTTATTTTATAAAGTTTTTGGTACATTGTTTTATATTCAGAGTCTACAATATGTATAGTGGTTATCTTAGGAAGTTCTGAAAAACATTTGTTATTCAATTGGTTCCATGTATCATATCTACTATCAAAGGGTAGGTTGTTGTTATAGAGTAGAGTATGTTTTTGTACATTGGTTAGTTCTGAGTCTAATAGGCTTATGTAGGTTTTGAAGTATTTGTCAATTATTTTTACATTGTTTAATGAGTAGAGTAGCATTCCGTTACTGTTAGTTAGGTCAGTTACTTTCAGAGAAGTTTTTGCAGTCCATAGAATTGTCGAATCAGCCCAAGTGTCTTTATTGTTATGTGAAACATATTTTCGGTGTGTCAGGTGTTTCTTGCAAGGTTGTTTAATATTGTTAGCATTTTTATTTAAAATATTTTACTACTGTTTTATAAGAATCATCATACTTTCCATGGGTAGTAGTTTTTATCATTAATTGTTCATCAGAAATTGTCGGAATGTCTTTCCGATTTTGGTTTAGTTTTTCTATTCGATTAGGCTTTTATCATCATGATATTTTTGAAAATATTGTTCTTTTATTGATTTCTTATGTTGGTTATTTTGTTTGGTTATTCCAAACGTTATCTTGTCAGAAGTCATACTTAGTTTTTCATTTAAGGTATTTTTATATGCAATAGTTGCTAAAGAAAGTTTGTTAGTTAGCATTAGTTAATTATTGATTATTTAAAGTCCTTAAATATTCGATTAATGTGCAGTGTGCATGATTCAAAAGTCCTAAGGAATTCGAGTTATTAAGCGTTACATACATTGGTTCTATTCCATTGGTTTCAAGGAAGTTAGTAACTAAATTATTTTTATACTCTCTTCTATTGTCCATTCTCATAGAATTTGGTGTCGGGTAATGTTCTAAGTATTGTTTTATACCGTCACATATGTTAGTACTTGTTATACTTTTCACGGTTCTTGTGAATAGTCTTTTTGAAAAAGTAACGATTATAGTGATTATGTATTGCCTTTCGTAATGTAAAGTATTAATCATTAAATCTTCAAAGTGTAAATAAATTCCATTAACATGTTTTGGGTGTATAATTTGTTCTAATATTTGGTCTAATTCTTCCTCATTATTGAAAGAAATGTCATATCTTCTGTTATGAAACGGTTTGCTAAATTGTAAGTTTTCATGTCCTCTAGTTATTATAATTTGGTGTTTTTCTATGTTTACATTTCTGTCTACAATCCAAATCTGCTGATTAGAAGAGGTGCAGTCGCTTCATTGGAACATACGTCGTCTTGTATTATCAGTTTGTTGGGAATAAGTTGTTCTAAATCTATAGTTATTGCGTCATATTTTGGATTATCTTTTACTGGAAATAATTCTATTTCTTCAAATTTCATGTCATCATCACTGTCTACATTATTCAATTCTTGTGGCAAATCTTTATTTGTTTTAAATATTTCTCCATTTTTACTTTGGAGTACCACAAGTTGATCCGAAATCTTGTTTCCAATGTGGTCAGTTCCTATTATTTGTTCTATGGTATTTATTTCATCTATATAGTAGATTTCATTTTCGAGCTTATGTTTTGTACCGTTTATTATTATTTCGTCATTATGACATTTTATTTCGGCTTTTAATTCCTTCATTGTTTCGTATCCTAACAAAATATCGAAACGGTTGCTGAATGGATATATTAACATTTTTATTTTTGCACCAATTCCTAACAGTGGGTATAAGTCTATTGTTGCACTGTGTGTACCTTCAGCTTTTCCCGTCGGAAGTTATTGACAAAGTCTTCGCGATTAATTTTTGTTCCCTCGGGTAATGCATTTGGATTAATATAATTTTTAGAAGCTCCAGTGTCAATTAGCCAAGTTTTACCTTTTTTATCTTTAATTTTCAGTAACGAGAGCGATAATTTAACGAGACCGTGTAATTTAAGTGATATTCTGGTTTAGAGGCGGCGGATCGTTGTTGTTTGTTGCCGTAGCTTAAAAAAATCATTTTGTTGAGCTTCAGTGAGTAATTGTATCTGATTGTCTTTATGGTTTTCCGTATAATGAACTCTGTTACTCGCGGCTCTCATGGAGACATTTTGGTTCTCTCTTTGTTGTTCCTTTTGAATAGTTTCTTGTTGTGGTTGGTTAAAGTACTTTCTTTGTTCATGTGGTTTCCATGATTGTTTGTGTCTCTCGTTATCGTCTCGGTTATAGTTTGGTGTATACCGTTGGTAATTTTGTTTCGGTTTTTGTTGATAATTTTGTTGTTGTATTTTGTCTTGTCTTGGTTCCCATGTTCTTTTAAAATTGGGATCATAATTTTTTCCTAGGTAGTTGGGGTTTCTTTGTTGTTGGTTATGATATTGTTGTCTAGGTTTCTGACTGTCAATTTTGTCATAAGTTTCTTCCATTATTTCGATAGCGGAAGTGGTTAATGTTCTTTGTCACGAAGGTTATTATTTTTCGTAGTACATCGTAAAAAGTTTCTCAGTTCTGGTAAGAAGTGTTTTATGCAATGGTTTGTTATCAGTTTGTCATATGCATTGATTTCGTATGTTTTCTGTAATTCTTTCTTTGAATCGTCCAAGATAATTCTTTCTTCTAGTTCGTCTCGTAGGGTTATTATTTTGTTTGTAAATGCTTATGGATGTTCGTTTCTATGCATTGTCATTTCTAATATTTCTGTAATTGATCGTTTTAAAGTTTTGTTGTCCCGGAAATATCTTTTTAATTCTGTTTTGAATTCGTCAATTGTGTCGTGGTTTCGTTTTCCGCCAAATTTAGCTTGGTCTGTTAATTGGTTCGATTTTGTGTAGCTAAGTGATTGCCGTAGAATGTATTCTCTATGCGGGTTGTCTAGTGCTCCTACTGTAGAAGCAACATGTAATAATTGGTTCAAGAAGGTCACTAAGTCGCTTGGGTTACCATTAAATTCGTGGATTTGTTGAAAGTCAGTGGCTTTAATTACATAGATAGTTCCTTCCATTTCTTATGTTTCTGTAATGTTTCTTAAAATGTTAAGTCTATCAGTTACTGATGTCATAAAGTCAGTATGTGTATAATAATTGTATTTACCAAGTGAATGATGTCTTCAGTGAAGTCCAGTTTTCTTTCTTCCTTCAACTTCCTCAGATATATAACAAATTTCTTTTGTGAAAATCTATTGAAATAGATCAGTACCCAATATCGGCGAAGTCCTGTCCTGTGGGTTTTCTTTCCAGAGGTATTTGCATAAGTCTTCTCACGCTATTGGAGTGGTCTCACTGTCCGTTGCCAAACGAGAGATCTAGATGTTGGACTACCGTGAAGTTACGATAATACTGCCAGGTGCCTGTTCGGGGCACCAGTTGAATTATCTTTGTTGGGAAAAGTATTTTAAAAGAAAAGCTTTATTATGAAGTATAAGCAAAACACTGGTATATACAAATATTAAGAGTTATATTACTACCTACTGTTTTAGGGACGAGTGTGAACAAGTGGGGACTAAAAATGAGACATATGTGTATAAGAGAAGGGTAGTTTCGGGAATTGAGAGCTAGGTCTAGGAAGGATGCGGTCGCTTACTAAAAAATATCAGTGACTTCCATGAAATCACGAGGCAGGTATACAGTTCTGCTCAACATTCTTCTACTTCTAGGATTATATACATAACATTACCATTACAATATTCTTAGCATTATATAACTGAACGATCAAAGTACGCGTCGTAATACGGCTCGTGAAGGTCTCCGACAGTCAGCCCACCTTAGTTTGTCGACTGGTGCCGTAGTCGTCCCACTATTGACTATCGATTCTCTCCGCACCATCAAGTCAACATCACGATTGCACTTCATCGATATCCCTCTATCGACCTCACTCTTCGATATCACATCTTGATCATGGAGTACGGTTTTGAACCTCGTTGTATTTAGGTTTACATTTACAGCTGCAGGTACGATATGTTCAAATGTAGAATTGCTGGAGCTGCCGGCCCCCTAGGCAGTCTCCTCATACTGGCTGTTTTGCTTTCACTTGCTAAACTTATGACTTAAAAGTCATATTTAGGAGAACATTTTATTTTCTGTCTCATTATCTCATGCAATAAAATATTTATCAACGAGGTAAAACACAATTTATACAGTTGGCAATTCTAATCAAAAATTTGTTTACTGATTATATAATTAAAGCAACTCTAAAGCAGTAGAACTTTTTAAAAAGAACTTTATTGAATTACAATACACTTAAGTTGAAAATAAATTATAAATGGCTAAACTGCTATGAATGTACTGAATGGAATCACTGAATGGGAATGGCTTATCTGTAAGCGAGGAGCTCATACATCATATTTAACTATATTAATATTTTTTTTTAAATAGTTTATTTGAATTAATTTTATGGTTAGTGGTATTTTTTAAAAAAATTATTGTTATTACACTATTCACTCCTTGTTAAGTGTACTCATTGTAATTAATATTGTGCACAAATTCTGCAATTGCCTTTTATTATTATTTATTTGGTCTTAATGTGTAAACCATTTGTTTATATAATTCTTGCTTTCGATAATTTTATTTTCCATTAACTAATCACAGTTTTGTTCTCTACACATTCAAGCTCTTTTCAGCCATCTAACCGTTTCTAACCCTTTGCTAGTGATCCGGATTAGTTCAAAACGGGGTTGGAGAATTTCATTTTGGGATCCAACGTTGCCCCTCCCCAAAACAACGGCAATAAGGTAAATTATTCAAAATAACAAAAAAAAATGTAATGTGCAATTTAAATACAGTTTCTATCAGATCCCATCAAAGAAGTTATTTTAATCATCGTAAATAATTTGGAGTAAATTGAAAACTAATTTTAATAATTTTTAAATTATTAAAATAAAAATCATACTTCGATCAAATACATCAAAAACAAGAATTTTTTAAAAATTAAATTCATACAACAAATATAATATTTACTTTCATTATAAATTTTAATCAAACAAAATAATAATAACTTCTGGACTAATTGGAAGGAGTTAGACTCAAAGTGGTATAAGTCTCTTTTTTCATAATGCGGACTGAAGTACAGAAATACAATCTGGAATAGCTGAACTGCTGAAAGAAAACGAGAACTAACTCACAACCTGGATAGTTCTCATATTTTGGTCATATAGTGGATAGTATTCATATTTTGGCTGTTTTTCAAGTTTTTATCGTGCTGAAAAATTGTATTTCAATACTACACTAATGCGTAGTCATTTTCATAAGTTTATAATAGAGCAAAAATAGAATTTAGACAAATTTTACTTAATCAAACCTCATTTCAATATTCAATTGGTACCCGGCACAAATTTGCAACTTGGGAATCCATCATAATGACTCCAGTAAAACCTTTTGTTTGTCAAAATAAAGAAAATGTGACTCCGACTTTAACCCCCTCATATTAAGCACTGGCACATCTTGATCTTTTTGATACTAATTAATATTTCGGTTTTACACACATAAACTAATTACGTGCTTATAATTATCTAGTTTCGTTTATCGATCGTTGCTGTGTCGCCTGAGCCAGAGGTGGTCAAGAAGTTCCTAATGGTTGGGAAAAGTGTTTGTGGTTTACCTGAGGGAAATACATTTCCTCCTCGTTGGGTAAGTTTTTCACAATTGGTCACTAATCCGTTTTCGCATTTCGGTTGAGTGGGAGAGAGGGGACACGAATTCACAATCTACAACGTTTTTAAAAACAAATTACCTCAGACGATTCATAAAAATTAAACCCGCTTCACTGAATGAATACACCTAAAAACTCGTTGAGTCATTGAACTTTAGCTCGGAGCTACCACAAGAAGCAGGTCACTACCGTCTAAAGAGGACGCTACAACCTACCAGGACAGTTATACCAAGATATAGTGTGACGAGGACATTTCAAAATGTTTTTATAAAGATTGGATGTGTCTAATGAAATAGGACCTGATCGCTAAGTTATTTTGATGTTGCTTACTTATACCAGATATAATTTTAAATAACTAATTTCTAGGTTTAACCTATATATAATATATTATATGCCTGTAGGGTTCCTGGCTAAAAAATATACAATATGCCAAACATCTGTTAATAGTGGAAGGTTTTATTGATATAAAATCAATGTTAATAAAAGTATAACTATAATGGATGTACTGCAATGTACATTAATATTAGGGCTTAAATTACCCCAACCGTTTTATGGATATTCAACGTGGACTGTAGAACGATAGATGGAGCTCTGACAGGAGACAGTCTGCCGGTACGGCCGTCCAGAGAAGACGACTCATTGCCGAGTTCGGCCATCAGTGGCAGAACCAATGGAGCAGTAGCGAGTCCTAGCTCACTGGATAGGACTGAGGAAGCAGGCCCTCACTCCTATTTTGAAACTTCTGGCCCAATTTCATATTTGTTATTTGTAGGTGGCCACACCCTTTGTACTGCATGCTGGTATTAACAACCCTGCCTACCTGTTAATGCTATGTGTCGGTAGGGGCTGAAATCCTCAGGACTTAGGGTTTTTTTGTTTTTTTTTGTTTCCCTCTCTTCTCTCACTTAGGGACTTAGAGAAGGTCGTGCTTCGTTATTCAAATGCGCATTTTTTTTTTTTTTTTTTTTTTCTTAGCTCTCAAACTTATAAAAATTGGATGTGGGAAAAGTAAAGGAAAATTATTTTGGGCTAATGAGTGCATTTCACTAAGGGGAGTCCCCCATTTGAAGGATGTATGAGAAGGATATAGGGTGTGGAATGCCTAAAGGAGGCGGGTGGAATCGGGAAGGTAGTGAGAGTCTACCATGCAAATGCGCATTCTTTAAGGTATACATCATAATTTAGTTTTAGTCAATTTAATATTGCAAGATGAGAGGTTGTACATATTTAAAAAACTAAAGGGTTGTGTTCTTTACAAATTTAATTTACCTTTACTATTTGTATGAAGTATAGCAGTGCCAATATAAAATAAAAATAAGTTATTTATTATTGTTTCGGCCACAGCTCTGTGTACATTTTTTTTAATTCCGTTTTAGCCCCCTCCCCTTAGTAGGAAGTCTTTTTTAGAGCTGATTGGATGCCTAGATCAGCAACACGTGGTGTTCACTCACTACAGTAAGTTAAATAGTTACTGTGGTATTAGGGTGTGGCATTAAGAAGTTTATAAACATTCTTTAATACTCACATCCTTGCTTCCTGCAATATTCTTTCAGCCCTGTAATTACGGCAGGTAGGAGATCAAGATATAGAGCAATACTGAAGTAAGTCGAGTAGTTTTACAATTCCGTATCGTTTAATTTATATTGAAAATTAACTCCTCAACTATGGCACACAGTTATATAATTTGATGCATAAAGAATTCAATTAGGCCATGAAAACCATCTCAGACTTAGCAATATACGGATTTGATTAGAAAGACATGGGAATTTTATAGGGTAGAGTAGCCAAATTCAATTTTGATTCTGAAAGAAACTTCTCTCAGAAGCGTACTAAATTTGCTTGATTCTAAAACAAATAATATTATGATAACTAAAAAACGTTTAAAGCTCATCAGTTTATATTGAAACTAAAGTTGTTGTTTTTTTCACTCTTTGATATCTCTTGACTCAATGATGTCTTTCCATGATTAGTTTTCAACTCCCCTCTGCACATAGTGTTGAAAGTCTGAAAGAAAAAAAAAGTAGTACAAATATTAGAGCTCTGGGAGTAAGGAAGCCGTCAAGAGCAGACAGACCCTCACGTAAGAAATAAGAGAGATGGCCGGCTATAAGATAATAGATGGGAGAGAGCCAAGATGAAGGAGAAGTGGTGCAATAATTAGTGGAGGTCAAGAAGACTTGGAGGAGGGGCGTCGCCACGTGTTGAAAGGTGGGCGTGGCCTCCTCCATTACCGGCTAGCCATTAGTCATTTTTATATCTGTGCCATTAGTAGTCCGAGTGCTGCTGTTGGCATCACTGCCGGCTTTTAGACTAATCTCTAAGGGGGGGGGGTGTAGGGGGTCGATATCTCGTCTGTCTAGCTTCTCAGTCAATTGTCTTCGGAAAAGTAGTCCATGCTCCATCATCTTCATTTGGTCGAAGAAGATAGAAATCGTCGTAATTAAAAACTGGCATTGTATTCAAAATTACATATTATGAACTGTTTGAAAAGGCTTTTCATGGAATATCGATACTAAACTTTATTTTAATAGCTAATCAAAAACACAGGTGAAAACGTTTCTGATTTTGAAAAACATCCTAACAAAAAATACTATGAGCCGTTGGTCTAAGCCGGGCTGTTGTTTAATACGTACTTGATATTCTGGAAGAATCGTAATATATAATTAGGAATGTTCGTAAAATTAACGGACATATCCTTAGGACATGAAAAAATCTTTTATTTCAAGTCCCCAGTCAATAAGCATTACTTGAATCGACAACTAGCACACACATCTTGAGGTACTATCTGATATACAAGATCAAGTAGTACATCAAGAATCTGATATAAAACATAAAATCAGATGTGTCCACAGATCTATTTAGCGGAAGCTACCCACAATTGTTAAAAACAATTAACCAGCACAAATATGACTCCATAAACGCGGATTGAAATGAGCCTAAAACGTTTTAGCACAGTATGTTAAAATTTACAGGCATTTGATTTGACATTTGATTTGACGATGTACACATATTAAAAAAAGAATCAAGTAGACCCTAAAGAAGATTCACGGAAGTTAAGTGCTTACATAAGCACTAATTCACCTCCAAACAAGAAAGAGTAACAATTGAAACCTAGTGGTTAGTTTACTAATTTATAGGCTCAGTGCGGCAATCGATTAGATTAAGTAACCCTCGCAACAGTTTTTTGTTTGACATTTCATGGCTGCGTTTTTACGGAGTGAGGAAGTATCCGGCTTATATTAATTCCCGCCAGAAGCTTTCCGTGTCAGGTAGATGGCGGGGCCGAATGACTATCACGAAAGGACAGCCGGCTTAGGCATACAAGAAGGATAGACTACGGAGGGGGCTCATTAAGAATGGGTTAGCTCGCGTGATCTAAGATTGATCGTGTCGGGGATTTGCCCCCCCTCCCTCCTCCTCATTCTGCCAGCCTGCCGCTATCATTTGACTGTTATGTCTCAAAGTTCAAGAAGGGGGGGGCGAACAGACACCGGAGTCGCTAATTACAGTCAGTTGTGCGTCCGCGCGCATCTCTCTCCGAGTGTAACGGCTTGCCACCACTCGTTATGACGTTTTATATCGCTCCGGTCCTCGTTAAGAATCCATTAGCAGCTTCTGCTTAATTAAACTCCAGCCGGGGATAAATTCTGTTAAGACGGGGTGGTAGGACTGGGGTACTGCATCCCGGCAACTGCGGCCTGAGCCGTTCTTAATTGCCCGTATGTTCAACAGGGTCTGTTTAAAGTATATCAGGATCCTCCCCCCTGCTAAAACACTAGAGGGTATAATGGGATAATTTACATTCAAAGGTGTCCAACCCTGTTTAATAAACTAATTAATCTTCTGACTAATGCAAATTTACATCGGAACTTCTTTAATGCTTGTTTTATGTTTTAATGAATTTCGTTCTGTTTTGTTGGTTTGTTTTTTGATACTTTTAGTTAAAACCATTCAGCAAGAATCGAGATTACATTCACGGTCAACATCTCGTACATATTTCAAATTACCGATCAGAATTAAATAGACCGTACAATTTATTTTTAGTCAGTGACCAAGTCCCCTATGAATACCAACGAAGTACTGATAACGAATTCATTTCTGGCGAATAAAAAGAACTATTAAATCATGAAGAAAAATGATTAAGTATAATCCTCTATATGGATGGATAGAAAACTCCTTTATTGTGAAAAAATTACAAACTGCCTTATTTGGCAGTAAGTAATTGTGATAAATGTTCTTATTCATACCATATTTACAATTTTCATTCACTCGCTCATTTAAACAGTATTTACAAACAGGCCAGAAACCATCCCAATCCATATGGTTTTAACCTCCCTAACATGCAAAAGAGTGGAGTCTTGGGAAGTCCCCCACGTTCCATATTGTGGAGCCACAGACGCTCTGAACATGCATGATTGCAGTAACTGGCCATAGCTAGGACTCTCACTGCCACGTACTTCCTCTATAAGAAATAAAGTAATAATAATAATTGTTTACAATTAGATTATTTCAAGGGTTTTCACAATATAATAAATAAATAGGCAATATGAGTAGTGTGATTGATGCTTATTGTATATTTGTTAGTATCATCAATACTGTTGGATGTCAACGTTTGGGCCAATGAAACACCTTCTGGAGATAGGACGTTTTATTATATTAAACAGCACTCTTTTAATATAAGAAACAGCTTTAATACTTTAATGATATTTTAGCAGCAAACTAAATTTATTTATTAGGAGTAGGTCGATTTAAGAGAGCAACCTTTCTGTTAAAATCCCCTGTATGAGAGCAGGTACCTTCACAGTACCCTTTGACCTATTGGAGACACCTGATGGTGGGTGGGGAGAATGACTTCGGACCTCACCCAGCCATGCGTGCTTAATCTCAGTACAAGTTAAGTTATGCTTTAGTGTTTCATCTCAGTGTGGTTTTCAGACAACAGAAATGTAATCCTCCTTTCATATTCACCTCCTTGCTTCTTAAAAATCCTTCTATCAAATGATCACCACTGGATGTGATTAAGCTTCAGCATCACATATAAGAGATTTAATGTTACATTGTGTAACTTTTTATTATAAAACAGCTTTATTGTCTTTCCATAACAGATAATTTATTCTTTATTAAAAAAGCGCTTTCGCCAACTCTAAACAGACATCTTAAGTTATCCCCTCAGTACTGCGAAAGTCGTAGAGTAAGGAGCGTGGATGTAGCCCTGGTTTAAAGGTAAAATAGATGCTATTGTTTTAGATGAGTTATATATCCCACATAACCAATTGGTGATAATTGAAGATGGCTGCTTAGAGCTGTCAAAAGCGCTTTTTCAATAAAGAAGAAATTATCATTCGTGAAAGACAATATAAAACTGTTCAATATAAACTGTACAATTATACAATACGGCAGTGATTTTTTTAAAACTTTTTATTTCATCGTTTGATTTTATATTGCAAAATTACTCCCCAACTAGTGCATACACAATCCTAATTGCGCGAATCTAAATCAAAAGAAAAAAAAATTCCCAGGGGAGAAGAAGAAGTATAATGTTTTTCAACCACATCGAATGAGAGTTACTGATACCGAAGGATATCTACTGCATATGCAATAGGCTGCGTGCCGGACTGTGAGTCAGTCAGTGGTGGTTGGGTGTTGTCTGTTCCCACGATCGCAAGTGCTGATTAATGCAGTAAATTAACGCTCAAGTGGATCTACACTCTGATTTCGGCTCTTGCTCTGTGAAGTCCTTGAGTTGAAGTAATTTTAGTTTTCGTGAAGTTTGTGTTATATACATATTTTATACTCTTTAAAAGATATTAGGAAAGAAAACAAATAACTCACTAAGTTTAATATCAACTAATCATGAACATCGTTAACATTTACAAAGCCCCGATCTGGAGGCTCTACTATTAAACAGGTATGGTGTACTAAGGAGGATGTACTTATTATGGAAATCCAAATTTCAGCATCTACCGGAAGGGGAGGAAATTTAATTTGCTAGTGCATGTAATGGGCATGTAGCGTGTTGTATTAAACCATATGTAACCATTTAGTTTTAATTTAGATTAGTTATGTTACTACTTATTAGTTCATTCAGTCTGTGTTGAAGGTACGACTTTAAATAGTTTTATGGCGTAATAAACATACCAGGTAACTAAGACAGTGCCCAAACCATGTTCCGGGGGGGATCTCTTCTTTATTAAGAGTCTGTGCATATAACTGACTTAATTTTAGCTGCTAATATTTTCTACCTTATATTTCATTAATGTTTTATACTTATAGATTGTTTCCAGAACTAAGTTTCATATAAGTATATATAAATATATATTATATTATTATTATTATATAAGTATATATATATTGAAACCTACCTCATTTTTTACCATTTTATTTTCTAATTTATTATATCAATTGACCTTAACTAATTTGGTAGGTCCGTCATGAGATCTTTAATTCAACTTGTTTTTATGTCTTCGACATAGGAAATTATCCCGATTGAATCGCCCGATCTCAAGGCTAATGTTATAGTTATTAATAAATTGAGAAACTGGGAATTGTGAAATATATACAAGTAAAATGGTTATAACAAATAATTATAATTATATAGAATGCTGACATATATTATATAAAAAAATATTCATTTCCTTTTGAACAAGGATAGTTACTACTAATTAATTATATAAAAAAATGAAAATTGAGAATTGAGCTCAATCCCTTTCAATGGATCCATAATAAAAAAACAATATCAATATCACCCAATCGATGATATCCGTGTAATCTTCTTCTTCTTCTTCTTCTTCTTCTTCTTCTTCTTCTTCTTCTTCTTCTCCTCTGCTTGTGTTGATGACCGTCAACGGAACGGGAGCTTGCTCTGCTTTGCTCTCTGGCTCTTAGCTAAGACTGCCTAAAACTCGCCCTTCATCTCATCCCCACTCCTAAGAGCACAAAGGGATGATGCTTACCAGCTGGAAGGGTTGCAGGCCATGATATTCTCAAATATCATGAATGTTACAATTGCCTTCCCTTATAAATAAAAAAAATTTATGAAATTTTTTTTTTTTTAAGTGGATCCACGATATTATGTTGCTGCGTTCGATTTGTTGAATTGGTTGTTTATAACGGGTGTTGAAATTTTACAAAGTTTATAGTAATAATAGTTCAAATTTTGCAAGGTTTTAAATTGCTTGAAAAGCGTACAAGTTGTTTTAATTTTTTACTTAACTAAATTATTATGCTAATTAGTATGGATTAGTTCGAAGGTACATTGTTTTATGGATCATAACGCGATTTGGAAAACATTTGTTGAAAAGACGGTTGAGTGTGATTAGTAATACATATTGGTTTTTAATTAAAATACTAGACAATTCTACTGGTAATTAGTAACAATAGAGAAAAATTGTTGAGTGTGTGTGTGTGTGATTTGAATATTTTACCTGAGTGAAAAGATAGTGTTTATAAAAAAATTATAAATGTTACGAAAAGATAGGGAGGTCGTTGTCGTGTATAAAATTGTATAAGCTCATTTTATTTCCTTGCTATAAAATTAATTATAATGGACTTAAGCATTCAAAGAATATTTATGATCTGTTTTATAGGTTAAGTGATAATGAAAGCAAAAGCTTCACTTGCTGATAATTCCATAGGCTTTACTAGGGTCAATACTTCTAATAATAGTTTGTTTTTGTTTGTATAAACTTCTAAAGTTTATGTGTCATCCGATCAGTATTATTTTCATTTAGTAATGAAAATAATAAAAGAAAACTATAATTTTTTTTTTCTTTTTTTTGAAGTCATATTGTATCGAACAAAAAACATCCCTGTAATTATTTTTAAATGCCTTCCATTCATTAATTTTAATGTTGTTCAAATCAAACACGCAAAAAGGAATTTCATCAAGATGAGTTGGAATTTGAGATTCCAATTTCTTCATATCCAAAACTTTATTTTGAATTATTTTTAAATTTTTCACGTTATCGCTGGTTGTCTGCTGATGCTCTGTAATTTGATCTTTCAATGAAATCACTTCTCCTTTCTTAATATTCGCTGTATCTTCTAACTCTGAAAATTTATTTTCCAACAAACTCATATTATTCTCATAGTCAAGCTTTATTAGATCATGTTGACGTGAGGTACACTCATCATTGTTATCTGCAATCTTCTGTTCATCCTCCAATGAAGTCATTTTCTCTTCATTATCCTTAATTGAATATAAGCTAAGATCTGTCTGACAATCAGCATCAACTAGTTGTGACTTTGTTAAATTTATTTTTTCATGATCTGTCGTATTTTTCAATAGAATGATTTCTTCTTTTAATTTTGAATTTACATTATTATTTACTTGGAGTGTTCTCTCCTCACAAATTCGTAATTGTCTATCTAATTTATCGTTTACGTCCGTGTAACCTTGTTCGAATTTAGCCGATCTTCCCGATTTTATTTCTTCCCTTAATTGATCAAACTTCCCGCTCAACTCTTTTTGTTCTTTATTATTTTCTTTAATTGCGTTAAATTTTATGTTTAACCGGGCAAGGATTAGTTGTAACATCTTGGAATGATTTATCGTGGGTTCGGGGTCGGGGGCTGGGGGGTCTCCTTTAGAGGCTGGGTTTGACCCAATCCCTGTACCTGAGTCTGACCAGAACATGTTTGTGTTCGTCATTTGTGTCTGTGTTTGTGTAACAAATGTAAAATTATAGGAAAATATAATTCGTTATTGGTTAGTTCTAGTTATTATTCTAACATGCAATACCTCACAATTCCTTTGGTTTCTTTAGAAATTTTGAAGTTAATCCCGGAGCGGCCCCCATTGAAACCTACCTCATTTTTTACCATTTTATTTTCTAATTTATTATATCAATTGACCTTAACTAATTTGGTAGGTCCGTCATGAGATCTTTAATTCAACTTGTTTTTATGTCTTCGACATAGGAAATTATCCCGATTGAATCGCCCGATCTCAAGGCTAATGTTATAGTTATTAATAAATTGAGAAACTGGGAATTGTGAAATATATACAAGTAAAATGGTTATAACAAATAATTATAATTATATAGAATGCTGACATATATTATATAAAAAAATATTCATTTCCTTTTGAACAAGGATAGTTACTACTAATTAATTATATAAAAAAATGAAAATTGAGAATTGAGCTCAATCCCTTTCAATGGATCCATAATAAAAAAACAATATCAATATCACCCAATCGATGATATCCGTGTAATCTTCTTCTTCTTCTTCTTCTTCTTCTTCTTCTTCTTCTTCTTCTTCTCCTCTGCTTGTGTTGATGACCGTCAACGGAACGGGAGCTTGCTCTGCTTTGCTCTCTGGCTCTTAGCTAAGACTGCCTAAAACTCGCCCTTCATCTCATCCCCACTCCTAAGAGCACAAAGGGATGATGCTTACCAGCTGGAAGGGTTGCAGGCCATGATATTCTCAAATATCATGAATGTTACAATATATATATATATACCGTTTATATACTTCATCAAAAGGGTTTCAATATAGCCAACAGTGAGTTTATTTTTTTCCCATGGGTAAAGAGTCCTTGAAGACGGTAACTAAAAAACGAACCTCGTAATGCTACGTTCATGTTACGTCTGAAAAGTTTCCGACCTAACAAAGTTGAGGTCGGAAACTTTTCAGTCCACCTGTGTACATTCTGTGGTGGTTTTAATAAGTTATTTAAAGTCAATATTTCAGCTATTTAAATTCATTTTCTTTCAAAAATTCTATTCAGTTTACGATTGAATGTTATGGTTGACAAAAAATTTTAACTGCACCCTTGGATCAATTAGCTTTTTTCATCACCCTCTAAAAATTTCTTAGTATCAAAACTGATTTTTACTTGCCATTATTTTTCTGTTAACAAAAGGCTCCTAAAGGCTTAGAAAGTCTGGAATGAACAAAATTAAAAAACAATTGAAATCTTTATTATTAAACATTTTATTTCCAGGATTATAAAATAACTTACGATGGTACAAAATATTTGTCACAGGAGCACTGTAAGTTTACAAAATTTACGGGAAGCACGTAATTCAGCGCTTTTTAAAATTAAAACTATTGTAATTTTAAGCAACCTCAGCAATAAGGGAACGTGTATAATTGACGTGTCAACACGCCTTGCTTTAATGACCGAATGTGTTTTTCCCAGTCTAGTGTGTTCGCAATACATGTGCATACCGGGTTATCGTGAATCCTTACAAAGAACAAATGGTATTGCGTGCTCGGCCAGGTTTTAAATCATACTTCTCTTCTTACACCCATTTTTCTTTCTGCTTCTCTCTAAATTATGCCGGTTTTTTTTCCCTCTTCGTTTTCTGTTCATTTCTCTTTTGTTAGAATTTGTTTATCAACACTTGTGTTTGTATTAGTAAACCCCATCTTGTAAGCTCTATTTAACACTTTTATGAGATCCTTAAAAAAACTAATGCGTTCATTTACCAGGGTTATAGGCCTAGAAAGAATAGGAATGGTATCATTAATTGCGTGTTAATTAAAACTTAAAAATGAACTATGGCTGGTGTTTTTGTAAACGTGG
Source organism: Acanthosoma haemorrhoidale (assembly GCA_930367205.1). Lineage (NCBI taxonomy): Eukaryota > Metazoa > Arthropoda > Insecta > Hemiptera > Acanthosomatidae > Acanthosoma > Acanthosoma haemorrhoidale. The sequence goes on along the minus strand of OV884011.1, from coordinate 119,825,158 downwards.
AGTGTATCCAGTTCTGCTGACATGTGTATAATGTATAATTCTGGAGGGACTGTATAATGGCTCTCAATGCTACCATGGCAATCAGTGATCCTTAAAGGGAAATTGATGTAACTATATTTTTCTAAAAATATTTTTATTCATAGAGGCAGTACCAGACTTATCGAACTGATCACCCAGATGGAAGAGCTCATGCAGATACCGCTGTCATTGCCCATAACTCCATTTCCGATTCCCAATTAATCTCCTTTCTAGACTCCATCGGGCATCGTTTCCTTGTGGGCGGGGACTTTAATGTGAAGCACCAACATTGGGGGTCAAGATCCACGAATAAACGAGGACGTGCTTTGCTGTCAGCACTCACACGGAAACATTGCTCCACTACACAGCCACCTATTGGCCATCAGATCCCAACCGAAATCCAGATCTCCTCGACTTTTTCTTCTACAATAGTTTAGACTAAACTATTCACTCACGTGCCTCAATGACCTCTCCTCCGATCATAGTCCTTTATTATTAACAATTTCCCTTAGACCAATTCACAAACTGCCTCCGCCTTCATTTATTAGGGACCCAGTTGAATGGGACCACTTCCGCCAGCTTCTTACAGATTCTGTAGATCTCAAAGTGTCCCTGAAAACATCCCAAGACCTAGACGATGCAGTGCATTCTTTCACTACTCTGGTACAGAGGTTGCCTCACCGTCATCCGAAAATTCACAATCATAATCGTTTACCTCAGCATCTCAAAGATCTAATCCAATCCAAACGCCGCTCCAGAACAGTGTGGCGAAGATCCTGGCATCCTGCTGATCGCCCCTCGTACAATCGTACTGCCGAATGGTAAAGCGGCTATTGGCATCCTTCCATTCATATTCTTTCAATTCCCACCTCTCCTCTCTGTCCACCGGGATAACTCGCTGCGGAATGTCATCAAAAAAATCCTAACGTATCATCCTGTTTCAAACCCACTCCGTCGTGATGATGGGTCCTGGGCGGTTTCGGAATGGGGAAAGGTTGGAGGAATTTGCTCTGCATCTTACTTATACTGTTACCACACCTTTCTCATCAAAACCATACTCACAGCACAACTGTCAATGATTTCCTCACTTCCCCTATTCCTCTCTCTCTTCCACCAAAAGCCGTTAACCCCTCTGAGGTCAAATACATTCTAAAAAACTTACCTTACCGAAAATCTTATGGAAATGATCTCCTTATTCCTCAAATTTTCAAACAGCTTCCTCCTAAAGCTATAATCTTCCTAACCTATATATATAATTGCATTATTCGAACGACGCACTTTCCTCTCCTCTGGAAACATTCCATTATTGTCCTATTCGCCAAACACGGTAAACCACCCAATGACGCCTCATCTTATCGTCCAATTAGCTTACTCCCTATCCTCTCAAAAATATTTAAGAAACTCCTATTAAAATGTCTACTTCTAATTGTTTAGTCCAAAAATCTTTTTCCTACACACCAGTTTGGTTTGCGCCAACAACATTACACTGCTCAACACGGCTTTCGCGTTGTTGATCACATCTCCTCAGCCCTTGAAACCAAACAGTATTGCACTGTCGCCTTTTTTGATATAGCTGAAGCTTTTGACAGGGTTTGGCTCACATGTTTGCTTTACAAGCTTAAAACATATTTACAACATACCCTTTTCCTAATCCTACAGTCCTACCTTTTAAACCGCTTCCTCCAAGTCCGCTGTGGCTTAGAATATTCTAATTACTATCCCATAAAAGCAGGAGTTCATAGGGCGTATATTTTATATTAATCGGTCATTTTAAATTGATTTTAAAACATTTCTCTTGTCCAATTCATACCATTATTTCAATCTATGGTTGTTGTTCTGATATCAGTATTTTCTCTATATTTAGGCTATTTACAATAATGCAACAGCCTCAACTTTTTTTTTTTTTTTTTTTTTCCCTTAGATCTCAAACTTATAAAATAGGATGTGGGAAAAATAAAGGAAAATTATTTTGGGCTAATGAGTGCCTTTCACTAAGGGGAGTCCTCCATTTGAAGGATGTATGAGAAGGGTATAGGGTGTGGAATGCCTAAAGGAGGCGGGTGGAATCAGTAAGGTAGTGAGAGTCTACCGAGGGTGGAGAAACAACCTCAACATGATATTTTGATTCATTTTATTGGAATAAAATCGAAATTAATTAATGAGAATTCAAATCCATTCCCTTCAAACAAAGGGTTGTAGGTGAAGAATTCTAAGAAATCCTAGAAAAATATACACGAGTACATAAAAGTATATTTTACAACAGGAAGGTCAATGCCAACTGTAGTGGCTACGGTTCCAGGGAGATACGCTGGTGGAGCAATACAGGCTGCAAGTTACATACGTATTAAAAGCAAGTCGAGAAGAAGGTTGCAGAGAAATAAGAGTAGTAAAAAGTACACCTATAAAAAAGAAACAGGATTATTCATTTTTGATTAATTTATTCAATTGTAAAACAAACAATGTTTTAAAGCAGTAATATTTTTAGCCCAAATTAGAATCGCCAGAACAAGGTTATTAAATATGGTTCCTGCAGTCAGTTTACCGCAATAGAATATCCCATGGATGAAAATATAATTATCGTGCCAGCACTCACGCAAAATACCGGAAAAAATCATCCTGAAATCGGATTAACCCGCCCAACAAACGGAAATGTGGCATCCATTTTTTATAGGGTTCGTGGGTGCCGGTTAGAAGACATTTTATTAACTATTCTCTGCCTGGAATTAGAGGTTTAACAATTTACTCAAAATCGATTTAGTGCTACTGTTTACACAGACTTTGTGGAGCAAGTGTGTTCTGGCGGGCGGTGAGCAAACGAATCCACGATCAAAGCCGTAACTGCCTGCAAACGCACATACAGATTCCATGGCGGTGGCTATGCTATATGCGTTGTAGGCCATTGTTTTTGCGATGATCGATCACATGTAATACTATCAGTCAAAGGTGGTTGTAGTGCTGTATGTGTATGGTAGAGCCACCATGCAATCAGGAAAAATCAAGGTAGGAAACGCAACAAAAAAACAGAGTTATTGTACTTATTTGGCAGCAAACAAGCAGTCAAATGGATTGTTCTGGTTAGCAAAATCACATCTGTAAAAATAAAAAAAAAAAACTAACGTAAACATACACAATAAAAAACAAATCTAAAGTATAATTCAGCTATGCGAAGTTTTTGTTTGTTTAATTCAGTTAATTATTAAATAAATTTTTTGATTATAAATATTTGGGTCTGTTCATTGCCTCGAGATGATGATTAAATGGTTATGAGTTTATAAATTGAAAATCGGTTTACATTAGCTTAACCACTTCATTAAATGACCAGTCCCTTAGACCTATGAATTATTTTTATTATTCGCATCGTCAGCACGCAGCTCCACCAGTGGTGGACTTGTTCTGGTTAACTTAACGTAAATTTTCGATTGCGATGCGAATGTGGTTCATCCCGTTCATTCATCAAAATGTGGCTTCCATAGAATAAACCGACCATCCCCTCTTAGCATAAGGTGGTGTTCTTAAAGGAACGTTGAAAATGATGTGTCGAAGGTCGATCTAACGAACTAGAAACATTTTATAGTTTATATTGAAGTAGCGTTTATAAATAAGAAAACGATACGGAGCGTGTAAATATTTTCATTCCTCTGTGGGCTCGGAGTATGCTCCTTGAATCCCACTTGAGTACGTAATAAAAAATCCTACATCAAGCGCAGTTTTGATTTAGTGTATGTTGTTGAACAACATGTTAAAAATTAAACTCACCATACCTATCTAAAACTCGTCTTAATATTTTTTTTTTTCAGAATACAATGTTATTTGTTTTGTTTATGGTTATTACATAAGCTCAGAGAATTTTACATGACTGATCAATAGTATATTGGGCAATTTATTCAAAAGAACTAGATTGATTCATATAACATAAATTATTTTTGTGCTAGTTCAATTAATCTGCGATATGAAATAAAGAGATACAACAATAAAAGAGTTAGACATTACGTAATTAATTCGCTTACTTTAGTTTGTGATTCTTTAGTTTAATCTCCTTTTTATGGTTATCATTGCGTTAAAAGGAAATTTCAGGAAGCAATGAGGTGAGCATCGAAGAACTTATAGGAAGTTAAGGAGATATGAAGAAAAAGAAAAGGAAAGATCCACGTGATGTTTGAATGTGCATCTCATCTAATGTTCGATTAGTCCATTAATGAAGAATGTGCATCATTATACATTTGTACAATGCAGATCACTATTAGTAGAAAACAGAATTTGTATAAAATGTAGCCAAGCTACAGGAAATATAATGAAGCAATTGTAAATAGATCCCTTTGTAGAATCTACATTTTGTAACAAGGGGATATGAAACAAATATGTTCGATTGCATCAGGTATTAGTGCTACAGTCTGAAGCCCGACCTGAGCGGGAATATACAAATGGTTTTCATACCACCTTAACTAAATTAATGACGTATATTACATTATCCCCGATCAAGGATATATGAATAAAACGATATCACTGATTACGAAAAAGGCCACAAACCTCATTAAGAAAGTCTATTTATAGTTATGGATAAAGCCCAAGATATGAGAAAATAGCCCCGATATGAGTTTCCACCAAAAGCATCACTTGTTGCAACAGTAGCGAGTAGAGCGATAAATTATTTCAGTCCAGCTTTCCCATTGTTTGGTTCTGTTCCAAAAGCGGATGCTATGGCTTCGCAGCTAGGGACCATTGGTTCCAGATTCCCAGTTGGAGCAACGCCACTGGCACGTAGCAATGCCGTTTATAAAGGAGACAGTCCGGGTCACGTTTTCAAGTAACGTTTCACGTACACCGTCTTTTTCAGGGGTTGGCATCAGACTTTTCCAGCCTGAGATAAAATTCAGGTTTCTAATTATTAGGCATTAGCTGCTGGTTATTGTCGACGCGCGGACGAGTTAGCATTCAGTGAAGGCTTTCTTTTGTTTTATTCTGCTGATTAGAAGAACTTGTGTGGTAACTGAAAATCACTAAAATGTTATTTTCAATCGAATGCGAGGCAGATTAAAAGCGTAACAGGCTTACAAAAATAGTTCCCATAATAGTCAGTTTTCGACAGGCAAGGTAGTCTGGTCATTTGGATTATTTATTTCCTCAGTATTATACTATCTAATATAATCTTAAATAACGATTAATAAACTTTATTCAGTAATGGTTTTTACGATCCCTTCGTAGAATACTCACTACATTTCACTGCGTTCATGGTGTCCTCTAACAAGCTGGTTTCCGTTATAGAAATTAAAAATACTAGCACTCCGTAGGTGTAATGTTAAAATACTTTGGCTAGTATCCACTGAATATAGAATAACTTGCAAAAGCCGCCCCCTCCCCCGACCCCGTCAACTGCGAAGGCTGGACAGAAATTCTGGAATCCACATTCTAAGTCCATAAACTGATTCAGATAAAATACCACATGCACAGAAGGTAAAACACTTGTTGGTAAAGTAATATTTCATCTAATTGAAAATCGTAAACTCCTATTACTACCCCGACCGGGCATTCCTTAATATAATCCCGTAGTAATACCATATAGTAGCAATTGCCATAGCATTTGCTGAATCTATTTAGCGACTGAAGCTAAGCTTTCGTGATAAGACCCCAGAATCGTGAACTGTGGCTAACAAAACCTATGGGAGGCATAATAATAGTTTGAGGGAAGGAGTTAGAGGGGGAGATCTTGGCTATCGGGGTAATCCTTCAGTATTTATGGTATCAGTATTACTGGAGGTACATTAACATTCACCGCCTGTACGTGCCTCGCCAAGATACAGCTAACTGATAAATGGCGCTTTGAGATGGCGACCCGGCGGGTTCGGTCCGGCCCCCTAATCGTCTTTAATTAGTGCTGCTTCGAGTATTAGCTAAGTGAAATTCATTCCCTATCTCTGGCATGTGTGTTGGGAATTCGGATTTGTGGATAGAGAACAAAGATAATAACATCGCCAGAAATCAATTCACAGACCTTAACATGTGATGAGGATATTATACGGTAGGTTCTAGCTTCGGAAGTTATTTAATATGTATCTAATTTTTTCCCAACTACGACAAATTACAAACAAACTAGTGGGAAAAATAAACACAAATTATCATATTTAAAAAAATAAAGTGAGCTAATATATTCTTATCCTGAATAATTTCAATAGCCCAATCAATTTATTTCCAATATTTACGTAATAAAAAATTATCTTATGCTAACATGCAATGCATCTAGTCCAGAAACAAAAGACTAACATCATCGGTCTTGAATAGGAATCAAATTTTCATTGAATTACATATTATTATTAATTGAAGGAAAATATAAATAAAAAACTTGATTTAAGCCTAACCTAAAAATAATTAAATAAAAACTAGATGCTAATAGAAAAACATATATTCATAATATATTATGCTCCAAGCCCTAATACATTATTTTGAAGTAATTCGTTCTAGTTATATTTATAATTACAATCTAAACATTTTGTGTTTGTGGCTTTTAAAATATCCATAATATAATCATCTTTGGATACTTCGTGCTACTCATCTATTTAATTGTTCCTTGGATGGGCAAATATTATTCTTAGTGATTTTGGGTTATAAAGATTGCTAATATTTGTATGACTTTCTAGCCTCTAACTAGGGTCAGTTTTAATATGATTTTTACTAACAAACTGTAAATAAATAGTGTTAGATGTAACTGTAAAAACTTCATTGGTATTAGTTTATTGAGCTAAAAGCAGGCAATGATAAAACATTACCTCGACGTTTTAAACCTTTCATATAAAATTATCAAAACATCCTAGTCCCATTGAATGGTCGCAATAAAACTATACGCGTCCTCCTTTGAGAACCTACAGGTAATGGTCAATACGCTCCCCTCATTCCGGAGCATCTGCGGCTCTCACACCCTTTTATATTATTTGCCATCTCAGTATTTTTGTCTTTTAGAATTGTACTGGAAGGACAGTAATAAAAAAAAAACTTCACTAACACTTTATTCACCTGACTCAGTTAGGCAATGTTACACTTTTAAAGTGACATCCATAGTTTCCAGTAAGCGTTTGAAATTTTTTTTTAAGTTTTAAGAAATTTAAATTTTAGACAAGCTTACCAATTCTAAGGAGCAGCTATGTGTTATAAAATATTACCAATATAACTCCTAAGGAAGTATGTAATTTTAATCCGAACGGAATCTTTGAACTTATTAGCGTTATGAACAATCACGTTTAATTGTTAAGTAATATATAATTACACGTGCTGCTCCACAATCGAACTAAAACGCGATGTGAAGAAATTTTCCTCGGACCCTAAATAAAAGTGTAAGGGGATGATGAAAGTCCTAACCGGGGTAGACACCTGCTACCTAAGTGAACCTAGTCACGTTCCAACAATGACAAAAAATATATAGGACTACTTGGAACTGGCCCATTTCGGATTCGCCAACAGGAGCCTGTACTGTTATTATCCACGGCTCCGTGGTTATGCCTGTTGTACTGGAAAGAACTGCTAGCCTTTTAACTCAACATCTGTGATACTGGGTTCATTTTATACGGTTCATAGCCGTTTTTATTTCAGAGCATACGTGAATTTCTAATCTTGAACTCAGTACGTACAATTCTGCATTTATTAGATTCCATTACACCGTATGTTAAGGCTCTATGGACAGTATACATAAGTTTATACATAATTATCATACATAATAAATTTTGATTAGGAGGTTATTCAAAGTTAGTGACTTAATTGTTTTGTTTAAACATACTTTTTGTTTCAGAGGATTTCTTTATTATTATTATTTTTTTTATGGTGATGAGATGAGTGGAAAATTTTAAAATTGTAAATTTTTTTTGTTTCTGAAAATTAGGAAAAGCTAATGAAATTACTGTATACATGGACATATATTTAAGATTAAAACTTTAAATGTATTAAATGTAAGTTATGAAATGTATTTATTTTATTTCTCTTCAACAGCAATTTTCATTTTACTGCATCAACATACATAGAAAATAGTTTGAATGACTATAAAGCTCGAGGAAGTAAATAAATGGGACTTTGCGTATTGGAAGAAAATGCTTTAGGCCTGAGCTTGGCTTAGTCATTGATGAAGATATCAGAATACGGGCCTGTTCCCCTGCGAACAAGAAGTCGTTGTTTACTACAAATTTGGACTTCTCGGCCTATCTCGTCTACAAAAATCTCCGTGCGCATCGCCGCTCTGCGGTTGACTGTAAGCACCCTTCTCCGAAACATCGTATCGTGACTATAAACTTTTTTCGTTATTTATTATACGTTATTTATAGCTACTAACAATCAGGCCTGGTTAAATTCACTGTTAAATTGCTGATCAGTTTTTTTTTTTTTTTTAATAAAATGAATGGTTATTTATATATTATTTTTGGGTAGATTGTTTAATGTTTATGCCTTACTGTTGGCAATTTTGTAACGCTAACCGACTCAATCTAACATCCAGCTTCTCACGACGTAACCGGCGCAATTTTCTGGCGTTTGGGGAATTCTTGATTCTTTAATACCCTAGCGCGAACACGGTAGTTCAGTTAATATGACCTTCAGAAGCGTAGACATTTTCTTTGCAGGGGGATGAGTATTTTTGGGTGGCTGGAGAATCGTAAAGGAAATAACGAATGAAGGATCTATACTTACAATGAGGCTGTTTATATATAACAATGCCTGCGTGCAATAAATAGCAACAGCTCACTCCACCACTAACAAGATCTAACGACATTGCTGATCAGAGCAGCGTCTGATCCCCACCCCAAAGGTGGGAGAATTCTTGTATAAATTTCAGATTAAGAAATAATCCTCCAATTGTATATTTCCACAAGTGTTTATTTTTATCTACAAGCGCTTTCTGATATTATCAAGTGCTCAGAACGTTACTAATGATATTACTCTAGGGTAGGAAGTTAGACGCCGCAAGTAACATTCTGGCGTTAAGGACATTAGTATGGGCTGTTAAAAGCGCTTTTGAATAGAAATAAGAACTGGTGGGAAGTCAAAAATGGACGCTATTTACTTAATCGAAACCTACAACCATCAATTAAACCATAAAATTTCACATTAACTAATAGTAACTTTACTCGAAAACTGCACATATATCCTAAAAATATTATTTACAATTATTATTATTTGCAATTACACAACCTCATTTCTGGGTAATGGGCGCCTTGAACTTCATGTTAGTCTTTTTTTTCTTGACTTCCCAAATATTCTTATTTCTATTTTAAAAGCGTTTTCTAGCAGCCTATAGCGCCATTCTCAATTGCTCAGAATGTTACTAACGATTACGTTATCCATCTCTTTCTCCCGATCTTCCAATTTTGGATTTCCGTTTATCCCTTGATGTATTTATTTACTTATTAGTATTTATTTACTTTACAGTCAGTAGTACAATTTTACCTTAAGGACATCGTTATTTTGATTTAAGTCTCTAAATTCATACTGAGCTAATTATAGGAGTCACACTTGGCCAATCTTGGAATGTAAAGCACGAACCTTCGCATCACGAAGCAGTTACACTAACCATTATACCACAGTAGAATCCTCTTAATATATTTTGAGTTTCCCCAAGACTATACTTTTGAAAAAATGAACAAATAAGTTAGAAATACATATAAATTTCTGAATGTGATCGGTCATGCTATATATTTTTGTTACTATTATTTGTATTTGAACATAGGTTTATTACTTAAATTTACATAAAGCCTTGAATTTGAGTTAAAATTACTCATATGTGTTTGTGAGCATTAGTTCATGAGTTAAGCTTGTAATATAAAATAAGACGATGGAGTAATAAAAGAGATGCAAAAATAATACGCCCTCCTCAGCGGCTGGTGCGCTTAGCTCAACCTCTTACCTATTGGGGTACTATTGGGTAGAAAGGAGTTTTAGGAACCAAGGAGGTGAGTATTAATGGATGAGAAAATGCTTATATCTGAAAACCAATCTCTTATATTTATAATTAAATCACAATATTACTTTAACTTTCATTGAGAGTACACCATGTGTTGCTGTGACAGGACAGCTCTAGCTTTAAAAGACTTGCGCTATCCTTGGGGGAGGCTAGAAATTGATTATAGTGAGTGCCACTGGATAGTGACACTAGTCCCTGACTCTAGGGCCACATTCCCTCGAGGTAAAATAAAAAAACAAAATATATATCTCTGTGGTTTAAACAGAGAACAAACTCTAGCCAAGCATTTCATTGGAATCCAACCGGTGGCGTAAAACATTTTATACCATCAAAACTAACCGTAAAATCAAAATGGGTTGGATTTTTATCGCTGCAAATCTGTTAACTGTATGTTTTGTAATTTAGAGGAGAACGCGTGTGACCCCGAGGATTAGTTAGCCCGTATATCGTGGAAGTGGAATTAAAATTTCGCATAAAAAAGAAGGAAGTGGCAGAAAGAACGAAATGAGACGGAGAGACTAGGATTCGGCTCGAGAGATAGAAGTTAGGGGAGCAGATTTATCGGCCCGGGAGAGAATCCCGTTAGGAGAATTTTAATAGGGAATTACCCAGCCGGCTGAGCAGGGAAAAACGGCCCGCGGGGGTTGGCGGCTCTGATTTACGTAGCCATTACCCACGTGAGGCTGTCACGTCATGCGTCACCCGGGACATCCGCCCCTAATAGAGATTGGGATTTTTCCATCTACCTCTAATTCAGGTAGACTGGGGATGGTAAATTGCCCAGCATGTACCACTAACACAGAGATGAGCTGTTCTGAGCAGGGATTGCTCTCCTCAAGCGATTTTATCAAGAGATCTCTAATGTCTATAAACAGCCTCACCAAAAGTAGAAGGAATGCTTTTTTGTCAATGCGCGACGTAATGCTGTCGGGGAATTTATAGGTACACATTACTTGAGTAAATAAATAATTAATATTCAAATACTTAATTTTTGAATTGCCTGTTTTTACCAGGTACTGGCTTTCCTGTAAAATACATCAAATATCGAATATGGGATACCGTATTTTGGGAATGCCTGCTAAACCCCATCACGCAGGTCAACCCCAAGCTATTTTTTTCGTTGTTTACTTGCATTTGATTGCTTATATCGGGGTTATGATGTATTTGAAAAAAAACAAAAACGTCGTTACAAATACGTTTTATTGCTTCTGTAAAGATCTCTTTTTCGTAGCACTGAGTTTAATATGTTCCCACAAATTTTTATAATTCCAAAAGGTCAACATAAAAATTTCTTATTTTATTTCTCTCGTGCTCTTCGTCAGCCTCCGCTGGCTCGTATCCGGTGACGTGGCTGGTGGGAAGCGTGGGGGACTTCCCGAGACTCCGCTTCCTCTTTCGCTTGCGAGGGAGGCAACAACCGTGTGGACTTGGGGGACCCCTGGGCTGTTTGTAAATATTGTATGAATGTGCGAACGAATGATGAATTGTAAATATGGTATGAATGAAAACACTTATCTCAATTATTTATTGCCTATTAGTAGGCAGATTGTAATTTCATCATAATAAAGTTGTTATTGAATTGAAATTATTTTATGTTGTCTTTGAGTTGCTTCAATTATAGTATGTGGAACAGTATTTTTAATAACAAATGAAAATTTACATAGTTACGGCAATATAGTATGAAATTTTTTGTATGCCTTAAAATATGATGGAGAAACGTCAGTCCGCACAATATTACAAAATATAAGATTATTTTGGGAACTAATTATTTTTTTCCTTTTGCCCTTGTTAGTAATTTATTTATAAATTTAACAATGTAGACACGCTGAAAATAACACACGTATCATGTGTTAAATGGATTGGATTTCATTTATTGTTTCGGTTGTATTTTCGTCGACATTCTTTCCTCGGGGGGGGGGGGTAATAAGTTGTGTATGATTGGATGGTTAGTGTCCGTGACTATAAGCATCAAGCATAAGAAAAGCAATTCTGCAATGAAACCACCTTCGACGAGTTTCGCTCGACGCGAATGAGTGGATACAAAAAAGAAACCACACTATTAGCTGAAAACAGGCCTTCAGTCCCTGAGAAGACCCCAAAGTGTTGAACTTATTAAGTTCAACTTAAAAATAAACGCATAAGTATTAGAAAATATCCTTTAGTTCATACAGCAGATAGTTCTATATGTTTTAGAACTATTTTTACCTAAAATGAGAAAATTCCGAATGTAAGGGTAATGAATGTAACCTATTTGGATTAATCCATAGAGTCGCGCTGTAGGAATGAATTCTTCAGTTCGCCTGCTGCAACTAGTGGCGGGGCATTGTCACCTAGTCCCTTAAACTAGTTGAAACTAGAAAGCAACTAACTGAGTTCTAACTTCTTCAGAGAAACGTTAGTTAAAAGAATGAATCAACTTGTTTATCCATGGGTCTGATGCGTTGATAATTATTTTTCCTCAAATTTAACAACCAAAGATTTTTAGAACAATGCTCAATCAAAATATGTTTTTATATTCATATATAAAAACGAGGATAATAACTTAGACAATCAAAAGAGAACATCAAAACGAACGCTTCTACGAAATAAGAAAGCATTTGAAAGAGGCCGATCCCTTATCCTGGGTTTCCAGAACAACAAAATGTCACAAAAGTTAAGTGTGCAGCACAGCAATTAAAATTTTCGATGTTCTTCAGAATAACTCTCTCTTGATATATCTCCTAATTAATGTTAAATTATGTTAACTAACATTTATATTCAAAAACAGTTTCTCTAACTCGCACCAATATCGCAAGCACAGCTATTTTATAAACACATTAATAAAACAAAAAAATGTTCAGAAGCAAGTAAATGGTTAGCGCCACTTCTTTATGATATGATGAGTCTGGGATCAAATCCGTAGATGGAAAAAGAATTTATTGAATTTTCACAATAACATTATTTCAGCTCTAAATGTAATAATATAAAAGCGTAAATCATTAAACAGAGTGCGTATGGTGTTTTTTCGCAATAATAGTTACTTAAGCCCAACATATTATGAATCAACACGGCAAGATCGTTAATATGAAACCAATCAGCTGTATTTTTTTTTGTTTTGTTCTTTTCCTACAAGGAGATATTATTTTATTATTATTAGTTATGTGCTTATTTTGGTATTGGGTTTAGAGGTCCTCTGGTGTCTGGCAATTGTACGGTTAAATAATGTAGCTTTTAAGAAAATAAAGATAATTATTACAAAAAAATTATTCGACACCATCCTCAAAATGAGTCGCAATATAAAATGTTATATTAGGCTTTCTTTTACGTTTTCTGGAGTAGAAATTAATATTTTTGTCGTTGGTAATGAAATGGATACTACAAATGAAATTTCATGTTTATAAATTGAGCAGGGGTGTCACAAACTCTGGGACCAAAAGTCAGACCAATAACTAAAATATAAGGGCTCCAGATTTTCAATAGTCATACGAAAACTTAAAAAATATTGTAATTAAATACATACAATATTGACAAGTAAGCCCTACTGAATTAGACTCAAACGAGTGTCTGTTGTCATATTGTAAGTCTAAAAAACTATATTTTCCTTTTTTTTTTTTTTTTCCCTTAGCTCTCGTATTATAAGATTAAGGATGAGGGAAAAATAAAGGAATATTTGGGTTGAGTGGATCCTTGTACTAAGAGTACCTGCGTTAAGGTGGTGGGAGAGAATTAAGTAGTGTGGGAAGCCTCGGTAGAGGTTGATAGTTGCGGTACAGTGGTGAGAGTCCACTGGTGGCTGGGCCTAGAGTCCCTCTAGGCATGTAGTGCAGTCTTATTTAGTTGGATAGCAGTGATGGGTGCTCGTTAAAGGCTTGTTGTTGGTGGGCCAAGCGCCGTGATGTCCACCATTTGGTCTGAGATTTGCCAGCTTGCCGGTAGCAGTGGGGGTGTCATGTCTCGGAACAGAGGGTTTTGGCTATGTTTCATCGAATCAAAGAACTTGATGTGTCTTCTTTGCATGGCTTCGGTGATGGTGGGGACTTCGAACTTTTCGTGGATGTCGGGAGCCTTCATTTTGAATTATTCAGGTATGTTTTTATACCTCACTTCCGTAAAATGTTTTTGCTATAACAAAAGTAACCTTATCGTCCATTATTGATTTACTATTTTAAAGTGTTAATTTATTTTTGAACTAAGGTTACCTATTCGGTTCAAAAAAATTAAAAATAAAATATTATTCACAGGTGTGTAACAGTTTTTGTTCAAAAAAAAAAATTATTTTCCCATAACCTTCAAAAACACCTTGACGTGATCGAGTATTGGTGCAACCAATGGCGGATCAAAGTTAATGAAGCAAAATGTTCCCACTTTACCTTCAACCTTTGTCACAAGTCTTGTCCATTAGTTTATTTTGATTCTATTCCTCTCCCTGTATCCGAGACAGTACGGTACTTAGGCTTCCATCTCGACAAACGACTGACCTGGAACCCACATACGAGACTAAAAAGACAAGAACTAAACAGACGCTCTGGACAACTGTACAGACTACTTCAAAGGACATCCCATCTCTCAATACAAATCAACTACTAATCTACAAAGTTATACTTAAACCAATCTGGACATACGGAATAGAGCTATGGGGGACAGCAAAAAAGTCGAACATCAAGCGTATCCAATCCTTTCAATCAAAAGTCCTGAGAACAATAGTAAATGCCCATTATTATGTCAGCAACAAAACCCTTCATAACGACCTTAATATACCCTACATTCTAGAACTCATCCCTTTCAAGTTTACGAAATTCCACAGTAGCCTTTCCAACCACCCTAATCCTGTAGCAGTCATTGCACTGCGCGTGACATTGAGTCCTGGCAATGGCCAGTTTCTCCAATCATGTCCTGAGCGTCTGTGGCTCTCGCGCTCTTGGTCAGCCTCCACTAGCTAGTATCTGGTGACGCGGCTGACGGAGAAGCGTGGGGGACTTTCCAAAACTCCGCTTTCTCTTCGCATGTGGACTTGGGAGGCCTCTGGGCTGTCTGTAAATATTGTATGAATGAACGAGTGAATGATGAATTGTAAATATGGTATGACTGAGAGCATTTATCTTAATTACTTATTGCCTTATAAGGCAGATTGTAATTATAGCACAATAAAGGATTTTACTACTACTATTAATTAAGTGTTATTGTTCTTCTAAATATATTAATTTATGTATCTTGTTCTGAATTATACTCCTAATGGTGCCAGAATAGGCGGCACTTCAACTGAGGCTATTATGTCAATGTTAAAAATATATATGGAAAGACTCCAAGCTTTTATTTTTACATATAAATACCAACATAAAAGTGTCTATGTTTGACTATTCTTACACCAAATAATAATATTATAGAGATTATTCGTATAAAAAAAAAAATTGACTTCACTTTTATCAACTTTTTTGAAAGTTAACAATATACATTAACCTGAAAAGGCCTATAGAACAAAACACACAGAGAAAATTAACAGTTTCAGGTGGATTTATAACATTAAATGGTTTAAATCACGACTCGGGCGAACAAAAAGATCCAGTCAGAAATGGCGACTGGACAAGTTACGCGAGCTATTCAACCGAGAGCAATACCGTTCCGCAGAGCCGACCTATTGTCCAAACTCCTGCTCATAAATACACTCTCAATGGCCTTTTGCCGTTTGTTCTCTTTTCCGGCTCCCTGTCGCATAGTTGCTATCCACCATTCTACATACCACTTACCCACTTTTATATATTTATTTCACGAACGAGTATTTGACAGTAGAGTTTGGCTCAACGTTTATCTTTAAAGAATATAAATTATAAATCTCAATGATAAAATATAGCGTACATTACACCATTCGCAAGAAAAAAAAAATATCGGTGAAAGAGTTGTGATATCGCCCAGAGCTCGAACTCTGATCCTGCGGATCATTACACCTTTGCTCGCCCAGTATAGTCAGAGAAAAACCTAGCTTGAAGATTACCTGATCGGAGAGTATCGTCCTCTTCAAGATACTGCCGTATTCAATTCATACTCTAAGGTAGTTATTTACTTAATTATTTAACCCTGATTATCACTAATTACAAACTTGGTATTATTATTGAAAGATTCACTGGAACGCTTCAAATAATCACATCCTCCATGGGAATACGGTTGGGTAATTATCACTCGAATAATTAACTGAAAGGTTCATAGGGGCGAAGAATTATACTTAAATAAAATGCCAGCTCAAGCAATTACCTGTAAACTGGCACATTGATTGTTTTAATATAAAGTATTCACCCAAAATTTTTTTCACTTTCAATTAAATGGATACCTTTTGTGTTTTAACCATTAGTGTGTCGCCCTTTTGTTCGCCAAAGGGATTTCGTGGTAAAATGTGATTGAGATATTTAGTATGCAATAATATTACATTTTTATATATGAGGGCATAGATAATACTATTTCCGGTTTTAGAAGAATTAATTATTGAAGAATCATTGTGACGTAAAACTTTCCCAGTCTAGGAAGTACATGCTACGGTCCTCGTGCAAATAAGAGAAAACAGTTGACAATACCTTAAAAGTTTTGTTATTCGACAACCTTTATTGCGATAAAATTACAATCGCCCTTACAAATTACAAATTACAATTGGCCAATAAGTAATTGTGATATATGATCTCATTGACACCATATTAACAGTTCTTCATTTACTCACTCATCTATACAATATTTACAAACAGCTCAAATCAACATCACATCCCTCGCAAGCGGAAGAGGAGGCGGAGTATTGCGAAGACTCCCACTGTCACGTATTCACAGCAGTGCACTAGGCCACTGTTTCTTTGGTCCTCCTCAAAGACTATAGTGATACGTGGCCCAGTGTAGACTGTGCTAGGGGATTATAGTGGTTGGATTGGTTTCAATGAAATTTCGTGAACTTGGAAGGGATGAGTTCAGGACTTTAGATTGAAAGGATTGGATACGTTTGATGTTCGACTTTATTGCACCCCCCCCCCCTTACACTTGCACCTCCCTTTACACAAGCTACTGAAGTACATAAAATGGGAGCAGGTCCTTTGCCCCATACCTCTGCCTTTTTTCTCCCTCTATTTTGTCTCTTTTGGGATTCACAAAAGCTTTAAGCCCCCTGAACCCGTAGGTCAATTTCCTCTTTTTTAGACCTTTTCTTAATTCTATAGTTACAAAATGCTTTCAACATTGGATTCAAAATAAAATAAAATTTAATTTAAATAAAATTTACCCTTTATTATTCGATTGGCTTTAGTACAACTTTGTAAATTAGTAATTTATTTTCTATTAATAGATGGGATGTCCTCCATGCACAATAAGTAGTCCTTGTCTTTGAGCCTCGTGTGTAGGTTCCGTGTCAGACTTGCGTCGAGCTGGAAGCCTAAATACAATACTGTATTAGATACTCAATATCTTGAATGGAATTACAAAAAACTAGTGGACAGGACTTGTGGAAAAGGGTAAAGTTAATATATTAAAATATTTTGCTTCATTAACCTTGATCTACAATTGGATGCACCATTACTCGTCTTTCAAGGTTATGGGATGCTATATCGGGGTCTGGGTGGGATGACAAGTCTGCAGTGTCATCTGCAAATGTGGCCAAGAAGGTCATAGGAGTAGAAGGGACACCAGCGGAGTATAAATGATAGAGAATGGGACCCAGGACACAGCCCTGTGGAGCTCCTGCTTTTATGGGATAGTGGTGTAGTCGGATTTGGAAGAAGTAGTTTGAAAGGTAGGATTGTAGGATTAGGAAAAGAAACCAAACTGTTGAGTAGTAAAAAGGTTTTTGGATTCAACAAGTGGAAGTAGACGTTTTTATAGAAGGTTTTCAAAGATTTTCGAGAGGATACGTAGTATGCTAATTGGACGGTAAGATGAGCCATCATTGGATATTTGGATATTTACCGGGTTAAGCGAATAGGGCAATAATAGAACGTTTCCAAAGGAGGGGAAAGTGTGTCGTGCAGATAATGAAATTATTAATGAAGGTTAGGAAGATTATGGCTTTAGCATCGTTGCTGAATGCATCTCCCATTGCTGAATAATTAAAAACTAATTCAATGGCTAAAATTATTGGATGTATGATTCGAAGTAAAAAGATGCCTGAATATGCAAAACGTTTACAATTTTAATAATAATTATTAGTCTAAAAGATAACTAAGGAGAAACTATTACCCTATTTTTAGAAAATGCATTTTCTGCAGCCTCAGTAATTTTCAAATTATTAAAATAAATAGAATTGGAAATAATTGAAGAAAATATAATAGGCTAGGCAAATAAAATATATATCAATCCAAATAATTCTCTTTGTCAGGCTGAGAGCTAAGTTAGAAAACACGAGTTCGTACAACAAACAAAAAAGCCTCAAACCGTACAACAGCAGAGTGGGGAATTCGTACCCTTTACGGGATTTCTCCTCATTCCGAGACTTTTTCCTCCCCCTCTTCCTTTAAAGAGAGAAAAATAATAAATTGGCCTTCCTATAAAATACTCAAAATGACTTCATTGAAACTTTGCTACCGAGTCTGAATATGCTGTTGCGGTCGCATTAACCTTCATCCCGCTCTTTTATAACTTTTCGGAACCCTGATTTTTCTTTTTTTTTCCCCTCTTAGAAAAAAAAAACTTCTGAGTGCCATTGAAAAGTTTGCTTCTCTTCAGACCCCTCTTTCTTGTCGTTGAAAAGGGCAGACAACTCTCTCATAACCCTAAGGCTTTTTAAAAATGATTAAATTACTTTAAACTTGCATTAGAATTAGCTTATTGTTACCCCTAATGGCTAAAATAGTGTTCGAGCAGTGCGTTATAGAATTTTGGACAAAATGCAATGAAAAATATACCGATAAGCTCGAATTCTTTATCCTAATTCGGAATTGAGTTATACTAATATGATGAATGTTTTGCTAAATAAAACGTAAAAAGTTTTTCCTTTTTAATGCTTGCTACAATAACTAAAAAAAAAAGCGGTGTCATCAGAATAAAAAGAAAAAGCCTCCAGCATCGGCTGTTATATTTAAATTTATTAGATTGCATGATCAAGGATCATGTCCTAGCTTAACGTGAAAAACGCTACATAGTTGACACGATATTAATAACAGTAATTATAGTCCGCTCACAATTAATATTTATTAGTAACACCTCGTAAATATTATTAATCAGGACGTAGATTCTTTATCTAACGGTTTACCCTTAATATATGGAAAATGTATATTGCGTAATTAACAAGTAATTGATTACACAATATCTAATCACTAACCCATTAAAAAAATGTTTATAAAACAAGTATTAATATGCGTTTTGTGTCAAATGTAACTCAACATAAAAAACAAATTTACCTAGTAACTTTTTATGTCCATTAACTTTTACATAAAATAATATTCAATGGAATTTATGAAACTAATAGCAGGTTTACAAATATATTTCAAAGTTTAGTGTACCAAACAATCGACGACTTTTTGGGTTCGTTGATATTTTGTATCAAGAAATATCTTTTTATGGAAATGTTATTTACCTAAAAGAACATTGAAAACTTGTTATCACCAAAAACTACCCCTTAATTCGTCTTTTTCTCATCTTAATTAACTCGCTTATTTATTTTTCACCTAAAAACCTGACCAACTACTTAAATCATTTACTGTGCTATGTCACCATATCCTTGAAGTGTGTAAAAGTTAAGTGTACGTTGTTCACTTAAAATCTGAAAACTCAAATTGGAAAATGCAAAAACTCAATCCTTTGTATTCACCCTTATATTTTACGGATTTAAAAAAAAGGCAACAGATCATTTAGAGGTCTCCATTTAAATCATCAGTTTTCCATTAGAAGTTCATGAATGCTATTTAGCGTAATGTGCTTATAAGAATCCTTCTCTTGGTTAGTATTTATTTTTTGTTTTTAGCCGCTTATATTCCAGAGGTGTTATTTGACTAGATCTGAGTCCCTTGCAATATAAGACGAAATAATTTGCTGCTTACTTTACCAGTGCAGTGACAAGAAGCAGTCCGAATTCATTCGTATTTCCTAATAATCTGGACTTCCTAATTTCTTACTTCCACCACATCTCCTTTATATTGGAATTCACTAAAATAACGAGATGATTAATGAAGAATAGAATAAAATAATACAATAACAAAATCCAATTCAAAGGGAGACGTGCCGACATAGTGAACATAACAAAAAAAGGACGACTTGCTATAAACAACCTTAAATTTACTGACGCCAAAAGACTAATATACAAATAGGGTGACACGGGAAAGGCCAGTTAAATAATCTTGTAAAGGAGAGTCTTTTAAAAAAACTTTATTATGAATAACAATCAAAACACTGGTATATATACAAATATTAATCAAATACAGCGTTAGAACAACATGCTCTGTTGAACGTTTAGACACAAGTGTGTCTTGTAGGGTGAGGAACCAGGTAGCCTAAAGGGTAGGATTTTGGGGAAATGGTTACTTACAAAAAAAAGGGGACCATAACTCAACTGTGGCACAAGTTTCTACTGAAAATGTAAGATCTAATGAGCATTACATAACTGGCCATCGGAAAATCACAAAGGTCTCTGGTCACTTACCTATGACATAAAGGCATGAATGAAGGTGCATTGATGGAGGCAACAGCAACCCACCATGAACCCTTGAGACTAAAATCGAGAGTATCCATCTATCGGCTCTGTCTGTTTCGTTGCCTACACTGCTATCTCGTATGACTAGGACATGGCAGTTCTTCCTGAACATGTAGCTTCCTTTTTTCTGAACTTTTCCCTGAAGATGTAACCAACAGGCCAACATCCACCGTACTGAAGATGTCACCAGAATAAAATGTAAATAAATGAGAAGCTCATTAAATTAACCATTAAACAGCAGTATAGTATTATACAACATCAATCTATTAGTTAATAACCATATTTCAATTTTATATCAAAGATTCATTTTCTTTAAAAAAAATAATAAATCATTCCATAATAAAACAAATTTATGGCTTATTCTCATTATTTCCCAACCATGAATTCCCACCAGGCAGGTAAAATAAATTATTCATTAATATTAAATCAATTGGTTGTAGCTACGCCAATTTTATAGATTATTTCCTGGAAAAGGTCTTAATATTTCATTAGATATAGTAGATATCCTACATCAAAATGACGTTCAATGAAGGAACCATTTGTCTAAATTCGACGTAGGTATGCTACTATATTTATAAATAGGGCGTAATATTGGTATAAAATGGACACCACTAGATTTAAGGAAGCAATTAAAGGTGAGTATTAAGGGAGGATAAACACACTCTAACATTTGAACTTGCGCTGATCACACACCATGCGTTGCTTTGAGGAACGTCAGGATGTTCCTGTACCTCCTGATAAACAAAAACAAAACACATATGGCTGTAGCCAAAACACTATTTATTTGTCTAAATTCCCAACGCCAACCAGTAAGGAATAATTTCATATGATTAATATTTTTTTAAATAAATCACCATTAGGGCTACAATACGATTGTCCCCTTAAGAGATAAGGGGGCTGCCTACGAACCAGTTGAGCTCCCCGTGGATTATCGAGTGGAGTCAGCGCCACCCCACCCTAGCCTGTAATGAGCGTGGCGTGCGTGCCGGGACGCGTGGCGCAGATAACGTTGGCCGAGGAGGAGATGACGGAGGATAAGACAGACATGGTTCGGGTTAATGACGTGTAAACCAGAAATTTACTCAGACCACATTCTATGGGAAAGAGATAGAGCGGTCTGGGGGCCGACATGGCTTGGAATTAATGCGATGTTTTCCTATCACGAGGGTCTAGCCCCGTCCATTCCCTTCACGGGAGCTTAAGTGGGGACGGTCTTCTCGAGCATTGGGCATTAGTAATTGTCTGTGTGCGGTAACATTAGTGACCAGCTTTAGGGATTTAGGACACAGACATTTTGAATACATAATTCATATCAGTAGTCAGCTGATCCGGGGATCAGTTGTTAAACGCCTCGTCATTTTTCGCAATAGCTCAGAGATTATGTTTACGATTCATAAACTAAATAACATTTTAAAAATAAATACAAATGAAATTAAGGGCGCTTAAACCAACAACAAGACGTATCTGAGCTTGAACCTGAGTCCATTTCTTAAACCTGATTTTATGATTATGAAAAAACTATTGAGTATTTCGCATTAACAGAGTTTCTCCGTTTTTTTGTTTTTTTTTTCTAAAAACCGGTAAAATCACCTAAAATTAAATTACGATCATTTTTGTATTTTAAATTTCCTTATTTTGTTTTAACTGCTTTCAACGTTGGAGAGAAATTATATGTTGTTAAATGTTAACTAACTTCTGATCAATAACTGGAGTAATTCCATATAACATACATTTAAAATCGGAAAATTCCATCCTGGTCTTACAGCGGACTTGCAAAGGTTAGATGCCATGGTAAAAAAAAACAAAAAAAACTAAAAGAAATCATAAAAAAAAGGCCGATTCAATAGTTAATTAATATTACCGTTATTCTAATATACTTATATAATTCTTCTATAATGAATCAGAGAAATGGCTGCAGAGATGCAACTATTACAGCAGGATTAGGCGAGACAGAGTTGCAGATAAATTTATGGGGGTGACCTCTGGTGGGACCGAGTTATTAGCGGTCCCTCGAGACCCTTGGATCAACAAGTCCCCAGGGTCCTGCCGGGACATCGGGTTCGATCCCCTTCAGCTGACTCATGCTGCTCGATTACATCCTCATGTCATGAGTACTGCATTGTCTGCTACACAGCGGTATGACCTGCCTTCCTTGGTTCAATTTTGATGAAAAACTAATCAACATATTGCCATGTATTGTGCAATTTGCCTTTAAAAATTTCAGATCGATTGAAACACTTTTATGACCCCTATCTTAGAACTTCGTGCTTGGCAATAAAAGATAATAATTAGTTTTTTATTATACTAGTTAGTGTATAATAGTGCATATTAGTGTATATCTAATTTGACACGGGCGTAGCTCAAGCGCATAATTATTTTAAAAAAAATTAATTTTCTAAGCTGGTTGGCGCAGATGGGTGGTATCACTAGGAGTCGGGAATGATAGTTTTATGGTGGACCGCCACGGCTGACCAAATAGCACAGCTGCGCTATTGGCTATGGTTAATAAATTAGTAGCGGCCATGTAACTGCTCTTAGTTCCGCTTACACAGTGAGGTTTCCGCTTTTTAAACAACAAATAGCCCATATAAAACAGGGCCGTCACGGCATCACAGAGCAGTGTGAGTCCTGAAGTGGATTTACTGGATTGATTCCCTCATCCCTAGAATTGGATGATTCCTATAAATATATATATATCTGTATTTTTTATAGCAGTGCAAGTATCTTCAGGTACATGCATGCGTCTAAAAGTACAAACTAGATCAATTATACTTACCACCCATGTTGAAAATAATCTAAATATACAATGAGGTCATATATATATGATTATAAGAGATTGTATAATTTTAAATGGCACCAAATGTTCGTTTATCTTCAAAACCTTTCTTCGTTGTCAAGTGTAAGACAGCGTACGTCTGTCATCATTAGGCTATGACCATTTTACAAAGTAAACTTTACAAAGGTGAAAGCTTACTATGTAAATATATATATTATATCACTTAGAATTATAATAAAAAATAGTTAAACATTATAATTAAGGGGAATACAATATCATACGAATAAAATTGGTAAAAATGATTAAGTCATAGAAAATTAAGCAACACTAACCTCCTCACAACAACTAGTCAACAGGAGGACTGGCTCCTTTAAATGGCTAGAGAGAACATTTTGGCAGAATTCTTAGAGGTAATCGTTTGATAGAAGGTTTGGAAAACAAGTTGGTGAGTAATAGCAGAAGGTTAAATACTTATGATGTCTGAAAACCACTCTAAAAAAAAAACACTAAACTTGTACTGATATCTGTATCTGTTGCGTTGGTGAATTTCTGGATAGTTCCAGCTTAAACATTCCTACGAAGACTTATTGGGGGGGGGGGGGGGTAGACACAGTGCAAAATATAATGCTTCCTCAACAGAGTGCGTTCCTGGTTAGAGTACCCAAGGTAAATAGGGCCTGATCACTCCATTTCATTGAGGCAAATAATATGATACATATAGAGGTCAACCCCTCATCTGGAAATATTGCATTAAATGGAATTATTAAAAAGAGCATTTTCTATACATAAAAGACCATGGACAAGGGTGACCTTTTTTTTATGGATTTTCCTGCAGGGCCACTTCTGCCATGTAAAAAAGATTTTACCCAGGATTTATGAACCAGGCAAGAAAATGGTAATAAACAAACTCTGCATATAGAAGCCTCTTGCAAGTACCATCAGTCTCTCTCCAGCAGGGGCTCACTCCAAGTCTAGCTAGTCCACGATAAGTGGCTAGTATGAGGGTCTCAGTTCCCCTGGTGACTGAAAACCACTGCCAACTCATTTCAACACCCTTACTACTTCCTGTTCATATAGAAGCCTCTTGCTAGTACCATCAGTCTCTCTCCAGCAGGGGCTCACTCCAAGTCTAGCTAGTCCACGATAAGTGGCTAGTATGAGGGTCTCAGTTCCCCTGGTGACTGAAAACCACTGCCAACTCATTTCAACACCCTTACTACTTCCTGTTCATATAGAAGCCTCTTGCAAGTACCATCAGTCTCTCTCCAGCAGGGGCTCACTCCAAGTCTAGCTAGTCCACGATAAGTGGCTAGTATGAGGGTCTCAGTTCCCCTGGTGACTGAAAACCACTGCCAACTCATTTCAACACCCTTACTACTTCCTGTTCATATAGAAGCCTCTTGCAAGTACCATCAGTCTCTCTCCAGCAGGGGCTCACTCCAAGTCTAGCTAGTCCAGGATAAGTGGCTAGTATGAGGGTCTCAGTCCCCCTGGTGACTGAAAACCAACGCCAACTCATTTCAACACCCTTACTACTTCCTGTTCATCTAGAGGCCTAGAGTCGACTGATGCTTCGTCCTGTCTTACAGCTAACATTCCACGTGGAAGATTTATGAAACCTTGGTGTATTAAACCTAACATTTATGTTAGAATGTACTCTGGAGTAAAACTATTGTATGTATTCTTTTATTAACATTTATTTTACAAATTAATAAAACATAACTCTAGACACAGATGTATGGCTCAATGTACATGTTTTAACCAGGGAACCCTCCAGGTATGTAATATATTATTTATCATTTAAAATTTTATTTGGTGTAAGCACGATGTTTAACCAATTTTTAGTATTATATATATTTTTTTTTATATTATATTAATGTACATACCGGCCAGTGTGTATTGCCAGGCTCGGAACATAATAGGGTGACTTTTTCCAAATCTCTAATGATTATTTTCTGTATTATCATTATTCTCTGGATTTCGAAGACGATTCCTGCATTTCAGCCGTAACTTATTTCATAAACGTCATATTTTTATAAAGGATAAAAATGGTGTAAAAACATCAATGTTGGTAACATGACAGTCCATAACCCTCTCTGGAATAGTTTATTGAATAAATCGGTTTCTGTATAAAAAGAATAGCTATCAAGATGAGATGAACTATCTGAGATAGAGGACTGCAGGAGACTGCAGCTACTTGGAGAGGCCTGCAGAAGGGCGGAGGCCTGGAGTGGTGTCCTCAAAGGGCCCACTTGAAGGGGCCCTCTTGTAGTTTCTCTTAGTCAGGGCACTCCAGGTCCAGCATCTTGGCCCTCCTTCATCATCTATGTCTGGACAATGCCTTTATCTTATTATAGCCCCCAGCGGTTCCTTATTAACTAAGGAAAGGAGTCTTATCGATCTTGAAGACAGCCATATTTGCTTATTTTGCACCTTTTCAACACAATGAAATAAAAAAAAATGATCTAATTTCACGAGAAAAAAAAAAATATATTTAGTGCTAGAAATAACGATAAATACCTTCAAGCAGTAACTATCAACAATCAACCAATACATCGATACATGTATCTCGGCACAGTGGAAGCTGCTCGAACAGCAGTTAGACTCATTCAAATTTGGCATAACTCGCTATTATAAAATAACAAAGATAATTATGTACATATGTATCTAAGACAATTATTGAAGGTGGGGTGAATAAACTGAAACCAGTTTCTCTGTAAACAAAGTTAGCAATTTTATTCAACATATATTATATTATAACAATTATTAATATTGATTTACACAATCTTACCTGTAAACATAGAAACGACAATTACAGTTTATAACTATCACTTCTATATTTACATTCTATTTACAAGTTTTGTTACCTGACATAACCTTCTCTATCTGATAGCGCTGATCCATCTGGTGGGGGCCAGTGGAAGCAGCGCGGCAAATTCAAATTAAAGAGAGAATACTTTCATTACATATATATAGCGTAATATTTTTAGAAAATGGAAACCACTAGACAGCAGCTATGAGGTAAGGAGTCGGGAAAGAGAACTGTTACCTCTTTGTCTAATAATTACTAAAACAATTATTATTATTTATCAATAACTACTATGGCTACATGCTAAAACTGATTATTCTCAAGGTGGTACGTGTTAAATATTTAAATATCTAGTACATTTTATACCGTAAAAAAGCAAGCTTACTCTCGAAAATTTTTTAACTTAATAACACAGTAGTGCCCTGACCAAAGCTCAAGAAATCCTGGGTTCGAACCACAGTAGTTAAAGCGGTTGATAATTCATGAATTTGACATAAGTTGCTATTATAAAATCACAAAGATAATTATGTTTATGAGGGAATCTATTACCCTAGTTTATAGTTTTATCATGTCCTAAAAAATAATATTGGCACAAGGGTGCTACTCGCAAATTTGGAGACCCCAAGGACATAAGTCCAGAAAAAAAAAAATTTAAGCATTTTAGCTGATTTCGATACATACAACCAATATATTATTAGCTATTATACCAATTGGTGAAAATAAGAGCTTCTCTCATCTCACTTCATACCTGTATTCCCACTTGTAGATTAATCGACATTTGGGAGATGCAAACAGTTAGCAATAAAATATAATATACAACAGAATGGAATAGTATTTATGTATTATATTGGATACCGGTGACCCAACTGGTCACCAATTGATCAAGTTTAAAAAGAGTTCTGAGTTTGAATGCACTACAGTCACTAATGACTGACATGCATCTCTAGGGCGTGCTGAGGATCAAGTTAATGGTCCCTTTTCTTATGCCCTATTCCATTTATCCTCAGAGCGTCACAGCAGATGCTGAGAGCCGAACAGCTTTAAAATGCTTCTTCCTATCAAACACTTCCATTTTCAGTTCCGTTTAGGCCGAATGATTGATCATGCCATGGAAGATGAGATATAACTCTTATTCCAAAATTCAGCCAGTTAGTAAAGAAAACTATGTATGTGGGTGATCATTATTTAAGTTTAAAAGAGGGTGCAACTCTCAGTGAATAATCAAAGGAAACTGGTTGGAGAACTATGTTTTAATAATCAATAGCAGAACACACTAGAAACGTTTGCAATAGTGGTATACTTATTTTACCCATATCGAAACACCAAAGGGGACATAAACCATTGTTTAGCATCCTAGGGTAAAAAAGTAAACAGTGTTTCTCTTAACCTTTTGTTCCTACATTTCAACATTTTAATTTCTGAATTTGGTATTTTGAGGTTTTTGATTAATTAAGTAATTCTGCAGATACTGCTGGTTAGTATAAAAAGTAAGAAATCGCATTTTATCCGTTAAAAAATGTTTTTCAAAGATTTTTAATGTGTGATCAATACGAAATTTTAGAGCGGCCAATTTAAGTGGGAATAGTACAGTAATAGCACATCACAATTAAGCATAAAAATCATAAGGGGTTAGATTTTGATAGTTTATTTGATTAATTTCAAAATTTTTGTCAAACCCGTGTGTCTGTATGTCCTAGTGGGGACAATAACTGCGGTGTTGAAGCTAGAGGAATGCAATTTACTTAGAGGTCTCTTTTGATTTTGAAAATAAACTAAAAATATAGCTGTAATAAACAATGTGCTCTAGTAGCATTAATTAATGAATTACTTGTCATCAAGAGAAAAATATTTTAGAGTAGGCTATTAAACTAAAGACCACATCATTCTAATTAAAAATATTTTTTTTTTTTAAGCTTACTCCATTTAGAGATATATTTTGAGTGATTTTGGTAGCAGCTGAAAACCAGCCCTATCAAAAATAATTGCAGATTAATTAGTATAAACATAATAAATATTTTGCTTTCATATTGAGTATGGAATCAAATTGGAGTTCTTGACATCTTTCATTAAAACATGTAATATGTATTTAGCTATAATTATGTAACCTGTAACTTAACAAAATACTGTTTTTCTATGATATTAGGTAGGGTGTCCGATTCAAGATCTAGTCGACCTTATTAAATTCAGTCAAAGCATTGCAAAACATAAAATTAAAACATGTTTTTTTTTTTCTCTTGAACCAGTCAGTCATAACTCTTTTTTAGCAGCCAAAAGCACTTTTCCGACGTAAACACCCTTTCACTTCCAGCATGTTTATCTCATCATTTTCATCCTCCACTAGTGCCGGCCTAATAATACGGACTAAGGGAATAAATATTATCCGAGGGGAACCGGACGCCTAAGCCAAACGAGAGAATGGTCATTTTTCGCCGACTCTGCCGCAAACAAACACAAATATTTAGCAATTAGCGAAGACAAAGAATCCTGTGTAATTGGGCCAAACTGTTTGTACAGATGTAGGCTCTCAGGCTGAGCTACCGCTGGAGCCATCTGTCGGCCATCGCCTCAACTGTCTGTTGCTCCCGTGCAACAGCTAATCCCGCGATGTATATGACCACCTCAAAAGCGGCATTGGTGCAAGTAAATACTTGAATGATGTTTCTGAAATTAGTTTTTTATAGGATCTTCATTTATTACCCCCATATTTACCAAAATCAAATTTAAAAACTAAAAATAAACAGTGTGTCAAATTACAACGAAATTCATGTTCTCTAAAATCGCTGTTTAAGAATATCTGTTCATTTGAAAAATTATTTTCAGAAACATTATTCAAGTACTTGCACCAACGTTTTTTTTTTTTTTCAAAACCCCTTTATTTATTATACAATACGTGAACAAAATGAACAAGATTTACAATTTCTTTGTGAAGTTAAAAAGTCAAAATACATATATACAAGCCTAGGTGATGGGGCTCACCTTCGGTTTACTTGCACCAACGCCAATACTATTACGTTGAAAATTACAGATACAAACACATAATTACAAAAGACAATGTATACACAGTACACAAACAATTATTATTTTTATGTTTGTAAGTTTCGAATCCAGAAACTTAAAGGAAGTGGAGGCTCTCAGGTTATTAATCGAACACTTGCAGATGTAGTTTAGAACTGTAATATTTAACATATGTACACGTTAGCTCGCGCTAAAAATATTACAATAAACAAATAAAACTTACAACTAACCTGAATCAATACAATTGTCGATAATAAGCGTTGATCATTGTCTTAACAAGAGTACTGTTATTCACGAGGTTAACAGCTCGGAGGCTTCTTTGATACTAACTCCCTCTGTAGAGAGACACCTAACATATGTGCCGAAGTTTGGCGATAACGTTCAAATTTACATGTTTTTAAAAATTTTCTCAATCAGCAAACCCTCTAACATTATCGTTGGTGCAATATACAGATACGTGATTGTACCAACGCCACTTTTTAGGAACTCATATACATGACAAGGTTAGCTGTTGTACGGGGAGAAACAGACAGTTGTCAGGTGGCCGAAACATTACGCTATAACTATTACGTTAAAATTACAGATATACACGCATAATTACAATGTATACACAATACACAAACAATTATTATTTTTATGTTTTCAAAAATATTCTCAATCAGCAAACCCTCTAACATAAAAAATAGAAGCAAAAAAAATAGCAAAACATATATTCTTGTAAATATAATATCTTGTCTTTTGTAAATATTACTTACAAACTAACTTTCCCTATAGGTTGTGCTATAAGAGAATCTCTCTTTTTTGGGAGCTAGATATTCCTATTATGTTTCTTGTAATTCTTAGAGAAAATGTTCCCATTTTTTTTTTTTTTTTTTATTTCAACCTCGTGAGGAAGAGTTAACAACGCATCAATAAGGAACTGTAACTACCCTATTTAATCAAGCTAGAGAATTTTGCATAAATACTGTTTCGATAATGACTGGAAAAAACTACGCAAGTTGAAAAAAACACGAAAATCTATAAAAAAACGGGTGGTTTATTTTTGATAGCACACGATACTTTTTTTTCGAGCTCAATTGCGATCCGAACACATTCACGAAATGAACATACATATTTAAATAATTTTTTTTGTTCTACTGCACTAGCAGAAACATGGAGTCAATACCAAAGGTCACTCATCCTTTCATATGCTAGCTACAATGTTGACTAGCTGCCAACCCCTGCAATTGTTACCGAAATTCAGCACATCCGAAGACACGAGGCTGCTTGTAAATTTAATTGCACCGTACAGGACTCGGAGATCGATTGACTCTTGAGCGAGGACTGAGGGGCCAGCAACACAATGTTCACACTTGCCTTACTATTTGAAAACACCTTTCGGGGGAAGAAAACATCCGGCGCCGCCAGCAGCAGGAGTGTGGGGTGCGCAAAGGGTCGAGCAGATGTGCGCACCGCTCACCTGGCCCCCTAGGCTTCATCTGCATAACCCCTTCCCTCGGGCAAAACCTCAACAGCTGAATTATTCATAGAATAAATCGTGGATTAATTTCTCCTCAAACCGGTCACTAATTATCACCGTTGCTATGCTAATTACCGATCAGGCCCGAGATAGTATGGCGCAAGCTTCGAGGAAACAGTGAAATCTATTTCATAATCTATCCAATGGTTGTAGCTTCGCCATTTTCTGGCTTATTCAACTCGTACACTCACGATGATCCAGCAGCGCACCTACCGGAGGTACGTCCAATAAACAACATCGCGAATGCCTAGAGTAATTGTTAAGCAGCATAAAAGACAATGGTTACTTGGTTTTTAGAAAAATGATCAAAATAACAAAATATTCAGCAAACTGATTTCGGTTAACCCTCCCAATACCAGGTCTAGTACACTCATGCCTTATTTTGTTGTCATGCTCCTAAAATCACAGATATGTTTATGGAATGTATCTTAGATATATTTCTCTTTTAACTACCTTTGATAGATTCGCGTTATCGGTATGAAAAAAATTGCATCATAAGCTTTATTGCAAACCTTTTTCACACAAATCACTTGTTATTTTACGTCCCTAAAAATTTACTTAAGATTTCTTATACTTATTTATGTAAAAATGTTTACAGTATGAAGACATTATCAGCAATATTCATCATTAGATGAATTCTCATTGTAAATGATGTTATTGATGAATTATCTATTATCCAACAATAAAAAATAACATGGAAACAGTCAGTCATGAGTACTTGGACCGTATTTGGAATTTGAAAGCTATAGCGAGTGGATATTTCTCACTTGGTGATTTTAAATAAATTATAATTTAAGGAAAAATAATTTTGAAAAAAAAACAATATTCAAATCATTGAATCACCAACTTACTTCATTGCAATGTATGGCCATACTACCTTACTTGTATAATCTTCACAAAACGGCCTATCATTCAAGGCCAAACATTACAAAAAAGTTCATTGTCAATTCTGGTTTCTCCCCAGAGGGATTACTTTTGATACGTAAGACATTTTAGGGTAATCTATTTTTTATGTTTTGAAAAATAGTACTTATATTGGTATGTAGGTGGATAGAAACTTTATTTACATTTTTTTTATAAACTTACATATTTTATTTACATGATTTGGAATTTCTTCGCATGTTAAATTTTCTATGGCTTCGTCCGGAAATATTAGACAAATATAATAAATAAAAACCTACTAATTTACTTCATAACAAAAAAGTAAAAGTTAAATGACCTTGTTCGCAAAGTAACTAAACCTATTAGAGAAACACCAATTAAACAATTCTCTAATAGACATACTCAAAGTACGTTATCAATATTGTATGTGGTATCTCCAAATCCCAAGAATTGTAGCGGCCTATTGTATTGTGTACTGTGCCTCATAATCGATTATTCCGATTCTAACAACTTCCTACAATTGAATCAATATACAATATTAAAAACCATACACGTAGAACCACATGAGTCTTTTCTGACAAAAAAAAAAACCATACGTTTGACTTCTATATTTGACTCGTTTTCCACTATAGGAATGTACGACACGCTCTGATTGGGTTGAAAGTTTAGTAGAAAGTTTTATGAATTTTCAATCAGTTCAGTTTACTGTGTTGTGCCTGCATACATTTTTTGGTGAATTTTCCAGGCCACCTGTGGTGGAACTGTGCTGAATTATAATTCCGGGTAAGAAAGCGTAATAAAAATTAAATAACCTGTGAAGAATGTCCGTGTCATGGCGACGGTTGAACGATGTTTGTCTAAGCGGTTGGCTGATTCTGTTCATCTTCCAGAGTGCTAAACTAAGTGAGTAGACAATTTGGCTCCTTAATTTGTAAAGTTTTATATTAAGATTAAACTAGTATTATAATTAAAGT
This sequence comes from Acanthosoma haemorrhoidale, assembly GCA_930367205.1. Classification (NCBI taxonomy): domain Eukaryota; kingdom Metazoa; phylum Arthropoda; class Insecta; order Hemiptera; family Acanthosomatidae; genus Acanthosoma; species Acanthosoma haemorrhoidale. The sequence continues at coordinate 119,792,607 of OV884011.1, read as the reverse complement.
CAGTAGTATAATTGATAATAATTTAGTTTAAGTAAGTAAGTAATTTGCCAATATTCTAATTGGTGGTGCGTATTAAGGAGCGGATGAATGTAAGAGAGTGGTAGTGGGATAATAATACTTATTAGGGTTAGGTAAAAAAAAATATTTTAAGTCTTTTTCCAATGAAAGATTACTGTGGCAGTGAATTGGTGTCCTCTTGAAAAGTGCTCGCATAAACCATTGATTGATCGAAAAAAAAATCGTTGATAGTGTACAACAATTGATAAATCGATTGTGACAATCGAAACTTACTACTACTGTACTGGGAAGGCCTAAGACAGATTGGACGAATTACGTTTTTAGGATAAGTCTAATTTTTAAAGACATTTATAAAAGTAATGGGGTATTTCACATTGTTTATTTTATGATTTATGAGATGCGTATTTGTTAATCTTTTATCTAGTGTTAAACCTAGATACTTGACAGAGCTGGAGCACAGGATTAGGATGAATCAACTCACCATATCCATTTTATAATATTCTACAATCAAGGACCGTAGAACTAACTATACCAATGATACGCCCTGTCAAACAAGTAATTTACATTTAAAAAAAAATCATGCAGCTGATTATTACTCGAGTACCCGATAAGCATACAATGACTCAGGTCTTGTTCTCGGCCAGTTGAGCCCGTGCCACGCGCCCGGCACACACCTCCAATTTCGTGGTTCAGACCCGATTGACTCTATGGAAATGAGCATATCCACAGCTGGTTGTTAGTCATTGGACCGCTGTAGTCGGAAGTACCTGAAGTACTTGCGTGACCGGGAACTTGCAGGCGGTGCAACACCACGGCGGTCAAGGAAATTCGAGGAATTGATCACATCGAGGGGAGCCTTAATGTCCTCCAAATAAAGGAATATTCACTAAGACTTCCCAGAAAGTGATAGGGTTGCTTCAAAGTTTTGGGGAACTTATTCCCTATTCTATTCTTAGTAGGAATATTATTTGGGAAGATTCTTTAGAATCTATTAATGATAGTAATAAGGTAATGAGGTATGATAGTGTGATTATACTTATCCATTCGAGTGGGGCGTTCAAAAGCCTTTCAGGACCGTGAGGTTGAAGAGGGAATTTAGTCCGAATAACCACGTAAAAACTTCTTTTAGTAAATAAACTAAACTTTACTAATCACCGTGATATTTTATCCCAACTCAGCATGTAAACAAAATTGTTTAAGTATTTTAATCGGAACCTTGATTTATAATTAATTTCATGATAACAACTGCTTGAATAAACGCAACTTTTTCTCATGGAAGGCACTCTAAATTTATATTTTAGTTTGTCAACATTTCACTTATTCCGGCATCTTAAGGACTGAAAAAATAAGAATACATTACTTGTAGAACAAAATATAAATAATTAAATTTATTTTTATATAATAACTGTATTAAATAATAAGAATAGCAGCACTCGAAAGAAGAAAACTGACAGATTGTTAACACTAATTTTTCAGATTATTCTAACGCAGAATACCAAATTGGTAACATTCCTGCCATGTTTAATATAAATCTAAAGTGTACGATATAGTTAAATATGTGTCCCATATCTTACGAAGAATTAACGAATATTATTATGTTATGTTAATTGTGAATGTGTAGTTTCGATAATAATTAATTAGGTAGATGATGTAATATATCTTTAGTATAAAAAAAAATTTTTTCTTATAATAACTTCTTTTATAATATATTAAGTACAATGGACGCATAATATTTTAACAATAAGGAAACTTGTATAAAGGATGGGAGATCTTTATAAATAATAAAGAATCTGATTTGCCACTAGCAACATCCTTATTAGGAATAGGTAAAATTACACCATTCTCCAGCTACTTAATGTGCACAGTCAGAATTCCTTTATGACCGTTATTAAGATATTAGGTAACTAATAAACATCAGGGACAATACAAGATTGACCTTTAAAAAGTAAACACCAGCTGCAGTACTGCATACGTGTGTTTGTGGTCAAGCGAAACTCGCAGTTTCCTGTACTATTTGTCTCAGTAAGCACGTTAATTGTTTTGATTAACTCTCGCGTTTGTCGCTTAGACAAGTGACGCTATGTCAGTCAGGTGCACAACATATGCTATGGAAATTCGCTGAGTACGGTTGTATTAATAATTCAATGTGGAGTTTCCTCTACGAAAAAAAATCCATCTGTAAACATAATAATATTGTAAATTAAATCTGGGTTATAATTTTATATTGCAAAATCAAGATAATATGTAGCAAACTGTACTATAAATCCCTTTTACCTTCAGTATTATGTTTTCTCGCATATTATATGCATAAATCCCTATAATTGATGTAAATATTTATTTTTTATCAGCTACATTTTGTTATTTGAGGTGAAAAGACGGACGATCAATATTATATCGCCCCACACAAAGGAACATAATAAGGGTATCGATTGGTGTAACAATAATACATGAAAATGTCAAAGTTAGCTCTAAATTTTCAAAATTCACAGAATTTACTTCTTACTTTTTTTTTAAACTAATGAGGAATCTAAAATTATACAAACTAAGTTAATTAATAAATACTAAGTCAAAGTGGTCAATGTAAGAAGCAGAAATTTAAGTCTAGGCCAAAATATTACTTGACTAGCCTTATCAAAAAAATCTTAAAGTCTAAAAACTTTTAGGATTAAGCAAGACTATTGACCAGCAAAAACCTTTTTCATACGCCATATGTATAATATGCGTTTCAATAAATAATATTTCAAAACTTACATTATTTATAAGTCATTAATGAATTCTGCGATATATATTATCATAATTAGTTAGAATTAGTAAAATTACAATTTTCTTATCCGGCATTGATAATTGTGATTTAAGAGCTCATTGATATTTTACGTCCTGATTTTATGTGGGTGGCTCTCTTGCGTTCTTTTTGGTGTTCGCTATATAGCGAAATGTTGCAACATACAAATATATGTAAGAATATAAATATATATATCTCATATTATATATGGTCTATGGTAAAACTTTTATCTTTTAATACAGTTTTTATGTATGTACATAAGCATACAACTATTACTTGAAATAATAATGATCAACTCCGGGAAGAAAGTAACAATAAACAAATATCATAAAACTACTCAAACATAGATCTGTTATTAATAAATTATAGTATTAATCTAGGATACTTGATCTATTATAGAGTAATATATTGTTATATAATATATAACAATTATAGACGCGTAAATGCGTACATATAAGTAGCGTACCACAAAAATGACAAGTTATGATACAAACTATTTTGTTTTACCTTACAACAATTGATTATGTTCCAATTGTGGGTCCTTAGCCCAAAGCCCTAACTACCACCACTAAAGAGAAAGTATGCTATTGCCTACATCAAGCCATCTACAGCTTGATCCACTGAAGCACACAACTCACCTTATAATTTTGGTTTATTTGATTTATCAACCGTAGACTTCTAGGGATTAGTAAAAATCTCTCACTCCTATAGTGAATTGTAACCGAATTCATGACATCCTTCAATGAACCTAAAAGGGTTTTGGCCAGGTATACAGGCACAGGAGCCAATGTGCTCTAACGTGATATCCTCACCTTTCGCCCCGGACATATGGCCTACATCGACAGGAAGGGTTACTGTTTGTGCTGTTGCTGCCGATTGTCACACCTGGTCCTCTGATGGAAATTTGTGTCTGCGGCTTCCAGGTGATCGCGTGTTGCACACCCGCCCACCTCTTGCGGGCCACGCGCCAACGGCCCACGAATCCTGGCAGCCCAGCTTGGAGTAGCAGCCTGTTCGGGACACACGTCAGAGCACGCATGACGAATGTACAAAACAAATGTTAATCAAGTACAAATTAACTCCGTCAGCTGACAAAGATTACAATAGAAAAAAAATAGTAAAATAGCCAGAGGGTTGAACCTTGGGCCACCCGATATTCGTCAGGTGCTCCTCCAACTGAGCTACCCCTATCGACTATGACTCTAGACAATATTAAATAACTTCAGCTAATCTCTTATAAGCTTAAAAAATGTAAGGTCCGTTGAAATTTTACAAGAGTATTAAGGATTTGTTTTTAATTCAGAGAGTTAGTTTACGGCATTATAATTAAATTTTGAGCACTTTTAAATTAACTATCATTAGATAATAATGAAAGCATTCTAATTAACTGTATGTATTGCATACCACAACTGATGACTCTAGTTAAAGATTGCAGTTTCCTGATCACATCATTGCTTCTATTGGCTGAAGCAAGGAATGGATTCGGAGCAATATCTATCAAGATTTTGGTGGCCTACTAAACTAGCACATGGGCAAACTTTATATTTGCCACAAACGTTTAAAAAACAAATCTCCTTAACAGGTGGGAATGGCAAAGCATAATTCGTTTCAACATACATTATGTCATTGAATAAATTAGAATAAATTAGATCAAATCATGACCAAACATGTGTCATATCCTAAACTATTAATCCTAAATCCTTGAAGTAACCCCTAATGAAGAAATTTCGTAGGTGGCTCTGACTTAGTAGTACGGTTATCATTAGGCGTTGCAACCTTAAATTAGGTTTTATTAACCAGATCACAACTTTTTAATTCAACCAGCGACTTATTCATCCTCACAAGGATGAGTTAACCCAACCAAAAAGAAAAATCCTTTAGCAAGCTAGGAATCGACCCCAGGTCTTCGCCATTAGAATCAGCATGGTGACTAACAGACTACGGGTATCATACTAACCCAAAAACCGGTCCTAAATTCGTTAACATGTCTCTGTTTTGTTTGAAATGACCGAATATTGTAGGATTAATGCTAGCTTTAGGCAATAGTCACTAACCATATCAATAAATAACTTGTAGCTTCTGTTTAATTTTATGAGCTGACGCTATAAAATATTCCTGGGCAGTTGAAAAGATGGAATCAGGTGTGGGAAATTTTGGGGCCCTATCTATCTATTTATATATATAAATATATCTATACATAAAGCATGAAAAATAAATATAAAAACACGCTTAAATTTTATCATTTTGTGTACAATCTGTTTAAACAAATGAAATCAACCTTTTTATTTATGTTCAGAATTGTTTGTTGATTACCTTCGTTGGTTTTCAGAGAGGGGGGCAAATTGTTAGGTACGCCACTGGCCGGATTGATCCCTGTTTTAATCACTAAATCATAAATAATTCGTTAATAACTAAATAACTTATGGTTCCTTATCAATTTTAAGAACTTATACTACGAAATATTCCACTAGCTTTGAGTTGTAAGAATATATAGTAGTAACAAGAATGTCCATTGAGGCTACTTATCTTTTTTTTGACGGAATTGGGATACTTTACGTTTAGAACTGCATTTCTGTTGAAGGCATAGGTTTCTAGAGCGCGGTCATACAGCACCGATAAAGGCCGTGAGTGCGACAGATTGCTACCAGGGAGCAGGTGAGGCCGCGAGCTGCACACGGGTGCTTGGCAAGGGGTAGAGGCCTGTCCAGCGATCATCTGCCCTCAACGTACTTTTGTGCTAGTTGATGTCGAGGGTCGACTCTCAGCACTTATGGGGCTAAAAATATCCACCAGATGGCTGCCAGGCCAATTTTCGAAGATTCGAAATAACGCTTTATGAAAGTTTTTTACCGAGAGTAGCGAGTTTTACTCCTAAGCCTAATACTGTAAGCATTTTTGAATTGAATTTGATTTTTACTCCCATTGATTTGAAGCCCAAATAAATAAATACGTCAAAATGAAGACCTATACAATACATATGTATAGCAACTGTGAAAATAGTTCCAAAAATAAAAAAATCTGAATTTTACATTTTATGGCAAATAAAGTTGAAATGACTACATGCCTTGACAAAAAAAAAAAAAATTATATGGGTCTCCTTGAAAGAGCGAATTCTTCCCTCCTCGCCATTATAGCTTTCATATCTATCGAATATGAGATCATTTTTTTTTATAAATACAGGTATATTTATTAGAGTAATTGTTAATTACCAAAATGAAGCCATTTTAAAGATTTAAAAAAAAAAAAGCGAATTTTTCATTCTTTCACCAGGTAGTAATTTCTGTTCTAGCGGGGATGTAAAATATCAATTAAGTACTAAACTAAGTCGAATATAAATCGGCCATTGATATTGTTGCTAACAAAATAAGGAGGAGCTTACATGCCCAAACATATTCAATGTGGTCTAGCGTGGCCAACTATTTACAATCGTTTTATGGCTCCGTAGTTTTATGGTCGTTCATTACTTCGCTCTAATTAAACAATGCAAGTAACTTAATTTTTTTTTTTTCTAGAGACAGTTAAAGATCTGCACCTTATAATATCTGATTATAATTTATGAAGTAATTTTGAAAAACTGCAGTAAAAGGATCCCTTTCACTCCAATATTTTCCATCTTATTTTTCCCCATTCCTACATTTCAAATTGAGAGCTTCCAAAGAAAAAAAGAAAAAAAAATACGCTACAAAGTACAGGGCAAAGATAATCTTTTCTATTCATTAATTAATTCATTTATCTATTTATTTTTTTAAATTGTTCACATTTTTTCACAGAATCACAAGAAAAAATATAAATGATCTGGTCACTGCGACCGTTTTTTTTTTGTTTTGTCGTTAAGTTAATAAGTTCTTCACAGTAGGATAAATATAACGAAAACCTACATAATAAAAAAATGTTGCTGATCAAAAGATAAGGAACCAGTAGACAGAGATTTAATTAGGTTAATATCATTTGAACAATCTATATTTTGTGCATTTAAGGTTGCATTTTTTGAGGGCATTCTTACTATAATTGTCTGTTTCTCTTATTAGTGGGTTTTCGGATATAAAAGTTAGAAAAAATATGTTTCAGTCTGTGTGTGGACATACTTCTGGATCGTAGGCAATTGTAGGTCTGGTAACATACTGGTGAAGAGGTTATCACGAGGGGGCTAGTTGTTAATTATACATGATATTATTATATCTTGTTGTACATGCACACATACAATGTATTAACATTTTTAATAGACCTTTTAGGCTAAAATAATTTATTTTTTTATTACTTCTTGGAGCTGTTACTTGGAAAGTACTACTTATTGAAACAGAACAACCCGATATAAAAAAGAAAATCTATACTGGAAAGGTTCAATCGTTTCTTGAATGCACTAGGGACTTCAAAGAAGCGTCCGCAGCCGATAATAACACAGAAAGCGACACAGTAAGGGCGCACTTACGGCACCGCGAGTGCCTGGAGTAGAGCACACTGCCATTAGCACTACGGGTAGGCAGCTCTACCCTGCGTGGCACGCATAAATATTTGCCTAACGACAGAGGGCCACAAATAACGTGCAATTATGGCCAGCGCTGGAGGAGACAGGATCCACAGCGGGTATGCAACAGCACAAAAAACATTGAGGGCGCAGCAGAGTGCGTGCGGTGTGGGCCTGCAGCAAATGGGGCCGCGTGCCGTGGGTAACGAGGACATGGATCCATTATCTGCCTCACAATGGACAGTTACAGATCTGGGCTGTCTGTGAATGACGCCGATGCCACTATCACCTTATTTGTCCTCACAAAATGGTGGCCAGATAAAAACCGTTGGTTGGTCTAGTCGAGAGAGTGAGAAGTTCATCAACGAGTGCTTAAAATCTTCGCAATTTTCTTTGTAGACATATTCTTCAGTAGATTCAACAGTAGATGCATCGTTCGGAAGGTCCTTTATTCCCTAAGCCACAGACCTCTGGAATTCCCTTCCTATTCTAATCCGTCATGTTCTTCTATTGATATCCGTCATGTCACTTCTAAAATATCAGAATAGGATTACATTATTCTACATAATTATTCTAAGGTGACTAAATCACGGAATAACGTTTTCAACCATAAACAAATTAATATACCTTTCAAATATATATATATATATATATGATAATTTTATTATCGAACAATAAAGGCACGTTGTTCTATCGTGTAACGTTCCATTTTTACTAACCCTAAGCCGTCAGCTGTTAAATTGTTTTTTTTTTAGTGTTGCCAGCACTTTACTGCACAAATGTTGGCAAATTCAAATCTTGCGTTAATTCTGTGACACCCTTTATTTAGGCCATATATATATATATATATATATATATATATATATATATATAAACAATAATAACAATACAATAATAACAATGTGTGTGTGCATTGTTGTTATTTACCAATGGTAAATTAACCAATAAATAACAATTTACAGGTGGTGGTAAATGGGCCTCCAGATCCTATTTTTACTTGAGAGTATTTGGTTTATGAGCTCTCCTGCCCTAATAATATTGTCCTCCTTATGGTGAGCTCGTCGTTCGGACCTTCACCAAAGCTACACGCCGTGTCATCTCTGTTCTCTTATTGCAACGTGGCTTTCAGACTTCAGAAGTTTCTAATCCGTTCTACCCAATGGTTACCACAGGTAGGTGATTAAGCAGGAGTAAATCACACACTGGGATAAATAAAGTAATTTCACAACGCCTAGCTGTTTTATTTTGCATTGCAAAAATAGCTTATCATCTAGCACTTATACCATCTATTCAAGATAAAACTTAACAAACTCGTATCCCTCTGAAAGTAATCATAAGCAAAGAAATTTTAATTATAGCGCAGGCAAATCAAGAATTGAAATATAAGAAAAAACAGCTATGATAACTAACTAAATGACACCAACAAACATTTTTGTTTTACTATTTAGTTTTATGTTACGATTTTTCTCCTGATAAACATCACTTATTACATTACCAGTATGAGAATACTGTAGTATGTATGTAGCGAATACATACAACAAAATAAATAAAGAAAATACATACACATTTTGTTCATCATATTTATGGTAGCAAATTCAAAATTATCAGCACTAACCATATCGGTACGGGCAATGTCTGGCAATACTTAAGATAGGGTAATTTAGTACCGTCTTATAAAAAAAAAGTGTAGAAAAATAATAATGCAAAAAAAGTATAGACTCTTTGCTATTATGCCAACATGTACTGATTTGATGTAGCGTGGGAAATCTATAACGTAGTTTTTTTCCCACAAAATCCTAAAAGCACATGCAGCATCAAGGTTATGCTTATAATGATAGAGTCGCCAACCTGCACTCCACATGCCCTCTTTATTGTCACTGAGAGAAGAATGTGACTACGACTCCGTGATTACGATCATGACTAATAATTCAGGGATATGAGATTGCGGTACATAGGGGCCGACCCTCCCTCCCCTAGATATAGGGGTGGTGACCCTTCCCGCCAAAAAGAAGCACCTGGCTCCGCCTGCTGCAGCCTATCATTATACAGTTAGCAACAACTGATCTGCTTTGTTCTTAGTATCGCCTCTTCTCTTCTTGCCTCTACAACCTGTTGTTTAGGGGATACCAACAAAAAAAAAAAAGATTGTTTATTTTTACTAAGCTGCCTACCTACCTGTATGGATACCTTTTATATAGTGATAAAAGCCACTTACACCCCAATCATTTTTTCGTAATATTGTCCTGACAATTTATTTAATGTTGAGAACAACTTTTACTAACTATATCTTACTTAGGCTAGTTGTTGTAATGGACACGTTAGTATAATAATTAGGCTTTGAATGATTAATAAATAACCCTAGGATCAGTTGGTTTCCAATCGGATCGAAGAGTTTACCGAATAACATATCTTAACACCAATCATCTACATTTTTCGGCACATGTAATAAAATTTAAAAAGAGTAACAAAAGACTTCCTAATTACCTAGAACAAATTGTATGTCTTTATCTTGATTGAAGATTTCAGTTAATAAATGAGGAATACGTCTGAACAAGAAACATTCAATAAAGTGTCTTCCCGGGTCCAAAAACAAAACACTTTTCAACCTATTTTATGTCGTAATGTAATTAACTTAACTTTGCCACATTTAATTAAATTTTGTATTACCGTCATTAAATGTTTTTAACAATGGCGAAAATATACAGCTGAAAATAATAACTAGCTTCTGAACAGGGGAGTTATCAAAACTAATAGAGTTATTAAACCTCTAAATGTTTTTGTCATGATTTATAGTTTTATATTGTAGAATATACGTATAATTTTTCAGTTCGATTAAATCATTCTTACAACCGAATCGCACAGGTTAATAATAACGGCAGACAGAGCTTCGGCACAATCGCATTTCTGTTTAGCACATTATTTTCAACTACACGACACCGTTGAGAATAAATCCAAATGAGATGCAAGTCTCACTTGCACTCGCTCTTTAAATCGGGCAGTGAAAGACCCAGCCAAGAGGCCTTAGTAGAATTCCCCTCAGAAACGTTTCAATTCACTTAATGGTATGTGGGTACTCTTTGATCTCTCATAATAAAAGGCACCCCCTCTTCCGCCCTCTTCGTCTTAAGTAAAATTCTGACTGACTTAGCTCGGTCGGTGCCCGTGAAGGGCGCGTACAACGGGAAAACATTCCTAGCAGATTCTCATTTACTATTCTATAAAAGCTTTTCGGCTTTGGCGTTTTTACAACAATCTTTTGTTTAAGGGAAGGTTTTCGACCTTTTCTATGTTTATGAGTTACATCCTATCCTATGTCATAGTAAACATGTGTCAAGTTTTTATAAAATGCATTATTTGTATATGCGTTCATTTTTCTCCATATTTGTGTGTATCATTCTATAAGTATGTTTGGTATCCGTCTCGGAATTTGTCTATCTTTAATGAATTACCGTTAGAATTTGTATTGTGTTTTAAAAAAATAGGCTAAAAATATCACCGAAGTCATAGTTATTAATTTGTATAGATAGTTTTCGGTTTATTAAATTAACATGTTACTGTAAAATCATTAAACTATTGTAATAATTTATTAAGATATTCTTATGCACAAATATACGTACAGGCTAAAAAACTAAAAAGTGAAGCACACGACTGTCCATAGTACATCCCTAAAATGACGTTAATATTAGTGTCCATTAGGTAAAAAAAAAAAAATGAAAATATACAGCATAATATATAAATTACGTAGAACAAAAGCAAGAGTAGAGTGGCTGTTATTATCGATTAATCTTATGCCTATTTTTAATTTATTCCTAAGAAATTTAAAACTTTTGTTGTAATTAGAGAAATTCCCTAAAAAGGCTGTACAAATAAATAAATAATCATTACTTGTGGTTTAACACTACTATTTATTAATAACATCTATAGACAAATGCATTGGCCTTGCCCTAGTATGACTTCACTCTAGAAATGTTCTTCTGAGACTTACGAGATTAGAATTAGCTATCCTCATAATCCGAAGGGATATCTAAGTGAATATAGATAGGTTACATAAGCCTGTTCTGTTCTTATACAAATGAAAACATTTGATCAACATACTTTTAATGAAACAATTAAACCGATGACTATTCTTGTATTTACAAACTTGTGGATCACTGCCATTTACTAACTAAATAGCTAATTTTGAGTGGTTAACGTTAGATAACATCTAACTCGGAAATGTGATTTCAACTCAACATGTTTATGTACGGTGTAGGTTATATTATCATTGTGTGCTACGAACCAGGCTATACCACACTTCAATATACCCCCAGACCCGTACGGAAAGGAAAACTAGGATACACCCCAAAAAAATCCAACAAATGGCCCGGGGAATTATCAGATGTTTGGTAAACAAGGGACTCCTTCTACTACTGACAGGGAGGCTCGGATGCTCCCGGAGGCAGATGAATGCGGGTGGCCAGCTGCCGGCACCGGTAAGTCTACACCGATCGGTAAACATGTCTTTAATTGTCGGCCTGCAGCTGAACTTGGATTAGATATTGTTTCTCTACTGGGTCAAAGAGGCAACTCCTAACATGTCGGGTAGGTACTGTTCAGAAAGCGGTTGTTGCACGTCAATGGTATCAGTGATCACCGAACTGATTAAAAAACTAAGAGTAGATTTTTTTCCAAGCTATAAAATGAGAACTAAGCTCTCGCTAGCAGCATACGAAACATACCTCAATATTGTCCCTTAATTTTCTTTAACAAAATAATTTAGTTCATAAATATTCTATTGAAAAAATTAACAAAAATATTCCTCATACAAACCAAAAATGGGGAGTCCCCTGATCAATGGATCAACTAGTAAACAAACCGATGTCTCACTCAAACAAAGTATGAATTTTGTACTCTTGGCTGGGAAATGTTTTTCCCAACAAGTTTCCTTGTTCAACAGTAGGTACTGCAACAAAGCTAGCGCACATCAGGAGAATCCTAAATAGAGCTCTACTAAGTATTAATAGTACCTAAGTACATACCAAACCTGACAAACAGAATAATATGAGTTTTTATAATATATGATCACCGGAATTTTAAACTTGCCCTATGCAACAATAATAAATTTAACAACTTTTCAAACATGAAAAATAATTATATGGAGAACATAATATACATAATTAATTGTAAACAGTGTAAGTGTAAACGTTATATTGACCAAACCTTAAAATCTTTAAGAAATAGATTATCACAGCAAAGAACAAATTTTAATTTCACTGCTTTAGCCAATCACGGTAGTATTCAACAAGAAGATTTTGACTTTGACTCATCAAAAATTATTTGAAAAGAAGATAATAACAAATCTTGTAAACTTTTGTAATCAATTGTCATGACCAAAAATATAAAAAAATACAGTGAACTTTAAAACAGATGTAAAAGGAATAGGTTTGCACTATGTCGAAAAAATTAATAAGTTAAATTCGGTGGCTATCCCAACATCGTCAGCTATCTCGTAATTAATAGATTCGGTCGTAAAAGTTTTAAAAATGTGTGCCGATGTTGCTATACTATAGCAAACCTGATAGGTGACATTATTTACACTTTTTATTTTAATTTTTTATATGTCCTATATTATATATTATATTATTTTAATTAAAAGAGTCTTATGAGAATGATGTCATAACGCTGAAAGCGCAGAAACCAGTATGAAATAAATTTTAGGTAGACCAGAGAGAGGTGTACATTTATTAATATGAATAGTCTACAACCATCCTTCCAAAACAATAATAAGAATAACACTGTACCATGTTTATGACATAAATATCAGTTTCAGCTAAGGGTACAATCCTGAATAATGTCTCGCTCCTTAGGATAATATTTTATGGGGAAAAAAACCGTCAAATATTCTAAAATATACAATAGGAATAAATATTTATTGTGGCACACTCTCTGTTATTTCCACGTGAAAAAAATCGATTGAATATCGGAGCGGTGTTTGATTTGCTGAATTCAGTATACGCTTGTTAGGGACGGAATACACATAGTTTTTTATTTAAAGCGCTAACGCATTTGTTATTCTACGGCACAACACCTCCAGCCAAACATAAAAAAAAAAAAATACCACCACGTTATATTTATTCAAGGAAAGCGATCGTTGAAGGAGCTGATTTACAAGTTAGGCCTGCACTCAGCCCGGGAGAGAGCTTGTGTAAACTTGAATTAGAATTCGCAGATTGTAACGTGAGTCGACTTCTAGATTTACATGAACCACCCCCTCCCCCCATACCGCCCACAAACCCATAGTGGAGGTATCGATATCATATGCATAATACATAGCGTCGTTGAGGAGGCTGGCGCGCGCTCTCCTGATTAGTCCTGGCATTTATCTGTTTACATAGGAGATTCTGTTAGGGAATTATCACTTCAGGCTGACAGGCATTCTGTACACATTTTGGAATGGTAGGATGTTTTTTTTTTTGGTTTTGTTTTTTATTGAATTTCTTTAGGGAAAGTGATGCTCGTTTAAATACCCAAAGAATCCTCCCATAGGTTTAGAGAAATACCCATATAAAAGTCTGATATTGCGCAATTTCCTTGGAAGACACGTGGTTAACATCAGGCTGACGTACCCCATTTACTTAGCAACGTGTAATTAATCAGAGGGGCTTCACAAAATAAGTCTGTCGATCTGATCTGACGATGTTTTCGAAATAACTCAACTGGGGGGTGGTGAAATTCTATTGCATTGGTTCCTTTCCCATACAGAAATACACACGGTAGCTAGCCAATCAAGGTGGGAATCTGCTCCTGACTTGTAAACCACAAAAGCAAATATCTATACGTAAGCAGACACACTCACTAAAGCAAGTGTCGTGTAGTTGAAGATAATGTATTAAACAGAAATGCGATTGTGCCTCTATCTGTCCGTGCAATTGCGGTTGCAAAAATGATTTAATCAAACTAAAAAATTATAAGAACGCTTTGGCGCGATAATGGAATTAGGTTTGGCCCCTGTCAAGAAACAGAGCTGCTAGGCTCACAAACACCTTCATTTCAACCTGCGCGGAATGAAATAATGCTAGTGTCTAATATGTGTGTAAACTAAATGTTCATCACATTGTGGCCGAGTGCCGGAGACTCTCGGAGTGGAGTACTGGACCATACTAGAGTACAGGACTCGAAAAAATAAACCAAGAGAATCTACACAAATAACACGCTGAACTGATTTGCATTCTACCAACAGATTTAAATAGTTGTTTAAGCATTGTTTACGGTGGGACATTCAATAACTAATAAAAAAAAAATGTTAACTAAAAAAAAATATAGTGACAGAGCCAGGATTGGACAAGAGACTTTTTGATCTCTGCTCAGTTGTGCATTATGTAGCACTCAAAATACGTTCCATGTCAGATCTTATGTGTAAAATGTTCACATTGGAGAGCCTTAATGTCTTTTAGTTTCGGTTGCCTCCTTACTACCTTCTGATCTTATGTCTTCTCTTTTCGGAGCATTACTTGAAGCCATGGCAATTAATTTAAACCCATATCAGATCATTCGATTAAATCCTTTAATCTGCCCGTTATGACATATAGTAGCCAATAACTGAGTGTTACTACACCACGCCTATTTAGCATGTAATCGACATTATACATAGATATTACTTACTACAGGGCGGGATCGGAGAGTGGCGGGCTGATGTAAATGCAGATGTAATCCCCGAGCAGTTAATACTGAAGAGAAGGAGCCCCGACAATATCCAAGCGTCGGCTGGCTAGCTGACTAGGGTTTAATTTCCTGCGGTCCCCTGGTTAGGACTTAATTGTACATAAAACTTAACAGCAGCGCATTAGCACCAGTTACTGTTGCCCAGTCGTTTGCATGCGTAGCCGTGGTCAATCGGTCGCTCTCTGTTTCACCATCATCTTTTACCGTTTTACCCGCTTTAAACTACCACAATTTCCGTATGCTATATCAGTTTATCTTATATTGAAGTGAAGTAGATGGACGTAAGGAAATTAAATTAAATTAATACAGAAATTTATATCGTAGGAGTGGAATTATAAATAAATAGTTTTCGAATGATACAGCTGTAAATGAAATGCCATGAAGGTCAGAATCATATCACTTTCAGCTCCTAGAAGAGATTCAGTCGTCTTTATAGCCTTTTTAATGTGGTTTTATATAAGTATTTTGTTTTCTAAGGATAGGTGAGACTTTCTGATTATCAGTCTATAGGTGTCCAAAACGTTCTTGTTTTTAAGTCTTGTGTTTGTGGGTTCTTTAGAGAATGTTCAGGAAGGGGCACAAAACTCAACCTTGGAGAACTACAGCTCCAATTGTAAAATAGTTTAAATATTCTCAACTTGTGAACTTGGAAGTACCGATAAGATAGTTAAACAGTTATACTTAAATCCAATCAATACCTGAGCCACATTCCGAAATGCGCCAGTGCAATATTGTTTACTCTCCATCCTAAGACACTGGACTATAGTGAGGGGTTGCAGGTGGAGACAAAACTGATGTGATAGACAATAAAACCTACAGAAGAAATAGTACTTGGCACATACCTGGACACAGATTAAGTATGTATAGCAGAGAGATCCTAGTTACCTCAAAATATTTTTCTCCAACCCTTCGTCGAATCAAATCCATCATTATATTAGCTAGGACAAATTATCGCTAAGTCACGGACACCACAACAGTTTTGTGCAGGTATAATGAAACAATTTAGAAGGGGAAATATTCGGGGTTAATCAATTATAATATTAAAATTTAATATTTTTTTGTGATGTAAAATAAAAAACAATCAATTCTACCTCATAACTTTAGTTAGTTATATTCCATCAGAATAAGGCATGAGTAAATGAGTCACTTAAAAGTTAAAAAAATTGACACTTTCAAAATAAAAGAAATGATATTTTCAATATCTGGTGCATAAAAGAGAATAAAATAAAGTTAAGAATGATATACTATTTTATTTAATTATGCAACAGGAAAATTTTTGAGAATATGAGTTAAGAAGACACTATGCCGTAGAGTCTTTTGAAAGTTCGGATTTCAAGAACTTCTTTAAGGAAACCAAGGAGAAGAGATAGAAGTCAATAATAACGATATATTGTAATAAATAATTGTGACTGTCAACTGTTAATGCCTCAATCGAGGGCTTCGACTTTATGGCCAGCACCAATTAAAAGAAAGATAGATTTTACCAAAAAAGATGTTTTAAGAATATCATATCGTCACCATCACGTTTAAGTAGCGGATGTAAAAACTGGTAAAAGTATCGAATATTTTTAATTACCTTTATTAATTTACCAGAAGCATTTTTGCAAAATAAAATCTTATAAACACAAATCTAGGGCTCAGAGAAGTAAAAAGGCCCAGAGATGTGTTAAAAGTAAAACGTAAATTTCTCTCCTGAAAAGTAGCTATATGGGCATTGGTTACTGAAAGGTGGTGGTGACAATATTAATAACATAATAATTAATAAAAAAAATATAAATCAAATGTATATTTAAGATATAGTATATAAACATACATGTAAGGTATTTTTGGGAACTGTAGTACTTATAGGCACTTGTAGGTTTGTATTTATACGAGTATATAATAGAAAAAACGAATAGAAAGTATCGAAATATTTTGTCCTTTACTGATACATCTCCTCAGTCAACGGTTCACCTCATGATCCAGACATCACCAGGACTGCAGTGTAAAGAAAAATACTTAAATTTACGTATTTAGAAACAAAATGACATAGTACAATAACACTTAATTCAATAAAATTGAAAAATAATAAATAAATGACTTGTAAATGTTATAGTCTTTTTATTGTTTTCCAATCTTATTATTTACTAAGCACTGACTTCTATCCGCAACCTCGTGATTGAGTGAGTGGAATTTTAGATAAGGTATGAACGAGCTGTAAAATCACAAATATTAATGCTAGATGAGTAAATTATAATTTTCAATTAAAGACATTTTTCAAGCGGAAAATTTTTTATTTACATTGAATGTTATTATATTAGGTTATAAAGCTTCTGAATACGTTAATTTATGTGTTTGTTCTAAATTTTAATCCTTATGAAACGTTGACTGAAGATATTTTGAGAGACAACAAAAAAGATATTTTGAGAGACTCCAAGATTTTTTTTTTGCATAAATGTGACTAGTACCCAATTATTTATTCGTTTCTATATTTTATACACTAATAGTTCTACATTTTATTTGATGAGTTGGAATGTTAGGAACTGGCCACAGAGAAAGCTGGATCGAACGGCTCGGAAGCGAAGCCGGAAAAGAGACAGGAGAGACCTCCTAGCAGTGACCGTTTCCTCCGGACGACTCGGACATCGGAAGACAGTTGGCCCTCGTGTAGATTACATGGGCAGTTTTTCTGCTCGAAGGCCGCGTGCCGTAACATATCCGGACGAAGCCTTCCGGTTACCCAGGGCGTCATATCATCTGGATCGCGTTACCAACAGGTAGCTTGCCCATTCATTTGGCTCCACCCGACTAGTACTTACGTCGCTAAAATAATATTCCTTGGGTAACCTATCATCACTGGGTACACAGATTTCGATTGTACTAAATGACCATTCTTAAGTGTTATAACAGTAGATAATAAATTAATTACATATGAGTGAAGTTTCACAGTACCGACACATAAAATCATACTGAAGACAACTGAAAGCTATCAATATTTAGAAGAGGAAGGACATCACGATGCAATATCCAGTGTAATTAGTAGATAACATATTAATAATAAACTGGGCAGAATTGAAGTGAAACTTGATTCTATTGCTTTAAATAATTTGATGAAATAATAAAGGCGACACTCCTCGTTAACAGTTCCAGTAACCGTCAGGATAGTATCTGTCATCAAACTATATAAATAATTTATATTTTTTTATGTATATTTATATTTATATATATAAATAATTTATATTTTTTCGTTATTTTACATTATTAAGTCACCAGACATTAGCTACTCATCATATCATAATGATTATAGAACGTTATAATTTTGAAGCTTGCCTTTTTTTTTTTTTTTTTTTTTCAAATTTGAGCTGTTTAATTAAATAATTATTAATTATTACCTATGAAAAAATATATTAGCAGGGTCGGGTTTCGTACTGCTCTAGTACACTTTTTCATTGGTTAATTATATGGATCTTTACTACTACGAAAATTGACTGCATGCTCACAGACCTACAAATCAAGTATAAGCTAAATTTATTAGCATTTAAAACCTCTTCTTCCTAATTCGTTATTAGGTTGGTGATAACGACTAATTGAATATTACTCACAAATAATGATTAACATTCATTTCCAAGCCCGAAGGGAGAGGCTCTACTTTGATTCACGTAATAGACAATTATACTTCGCCTGCATGTCTTAGTCATCAGAAAACATATCTTCTTATTTTTTTTAATAATGAATGTTTCCATGTTAATTTTTACTCCCCTAAACTATTGTTTATTTATCTGTCTGAGATATTTTAATAATTGATCTTGTTTGTACGTAGGAGAGAATTATTGTGTAGCCTAATATATTTTTGTGGGAAGACAAATGCATTTATCTAAAAAGAATACAAATCATATATTTTCTCTACGAATATCATTATTTTATTTTTATAAAAATATTATAAAATCACATCTGAAAAAACTGGCTTCAAGATTAAAAAAAATTTGAGATTTAAAGTTCTTATTTTTCTTCCTACCATTACTAGAAGATAAGGCCATTTAGTAAATTCATAAATATTCTAAAAAAACAAATCACCCATCTAAGCCAATTTTGATAAGAATATTTTTGGCATCATTTTAGTTAAATATTTACATTTCTCCCCAATTCAATTTTGACTAGATGAGGTTTTTCTGTATATGTCAACATTTTAATTAATAAAGAAATGCAAAAAAAATATATATATTTATAAGGAAATACAAAATGTGAGGCAGGTGATCCTTGAATTTAGAAGTGGTATTAAAAGTCAATCATTTCCTTAATAATCAACAAAACTGCAACCGTTGAAACATTCTTCATCATAATTATCTGCTAACAACAAAATTATCACTTCGTAGTTCATTTCTTTAATCAAAATCGTTCTTTCGAAAAAATTCAAGTTCAAATATTCCTATGCTTATTCTACGAATGCCACTGATTCGCAGAACTTCTTAATTACCAAAAGATGCAATTATGATTCCCCACACTAAATTACTGCAATGACCGTATGGAACCAGGCCATGTTATAATGATCGGTTTAATATCTTCTAATTAAAAGTTCACTTCTTCAATTGTCACTAATATTCTCTCATACACATATCCAAAATGTATTTTAAATTATCCAATATGTATTCACTACAAAATTTATTATTTCATTTCTTCTATTAAATTAATAATAATATAAATATTCTCCAGCAATATTTTTTTCTTCTTTCCCAATGTACTCTATCTAGCTCAAAATGCTTATTCTGATTTAGTAGTGTATGATTTATATATTTTAGATAGTTTCCTTGTCTGTTACACAATATTCCTTATATTAAAAAGACACCTAACTGCTGTACTGATATTTTATATTTTTGTTTTTTAAAAGTTCAAATCAACCTTTTTCTAATATTTACACAATAAAAACAATGTTATGCTAATATGCACTGCATCTAGTCAAAAAAACAAAAGGCTCGCATTATCACTCTTGATTAATTAGGATAAAACATCAATAAAAAGAACAAGGGTAAGTAAGTACAGACAAACATTTCTTCAAAAAATACTGCACCTTAAGGCCCCATTTTGGTGTAAGTAAACTGCAGTAGCTAGTTCGTTAATTTATATGAATTTATTGTTGTAAATTTATGTGCTTTTTATTGTTATTATTATTATTTATATATTATTATTAACCACCCCCACCTCCAAAATAGACTATTTGGATTTCGTCAGAAATATTTGTCATTAATAGACGGTCAAGAGATGATTTTAAGTTAAACTCCGTTTATTTAAGTTAAAGATATTAGAAGGAGTTTTCATAAGTCCCTTACATCATTGAAGAAATGTCTAGTTTGCATGTACCGGCCAAGATTTATCTGGAAATAATTTTTCTTTTAAGTTTTAATTTAAGAGCGGGGATCTTGTAAGATGGTATCTGACGAGGTAGCACGAAAGATATATTTCATCATTAGAGGCTAATGGGGAGTTAGTAGCGATCTGTTGATACGAGATGACTGGAGCAGATTCGAGCACGAGGTGATGTGTATTTGATGCAGTTATAATGTTGATTGACCGCCGCTGATAAGAAGACAGCGGTGACAGGTGGATGGGATGATAAGGCAGCCAGGGGGCGGGGCAAGTCTCATGCTTGATCCGCGGTGGAGAGGGGAATCGATGGGTGGAGGGAGAAGCCTGCGCGAGTCTCCGCCCCCCGCCCCCTTGTCTATATAAGGCCGCCCCGACTCCTTCAGCAGACACAAACCGCTGTTGTGTTCGGTTTGGTTCAGTTTTCCATTTTTTCGTTTTAGTTTTTTCGCCTTTCCTCTCCTTCTTCTTCTCCTTCCCCTTTCGTCCCCGTCCCGTTAGAGCACCCACCGCCACTTCTTCATACTTTATATCCGATTGGACACTACAGAAAAGAAGACAGTTGCGTCGAGGCAAAAAGAAGCTGTAACTGTGATGAAGAGGAGGACATGCCTCGATGCCTAATGGCGAAGAAGTGGAAGAGCTACCCTTGGACGGAGACGCGACCGGTGGAGGATGAGGACGAGGAGATCGACGTGGTTGGTGACACTGCAGGCGGACCGCAGAGCTGGGGGCCGGCATCACCGACCGCAGCAGCCACCGCACCCAGCCCACCGCCACCTCACCTCACCGCCTCCGACAGGGTTCCTCTCATCTACAGTGGTAAGTAACATATCTGTACTTAGTGTACGTCTTAGGCGTTCAAGTCATTAAGCAGTCATAACCTCTGTCACTGCTGTCAGTCCACGTGGAAACCACGTCTCTCACCACTCCAGTACTATCTTACCGGTTTCTCTACAATCTTTCTGAGGTCATCAAATTCAAAATCTAGCACGTACATAACAACCCAATAACGATTTACTCAAAATATAATAAAATATAAAATAAAATAATCTGATCCAAATTGTAACGTTATAAAAAATAACTTTAGATTTAAATTGGATTTCTACTTTATTCAGAACTTAAAAACAAAGTAACCTAACGTTATACCCGGATAATTACAGTGTTTTTCTCTAGCAATAGCACAAATGAACACTTATACCGATTGAATTTGACGTATTTCATATTGCATCATCGTGACACTGCCTCCGTCACTTTTAAATTTTAAAGCTAAGAATTGAAAAAAATATTTTACAGAATGGTTTTCAACTAGATTATTCAAGTTATAGTCATAGTAGTTAGTAGTCTGATATAGTGATAATAGCTTAACAGAGAATATAAACTACACAATATTATCTATTCTAGCGGCTTCCATATAATCAAAATACCATTAACAGTGTGTGATTTCAGTCTATGGATCCTGCGTTAGTTTCCACCTAAATAAACCATAACACTAATTTTTAAAAGCTTATATCCTCTAATGATCAAAAACGATATCCGATTAATCTTAAGAAAATTGTTATTACATATTTCGTAATTTTAACGTAACATGAAATGTAATATGGTGACGGTAATTAAAATTCACAAATATCTTCTTTTTTTGTTAGTGAGTGATGTATATTTTTTATATGAATATCATTAAAATGGGAATTATTATAATATATATATATATATATATATATATATATATATATATATATCATATTATTTTGCTACACAGAAAAAAACAACAACAAGCAATTGATAAAATTCGGATCCCCTTCAAGGATTGCGGTGTTGGTATAAAACCCTTATCGGATTGCCCCCACCCCTAGAGATTTCCCCCTCCCCCCGCCTGGGGTGGAATGCAAACTTGCCCCCTTCTAGAGCGCCAGTCGGCCAGCAGAGCTCCCACAGAAAGGTCACAGTCCGTCAGCTGTCCCCGCTACCCCATTGCGGTGAGTCTTGGACAATTTTTCTAGCATTTATTATTTTGATAAACTATATTCGTTTTAATCACTTATGTTTTATTTTAACTGGCCGTGTTACTATTGGGCACGTTTAGTACCATCCAATTGGTCGTCAGTAAAAATTTCAATAGATATCCACACGTCTAGTAATAATTTTTTATAATTTCTTAATGTATGAGTTTACTAGTCATGGCAAAAATACACTATTCGAATTTTCCAAAATTAATCGTATTACTTTTAATTCAGAGAGCATTTTATTCTCCTTGGTAGAAGTTGTGAAGCATTTATTAATATCTTGTTGATGTATAACAACATTTAAATGGTAAACTATTTCACTGGGAAAACCTTCTACAGTTTCTGTATAAATTTAAGTTTTTAACTAATTCTAGTCAATGGTTGTGAACTATATTTTACTTATTTATATTATACGTCTATGTTCCTAGGATATTTTATGAATCGCCCTATTTGAAATAGTTTTATAGGGTTGATATTTGGAACAAAAATGATACCCCCCAGTGACATTTAGCATAAGTTAAATTGTGTTCTATTTAAACCACATAACATTAAAGATATTTTTTTGGTATCCAAAGATTTGTGTTCCCAAGTGGATATAAAATTAACGCGGAAACACGCAAGAAGCTCAAAGTAGTTGAGGATAAACAACCATTTCATACAGTTATTAAATTTGGTGTGGAATCTCAATCTTTTCTTATAGTTTTAAAAGTTTAAATGAAACAAAAATATTGGTTATTTTAGTAATTTAAATGAAGTTGTATGCAAGATTACTTTTTCCAAATTTCTAAGTAGAGTTAATAAATAACCATTAGTTTATTTCATTAAATATTATCATTATGCATAAAAATTTAACGAATCTAAAATCTTTGTAATTCTGAGAAGACAAACCTGCTAAACTCCATCGGGGTTTGCCCCAAGCCGAACAACCCTAGATTGGTAGCAGTAGGAAACAAAAGACTCCTCCACCAGGAAATAAAGACTTCCCTATCCGGACCTTTGGCCGCTATTAATCACCCGGTATCCATTCGCACCAGTTCCATTCTTCCCACCGAAATAGGGTGGTGGGGGAGGGCTATTGATTCCTCAGGGGCTACGCTTTATCAGCACAATTCAAAAAAGCGGCATGGAATACATGCGATGTCTGCAAAAAAATTCTGCTCATGAAAACGCTATTTGAACACATTGGTGCTCTCAAAGATGGCGTTTGCCGCATGGGTTCTGATACGAGTATTGATCTCTTTTTTCTATTAACAACTTCATTTGTGGTAAAAGTAGGTAGCGGACTACTATTTGGCGTTTGAAGTCCTTTTGAAATTCAAGTTTCAGTATTTGAATTATATGAATCCTTTATATACAATATTTATTTACTTTCCCTTCAAGTTGAGCTTTCACACCTTCATTTATGAAAACTTGGAACGAGCATTAGAAGAAATCCACATTTAGGGATTTTAACTCGAAATGAAAGCTATTTTCCTTACCACTGCCTTGTTTGATAGTCCCAGCTCTAATTACATGTTAATATTCGAAAAGATGATATCGAATTTCAATCCAGAACACAACCGCCTCCGCAGACTGTTTGGATTCTGATCCTTACTGAGGGTGCTTCCCAAAGCGGGTATTAATCGCTTGGGATAGCTTCGCCATTGTATAGGCTAAGACCCAGGAGTCATTAGTGACCTCTCTCGTGACCTGTCAGGACTTCCGTGATCCCCCCGCTTTCATTAGGATTCCTCATTCTTGTCAAGCCTGATAAGATCTGAATCTGGGAGCTGCTGTCATCAATCAACTGTCCCCTCTGGGCAGAACACCACTCCTTGTACAGTCAGCACTGTTTATAATATAAATGATGGAAGAATAATTCATTTAAAGTAATTTTGTAATCCCTACTATTGCTAGACAAGGCATTGGATAACGAGGGTGGCCAAGAAAATTATAGTTGAAATTTTTATTCATTGAAAAATAATTATGCCTGAAAATTCATAAAACTCGCGATTAGTGAATATCTAGACAACCCAACCGTTTCATGTGAAATTTTTAAGTAACTGGAATAATAATATACTACTAGATTTGATAGGTTACTTTGTAGAGGAAACATGGCCTGCCAACACAACGAGTTCCTATTCAGACATAGGCGGTGCGCCCAATAACTATTAGAAGGCAGGTTAGCCACTGGAGGGGTCGGTGGGTAATTCCCCGTAAAGAGATCAGGGATGAGGTCCCTTCCCTTGACCATTAGGGTCCACCATTACCTTCGCCCTCTAGACGTCAACCTGACACGGCTCTCTCTAATCCAGCCTATGTTCCTGAACTGTCTGTTCGGAAGACCTTTAGACTTATAAGCGTTGTACTAATATTCTAACAGTAATAAAAATGATTTTATTGATCTGAAATGTGCTGATCAGTTTTTTTTTTAGGTTAAATACGATGTCAGGATTGGAATTTTCATTGGCCTAGATGGTTAAAAACAAATTAACCATTTTAGGCTCGAAATACCGAGTTGTTTTTTGCAACTAACAGTATTTTATAATTTGAAAAAATAAAATATATTTTATGCTCTCATGAAAGGTAGATGCGGCCCTAAATGGAAAGAATATTTTTCATCATATCGTATAACATTTCTATCATAATATAATTAGGTGGCTCTCCATATTATAGTCTACATTTCAGCCATGAATGGAATTAAATAAGGGGGTAAATAATTATTTTTACTAACCCCTATATTTTATTTATTAAAAATTAAATACATACAAATTATACATATTGAGCTGAGCAGGGCTGCTTGTACTGAAGTGCTAACATGCATTCTAAAATAATTAAACAGCTTTTGTATCCACATATCTCGTGTTTGTATATTCGTGTACCTTCATGTAAACGGAACGAAATTAAATAAAAACAAACTGATATTTCGATAAAATTGGTTTTGTGGCTACAACAAAAACAAAAAAAAAGTAGCGTTCACCTGCCTTCCATTTATAAATAAAAAAGTTCCTAGGCTGTATAGACTGGAAGAGAAAGTAATAAGCCTGGTCCCACTTGTTCCCTAAAAGTCAACATCAATCAGCAATCGAATCAGACTCTCGCACAGAAAAAAACTCCTGTTTTCGTCCCTGTTTGTCCAGGGTAGGCTTTCATTAAATCCCCTGGGGTGGAAACGTTGGCCATAGCTATACGTTTGCCGTCAGAAATATAAAGCAATAAAACGCAACACTTTGTAATCACTAAATTTTCTTTTTATTTTCCGGTGTACCTTTTTGTGTCACCATCGGATACATTGTTTTCAAATTATGGTATCCATGGCCAATTAAACGATCACAATTAGCTAGCACTGGTTTAAACTAGTTGATCTAATGATAAGTTACCTCATTATTTCCCAAATATGCTTACATAAATTGAGGCGTTTAATTCCAAAACACTCAATCAATTTTTAGAAATTTTACAAAAGAGACAAAAACACATGTTCTCTGAGCTGGATTTGATACGATAATGCCCTTTTTAGTCGTTTTTCAAAGGAATGAAGCAAGCTTTTATCATAAACGGAGATTATAGAATAGCATTAATACTCGAAAAAAACTGAAAAAGTTACTTTTGAAGAAAATTTGATTTATATCAAAAGTAGATACCAAACATCTCAATTAAATCCCTTGTTGTGTTTTGGAAATGAAGGAGTAATACTAGAGTCCATGTTCGACGGCATGACCAATTGTTGGCTCTTGGAATTTCATTCCTTAAAAAAAATTATTTTAATAATTTCACTACGGCTAACGTAGAGCGTACAGATAAATACGAAAAATAATCACCCCATCCCCGAATTAAAAAAAAAACAAAACATTCTTATTCGTAAACCTAAATGGCGAAGTAGTGTCAATAATCCAGTTTGTGGTCGGGGGTATTTTCCCCTCAAAACGGCAAGAGATTCTCCCCCAGTGGCGAATAAGACGCCGACTTGGGAAGCTGAAGCTGAAGATATTACAATGGCCCCCTGATTCGGGACACTATCGACCAGAACTCCATTAAACTGTCGAAGCCGGGGATCGAACCCGTCCCCGGGGGACAATTGTCTGAGAGTCAACAGCAATCAGTCGGAGGGTTACTTCAAAACGGGGATAAAAGCTTTTGTACCGGTGGGAGCTGAGGATCTCCATTGGTTTTTAACTGTTTATAGCTCTCTATGAATTCTCTTTTCGTAGGATGCGATGTAACTATATTTGGTTTTGTTTACTTTTTAAACAGATATATAATTTATGTTAGGCAATATCAGAAATTAAAATGAATGTTAAATACCTAGGACGAAGATGGGTTCTTCCCAAACGCCTAGCGCCACCCAGACTCTGATGAAGTCTACGGTAGCTCTATTGTTCCGTGGAACCCATTACACAGCTTGGCTAACCATTCAACCTAATGTTGATTACTAACTGGGAATCTCAGTTCACCCAGCTTCATTCATACCTTTCCACTGCCGCATAGTCGAACTAACTAAAAGGTTATTCAAATCATGAAATTCAATCTTCCATACAGGATTCCGAAAATGTTTATTTATAATATTCACATTCATGTTAGGCAAGAGAGCAAACCAAAAATTAAGGAATACAATCTTTAAAAAATTTACCCTAGTAGTCTGTAATACGTGACAATAATTTTTGAAACGTCAAGAAACTTAAAAATATTTTGGTAATAGACCATTAACTTCTTAACATTCTGAATATCTATGTAATAAAAAAAAAAATCATCCCTGCTTGGCATAAAATAAGTATTTAAGAGAAGAAAATAAGCATACTTAGCACGTATAGAAATAGAGTCTAGTCTCCCAATAAGGAAGCAACTGATCTGCGTATTTGATAATAAAATATGTAATTTAATATGCTGAATGAGGTATTGTAAGCTACAATAAATGTTTGTTTGTGTTGTGCAGGGTATGCGGGGGAGCTGAGTCAGTACACGGCCTACCTGCCGAGAGAGAGTCCGCCTTGCTACGCCACTCTCCAGCCGGCTAGGCCCAAGTCCTTGTCCATGTGCTACACCTCGACGGGGGCGGCACTGTCCCTGCCACCGAAAAAGAAGGATATCTACCGCCCCTACTCCCTCGACGACCGGCCTACCTGGCGGCCAGCGGAGGAGGACCTGAGTGCCGCCCACGCCATACTCGACCTGAGCGCCTCCACGCCCGCCCCTGTCGAGCATCCGCCCCCCTCCAAGACGGTAGCCTACACCTACGAAGCCTTCTTCGTCAGCGATGGCCGCTCAAAGAAGAGGCCCGTTGAGGCAGTCATCGACTCCAAGCAAAGATACTCCTGTTCCGAGTGTGGGAAGCAGTACGCCACCTCCTCTAACCTGTCGAGGCACAAGCAGACACACAGGAGCCTCGACTCCCAGTCGGCGAAGAAGTGCCTGACCTGTGGGAAGGCCTACGTGAGCATGCCCGCACTAGCGATGCACCTGCTGACGCACAAACTGTCCCACGCATGCGGGGTCTGCGGCAAGTTGTTCTCTAGGCCGTGGCTGCTTCAGGGGCACCTCCGGTCCCACACCGGCGAGAAGCCGTACGGCTGTGCGCACTGCGGCAAGGCCTTCGCTGACAGGTCCAACCTGAGGGCTCACATGCAGACCCACTCCTCCGACAAGAACTACCAGTGCACCAGGTGCAACAAGACCTTCGCACTCAAGTCCTACCTCAACAAGCACCTCGAGTCGGCATGTATCGAAGGTGACAAAGTGCCCTAGCGGCCTTCGCTGACAGCAGAAACTGCACCGTCCACACAACAATAGTTCGTCCAAATCATTCTCTCTCTACTTCATCAACGAGGACATTATGTGCATGTCTTAAGTATCTAGTCACTTGTATTTTAGTCGCTTTTACTCACTATATTTTTTGTTCATGCCTGTGAGGCGACATGACCTGAGTTTTGGTATATCTTATAGTTTATATTTTTAAGGTTTATTACTTCTTGGTTCTTTCCTTCAAAATGTTTCGCAAGACAACGAATCTTCATGCAATACTCTAAATCTAGTCATCGAAAAGTCTAGTCATTATTCATTAATTATTTAAGTAATATAATAAACTAGAATAAGAACTTTTTATTCGTATAAATTATATATAGATCTGAGCCAGCGCTTTGATTCCCTACTAAATTTATAAGTTCCAAATTTATATATTTTTATTTTTCGATTATTGTGCACGTTCCGTGCTCCTGCTAGCTCACCAAAGATAAAGTTAGATATTATCATTCTAGTCATATTAATTAAACTAGTCGTTTTTTAAGATGAATTAATCCAAATATTAATTTACTCAATTCTAGTCTGCAGTAATGCACGTATTAATTTACTCTAGTCTAGTCAGCATTAATGCACTTATTAAGTTACTCTATTCTAGTCAGCATTAATGCAATTATTAAGTTACACTAGTCTAGTCTACTTATAGCTATATGCTATAACTAAGCCTTCTTCTAGTCGTGGTTCTAGTCCAATAGCTTTCAATAGCGATTATTTTATTTTAGTCATTAGTTTTAAAGATCATATTGGTATTTATATGATGAACTCCAAACTTCGAGAACATTCTCATTAGTTCGTAGGCTCGGTATTAAAACACCACTTAGTTCGTAAGTGACTATCTAGTCAAGGATGAGTCAATCTAGTCAATCCTAGTCATAAAAAGCAATATAAGGCAATAAGCATGTATTGTGAATATATTTATGAAATATATATATATAAATATAGAAAGATAAGAAAATGCGTGCAATACTTATATCTAGTCTTGTAAATATATGTATAGTACTATTCATAATAATTTGTTATATTTATTTAAAAATGTATGTGGTCCCTACGTCAGGTGGTTCGCTTTGTGTGTCGTGTTATCAATGTATTTCTCTACTTTCTCTATCCTTTCTTGTTTCGCAAAGAGCTGAGCTCCGTCAAAATGACGTTGTGTACTATGCTTCTCTCCTCTATTTTCTATTTTCTGTCTGTGTCTCGTCCACTGTTCTATCTAACTGTGCCTTCTCTTTCTTACTAACTGTCTATGTGTGTGTGTTCGTCTTTCTTTAAGGTTATCGGTAGTTGTGTGTGTAGCGCTTTTTATCGTTCGGCCCTTCTCTGTCCGACCTTACAGTTTCTGTCGTCTTTTCGGTCTGTCCGTGTGCCTTCTAGCCGCCCACTTCGCTTTTGCTTATTGACTTCTTTCCATTTCCACTGTATCTAACAAAACCGTCCTGACAGGGAAAAATATAAAAAAAACAGGAGTGATATCTAGTCAAAATATTTCATGGGGAGAAGCCACGTGATGGTTTCCGTTCCCACGAAATATTGTACATAGCTACCTTTAATATTTCTAATGATCTCCTAATTTAAGTCATTAGGCTAAGCTATCAAGTCATTAATAAGTTTTTTTAGTACATTTTTATTAAGTAGATATGTCTGCTAGGGGATATGGCCAGTCTTTATTTATATTTTTCAATACTCATAACTACTATGAGGATATTATTTTTTATAGAATGCAATTCATTTTTTTTTTTTTTTTTTCTGGTTTCGGTAACTATGATGACTTCACCGGCGGCCTTCGTACTTAAATTTCATGTTACGTCATGGTGGATAAATGTTCCTTACATTTAGGTTCGTTTTGCTTGTAGTGTTCAGCTTAGAAAATGGGTGAATGTTCATAATTTAACGGGTAGGGGTGAAACCATATTATTACAACTATGTCATAAGTGATATTTCATATTTTAAATCAGCTACAATTGCAACGACGACTAGCAATAATTCTTCAAATCTTTAGTTTTAAAAATGTGTCCGTTTAAAATCGTGTGATAAATGTAGGTATGAATGAGAGTTATTTTTTCTAATAATTAATTACTTATAATCGTTCAATGGCAATAATCGCGAAGGGGCATTCAGTAATTTATAAATACTCAACGAGCATCGAAGGCAAATTAGAAAGCAATAAAACTAACAACGAATATAAACATCAGAGCAATAAAGACATTCCGCACTGACTGGCCGCGGATGCCCTTTCTAAAGAATAAGCCTATAGTATTCGAAAGCAATAATAATTGTAGCATAGCACGTAAGTTGGGCAGGATTGTTTAAACAATGCCGTTCGCTCATTATAGTTTTAAGTAAGTATTACGAATAAGAAAATCTAGTCAAAAACTTAAATATATTTAATAGCTGAGTAAGCCTTAGGTAATATAAACTATAATAGTTTAGAGACTAAATAGCTCAGAACTCAGGTCATTTCGTCGGATTGGCAACTCTTTCTAGTTTTAAACATTTTTTTGTATATATTGTTTTAAATATTTTTTTGATTTACAGCATTACTATAATTTTTTATATAATTTTTATTAGATTTAACTGCGAAAAAATTAACATTTTTGTATATGATTGGCATGCATATAACTATGTCATTACAGCTTAATTCAGGAGTGGGTTGGAGGAGTTGTATAATAATGAAAGGAAATATTTAATGATTATTTATTATATTATTACATGTATTATAGTTGCATATAGTCTATATTTAAATTTCGTACGTTTTCGTAGTTTCTATCTGTTACATTTTTATTTTATTTAATGATTAAATTGGATATTTTGTATTTTTGAAGCTAGGTTCACTTGTTGGTTAATTTAGGTACTGTAATAATTGTACATTTATGTAATATCATATTGTGTATGTGTAAGCTAGTCTTGTTCTTTTTTTATTAATTTATTATATTTTTTTTCTATTTTTATTGATTAATTTACTTGAAGCAAGTAGGCTTGCAAGCCGCATAGAACTCCAAAATTACAGCAAAGAGCAATTGTTTAGAAAGTGCTCAAAATTTAGAGTACTCATTAGGTATTGGTTAGAAGTCGTTTTGTATACTATATACTCTTCCCTATAAAACAGACATATATATAAATATAACATATATAAAAAACATCAACGAATAACTAACTACTAGATACATAGAATAACAAATTTAGCAAGACAGTAGCGAATATGTAATACAAAACATTCAAAAGCACTGTATTGTTGAAAACCAAATTCATATGGCACTACTGAACAAAATAACATTCACATTCTAACCTAAACATAGCGAATGCAATTTTTGTAATATATTATTATATTTTCATAATAAATAGTCATTGAAATTAAGCCAAATGCAATATAACATTTTATTTTTATACCTTACCCTCCCTGTTGATGTTTCGTGAATGTGGTGGTTATGTAGTAACTAACAAAAAGAGGGTGTTCTGACAAAAAAAAAAAAAATAAACCTATGTTTCACCATTATGTCATCTGAAACCATTATGTTTGATTCTAAAATAGTTTATGTGTTAATTTCATTTTTGTTCAGTTGTAATATATTCTTGCTGATGTTACTTGGTTCCTAAAATATTAAGATTTATTTATGTAAATAATATATTAAAAACAAAATATAAAAAGTTTAAGTTTTGAAATGTTTGATGTTGATTTTTATTACACAGCTCTTAGCTTATAACCCTCTTACAGTGTTTTTTTAATGAAAATGAAAATCAATAGAAAAAGCAAACACCTAATATATAATGAATTGATAAGTATATCTATGTCAACATAGCAAAGTAGTTAGTCGAAAAGTATGTGAGTTCACCCTAAGCTTCTACACGAGTTGATAAATTGACACTAAATTTGGCATAAATCAGTCCTGATACTTTAGTTTACTTACTAAAGTACCAATATGGCTATGGGTATGCTCCAACTTTTTTATTCCTTGATACTGAATTCCTTTTTATATGATTTTTTTAGGTATAAACTTTTTATAAGTTGACAAAAGCAATCGGAGTGAAAAGTACTTTTTAATAACTCAAGTCTAATTATTATGGTGCTTATCATCATGAAATTTTAGTGTCACACCTAGCTCCCTGAATTACTATTTTGAGATCAGCAATTTTCGGAAACAAATGGTTACGTGGCAATTTATGCTCACGATATGAGGCGAACTCATCCAGTACCATACGTAGGCTAACAACAAAGGAAACTAAGATTTATTGATAGAAAAATCATTTTACTTATTATATTATTACAAAATATAAATAATATCAAAAGAAAAAAAGATTGTCAATTTGAGTTTTTTCCGGAGTAAGAAGATAGTGGTTTTATTTTAGAACAGCCAACTTTTAAAAGTTTCAGGGTAATCTACTTTCGTCCGTCTGTCTGCACGTTTTGATGGTCACAATTATGTAATTTTAAGGGTATATTCCGTTTATTATGTTACAGTTAAAATTTAATAACGAAAAATTAAAAAGAAAAAAGTCCTGACATGATATCGAGAATGATGTATCTAATAAAAGTGCAAAAGCTAATTAAGAATTTTAAAGTTTATTTTACAATTGACAACGTAAAAACAGATAATTTTTTTTGTAACTTCAGTACAATCGAGTGCATAGTAAATGAACCTCGGAGGATTCCTCGCTTGGACCTTGAGAAAAATGATGCAAAAATATTTATATATATTAATTATAAATATCTGTCTGGCTGTTCCAGTGACGAATTATGTAGAGTACTTATTGAGTAAATAATTGATTTACTTTTTACTTTAGTTTACTTTTAGAGCACATTATTATTCATTTAATAAAAATATTAAACCTACCCACTAGGTAAAATAAGAGAAATAATATGATTAATTAAAATAAATTTGAGCTCGGAAACTAAAACAAAAAACAAGAAATTAAAAAAACCTAGTTTATTTTTTAAACCAACCGGGTTCAAATAATAATTGAATAAATAATAATTGATGACCTTGCATAACTATAAAAAAGTTCATTGAACTCTATAACGGACAGTATGTAGGGTATGTGAACACTGTTAGTCAGAAATGTGTACACAATTTAAATAATCCACTAAGGCCGATACAGTCATACACAGAGCCTAAGTGCACTGTTGACTCTGGGGATAAATCGATGCACCGTGGTAACCGTTCAGCTCGAACTTCATCGTTTGGAAGAGCATTGAAATAGTTGGGGATATTAATTAGTTTGGGCTGACTGGCGTCCGACCGTTGTCAGAGCCAAGTATTAATCACAAGATCTGGAGAGCCCCTAAGCCAGCGACTCAGGCGCTGAATAGCTTGCTGCTGGCTCAGCGCTGATTGCACTCCTCCCAGCAAATGGTATAACAATCCCCCCACCCCCAGTTCTATTAGCAAATGACCGTTCTGTCGGGTCGGACCGTGGCAACAGTCACACTGATTGCCCAGGTTCGCATGTCAACTGAGCAGCTCCTATGGGTTCCACTGCCGAATGGCATTATGACCAGTCTGAGAATAATTACCTCTGGTATGAGCCTCCATTTCTCAAAGCGTTGCCTCTTTAACCTCCACTAAATTACATACACTATTTATATGATTTGAACACATTTCAAATACTTATTTAGTTATGTCATAATATTCGATGGGTTTTTTGTAACCAATAACCTTTCAAAGTTAAAAGCGTATTGTTCAGCTAGCTTTGTGTAATTTAAGTACGATTTCGGCAAGCTTGTGGACCCGACAAAGAATTTAATATAGAATTCAACCAAACACATAATAGTAAATATTTGTAAATTATCACAGACTTTTTTGTTATTTATAATTACGAATGTTAGCATTAATCCTTCATAGCTATCCTGCTTTAAAAAGCCAAGACAAATGAACTGCTCGTTGAAGTTGATAGAATAAAATAACAATGGTACACCGAAATGACCCGATGGTGTGCCACATCTATGACTGATTATTTGGTTAAATAACCTTGTCATTCACTAAT
This sequence comes from Acanthosoma haemorrhoidale, assembly GCA_930367205.1. Classification (NCBI taxonomy): domain Eukaryota; kingdom Metazoa; phylum Arthropoda; class Insecta; order Hemiptera; family Acanthosomatidae; genus Acanthosoma; species Acanthosoma haemorrhoidale. Next base: position 119,758,556 of record OV884011.1, on the reverse strand, counting down.
TTATCTTATAACGTCTGAAGGTGCAATTTTCAAAAGTCTCTCTCACTACAATTCCGTATTATAGGAGCTACTTCAAACAAAAGAACATTTTCTGTTGGTATTGTTTGAATTTAATTCATAATTTGTAATGTTACGTTCTTACTCCATAAAACATTGTGTTGTGGTCCTTTAGTTCTCTATTTGTTTTACTATATTCCCTTGTGAATGATATTCACGTGAAGAAGCCCTAAAAAGTTTGAAATTTGTTTCAGCTGTTGCCGCAGTGCCATTTAGTCAGTAAACCAGAAAAGACTGTTTGTTAAAATGTTTTTTAAGAACTTTTCTGTAAAGTGGTTGTTTAGTAAACTTCCTGTTATGTTATTTGGGTGGTCTTGTTTGATCGATCCCTTAGAGACAATGTTTGAACAAACTTAATTTTATTCCTTTATTTTCTTTAGAATTGGTGCACTTAAAAAAAAAACAACGTAAGATTATTATTTTATGTTTATGACCAAAAAAAACTGGTCCACAGCCACAACTAGAATAGCATTTATATTGCACCATCCGTTAAATTTTATTGCCCAATCAATATTTCACTAGAACTCATATATCGATACAAACTTATCGATTTACTCTCTTCATATGTGCATATCTCATTGAATAAAACTGACATGGGGTAAAATATCCTGACATAGATCCTTTAAAGAGACATTTTTTTAAAAATCAAGCAATGATATAATCTTGGTTTCGTATTAATTATTAAAAATTGGCATACATTTATTCAATTCCATGTTACCAATGAACTCTTTGTTGCAACAAGCCCAACCATAAAATCCTGAAACAGTATCTACCTAATGCTCTAAACTACAACCAAGTTCTCTATGTTTAAATACAGTAGTCATTCAGCTCGATCTCAAACCAGTATGTGTTATTTTTACGTTATGCTCCTTAAAGATAAAGATTATGAAAGAGTTTGTTAGTACTTATGATGTTAATAAAACATGACTTAGTTTTAAAATTACAACTTCCCATTATCCATAAAGTGCTCTTTATTTTGTACGCAATTCATAAGCTGAAACTTAATTTGTTTTGTTCTGTACGCAATCAGTGGAACTGTTTTGAATTCGGACCGGCTATAACTTTTAATTCAGACATAAAGTAGTGGGAAGCAATTCCTTTGCCCCGTCCTCTTTACAAACTGTTGCATTAGCTTTATTGAATTTTTTTTTCTTCTTTTATTCTTCGGCTCTTTTCGACAACAGGTTTTCTTTGCTTAAGTGTTGGCTGTAAAACTCTCCCTTCTTTAATTAAAACTGAAGCTAATATTGCCCTCTCTTAAGATGAAAAAAGAAACTAAAAGAAAAATCTAAGAGCTGACTTCTCCAAATAAACAGCCTTCATTAAACTTTCTCTTTTTTAATTAAAACCGATTTAGATCTTCATTGACAAATAACGCTGATAATAATTTATTGAAAAATTTTTTGATTTAAGTTTAGAACCACTCCTGAAACTTAACAAAGTTTTACTTATAAACAACATATTAAATTATATTGCAGACCGTAACCACATTATTTTCAATCTTTGGTGAAATTTTTGGGAAATGTGACTCCCAGTTCCGAGAAAATAAAACACAATCCAGAAATCCTTACACATAGAAAGAGGCCAGCTGTATTTATTGGTTTTTCAAAAAATTGAAAAGTCTTCTAGCATTATGTATTACAATAAAAAATTCAATATTTTTAAATTAACTATTTTTGGGTTAGTTGATAACTTTAAGAATCGCTAAGATTATTACAGAGAATGGCCAGATTTTTTTTGTTACTGCTTTTCTTTATACATCTTTATTTTCAGCTTGGCTTGACAGTCACACAACAATAGATAAAATAATTGAAAAAATATTAACAGTAAGTTTGGAACAATATCATTCTTGTTGAAAAAATAATTATTAATACATTATAAGTATATATGAGGATAAGATTGGGAATATGAAAAAACTTACATAATACATAATGATGATAGTAATGACTAGTTATAAAACAGATAAAAATTAAAAAGAAGAAAAAACTATGAAAAAATAAAATTATGCAATTTTCTGTCAATGATGAATTATAGAATATTTACAGCAGGATGTCTTGGTTTCAATCTTATGTTGGAAGATAGATTGCAATTCGTGGTGGTACTTCATGAATCTCATTTTAATAATCTCTTCTATTGTCTCAATTTGTAAAATTATAATTATAAGTTATAACAGGGCATTACACTGCTCAGCTAAGACTATGCTTCCGTATATTTTTTATTGATGTAATATAACTCTTCCAAATTATACGGCGATCTAGATGGACTCTAAGGTATCTTACAGCTTCATTTTTATTATTCCAAGTTATGACTCCATTGTTGTGAGTTAGTTAAGGGGAATTTAAAGGGTGGTGCAAGCCAAAAAGTTTTGCTGCGCAATTGTGTGGGTTGAGAATAATAATTTTCCACTTAGTAAAGTACCTTTCAAGATCGTCCAGGCCGGTCTTCAGCATATTACGAGCCATAACTATGTCATGTCGTCATGTTCCTTTCGCTGGCGTTGCCACATCATAAACATTCGAATTTAACAGTTTTAATTTACAAAATTCATTTGTCATACATGTATTTAAAGCTAACAGTAAAGAGTTGTAACTCCATGGAGCAGTATCAGTCAATCGAACAGATCATTATCGACAACTGATAGGTTATTGTTGTCATTAAGGTCCGTTTGAAAAGTATGAGGTTGCCAGTGTAGTAAAATAAGTAATAAAATGTCTAATATACGGTTGAATGGCTCTGCGATGCTTTTTGTAATAAATGGTAAAATATTTTCACCATTAAGAACGGTGTTTTAGTTTCTTGTGGTTTAACAGCTGAGGCATATGAGATATTTGGAGATTTTTTTCTGCTTGTTCTTTTTGGAGTTTCTTCTACTACTGGAGTAGCCACGGTTCTTAGAGGTGAGTGTAATTTATTTTTAATAAATTGAAAGCAGGGAAAACCTCTATAGCTAGCTGCATGTGCCTGTTTACAATTCACACATCATGGTTTATTGTTGAATTTAAAGGGGCATTTAGAAATGTGATGATTTTCTTAGCGTTTCTCGCGTCTTCGTAACAATAGTTTTTCGTATGCCCTACACGCTGACAATTACTGCACATGGAGCACCCTTTTCAAGATTCTATTCCACACTTATGATAGCATGAAACACACTTTTAAAGAAGTAAATATTTTTTGGTTCTTGGTTGCTGACCATGGTCCGGAGGAGGGGAGAATAGGCATCTTATTCATTCACATTCATTTATTACGGTTCACGTTTAACACTAGTATGACTATTCCAACGGTATATAAAATACTTGGGTCCAGTTCCTAAGTTAGAGTTAATCTATAAATTGATTGTCCATACCTCTTGGTTTAACAATACATTAGATATGCAATTATGACTAACTTTTTCATGGCTGAAATTTTCGTTTATTATCCATTACAGAATATGTAAATAGCTATTTATTATACAAATAAGTCCTTTCCAAACGAAACAATTCAATCAATCACTGCTTAGGCGAAACAAATATATACCTTATTAATTTTTAGCTTGAGGTGACTGCAGGAGGTAACTGTCTACGGGATTAGTGGCACTCTCTTAATACTCCCTTTGATTAAGATGTGTTCCAACCTTAATCAAAGCCACAGAAGGTGCATTCTCAGTACAAGTACAGATTTATTGTGATATTATAGTGAAATTTTCAGATATCAAATGTTTCTAATCTTCCTTTGATACTCTCATCCTGACTTCCTAAAATATCCTTTCTCTCTAATGATTAGCACCGGTAGGAAATTGAGATACAGCACGGCACTGAGGTAAGCGAAGCAATTTCATAATGTTTGACTGTTTTATTGATGCATATTTTTAATTCATATTACAAAATTAACGCCGCAACTAAGGCATGCTTTCACTTAAACATCATTAAAAAAAACTCTATCCTCTGTATTTTCTGACACGATAACCTCGCGTACCCCATCGCTCAAACAACCCCCGGTCACGAATGCTACAGCACACGGCCTATAGGAAATTAGAGTCAGAGCAATAGCTCTAATGCAACAGCTCCCGCTGACATTTGGCCGTACTAATCATTGCGAGCTCTGTACAGGATGAGGAGGTCGACAGATGCAGCGGTATTAAACAGGCAGTCCGGTGCGTGCACACCCCACGCAGTGCCACTCAAGCCCAAGAATCATTAAGGCAGCTTGTCGAGGATCGATTCACGGCCAACTTTGAACAAAACAACCTTTGTACTAGCCCGAGAGATGCTGGCGTTGTGTTGTAGAAGTCATTTAGCAAGGGTTAGCAGTTCGAGGACACTAATTTATCGATCGATAACGCATGCTCGGTGCACTAATATTTATAACCTCATAGAATGTATATAGGTGCACTCCTCTTAAAAATGGATAATACTTGTAACAATGATATATATATATGAGATGTTAAAATAGAAAAGATTATGGAAGATTGGAAAAAGAATCATAATTCATGGTGTAGTGATTGTTCGCTTCTTCTAATTATTTTCTTATTTGCTGGTATTCGTCAGACCAGTTATCCGTTGTCTGTGTATTCCTATGACAATTATACAATAAAAAATAAACACTGAAACCGTCAAAGCTTAAATATTTAAGCATAAATAAATGCCAATTACCACATACCAATTACAATTTAAAATCAAGTCGTTATTGTGATAAAATTAAAATCTGCCTTAATGGACAATAAGCACCTGTGTTCAATCTTCTCATGATTCATTATTGGTTCTCATTGGTGTTCATTCATACAGTATTTACAAACAACCCAGAGACCTTCATTCACATGGTTGTTACCTCCCTCGCATGCGAAAGTGGAACCGGAATCCTGGGGAAGTAACTGTGCTCCTACATCAGCCGCGTCAACGGATACGGGATGTTAAAGGCTGACCAAGAGTGTGAGAGCCACAGACGCTCAGGATACGATTGAAGAAACTGGTTATTGCCAGGAATCGCACTGTCACGTATTTATAGCAGGACACGAGGCCACTGCTTTAGTTACAGAGGAGGATTATGGGGATGCGTGGCGAAATGTAATGACCATCAGTTTTTCTGATTATAAAGGGTTTTTTTATGACAATTTTGTCGTTCTTTATCTCCAGGCGCTTCCGTACCAGTGTTTTGTAGTCTGCTCCCCTTTCGTGTGAAATTGATCTCTTTTGCTACAATTTTCAGCGGCCTAATGCTCAAAATATTTTTGAAAGCCTACCTTTCTCCCACCGTGGCATAACTAGCAGAACATTGCGCCTAAATCTGTATATATTGTTTATAGGACCCCTATGGTCTTTCAAATCACTTAGATATGAGCTAATGATAATGATAGTGGTGAATGTCAAAACATTTCGAAATTGGGTTTATACACAATTTTAGCTCCTTTGACACTACTCTATTAATTAACATATTGAATTAAGTTAAACGTTTTACCTATCGCTAGGAAAAACACACCACCATTATCAATTTGAAAAAACCTTATTCCAAAATAAAGTAATGTAAGTAAATAGGTATTAAAAATAATCGTTTGTTTACATTATTCTCTTGTATGTTTATTACATCCAAATACATTCATTACTGATTCAGTTCTAATATTCCTAATTAGATATTTAAATTATTATAAATGATAAACAAATAAGGTTTAAGACAATTCAAGTTTGGAAAACAGACACACATAAACGAAATGAACACAAAGCATTCAGAAACCACGGAAAAAAGTCCGTGAAAAAAGTCTTCCTCGTACCTGTAAAAATAATCTTGCCCATAAAATTACATTTTATAGTAATGTTTGATACTTTTCTGAGCATTGGAGAATTGAAAAGGCAAAATCCCGTTATTTGTGGGTTGATTCAGAGAAATAAAATTAAACAAAAAATACCAAGAAAACAAGGGGGGGGGTTCGTAAGGAGATAAAGGAGTCTCTTTGTATGTTACGTGTTTTTTCAAAACTCTTTGTGTGTTTGCAATGGACGAGTAAGCAGAGCTATCAAGAAAATAGGTGTGATAGAAAAGAACCAGGTGATCATCCGAGAGGAATTGTTGGTTGTCCATCAAAAAGATTTCCGAAAATCAGATAGCCCATGTTTGTCAACATACAAAATCATTTCCATGTTAGCAAAGCCATTATTATATTAGACAATACAACGAGAATAAAAAGTATCTCTCCATATTACTAAATATTAGAAAAAGGTATATTAAGTACACAGCAAAATGTGGTACAGAAGGAATAGGATTAGTATGAGAACAGATTTACATATCTGTTCTCAATAAAAAATTCAGGTGATGTGTATATTACTAACTGCGGCTCAATTAAATGCGCAAGAAATACGCCCGCTTGAAACTGATCATGAATTGATTGATGAATTGGTACGTTTGTAAAAAGCAGAACTAGCAAGGCGAAATGATCCTGAATTCGCTAAAAATCACTCTGAAATTTATGCTTGCTGTATACACTTACAAAACGCCATTCTCTGTTATCACAGTGTCTGAAGCTTTTTACAATAAAAATTATATTGTTACAACTTGCATGATCTTGGGTGTTTTTTTATATCTGGAATAAAACTACAGTTTCTAGGGGCACCCGGAAAATATATTCTTGTCTCATCAAACACCTAAGACTTAAAGCACAACTTAATATAATACCGATGTACAGTGACACTCGCACAGGCCAGAACCGAAACATCAAAGTAACACTTGCACCAATGTCTTTCATTCAAAGTGCTGAAAATACGATTGAGAAAATTCTCTATAGCAGTGCTGTAGCATTATGGAACCAACTAGTTGAAAGAACAAGTTCACTGTACGAGAAATGATTAGCGATGTGTTTTTTCTACTGGTTTATTGCGAAATATATTACCAGGAGGAAATATGACCATGAAAATTGTAAAGTAAAGTAGTTAAAAATGCAGTGGATTCGTTAAGAAAAATACCGAAATTCATATCAAATCCTTTACAAAGAATCTGTGAATTTTCAGATTTTAATTTCGGAAACGGTGAAAGTGGTCAGGCCACACCATATGAAATACCCGGAGAGTTGCTATGCAAGAATGTGAGAACGGTTGGTGATAAAAAAAAGAATATGATTGATATGGCACATTCCTGCAATATACCATAGTATTTTCCAAAACCTCGTCAAGACTACTAATGACGCTGGAGAGGATATTGAACCCTTAACCTATTACGAAGAAGAAGACTCAACATCATTAACTAAACACTGAAGATTATCAGCTTAAGCCTTAAGCTTCGTTGACCTAAATCGTTTTTTTTTTATGACAAAGGTCACCTAAATAAGGATTCTGGTTAGTAATGAGAATGGTGTAAGTGTTGTTAGCGCACCGAAACTAGTTTAAAAAAATGTATTTATAAATACTTGCACAACTGATTTTATTCAACTTTAAAGCTTTAGTGACTGGAATTGAGCATATTCCATTTTAACTTATACCTCTTCTCTATAACCTCGCACTGGAGACAGTGCTAAGAAAATACGGTATCCACACTTTGCAATCTTTGCACTTGCAAATCTTCATCCGGACTTCCGTAGAAGCATATACGGTCATACAAGCTCCTGCAAGAAAATTGGACAAGAAAAAAACGCAATAAAGATCAAAGTTGGAGTATTGGTCAAGGAGGTTAATCATATGGAACAGTTTTCCATAGAAAATTTTGAAAAAGTTAGAGGATTCGTCTATTTTAGTTCACAGATTAACTTGAGTAACGATATCTCATAAGAGATAAGACGATAAATAATGTTAGCAAACATAATCCTCTTCGGATTGGCTCGGTACATTCTCACATGGAGCACAAAGCTTATGTTAAATAAACAGTAATAGTGCCTTTCATATCTTATAGATCTTAAGACATGTGCTATCTTAAGGAGGGACAAACAAAAATTCCTAATCTTCGGGAGAGACATCAATGTTTAGATGTGCCGGAAACGTTGCCAGGACGAGGGACAGGATATTCCAAAAAGATATTATAGGGTCAACTTTATGGCATGATGCTAAGATTCTCCTTGCAGTGAGAATTCTCCAACAGTGTATAAGTCTATTTTTTTTTTCTAAGGTAAAACCTTTAATATTAAAAACATGTGTTTAATTTTTTTCTACTTACCGTATGTGCGATTTGATCACAACTTAATTAGCGTAATTCTAATTTCCAATAATTAACCTCCGAAATTTTCCAGCTTATTAGATTTGTACAAAGTCTGTGATAATGCATGCATACTGCAGAATTCGACCGACAGAAATTACAAGCGCTTTTTCAGACACAAGACCCTTCATATCAGCTTGGCTTGATATTTTTTACCATCAGAACTTGTTGAAATTTAGACCTCTTATTGTGTTAGCCATGTTTAAAACAGTTCCTGCGAACAGAGTGCTCTTTCACTCACTTCTCAGAAGCTTACATACTTTTACAGAATAATCTTATTAAGTAGCTTAAGTCTTCGCTTGTCTGGCTCTCTCAGGTACTTAATTTCTTCCTTCATCAAGTACATGCTATATCTCTTGCAACGTTCTGTTGAATGTTACTTCATAAGGAATACCAATGAAGATAATTATTGATAATATATTTTATTAATTGGGGCTTGTCACTTGGGAACATCCTTTAAACATTCTGACCCTTCATAACGACCTTAATATACCCTACATTCTAGAACTCATCCCTTCCAAGTTTATGAAATTCCACAGTAGCCTTTCCAACCACCCTAATCCTGTAGCACAGTCTTTGCACTGCGCCACTCATCCCTATAATCCTCCTCGGAGACTGAAACGGCAGTGGCCTTGTGACCTGCTATAATCGCGTGACAGTGGGAGTCCTGGCAATGGCCAGTTTCTCCAATCATGTCCTATTGTATGAATATGCGAGTGAATGATGATGTAAATATGGTATGAATGAGATCATTCATCTGTATTATTATTGCCTTATAAAAGGCAGATTGTAATTATTGCACAATAAAAATTGTTGTTTGAAAAAAAATAAAAAATAAAAAAATAAACATTCTGGATCACCAACCAACAACGGTTCATACCTTCCAATTCATATATTTATATTATATTGTATTATATTTAATGCATATACTTATAAAAAAGGCCTACATGTACAATAGACTTAATAACAATACCAAACACGATATTTTTGCCATTAAATAATTTATTTTATTTATTAAGCTATCTGCCACTAACAATTGTCTTTTTAAGAAAAAAAATGAGAATAATCTAAGTGTTATAGTGGACCAATAATTTCTATTGGTGACTTTAAAATGATTTATTTTATTTATATTTTTCTCGTCAACATCACTGATGTGTCCTCAACCATACAGGAAGTAGGACATTAAATTTATAAATAGCTTTTTATCTGGGACTTAAAAGTTAAAATTTAGTAAAAAAAGTATAGCCTTTTCGCAATAAATTTTTTTTCCATATTCCCGCCATTGTTTGTTAAAGAAGAACAAATCAGCATATTTGGACATATGGTGGAATATGCTATTAAATTTCAGATCAATCAAATTATTTTTGTCCATCTCTGCCAATAAGAACGTGCGCACGCTTGCAATGTACATTTAAATAAACTAGAGACGATCGGGTAAGTGAATAAAAGTAAGAAATCTCTCTCATTCAACTCATTGAAAAGGTAATTAATGAATTGGTAAATTATTATTTGAAGCTTTTTCTTTCTAAGACAATTTTAATTTGCTAATGGAACTGAACAATCGAAATAAAAAAGCCACTATAGAGAGTAGGCAGCTTAAATAGTAAATATATCTGAAAGAGGGGAAAAATAAAAAAAAGATTAGTGACCCTAATGAAATCCTGGGGGACTAAAGACAGGAGAGCTCCACTTTATTCTTTCATCTGATTAGCCAGTCCAAATCCTCGACTAAGGGTGAGTTTTTAAATCCCCGAAGCTGATTGGTCAGTGGCACCCTAATCACGAGCACATGAGTTTTTCTGACGATAAAGAAAATTCCCGTCACCCTCGTGACAAATTAAATTCGTTAGGAGCGGTAGAAGGGGGGCGCCAATTACCAACTGGTTCCGATCCCAGGGCCTAGTCGAGTTTTTAGGCCGGTCGGTGGTAGACATAAGCATCGGCTCAGGCCAGAATTTACCTTCTTGAGCAAACAGAAGGGGCATTTCCCTTCCAGCCCCTTCCGCCTAATATCCTTTTAATGAGATTTTTTCTCTCTTTTGTTCCCTTTTCAGCTCTTTTTTCCACTTCATTGTTTCTACTCAAGCACTTCACACTGCGTGAGTTTATAAAGTATTGCCCTTAACACTCACAGTGGTCCTATTTACTTTTCTTTCCAAATACCGAATTCACTGTTAAGTTTTCATATATTTATCTTTTACAGAAAAAAACAATAGAGAGGGCGAAGGAGGAAGCAGTCTATAACAACACGTAGTCTACAGCTGCCTAATTCAAATTGTTTCTAGTTAGCTTGGAGAAGTGTAAATCAGCAATTATTAGATCTGATATGTCTTAATATAACAGAAATGTTCCATTCAAATAGTTTTACCCACTCAATGTAATATGTTACTTCGTTACCGAAATCTGCTTGATTCATAAGCTTCAAGTTTGCTTAACAGGGAAATCAAAATAAGTATGACAGAAATACATGTGTGTGAAGGCAAAATAGCTCTAAGCCAAGGGATCCCTTAAAATAAATAAAAGCGTAGAAATAAAGCTTCTCCTTGGGAAAACATAATTATAACGGACTACTTAATGTGTGTTAGGAACGAAATCGTCGTAAATAGATCCTGAGTAGATTAATAAGGATATTTACATAATGTCAAACACTAGTCATGCCACTTACCTTTTTGCATGCTCAACTCGCAAGTTCAAGATCTGATATAGTTGTTGTTTGCCCCTGTTAGCTGAAAGTGGAACCTTGAACAACTATTACTCATAAGATCACATTCCATCGCTACTATAGCTTGAGGCTCAATTCTGCGCACAAACGAACAGAGGAATTCAGCAGCGAGCGTGCATGAGCTTGCACGGTGCAAAGTTCACTGTCTAAATGCGTAGCAGCCAGCCGTAGTTCTATATATCTTGCTTTATTTCCCTCCCTTTCAGTAATGAATTATGTTTCTTATGCATGCTGTTTATTTGCTGTATATGGGCACAAAACCGAATGATATCTAACGCCTTTTAGTCTTAGAATACTAAATAAGGACTAGTTCACGACACGGCTGGAGCTCACTAGTGGGGCGGAGATAGGCATAGTTCACTCTCTGACCTGCCTATATAAGGCCGAAATTCTGAGCTTTATCCATTTTATGCATCTGCGAATGCAGCACGAGGAGACAGCTGTAATTCCAAATTTATATTTGTCATTGTAAATATATTATCAAGAAAGAGGTTTTAAAAAAAAAAAAAAAAACTTTATCCATTCAGTCGGAACCCGGCACTTGAAGTGAACACTGCTCTCTCTCTCTCTCTCTGGCACTTGCTGCACTACTCCAACCATGGCTTTCTTATTTAACTACCTTTGCACCTTATTATAGATAAAATACGTTGACAGTTGTATGGTTTAGTTACTCTAATAGTCAGTTATTCAATCAACTATTATATTATTCATCCAGTCTCATAGTGATACAGGAAAACGGTTATGATCCTCTTTATTCCCAGTACTCCCAACTAAGAGCACAAAAAAGTGGCGCACTTAAAAAATTCTAATATCTCCTTTATATTAAAATTAATTCAGATTTAAATACCTTTTTTAATTTATTTATTTTTACATGAATTTCTTTATTGTGATATAATTACATTATACCTTATTGGGCAATAAGTAATTGTGCTAAATGTTCTCATTCATACCATATTTAAAATTTTCATTTACTCACTCATACTTGCGAAAGAGGAAGTCTTGAGAAGTCCCCCACGCTTCTCCTTCAGCCACGTCACCGGATACCAGCCATTGGAGGCTGCTGAAGAGCACGAGAGTCACATACGCTCAAGACATGATTGGAGAAACTAGCCATTGGCAAAATTCCTACTGTAACGTATTTATAGCAGATCACCGGGATACTTCCGTTTTAATCTCCGAGGGTGATTATAGGGATGAGTGGTGTAGTACAATGACTATGCTAGGAGATTAGGGTGGTTGGATAGGTTTCGATGGAATTTCATGAACTTGTAAGGGATGAGTTCAAGATTGAAAGGTATATTAAGATTTATACTAAGGGGTTTGTTGCTGACATAATTATTACTATTGTTCTCAGGACTTTTGATTGCAAGGATTGGATACGCTTGATGTTCGACTTTTTTTCTGTCCCCCATAGCTCTATTCCGTATGTCCAGATTGGTTTGAGTATAACTTTGTAGATTAGTAGTTGATTTTTATTGAGAGATGGGGTGTCCTTTGACGTAGTCTGCACAGTTGTCTAAAGCGTCTGTGTAGTCTTGTCTTTTTAGTCTCGTATTTGGGTTCCAGGTCAGTCGTTTGTCGAGATGGAAGCCTAAGTACCTAAGTCTCGGATACAGGGAGAGGAATAGAATTAAAATAAACTAGTGGACAAGACATGCGACAAAGATTGAAGGTAATGTGGGAACATTTTGCTTCATTAACTTTGATCCACCATTGGTTGCACCAATGCTTGATCTCATCAAGGTGTTTTTGAAGCTTATGGGATGCTATGTCGGGGTCTGGGTGGGATGACAAGACTGCAGTGTCATCTGCAAATGTGAACAAGATGGGACATCGGTGGTGTATAGGTTATAGAGGATGAGACCTGCCCTGTGGACCACCTGCTTTTATGGGATAGTAGTTAGAATATTCCAAGCCACAGTGGACTTGGAAGAATAGGTTTGAGAGGTAGGACTGTAGGATTAGGAAAAGGGTCTTTGGTAAATATGTTTTAAGCTTGTAAAGCAAACCTGTTTGCCAGACCCTGTAAAAAGCTTGAGCTATGTCCCGAAAGGCAGCAGTGTAATATTGTTTGGTTTCAAGGGCTGAGGATACGTAATCAACAACGTGAAGGCCTTGTTGAGCAGTGGAATGTCGTATACGGAAACTAAACTGGTGAGTATGGTGAAATTATAAAAATATTTCAGATCACGGGAAAACAAAAAAAAAATCTTCTGATTAATAAAATAAAATTATGTTTTGGTACCGGACAATTCCTTCTCGGGCTGGAATCACATCCTCAAGTCACCGAGGCATGCTTCTTATTGAGTTTTCAGCAACCTCTTGATTCATATCCTCCCAAGAATCCACTAAAGAAACGCTTACCTCGTGTAAGTTAAAGCGGTAGGGGGTGGGGGGGGGGATGACCTGCCGTCTAACACGTCTGGAAGCACGTTCCACATTCAGGATTCAAATCCGGGCTATGACCTGGCCATCAAGTCAGTATAACCACTTATTATTGGTTTTGGCCAACAATCCTACACCTGGATAATTTCCCTCACATACAAATTGGCATTAAGAGAACACCTGTGGAACACGTGGAGCTCTGTGTTTGCCGTAGAAGAAATCCCACCCCACATCATCGCTGAACCACCTCCGAATTGAACTCTTCACTCAGTGTAGCACTCTCAGTGGGTTTAAATTCACTTCAGCAAATGTAACATTTTTCGCACATATTGCAACTCCCCGAGTTGGAAGAAGTTGTGCAGTCTCAGTGGCTGTTGAAACCCGATTCCAAAGCTTGTTTAATACAAAAAAACGGCGTTCTCTTGGCTCTGTCATTTGTGGTCGACCTGAACCAGGTCTGCGTGTGGAAAAACCTGTCTCACGGTAACGTTATGGTAATTGCTCTCCAAACAGTAGTTTCAGGTAAACCCAAGTTACAGGCTGCATATATTTGGATTCGGCCCTTTTCTAATAACGCAACAACACGGATTACTTGTTCCTCCGTCAAAAATTTTTTTTTGCTATTTGTTTAGAGTTACACAAGAACTACAATAGCGAATGATGAAAAAATGTTTTAGATTTTGTTTACCCAATAACATATAGGGTTAAATAAGGTGAACAAAGCTCTTTATTGAAAAGAAAACAAGTCGCTTCCCTTGTCAGATTATTTACATTAAATAGTGAACTTTTTATCGTGTGCTTATTTTTTAATAACTTTGCTAACGAATTTTTTGTGGGGCAGTGTAGAAACACTATATAAGGTGCCTTCGTATACGCCGACACTTGCAGAAGTCCCAGTTGCAGAAGTTAAGTAGTTAGCAATTATCATTATATTTTAAATTTAAACGTTTCTATATGAACAAATAAAGGTTTTTTAACTCTCGTTAATTTTGGAGATATAGCTGGCTACGAGCACTTAATCGTATACGTAGAAGATCCCGACTTCCCGCCAGGTCCGCTTGACAGGTAGAGATTTCTTATTTTATTGGTATGTCCCCTAATTTTTATTTACCTGTTTGGTATATTTGACGCTTACGAACCAAGCATATTTTTCTAATTAAGTATCATATTACATTAAGAAAGGTTACTTATTTGAATGGAACATATCTATCATATTAAATATGATTAAAGAATTGCTGATTTCCCCTAAAAAGTTTAACTTGAAAACAATAAACTCTCTCCCAGACTGACTAGAACCCATTTAAATTAGGCAGCTGTAGTCTACGTAAGTGTTGATCTAGACTGATTCGTGTTTAATGTTGTCCCTCTTCTTACAAAAGTCTTCGCACTTAGTAGTCCTTGTAACACCGAACCTTATTTAGGAAATGGTTATTAGTATGTGTAATGAATTGCCCCCATAGAAGCCACTTTTGCCCAATTGGCCTATGAAGAAATTTCTTCCAATCTATCAGCTTACTATGGCCTTATAAAAAACATTTTGCAATTGTTTCTATGGGTAATTCCAATGCTTGTGAGGGAGGCAACAACCGTGTGAACTTGGGGGGCCCCTGGGCTGTTTGTAAATATTGTATGAATGTGCGAGCGAATGATGAATTGTAAATATGGTATGAATGAAAACACTTATCTCAATTATTTATTGCCTATTAAGTAAAGGCAGATTGTAATTTCATCATAATAAAGTTGTTAGCATGTTAATATTTCATCTTTTAAGCAAACTTCTTTTCTTTAGGATATATTTGGGTTCCTGTGCTATGGGTTTTTTGGCTGCTCAGAAAAAAACGTCTTCCAGAGGAAATTCTGTCTTATATTTGATATTGAAAATGATGCAAAAAAAATTTTTTTTTATCTAGTCGATGAACTCCGATCCAATGCAGCTGAGTAGCCAACAGCAATAGGATTACGTTGACATGAAACCGTGGACTCCCATTTGATTACACATCGGCCGCGCTTCCATAATGCGGTTATAGCGATAGACGTCTGAGGGAATTTGTCCGGAGCGAGGCCAAACAATTCGATTACAAAACACTAATGCATTCGCGGCTTGTCGGCATGCACGTTGAAGATAGCACTGGACATCGGCACAAACGTGTCGTAAGTCCTCCCTCGGGCTTCTGGAGCGTCGTAAATATTCCAAGAGCATCGATAACGTGATTCAATAGCGAGGGGCTGTGTAATCAATTAACACGCATCTGTCTACTTCCTTTTGTGGTTTCATTATTAATCGTTGTATTTAATCAATTACTGATTGCACGCTAAAAAAATTTTAACATGAGCATTTTTAGGTCTAGACCATCTATGCTTTACGTATCAGTGACTTGCGAGAAGATATGAAATTCCTGTCCAGCGAAGTAAAGCATTTTTATCTGACTTAAACTTGTTTATATTAATGACTTATACATTATACTCCTTATACCTAACTTATACCTCCCCTTTGAATTACGCTATTGATGCGTTTGAAATATTTACGACGCCCCAGACGCCTAAAGGTGTACACACGTCAATTAACACAGGTTTACTGTTGTAGTGGCTATTTGAAGAGTTAATTTCGCAATAATAAATAAAATGATGCAACAATTAAACATCGTAAAATTAATGCGCTTATCTCATCTAACTGCATCTCATGCCAGCCCTAATCATTAACTATAAAGGATGTTTTAGGAAGCAAGAAGGTGAGTAGTATACAGGAGGATTAAAAACTGTCTGTATTTGAAAACCACACACAAACAAGATCAAAAAACTAAACTGGCACTGATTAGGCCACATGCTGCTTAGATGAAGGTCTGTATAACTGTTTTTTTTTTTTTATATTTACTAGCAACAAACTGCTATAAAGATTAATATGAACCACATAAATGAAGAAACATTCTTCAATAATGATATTTACTTATTTGCTTGTTGATAGCCCACAGACTAGTAATATCAACAGTTTGACGGAAGTCAAATTCAGATATTTAACTGTTTTATTCCTAATTAAGAAGGTAACTACAGATCCTGTAAGAAATCACCCAAGATCTATAAATTGAAAAATATTTCCTTACTTATTAATGTAGTTTTCCTTGGTCTAAAGGAATAAACTTGAAAGTTGGCAATATATTTTCGACTTTACATAAAAAAGCATTTAACCAAAATAAGTAAACAGATCCGTGTTCCTAATATCTGTTTTTATATTTTATAAGGTGATACATATTTTATACATTGTAGAAATCCCCTCTCGAATTTATTAATTATATTATTTCAGTAGAGTAATAGGACTGGGCGGTATACTACTTTATTCAAGTAACTTTCATCGAAAGTCTAATTAATATTTACCAATTATAAAATATTTACCACAATGTAATAAATAAATGATTCTGTGGTGCCACGCTTGCTGAAGACGTAGGGTTGTTGCTTTAGTTGGTAGGCATAGAGGTTCTTGTGTGGTTAGCACTAGTAAAGCTTAGTTGAGAAGTGACAACCTCTCAATACTAAACTCAGTTTTCTTAATCGGATTCGCTAGGTTCTTTTGCAAGTACCTAGAAACGCAACCTCACAAGTTACCCCCAATTATCCAAAGAAAACCCCTAAGGTGAACCGGGGATTGAACCAAGGTCTCAAGAGTCAGTACGCTAACCACTAGAACAGGGAGACATTTTTTATTTAGTGAACCATTCTGGATATGAACTTGTATTATCTCCTTCAGATTCATGGAGCAGTAATACAAACGTATTGATATACTTTATTAATCTGAGCCAACTTATACAAACTGAATCAGTATCATGCGAAATATCTGATTGAAGCAAAGTCACTATTGAATGAAGTTTATAGGTAGGAGTAGCTAAACACTATCTTGGGCAGAGCATTGAAACTTCTCGTGTTTTCATGTCTGGTGGGTGACTTCGGAGTCACTGCCTCCTATATCGGTCCTATGTTTGACCTTTAAACCGGGCTCCAACACCCTCTAGGCACGCACAACTCAAGTTGATGCACCAACCCCATAGCATATTAACGTCTGAATTTTAACTGTTGGATATTTTTAAAAGTGGAATAATTTTTCCCCAAGCAGGTCGTGTTTTTTCTTCCGAAGGGCTAATGTGATTCGGCTGTGGGGTACGAGGCACGACTGATAGTTCGGACCTGGAACTAGTTAGCCAAGGGTGGTTGTTAAAACCAAAAAACTCAAGGCCTTCGAAAAGGGCGGTTCGACATGCAACGTTCAACAGCTAGGTCAAATGCAAATAATAACTGCATAAATTTTCATTTTTATGCCCCCTTTTCCACAAGTTCTAATTTTATAATACGATAATTGTGTGGTTTATGACCGCATACGTAATACATAATAAGAAATCCTGAATTAAATTGGCCTATAAAACTTTTAGATTGCATTCATTGGTCTCATGGATTAACACTAAAAACTAAACGACCCGAATATATTCCGTATTCAGATATTACTGACTGTTTTCATCGATAAATTTTATCTAGTTATTGGTTAAAAATAATTCCAATTAACTTCCCTATTCTCATGAACGAAGATATTTAGACATTAATTGAAACAAGTACCGAAAAAGGTGTTCATCACTCAACCTCTACCGCGGCTTCCCGCACTCCTTAATCCTCTCACACCACCTTCAAGCAGGTACTCCTAGTACAAGGATCAGCTCAACCCGAATATTCCTTATTTTTCCCTCATCCCTAACCTTCTAACTAGAGAGCTTAGAAAAAAAAAAAAAAGTGTTCATTGTAATTCATAACATTTGCACATATACATTATTGATATGGGAATGAAGGTATTTTACTGACATCCATGTTTTTTGATTGTCTAGTAATCCTTCAGCTGATTTTGATGATGTTAATACCATTTTCATTTCCACTTAATTTTTTTTGGATAATATGTGCCATTTCATCTGGAGATGATGACCATCGTACGACGGGAGCCATCCTCCCCCACATCCCATGTGTGCCCCATTCATATCCCATTTACATGGCCCATTTTTCACGAAGACGTGATAGAAAAATGGGTTTCAGATCTGAATTTATTGTTGGAAATAACTGGACTATTTATTATTGTTTAATATCCTAAAACCGTTAAATATAGCGATAATTGTTCGTAAACTGTTTGTAATTCATAGGAAAAACAACAGATTTTAGACTTACCTAGCGACGTTCCTATAGCCAAAATCGTATTGGCTGGTGTAGTTATTAATAATTGGTACCATTTAATTGGATATTTAATGGAGGATCGGCTTAGGTAGATGGAACAAAAAAACATTTGATCATACTTATTAGGCGGCATAGTTTGTCGTTTCATTCAACCTGATGGATCATAAGGTAAGTGTCCATAAAATTCCCCACCCCGAAACAACCTCTGATAAAACCTGAAGCTGGCTGATTAAAATTATTAAAACCAAATATCAGTTTTCATCACCGTTATCATATACGAAAACGCCAACACATTATAAATTTCACTAGACTCAAATCGTGGTATATAGAAATAATTGACTGAATGATAACTAATTTTTTAACATCGAGTAATAATCGGAGTTTGGTTTTTTAAATATTAATTTATAAAATAAAGAGCTGAAAATACCTACTTGATTTCAGGTAACTCTGTGGCAGAGAAGACTATTCAAAGGGCAGCCACGTTAGGTGGCCTGTTTGTTTGATCGATGCTAAAAATCAATGTTACTATAGAAGAATACCAATTAAAAGTTGGACACGATATTCTTCAGTTAACTGGCCTTTAGTTTTCTCTACAGCAGTAATGAGTGCCTCCACTCGTTTACTTCCCAAGGAAAACTCGTTAGTTCTCAAAATTTTTAATGGGCAGTTAAGTGTTAATGGAATACTAATGGTATTATCCATTCTCGGAAAAAGTCTATATTTGAATATTTTATCACGTTTCAGGTGACAAGTTTGAAGTATTATTGTTTAAAGTACATTGGTTAAATTACTACCAAACCGAAGTTTCACAATATTGTGTATTATTGCTATTCCGCTGTTAAATTTGTTATAATTATGATTTTCACAAAATCTTGAATCGTAGGCTTTTTAAATTATTCACCCTGGAGTTTGAGATTCGATTCCAATGCCTACACAAAGGTGCACGAATAGTTATTTTCTAGATTAAATTTTAAATTATTCATTTCTGTAATTGGTAAAAAAAGTAATTTCTCACTCTGCAATAAAAAATGAAAATCAAATTAGATATGAAGGTAATCCCGAGAATTATTTCTTATGTAATATATTATTTTTCCCTAATGCTTAAAGCAAATTAATGACGGCGAGTAATTACGAAATTCCAAGCATTAGTCTAAGCTGATTTTATATTTGGCTTCCCGTTTATTTTCGCTTTTTTTATTATTATTTTTATTAGTGTCTGAGATTTGATGAAATATAATAATACTGTTTCTGTTCATTTGATCAAAATTTAAGTAAGTGGCTTTGGTGTCATAAATAGGAAGACTCATCCAGGGCCCCATAGGCTCGTACTAAAATCCGCACTGGTTTGTTTCTGGTAAGTAATAATAATAG
This sequence comes from Acanthosoma haemorrhoidale, assembly GCA_930367205.1. Taxonomy (NCBI): domain Eukaryota; kingdom Metazoa; phylum Arthropoda; class Insecta; order Hemiptera; family Acanthosomatidae; genus Acanthosoma; species Acanthosoma haemorrhoidale. The sequence goes on along the minus strand of OV884011.1, from coordinate 119,738,680 downwards.
TTAACCCTTTGATTTGGGTAACGCGAAAGCTCCGGCCTGATGAAACTATGGAAGTCGAGACGCAATAAAATTTGGTTTAGAGTTGGTGTGTGATAGGTGCAGTGTTTATCTTGTATTTTAAGTACAACGACATTTAGCTGCAGCAGATAAAGTCTATTTATAGATGCACTCTTTGTTTTGTTACGCTCAGTATGCATCATTTTAGAAATAAGATTATTATCCATCTATCTACGTTCAATAACTTTTAACATAACTATCGTACATTTCATGCCATTAGTGTGTGATAGACTTGGTCCAGTGTTTATCTGTGATTTATTAAAACAGTTTTCGTGTTGTATAATGTGCATTCAATGTTTATTAAGTAAAGCTCCCACAAACATTTAGCGACCATCCAACAACCACTCCTCGTATATTCATTTAGTGTGAGCACTATTAATGGATTTAATTTAAATAATTTATAATTACATGATATTCCTACTAAATGAAGAAAATTCAGAAAGTAAAGAAGTAAAGCAGTGTCGACGTGTGTTTACTCGTTCCAGGAACTGCTTGATACCAAATAAAGGAACTAGGTATCCATGCCAAGTTTTTTTTTTTTTTTTTTTTGCTTGAGATAAGGATCCAGGATATTTATAGTGAAAATTATTGTCCGTAGCCAAGTTTTAACAAACAAAATGAAGCAGTTTTGGTAAAAAATACCAAGTAGTTTTTTTGTTTTTTTTACAATCGTTTAAAAAGTTTTCATGATTACAACTTTAAGTGTCTCTGGATATTATCCATTCTCTTACAACGTTTTTTTTTTTGTTTTTTTTTTTTTATAAACTTTTTATTAATTAAAAAGAAGTTAATGTGTGTAAATAAAAAAACGTTTAAATTAAGAAAAAATGTGAACTACCTCTACTACACTAGAGTAAAGGTGGAAAAATCACATCCCAGGCGTGACATAGTTCAGTGCCACAACTGCCAGGAATATGGCCACAGTCGTTCGTACTGTCACCACATACCTAGGTGTGTGAAGTGCGGAGACAAGCACAAGAGCGAGCTTTGCAAGAAGCCTCGCCAATCCCCCGCTGTATGTGCCTTGTGTCAGCAAGACCACCCTGCCAACTACAAAGGCTGCGAGGCATATAAAGTGCTGAAGAACCGCCTCCAACAACAACGCCGCCCACTCGTGGTAGAACAAGTAGTGAAACCGCGAAGCGTTCCAGCCAGAGAAGTGAATGACTCCACTTCATTCGCCAACATAGTGTCAGGTGGACGCAAGACATTATCCGAGGCACCGCCTCCTCCCCTCCCTCAACCACAGCATTTACCTCAGCCTCACATACACCAAATTCCTCCCCCTCCCAACTCCACAGATCTCACTAGCCTTCTTACATCCTTTCTCACCGACTTCAGAACTCTTATCACTCCTCTTATTTCACTTCTCACCAACCTTGTTTCCCACCTCATACCAAGCTCTCCCAAATGAATAAAAAACCCTTAACTATCCTTCTTTGGAATGCCAATGGTGTTCGAAATCACACAAACGAACTGACAACATTACTAAATGAAAAAAACATTGACGTTGCACTCATTACTGAAACGCGACTGACTGCTAACAGATCCCTCAAAATCCCACAGTACCAGGTTTACAGAACAGACCACCCTGATGGAACATCACATGCTGGTACTGCTGTCCTTATCCACCATTCCCTTTCCCACCACATCATCCCATTGATTGCCCATGATTTCCTACAAGCCACAGCTGTGTCAATCCGCACATTTTCCTTCCCCCTCACCATAGCTGCAGCGTATTGTCCACCTAACAAGTCTATTTCCAACTCACAATTTACCTCCTTTCTTAACTCAATTGGACATCACTACCTTGTGGGTGGAGATTTCAACGCAAAGCACCAACAGTGGGGCTCTAGAACCACCAACTCCCGAGGGCGAGCTTTGTTATCTGCACTCTTATCCACAAACTCCACCCCTCTCCCTCCTCAGACTCCTACCTATTGGCCTGCAGATCCCTATCGAAATCCTGACATCCTTGATTTCTTCATCCACCATGGAATAGGATCGATAAATTCGTCCACTACACGGCTCGATGACCTGTCGTCCGACCATAGCCCTCTACTCCTCACTCTTTCGTTACACCCCATCCCCAAACTACCTCCTCCCTCATTCATCAGAGGTCCAGTCGACTGGGACCACTTCCGTGAACTTCTAACTAATTCCATTGACCTCAAAGTTACCCTAAAAACACCTCACGATCTAGACCATGCCGTACATTCCCTTACTACCTTAATCCAACAATGTGCATGGAATGCTTCAAAGCCTCGACCTTCCCCGTATGCCCAGAACAAAACTTCTTTACCTCAAAACCTACTCCACCTTATCCACATCAAACGCCGCTCCAAAGCCTTATGGCAAAGAACCCGACACCCTGCCGATCGCCGCTGTTACAATCAAAACTGTAAATTGTTAAAGCGAGAGTTGGCAACCTTCCGATCCCAAACATTTAATTCTTACCTATCCTCTTTATCCACTCAGGACAACTCTCTTTGGAGAGCTACCCAAAATATCCTAAAATACCATTATGTATCACATCCACTTCGTCGTGGCGATGGGTCCTGGGCTGCGTCAGATGGAGAGAGATCTGAAGCATTCGCACAGCACCTCTCACATACTTTCACACCTCATCCCAACCAGCATAATCCATCCCACGATACGAAGGTCGAAGATTTCCTTATTTCTCCGATTCCTCTTTCACTTCCTCCAAAGGCAGTCAATCCCTCCGAGGTCCAATACCACTTAAAAAACCTACCACTCCGTAAATCTCCTGGATACGATCTTCTCACTGCTCAGATCCTTCGACAACTCCCACCCAAAGCAATAATTTTCCTCACCTATATATTTAATTGTATCCTTAGAACCACCCACTACCCACTTCTCTGGAAATATTCCATTATCGTCCTCTTTCAGAAACCTGGAAAGTCCCCAAATGATCCCTCATCTTACCGCCCAATCAGTCTACTTCCAATCCTTTCAAAAGTTTTTGAAAGAATCCTACTCAAACGCCTTTTGCCTATAGTTGAATCCAAAAACCTTCTTCCTAACCATCAATTTGGCTTTCGCTTCAGACACTCCACTGCTCAACAAGGCCTTCGCGTTGTTGACCATATATCCTCCGCACTTGAAAGCAAACACTACTGCACGGGTGCTTTCTTGGACGTAGCTCAGGCTTTTGACCGGGTATGGCACCCAGGTTTGCTTTACAAACTAAAAATCTCCTTACCGCAGACCCTTTATCTAATCCTTCAATCCTATCTGTCTAACAGGTTCTTTCGGGTCCGTTGTGGTTCAGAATACTCCGATTATTACCCCATAGAAGCAGGAGTTCCTCAAGGCAGCGTCCTTGGCCCTATCCTGTATACCCTTTTCACTGCTGACATTCCGTTAAGTCCTAGCACCTTCCTTGCAACTTTTGCTGACGACACAGCAATTCTCTCGTCACATCCCAATCCGTCAACGGCATCCTACAACCTCCAAAATCACCTCACTAAGATAGAGAAGTGGTGCAACATCTGGCGCATCAAGGTCAATGAAGGCAAATGCGTTCACACCACATTTACTCTCCGTCGAGGATCCTGCCCGTCCGTAACCTTCAATTCAATTCCGCTTCCCATGTCCAATACAGTTAGATATCTAGGTTTTCATCTAGACAAAAGACTGACTTGGAACCCTCACACAAGACTTAAAAGACAAGAATCGAATAGACGGTTTGGACAGTTATACAGACTACTGAACAGAAACTCTAACCTCACACTAGAAAACAAACTCCACGTATACAAACAGTTATTAAAACCAATTTGGACTTACGGAATAGAGTTATGGGGGACAGCCAAACCATCGAACATCAAACGTATCCAAACATTTCAATCCAAAGTCCTCAGAACCATAGTCAACGCACCCTTTTATATTAAAAACTCATCCCTTCACAGAGATCTCCATGTACCAACTGTCCTCGACCTTATACCCTCAAGATTTTCCAAATTTCACCAAAACCTTTCCGCACATCCGAATCCTTTGGTCGACTCCATATCCAGTAACATTCATCCTTACAATCCTCCTCGACGCCTAAAACGGCGGTGGCCTCGCGACCTATTATAAATAGACATTCTATGTCATGGGGTCCTGGCACTGGCCATCATCCCCACTCATGTCCTGAGCGTGTGTGGCTCTCTTGCCCTCTCTGTGGCCTGCGCCGGATGGTGCCACGGCCGGAGAGGGGGCGGGGGGAGCTTCGCTGCTTCCGGCCTTTCCGCCAGCTTGCTGGGGGATTGGCTTCGGGGGCGGGGGGGCTCCTGGGCTGAATCTGTATGTATATAGGTATGAATGGACTGTATATAGGTATGAATGGAATTGTATATAAGGTATGAATGATCTCTCAGCACAATTATTAATGCTGGAAAAGGCAAATTGTAATTTTTTTTCAATAAAGAAAAATATATATCCTAAATTAAGAAAAAAAATACGAGGCTATTTATTGGTCTTTGGATCGACTAGTTCATTATATGTTTATGTCAGGACGAAAGGAAAAAAAAAGCCCCTTTTGCTAATGTGAACAAAGAATTAGGATCAGCAACGAATACACGGCATTAAAAGTGCGATAATTATGTTAAGAGTGATTGAATGTAGATAGATGGATAAGAATTTTATTTCTATAATTATATACAATGAGTGTAAACAAAGAGCACATTTACAAATAGAGTGTCTTCTGGATCCAGATGTTTTTAGAGCAGAAGATAAGCACTGGACCTATCACACACCAACTCTAAACCAAACTTAATTGCGTCTCAACTTCTTTAGTTTCATCTGACTGGAGCATGTCGCGTTACCGCACTCAAAGGGTATTATGATTACCTACTATAAACAAACCACCGCGGATTTTAGCACGAACCCTGGTCTTCCTATTCATGACACCAAAGCCGCTTACTTAAATTTTGATCAAATGAACAGAAACAGTATTATTATATTTCATCAAATCTCAGCCACTAATAAAAATAATAATAAAAAAAAGCGAAAATCAACGGGAAGCCAAATATAAAATCACCCTAGACTAATGTTCGAAATTTCGTAGTTACACGCAAAACCGTCATTATTTTGCATTAAGCATTAGGGAAATATAGTACATTACATAGGAAATAGTTATCGGAATTACCTTCAGATCTAAATTGATTTTTGTTCTGCATTACAGTATGAGAAAGTACTTGTATCCACTTGTTAAACAATTAGAGAAATGAACACTTTAAAATTTAATCTAGGAAATAACTTTCGTGTAGAGATTTAAGTCGAATCTCAAAATCCGTGGTAAATAATTTAAAAAGCCCCACAACCCAAATAAAACCTGTAATTAAATCATTTACCAGTTCTCATCAATTTTATCAATTATTAAGTAAAATAAAGTATACAATTTATATTTAAAAAGTCCTCTGATGAAATACTGCCGATAAGGTATTTGTACTTCCTCGAAAACAAAATTGACTATCTTCGTGTAATGTACTGATTTTTTCTAGACCTAGTGGAATCAATACCAAGTGGTTCTTTGTGACTTTTACGAGCTCTGGGCACAACATTTGATGTTCTCTGACATGTTAAACATGTCAAGTTATATAGTACATTAAATATATATGTATATATTATCATACACTAATACGAGTAAATAAATAAACGGTTTATTACTTTAAGTTTAAGGACTAAATAATACCACGTACCATAGACGAATCCATGGGACTATTGAAAGCAGGCCCAAGACCACCCCCTGCCGGAGGGGACTGGGCGGTCGCATTTGAATTTATCTCACCCCATCCGGCTAAAAAGGGATGGATATGAGGCTATACATCAGGGGCAGTTATTCTTGCACATTATCATCTACCCTCCGGCCGGCTGACAATAGCTTAATCCAAGCGTCATGTTTTGGTCTGCCGTCTCGCTTTTGTTGTCTGTATCTCTTCCAAATCTGCCCTCTCCAATGTCGAACATCGGCGTTTTTGTCATCGACAATGGCCGGCTACTGCAGCCATCTCGATTAATAGAGCACTTTTGTGGCTGAGCACAGCCGACGTTACTTTCATTAAGAAAAAGTAAATAAGCAGGGACAAAATCGTTTTATAGAAATAAAACTACAATCTGTTTGGGCAATAAGCAGTTTTGAACATTGATCTCATTTATTCCACATTTACAGTTCACTCTAGTATTCTTATGGTATGTAAAAAATCTAGCCAAAAGTGAGAGAGCCACAGGCGCTCAAGAAATTATTGGAGAAACTGACCATTGCCACGACTTCCACCGTCATAAACTTACATCATGTCACGAGGACTCTGCCGCTTTAATAGGTATGCATGATGCAATATAATGAGTGTGCTTGGGGATTAGAATAAGTAAGAACTGGATAAGTTTTTAGTGGAATTTCATGAGTTTTAAAGGTATGAAATCAAGGATATAAGTATATTAAGATCGTTATGAAGGGTTCTGTTGCTGAGGTATAGTTAACAATTTTAACATGTGACATTTATTACTTTAAGTTTAAGGAATAAATAATACCACATACTACAGACGAATTCATGGGAGTATTGACAATTGAGAGCAGGCCCACGACCACCCCCTGCCAGAGGGGACTGGGCGGTCACATTTGAACAACATTTCACAAAAAAGCATATGTAGCTGTTGTAATTAGTCCGTCCATTTTAGTACAAAATGATGATGAAATTAGGCGTTCTTCTTAAGAATTTATACTGAATGGATTATATGGACTCGGTGTACGTATATTTAAAAAATGTATCATTTAAAGTGTTACTTACCTTATTTAAGTATTCCCACCCTTGAATTTTGATTCACTTCAATAGATAGCATATTATTTTCCTGCCTTGAATGAGGATTTGAAAAGTTTAAAATCTCATAGAATAAAATCTTTAATAACATTTAATATCGCAGTGGAATTTCTGAATATCAAGCATCCCTTTGGCACTAAGGTTTTTAGTTCAAATTCAATGAAACATTTTTGAACATTAACTTATTCTTGTAAACTACATAATACCTTGCGGCTGATGATTCTGATAATGACAGTTCCTCAGGGAAGTGCATTAAGCCCACTTCTATACGCAGTGTACACTCAGGGCATTCTAGGACTCCTGGCCTCCGATACAGCTCAACACTTTAACGATACATTCCAGGATAATTGGCACTTTATTAAGAATAAAAAAGGAATAAGGACACAAAAATACTATCTAGAAAGTCACCGTACTACAAAATATCATAAATTTGTTCCTAAAAATATAAGACTACTGAAATGATTAACAACAACTTTATTATGATAAAATTACAATCTGCCTGTTTCAGCTATAAGTAATTGTGATAAATGATCTCATTCATACCAATTTACAATTTTCATTCACTCCTTCATTCATACTATATATATGCAAACAGCCCAGAGGCCCCCAAGTCCACATGGTTGTCACCTCCTTCGCGTGCGGAGGAGGAAGCGGAGTCTTGGGAAGTCCCCCACGCTCCTTCGTAAGCCGCGTCATTAATATTAAAATAAAAAAATATTCAATACATCCTAAGAAATTAAATTAAAAAAAGTATAAAATAGTCCCATGATGAGAGGCACAACCCCATCCCTACTCACCCTTTTAGTGCTTTCGAATTAAGGAAATATTATAATAAGTAATATTATTTTTTGTAGTAACGTGAACAGAACGTGCTGTGGGTAAACATACCTTTTTATCCCTAATGCAATCAACTCACAATAGGCATCCTAAATACAGTTCCTATTTTTTTAAAACCTTTATCAGAGCTAAATAAATGTTTCATCTATTTAATATTATATATGTGATGATTCGAACTTCGTTAAAATGTTTAAAAAGGAATATTTACGATATGGTAGTATTAAATATAATGAAAACTAATAATAATAAAAAACTAGAACATACAAAAACAATTGCGTGATACTTATAATAACGTATAATTATGAAAATAAATAAACATAAAAGCATAAACTGTATCACATACTACAATGAAACACACTGGGGTCTATGATATCAAAAATTACGATTAACTCTGCTTCGGCCGAGCATTCCTATTCCAACTACAAATATTGATTGTAACATAAAAAAATTCTTAAGTTAACTGGAAACTGCTATAATTCCTGCAAATATTTTAAAAAAAGAACCATCCAACTATTACAATATTTATATATAAGAGAATTTTAATGTTTTACCATTAACATTTCTTAGAAAAAGTAGTACCGTCCATTTTGTAATGCATATCCTGTAGTTCGAAATTTTTACTGTTGACAAAAATTCGGATGACTCAGTGGTTCTATAGCCTCTTTGTTTGGACTGATAGGTTTCGCGTTATTACTACCTTCCGTTCTCGATGATATATGGTTATATCAGATAAATTATCTTTCTTTAGGATTTTTGTGATCCGAAGGTAAGCCCCATCACCTAGTCCTGTTTATTGTATTTGATATTTTTACTGTAAAAAGACATTGTTATTGTAATTCTACCCTGACTGTCGGGGAAAAATTAGGCTGAGAATTAGTATGTAAGTTAGTTTTAAGTTTGATCAAAAAGGTGAGCCCCATCAACTTTATTAGGCAGTTTAGACTAGTCACGTATAATGTGTATCATTATATAGTTTTTATAAAATAATAAAACCTGTATATAATGTAGCGATGCTACAGGAAATACAAAAATAATTTGTAAATAGGTTCGCCTGAGGATCTATAACTATCTGTAAATTTGAAGGGTCTATGAAAGAAAAAAAAAGAAAAACTTCTACCCTCCTTCAAATGCATCTGCTTATGCAGCAAGAGGAGAAATTTTGTAAATATTGTTCATCTGTTTGTAAAAAATGTTAAATAAAAAGGGGTTTTGAAAAAAAACAAAAAACTTTGTTTGGAAAACCTTTGAACAAAATTTATACCGCAATATAATATCAATGGTTATAGTTGTTAATACGATGAGTATATGTCAATCACTGCTATTTGCCCTAGGATTCTTTATAATTCTCTTAATGGATTTAACGAGTTCCTTCTTGAGCGGCCGGAAATTCTGTGCCTGGTTATATTTATGTATATATAAAGGAATACAGGTAAGAGAAATCAGTGAAGGGTAATGATATACCTGTGGAACACGCGACTGTTACTACAAAAGGTCTATTGCCTGTCAACCACTTCTTTAGTGGCTCGGTGGAGGGCTTACTGCGGCCCAACATGACTGGGCCTAAATACGTGGGCTAGTCCGTACTCGAGTCGGCAGTGCGTGACAGCCTCAGATAAAGGGACGATGCATCATTCGCTATCGAATAAAACATTCATGTATATAGCGGCCTGCAAGGGCTGCGCTGGGTTATCGTCTGTGACGCGATCTGTATTAGCGGGGGAGTGAAGGCCATTGTCCGAATCAGTGAGGCAGAAGGGCACGATGGCTGGAGCAGTTCCATATCGGTGGGTCTTTACAAATTTTATAACTTCCATGATTAGCACCCTGTAGAAATATCACCAGCACTAACGCCACCTCTCAAAACTAGTAAATGTATTGGAAATGGGAATCGAAAATAATTTAGGACATTGACACATCTGCAACATTCTCCGGAAGGGAACCATTCTTTAGTGACGGAAGCTTCCAACTGTATCTGTTAGTAAGCTCCGCTCGATAAGTTCGCCTTCTAAAAGTTGAACTATCCAAAATTGTATTTTTTTATAATTACTCTCCCTTGAATAATTCTTTCATTTCAGTCCTTAGAATTTTATACCATAATCGATGATAAGAAATTGTTTATTTTATTTGATCATACAGTTAATATTAACGACTATTCATTAAGTTTCATGGTATTGTTTCGATTTTGACTACAATCGAGGCATCAAGTGTTACTGCCGTGCATAATGTTATGACACTACATCAAACATAGGTCACGAAAATGTTTCCATCACGCCGGTTATATCACTTTTAAATACAATTAAAGCCCGCTAAACTTCTAACGAGCATTAGACATCGTTTATTAGGAAGCAGAGATTTTTGGCACGCTTCTTAATAAGATGGTTATTAACTACTGATTGATACTTAATCATGTTTTATAGCATCGGGAGTATTTTACCTGTCACAGAAACTCAGCCAATTGGTGGAAAATTAAGGTGTTCCGGATTCGGAAAAATCAATAAAGTCCAACAGAATACTCTCATTTCATTTACTCATAGTTTTGACAAAACTATTTTCGGTTTTTCTTCTCACGCTGTACCTTCCATATTACTATCAGTGGTCAATTTCATTTATGTCAATGTCTGGTAAAAGTGAGTAGCTAGGCTAAACTATTAATATAAAAAAAATAAATAAACTAACGTGAAAAACGTGTCTCAGATAGTTTTTAAAAATATATTTTACATTATCTTTTCCAAATTTGATTACTTTATGTTAAATAATAATACTGGAAAAATAATGCGAACTTTTTCTAAGCCACAAAAAATGGAATGTAAAATCACATACATGTTTTTTTATTCTATCTCGCCTTAAAAATTGGAAAACTAACAGTAAAATATGCGATTGTTTGAAAAACCTTTAATTATTTTACAATCAAATCAGTTGACTACCATAGTGAAAACCGAAATAAAACTTTGCTGTGTTATTTTATTACATAAAATATCCCTAATTAAGGCAGATATATAAGAGATCACCAACACTAACCATTAAATGACAATGATAGATGTACGTGTTATATAAATTTTGAACGAATAAAACAATAATTAATACACAACATAGTAAAAATATTTTAGGTATGTACTACTTTGTTTCATTTAGTTTTAATGTTACCGCTCATTAGTTCATTCAGTTTATGTTAAGGTAGGACTGTAAACAGTTTTCAGCATTAGGGTAATAAGCATACCATGTTAAACAGAACAAACACTGTTCCGGAGATAATAATAGTATAAATTATTAGTATATATTTCTTGTAATATTTACAGCTTTCGTTGTGTATATAATTAAATTAATTTTAACAGCTTACATAATATGTCTTTTTTTTTATTATTGATGTATACTTATAGATTGTTTCCGGAACGCAGTTTCAGTTATTATTATTCCATGGTGATTGATTAGTGCATTGAGCTATCCATAAGCTGAATACCGTTTAATGAAGTTCTAACAGGGCTTGTTCAGTTCTTTTCCTCGAACCCATTAACGAAATCTGGCACCTGTCGTCACAAATTATTAATTAATCGATTTGATTGTGTAGGCCTGATTTCCATTGTGCACTGTAGGCATTTAAGCTAATAAAAGAGCTCAAAAAATATTTTAAATGTATTATGCTGAGTTTTCGCGTGGGTAAGTATGTATGAAAGGCTACAAGTTGATCGGCGGGTGTGGCACAGGGACATGGCATTTGCTGTGAAGCAGCTTGGCCTTTACTATATGAGTCATAAAATACCACGTCCTAAATTAGTCCTGAGTAATCCGGCTTGCGCGATATTTGATACCTACAAGGGACGTAACACAATTTCCAACATTAAGTCATAATTAACAAAAGATTGTATTAAGAATACCCAATGAAAATAACATGGCAATTATTTTTAATTAAATCTATGTCAAATACGAGGAATCATAACATGCTGTTCGCAATCATATTATATAAGTCATCTAAACAAAAACTAAACATTATTAATTCATATTGTATACTTAAAACGAGGAAATTTGTAAATTTATGGTTTCAATAACATTTCTCAGAGCTCCTGACCAAATATCAAAAATGGGAAAATTCCTAGCTCAAAAAAAAAAAGAAAACATCGATTCTCCCATCACTCAGTCTTGCCACAGGTCCATCTGCTGTGGTAAACGAGTTAGGATGTTGATTATTTTTATAATTCGTATCTGCGGCTTATCAGGGGCCAGGCCAGTTATCAGCTGTACAAAGCCGTCTGATTGTGTTTGCTTAGTTTCACCAGAGGGAAGAAAAAATCGATGGCATATCCATCTACTACATTTAGTAATATATTTTGAAAAAAATTGTACTGATAATTTTACTGTTTTCTAAATATTTTAAACAATGAATATTATTCTTATCTATTGCATATTTAATTATAACAAGCATAAAAAAGTCCATTTGCTATAGAACATAGAAATTAATTTTATTTTATGTATAGATTTCAGTATCTTTGTTCCTAAGAAGGGCCAAAATGTTACAGGGTTGAATTTATTTAATTAAATTTAAAATCGAAAAGTAAATAAAATAAAATCGTGAGTGTAAATATGTATATATATATTTTTTCACACTTTCAACTTACTATTTGTACTTATGTTTACAATTTTCTGCCTTATTTATTTTTAATGTTTTGATATTGAGAATAAGTACTGTAAAGGAATAATTCTTGGTTATTAACAGGAATTTCGGTTATTAAGGAAAAAGATATTTTCTTGAATCAACTTCGTTTTAAAAGTAGATAATAAAAACATTAACGAACAAATGTTTTCGATTTGAAAAACTAATAGTGAACCTAGGTTTTGGGTCATCTAAACGTCCCGGGTAAGATAGATCCCTTCAAAGTACCTTTGGCTTCACCATCGAATCCGGGTAGCAATTCAAATTGACGAGACCAAGGGTACTTGGCCAAAGAGACTGATCGTTGTCAAAAAAACCAGTATTTATAACGATGTTTTTAGAGTTCAATTGTCGGTGTATCGGAGGAATATAATTGACTTATGTTCATAACAACTATAAATAATAATTACATTTTGTCAATCAGTTTGCAAATTATACGTTCGTCCAAGAATGAGAAAAGCAACTTGTTGGAAGTTACTTGTTGCCAGGAATGTTGTAAACTTGTTGAGCAGCATGCGACCTGATGATCTTTCTGCCCGTATCTCCCTCCTTCCCTGAAGTACAACAGATGGCAGGCACAACAGGCTTTGGATGCTTTTTATACATACATACTTTTTTTTAGGGACATATTGATAATCCTTTAATCTCATAAAACCTGATATGATCTAAAATTAAAACGTTTTTTTTTTATTTGTTATTAACTTGCAAGTTAGTCAAAAACTAAACTATAGGTTAAGCTAACGGTGCATTGGATAATAATAAATGCATATATGGCAAATAATGTAAAGACAAAAGAAACATTTTAATTATTCTAAAGGGGACTGATGCAACATACCGGTTTGAAATCAACGTTCAAGCAACGTGACTGCGAGCTACAGTTGATTTATTAATTAAGTAATTTATAAGTGATTGAGATAAAGAACCTTTTAGTGAAGGCTAATACGAATTGTGTGCGAACTTTACTACCATAATCGATCGAAAGCACTTGTGAAATCATCTACTCACAGTTGATAGCCATCGTCAGTGAGGTTTTTGTAATTCTGTCACTCTTATTGCTTATGAGACTTATATATGTTTGCGTAAATTGAAAACGGGGAACATTTTCTTTTTAAAAACAAATTGATCATAATAAGTGCATTGAAAGTGCTTGCTTCTTTAAGGTATTTATACTACATGCTTACATTTCAAGTGGATCTTCAACATAGATTTCACAACATTCCTCCACATGTTCTAAGTAATATATAGAGAATTATTGGTTTTCAGGCAGTTTATGTTTTTAATTGTCAACGTACCAGAAAATGCCCATAAGTATTATTATACTAAATGGTGTAATAATTATTACAATAGAAGTAATTGAAAGTCATAATATCTGTAACGAAATACTAATATCAAGAATCATTAAGCAAACAATCATGAACCAAATAGTTCGAAAATCACAGTGATGATGGATTTTGGTTAATCTTGTAATACGAATAGATCACACTTTAAAAAATGTATCATGAAGTATATACTCATAAAACATTATTACAATAAGGAATCTACAGATTCTTATTCTTCTCAGGTCGCTAACGTATTCCTAATGAGGTAAATACAAATAAAAACCAATCTTCACGTATACCTCGTAAACTCGCGAAGAGCAAAAACCTCCTTATAAGGTAACTGCAAGGAGGAAACAGTATTCATAACCTCACTGATGACTTAATTACTTGCAGTTGTTATAATATATGATTATATTATTCAACTGTAACTCACATGAATAAACGATAAGAAACTGGTTGCCATAGTTGTGAGAAAGGTGAAAGGGTTCTTTAAGAAAAGGAGGAGAAATTATTGGAATATGAGCGGAGTGTTTCAAGTGCGTCCTTGAAGTAAGAATGGAACACTGTTCCTTGTTAGTTCCCACCAAAGTGCCTTCATTTGCACCAAGTTGGGAAACAAGCGCACATTCAGGTTATTGGAAAAATACAATATTTGGCTGTATCAGGAGAAAATATAATAATTGTTATTAGTTGCTTGATTTTTGTAACTTTAACGCCATTCCTAAGCAGACAAGTGATGATAATTTATATCAGTAAGGCATAATTTTTATTTATTTGACCAAATCCAGCAAAATACATTTTTGGTATCACACGAAATAGAAGTTTTTACTAGTGGGGAAACTGGTTATGTTTCGCGTCTCAAGGTAAAAATTTTAAATCAATAACTAAAAGAGATACTGTTTAGGAGTGAGACTCCGATCTTACATTATTATAAGATCTTATGTGTTATGTCTTATGTCAAATGTTAATAATCTAAGTATACTTAGGTCTTGCGATTGGTATATCATTGATAAGCAACAAATAGTCGATATCAACACGTACCAGGAACGGACTGTCTGTTGCTATCACTAGTTGCTATCACCTGCCAATGATTAAAATTTGTCGATAGAGGGCAGCTGATCCTAGCAGCTAGATGTACCGTATGAAAACACAAGTCCCTCAATGAGAGGTCTATATAAAAAGTCGTGGGGATCCAATCACTATAATAAGGTGCCAGGTGCCGGGCGGCAGCTGCGGCACGCGCCTATAGAATTACAGGGGCTTTGTTGCCCTCGAGCACCCTCAGTCAGCGAGAGTTACTGTAAATGAAAGTTATCAGGAGAAGATGGAAAGGGGAGGGGAGGGTGATAGAAAAAAGATGAGAAGTAAAAGTGTCTGGTGGAGGAACGGTGCGTTTTTTTGTGGAGCGTGTGTGGGTGCGGAAGCTGCTTCCGTACCGCTACCGAGGTACATCCATCTGTTGCTGGTGTGTCGATATCCGGCCTACAATGGATAACTGTGGAACGGGCAAAAACTGTTCTCGCGACTGTGTGGAACATCTGTTGCATAACAGTCCTCAATAACCGTTTACCTCGAAAAGAGGATTCTCTGTAATCCGACTCATCGCACACCAAACACTGCTGGTAACGTTTTTTCTAAAGGAAGATGTACCAGGTTTTTTAGCACTCGAGAGTACGCAGAGGTAAGCAGAAACATGAAGCCGTAATGCGGTTGATGGCATAACCAAGCAGCTGCTTGGTGATTATCTTAAATCATGCACTGTCAGGACATTTGAATTGCAATGGCAGCTATGATTCTGCTACAGAGGATTAGATTACAAAAATCCTTACAGGAATCTTCGCTTATCGCTTAGGGGGACTTTTGTTATCTTTAGCACAATGGAGTCACTTTTCATCAAACATATTTTTATGTTCATATATAATTTCATATTTGTCAATACCTGCTTACTCCAAGTAGCGATTTCCTTTGAACTGGCTCTAGGGACATAATCTATGTTGCTTGCTAATAGTTTCTTATCGACACAATTCAAAATGAACCGTTGACATTTGTTTACAGTCTCAACTTCCTCCCCAATCATTCAACAGTTTTATCGGCGTCCACTACCCTCAAAATTTCACGACACCCCTGATCTTAGGCAGTCAAATCAGTCGCTCACATGAGTTCCAGTGACTCATTTGCGTTGCCATTACAGGAGAGACATTTGATATCTTCATTGCAGGTCCCTATACTACCAGCTATACTGGTCTGCAACTATACTGGAATAATTCACAAAAAAACGAAAGTGCTGCCAGTATAGATCCAATACTAGTTCCATATATGCAACTGTTCCATTATCAACGCTTGCTTTGAGGAAAATGGGAGGGAGATCCCTCTACTGTAAAAACAAACAAGGATGAGACATTTTCACTGCAGCTTTTCCAAAATTTATCCACCAGATAATCTCTGAAGCATTAATGTTCTATGTTGTTTATGCTACCAATGTCATATCTATTTAAAAAAAAAAAAAAAGTTTTAGGGCTTTGATGTCAAAACTAAATGGAATTTTCTTTTACATAGTAGTTTAATCTAGGGTGTAGAACAATTTTTTTTGGAGGTGTTTTAACTTCGTAAGGGAATGGAATAGGTAAAGGTATTTCTACTGGGGAGAATGATTGAAAAAAACTAAACAATAAGTTATATTTATAATATAATACAAGATATTTTACGCCAAGAAGGCCTACACATTTTATAAATTGTAATTTGTATTTAAGAATTTGTGAAGAAATGTCTCTACCATAAATGTCTGATTTCCAGTAATTATTTGCTCCCTGACAAATTTAGAATAACAACCAGCATTAACAATAATAACAATTCACTTAACTAAATAGTTACCGTCTATTTGTGCTATTATTAAGTGAGTATACTATTGATCTGGAGATATTGTTAAATAAGTGAGCTGAAGCAGTAGGAAATGTTGCGGGTTTAATGGATACATGATATGGAGTGGGGTCGAACAACAGTTTGTCGGTTTCTAATAACTTTTTGGCTTCTCGGCTGATATTCCACCACTGAGCTTCCACTAAATACAACAGACTACTTGTTATAATTATTTCATTTATAGCTGGGGTTTTGTAAACGTTGTAATGTCCGTGTACCAAAGTATCATAACTTGATCTTTGTCATCTACCGATCCGGAATTGATATATTCAATCATGTTAAGACTTGCTATGGGTGTGTGTTATAGTTGAAGTTATTATTAACTAATGTTATTTTTGTCAACGCTTGCTATGATTTCTGTAAGTTATTCCTTAATATTAGATGACAAATTAAATTTAAATGGGTCATAACCATATTTTAAATTTATTTTGTTACGTGCTAGGCTATTTAGCTGATTTGAAGATGCAAACAACATAACTCACAGTACCACATCGAATGTTTTACGATTGTCAATGATATTAAGAAATCTACGGGAATATAAATTGTGGTGTTGTTGGCTTGAAATGAAAAATATAGATATCAGCTTCAGAATGTTTGTGAAATCATTTTAATTTATAATCCTGAATGTCAACATTGCCGATTTATTTTTAATTTTGGATTGTTCAGTATTAACTATGGAGACCAATTTTATTTTATTTAGGCCTTGTTGTCTACCACTTACGGTAATCTTTTTTAAAGAATATTATAATTTTTTACTTTTTTATTAAACTAATTTTCAGTGATTGAGAGAGAGAGAAAGAGGGAAAGGGAGGGAGAGAAAGAGAGACTCCTGCCCAGACTTCTTTTATATTTACTTTAAAAAAGAGTAAATTTAATGTATAATAAAATTATGTAAGTTAATAAATAATAAAATAAATTATTTATTTATAATAATTATTTTATATATTAGGTTTATTTTACAAAACAGAAATTACTGACAAAAAAGAGGAACATTCAGTTATATAAAATTATTGTTTTCTTTATCAGCATATTTTGTACTAATTTTTATAAGGTAAAGTAACCTGTTTTATGCAAGATTGTGCAATATTGTTGGACGATAATCATGCAAACTTTTGAAGCTGTGAAATGTTTGTTTGTAAACAGTATGGTTGCATCAATGGTGACGTTTGAGGTGGGGCATAGAAAAGAAGCCGAAGGTGGTAGGACAGGTAGGAGGGGTAAGAACCAGACGAAGGAGGCAGACAGCCAAACACGTGCCTATGAGGATATTGACACGTGGCCGAGACAGAGCTAAGATAGAACGGTACAGTGGCAGGCAGGTAGACATTGGTAGCCCTGCAGGAGCTGAGGGTAGCCACGCGAGCACCCCAAGCAGATGTTAATAACACAGCCCCCCCCCCGTGCAGCAGGAGAGGGCATTGTCAAATCAGGGCCGGTGTGGTGGCACACCTGTGTACAGGCCCGTACAAAAGGTGGTTCAGCTGCCGCACATCTGCTCCATCAGTGCGTCACCCTCCCTTGCTGTTCCTGCCCCAAGGAGCTCTGACGTCAGGGCTTCTACGGCTCTTACGTGACGTCTTCGTCCATTCAGTTCTCCTCCTTTCTACCTGTATCTTGCTCACCTTGGGCCGCAGGTCTCACTCTTCTTCTTCCGGTTCCTTTCGCTTTCTTCCATTGTTGACTGCAGGTCATTCAGGCTGCAGGTTCACTGGCATTCCATTCTTATTCATTATGAGCGAGGTCCTTACACTACTTGCAGTTGTGACTCTGAACAGCTTATCTTAGGTCTAAATTCTTCTTCCACCATACATAATTGTTACGGAACCCAAAACAGCCTTGTTATTGAACAGCGAGAAAAGCTATCTAGGATTCTTTCCTCCTACTAGGAATTCCTACAGGATCGGACATCAATACAAAAACAAATTGATGGGCTCGTGCTGTCCAAATACAATAAAATGATTATTATTGTTATTAAACAATGCAAAAGCTCTTATCTTGATTCCGTCACCTTTGGTAAGCACAAACATAATTCACTACATGCGTGCACATCGGGTTCTAACTCAAATCCATGAGCAGATACCATTTGCAGCCTGGGTGAAAAACAAAACAAAGCCGGGTTTTATCACTTATTCAGAATTAATTGATTTAGTTATTAATTTTAATTCTATGCTGATTGACCCATTTTTTTACTAAACCAATATGTACAAAACACTTGTTGACTTATACCCAAGGCAAACCATCCCTATAGGTCTAAATATCGCGATTAGCTAATTAAAAAAAAAGTTTAATTGTGTTATTAGCACCAGTAGAAAAATAATAACTTTAAAATTATTAAGATATTTATAGGTCTCTATGATTTGCGCTGCGATAACTCTTTGCAATGAATTTGCACTGTGAAGTTTGAAAGCAAATTGATTTCAAGTAAATATCGCTCAACTTAGTCTTCCAACAAGTTTTTTATTTATTTCATCGGGATATACTACCATTATTGTGTGCTCGAAATGTTACGTTAGTTATCTAATATAAACCCACAACCAGCAGCCTTTTCACTCCAATAATTTCCATTTTATTTTTCCCCATTTCTTCTTTTTCAAATAAGAACTTTGAAAAATAAAGCAACAGCACAACAGACACACCAAGTTTTTTGACTCGTTGCAGCACCTAATAAACCCAGTGTTTAAGACAATGACCCCACTATCATTCCCGCATCGATGGAAAAGACTGTTGGGGAAAATTAGATAAATAAAGTTTTTTTTAGATTGAACTTAGTTTTAAGCATATGTATGATTCATAACGTGAGCCTAATCACTTTTAATGATCTTTAGACAATCAATGTATAATGTGCATAATACTTTTGTAACAATCACAAATCGAAATGTAAAATTATTAAAAATTGTATAAAATGTAGCTAAGCTAGAGGGCATTGTAAATATAATAATTTATGTAGTCTATACTGAGTTCCATAATTTATAATAAATAGCAAGGGGATATAAAGGAATAAAAAATTAGACCAAAATAATTTATACTTTATAACAATTTTATTTTCACATCAACGTGAAACTTTGGCCACTCCAAGTATAAGAAAACGTACCAATTTAATAAAATTGTAAGGTGAAAGAAGTAAATAGTAAATAAATATTTAAGAATATTAATTTAAGGATATTTGGTTTATAAGCCTTCTTGAGATGGTAAAAAGAAGAAAGAAAAGTGGAGAAGAGTAAATATAAGGGGTAGAGGAAGATATTTTAAGTGGGCAATGGATGGAACTCGCGGAATGACAGCTATGCACAGACCCTCGCTGGCTGCACGGAGGAACCTTTGTATACTACCCCTGCTGTATGTTTTCAACCCCTTTCCTTTTCAGAATCGATCTCTCCTAGGGTTGGAATTTGTTTTGTGTTTTTATTCTCCTTGATGTTTGACTTCTACAAAAAGTTTAGAAAAGTTAAACGACCGTTTAATTTAAATTCCTCAAGCTTAAAATTACTTGTGTGGTGAAACGATAGGTCTCGCATCAGAATTTGTGCTGACCTACCTGAAGATATACAATTTTCTTTATTGTAATTATTTTTTACAAGTTAAATTTGTTTTTTACAGATTACGAACTAAATTATATTTATGTATATAATTAAGATAAATGACAGATAAACTAGCGTGGGTTGGCACGAGTTAATTGGAAACAAATTTAATGTTACAACCCAGAAATATATATATAATAGAATTAGAAAAAAACCTTGGCATCGGCTATTTTTGCTACTTCTTTCCGCAAGAGCCCCTGCCCTTGGCTATATTCTTCTAGTCCATAGCTGTGATTTATGAATTGATGATGATGGATAAAAGGAAAGCTCGGTTTCACATTGAACACTTTCAAAGCAAATCGTTATTTTTTGTTATTGGTATGGTGTAAGAAAGCCTGATGTCCTTCCTCTTGTTGGTTGTTTTCCGAACTAGCTTGTTTCTTTGTTCTAGATGTCCTTTAGATCTGATAAATAAGTTTATGTGGTTCTACCAACTTAAGGTATATTGCATTCCTTACAATCTATTCTGGATTCGCCCGATCTAACATTTAACTGAATCGGCTCCTTACGGTGGGATAATAATCCTATACTGGTTAAAACGTTAGCCTGCAGTCACCGACGTTCCCTAAGGAAAAGAATGGGAAGCTGTAATGACATTGCCGCGCGTAGCTCGAGGACCCGAACTTGTTGCGACGAACAGGGGTACGTTAGCCAGAAATAAATCAGAGCAATAATCTGTTGCTGTTGGTGCAGGCTGTTGCTGTATTGTGTCCGACGGCAGCAGATGTTGCGGATTGCAAGCGGCCGTTACTGTACAGATCGATCTCTCTCTCTTCTCTGGCATCGGTTTTTATTGCACACTTCAAAATTTATTTCTTGCACGTTATTAGAATGAGAATAAACAAGATATATGCCTCTATGCCGGCCATTACAGAACAATAAAATCCCCATCGCTTGTGGGACTTGAGCAGTGAAATATGTCGGAACCATTACAAGGATATATTAGCCCATTTAATTGCTTATCATCCGACATTTTCGTCCACAATTCCCGCTGACTTGGCTCTTGTTGAATTGTTTTATTTACAATTTAACGTGATTGGTATAGATTTTTTTTTTGTTTTTGCTATTAAGTATTAAGACAATGTTTTCTTCAGACAAAACTGCACTTCTTCTATACTTGAATGTAGCAGAAATTTTTGTCTAAATTATATAACAATTGAAAATATAATAATGTTGTAATCAACAGAAGCTGACTGCGGAGGCCCATTTTGACATCGACAATGTTACGCTTGATAAGTGAAAAAAGAAAATGCGTGCGCCTACAATTTGGAATTGACAATACTCGGCCATCGAAAAACAAATGATATATATAAACAGATAATATAAATTTTGCTAATTTAATTTAAAACTTTTATAACACAAAAACATTAAAATAAATATACAAACACGCTTACATTTTATGTTCAAACAAAAGAAATATTTTTTTTACTTTATTTATTTATGATCATTATTTGTTAGTAACTACTTTTCAATTTGATTGATTGATTTAAAAAAAGGCGGCAAATCGGTCACCATCTCAAGCAGGAAAAAGTCTAGATTTGAGTAGCAGAATAATAAAATCCGTTTAATGACCAAATAAAACAAATATATATTTTTTTAATAATATAATATTATTTTTATATAATCTCAAATAAGACTAATGAAGCCGAATCTTAGCTATTCAATATACGAACCTCTATCGTAAAGAAGAAAATTAGTTACAGGGCCGGGGTTCTGAACCGAAGACCTTCTCTCCCCCGGTCATGGGAAGATCATGCGTTCGAACCTAGACAATGTATTTTTTCATTGACTAATAATCATGAAAGTTCTATTCTATTGAATTTGTTCCATATGTATATTTTTGTATAAATTAATAACAAAAGCCATAATTCTGTTTATGAATGTTTGGCATTAAATAATAAATAAGATATTTTTTAAATATATTTTTCCATGATGGAATAGGGTTAAATGTTGACTTGTAATTAAAAAAATATACTTACATTTAGTAAACCTGTTTAAGTAATAAGTTAAATTAGTGGCTCATTATTACAGAATAATTGTGCAACTATAATTAGAACTATAGTAAAGATCGAAAACTCTGTGGTAGCTGCTATACGGTTTTGATGGGAGTTACTCCATCCGGGTACGCTACCGGCAGGGTGGGTGTCATTGTTTAGTGGCCATCTGCCGATCTGTCCGTTGGATTGAATCCGTTGGCCTTTAATTTCATTACCCTAGATAGCACCGATGGATTATTCATGGAAACAGTCACAATCAGGCCGTACATCGTAGGATACTAATAGTTAAGAGGGGCTTTCGTAATGGTGCAGTGGTTAAGAAAACACTTGACTTGATTAGTAACACCAGTAATGGTTATTGTCTAAAGATAAAAGATTTTTTCACAGGAATCTTGACACTGGCTAGGCTGATGTGTGCACAGGGACAGCTAAGAGGTTTAGAACCCGGCTGGAGATTAAGTGGTGTTATTAATTATTAACAATAGTAGGATCATTAACACACTGACAATGTATGATAATCAGTAACACCATTCACGAATCCATATAATCACAGTAAACTATTTTTTTGAGTTGGTAAGTCTCTCTTTATGTATTATAAAATAAATGGAATCAAAAGCTATAATTTTGATACTGTTGTTTTGTTTTTTTAAAGTAAGGGATCAACGCTTTCCTCGTCATATTTAAATAGCAACTTTGGTAGTTTCGGATTTCATTTTCATTGCTATGGCCGATGGCACATCAGTTTGAAGCAACATATAACTTTTGCCTCTAACTGTTCTCTGCATCACACGGCAGTGGTCTTAAAACAACAACTCAACAACTCGAGCTGTCATTGTATGGTATATGCCCTATTACCTCGAAATATAATGATTAGCTGTTAGCTGAAGTACACAGTTGTGGGAAGTATGGAACAAAATTAGACTGGTTACAACTTAAGACTGTTACGCAGAAAGACTCACGGTCTATTGCGGAGCAAACATGAAAATTGTAATAAAGATGTTACTTAAAGAAAGGCCTGCGGAAGACATGAAAAAACACTGCAAGAAGCTGATGTTGCAGCAGTAAAATAAAACTGCAATAATAAGTTTTCTGCGCCTGGAAGACTTCATGGATAATCAAAATGATTGAAAAGATCTCCTTTGTAAGAATCCGGATCAGCCCGCACCCATGGATACCTGATGATTAATCTGGAACCTCTGCTGAACAAACCTGGACGAATAATACCGATTAAATATGATTCCTTCACTTTACACATCTTTAATTTTGTTTTCTTCTAAAAATTACAATTTAGTATACAATTTAGCCGTACCAAACTCGCTGATCTCAATATCCCACTCATTCAAGAACTAGCCACCTCTTGCTACCGGAACTTCCATTTCCACCTCCTTGGTAATCCTAATCCATGTGCTGGAGGATTAGCATCCTACATACTCATCAGAGTGACGCCTTAGATGGAGGTGGCATGATGACCTCCTCCAAACCATTTTGGTAATAAGTCAGCTCTATGGAGATTACTAAAGTGACAAGGGAAGTGGTTTTGGGTAATGAACCTTTTTTTTTCAAAAAAAAGTAACGGGATGATATAAACTGAAATTCTAAGCGCTGCTACAAATACTACTCCAATGATTGCCTGCAAACATTTTAATAAATAAATAAATAAATATTAAAATAAGGGCTATTATTAAAATAATAATTGTTGTAAAACAAATTCTCTTATCAACATGGTGCGGCAACTGATCCACCAAACAAGAAGTTTCAACAGTACATCAATACTTTACGCTTAGACCTTTGTATTATTTATTACCACTATTATTATCACATTATTTTATTATTTTTTTAATCCATTGGAAAGAATAATATACCTATTTTTAAACATGAGCAATCCAATGGGTATTGAATAGTTCTTTGTGATCATATATGGTTTTATTGAGGGGGCAAATACGTTTACTCCTGTGCAAGTAAGCGAGGACAGGGTCTCGGCTTACTTGCTCCTGTCCAAACATCTGCTGGAAAGCATCGCTCCTGGATATCGGGTTTCCGAACCAACAGCACTCCAGGAGTCTGTTTGATGAAGTGCGTAAGGCCTGCCAACGAACACCGGTAGTCTGTGCCCTGTCTGCTAAACCGCTTAGAGTGCACCTGTCCCAGGTAAGGATGTTTTTTTTTGCTCACGGCAGATCCTCGCCGAGGAGTGAGGTGTTTGGACTAGAAAGTTTTTTACAGGGGTTTGAGCAGCTTACCTGTGTAAACGGCTATTTCCGCTTCAATGTAGGTCAGGCGTTGCTCAAGGAGGGGTTTGACGGTTCATTAACTTCCCACTAAAACCTAAGCTGAGTTTTTCGGCTTCGTTTGAAAAAACGCCATAGGTACAGTGATTTTATTTTTAGCGCAGTGTGTGCGCCCAGAGGCACCATTCTGGCCTTTGTATTATTTATTACTACTATTATTATCACCTTATTTTATTATTTTTTTAACTATATACGATTACCATCATCTGACTGTTCTGTCGATACGGCAAAAACCTTTGAAAATAGTAACCACCAATACTCTTATATTTAATTTTATTACTATAAATTTTCCCTTTCCTTTTTTTTTAAATTTAATTTCACTATATATTGCACTGTTTTTTTAATTTTTTATATAAACATATTCTTGAATGAAATTTTTTAGTGAGAGGTATTATTTTAGGTTTTTATAATTATTTCATTTCCAACCCTTACGTAATGTATATAGTTTCTTTTTGTTAGTCAGAGATTTATTTATTTGTGTATTGTTATTATTCATAGGGGACATAGTGCAAGAATAAAGATTTTTTTTATTCTAGACATACAATTAACATAACATTACAATTATTATTATTATAATCCTTTATTGTGCTAAAATTACAATCTGCCTTTTATAAGGCAATAAGTAATTAAGATAAATGCTCTCATTCATACCATATTTACAGTTCATCATTCACTCGCTCATTCATACAATATTTACAGACAGCCCAGAGACCCCCCAAATCCACCCAAGAGAAAGCGGAGTCTTGGGAAGTCCCCCACGCTCCTCCGTCAGCCGCGTCACCGGATACTAGCCAGTGGAGGCTGACCAAGAGCGCGAGAGCCACAGACGCTCAGGACATGATTGGAGAAACTGGCCATTGCCAGGACTCCCACTGTCACGCGTTTATAGCAGGTCACGAGGCCACTGCCGTTTCAGTCTCCGAGGAGGATTATAGGGATGAGTGACGCAGTGCAGTGACTGTGCTACAGGATTAGGGTGGTTGGAAAGGCTACTGTGGAATTTCATAAACTTGGAAGGGATGAGTTCTAGAATGTAGGGTATGTTAAGGTCGTTATGAAGGGTTTTGTTGCTGACATAATAAGGGGCATTTACTATTGTTCTCAGGACTTTTGATTGAAAGGATTGGATACGCTTGATGTTCGACTTTTTTGCTGTCCCCCATAGCTCTATTCCGTATGTCCAGATTGGTTTAAGTATAACTTTGTAGATTAGTAGTTTATTTTCTATTGAGAGATGGGATGTCCTTTGAAGTAGTCTGTACAGTTGTCCAAAGCGTCTGTTTAGTTCTTGTCTTTTTAGTCTCGTATGTGGGTTCCAGGTCAGTCGTTTGTCAAGATGGAAGCCTAAGTACCGTACTGTCTCGGATACAGGGAGAGGAATAGAATTAAAATAAACTAGTGGACAAGACTTGCGACAAAGGGTGAAGGTAATGTGGGAGCATTTTGCTTCATTAACTTTGATCCGCCATTGATTGCACCAATACTCGATCTCGTCAAGGTGTTTTTGAAGGTTATGGGATGCTATGTCGGGGTCTGGGTGGGATGACAAGACTGCAGTGTCATCTGCAAATGTGGCCAAGAAGGTATTGGGAGTAGAGGGGACATCAGCGGTGTATAGGTTATAGAGGATGGGGCCAAGGACACTGCCCTGTGGAACTCCTGCTCTTATGGGATAGTAGTTAGAGTATTCTAAACCACAGCGGACTTGGAAGAAGCGGTTTGAAAGGTAGGACTGTAGGATTAGGAAAAGGGTCTGTGGTAAATATCTTTTGAGCTTGTAGAGCAAACCTGCGTGCCAAACCCTGTCAAAAGCTTGAGCTATATCGAGAAAGGCAGCAGTGCAATACTGTGTGGTTTCAAGGGCTGAGGAGATGTGATCAACAACGCGAAGGCCTTGTTGAGCAGTGGAATGTCGTTGGCGGAAACCAAACTGGTGTGTGGGAAAAAGGTTTTTGGATTCAACAATTGGAAGTAGACGTTTTAGTAGGAGTTTCTCAAATATTTTTGAGAGGATAGGGAGTAGGCTAATTGGACGGTAAGATGAGGCTTCATTGGGTGGTTTACCGGGTTTGGCGAATAGGACAATAATGGAATGTTTCCAGAGGAGAGGAAAGTGCGTCGTTCGGATAATGCAATTGTATATATAGGTTAAAAAGATTATGGCTTTAGGAGGAAGCTGTTTGAGAATTTGAGGAGTAAGGAGATCATATCCAGGGGATTTTCGGTAAGGTAAGTTTTTCAGAAGGTATTTGACCTCAGAGGGATTAACGGCTTTTGGTGGAAGAGAGAGAGGAATAGGTGAAGTGAGGAAATCTTCCACAGTTGTGCTGTGAGTAAACATTACAATTGAAGACAAAATATAAATAAGCATTGGTTAAATTAGATGACTTTCTATTTTATTTTGAGATGACTGAAGATATCAGATTAAAGCTCTCGAAAGCTCTTTTTTCAAAAAAAATAATTATCAGTTGTGTGAAGACTGTTCTTAAAAGTAAATTTACGAATTAACTTAAATATTAATAAAGCTGAAGCCTACGGTGGTTTTATAAAGCAATTATAATATTTAGTGTGATCCAGGCTGTATCTTTTAGTGAGGTTTCAATTCAAGGGAATACAATTTTAAACGTAACTTTCCGTTGTAACTTTTATTATCTTAAACATTTACGTACCTATCTAATATGTTTAAAATATCACTTAATGTAAGTAGAAGGCATAAAATGTTATAGCTATAATTGTCTTATAAATCGAATGGGCTCCAGTAACGAGAAAAAATAACAATATAAATTATTCATAGCTGTATTCATTTATGTCATGATGATATATTCTTTTATTAGTCGTTCAGATGTATATGGGTTATATAAAAAAAACTTTTCCAATTCACTTACTCCTTCACAATAGCGACGTTGGAAGTGACATAAAAGTTTCAAATTCAGTCGCTCGTAAAGTGTAAAACCACCACTGTAATTTATTCACATGAGCTCATAAAATTAGAGGAAATGCAACTAGCTTTGAGAAGACGATTTTATTTAACTGTTCGAGATAAATGGCTAAAACAGCATTATTCCATTATTTGTTATAGGTTTGTAGCTTGTCTGCGGAGGTATGGAGATGCCTACGGCTTAAAATAACACACCTAATTAATTAATTAATCAATAACAAAGAACAAGATACAATATTTGTTCGTTCGGTGTTAATTTTTTTCTCCAAAATATTTATCCAAGGGTAACCTGGCGAAGTTATTAAGACAGCTATTTCATATATAATATGAAACGAAACTGAACTGATTTTTTTTTCTAGTCCTGTGACATGAGCAGCTTTGATAAATGTTTGTATCACTTATCTTGGTGATAATTTTAGTCACTGTGTATACAAGGATCATCTCTTGAAAATTAAACGTGATCAGCTTAGCTAATTCAGTAGTAGATACATAAGTGGCGCTTGACCTCGTTTACTTAAGTCATACTTATTATTTTTCGAGTACTAGTATGATAATGAGTGTTTTTGAGCTTATCGCCAAATGATATTCAACCCTTATCTTGCTTACTACTGACAATGAAATAAGTGTTTAAATTTTTAACCTCCGTCAAACAGGTTTAGCTGTTTTATATTTTACGCCGTTATGCAGTTTGCTGATATGAAGTAAAAAGGGCAAACTGATGTGTAGGGAAATCAGCCAATTCAAATATATTTAGTTTCAGATGAAAGAACATCATTATTTGTCAGGAATTCTAGCTCAGAATGTTTATAATAATCATTAATTAATTAATTGGCCATTTAAAATACTTACGAGAAACGACTGCATTTAACATATGATACATTGTATCTAACACCTAACTGAACTCGATGATATATTTCCTAATTCCTCCCTATCATGAAATACTTATCCTAGATCACTACACCCTACCAGAGCATTGACAAAACGTTTCAATAAAGTTTTAGAGAGAAAAAACAATGTAATAAAGTGCATAGAGACCAATTAATCAATACAAATTAAATGGAAGTGAACTGGTTTCTGACCAAGATAACAAAGAAAATAACATCATTAATTAAAATATGATTGGTGTTTGATATAAATTACGGACTTTAATAGTCATATTGACAATAAATAAAAAAATTAAAATGTATAAAATGAGTATGGTGGGTACAAAAATAATAATTAAAAAAAACAGCACGAGAGAAGTGTGACACTACCTTCTTAGTCAATGTGCTATTCTTTTATATGTGTGTTAAGAGAACATATTATAACTTCCACAATAGTATTCATAAATACAGGGTTATAGTTTTCTGTACATCCTTTTTCACACTTCTTCCACATTCGGTTTTGGATATCCCTGATTTTTTATCAAAGGAACGGAATCATTGGTTTTAGATTTGTCGGTTTTTTTTAATAAGCTGTAGCTTGTGTGTGAAAGAGTGTGGCCAATTATTTTTTGGGCACCCATTCAATAAGATGGGCATGTTACCGTAGTAGCCTGATGATTCTTATCTTACCTTAGAGGGTGCCGGAGCAGTCAGCTGTTCAGTCTTGTCCACTAGTTTTTTTAAATTCCATTCCTCTCCCTGTATCCGAGTTAGTACGGTAACTAGGCTTCCATCTCGACAAACGGCTGACCTGGAACCCACATACGAGGCTAAAAAGACAAGAACTAAATAGACGCTTTGGACAACGTAGAGACTACTTCAAAGGACATCCCATCTCTCAATAGAAAACAAAATACTAATTTACAAAGTTATACTTAAGCCAATTTGGACGTACGGATTAGAGCTACGGGGGACAGCAAAAAAGTCGAACATCAAGTGTATCCAATCCTTTCAATCAAAAGTCCTGAGAACAATAGTAATAATTATGTCAGCTACAACCCCCTTAATAACGATCTTAATATACCTTTCATTCTTGAACTCATCCCTTCCAAGTTCATAAAATTCCATGATATATATACAACCACGCTAATCCCGTAGCCCAGCCATTACACTGCGCAACTCATCCCTATAATCATCCTCGGAGACTAAAATGGCAGTTGCCTCGTGACCTGCTATAAATAGGGAACAGTGAGAGTCCTGGCAATGGCTAGTTTCTCCAATCATGTCTTGAGCGTCTGTGGCTCTCATGCTCTTCGTCAGCCTCCACTCGTATCCGGCGTCACAGCTGACGGAGGACCGTGGGGGACTTCCCAATACTCCGGTTTCTCTTTCGCATGCGAGGGAGGTGACAACCATGTGGATTTGGGAGGTCACAGGGCTGTTGTAAATACTATGATACATGAATGAGCGAGTAAATGAAAATTGTAAGTATGGTGTGAATGAGAACATTTATTACAATTAGTTTAATAATGTCTAATAAGGCAGATTGTAATTTTAGCACAATAAAGAAGTTAAAACAGTTCTATTTAGCAGTGGTAATATTTCTCTCCGTTCAAGTCTTTTGAAACAAACTAAACTAAAACAAACGTAATATCAACATTGATGGCTAAAGGTTTTTATTTGCAATTATTTTTATTTGGGGCGTTCTCGAAGGGTATTTTATATTCCACCGATATATAATTTTATTTATTTTACGTTACATAATTGGCTGAGTTAAATCCATTATAATGTTGAGAGTAAAATGGCAGTGAGCTTTGTATTAATTACCCTTGACATTAGCTTCTCATTAGAATTGAAAAATGAGAATTTATCGATTTACAATTTGACCAATTTCTGTGGATCCAATGTGATTTTTGGGTACATATTTTTTTAAGCTAACGGCCATCAATAATCGTTTCAAGACTTGTACCAAAAACGTACAATCAATCCTCAAACCAAAAATAATATCAAATAGTATGGAGTTCCCAATTTAATGATACAAAGTTCATGGTCTATTCTTCGTCTCCACTTACCCCATGCTGCAAAATCTCAATAATGATCCAATAATTTTCTACCGTTTTTTCTTGAATTTTTCAAGTTTATTTTATCATATAAGCAAAATTCTTCCGGCATAACTTTTGTAAAGTTTATTTAGCATCTGGACAAAGTAAAGGCAAATACATCTAATCATAAGCTCAGTTTTAGTATTTACAGATATTTGTGTTAGTACTGACAGGAAGCAATTTGAATTTAATTATCTTCTTCTATCAAATTAAGTAAGTTAAAAGTTTGTAAAATATCGAATCTCTACCTATAAGTTTATTCCGCGTTAATCTAGTCAGAATAGCCCAAAACATTAAATCTTATTTGATAAATGTCACCCTTCTTCCAAAGAAAATCCAAAGTGACACCATAAAAAAAATTAAAACTACATAAAATGGTAATCCACACACACAATGTGACATATGCTTCATCGGCTTAGAGTTACACGTGTAATTCAAAAGAAAAGGAAATTAGGAGTGCAAAACATCAGTATGCGCATAATTAGCAACAGCCACCATGTTAGCATACCAAAGCTACTAACAATACATCAGTATGCGCATAATTAGCAACAGCCACCATGTTAGCATACCAAAGCTACTTACAATACAGCAGTATGTACACGTCAAGACAGAGAATTATTTTTTTCTGACACCCATGTCCGAAACCTATCAAAAAGAGAATTAGCAGTAAGCACGACCTCAAAAGAGATATTACATTTACAAACGCAAAAAAACATGCGTTGTTTAAATAACATTAATTTTTTATCGACTTAACTAATACTGTTTACTTATTTCATTATTTTCCTCCTCATCTCCTTCTCCACAGCCAACATGGAACGTTGCATTACTCCGGGTGGATTGGGCGATCCCTGGGCTATGCTCATGTGTCAATAATACAGACATATACTTATTATGTGAATTTATATTGTACTTTAAATACGGTAAGAATAAAGCATAAATGTATGATTTACAATAACCAGGGCATGAGCGCGATATTTTATCACAATTATCAGTTGCCTTTCTAGGATCTTCATTTTTTCTAATAAGGATTATACTATTTTAAAAAAAACATATTATTATGATTTCTGCTTGTTTTTATGTAGATTTTTTAAATATTTTTCCAACTGTTAAATCTATCACTCATTATATTACCCTTCAAAAAAATAATACAGTGAACACATCTCAACTGTCTCAGTGACCTAAGTAAGAATTATTTTACTTTTTCTGATCAAAATCGTAAATTACGATAATAAATTCTAAATAAATTAAAATTGAAAAATATCTAGGGTTGAACTATCTATTGATTTCATTTGACTAAATATAATAAACCATGGAAGATAGCGTCGATTCCTTATATTTTATTGATATATTTATTAAGTGCAGCATTCCTAGGCGAAAAGATTAGATAGTTTTTATTTTTGCTAAAGGAATAATTTACCACTTAAGATATTCAGGTGAATTCATTACGGTTTCTGTAAATTTCAAATAATGAAGCCAAACAAATCTACTACCGTCCTTTTGGTATAATTATAACACGCACAAAAGCCAGAAACATGTAAATTGAGCCTTATCGCTCAACAAAAGAGACATTCAACAGCAATTAACGGTTTCAACTCGCTCCTCCTGAGGAAGGGTAGGAAATTTTAAGGACGGTCCTTTGAGATGAGGCCAAGCGAAGAAAGTTCTAGCTGGCAGAGAACGTGACCTGTGTTCGGTTAAAAGCCCGCATCCCGGTAACACATGTCCGCTCTCCCACGGGAACATGTTCAGCCGATAGCCGCTCCTCCCGGCTATCGAGCAATCCTCCACCCAGCTCCTTCCTCTCATCTCGGCTGCCAAGCCTTTTGTCATCGCTCCGGGTTGTCCCCTAGTCCCATTTCAGAAAATTATTATCAGCCGTAAATGATCGAAAAGAAAAAAAAGGAAACTTACTTCAATTTGTTAGAAAATACTGAAACATAGGTTATTGGGAAGTTAGGCCATGGTTTTAACTAAAATAAGCTGGGGACCAAAAAATAATTACTAATGCTACTCTATATAAATTAAAACAAATATAGCACATATGTAATTAAAGTTTTGATAATCTGTCAATTTGAATCCCTTATCGTATGACTTATCATCAACATTGGGAAGGATTATTGAAATGACTTTGATAGGGCTTTTAAAAATAACTCTCAACCATCATTTAGCTAGAACTAGGAACTATTTACCACGTTCTACACTCGCTCTAGAAAATATTTATCACCATAAAATACAAAATCTTGATTAAAATGTTTTCTGGAAACAAAAAACATTTCAAACTAACTGTTATTCAATTCCAATACAAAACTTGTTTCTGGCAGTTTCGTACTAATTAGAACTCAAAAAACGTTACGCCATCAAATAACAACCTTTAAAAATGTTTGAAAACAAACTCATTCATTTCGATGGAGAACCAAAATGAAATAATTTTTTTCTTGTTCGTAATTTTTTTGAGTACCAATGTTTTTTTATTCTTAAAACCAGAAAGGAATTTCTCTCTTCGAGTGAGAGACATAAAATTTCTCCTCTCCATGTCCACTGCCTTGTCAATAATACGAAATTTGTGTTTGGGATTCGGTGGACTAAAATTACGAACCTTTCATTAAAACCGTTTTTGAAACTATAAGAGAACCGTTCATTGGGTCATAAGTCTTTGATACTTCAACGGATTTTAAAATAGAATATACAAAACAAACCAAATATTGCAATAAATTAATAAAATTTGATCCGTTTTTAAACATACGTATGGTTTTATTTATTTAAACATACAGTAATTCATATTAAGTAGTTGCCAATCACTATCATTAGAGTTTACCAGTATAATAAAAGCAAGATAATCAAATCAGGAAAACTTAAAATTCAAAAAATAATATTTAGAAGACCGTCAATAAAGTATCCATTATTAACCGATGAAGACAGCACTGTGAATATATTTAATCGTTTTAACTTTTATTTCAAAATAATTTTATATTTTTTGACAAACACACCTTATAGATAAGCTTTTAATACGTAAGTAATACATTCATTTTTGCCAAAATTAGGAATATTTATTTTTCATAAATTTAAGTCACATTTTAGCTCATTATTTATTTTTTTTAAACAAAAGAGGTCCAAACACAATCATATATGAGTTTCAAAGATATTATGATTTTAGAAAAACCTTATAATATACATTCGCAAAACAATTCTCAAAACGACTGAAAGATATCGAGTACTAATTAACTTTGAAATGTTACATTTTAAACGGTATAAATTTAGCTTTTATTCTTAACCAATTCACAAATTTTCACCAGATTTTTGAGACTTTTGTTTGATATAAAATTTGAATGATTCTAATACAAATATATATATGTATAAGTTGAGGCTCGTGGTATGGCAATACCACGTAGCCCCGTGTAAACAAAGGCTCTAAACAGAGATAGAGGATTAGAAGCGGAATAAAGACAGTTTAAACCTAGCCGTTGTTCAAATATCATTTCCCTTTACTTTTTTTTTAATCGTCTAATGACAATAGATATTTTTTTATAACCTTATATTTCCGTGACTTATGAAAATAATAAATCATTATCTTGCGTCATTGCAAAGATAATTCCATTATGTATAATTAGGGGCAAAGACACCCTTTGGCACAGTGGAGACCGCATTCCCTAGAAGATGAAAAATGGGTGGTCTCCGGATGTTTGGCTACCGGCCAAAGATAGAAATGTCTCCCTAACCAGAAGAATATTACGATAAACAGCAACATTAAAATTATGCTCTGCTCCAGAAGTATACATACTTGAAGACGAAAGCACCACTTAATTCTGACAAATAAAATCCTCTTGCTCTGTTGCCCTTAAACTTATAAGTAAATACATAAGTTTAAAAACATATAAATGAATATGGATTTCGTTCATTCCTTTTGGTATCATATTTAAAGGCATTTAATTATAATAGATTAAGAACTAATGCATATACTTGTAAATATGAAATAGTCAGACTTGATTATTTATTTAAACTCCTGTTAAATAGTAACTAAATTCAGATAAAAGTAAACAATTAAAATCTTATTTTTAAGAACAGTAGACATTCCAATGTCACTTTATTTATTTTTTTGTCATTGTTTATTCGCATTTCCTCCTGTATATAATACAAAATGTTATTACTAAATTCATTTAAATTAACAAATAGAAATTATACCTTAACAAGCTAACAATGTCAAATAGCAAGATGAGCCAGAGGTTAGGAATCTATTTATTACTCCAACGAATTGCAAAAATAAGGTCTCAATTGTAAAAGTCATTTAAAAAATATACCCGAAATTGTTTAGTTTTCATATAAAGAGATAAGATCAGGCGTGAGTTCGACTTTCAACTTTTAGAGGTTGATTTATTTTTGATAAACCCACCTAATACGATCAGCGTTCTCACCTTGGTTTAAAAAGGCTGTTAACTTGTAGATAACGTGTCAGATATAAGATAAGTATTTTAATTTATTATCTTGTGTCAGTTGGCCATAGAAAGTATAAGACATGGATAGCCAAGTGAAAAGCCGACTGAATAGCAGCTAGAGTATCACTTGTTAGAATCCATGTTTTATTATTGTCATTATGCAGCATTTAATATCTAATTTGGGTAATTTCATTATTTACATATTTATGTATGGCTTCCCAATTTTGAATCAGAGCGTTTGTGTATTTTTCGTTTATATTTATTTCAGTGTATATTTTTAATTAAAGCAGAACATGGGACTTTTATTTGTATATACGAACACATTTTTTATTTTATCTTTAGTACTCTGCACAAATTAAATATTAGCGGTTACTGCTACAGTCAAAGATCCCACTTTATGTTGAATAAATTTTTGTTCTATTGCCAGGATAGTAAAGTTGTAATTATAGCATGAAAGTTACACATGTTAATCTCTAAGACGAGTAAAATGCAATACTCTGTAACTTTAACACGTAATATTGGAGGAAAACAAAAGCGTGAGGAGGAGACCCTGTGTTTGATGAGACTACATAGCAAGCTGAAATTACTTGTTGAGCATAACAATTTGTCAAAGGGAGGGTGGGTGGCTGGGGAGCTGTAAAAAGAAAGCTGCCTGCGTTAGGCCGAGAGGTGAATAAGTAAGTAGAGAGCAGAGAGCAGAGAGGTATAAAAGAAAGCCGGTTAAACTTTCATTGCAGCTAGCTAATCAAGCTGAGCAATGGCCTTGGGGGTGAGCTACAGTTCAATTAGGATACGCTTAGGGGAGCTGGTTTCTGATGAAAAATGCAACCATCTCTCGCGTATTAAAATTAATTTATTAGCATTAGCCCTAAGACTTAAGTGAACGGCTGAATAATTCACAACAGGGTATGTTTTCGACCCATTCCCTTATGAATTGTACAGAAATAATCGTAGCTTTGCGTGGATGGACAAATAGGTAATAACAAAAAACAACAAACAAGTTGAAATAGAAAAAAGGTATTTGTAGTTTCAACTATCTAAATCTAAAGTATATTGCTTACGACACAGCCATATGAATTGTCATAATATTTTTATGTTAACAATAAATTTATTTAATGGACTTGATTTTAAGGTAGTTATTTTTTGGTTGAAATCATGTGTATAGGGTGTTTAAGACTAGGTAAGGTTCAAGGGCTTACCCCTTGGACCTTTTGTAAAATCAACTTTTATTATGGTGGGGTGTGTTGCCAGCAAAAAGCAGGTGGTGAATCAAAATTTGAGTTTCACAAACCTTCCTTTTTGAGTGAGACGTGAAAGTCTTATGTGTGTAAAGAGATATGGAAAAATTTACGTCTCAATATCTTATAGAGAATTTATGAATATTGTTTTTAAATTGTAGTTGCGTTAATAATTGTAGATAGGCGATATATTTTTAGAGAGAGAAAATTTTACAAAGGACTGGAGATATTTATAAGTAATAACGTGTGGAATTTAGTCGAAGAGGTAAGCGGACTAGAAGCTTTATCTGGCCAGATGCAAAACGCGGCAAACCGCCTTTTCTCTCTTCAAGTATATCTTCACAGTCTCATACAATTAAACAATTTTAAAGAAATCTGTACCTAAAATCTGGAAATATCAATACGTAATTTCCATTATGTCATTCATTTTTGTTTATATACATATGTAATTAAGGCAGGTATCTTACAAATCAAAAGGGACTTTATTCCCTCGCTTTCGCGTCTTTCCCAAGCATTTAGTACTGTTGAATCTACTTAAATTCAATAGTTAAGACCAAGCGGTTTTAAGAGTTTTTATATAAATCATGTACGAGTAATATTTGGTTAGTGTACTAAGAGTAAATCCTTCATGTATATTTGCGCAACTGTTGTTGGGTTATTTTTCCAAATCTATAATGTTTTTACTTTTTTTATTTATTAAAATATTGTTGTTCATGGTTCCTCAAATATTATGTTTTTATTTCCCACGCACATTTATTTATATCAATGTTCTGTCTTGGACCACATAAAATTGGAACTGTTATATGAAATGTGAGCTGGAGTCAAGTTAAACTGCCTTCCAAAGGAAACGTACCTTTTCGTTGTAGCAACATGGGGAACTTTGGATAAGTAACCCAACAAATGCGTGGTGCCTCATATTTTTAGGAAATATCTGGATACAAACAGATATTAGAAAATTTCTAAACTGTCTAATACTTAAAACTGTCAACTGAACAGTTTTCTTCACGGTTAAACGTAACCAGACTTCATTTTAGTGGAAAAAAGGATTTGGAGATTTTCAGATTTGTTATTGATGAACATATCATAGTAAAATATGCTGTGCATAATCTACATACATGTATGTTTATGTACTACTCAATCACTACGTAAGTAAATTATCTTATTTTGATTGAAGTAATGCGAAGAAGTAGGGGTGAGATGGTGCGGACACATTAGCTGAAGTGAGTGCGGCGTTTCTGCCAGTAGTTAATTGGCTGCGCTGCGGTAGCCCAGCCCAACTCCAATATTTATGCAGCAGTCAGTGTGTACTCTGAAAATACTGCCGCTACCCCCCCCCCCCTTTCACCCTGCCCTTCCTGCGCTCTCTAACAGTCAGTCCTATTAACGTTCTTATACAAACAATCTGCTAATTTACCATCTCCCATTTAGTAATGAAGGATCCAAGTACCAGGAGATAGACTGGATTAATGGGGGCCACTAGCTTCTGATTTCGCTCTCGGTTTCTCCGCCACAAAAAAATGGTTTTATGTGAGGATGTGATATTATGTGAGGATGGGTGTGACTTCATTAATGAGATCTGCATCTTCTTCGGTAGTTATACTGTTATATGCAGGCATAAAAAGATAATAACGCTATCTGATCCGATAAGCCTCGTCATTCTTCCTTCCACAATACAACCTTTTTTTATGTGTCCCAGACTGGGTTCCCTCTTGGGCCTCTCTCACTGCTGAAGGTATCGTGGGGTATTTCGTGGCCTGTGGTGCGCGTATTCCAGTGCAATTCGGTGTATTGCACTGGCCAGCACACATTTTGTTCTTTTAAGCCTGTTTTATTGTATTCAACCAATACAATTGCCAGAATAGAACACACAACTGCTGCTGTATTGTTAAATGTCGATAGCACCCATTTATTATACACACCGCCAATTAGAACTATAGGCTAGCGTACAATAGCATACACCGGTCAATGTACGAAACAGCTGTCACAAGATAATTACCAAAGGTGGATAGGTGAAGGAAGCAGCTTGTATCACAGTGATTTCCTCCGGAGCCTAGGTGAGGGGGCGGGGGTGGTCGGCCGTGACGTCACGACAGTAGGAACCCTCAACAGATGGCAAATTAAATAATACAGGAGCAGCCGGCGCACAACCTCTGCACCCCGGCCAGCAACAGAGAGAATAAGTAATTACACCCTATGATATTGACAGTGCATGAAAACATATTCCATATTTATAACTGAGTTTTTAGGCTCTCCGCCTGTTGTTGCGTTGCCTTGTTTCTGGGTTCTGGCCTTGTCGCAAGTCGTGTATGACTAACACATTCGTACTCACAGCTTCTGCGATGAGCTATTATAAATCGGCAGATGACGGTGAGCAAATTATTTCGGCACATATCAGAATGTATATCGAACGCACATATATTATTAGATATATATATGGAAATAATATCAATCCTGGGCTATACCCCTTATTAATAATAAACTATAAATAAGTAAATCCAACTCTAGCCATAAAAACAAAAACACATCACATCGGGGGGAAATAATAACAAATAAATAAAGGTTATACTTAAATGCATACTAAAAATATATGTAATATCGTACAAGATTTTGTTTAAATACAAAAAGTATAATACACAATTAAATTTAAAAAGCAAGAAGAGAAAAAAAACCAAAATAATAAATAAAAATTAGTAGTTACACTTTAAAAGGTTGTAAAGCACATAATAAATAATAAGAATAATACAAAATATCAAGAAATAAAAAATTCACATCTGGAAAATAAAAAGAACAAAATATTACATCATAAACAAATAAAAGAAAAACAAAGTGTAAACCTATATAAGAATGATATAAAATAAAAATTGTTTAATTTCTTTTAGTCAGTAAAGTCCATAGGATCCACGTATAACAAACGAAAACCAAAAAAACTGCGGGGTGCCGCTTAAAGTTGTCAAGATTCTCTTCAAATTCTTGGACATCAACGACACATGAGACATCACAGACTTCTGACATCCGTGAATCTGTTGAAGAGACTATTTCAATTCCTAAAGGACTGTTGAAGTAAAGTGTTGAATTTATAATAATCATTTATAAGTCATTTTAATTAGGACATCAATGACCCTAGTGGAACACCCCTTAAAGTGATAAATAAATAAGTTTTTGTTTTATGGTATTTTACTCACATTAATAATTTATGTTATCGTTTACATGTTTGCCTGGGATTAGAAAAACTGGCATATTTTCTATTGCACGTTGATCAAACACCAGTCAGCAAGCTATGTTCATCAAGAAAGGACAATTCTAGCAAGATAAATTTCAGCCGGAAAGCCGGCCAACTAGCATGCAGTAATTGGTGACTCCCAGACATTTGGCCCACTGCTTAGCCGACTAGGCTGTAAGAGATGTGCTGCCCAGCGGAGCAGGGTCCGGTGGTGGTCCGGACGTGGCCGCCCTCCCGTCCCTAATCCTGTTAGCCGCACAGCAAGTTTTCTCATTAAAGCTGTCCGGGGCTGACACTCACGCATGGAAGCACTCCGGCTCTTTTGTAATTAATAGCGGGAGGAGGCGCACTGACCGGAAAATGGTGGTCAGCTGTGCGCAGATGAGCTGATATCTGGTACCAGATGTAGGCGATGGCATGATTAAGCTATACTGTCACCGGTGGCTACTTAGCACCGCCGACTCACCTGGGCTTTATTAAGTTCGTAAGCAGAATTAGTCATGTTTAGCGCCTCAGTTTTTTTTAGTTCCTGAATTGCTGATGCATTTAATGCGTAGTAACAATAAAATATATTTCATGCGCATATAAGTCCTTTAGGTTATTAAAATCGGGAAAAAAAATTTCAATTGTTCGACTTATTAAGTTAAAGACGACTTTAAACGGATTTTCGAAGAGACGGAAAACATCACAAGCAACTGCAGGCATCATTGAATCACCTCTTTTATTTCCGGCCCATGGAAGATACTATAACGACTATTAATGGTGAGCATACGAGCGGTTTAGACATCTAGGAGGCTGTCATTCTCAGTGACGACCTGCGAGGACTATGACTGAATATGTGAGCAGATCTACGCCTTCGATATCTGCAGGCATCCAGCCACCCATGCAATGCATACCGGTCACTTGGTTTTGTTTTGTTTCTCGCTCAATTCTCACCTGTAAATATTTACATGTAAAGAAATAACAGTATTGTTTCAGTGGTGTTCGTATGTTTACAATTTGGAAAATTTTATAACTTTCTTTTGCAATTATAATGTTTTAATGTATAACCCTTCCTGAAGTAGTTTATCAAAAGACACTAGATATTGACGGTGATATAAGTTAACGAAACAGTTCAGCCCTGATGAGCTGTATGTCACTAGTAGCGAATAACGTTACTGAGAAACTCGTTTTCGTTCTTTGGCAACTATTGCCGTTACAGTATTAGGAAGATTTCTCTCTTGTAAAAATTAAAAAGATATTCCATGCTTAAAACTGATTTCAAACATGATTTCGATCACTCTACATTTACTTGTACTTACGGTGGAATGGAATTGTACAATGTTTACGTGACATTTTTTGAAAAAATTATTTTGTCCAAATCTGTGAAATTTTTATTAAAATATGAACCGCTCTTATTTATTTTTCATGGGGTTTTAATTATTGTTTACTACACTAGGACATGGAGGTAAAACACTATAATTTAGAGGCCGAACAGAGGCTTCTTATAAAATAAAGGGTATCTAATTTTTTTTACTTAGAAATATGTTCATGAGCGTTATTGGGAGTACAGTGGAATTTTCGGACATAAAAGTGGATAACTCCTAACAAAGTTTGTGAATTTTCCTTTTTTTTAAATACAGAGAAATTACTTTAATATTTACTAAGTGTGTTCTCTATTATGCAAGTTCCAGTCAAGACATGGAACTTTTCAGTTATCCGATTCTTTAGGTGTAACGGAATGATTATAATCGATCACCAGTCTAAACGGATAAGTAATGGTTTGTAAATCTATAAGAAAGAAAGTGCAGTAATACATCGTGTTAGAAAAGGGATCCCTGATTACCAGATAGTTTTATAAACATCCGCCATATCCTTAGTGGAATCTCATTTGGCTCTAAAGCATAAAAATGATGTAACCCTTCCTGAGCTGTAAGCACTCTACGAGGGTAATCAATTTGGAGCAGCAGAGGATTGTGTTTGCTCTAAATGAAGAGCCCTTTGAAGAGTGGGCCGCCGGAGAGGAGCAAGGTCCCTTCTGCCAGAGGATCTGATGATTAATGAACGCCTTGAGAGGATTTTGTAGTACTTTGTCGGCCAACTTTTTCACCTGCTAGTGCTTAAAATTTTCAAATAAATCATGAGGGCTGTGCACCATTAAGGGGTCCTCCCTCTACAACTCCCCCCCCCCACCGAGTAAACGGCTGTTTACTGTCGCGGCAATTTTTCACCGATCGTCACCACACTTTTGATCATTTAGAAAGGTAAGAACGAAAAACTGTTGTAACCGACTGTAACCTCATATGTTATACAAATGTAACTAAAGTCTTTTGTTTTTCCTGGAAGAGATAAAAGCTGCTTAGCATCTGAAACGCTAGTTGTTCTGATCGGTCATTCTAACCTAATTATTAGATTTGTTGAAATGGACTACAATTTATTTATTCAGCTCCTTATTATCTATTATTAAGACCTGCTACCAGTTATACTGATGTCTGCTTGTTTATTTACTAACCAAGTTCTAGTAAGTTGCGTTACTAGAGCTTTTTGATTCACCACCCTTTCAAAGATAATTAAAATCAAAAGTGGTTACAAACAATTATTGAACATAAATAAAAAATATTTCTTTTCATTATGTAGATTGTACACATAATGATAATATGCGTTTATAATGGCCCTTTGTACATTCTTCACCAATTTTGAGATTAATCACCAGGTCACCTATTTTTATATAACCATCACCAATACAGAATTTATGTCACATGCGTTTCCTTTTTTCACTGATCAAACACAAAACATCGAAGTTGAGTAGTGCCACCAGGGTCAGCAAGCATTTTTGTTAAATTTCAAAATTTTTTTGATTTTGACAAATTATAAAAAAATATCAATCCACAATATGTGCACCTCCCCCCTTCTACCCTTACGTAATCCCATATTATAATCTAATAAATTCACTTTCCATCCGGGGATCTTAAATGGAAACGTTCGTGTAAAAACAACTACACCATTCGAGCGCTCCAATGTCTTAATAATGCAAAATTGTTGAGAAGTACTTTCCTTTCAGGTAAAAAAATTCGCCCATTCAGCCAGAACAACTTATTTCATCTTGAAAGTGGAATTATTAACTAGTTTTCCAATGTAAACATACTTCTTCCTGGACAATTCTCGAGATATATTTTAAAATGGTGCATATTAGGTTCTTACGGAAACGACTTTGCTCATGAACATGCGTAGCAGTGTAGAAGAACTGATACTTGATTTTTCGAGAAATCTTTTTAAGGTTCTAGGTTCAAATCCCTAGACGGAGAGTTCATCCGCACGAAACACTGTAACTTAAAAGAGTATAAAACTGTCATAACAATCGTTTTCCGAACTTTCCACAGTTTAAATAACCTTAATTGTTACACCTGGTGGGGTTTTTTAATTTAATTTTTATAGTAATTTATAGATTTAATTTATTATTTAAACTTCGATGATAAATTTATGCAAATAGTTTATCCCACAGATCACTGGGATTGTCATAAGATCATCTGAAATCTTGTATACATTTTGCATTAACTTTGCACTATGAGCTGAAATAACCAGTTGTCCCCTCTCCCCTAGGTATTGTCAGGACAAACATCTGACCAGATTGTCTGCGCGCAGTCTGGCCCAGGTGGTTGTGCAACAAGTCGAGACACCTGCCTGACACGATTTAGGGTGCTATTGTACTCCTCTCTCCGCCGTGATGACTGGTAGGAATTCTTTTGTAGTTCCCGGTTTCTCCCCAATAGAGGGGTTCCCTTGCCACCTCGCTGAAATAGGGTCACGTACCGCTATGCGTTTTATATTGCGACAACCCGTAAATTAAACCTTTAGCTGATATGGATGCTAGTAATTTACATGTCACAGACAACAGTTTGATTTAATCGTTCCTGAAGATATCAAAACTAATAGATCTAACCAATGTATAATTGTCAATTTTAGCTTCTTGCATATTTTTTAGCGAATTTGATTTCATATGACCCTCCTCAACCCATTATGTGTTCATTGATGCCTGTCAAATATTAATTATAAATGTACAATAATGACCAGTGACTGCCAGGATATGCTCTGCCTCAGCAAGATAATTAACTATTTGGCTAATACAATCGTCTAATACTATCATACCCTCAAAATAAAAGTGGCAATTATCTACCATACCTACCGACGTATATTGCTATCACGGTATGTTTCAACTTACGATTTAATTTTTAATTTATTTAATGCCAAGTAATAATGTTGATATAAAAGGGAATCTAGCACTATTTTACATTACACCGATCCGTATAAAGGAATTTTATGAAAACAAACGAACGCGATAATATGATATATATTTATAGAAAGTAAATAAAAAATGTTTGTATCCAGGGATTTGATGCCGGCACCATGATCCACTTACAAGTGTTTTCTTTAAAACCCCTTTATTTAAGACATGCAAAGTGAGTTACAGATTCCGTAATATGGAAGCTTTACATAAATACATATCGTGCTAATTATATTTACTATAGCGTAGCTACATTTTATATAATGTGTGAGCTTTGAAGAATTTTTCTGTGGTAGGCTGATGTACAGAATACAATGTGTTTGAACATAGGAGGGCTATGTGAGAGGGTTGATAGGGGGGTGATAGGGCTCACCTTAATAAAGAGTTGTGCTAATACTAGCCTTAATCTAAATAACTTAACCTAGTTTTCCCGGACAGCCTGTTGCCATCAATGAGGAAATGAAGGGGGCTTCATACTGTTGTTACATTGGGTTTGTTAGGTGTCGCAACGAGTCAAATAACTTGATGTGTCTCCGGTGGATGAACTTTAGATATTAAAGTTGATCCACTTACAATTTAATTGTTTACTCTGAATGACGATGAACGTCCTGGCAACTTAAACTGAAATATAGGCTTAGGATATG
Organism: Acanthosoma haemorrhoidale; assembly: GCA_930367205.1. NCBI lineage: Eukaryota > Metazoa > Arthropoda > Insecta > Hemiptera > Acanthosomatidae > Acanthosoma > Acanthosoma haemorrhoidale. The sequence goes on along the minus strand of OV884011.1, from coordinate 119,694,529 downwards.
AAAATGTATACGCAAGCTGGTGATACAAATCTTCAAAGCCAGCCATCACTATAAACTCGGCGGACCGGAAATGCCAGAAGGAAGAAACTTAGGCCACAAACTCAGTAACTAGCTAAGTCAAAGTGGTGTTTAAAGCCAGGGGGTGCTTTGCTAATAAGGACCGCAAGGGTACCGCAACCCCTAACCCCCTCCGGCCAACTTATACATAACTCGGCCAAATAATATTTATTGCAGAACTATCGTGCACAAAAGGTGTTTTCTTAGGGCCTATAAAAATACTTTACCGAAATATAACGACGGCTATGCTAATTTTATAACAGAAATAAAACAGGGTTTGTGCTGTTGGAAAATATATGCCAACTCTAAATTTATTTGGAATTCAAAAAAGTTTACTTGGGAAATACACGTAGATTTCAACGCTCACACGGGCTAAATATATCTTCGTCAGGAAGAGTAAAAAACAATATATCTAGAAACAATCATATTAGTTACAAATTGCTATATTTTAGCCTACACTTGTTTAGGAAGTAAACATAAATACCGTTCGATATTATATGATCTTTTTTTATGAAACAATTTGTTCATGGGCATACATATGTTTTTTTTTATTTTTAACTCGTATTTACTCCTAACGAAAGAAGGGTGTAAAATTCAGGGATTACAGTGTTGATTTACCTACTAATAATGTCAATAATGGAGACCTAACTAGCAATAAATACGGTCGATCTGAGAAATATTATAGTCATCAACTATTGTTCTTCAAAAAATGAAAGTGTTAAACTGGAGGGAAGTGTTCACTCCCATTCCCTCGTTGACTCTGCAGCTTCAAGGCAGGATTGTTCACACCATTCACCATTTCATACGGATACAGCATTAATTACTCAGACAAACCTTTCTTTCTGAATAGCTATACAAAGATTTTTCGCAAAACTCCACGTCAGTATCATAAAAAAGGCAGATTGTAATTATTGCACAATAAAGATTGTTGTTAAATACTAAAAAAAAAAATAAAAAACTATTTCTTTTTGATAGGAATCCATTTTGTTTGTCAAACCACATCGATCAATGGATATTGCCTTATCCAAGAACAATAAATTGTAAATAACTAAAATATTTATACCTGTAGGCTTGTACCAAACGTCAGAGGGGTGCCTTTAGAAATTTATTGGAAAGGGGGTTTTTCAGGTTATTTTTCTTTCAATTGTTTACTGGCATATTATCAGCATGATTTGTTTTAGAATAAAACTTTAAAATGTCAAATCGATTGCATTATCTTTTCCATAGACAAAATACCTGTTTATTAACCTGAAACCCCTGATTGTATCATGCCTGTTTGAAAACAGGGAGAGCACTGGGGTACTTGTTTTCCTTATGGCTGGGAAATAATCATTTACTTTTAGGGACTACTAAATAGTACATAAAAACTTAGGAGATGTCTGAAGTTCTGAGGTGCAAATTATAATCGTCACCTTTAGAGCTGCGATTCAAAAGGCATCGCTGCTTGTTATGCAGAACAATCACCACTCCAGGATGTAATATAGTTACAGTTATGCCTTAATTGGCCGGCTAAGAGAGCCCGAGCCCATTAGAGCCTAAGCAAGCACGGACCGGGCTCAAATAGCTTACACAGACAGATAAAGCCTTAGCGCAGAGCCCGGCGGACGACTGTTGCTCCTCTAACTGCTAACTGCAGCTCTCGGCAGCTGTATCGATTCCTCCTTTGAAAACAGGCTTGTTTTCCACCTCCTGTTTTCCTCTTCGTAAATCTCCGGAGGCAGTTTTGTTGCCCCACCTCCACCCCCTGGTGCTGGAAAACAGAGGTCGACCGCTAATTCATCATAGCGACTCCTGCCTGCTTGCTTGCCCCTCCTACGTCTACATATTCACATAGTAGCCCATAACTCATCCCTCTTACTTGGATACTTACTTTGGAAGTAAGGGAACACTCAGGATGTTCGGCTTTCAGTCGTAAGTTGTTGCCATTAGCTAAGCAACATAAACAAATTTGAAAACACCATCTTAATCCGAATCTCTCCGTAAAGGCTGAGGATCACAGTCAAAGTTTCTAAGTGAGTCCTAAATCCTGTAACTATGCCGAATTTAAGATTTGAAAAGATACATATTAAATCAATAACTTTAGTCGTTGTTTTTACCTTTCGTTCTGGTTGTAATGAAAAAAAAAAAAACGAAAAAAGTACCATTAGACTTAGAAATAATTCAAAAGTGGATCTGTGAACACAAGGTGCATTAGAATAAATATATCCCTAACATGTAAATGATGTAACTACAATTTTTACGACTTTGAGCGAATTATTACTGAAAAGATTGCTAGCAAATAAAAAAACATAAAAAGAATAGTTATCAAACATAGACAATAAGTGGTAGATCCCAAGTCTCAAACCCTAGACGACCAATCCTGCGGCCATGTACTTAGCTAACACTATCGATTAATAACCAAGACAGTATCTAATATCAATAACTATGCCTTATAAGCAAAAGAGTTAATTAACCAGAATGAAGAAAATACTTTCAAAAAGACCACAATAATTTTTTTCCTTAATTTAGGACTTAGTTAACCTCATATTGAAAGTTATATTAAACATATACCGAGTTTATAATAATTATTATTAGTGTTAGTATATTTTTATAGTTACTATCCAAAGAAGAAAGACAGTAATACGCCTGGAAACTGTAGGAGCATTTAAAAACTAACGGATTTGGTTGCATTCTCCTCTGAAAGTCTTCGCTCTCCAGATATTTTTGTGAGGTTGGCGATAAAGTTATTGATATTAGCCAGGCTCGTACTCGATAGGAATGTCTCGGCTGTAAAATGATCTTCAATATATTGTTAACTCATAAATAGTGGGTGTAGTTTTAAAATAAAATATTAAAGGCCTAGTCTAGACAATGCCATTGTGAAAAAACGTTAAGTGAGAATAGTTAGCACCTGATTTAGTGCAACTTTAAACACGTGTCCATTTAAATTTGTGATTTGAAAGATATTTATTGTGAAGAAAAAAAAGTCTATGGCGTAACACCTCATTAAGAAGAATGTAGGGGCCAACCGTAGATTGTCACCGCAGTAGGTAGGTGGTTGTGGGGTGCTAGTATGATCAGCATTTTTAACACAGTAATAAATTCGGTGGTTTTCCTAATCGAATTCGGTTTTTTTTTTTATTCAAGTAGCTAATCATTTATCCTCACGAGACCGAGTTAACCCCGACTAGCCCCATCCCCCGAAGAAAAACACCTGGGGTGAACCGTGGGTCCTACCCGAGTCACTGCAATCACAAGTTTGTTTGAATCCGCAGACGCTCATTAATTGCATAGAACAATCGCATTCTTGAGTCGGCATTTATCCCTTTTTGTTTAAACTATATGCTATGTGACCCTTGTTGGTTTGAACAGGCAGGCACTGATTATTCCTTGCCTATCCGGACTAGCTCTAAATCTGAGATAATCGTGACTGCCGGTCAGCTGGCAATCGCAATTAGGGACACCCTATAGCACATCGACCCTAAAGGGCTGGTATCAGTATTTATCCAGTGGCTTGGCTACAGCCCGCTTCAAGTGGGGCTCAGACCTCCTCAAGCCTAATCCCAAAGCTGAGGTATTAGTAGGCTGCCTGACAAATGTCGCCGGCCACATGTGGCTCAGGCATCAGGTGATATTATCATTTTCCCTTCCCCTCTTCACCAGTGCTTAATTATTCTCAGCAGCAATGTGGGATGAGCAAGGGGGGGGGAGGTCTGAATATTAGTCCTTTATAAGAAGGGGGCTTAATGCGAGCATTAGTTCCAGCACACATGGACGAAATGAACAGTTACAAGTGAATGGAAGCAACTCAATTGAACATTACAACTCGTACATATGGTCCCGATAAACTATTTATTTATTTATTTTAGACATCAATTGCATAAAGCTAGATAATTCATAAAGAATGGTGATACCAGAGGAGAGAGGCATGCATGCCCACCTCTGTACTGTGGAGGGCAACCTAGGCTAGATTTCAACCAGATCCCGCTGCCACTTTATTTTTCAGTCTACCGCCGTGGTTCGCCTGAAGTGTGGCAGATGAAGATATCGGTCTCTGTTTCTATCTCTGTCAATGGACAGTTGTCCTCATAGCATGATGATATCGAATGACTGGCTTCTCAGTCGTATCTCGTCATGTACGTATGATATCTGTTTGTCAGGTTAATAATTGTTCGTAACAAAAAATGAGTGTATTTTAGTCGTCACGTTCGTGTGAAGTCTTTGTAGTACTTGCTGGTGTGGGTGTGATAATTAATTTAAACAACTTTTGTCTCCTCACAGTTTTTATTATATCACTAGCGCTTTCGATGGTTTAAACCACTATTCTCAGGTGCTTGGAAGAGTTGCTACCTTGCGACTCCAAGACCCCGGGCAAAATTAAAAACTAAAACCGATTTCTATTTTCCCAAAACTTTATCGTGTCCTTCTTCAAGAGGATTAAACATTATAAAACACCTGGCTTGAGAAAACTTCAAAGTCATAGAGAGTGATGCTGGTAAGTTAATAGAAATGGGACCTTAATATTATTGTATCCCACTCAAAATATACACTGTGCAGACCGGGATGTTGGTGTAAATACTTCATAAAATTATGAATTATTTTTACGCCCTGACAAACAAAAAGGCCATAACAGTTCGAAAGTAGAGCCTTAATTATAAGAACATTAGAATGTGGCAGCTGGATTTACCCTAATAGCTCCCCTATCACCTTGAATCTTCTGTTGAGATTTAAGTTGAGCTCAACTAAAGTACCTGATTAGCCAATCGGTGTTGAAAAGGAAAAGGAAGGAATAAGGCACTGTTGACAAGAAAGGCGCAACTGAAGATTAGAGGAAGAAATGCGGGCCCCGAGGGGTCGCTAATGACCCCTATTACAGACAAGGGGCCAAACAATATTTGGACTGGGGTGAGTCTGATGGGGGTTGGCGATACGGACTCGGCAACAAACATAAACAGGCCATGAATATTTGAAGCGGCTAGCACAAAGAATACCGAGCGGACCAACGTCACAAGTAGGCGGCTTAAAGTGTTTCCCCTCATGGCCTAAGTGGGCATTTTCATACCTAGCCCTGCATTCACGAAGGCCCTCTATTGTGTGTGTACGGCAGGACCCTTTCAGCCCTTCCTCCTCCTCTGTATAGGGCCACTCTCGTCCGACTAGATGTTGCCAGATACTGCGTCTGTTATTGTGATGTCCCATTCATCTCGGCCTATCCTCAAGTCTTTTTTTTATTCTCTTTGCCCCATTCAATGGAGGAAATCATGGTGGCGCTGGTATGCAGGTATGCGGGTAGCCACAAAAGGTTCTTCGTGAATGGATTGAGCAGCACAAGTGTACCTCCCTTATGTCACGACAAGTGAGCCGGTAGTTAGCCGGGAGCTTAGAAATAAATAGTATTTTTTAAACGTGACAATTGTTACATGGCGTTGTTGGGACTTCAAAGAACAATCTTAGTGCAGAGTACAAGGTAACCCGGAAATGGATCTCCGCCACTGTGATGATATAATAAGGTGTTTAAACAAAATTAGTGGTGCAGTAAATGGCGTATTGCCATGGGGATAGAGAGAAACAATTTGGGGTCCCAACTCCCATATTATTTTACATAAATTAATTAACTGTATTTGTGCCAAATTTTATGCATATCTGACGATCAAATTATTTTAATGGAAAACTGTGTGGGAGAGGAGCATTATTCAAAAACTTCAATGGTATTTTCGTGTTATTTTATTTTTAATTCATTTTCAAAAACTAGAACATCAATTGTAAACAACGGGATTCTGACTGTAAAGATCTTTCCTTAACCTGGTTATTATACAAGTAATAATTGGAACTTACTTATTGGATTGGACTTGGATTTGACAGTAAAGACGTTGACATCAAAATAGCTCCTGAGCGAAAAGTTGGCATTTCTCATTTGACATGACAGATTCATCTACCCTGGAATGCACAATAATTATTCAAAATTGCTCCGCATAAAATGAACCAAGCTTCTGTTATGAATGTCTTGGCAGTACCAAGGAAATAATTTTCATTATTTCGACCTCAGTAATCCTTGCTGTAGCGTGCATTGTTTCTTTTCCTTCGCCAAGCATAATTTTTCTGTAACTATTTATGAAAGTGATTGCACACAGTTTTCTTGGAACACTTGTAATCTACTGATTGAATTTTGACCGATCATATATAGCAACCACATTTCTGAGTAGATTACTTCATTGTGAGTTAATTAAAAATATCTTCAAGAATTGGTGTATTCTCATATCCAGGAATTAATTCCTCTTTGCAGAATAATGAGTAGACGATTTAATGGAACTTCACATTAGATGTGAACAAGTTTATAAAGAAAGGTCTGCTTATGTATATAAAACCAATCATTTCTGTGCTAATGTTAGATTTAATATTTTAATATTCCATTTAATCTAGGTAAGGATTGCTAAGTTAATCATCGTTATAAAATAATCTTAATAACGTTGTTATAAAATTAAAATCTTTGTTTTTTAATGGTGCCGACAATCTTAATGGAGGAGCACTCCTCCAATATATGAGCAATGGTTAAATCCCAGTTACATTTTGGAATTGCTTCCTTAGTTACTGTTGAAGATTACTGGTGATGTGAAACGGAGTAATCACATAATATTTATTACAGAAATAAATAAATAAGGATTCCCGTCAATACCTTTGCCACTACGAGGTGTTTCTATCATTAAATAAAAATTGCCTCCAATATTCGGATCATCTGAATAAGATCCCATCCTTTGATATTTTACAGTGGAATGCCAAATCTTTATAGATGGCTATATATTCGAGACTAACGCCTAAATAAGCAAGCGAAAACAGTCTTATATGGGTGACCCATTGTAGACTTCGGTAGCATAAGTTATTCACCACTTCTAATCATTACTTACAATGCGGTGATTGCAAAGAAATAGTTCATCCACACACAAACCTACTTATCCACCAGATATATCAATGGCAGAGGCTGTCAATATTTAAATAGCGTCCAAAATGGTTTCGAGGTTTGGTAGCGATGTTCGTTGAAGAAACCCATTTTTAAGGGTGGCCTAGAGGGGCCTCTGATGGATTCTGGAGCCCATTTATCGGCAGTTTAAATTGGAGGTGGACTGGTTAGCAGAGCGTGTGTATAGGAGGGAGGCATCCCTCACCGGCCCACCTGTTGTCAGCTCGCTCAATCCTCCAGCTCCCCTTCGGTCATTTAGCGCAGCCCCGGCCGCTTTAGGGCCATAATTCACCTCTCCGTTCGGGCTCGCTACGGTTTTGTTAGGGGATATTCCCCTGCAGTCCGGATAAAACTCTATAGCTAAGTTGTACGTTTTTATGTATATCTTTTAGTTGTTATATTTATTTATTTACAACGGTATACAGAAAATAAATAACAAGTGAATGAGATGATGAGTGCATAATAATAGCAATAGGCCAGAATGACATGTGGGAAAGAACATCCAGTGATGGCTTTCCATATGAAGGATTATGCTTTCGGCAGTCAAGGCAATTAATCGCTAATTCCAAAAAAAAGTCGAACATCAAACGTATCCAATCCTTTCAATCAAAAGTCCCAAGAACAATATTTAATGCCCCTTATTACGTCAGCAACAAAATACTTTTAAGAAAGTTAAATACTTGGAAGAAACCAATGCCGACTTCCATACCTACCAACTAAAGCAGGAAAGATCGTTACGAGTAGTGATCAGAAATCCACACCCGACCACACCAGCTGATGCAATTGAAGACGAACTCTCAGCTCTGGGATTCAAAGTTCGCCAAATAACCAACGTTTTACGTGAGGACAGGCAACAAGACGAATCCATCAAAACGGCGTTACCGTTATTTTTGTAGATCTCGAGCTGACATCTGGCGTGGAGAAAATATACGAATTAACACACCTGTATTACACAAGAATACCGGTCAAAAAACCTTACCCCAAACAAGACATCGTCCAATGCCATAATTGCCAGGCATATGGGCACACAAAATCTTACTGCCACCACCCTTTCAGGTGTGTAAAGTATAGTGGGCAGCACAAAAGCGAATTGTGCAAAAAGCCCCTGAAATCGCCTGCTGTATGCGTGCTCTGGCAGCAAGACCATCCGGCCAACTACAAGGGCTGCGAGGCTTATAGAATTCTGAAGTCCAGGAGCGAGCAACGTCGTCGGCCAGAAGAAGAGAAGTCAGTCACAGGATGCTCAAGAAGCGCCCCCGCCAGAAATTTGAGGCCTTGAGGGAGAAATTTGCTGATGTGGTTCGGAACAGAGAGCAGTTACAGGCACTCCCCACAACTCGACCGCAAGTTTCTCTTCCCCAGCATTCCGCTCATCCTGTCAACCAGCAAACCCAAAAAAAGTTTGTTGTTAAATGGAGTTAATCCTTATTATTAGAAAAAAGTATTATAGTAATAAACATTTAATCAATTAATTTTACACTTAAATTTTAAAATATTAAAAAATTGGAGTTAATCGATTTGCCTTGTAAAAGGCTCATATATTAACACTACCCTCTTCACTCTATGATTCTATTTTAATTTCAGGTCTCAAATATAATATGTAATAGAATATAGAATTATATTATAACTTGATTTGCTTGGCTGTCCTGAATAATTCGTGATTAGTTACATCTTTGTGTACATTAACTATATAGGTAAATTTCATTACAATTTGCAGAGCTGAAAATGTATATGAATAAAATATGAAAATTTTATCTGTGTAAACTTCTTTTACTTGTAAACCTGAATTCTCACGAGTGCATGCTTAGAAATATGAATAACGTTTAAATAGTTTAAGAAAGCAGAAAAAAAAAAAAACCTTGTGAAATCAATATAAACATATTAATTTATGCTTATGGCGTAAATGGCGAAAAGCCTGAAAAAATAATGAATATTTTATGCCTTTGAACAAAGCCGGAGATAAATGGTCGCCATAAAACACCCGTGCAATGCAATTAAACGGGGAATGGAATAAACTCCGGAATTAAACTGCCTTCCAGTGCTACGTGGAATTTTATTTTATAAACTGTCATCATGGGCTTGATGTCAGATGGAAATTGTTTTGCTGCTCTCCCGTGTTATGGACATTTTCCAGAGCATTCTCAACACCTTCGGGAACGTTTGAAATATTTAATTAATTAAACGATATAGGAATTATAATAAGCCTACTAAGTTATCAGGATGGTGTGTGTCGCGTGGTCGGTGTGCCATTATAGATCAAGCGATACTTAAAGAAACACTCGGTCAATAGTGCAAAGTTGTATTAAAATAGGTGAAAAGATTTTGCAGATTAGCGAAATTCTCAAGTTCTTAAAGACGTGATACTTCGCATAAGAAGAATTATTTATGAAGTAACTCACCCACACATATCAGCAGCGACTGAACGTAAAATATGATAATTAAAACCTTTAATGGCTAATGTATTCATTATCTATGTATCAATTGACCAGAAAAGAATGATAGCACAGTCCACCAGTTGACCTGAGACAGGGTCGAAAAAATCACCGATTATCTAAAAACAGGAAATATAAGATAGTGTTCCTATCAGAACTTTAAGTCTGCTTTGGGATGTAACCAAAAACAAATAAATGATTCATGTTATCGTGTTGCAATTTTTAAGATTATCTATGGTTGTTTCCCTTTTATGATTATGTATAGAAGTATGGTATGTGAATGGTGTAGTGTACGATCTTCGCGATATGAAGGTTCTGTGTGCAAAGCTCTAAGTGGAAAGTTAATTTGTTTATTTTACAAAATAGAAGTAAGGAACTCCCAAGAAGATAGTGCACCTTTCAGCCATAAATGGGAGCACAATAGTAACAAACAGAAATAGAAGTAGCTCAGCTGCTTTTATAGCTAACAATTTCTATTCTTGGATTGGAAGAATATACTTCTTGTTGGTGATGAAATTAACTAGAATCAAATATTCTAAATCCCAAAATTGATGTGCAAGGATACAGACTTTTCCCTTATTGTAATAACGTACCAACATTATTGAGACAAAAAAAACAACACACTATATGATAAATTTAAAGTTCCCTGACGTTAAGGCCGTGGTCAGCCTGCACTCTAACGTCAGGGAACCATGCAAACTTCTGCAAAATTTCCCTGTCCGAAGTCATCTCTCCTCACCGATGTTAATACGTGCTGTCATCTTATTGATGGTACCGGGTGGAGAAGTCACTCTTCGACTTACTCAGGCAGACCAACTCATCCCTGACAGACTGGTGTACAAACCTTTCTATTAACGCAGGAGGTAAATCATGGCTCGTGTATCCATCCCCACCGAAGGTTGCCTCCATGTAGCCTTCTTCTGTTAGCCGTGTCCAAGTCGTCAGTGGCATGTTTAACATCAATGCTGGACACAACTCCCCAGATTCGCCAGAACCCTCCATGATCTCCAGCGACCTTCTGAGTAGCCCCTGTTTCACTCAGGTGTGACCTCAAATTGGCCACCTCCTTAGTTACTCATTATTACTTACGACGTTTCTATTAGTGTCTGTCCGAATTTTCAAAAGTGAGGTAATCCTGCTTGTTCCTCCTTCACGTCCCTTATGGCTAGGGCCAGGTTTTCCAACGCCGCGAGAATCGACGATAGTTTATCCTCCATCCGAATGACAACGACACCTGGTGATTATGTTTGAGGGTAACCGGCCGACCGCTTATGGTGGTGAATAGTCTCTTTCCCTTGCTGAAACAAAATCTAGGCTTTTTCAATTCCCTTCGTAGAGTGATTATTAGATTGGAGGACTATTAGATTGCAGTACTTTTCATGAAATCTCCAGTGTACATTGAAAGAACTGCATGTTAGATTTATCTTCCCTAGTAATGTTGGGTTCCTACAAAGCGTGAATCCCGAAAGTCAGGCTGAGTTTGTGAACCGCTCATGAAAATAACGAGTCGTATTTTACTTCATGTTGTTTAAATAAAAAAATTATTAGCTTTTTTATAAGAAATTATTATAATCGATTGTTTTTACCGCACGAAACCGTAAAATGTAACCACTCACTTTCTTGATTCTCGCCCCATAGGAACCCACCATAATGCTTAATTTTCCGATACAGTAGATGATATTACTAAAAGAAACAAAATAAATAGCGGGGGATAATAATAAAAACCAGGAGAAAAAAAGATTATAAGAATGAAAGATCAGATGACGAGAACTAAGCCACTACTTGTTTGATATAATGAGCATGATTCGCCTTAAAATACGCATCGCAATAATTCAAGACCATTACAGAGTATGGTAGAACTGCGTTTTACGCTTGTTGGCTTTTGCTACCACAAAACGCAACGAGTCGGCGACTTGCCAACATATTATAATACTAAGACAGAATAAAAGTCACCATGTACCTTAGTAGAATCACCCTACTCATAGAAAAGAATTCGCCAGGTGTTCAGTTGTGTATTTAAGAGCGTGCCGTTTCAGAATTTTCATTTTGATAGAGCTTTTTTTAAACGACGACATTGAAAGCTTGCTACAGTCGATTCAGATACTGTTTGGTATAGATTGGAAAATTAAGGAGTACACATTTAATTTCCGGAGAGGCAATCTTCTCTCGAAGGGTTAACTGCTCCTGGCACAGTCATCAAACAACCGCCGCCTCCTCCCACTCCCCACACCGTTTTGTACAATCTTATTACCTCTGCGCCAGTGTTTAACTAGCAGATGTTTGAAGTTGCCTCTGCTTTCTAGCATGTTGCGATAACAGCTTTTGCTACAGGCAATGTTTACCCTTGAGAGGCTGCAAAGGATTATCGGCAATTCATTAACAGCCAGTTCAGGTTAATGGGATCGACAAACTGTTGTATTAATCGGTATACCTGGTTATTATTAATGCTATGAAAACTGTGGAGTTCTAAGTCTCATGCTTTACTTTCTTACAGGGTAACGGGCTTACTTTGACCAGAACTCATTGTTCTTTCTATCGCTACAATAAGTTATCCGCTCTCTCTTTTTAGAAATCACCCCGAAAACCCAATCCTCTATAGTCCGATTTCAAAAACGTTTTAACACTAGCCCAAACCTATAGGAGTGCAGGTGGAAAGTGGAATAATTTACACAACACTATGATGATTTTCATGAATATACATATATTGTTTTGTAAGAGAGTGTTTCCCTTTTTAGTAACGTGATGTGTAATACATTTTTTGTAGCATGTCAGTACTGTTAAACTATGTACAAATACAACTTCTGGATTAAATAATCCATTCAACGTTTCTTTTATTTTAACTTTTTAATTAAATCTTCTGAAATTGAGAAAAATTAGAGCTCCTTCTCTATTGCTGCTGCCCATTTTTTTGTTCATCGTTTCAGGAAATGAACAAAACATGGCTGTTAGGTCTGATACAGTACGATTTCGCATTCAAACTTAATTTAGCTAGCGTTCTGTCTTACGATAAAATATTTAAAATAAAAAGGTAGGTTTAGGAAAACTAACCCTTTAGGTTTAAATACAAACGGAGGAGATTAGTGGTTTTTTTTTAACCAAGTCTGGCCTTAACCATTGACCAGATATTAAAGATATCCATGGAATTATGCAAATTCTTCTGCTTTACTGTTTTTTTTTTTGTTTTTTTTTCTTTCATAGCCCCTTTAAATTTACAGATAATTATATATAATTATAGATCCTCAGGCGAATCTATTTACAAATTATTTTTGTATTTCCTGTAGCATCGCTACATTATATACATGTTTTGTTATTTTATAAAAATTATATAATGAATAAACAAGTATAATGATATACATAATACGTGACTGGACTAAGTTGACAAATAAAGGTGATGGGGCTCACCTGTTAAGTTTAATAAATTTATAAATATATACAATTAAAGCCCGATAAAACGAGAGAAGGAAACTTCTGACTAAGTTAGGATAAAGAATATCCTGCTTTCTTTTCTTCTGGCATACACTTTCTGAATGCTGCTCACTTACAGCTGCCTCTCAAAAGTCATGAAACTTTTAGATGGCTGCAGGCGTTTGCATACCGGAGTTAGCGGGCGCTCAAATATTCAACAGCCCCGAGCGTGAACCAACTCCTCAGCTGAAAAAAACATGTATTTCGAAGAACTGGCCTTTAATAAAAATCATTTCTGTTATGTATTTTGGCTGATTGTAATAATTAAACTTACTACACGTTAAAAAGAGGGAGAATATGTGGTACCATGTTGAAATATAACCCTGATGTGACTTCACTGATATATTTGCTGATGATCATGAGTTGATGATGAGCATTTGCAAGTTCAATTACAGTTAATGATAAGTATGACTTCCCTTAGTGATTCAGCATTACAGAATAACAGATTATCTCTTATTTTATGACATGAACAGCTGAATATTTTATATGTTAGCCTTAAAGAGTATATAGCTACTTTGAAAACTGCTTATATGTATTCGTTACTTGAGGCTGATAATTTCACAATAAAAAATAAAATGATGCTACAATATAACATTAAGACATTGTAAAATTAATCCACTTGCCGTGAAATTACGATGCTCTAGCGTAATCCTCTACTTGTGAAAACCATTTGATGGAGAGGGTTAAAATCTTCTGATATTTGAAAACCACGCTCCAATATGAGTGAGAATTAAAGGAGGATTAATTCCTTCTGATATCTGAAACATAAACCCACATAACATACACCACAAAAAAACTTCCACTAAGAGTAAACCACATGCTGCTTTCACGACGATCTGAACACTCAGCCTTCGCCCATAATCAGAGTGACTATTTCAAAAGATCCAAGGGGTACCCCGTTGGTACCTGGCCAAGTCTTAAACAATCTATACTGATGATTTCAACCAAAAAAATACTAACTTAAAATAAATGTAAATCTAATGAGTAAATTTAATGTAATCATAAAAATATAACTACAATTTATATACTGCGCGTGTTGTGGCAGTTCTTTCTCCTCCCATAAGGTGTTTTGACAGGTTTATAAATTTTTTTTATGTATGACATTAATAATAATACAATTTGAAAAGGCAAAGAAAAGTAAAATAGCTAGTTCTATATCATGTGAGAGAATCTGTTAGAAATAAGTTGATAATAAGAAATGAGATATATCATGACAGTGTCAGAAAAATGTGTTTATTACTTGCTGGCAGACTTTTGGGACGCCTGAGGCTGTCAGGTACAACTTTTTCGGGACTATCTTAACCATCCCCCTCATCTAACATACTAAAGATCAGAAAAAACTATGACCTGCATTCAGCTTTATTTCTTAGTGCAAGTTAGACGTTAGTGTTTAAAGTGGTTTTCTTCGCGTGCGTACAGTTGCCTTTAGTGCTAGACATAATGTCCGCATGACTATTGAAAATATTACAGCTTTATGATATATATATATCTCATAAAGCTAATATATATATATACTACAGTCTTCCTATAATATAATAATATCCTATAAGTTCATGTATGTCAGAACGTTGAACCAAACGGAAGAAGTGACAGATACGTAGACGTGGGAAGATCGCGGCGAATATCGGTGTGACTCAGCCCAGCGCAGTGTTCGCAGCCTTAGCGAACTAGCACAGATAAAGGAGAGGAAGGACTTCACCATTAGAGCCGGCTCCAGGAGGGAAGTGACGTGAGTGCACTGTAACATGAGAGAGGAAGCCCCCGGGTCATTGTCTCCACTCCTTCTCCTCGATCGGAAATTAACGCACCGCTGCTGCACAACAGTTAATCCCTATTACTTATCAATAACTGGCTCCGTGGATCGGATGTCCGTGCCGTCTGCCCGTCCGCTCACAGCCACATGTGCGAAACTTGACGCTTCAAAGGGTCCGGTGATCCTTGCATTAGTATTTAATAGCCTCGCTGTGTGTTCAGGCTGGAGCTCTCGGATAAACTGTGAAATAGCTCAATAGCTGTCATTTTTACATTTAGGTCACATTTGGTGTCGGTAAAACAAAAAAAAACTATTTATGTAGATAAATATTTTATTAATTAAGGACTGATTTCAAACTTTAGTATTAGCCGTAGTTCTGGAGGGATAATGAATGAAACACTCCTTAGGAGTACATGAAAATAGCAGATATATTCGTTATGATATGATAAATATTGTTCCATGCCGCATCCTCCTCCTTCTAGAAAGCTGAACTGCTATTTTGTTTGGTAAAGCTTCGTTCTCTTTTGGTGTCTTGTTACTTTCCAGATTAAGGCTGAGTAGCTAGAGTACATAAATAATTATTGAAACACACCTTTAGTTCATTGGGTCATCCTTATCTCATTTTTTAAATATTTTATTCAAGATGTGATATTTGTACTTTATATTCTCTTAAACCTGTTGAATTCTTTATTTATTTTCACTGCACCCGTTTTGACCCATCCCTCGGCCATTTATTGCACGAGTAATTATCCCTCATCTCATGCCTCAATCCACTCAACCATCTTATGACGAGTAACCAGCCGTTGAGTTCCCATCGGAATCCATATCGGTTCCCAGTATCTCTTCGCTAGTACAATATCGACGGCCGGTCCTGCAAAAAAGAACAATAGCAAACACAATAGGAAGCCGAGCTGAGCTCTAATGAGAGCGATCAGGATACAAAGGCACTCGGGGAAGAAGAGGCCTGTGTCCTTTACCAAGAGCTCCGACCATTCATTGCAGCAGGCCAATTAGCGCAGATGCTTACCTCCTGGTTCAACCGCCGTCAAAGCGTGTGAAACCCACGCGCTCTATAATTGGGCTTAAGCTTGAAACCAGAAGTCAATCGGTCTATTGAATGAATTTATCGTCGCTCTCTTAAAACTATTTTTCGGGGCTCCCTTAGGCCTGAAGAAATCTATGGAAAATGACAACACTTGAAAGTGTTCTATATCCTTTACACCAGAAAACGGAAAACAAAAATTCAAGACGCTATTGAGCGTTTTAATGATTTCTTATAAAAAGAGTCCACTAACCCCCCAAACGTATTACAAATTATCGATCAGAACATCATAAATATATAATTAAATTTTTGTACATATGCAATGTAAAGATATATTTATGTAATGTGATATAATATATTTTTTCTCACAAATATTATAAAATATTTAATTTTTATAATCATAAAAAAAAAGTGTACACCCCTCTTTCTGAATATTTCTTTATTCACTACTCACCCCTTGTTGCAACGTCTTTAACTTAATTAATACATTTTTACACAACTAGAAGAAAAAAATAGCGATAAGTAAAAACATTTTTCCATCTTAAAAGAAAAATATGTCAACAAATGTTTAATAAACACACGTAGCGCCCTTTCAGATTAAAACAATAATAAAAAGATAGATTAGAATAAGAAAAAAGATTTTGCAAGATTGGAATAATACATTCTAAATTATTAAATGATATCCTTAAAGGAATATCAAACAATGTAACGTTAATCTCTAATGACAATAATATTATCTGGGAAAATACAAAAATTTATTGTTCATACCAAAACACTTTTACTACCTGTTCACGCACAATCCTATACAGGATATCTCATTGTGCTCACTCCTATTACTGTTAATACAACTTATAAAGAAATAAACATTGTAAATAAATTAATTATTAAGAAAGATAATAATTATTATACAGGGAATTGTATCCTTGATTACTATTACTATTGTAAAAATGTAGAAATTATTAACAACAATTGTATAAATAATATTATTATAAATTCTACTATAAAGGGATGTACTCATAAAGAAATTTCAACTAACATTAGATTTAATGATTATTTAAAAGTGTATATTATTTTTAATCAAACTAAACTAACCAATTGTAATAACGAAAGTATATTCCTACCTAACATAGCATTAATTAACACTACTAAAAAAGATTGTATATTAAACTAAACGTACACCCATAATTATAATTTGATCCCCTTGCCAATGTATAAATTCACAAATATAACCCAACTATTAACCAAACTGTACCCCAATTTATTGAAATAGAAGACACCTTCGATTTTCTTTTTATGCATGGAGGTATTATAATTAATTTAGCCATAATAAGTTGTACAATAGGAATAATTATCTGTTATAAATGTAAACGTAAGAAATCCAAAGAACCTATTCCTACACCTCCTTTTATACCATTATTACCCATGGCTAATCCGTACCAAATTTCTACTCCCAGCGATCCCATTCCCGGAGTAATGTCGAATTTTCACGTGGGAGGAATTAAATGCTGACACAGTTCGCTATCAGCTCACTATCGCATTGCTGACCACTGTCCTTTCCTATCCTATATATGAGCTCCTCGCTTAGAGATAAGCAATCCCCTTCTGTGATTCCATTCAGTACATTCATTTAGCAGCTTAGCCATTTAATATTTTATTTCAACTTAGTGTAGTGTAAATCAAATAAAGTTCTTTTTAAAAAGTTCTACTGCTTTATAGTTGCTTTAATTATATATATACATCCCATAATGGGTATAGAAATATACTATTTAAATATCATATTGATTGAATCATTTTTACCAGCACTATGTCAGACAATCGTTGATGTCACAATGAATTGAAGTAGATACCCCCTCCTTCGGGAGTGACAACCGTATTGATAGTACCTTAGAAACTTCGTGCATGCTCGGCAAACCCTGAAACTTGCTTGGCAAAACAGAATTTGGAGGCCCCGAAAATTTTATGAAACAGTTTGTTGACCATATATATGGATTGTATGTTATATTAAGCGTTAAATGTTAAATGTTAACTACAAAAATATCTTGAAAAACATACATCTCGGCCAAACAGGTGGCTTTTAAGTCCAACCTACAAAAATCCTCACACGTAACATTTATCCAATACACGTTCCTTCAATTACAGTTCAATACTCAACTAATACTACAGACAAACACTGTACTACACACCTTTGGCACTACCTTAGACTTTATTTTACCAAGTGGCTAACCTGGCGAACTCACATAAGAAACCAATAAAGCAAATGAATCGTTTGAAGGAAATAATGAACGAATGAAAGATGTTTTGGAGTAAACAAAGAATATTCGGTAAGCAGCTAATTTATGCTACCTAAGCTAGGGACCACATAATTCCTGCCATCAGTGACCCACTATTATCTCTTATTCCAGACAAATGTTAAGTTTACCAATCCGTAAAAATTATATTTACTTATTTTCAGTTTAAATAGAATGAATTTTTCAGGTATTTCTTTGTTTTGTTCTGCGGTCTATCTGCTATTGCCCAAATCGCTACAAATGTCACCCCTATTCTGCTCTTCCTCAGTGTTAGCTGTACGCAGAACTATTGACATTTCCATTTATTATTTTTATTCGTATTGTACGTAGGGACTGTGGAACGGACGTACTAAAAAGTCCAAGCAATGTTTATATTCGAGTGGCTGTAGGGATCCAAATATGAAATGTATGAAAGGCATTCGGAACCTTTTCAACAAGTTACCTTTCCCCATGCTCACTTTCACCTTGTTGCTACATGTCGTTATATCTATGGTTATATCTGTTATATCACGTGATTTAATCAAAATGGGAGCCAATCGTAAACAATATTCAACGGCTTGAGTGTAAGAAGTGTTATCAGTTAAAATGGTGACTCGTTTATTACAGTAGATGTTATGTTCTTTTTAATAGTTACAAAAGCACACACATGTTGGGGTACGTGAGAAAACATATATATATTATAAAGTGAACAAGTAAGTAGTGGTACATAAAGATGGAATCTATTCTACTGAATGCCAAAGGTAACATGAAGGTTATAACTAATAACAAAAGGCGGCACAAGGCTGCGTGCAAAATATTACAGACACAACAGATTCTCCCGCACTAAATTGAAAAACTCAGGTAACACAATTCAAGACATAATCATTAAATCGTGCCGGAAAGCGTATCTCACGACGAGGTCGGTCTTGATTCGGCGCTGCTGCTAGAGTTGGCGCTGCTGCTGGAGTAGGTGGAAGTCGGGGAACCTCAAATGATTGACTCGGTCCAAACGAAACGGATTTTGGCTTTGGAACCAAAGTTGCCACAATTTGGTCAATGTGGCGTTTTAGTATTCGCCCCGAAGAGTCGAGTCTGACCAAATAGTGCCGTTGGCCAAGTACTTTGATGACATCGCCGAACTGCCAAATCTTCCTGTTGTCACAGTAAAGGCGGATCTGGACTCTCTCCCCTACCTTAAAAGAGCGTGCTGGTGCTGCTGTCACACTTGATGGTTTAGGCTGGTAGGGAAAAATAGCATCAAGGCGCATGCGCAACTTTCGATGTAGATATTTTTCAGCTGGTGATTGGCCACAAGCAAGCGGCGTAGCTCGATAACGGAATAAGATGCCTTGCACTTTATCCTTCATAGGAGCCGGATCTGAGGATGCTGCCTTGAGGCGATGTTTTAAGGTTTGAATGCTGCGCTCGGCCAGACCGTTTGTCGATGGTTGGCCTGGAGCAATGAATTTTTGAAAAATGCCGTTTGTTGATGTATAGGCTTTGAATTCACTACTTTGAAAAATTGTTGCATTGTCAGACACAAGCACAGTTGGATAACCGTGCGATGCGAAAATTCTTTCCAGTAATGCTATGGTCCTGTAACTGGTAGGTGCTTCTTTGATTGCTTCCACTTCTGCCCACTTCGATTTTGCATCGACGCACATCAGGAAGAAATAACCTTCCAATGGACCTGCGTAGTCAATATGCACTCGTTCCCAGTTGTCTTGAGGAGGGTCCCAGGGGTGCACAGGAGCCTTGGGGGGTGTTGAGCGGTTTACAGCACAATCTTTACATTCACGCACCAATCTTTCAATGTCCTTGTCGATGCCTGTCCAGTACACATATCGACGGGAGAGTTGCTTCATTTTTGTGATCCCCTGATGAGTTTCGTGGAGCTCATTGAGAATAGTTGAACGTAGAGAGCTTGGCATGACTACTCGATCTTGCCTAAATAGCATACCATCGACTATAGTATACTCGGAGTCGCACGTAGTAGTCTGGAGGTCATTTATGATTCGTGCTAATTCTGGATCCTTGCCCGTTTCTTCTTTGATTATTGCTGCAGTGATGTTCTGGCTGGATATCTGAAAAATCGTTTGCTCGCAGACTTGATTGATTTCTTCTCCAATAGAGATGTCTCGAGACTCATCTTGACTACAGGGCGGAACAGGAGCTCTAGAAAGACAGTCAGCGTTTGTGTTTTCTTTGCCCGATTTATATTTGACCGAATAATTGAACCCTGAGAGAAATGAGGCGTATCGTAGCAAGCGCGATGACGTCATTTGTGGGAGAGCTTTGTTCTGGTGAAAAATTCGAGATAATGGAGCATTATCAGTCACCAGAGTAAAATGAGTTCCATATAAATAATAGTGGAAGTAGAGAACGCCGAAGACTATTGCCAAAGCCTCGCGATCTAACTGACTGTAATGCTTCTCAGAGGGGTTAAGAGACCTAGATGAATAAGCGATTGGCCTTTCACAACCATTTATGACATGGCTCAGAACAGCGGCCACACCAAAAGGGCTGGCATCAGTTGTCAGGACCAAGGGTAATTTTGGGTCGAATGGTATAAGTACCCTGTCGCTGCAGAGTTCTTCTTTGATGCGTTGAAAAGCTGTTTCACAAGCTGGTGACCAATGCCATTTGACCCCCTTGCATAGTAGAGCTCGAAGAGGGTGTGTGAGCGTTGAAGCGTCTGGAAAAAAACGCGAATAATATGACACAAGGCCAAGAAATCGTCGAAGCTCATCTGGATTTTCAGGTCTTGGCATCTTTTCAATAGCTGCAGTCCTTGCTGGGGATTTGCTGATCTTGTTGTATTCCACTACAAACCCAAGATACTCAATTTTAGACTGGAGAAAAACACATTTTTCTTTGTTAAGGTGGAGATCATGTTCTTTTAATCTTTGAAGCAGATTTCTTAAATTTTCGAGACATTCTTCTTTTGTTTCACCATGTACGACAATATCGTCAAAGTAGTTTTCAGTCTTCTTCAGGCCTTTCAAGATTCGACGAATGTACTCATTGAACTCAGCAGGAGCTGTTTTGACTCCAAAACCAAGCCGCAGTAACCGGTAAGTACCTCTATGCGTTGTTATAGTCTGGACGATGCTGCTTTCTTTCGTAACATGAAAATGTAAGTAAGCCTTATAAAAATCTACTTTACAAAAATAACGAGATCCTCGCAAGCTGCTTAGGACGTCTTCTCTGGTGCGGATAGGGTAGTTTACTTGAATTAGACGTTCATTGACGCCACACTTGTAGTCTGAGCAGAGGCGAACGCCTCCGTCAGGTTTGACGATCACCACGAGAGGGGAACCCCAATCACTGGCGTCTACAGGTTCAATGATTCCTGCAGCTTCGAGTTCGTTTAGTTCCCGGTTGACTTGGTCCAGGAGAGCATGTGGAACACTACGCTCCTTGGTGTAACATGGCTTTGCTCCTGGTTTGAGCTGGAGTGAAATTTCATAGCCGGGAACACAGCCAATTTTTGGTTCGAAGATCGAGGAAAACTCTTCTAAAATATCCTCGAGCGAGGGGACTGAATTGAGCTGGTAGATTGGCATGGGAGGATTATTGTCGACCTGTTTAAGTTCAATGGCAAGTCCTCGTATCCATTGGCGTCCAAGAAGCGCTTCGTATCCTGTTGGTACAATGTATAAATCGCCGGTTATTTGTTTTCCATTGTAAGCAGCCTGGACTGGTACCTTACCTTTTGATTGGATTATGTTGCCAGAGTAGGATCGGAAAGCTAGGTTGGTTGTTTGAACTGGCAAATTTAGGTTAAGTCTGTCAAATTCATTCTCACTTAATAGGGTAAATTTGGCGCCACTATCGACCTCAAAACGCTGCAATTTTCCATTGAGCGACACGTCAATCATGTACTTATCTGATTCATGACGGTTCAACTCGAACAAGTCAACAATAACGTCATTTTTCTGGATCACCGTTTCTAATTTATTGAGACCGTATGCTGGCGTTGCTCCGGAGCTGGTGTTGGCAATTTGGAGTGAATGTGTAGAACTGGATTTACCTGGTTTCCTTCTGTTTTCTGCCATCAATGATGTGATACAGACGCGTGCCACATGTCCCTTCTTTTTACAAAGGGTGCAATATAATTTGTTCTTATCAACTCGACACTCCGATACCTGATGGTTTCCCCTTGAGCACCGGATGCACAGATTATCGATGCCGAGAGCCTTGAAATCAGGTCTACGGGGACGGAAACTTGACCTGGGTTGATTAGAGCTTGACCTTGCTCCTGAGCGCTGGCTAGGGCTTGACATCTTGTTCACTTCGCTGGCAGAGAAAGTTCGAGCTGGATTAGAGCGTTGAGTCAACTCTTTACTTTCAATTCTCGATGCCTCAAGAGCTGTGGCAAGAGCTAAAATGTCCTGGAATGTCTTTTTGTCCGATTGTAATATGTGTTCCCTTACCCAGTCATCTCGAAGGCCTCGAATGAACTGTGCTCTGAGAAAAACGTCTGAGATTGATACAGACTGGTCACACTGGCATTTTACGGAGAATTCACACTCAGCTATGTCACGTTGAAGAGTAGCAACAAACTCTGAAATGGACTGGTGTTCCGTTTGATAAATATTAAGGAAATAGTGTTGTGACACAACTGTGTTTTTCTTCGGAATTAACAAGGTCTTGAAGGACTTGACAAGATCATCAAAGAAGAGACCCTTCAGTGGTTTTTCTGGGCCTAAAAACGCAGCTAAATTGTTGTAGTGTGAAGAGCCAATTGAAACACATAAGAGCTGGCCAATTTTTGCTTTGTCTGTGACCCCTTTCATCGTACAATAGTTATCAAACCGTTCAAGGTAACACGCAAACTTTTCACGTTTTTGATCAAAGTTTTCGAATGGTGCGATGCTCGAATAATTGACTGTGTTTTCGTCAGTAGGTTTCCCGGAATGACACTGAAGTTGAGCAGTTACAGTTTCGAGGAAAACTTTCTGCTGTTCGCTGAAAGTCTTCATAAAAGATTCGAACTGTTGAGCATTCATTTCGAAGTGTTTTTATTGATGATTTGATAGAAATTAGTTTAATGCTTACCTTTTACGATCGTTTGAAGACAAAATAACACATTTTACCGGAATTTTAGTGTTGTTTGAACACGTTGATAAGGTTGGAACAAACACATAGGTCGCGATTTTCGGTTCACTCACGCACTGATTATAACTCGTCACCAATTGTTATGTTCTTTTTAATAGTTACAAAAGCACACACATGTTGGGGTACGTGAGAAAACATATATATATTATAAAGTGAACAAGTAAGTAGTGGTACATAAAGATGGAATCTATTCTACTGAATGCCAAAGGTAACATGAAGGTTATAACTAATAACAAAAGGCGGCACAAGGCTGCGTGCAAAATATTACAGACACAACAGTAGAGGAGAGGGTGCTCAATAACAAGCAAACTAGAAATTATACTTTATAATTTGACAAAATGTAGCTTCTTTAGCAAGTCGTTTTATAAATCGAAAATACTTGTTTTGAAAATTGTTTTTTTCGGGTTATACTGCGTTTGATATTCAGCAGTTCCTTCAAATAAATAAAACAGTTCTGAAATAATTAGTCATTAGACAATAGAAACAGTTCCGTATTCAATCACAAAAAAAGGAGGGGGGAGCACATATTAGAAAAGTTTCTATAAGATCTGAAACAGCACAAATTGTACAGTCGGAAAAAACATATTTCCTAAATATTCAAAACAAGTAACTTTAAACGAGGTTCTAAGACTAAGAATAGTTATTAAATGTTTTGATTTTGCCGACTTTGTCTAGAAACGGTCCCTCAAGCATTAGAACCGTATTCCCCTGGCGGGAAGGTTACTTTATTTAACCTTAACATGCAACTAGCGCATAACCATGATCATGAATTTTGGCCTTTGGGGGCATCGGAAATTGTTTCTGCACTACACTAAAAAATTGTATTTTTTGAGAGAGCAGAGGTCGGACTGAGGAACTAATTTCATCAAAACAAAGAGCACCTTATGAAAAAGAAACCAATCTAGTTATTGTAAGTACAACTTTCTCTAAGTAGTAAAGGAAAACATTTTATTATTTTAGCGTACCAATGAAGAACCACATTTTTGAAGGTGAATATTAAACTTTAAAATGACTAGCTATAACAACCTAAGTTATTAAAATGAATAGACATAGAAGTGGTTTTGTTATATGTTCAATTACATGGGCAATAAATGGGGGAGGGCCTACGCATGATGCACTCATGTTTTTAATAGCTTCAAGATAAGAACTACCAAGTTGATAGCAAAGTGAAGTTCTTCGCTTGCACCACACGTCTTCTGCATACTTCAAGAGAAGTAATTATTTGCTATAAGAAAAGAGTTTTTAGGTCCAATTATATTTAGTTGCTAGGACACCGCATATTGTTCAGTCCCTAAGTGACATTTATCAATTGAAATACTGTTTAGTGCCTCTAAAAACTTATGAAAATAATAAATCTTATTTGGCATATGATATTAGGCTGCTTGCAAATTTCTACTTGATTGGTGTTCAGTGGTAGGAAAAAATAGTCAACTTTCCATACGTTTAAAATAACATACGTTAAAACTTTCAGCAGATGATATTCTGAAGTGCTTACGATTCTAGTCCATACGATGTATTAGGAACTCTTAAGCTTGAGGATCAAGTTCGAAATGTTACACAATTATTGGAAATCAACAAAACTTGTGATAACGACACAATCCTCCGAACACCTTCACTGTTCATATATGGTCGTGGGGTATGAGCCCGACAATGCATAAACTGTTCACTTTGTTAAACAAACCGACCTCCTTAAAGTAAGCACTGGTCCCTGACTAGTAACCAATTTTCTTGCCTCTCTCCGAAGTAAATAGATGGGTCCAAAATGTATGCTTTATCCCCCTCTACCTGCTCTAGGGAACGCAATATGTGCATTTGCTTAACTGTTAGTATCCCCCACGTACATCTAGGAAGGTAAATTGTATTTCCAGAATCAATTAAACTTATAATGTTTTCCACATTGTGATGGCAGTGAGTCACCAGACAAACTTTATTGCTCATTTCTCGGCGAGGCGTCTCCTACTCCTGTCGAATGGGTGCTAACTTCAGTTACGCTACGAAGGGGAGCATAGTTACAGCTGTTTTCTGTCACTTGTACCGACTCCTCCATACAGCAATATTAGAATATAAATTTAAATGGTATTAGATTCTTAAGCGTTGTTAACTACAATTATCATAATACACGACATATTAACGGCTCTATATTTTTTTCTTTCATCTCTCAACTTAATTTGACTAGGCATAACATAACTTAGTTTGCTGTAAATGTAAATACTACATCTTATCAAATTATTCTTGACAAAATTAGCACCCATGCAAATGGTCTGCCAATCCTCAAGGACTTCTACATTAGTACGTTTATTAAAACGTAACAATTTGCTTTTAGCGACAAAAAATGAATAAATAAATGGATAGACAAATAAAATGTAACACAGCTCTTTATTTACTCTAAGCACATCTTTGAGTATATTTCTATTTGATATTAATTATAATCTGTGCACCAACCACGGCTCCTAGTCTTTAACAATCCGGCGTCTTCTTCCGGCTGGGGGCGAAATACGTCCAATGTTTTTATACTTGTGCAAAAAAATATTCCTTATTTTCTCTCTTCCAAGTGCCCTGAGTTGTCCGCTCAAAATTTTCTGTCCCTCTGCCTCCCCTCTATCTTTATCCCACTCTAGTGATCCTGTCTCCCGCTTATGCCAATAAAACTTCCGCCATTGATACATACTTTTATGTTTAATAATTTCCAGGGTACAATCGTTACCACTTGTTTTGTCACAAACCTTTGGTTTTTAACAAAGGATTTATATTTTTCTTCAATTAATTAACCTTTTTCAGTCCGGATTCGAGAGTAAACCATATTAGTGATCATTAATGAGAAGTAGTATCGAAAGCGCTTGATGTCAATTTAATCCAGCACTCTATAAAGTATTGTTATATAAATTTTTTTTTTTGCCTTTCAAGACTATTCCGTTTTTCATCTATTGCATAATAATAATAAAACCATTGGCTTTACATTATTTTTAGCAATAATCTCATTAATAAAATCAAATTTATTATTTATACTAAGGTTAAATGTGCATGGTTTACATGATGTCACCTTATATCCTTGGTTTATCAATTAAGACTTGTGGTCATTGGTGCTGCTAGTTTTAGAAAGCGATTTGTATAAATGTGGATAAGTTATATTTTTTCCTAATAAAGGTTTCTTTAAATGGTAACTAATAGATAAACTTATTTTCAATGAAATCACCGTAGGAAGCTATTTAATCAAGAGTATCAAAAAAAAAAAGAAAGAAATTGCGGTATAATTAATTAACTGGCTATTACAAATCGACTCATTCAGTGAAATATAATCACTGCAGGTAACACACTTGTATTAACTTAAGGTTAAAGTAAAAAGATTATAAATTAAAAATTAAATCTGATTGTGGGCAAAAGAGACACATAATTTAAATTAGAGGTGTACATTTATTAATATGAATAATAATATATTAATTATAATTTCGTCTAATGGTCCCGTAAGGCATTTAAGTGAATACGAAGTTAGGGATGTGAAATTCATAGAGGAAGGATAGATCCAGCGTTCGTGCATAGACTGTGCTCTAAAGCAATTTAGGGAGACAGAGCGTCACCCAAGAAGAAAGGGTCATCAAAGGTAAAAGTCTCATAAGGCAATTCAACATCCTGTCCGTGGACCACTGCTCAGCACCGCTTCCTAAAAGCCATTTCAGTTCTCATGTGAACATGTCAATTGGGCTTTGGAAAACTTAAAGAGAGTCTGTTTACAGATGAGGTGAGAGTTAGGGTCAAGTCTTCAGATGGCCGTAATTTTACATTTAGACGGCCAGGAGAGAGTTACGCGCCATGCTATATAGTTCCCCACGTGGCACTTCATGGTGGCTTAAGGATGATCTGGGTTGGCCGTTCTTCGACTGAATTGGTTCTCGTTTGGGAAAGGTCCTTAACATAAGAGAGGTACAGACATAATTGAAGAACATGCAGTGCCGTCTGCTCCCTACATTGGCGAGAGATTCCTGTTAATAAATGATAATGAATGGTTGATGATCAACTGATCGAGGTTGGGATTGAACGCGTGGTGTGGCCGCCACGTAGTCCAATCCTATGAACATGTCCGAGACAAACTAAAGCGAAGAGTGCGATGTCGACATCCAAGATCTAGATTTTGATGAATTACAAAGGGTTGTTGTTCAAAACCTCTTCCAAACAATGCCAAGGCGTTTAAGAATTATGATTCATGCCAGAGGCGGAAGTACTCATTATTGAGAAAGTTTTCTTTAAACAATTTTTTTAGTATATTTTTTTCTTTTACTCAGTATGGTGGATATAGCGCAGGATATGCGGAGTGTTCGGTCCCCTCTCCTATACCTTCCATTTCGTAGACATTCCCACTTATCAATTCCATGACCATTGATAAATAGAGCCGTTCTCTCAACATTTTCAGACCCTGGTACACCATCCTTTAAATAATCTTTAAATTCATCTTAGACAAATCGAGCACTGGTGCAACCAGTAGTGAATAAAAGTTAATGAAGGTTCCCCCACCCGTACCTTTGGTCTTACGGCACAGACCCTGTCCAACATCCCTCTTTAATGCCCTTCCCCTCCCGACATCTGACACTGTACAATAACTTGGTTTCAATTCGACAAAAGACTAACTTGGGACCCACAAACGAGTGTTCAATCTACGGTTGGGACAATTAAATAGAGTGCTGAAGAGATATCCTTACCTCTCCAATAGAAACCAACATAACGATATATATAAAACTATTCTAAAACCAATCTATACTTATTGGGTCACCTGTGAACTCCAACAGCAAGCACATGCAATCACTCTGTACTCCTTAGAATTTGGAGATTTGGAGTCGAGAATGCTCACTTAATAGAACAAATAAAATACTCTATACCGCACCCACTGTCCTTGCACTCGTTCCCTCTAAACTCTCAAAACTCCACGAAACACTATTTGAATATCTTGATACTATAACAAGACGAGTATCTCGCAATACACATCCCTTCAATGTTCATTAAATTGGCCACGAAATATTCTATAACGAATCCTACGTTTAGCATTTTGGCATTGTCATTGTTAAGTTAAATTATAGGGTACTCTGTGCTGCTACCACGTAATATAAGTAATTGATGCTCATAATACCACTATAAATATTGCATGGGCTTTGCTGGCAAGTAATTGAATGATTTATTGGACTGTGTTTTCATAAATGGTGTAAAAGAATGCTAAAATGACATTGCAAATGAACAAATGAGCGCTCCGATGAAGTGATTTTACTCATGAATTATGATAAGTATCCAAGAGGTTTTGCTTAGCTTCAATCTAATGAACCTCTGTTCCCTGTTCCAGTCTCTTACCGTCCCTGATCTGTTCAAAGTGTAAGTCTATGTATTCAAGGTTTTAGGAAAGAAAGCTAAGAAGTATAGAGCTGAGATAGTTGCTGTTATCTCTCATAGGTAGCTACTACCGCACTAATCAATGAATAATTGCGGCTTGGAGATGGTTTTTTTAAATGTAGGACGATCTTCCCTTATCAGTCCGTATGGGGCTCTCGGTCTCCTGTCGGTCACCTCGGGTGTATGAGCCCTGTATGGGAACAACTCCCTGATCCCGGTTTCCCTCTCTTTAGCTTGGTAAGTAATAATTCCTCAGGTTAATTTGGGGGATCCTGATGCTGTATATCAACAAGATATCAATAAATATATCAACAACACTTATCAACAATATTTTGATGGCAAATTTTTTGTCAAAGCCATAACCAAGCCAATACGTTCTGACATTATGATCGTGATGATGATTTCGTGTTAGTGTTTGAAGTTTAATTTTGCAATTACAACTTTTTTTTAATTATTTTTTAGATAGGGACTCTGAAATCATATACCCTGTTCTAGTAGCTTCACAATTATGACTTCGTAATGGGTTCGTTAGAAATATTTCTCAGTTATTTTAATATTAATACTCTCAATTATACGTTCGTAATTAGTTTATGTAATTTTATTTAATTCGGATTTTCTCATCTGCTATTTAAACATATGTTTATCTCATCACAGTTTCCATTGTTTAACTCTTGTAATTTCTTTAACCAGTTGAAGAAATCCTATAGAATTGAATAAAACCTGTCTTAGATGTTTTCTGTTGGCCTGAAATTCTCCAATCGGCATCAATATCTTCATTACGCTTCCAAAATTTTTCCACCTTTGATTGCGTTAACAAATTGACAAAGTTGACACCTGGACAATTGACTTATTCATTTACTCCTTCAAAAATAACTTACAATGAGTGATGTCCATTAATATTTTATGTTATCTCATTTTTTTTTAGTTTACCATGCTAATCACTGAATATCGAATTCCTTTACCTCTGACACTGGAAGAGTACCAACTGGGGCAGCTGTATTCCACAGCAGAGCTGAGCATGTTGGAGACTGGTGGCGGTGAAGGGGTCGAGTTCCTCGAGAATGAATACTTCGAAGGCACCCCTACCTTCGACGACAGGTTTGACTCTGGGGTGCACACCGTCAAGGTTTACCACCTGGCCAGTAAGATCCCACAGGTCATACGGCTCCTCATCGAAAAAAACAAGATGGACATTCTCGAAGATTGTTGTAACGCGTACCCCTACTGCAGGACGGTCCTAACTAACCCGGGCTACATGAAAAACAATTTCTCATTGATCATAGAATCGATGCATCTTAGCGATAGAGGCGAACATCAAAACGCACACCAGTTACCTCCAGATTTGCTGGAGAAGAGGAACATCGTCAACATCGACATTGGGAACGACCCATTCCCCAGGAACGACTTTAAGAAGGACCTGGATCCTTCTGTCTTCAGGTCGGAAAAGGCAGACAGAGGTCCCCTGGTAGAGGACTGGATTTACACGAGCAAACCAATCATGACTTGTTATAAACTGGTCAGAGCGGAGTTCAAGTGGTTTGGCCTCCAGAAGAAAGTCGAGAATTACATTATGGAAGTAGAGCAGAAACTGTTCCTCAAATTCCACCGACAACTTTTCTGTTGGATAGATAAATGGTACGACCTAACTTTGGATGAAATCAGACAATTTGAGGAACAGGTAAAATATGATCTCGAAATTCGGAGAAATCGTGGTTCAATAAAAAAAGCGTTGTTTGATTCACAAATAGTAGTGTAGATATACATTATCACTCCTAGCTCATTGAGGCTTGTTCTAGTTTTTCTTTTAAATTATGAAAATTGTAAGGTAATATAATTTGATTATGTTGTTACTTAAAGGTTTTTTTTTTACTTTGATCTCCTTTATAAAATAAAAACACTATTTTCTCGATGAACAACTATTGATATTATTAGAAGTAGGCGCAATATATTTGGCTGTGATATATACTAAAACAATAACCACTATTAAATAAATAAAAAATATGTTTAAGATGGCCATAAATAAACGGCGGTTACTAAAACTCATAAACCAATAAAAAAAAATTTGTTTCCAAATTGAAGCTGCTTCTAAAATTCATAAAAAATTAAATATTGTACACATGTGAAAAATAGTCGTGAATATGCAAAAGAAATGTGAATCCACGTTCTCACTTGACACTCACCCATGCAAAATGTGACCCTTCTACATGTACATAAATAATTTTCTGTTTTATGTCCCTACTTACTCTAACCCGGAGACTATATACTATATTGGTTTTTAAATGTACAGTCTCCACAAAACTACATGATTTTTTTTTTGCCTATATTATTCAATTCATAACTGAGAAATAGGTTCACAGCTATCAAATGTGAACGGCGTATGACAATGAGAAAGGAAGGAGGACAATGACTTGACAGCATGAGAGTTAAGGACATCCTGCCATCCTTTCTCGTATTACATGCAGGATTGCCTGGTTATATCAAATGATCACTATTCCTGCTTCTCTTAGTCGACTCGGAGTATTCTGCAGTAGAGCAAGAAGTTATTATGTGGACTGTCCTGTCATCAGTAAGTTGACCAATTAGTCTGTCAATAAAGCATCAGTATAATTTCTTCATGATATTATAAATATGAAACTTGTAGGTCTCCGCGTAGTTAGTGGTTTCTTACCAAATCTTGGTTGTTTGGATGTGAGATTTATCTGCATGTCCTTATATATGTGCTCCATATGTGCAAATGGGTTTCAGCATGTAATAATAATAATAGTAATAATAATATATTTGTATTCAACTTATATTTTATTGGCAGTTTTATGTGTCTGTTTAGTAAATGGTAAAGAAGTTAGAGGTGTTGATTAAGTGAATTCAGTTATTTTAATTTTTGCGTGAGGGTTCCACGTCAATCGTTTGTCGAGTGTATGACCGAGATGTTTGACTGTGGCTGTGATAAGTTGATATCGGAGGACAGAGTCCACAACGGAGTGTGAATGTCACTTGCACTTATTTTTTTTAGGCTTTAAATTTAATATTCAATTCAACGAATCATTAGCGTTTGAATCAGTTCTTTGATATAATATTGAAGTGGCCAGGTATTTAAAACGTTTTTCCACCGTTTATACATAAGATGTATGAATGTACTGCACCCTGGTACCTGGATTCTGCAGAGAAATCCAACACTTTTGTATGAATTGATGGAACAATTTAGCTCTGGTCATTAGCAGTCAATACCTAAGTAGAATATATATATTATATATTAAAATTCTAATTGCAAACATATAGAGGAGGAAAGGTCATTAAAGGGTGCTCGCGTTGAGGTCCTACATTTGACTGGAGACGGGACGCTCTTTGATTCTATGTGTTGAAGTGGCTATTGCCTGGCTGTTCTTTTCCCCGCTCGCTAATGACGACCGACCGCCCGCTCTCCAATTAACGGCGAGTGTGCCCTGCTCTGCAGTAATGAGCGGCCACTTGTGCACGCCCTCCTCCTCTACACAGCCAGCTCTGCTCTTCTCTGCAGGTGGGATGGCGCTGCATTACTAGTTCCAGATGATGGAACCATACGTATTATTTAAGTAATACTCGATGTCCTAACGGTTCCACGCAGTAGATCAGCTGTTCTCTGGCGCTTCCTACTTAAAATAGTCCAGAAAAGTCTAGAATCCCTGTTCATTGTCTATTTACATGGCTTCCTAAATATTAACAATATTATACAGATAAATATTATTTATCTTTAGAAAAATAATTCTAATAAAGAATTAAAATTTAT
The DNA here is from genome assembly GCA_930367205.1 of Acanthosoma haemorrhoidale. NCBI lineage: Eukaryota > Metazoa > Arthropoda > Insecta > Hemiptera > Acanthosomatidae > Acanthosoma > Acanthosoma haemorrhoidale. The sequence continues at coordinate 119,662,325 of OV884011.1, read as the reverse complement.
AATGATTTTTTATGAGCCCAAAATATCACCATAATTGAGTTTCTGTTTAAAATAAATAGATAGAAAAAATGATGAAACCTCCTCTATATAAGATTAATGGTAAAAAACAGGTATTGAGGGATAATTTATTTTGTACAACAAAGGATTGTTGTTAGTGGAGGTAATGTGTGTTTCCCAAACTTGTAGTTCAGTTTGTGAGACCAGACATGAGCTAAAGCAAGAGATGTAAAGTAAAAGAAATGTTTCGCTTGTCAGAAAGATATTAGAAGATGTACTTCCAACATTAATAAACTGCTTTGAATGAATCGTCTACTAGAGCTAAGTAAAAGAGGAAATATTAAAAAATAAGCATAATAATACATACTACATTGACTCATTATTAGTTGCGCAGACAGAGACTACGAAGCCGGTATCAACGGAGGAAGAAAAGCTCTGAACCTGACATTCTTACAGTATCGGTGGGAAAATTAACCAGTTTTTTCCAACAATGTTGGAGATATTTCAGGATAAGGATTGGTTTGTACCTATGATCTTTCATTGTTCTGTTAGTGTAGCAAACGATAATTCAGAAAATCAGAAGATATTTGGCTCATTCTTTGGTTCTGAGACATGACCAAAACCTCTAATTATTGTAAAGATCAGATCAGTTGGTCCTAATATCCTGATGGCATACCTTAAATAATAATATAATACTTTAATAATTATGGACAGAAGTTAATAATTTGCAGAGAAGAGATAATTGGCAAGTTTCCTATGATTTTATATATTTTGTTTTGTTTAGAGAAATGTATGTATTTATTTGTTTTTAGCTCATCTTAACTGCTGAAAGCGCATAACTGTAAAAATATAAAACTGTTGGGAGCTCAGAAAATTTATTTCCGTTATTATTTTATTATTAGCATTATCTTCGTCTTGCCAATTTTCATTGTCATTTCTAAAGTGGAGATTCATTCCGCAAGGAACTAAAACCAGCTTTGAGTCATCGGCTCTTCTGCTATCCTACCACACTACATGTATTGAGGAGCCATTGAAGTTACCACAGAAAGCAGACAGGGTAAGCAACGAGCAGTTGATAATCAGATGTCGGAGCGTAGTGGTACTGCCCCAGCAAATGAATCACAGGGGTTTCTTGATTTCTACCATTACATGCAGAACTACCGATGTCTCTACAACACTTACAAATTACTGACAAAAAAATATCTACCCCATTAAATACAGGGATCAGTGACCTTCCAGTATGTTTCAAAAATGCATTTTTATTTATTAGAAGCTGGACGTCCCTGGTGATGATGACCCACTCTTGGCAATTGTTCGAAATCTGCTCCCAAAGAGAAAAAATAAATTTTAATTTACGAAAATTAAACGTCAGTACGTACAAGGTATAATTATATGGAATAGAGGCAGCTACTAGGGCTTGTGGGTGTTATTTTTTGAATGTTACTGTTAATAAAAAATACAAACAATTGCAATGTTTTCAAGAAACTAAGAAAATTAATTGAAATAGAAAGAAATACCGAGAAATTAATAATACCTCTTTTATGTTTTTCATTACAATGTACATAGAATTTTAATGTGATATATTTTATTCTATTTCCAACAGTATGAAATTTTAGCATTTTTGATCATTTGTTGCCTACGTACAATTTTATACTATGAATTATAATAGATTTTATAACGGACTGTATTAATCGCCTTTTTAAATAAGGCATTGAGAACAAAAATACTAAAAACAGATACTTATTACTTTTTGGGATGGTGGTGCATTAGTCTCAGCTAACGGAGTCAAACGAACCGTACCCTTCCAATGATTATACCCTTTTTGACTGAATAAGTGCAAGTAGATATAACAGGCTTTTTCCACTCATAATCAGCAGCTGATTGACTTCACGGAGGACCTTGATGAGGGAGATAAAGAAATTGGTGCTCTCCGGAGTAGAACTAATACAAAGCAATGCAGAAAAAAATGAAAATAGCAGGCAGATCCCAAATTCCAAAGATCAAGAGCAGACTAGAAATTAGATGTCCACAATATTCAGTATTATAACTAAAAATTAATTTTTTTTTTCTATAGAAGCATTAGCTTTTAGATTTATCATTTTCGGTTACAGATTATATAATATTTTCTGTAATGACATTATTATACTTTAAAAATTATTGACATGGAACCCACACACGAGGCTAAGAATATAAGAACTAAACAGACACTTTGGACAACTTTACAGACTACTTCGAAGGACATCCCATCTCTCAATAGAAAATAAATTACTAATCAATAAAGTTATACTCAAGCCAATCTAGACATACGGAACAGAGCTATGGGCTTTAAAAGCAGTCAAAGTTAAACATCTAGATATCGAATATCCCATCCTTTATATCAATAGTCCTGAGAACAATATTAAATGCCCCTCATTACATCAGCAACAAGACCGTTCATACCGATCTTAATACACCCTACATTCTTGATCTCATCTCTACCAAGTTCATGAAATTCCATAGTAACCTCTCCAACCACCCTAATTCCCTAGCATAGTCATTACACTGCGCCACTCATCCCTCTAATCCTCCTCGAATACTAAAGAGGCAGTGGCTTCTTGTCCTGCTACAAATACGTGACAGTGGAAGTCCTGGCAATGGCCAGTTTCTGCAATCATGTCCTGAGCGTCTGTGGCTCTCACATCCTTGGTCAGCCTCCACTGACGTGTCTGATGGAGGAGAGTGATAACCAAGTGGATTTTGGAGGCCTCTGGGCTTTTTTCAAACACTGTATAAATGAGCGAGTGAATGATGAATTGTAAATATGGTATGAATGATAACATTTATCTCAATTATTTATTGCCTAATAAGGCAGATTGTAATTTTATCTTAATAAAAAATTTTTTTTAATCTAAATAGAAAAAATTGTCTATAATGTTCTGCCCAACTGTATCTCTAGGTATTTGTATATTATGTAGGGTACGGCTGACAGAGGGACAGCTGCAGAGCAGAGACGACAAAGAGGCAAACATGGAGACAATAAGCCCTCTTGTAGAGTGCACACTCTTCGGCCCTTATTGGCTGAGGAGGAGACTGTAAGTAGTGGCTCAGTGGCTCATGTGTGAGGGTGCACACGTCGACATCTTCACCCCCGTCCCCTCTGAGGAATATCCTGACTCATCAAGTGCCCTATCATAGTCTGCTTTATTAAAACTTTATTGGCACTTCTCTGAGGGGTCTGTCATCCGTCTTTTATATCTCATTCCTATCGACCTAGTCAGTACAGTAAAGCGTCATCCGATGTCGAAGGCCTTTATGGTCTACACGCTAATTTCCCAATAAAACTATGTAAGGTTATAACAATTAGTTCACTGGTCTCAGTGTCTGGTGCTCTAGCCTAATCACACCTGTGATAGTCTGTGGGTAGAAAGGATGTATTAGGAAACAAAGAGGTGAATATTAAAGGAGGATATTTAAAAACCACTCGTTGATAATAATTTGGACATGCATAGAGCATACACAGTTCTGCATAGCTTTGCGTTTGTTTCACCAAACTCCTTACCAAATTACTGGTCAAATACCTCAACTATAATAAAAAATGATTTCCTGAGAGATTTGTGAGGTAAACTCTTACCAGTTCCTATGCGCTCTACTCAGATGATTTTAACCGAAAACTCACTTCTTAAAAATCAACCTAACTCTGGTAAATAAATTTAATTTGACCATAAAAATATCATTAAAATGCTTTTTTTTTCTTTTTTTTTTATAATGATATACATTATACGTGACTTGACTAAACTGACTTATAAGGTGATGGGGCTCACCTTTTTGATCAACCTTAAAACTAACTTACATACTAATTCTTATCCTAATTTTTCCCCGACAGTCTGTTGCCATCGATGAGGGAGGGGTGGCGGGGTCATAGTGTTAAACACTGGATTTGTCAGGTGCTGCAACGAGTCATAAAACTTAATGTGTCTCCGGCGGATGAACTCACCCACCGACGGCACACCAAGCAACGGGTGCAGGTCAGCGTTCTTCAACCTCTCGAAAGAGGTATGTCGGACCACTTTTCGCATGATTCCATTCTGGAAGTGTTGGAGACATTTGGCTGTATTGTCAGTCAAGTGGGTAAATAGCGGGGCACCGTACAGCAGAGCTGGCGGGAGGACACATTTATATATCATCAATTTAAGACGAAGCGACAGGTTAGGTGAAGTTAGCAAGTGCAATAGCCGGTAAGACCTTTGTCGTACTTTTTCTATTTTATTACTAAAATGAGTAGAGAAATGGAGATGCCTATCCATTTTTATACCCAAATAGTGCATTGAGAAAGCTGGTGAGCTCTCTTGCCCTCCCACGCTATACGATTTTGGCAAGGATTTTTTCCCCTTTTGGAGGGAGAAGATTACACAGTCGGTCTTCCCGGGGTTTACGCTGATGTTTAACATGCCAGCGTAAACGCCGGGAAGACCGACTGCGTAATTAAAATGCATTGTACTTTATGAAAATAAATATAGTAGCGACACGTCTCATGTTCTAAAATAAAAACAACATCATTAATCGGGCTTCAAGAAACTAAAAAATAATAATCCCGTATACTGGAAGTCAATTACAAGGTAATTTTATTAGCATAAAGAAAAAGATACTTACCAATAACGATCACTCCTTTCTCCTCACCTACTTGACAGATCCATTTAAACTGACAGATATATGCTTTACAATTTTTCAGGTACCGCAATAAAATATTAGCCTAGAAAACAATCAATAACAACGATTTTTTTAAACTATATTCAGAATAAAATATACTTGGTCTGACACTGCCCGTAGTTAGTGCCTGATCTAAGCGTTTGTTGCCGAAAACGCTCTTCTATAGAAAATATCTGCTGTGCGAAGTATGGAGGCGTATTTTATTTCAACAAATCACTTTATCGAATTAATCAAAATATCCTAAATTTTACGTCACATGAGTTCATGCCCCCGGGATACAGACTGCCATTAAACTCACAAAATTTAAATTTAAAGTATTGCGGAAATTGCATTCTTGAAATTCACTTAATAAATAACTCTTATTCACACTCAAAGTGATGATTTTAGAACGAGAAAATTATTGTGCATGACTAATTATTAATCAATGAAAATAATATACTGGTGGGATCGGAGCTCAAACTTCGAGCTTTTCGCTGACTATGGCTTTAAATCAGAAAAAGCCACCCACCCCCCACCATTGGCATTGTGATATAGACCGTCTGGAAGTAGCAACACTGCCTTTCGTCAGATGAAATGAACATCAACATTTGCCTACATTAGAGTGTTACATGTATGATATGAAACAGTTTTGGACTGCTACTAAAAATAATAATACCAAGGTGTATCCCACTATTTTCTAACCCAAATCTGAATTTCAGCTAGGTTGCTGTTGAGACAACCCTCATCGACACGTACCTAACGAATAGCAAATCTCGTTAACTATGATCTTGCAAACTTCACAAGTGCACACACCAGTCTCACAGAAGGGGTTTCAATGGACACTACATTAGATGCATAAAGTAGTAAGTTTCATCGCTTCGTCTTTGCCAGCGGAGTATACATTAACGTGTCATCGTGGAGTCCAATACAAATGTAGAGCATTTGTACCACAGACGTACTACACAAGACCACTTTTTTAGCTTCTATGACCATTCAGCGATCTTAGCCCATCTACTCTGCATTCAACTACACTTCAAATAAACATCCATCTCTTAAAGCGATGATAATAGTTCTCACTGACGCATACTTTACAGCAAAACAAAGATCTGACACAAAACGCAGCTGAAACTGAAAATTTTGTCACGAATGGATCTCAACATGTTAAACAGAAATAAAACAAATGTACATTGCAACGAAATTCGTGAGACGTGCCATCTGGAGACGCGAATCATTAGGCGGGATCATCCTCCGATCATTTAACACTTGGCGCACACGACGTGGGGTGTAAAGGACCCGAGGAGGTACATCAGAAGATGACAAGAGCATCAGTGATAATAGGCCGTGTGTTTTCGTAGACATATATTGTAACAAATGGTCCATGCATCACCCACCCTCCCACAACCAGTCACCCGCCGTCGACGGTGGGAAAGTGTTAGATACACACCATCAACACGGTATAAATAATAATTTATCACCCCTTGTATCCTGGGTCTAAATTAGATTTCAATCTAAGCAGAGCTTTTTGTTTTTTTTCTGAACACGCTGAATGATGAATGTGTGAGACCATCTGTTGCGAAGTGCTGTTCCCGAAAATGATGGCACGATATAGGACTTGAGACATTCAACGATTGGGAATAGTTTACGATAAGGTGAGGTTAGCAACAGGATATGGAGATCAGTCTTGTTACGTCTAAATACGTTTATCTCAATTAACCATGTTTATCTGCAAGTTGGAACGTTGAATAATAATCTTTAAGGCTATAGTTACTATGCTTGCTAAACAGTAAGGCAAATATAGGAATCAAAAGTATAATATAAAATCTATAATCCAATAAATTTTCTTTGTTGTTGAGCTTGGAAGGTGGGACCCAGCAAATGCCCTACTTTGAAATCATCATGTATCTTTTAAATTAAGATTGATAGTTCTCAGGCTAATTTATAAGTTTCCAGGTAATTTCAATCCTCTCATTTTCAATAATATGCAACATTAAGAGCGCGAGTGTCGTGCACCATAACTATAATAATATCGATCCTCCACTAGTAATCTGGATCCAACATAGCAGATGAAGGCATTTAGATCACAATAACAAATGCCAGTAAATGAGATTTTTATCTTCCCAGCCACACCTGCTTCTCACAAAGGGAATTTGCTCAGCTTTTAAACATTATAGCTCCTAGAAAGTCCAGGAAAAGGAGGTTACGATTAAAGAAACTGAAAAAGTGACCTGTTAAGGTTATTCTAAATACAATTATGGAGAGGTTTCACAGGATTCTCTTCGATTTCATGTCTTTTCTATTTTATTTCGTTATTTCGATTCGTTAACGAAAATTATTAATTAAGTGCTTATATACACTTTTTTTCCCCCATAACCCCTTTATTCATGAATATAATGTGTAGATGTGATACACATTTATATACACAACTGCGACCACTTCTGACGTTCACATGCTCGATTTAGATAACCTGTTAAAATGCACAATTTAACATAATATTAATTGTTTAAAATGTTTTGGATCATTCTAAATGTTCCATGGTTCGTTTGAAATCAACAAAACCAAGAAGAACTCTGAATCCTGTTGCTAATTGTGGGCCACAAAGAGCAGATCACCGAAGACGACCCCCTAATTAACGCCCATGAGAAGCCACAAGAAATGTAATACTTAAAAGTGTCTAAGTCATGGTTCAGAATTATATATTTACAAAAATAAGTTTTTGTTCGTTTATTACCAATACTTCATTATTTATGTAAAAACTCATAAGTCTTATGGTTTGATTGCTGGTCGTGGATTAAGAATAAGTAAACAATGTACAATTTTATCTTCCTACACGTTTGTATTTCTATTTCAAAGATGCTTTCGGTAGCTATAATGCCAATATTCAGTACTTAGAATGTTGCTTATATTCATGGTATCAGAAATTACTACTCGATAAGTACGTATCAAGTGTAAAAAAACACTTAAATAATTCGATGTAGAATATGGTGGCTCAACTGATCATGGGACCAACATTAGATAGCATAGGAATGAAAACAGCCCGGCCACTATTGACAATACTAACCTGCTAAACGACAAGAGAGTAATCACGGCACAAGAAACGTTTCTTCAAGACTGTCCTGTTGTGCGGGTCTGTAGTAGCACTTCTCATTCCGTAAGGCGGTGATAACTAACCAGAAACCCGTTTGTAGTTTATAGTGTTGAAATTGATTTATATATATATTATTATTACATGTTGAAATCATTTCAGAATGTTCAGTTGACATACCTATAATCAATGATGTTTAAAAGCTTGCGACATCCTAACATAAAACTAGAATGATACGAGTATGTTCAGTGAATCATAGAAGCTGGTAGTTTTTCCAGACGTTGATGGTAATAACGGCCCCTCTTTTCTTGATGTTCATTTCTTTTGTTCTTGTTGTTCTAGTATTTACTTTTCATCAGCCCAGATGACTTTTGTACTGAAAAAAAGAGGAGTAGGTTACTCGAATAAAATCAATTTATACTTGGTACTTGAACAATTATGAGAAGAATTATTTGTGTAACAAGTAAATGATTTACTTGTCAGTGAGAAATCGTTAATATAATATAATATAATAATAAAATTACACAGTTACTGTTTCACCTTCCGTTATTAGTATGCTTCGTTTGGTGTTTCTTACTTTAAACGTGAAGAAAATAAATATCAGCAGAAACTATTATTTTGTTGAAGTAGCATATTTTTTTTTTTTTTAAATAATACATCATATATGACTGTACAGAAGTGAATACGCCATTAAAATCGAAATACTTTAATTTACGTCAAGGTTAAGATCCTGTAGTCGTTGAAGAACCAATGTTAGTCACCTCAGGATGAAAGTCTCGCACTGTTGAAAGCGATTGACCATTAAAGAAAATCTTATGAAGAGAATGAACATTGGTGATATCTAAAACTTAAACTATAAATATATCGTAAGTTAGATATATTCTGGCATTCGGAATGAGTGTGCAACTGATGTGAGTGTGTAGGAGATTTTCTTTCTAATTCTGTCCTACCTTTTTTTTTTTTCCAGTGTAACTTTGGATAGATTTGAATGATCCCCAAAAACCTGGTGTTCAAAAGCCAATAAACTATATTAATATTTTCTTCGAAATACGAGAAATCCAAGAAAATCATGTTTCCAATAAGTTTCGTGGAAATATATATTTTAGCTTCTAATCACGTTGCGCAATCATTTTTAAATTTAAATTACCTTAACACCAATATTGGTACTCAGCTACTGACAATTGTTTCATACAAAATAATGGCAGGCAACATGATTATTACCCATATCCTCCAATTAGTCCTGGATCCTTTAAAATAAGAATAGATGTCCTAATACCCAGACAGATGATACTAGGGTGCCGCCTGCACTCCGGTCGGTCCTGGGGGTGCTTGGGGCTTTGTGTTCGCTATCAGGCTCACTAGGGTCCATAAGATATCTAGTTATTACATGTAATAGTACTAAAAAAAAAAAACCAAAACACGTTAACAAATTTCTTTCCAAGCCCAGAAAAATAATGGTACATATTTTAAAATAATATAACGCATGCTGCTGTAAAACCGAAATAAAGAACATGACAATATATATGTGGGCTTCGAAAACCCTTCGAAAATCATTTCGAAATCTAAGTTGACTAAATACTCTTGTTACTTCCCTGACAATATGCATTATTTTTCATTTGATGAAAATTAACTTTTCGCTTGCATATGTTACTGCAGGATACTAAAAAAATGAATAAAAGGCAAAGTTTAGTAATTTGGTTTATTTTATTTCATTTAAAACCCCAAATGACATGATGATCATTTGCCGCTTCTACCTATTTCTTTTTACTTGTATCCGTTATATAACCCCATTTTTTTTTAAGTTACATCATGAAAAACAACCGGATTAAAAATTCAACAAGTAGAAAACAAGAACCAAAAAAAAAAAAAAAAAACCATCAAAGAGCCTTCAGTAGCGTTTGTTATTAAAGCCAGGCATTGAAGGGTTCAGACCGGTTCGTTAAAATATTTCCCCGCGGTTCTCGTCCCATTAAAGTAGACCATCATAACAGTATCCTCGGGTTCCGATTTCTTAATTATAAGTATTCCTGATTTAATTAGAACCGTTTTTTTTTAACTCTTTCATCTCAAAGGACACGAAGGGATGACGAAGTAATGTAAAGGGAGGCACCGCTAATCTGCTTCCCCTTTGTCAGTCATCCGCCGAGATGGATATTAATTAGCGACGCTAATGCTTCATGTTTTATTTACACTTGAGTTGAACCATTGGGAAGATTTAATTCAATCCCAAGAAATATTCTCGAGATAAATTGCTTCTGTTACTGTTACAGATTTTAATCATTTTATAATTTCTCATTACTATCACTCATTAGATTAGTTTAGAGTAAAGATATAGTTCCCAGAGCTCAATATAACGCTAAATACAATAAGAGATGATGGAAATTGTTACTGAGATAGAATATCTTACTTCTATTAAAAATTTAGATACTCACGGACTACATAACTCAAAAATGCTCCCTGCTTACGACATGTAAACTCCGAACTGTCAACATAATTATGGGTTTGAGCTATGAATGCTGTCGGGTCGTTACCATGTCACGACGGTAACCTGGGGCTCTACGAACTTTACCTAGTAGTGTCTCCCTAAGTGATCCAGACTGCCTCTCTCTGGTTCACACTCGCCTTTGGGATCCGGACGGTTTTCGCCTACCCTTAGATACCGAATGCGAATTCTTGGTTGTCGAGTCGTCACGAGGGGGATGCCTAGTTACCCTAGCCCTGTAGGTAGTTTATGTGGTCTTGGAATGACTACGAATTCACAATTGGTATCTGAGAGTAGGCGAAAACCGTCCGGATCCCAAAAGTGAGTGTGATTCGGAGAGAGGCAGACTGGATTGCCGTGGGAGACATTAGTAGGTAAAGTTTGTAGGGCCACGGCAACCGTTGTCCGCGAGGGAGAGGTTTCTCCCAAGGAGCTGCTAGTTTTAGCGAGATAAAGGCAAAGAATCCCACTAGAATAGTGTGGGGTCTGACAAGGCCGGACTAAAGCATAGAGAGGTTAGGAAGAGAGGTCCAAAGGTTTTCATAAATGAGAAGGCCAAGAAACATCAGTGCAGCTGCAACTTCACCCCGAGAGCCGTCGTGAGAATGATTTACAGGCAAAAACCTTTATACCTTTTATACTCGGCGTGCCTCATTAGTACCCAATCATGTGAGGCGTTATTGTGGCCAATGGTATCCCAGTTTGCGGTGGTGCTTTGTTCTCGGCAGTACTCCAGGCCTAGTCTGGGTCACCCGATACCTGCTCTAACCCTTTAAGTCTCTAACTAGTTTATTTGGAGCTGCGTCTTTTATTGTTTACAACATTTAGAATGACTTATGGTTTCGTAATGTTATTTACATTTGTTTAAGTTAATTTACAACAAATTATGACCAATTCACAATATATATACAATAGAGTATAGGGTGATTTATTTTATGTAGTTAGCGGTAACTACACATGTATTAGCCAAATTCATAAAGGTGCTAATCTCCCTGTGACTTACACAGCTCTTGTTTCAAATGATGCTTTGCAGAAACGAAAAATAAACATTACCTAAGGAGGATCCAGCGAACGTTTGCACTTAAAATAATAGGAGGTTCCAAAATGGTATCTTAAGATGCCACCTGCTTATTAGTAGGGATGCAGTCCATATTATATGAGATGTGAGGAACAGTGACAATTTATTCTGTAAAAAAAACACACACAAAACCTTAAGAGGTTCATTCACGAATAGATGTTAGTAAAGTAGTAACAGTGAACTTAAACGTTTTCGATTAATCCGAGACAATCACCATAATTGTCATAGTATCAAATCCTCGGATAAACTGTAATTTTTACAAGGTACTGAGTAGCCACCTTGAATGAGCAAGTTGGATCAAGTCTGGAATAGTAATTATAGGGGTCTTCAATAGAACAGCACACCATCCCTTAGACTTGATCGCCAATGACCTTAATCCAAACTTAATAGAAGGTACCATAAAACAATAATTGACATTACACGAATAAATATAAGTGTAAGATAAGTATATCTTACATTAGTAAAGAATCATGAAGTAATGAGCGAAGTAAATATGCTGATGCGTCAGAGAAGCAAGTGACTTACAAGAAAGTATTGAAGTAGCTAATAACAGGTATTTTCTTCCCTATGTCAGTTACAAGGAGTAGTTCGTTATCTTTATTAGAAAGCCTAAGTCTACAAAAACAAATGGATCGGAACCTAGACGGCACTTCCTCATGGTGAAGTGAAGATTAGCTACAACTCGCATCAAATTGAACTTTTAATTGACACAGTTCATCCAATGAGCCTTCCGGGCATATCTCTTTCTCTTCCAACTGATGTATGATAATGTCTTGCCTCAAAGAGCGGACCACCTTGTCTTTGAATTGAAGATGTTAGAAGTTGGAAAGCAACAGAGCAGCCTTGATAGCAAATTGTCTTAAAGAAACATTCAATTAGCAATGGAATCAAAGTATGAACAAGGGAAATGTAAACATACAGTAAATGATCAACAGCTATTTGTTTGTTTGTGAATAGTTAAAAATATGTTAGAGCTTCGTTTCTATGAAGCATATAATATGTGTTAGTGCGAAAAAAAAAAAAAAAAGGAAATTTTAAACTACTCTAAAAATGTCAGTCAATAGTTGTGCTTGAAAGGTGGAAGTTTAAAAATTCTTGTATTAAATTGTATGCAAAAAACAACTATTAGTTGTGCACCATCACACAGAAATAACAGCCTTCTCATCAATATTGCAGGTTTTTGTGAAATTCCCCCAATTCAATAAATTAATAAAATATAGTAAATAAGTTAAGTAAGAAAACGGCGTGTCATGATACCAACCTGCAAGACAGTGAGGGCTAAAGATACATTTCTTGAAGACTGTTCTGTTGTGCGGGTTAGATCAGTAAAATACTCCTGTCCCTTAAGACACCAATCTATTACAGTCTCAGAAATGAGTGGTCTTTAAATTAAAATATGTTTTAAGCGCTCTTGATTGATATTGTATATAAAGAAATTTTAGAACCTTTTAAACAATTTTATGACTAAGATCACCATTTGAATTTAAAAAATCCACAAATGGACAACTTATTCAGAATCCTTAGGTTACACAAGTTCTAGTTCATACCACATTAATCCATTAATTCTATTATGCTAATGTTAATTGTTATGAAAGCAGAACCGCAATATATACTATGTGTCAAATAATAAAACAAGCAAGAATTGTAGTACAATAGAGAAGTTGTAGTGAAAGTAGAAGATATTAATTTTTTGTTTTTACTATAAATCAAGAATATACAACTGGGCGGATCATACAAATTTCTTACGAAACATTGATTTTGTAGTATTTTAATTATTTATCTACCTGGTCCCTAACATCTATTGGTATCGGTCACATTGAATGTACGTTCCGACGTCACAGTAACCACGAATTAACATACAAGGACAATGGTACCAATTGCCATCCTAAAACGGGAATCACCACTTAAATGCAGCGAACCCACAGGAACAGACAGGAAGAAGTAAGGAATGCCCCCTGTTATAACCGCTAAAATATTAATTTATGAGGAGAGGGGAACATCCCCCAGAGAAAGCAGACATTGTGTAGGCCAGCCATTGCCGGCTAATGCTGTTGACACAGGAGGGTACAAATCATACAAAAGCCGGCAGAATAAGCTAATTCGCTCCAGCGGAGGGTCGAACCTCGCGCACAAACATCCCATTCAGCCCTCGGCAGCGCTCGATATCCCTGCACTACTAAATCGGCTGATAATTGAATTCCTCGTGGCCACAAATTAGCCTCACCTAGGGTCTCTGCTCACTAATTATAATGGGGCAATCTCACCACTAATGTATGGCTCCTAAAGTAAAAAAATAGATTTTGTTTATTAGGGAGGGAGAGAAATTTTCGCACGTTGGCTACTTTAACGTCAAAACTCCTAATAAGAAAAAAAAAATTTGTCGATTAAGCACAAAATTGACTTCCAATAGTAAAGACACTGCTACTTTCTAATGGCAAAGGTTGGTCTACAGAAATGTCCCTCTCCGAGAATATAGATTCCATCTAAATATGGTATTAACTCACAAATCCGGGTTTTTTTTTTGGTTGTGACGTTATTTCATTCGTCGTGTGATATTCTTATTTCATTTTAGCTACAACAGCTCATTAAATATAGTACCAGTGATAATATAGGTATAAAACTCCCTTTAAAACCTTTATAGTGACAATAGGAGAAACGCATTTGAATTTCTTTATTGAATATTCAAATATTAAGACTTTACATTATTAATCACTAGTTGTGGTTATCACCTGTTTACTTACTACCATTTTTCTTTGGCTATTAAAAAAAAATGTATAGGTTTTTGAATGTTTTCCAGGCTATTTCCCTGGAATTGTGAGGAGTGATTCTATAAAGCAAAGGAATAAATGTCGGGAATAAAAATATATCAATTATTTGCAATAAACGCAGGACGTTGCGAATTTTATTCTTTTGTATTTAGACATGTAAATAATGATGCTGATATAAGGTTGAATGAAGTTATTCAAGCTTCTTCTCATTTTTTTATTCACTCTGCTTTCGAAAGTCCCGTCTGTCATCTTCAGCTGTCACAAAGCAGTGTGCCTATCACGACATGAATGAGTCAATAAAAAAGACAGAATGTCGAAATAACTTGCCCTAAGCAAAACACGCATCTCTTTGTGGAGGAGGAACATGTCTCGTTGAAACCTTTTGGTATCGTTTCATCTAACAAACAAATTAACTACACATAAATGATGCATCTTTCTTATTACAACATGAGCCAGTAAAGCCTCCGTGTACTGAAAATATGAAAGCGAATGGACCTAGTATACTCCCGATATCCCGGTTGGCTTCAAGGGCACCGGTGTCAGGTTAGCACTCGTAGACTCTAAACTAAATTACCTATACCAAGACCACAAGATGTTTATGATCAATTAGTTTTACACTTATATAAACTAACATCCATCCACTCTCAAGTCGGCAAAGACAGGTTACATAAGTTTATACTATTTCTAGCCTGACAGTAAACCCTTTACTCCTTGACGGTGATACCGTTTTGGCGTATGAATTATAAATATGACCTAGACTGTAGATATTTCCCAGTAACAAGTACATGGACTGGGAATATTGCATAAGTAAATATTGTTTGATTATCTCGAATATAGGAGAGCAAACATGCGGTATTTCCTCGCGTCGTAGGGAAACAATTTTACCTCCTTCATTTTTAACAATATCCGACGTAAGGAGTGAGGAGAGACCATGAGTGAAAATTATTCATCAGTCAGATACCTAGGGAGGGCGGCGAAACCTTATGCAATATTTCTCCCAGACTATTCTACATTCAGAGGATGTTTATAGGTGAATACCTAACGCCGGCGCGGCCCGCACTTCCAACATTCACCCCCGATTTCGTGAGACTCCATTAATCTTTGATGCACCTGTTTGACCGAAGGGCGAGTCTTTAATGATGGTATAATTATCTTCCTTTTTTCATTAGCTCTCTCGCTGTTCATTCCCGGCCAAGTTTAGCGAACATTCCCACTGCCACCTTGAATATTTTATCGCTGCCGTCTCTATCACCCCATTAGTATATTATTAATCCTCCAAGGCTTCCGCCGTTATCTAAAATTAATGACGATACTGGTGTGAAATTATGTCCTGAATATTCCAGTAGTCGCTTCGATTCGAGGAAAAGAGAAAGTTATACTGATGGAAAACGGTGTATATTTATAATATATATATTCACACCGTTCACAATAATATTATGACACTGTTGGTTATTACATAGAGAAAATTACGATGGAACAGGAAGCTGAAAATATGTAAATAATCCTAATAATAACTGCTTAAGATTTTTATATTATATATACATACATATATATATATATATATATATATATATATATATATATATATATATATATATATATGTATGTATATATAATATAAGGAAAACAGGAACGTAAGACTAACTCCAGTTCTCGAAATAGACTGCCTTTATTTCTCTTTGTAATCCGACATATACGGGATCATGGGATGTTTACATCCATAAGTCTCTGGAACGTGATAGGTGCGTTTTTGAGACCGAATGGCATCCGTGTGAATTCATAATGCCCTCGTTCGAAGGCGAAGGCTGTTTGTGGCGATCCTTTGGGTCCATCTGTATTTGGTGGTACCCCGCTTTGAGGTCTAACGTGCCAAAATCCGCACCCCACTCAGTCGGTCTAAGATGTCATCGAATCTGGGGATCGGGTATTTCTCGTCCACAGTGTTGTCGTTGAGTCACCTATAGTCTACGACAACTCTATATTTTTCGGGTCCCCCGTCTTCAGCACTCTTCTTCTTGACTGCCCACAAAGGGCTATTGTACGGTGACGTGCTGTCCTCAATGATCCCCTGCCTTCTTAAGTCGTCCAGCTCTACTTTGATATGGTGCCTCAAAGCTTGCGGGTATCGGCGCTCCTTTACGTAACTTACTACCTCCCATTTGAGCGGGATTTCATGCACTGTTCTACCCGTGACCCCCAATCTCTCGCCTTCTCTAAAGAATATATCCGCATATTCCCTTCGGAACCCATCTCTCCAGTCCTGCGCTCGCCTACCTAATTGCTCCTATCCGCACTCCGCCGTCGTTCCCGACGTCACTCCCTCGTTTCGAGCACCTATATCTCTTCCCTTCAATACGAATGTCCCATCTTCCCTTTTCGTTTCTCACCCTTGCTCCGACCTTCGCTAGCAGGTCACACTCGATGATTCCCCCGTATTCCTTGGGCATTTTCCCCACTATATGAACTCTTAGTTCCTCCACGCCTCGACCCCATTTTTCTAGACCTATTACCGTTTCCCCTTCTATTTTACAGGGCCCCCCCCCCCCAGGGTAACCAAGCTACAAGAACATACCTGTATTTGGGGTATCCTCACTCCCACACACATCCTCTCCAGGGTCTCCCGACACATTATGGTGTTGGTACTCTCAGTATCCACCAGGCACTGCACGCCGCACGCTACTCGAATAATTGGAAGACCGCTGTATGTACTACTCACGCTATTACTTATTAGTGCGCGGTCGCCTTGCCTCTGCCACTCTTCTCAGATCTCTCGTTCGTTCCTCTCTTCAGCCGCCTGTCGTCGACCGCTTCTTTTAACACTGCTGCTCCCCCAGCCCACTTCGCTTCCTGGTTCCTCCCTCTGATTGTCGGTATCGGATATTTCAGAGGTTTCTGACGCCTCTGACTGCGGCCTCTCCCTCCTCCGCACCCTCTGAGCGTTTACCTCCATTGGCTCTGGTCGATTTCGATTACGTCGACGGCTCATGTACGGGCACTGCTTGGCTACGTGCCCCTCCGTGCCACACTCGAATCACCTGGTGCGTGGGCACTGTGCTGCCAAGTGTCCTATTTGCCCGCACTCGTAGCATTTTCTATCCTCGCGTCTCCTGGGACGGCCTGCAATTGCTCGGTTCCTGTCTCCCACCGCCGTTGCCTCTCTTCCGCCGTACCCCGTCTCCTTTCTCCTCCAACCGGTGTGGTTTTGGGCCTTCTGTAAGATACCCTCTTCCAGCCCTCTTCTTCATAGCCTGTAACTTCTTCTTCTCTGGCACTAGTGTCCACCATCTCCTGGGCACATTCTAGGAACGTGCGCTCTCTAGGAATTCCCTCTTTTCTTCCTGTTTCCTTTTCCAACCGCACTTTTAAAATCGTCGACAGGAACGCTATCCTTGCTTCAACCTCGGCCGCGCTTACGGACTCCCTCATCTCCTCGGTGATACTATTGTATTTCGCTAAGAGTGTTCCCGCATACTGGCCGTTCGTCTGGTGGGGCTTCTTTATCTCCCGGAACATCTTGAAGATATCCTCTTCGGGTGTCCATCTTCCCCCTCCGAACGCTTTCTTTAACCGTTCTTTTACGGTATTCCATGGGGTCTCTTCGTCCGCCTGAATCATATTCAGGATGCTTCTCTTCACCCTACAAACGAGCGCTGCTCTCAGCGACTCAGCGTCTCCTTTGGTGATCAGGTCCTCCGCTCATTTTCCTTCTATTCGTGTCATCAGCCTGTCACCTCCTTTCAGGAAGTGGTTCAGCTCCCAGGTCTCTCCTGCAAATCTCTCCAGATTTTCTCACATCTTGAGCCGTAATTGCCTGAATTTTCATCCAGGCCATAGTATTGGCATAAGCGGCTGCCATAGTTGTTTGGGGGAGCTGTGGTATATCCACTGCTGCGTTGAGCACCCCTCCGGCATTCCCGTAAAATAAGAGAACAAAAAAAAAAAACGAGAGACGAAATAAAAGAGAGAAAAAAAGATAGCTTCCCGGTTTTGGCACCAGTTATTCGCCACCGGGTAGAATGTGATAAAGAAAAGGAAAATGGGAACGTAAGACTAACGTAAAATATATATCATGTATAGATTGTTTGGAATAAAACAATAAACAGTTGTAATTATTATTAAAAAAGCTACAATGGGAAGAGTTATTGGGTTATAGTTTATCCACTTGCAGTATCGACCTTAAATCAATCTTTGAATCAGTGAATCCCGGGGCAAACATCTTCTGCTTGATCGTTTTCTCGTCTGTCTGACAATGCCTTCTGTAGAAGGTTAAGATCTGTGGATAATTGTGGCTTAGGATCGCCTTCTGGACCGTGCTCGCAGCCTGGCCAACCTCATCAATTCCGCCTTATCTCCCTCACTCAGTAAAAATTCGACCGGCTGTAGAACCCTCTGTGTCGGATATTGGAAGTAGCAGATATTAAAGTCCCGCCTGTCTATATGCATTTATTATTAACAGCTCCGACCACCCTCCAGCCGACTCATAGCTTCCCGGTTTTGGCACCAGTTATTCGCCACCGGGTAGAATGTGATAAAGAAAAGGAAAACAGGAACGTAGGACTTACTTCAGTTTTTTTTTTTTTTTTTGTTTTTTTTCTTTTTTTTTTTTTTTTTTTTTTTTTTTTTTTTTTTTTTTTTTTTTTTCTCCTTAGCTCTCAAACTTATAAAATAGGATGTGGGAAAAATAAAGGAAAATTATTTTGGGCTAATGAGTGCCTTTCACTAAGGGGAGTCCCCCATTTGAAGGATGTATGAGAATGATATAGGGTGGGGTAAGCCTAAAGGAGGCGGGTGGAATCAGGAAGGTAGTGAGAGTCTACCGAGGGTGGAGCCTAGGGGTACCTAGGCAAGGGTTTGTAGTCGGCCAGGTCAAGCCTGGCCAGCCCCGGCAGGGGCCTGAAATAAGTCGGCCTCTCGGCCGGAAGGTCGACCCTGCTTAAACAGGTAGATGGGGTCTAGTAGCTTCGGAGATCGGCCTCGATCTCTCGGCTGGGTGTAGATCTTCAGTCTCCGTCAGGGGGCTAGGGTTCGATCACGTCCATCTGTCTCCAGGCTTCGGCGGTCCAGCAGTGCTTCCATCTGACGGGCATTGGTGGTGGTTGAAGGCGGTTTCAATTACAACTCGTTTACTCAACGTATGCAACAATATTTGTTAAAATAGGTCCAGATGGTAATCAACATTTTTTTCGTGATTATTTAATTAAATTTCTTTACAAATGTACATTAAATAATCGGAACTAGTAATTTTAGAGATGTAATAAATATCATCATGACTACATACCGCAATGTCATTGAGTCATGCCTTCGAATATAAACGCTTTAAATAAAAGGTTAATTTAAATAATTATTATTTAAATGACTCTACTCTAGCCTATTGTGTTTCCTGTCATTAATTGAGAAACAAAATATTTTAATGTAAGGATTATTTTGAGCGAATATTTGATTTGATTGTTTGAACAGGATGTAGACGTAGATATGTACCTGAGTAAAGTTACACGTGTTATATAATGGAGTGTCAAAGTAATTAATAATCAACATAAAAGAAATTTTTTAATTCTTTGTACATTTAGTTTCTTCATCATTAATTTGAGTTTTCCATATAAAGCAATAACATAATAGCAATAATTTCTCTGGTTTGATTAGAATGCTTCGTGAAAGCAACCCAATATTTTTGGGTAGTACCATTTACAATTTAAAAGTATATTTCATTCTGTATATTTAATTTTCTAACTTTTTTTTTTAAAAGCAAATCAAAGTTAACTGTAAAATTTTAATAAATATTATTATAGTATCCGGTAACGCGGATGACGGTGGAGCATGGGGGAATTCCCAAGACTCCGCTTTCTCTTCGCATGTGGATTTGGGAGGTCTCTGGGCTGTTTGTAAATATTGCATGAATGAGCGAGTGAATGATGAACTGTAAATATGGTATGAATGAGAGCATTTATCTTAATTACTTATTGCCTTATAAAAGGCAGATTGTAATTATAGCACAATAAAAGAATATAATAATAAAAAATAAATAAAAATATTATTATAGACTTGGACATCGGATCGGACTTCAACATTACATGCATGGCAGAAACTTGTATGCACACAACTAATCTGGTAGACCAATTTTTTCTGTGTTTGTTGACCAGAGAACATTATAGAGCTCTGTGTTCATCGTCAAAGAATTTCCACCCAACCCCTAACTCGCCCGGTGACATTACACTCAGCGTAGCGCTCACCAGGCCTTCGTTAAACTCTCATCCGTCTATATGGTGTACAAAGAGAGAAGCGTGACTCATCTGAAAACATCACGAAGCTTCTTTCGTTTTGAGTCCTCCATAAGGTGTTCCCAAGCAAATCCAAAACGAGTTTTACGATAATCTCTGGTCAACAATAGCCCTGACGCAGGTTTATTAGGGCTTAAATTCACTTCAGCAAGTCTTCTTCAAACAATTTATACACAGATTACAATAGTAGTAGTACAATAAACCGGTCATCTCTTGGCTCTGTCACTCATTCCCGACCCAATCCGGGGCTGGGTTTGCACAAAGCTGATGCACGGTAACGTATAATGGCTCTCCGAATAGTAGTTTCAGTTGAACCAAAAACACTGCTTGTATATCTTTGGTTTCTACTGTCTTTCACTAAAGCAACAACTTTAGTTTTTTTAATTTAAACCAAAAAAAAACCTTTTGCGAAATTTTTATAAAATTAAAAAAGAATTGAAAGCCAAAGTAATGTTACTAGGAAACAAATATTTGAATTTTTCTAAGGTGCCACTTTTTTAGGAGGAAGTGTAAAATATTTTTTATTTACATGTTTTTGGAAGAGTCCATTTGATATTATTGTTCTACATTTTCTATATCTAATATAAATATTTGTAAGAAGTTCGTTTTATTTTTCATCATCACTTAACATTCCGTTCCAATAATCTGGTATTTTTATGCGACAATTCGATGTTTTTATTTTTTATTTTTCATATCAGAAGAAACGGGAAAACAAATATAGTTATATTTGTATTATATTATTATGTATCCTCCACATTTTTTTCTTTATTCAATGGGTAGTTCAACAGACATTCTCATAAAAGACCTGCATCTCCTTTTACCCCTAGGGAAGATGATGTGATAAAGCGGGTAATTCACAATGCCATTACTGCGAAACTGAAACAGCCATTCAAGAAGTGGGATATAAACAACTGAGAATAATTGAAGATGAAAAGATAAAGGGGGCAGACGCCCAGAAGGATGTTAATGCCGGGAGCAGTAGGGTAAATTTAATTACCAATAAGGGTGAGTTAGAGAAGAAGGGGTGGGGTCCCGAGGGAATACCTCGATCCCGGACGGTATATCTTCCCATTCAGTAGCATTGGCAGAGGAAAGCTCATTGCTTTTGGTATTTCATAAAAACAAGAGATTACAAACATATAATTTTATTTTATTTAGACTGAGAGAACTCCTTCAATACTCTTATAAGGTTACATCGGGTTTTCACCACTAAATGGCTAAAAAAAATATCTAAACTACCAAATAGTTCAGTATATTTATTTAGCAGGTTTTAGTCGGATAATATGTAAATAAAACTCTTCAGTCTTTCAACGAAGTATTTATTTTGAACAGCGTTACTATTTCTGGTTACTAAAATAAAAAGCCTTAAAATAAAAACATTGAAACTACGATAATTAATGAAATAAACAGTAAAATTTGTCTGGGGCATTAGAATAAACAAAAATCTGGGGTATTCTTGCATATGAATACACTGAATAAACAAAAACGTTAATGTTTTAGATAAAATTAAACAAAGAAATTGATTGAGTGCGCAGTACCGCCCAAGCAAGCATTTCCATGACCTTATTAATTACAACTCCTTGATTGATTTACTATGTATTATTGAAATATTTTCCTTAATATACATTCAAAAGCAGTCATTACCAATACGGTCATAAACCTCCAAAATATCATAAATTTAATACATGGAGCCCAGCCATTCCTGGAAAAAATATTTCTCCATAAAGTTAAGGGTTCAGATAAGTTAAAATAATATAATCATATTTATCAAGTTACGGCTAGTGGTTCGGCAATGTTAAGCCTAATGCCACATAGCCTAAGGTAAACAAACCTGTAATGTCTATATAAAGGATCAAGAGGAGAATGAAGCCGGTTCTTAACCAAACTATTGCGTTATGGTTGCAAGGTAGCCCTAGATGTACAGCACAATGAGGCGATATGCGGCACCTTGATTTGCGAAACCGGGGCATCATCGGAAAACGTCTCATAATGCGAGACCAAATGTTTTCCTTTTCCAGCAGGACTGTAAGAAGAAGGCTTAGTGAAAATAACATTAAGGATCATCTGTAATATCCTGTCTGTAAACCTCTCCATACCACACCTCACAGAATAGCCAGGCTTCAGCTTGCACGTGAACGTGTGAATTGCACTTTGGAAAACTGGAACCTCTTTACAGATGAGCTAAGAGTTTGCCTCAAGTCTTCACATGACTGTTATTGTACATGGAGACGGCCAGGAGAAAGGTATGGTCCACAAACCATTTCGTGGTGGTTCCAGGATGCCCTGGAGTGGCATTTCCTTCGAGGTTCGTATTGAATCGACTGTTGTGCGGGGATGGTCACTAACGTCTCAAAGGTACTTGAGAGACGTAATCGATGAACATGTAGTGCCGATTGCTTCCTACTTAGGTGAGGGAACACGAATGGTGATTACCTGATTGAGGTTCGATTGAACGCTTGGTATGGCCACCACGGAGGCCAGACTGAAATCCTATTGAAACGTGGTCTGGGCCCAACTAAAGCAAATATTACGACGACGGAACTCATGTCCTTGCACCCTTGAAGAAGTGGAAAGGGCTGTTGTTAAAGAGTGGGACAGTATTCCTTATATACCAGCCGAAAACATACACATTTTAGTCCAGGGTACTTTAAGACCCCTTTAAAATTTCCAATCGATCGTATTCTTTTTACGGCCTCTATCTTAGCAGCAGCAGAGCACTGGAAAACAGAACGATCGTACCTTACATATTTGGAAATAAAGCCTCACCGTTTAGGCAGTAATACGGGTGCAATTAGTATCCTCTTTTTCAACGTAATATAAAACTTTATCGTCAAGACACCATCCAGCTTGCATTAAGGTTGTTAAATGTTCTCATCTCTGTTCCGCTCCAAATATTTGACGGTTGATATCCCCGTTCATTTCTTTCTCAATGAATTTGGATGTTGTCCATGTTTCTAACTTTGAGAAAGCACGAGTCAGATAAATTTTGCATGGCTTTATAGGATATAAGTTACAGCTTTATTCTGTGTTTTGTAATGCTTAATCTCATTTTTGGCCCTCATGTTGCTATGGTAACTACTACCTAATATGAGAGACTGGTAATTTTGAATCCTTTGTATTTTAATTTGAGATAATGAGGCCTAAAGACCCCTTCAAGTACTTTTTCTTGCCTCAATGGTAAAATAGAATGTTTAATGATCACACTAAAAATATATGGGGTTGAAGCTACTAATTTCTCTTTTTTTCATTTTTTTTTCGAGCTGCTTTGTCAAGTAAACGTTATAAATTTGTATGATAAAATGAGCAATTTATTAAAAAATAAGTTTTTAAATGATATCGTTTGGTGTGTTTATTGAGTGATTGACGAGATAAACATCTTAAATCACAAGAGTAGACGGATTCGAAATGATTTTTTATTTCCTGTCAGATTTTTGGAAGATTGACCGGTATGGTTGAGGGCAAACGTGGAACATTGAAAAAAAAAAAACTAAAGGTTAATTTGGTTACTGTGATCACTTCGAAGACTCGGGTATATTTACTGAAAGCTGGCAAAATTAAATCGGATATGCAACATAAAAGCTGCTTAGATCCCACTTTGGTGTTTGCAAGGTAAGTGTAAGAATTTGGCCATCAAAAATTGATTTTGGTTTACTAGTTTTTCTCAATTCGAGACGCAGTGAACCCTTATCAGCGTTCGACTTGGAACAGCATCACAGAGTTATCGCGAATGGTAACCGTGCCCTCTGAATTTAGTACCCAGGCGCACTGACCACTGTGCTACAGCACCGGCCAGACAGCAGCAACTTATGCAGGATATATAAGGCAGGGACGTGGCCACATCGATCGGTACATCCACGAGGGTACAATGGGCACCAGTGACTGATGAGGTAATTAATGCGGCCACAGCCCCGTTCTCTCAATGGAGTGCTTTGATTTGTCAGCAGTGGAAAGTTTGGTTCGCGCGCCAACAATGCCAGCCAATCTGCCTCTCTCCCACCAAAAACAATGATGATGCGATGCCGGCCGAACAAAAAGGGTTATCAAAAATTTTGCCGGGCCGTTGCCCTCTTTTTTTGCCCTTTTTTTTGTTATTTTTTTGTGTATCGTATAATATCTTCGATGGTTGGTTCTATCACAGTCGGCTAATTGCTGAATAGTTTCATTCTCCGTTCTTTTCCTGCTCCGCAGCTCTGGATTAACTTTTCTATATAGATATTATAATTGTGATTACAACTAAAATGTTCCTTTTATGACGATAAGTAAATGGAATACTTAACAGAACAATTTCTGATAACGGCTTTTAAATACTTAGAACTCAATTCTTACACATTATCATGTGTGACTTATATTCCTTACTCTTATTATACCAGTTGTTCTATCTGAATAATTTTGCTATTAATAATAAATGAACTATATAGATTCTTGTTCATTTTGTTTACAATTTTCTACAATCCTGCTTATATACTAGTAGATGAGCTCCTATTTTATTATTAACTATTCTGTAATTGTTTTTAGAATATAGACAATATCTTTGGATTCAGAACGATTTTTCAATTAGCTTCATTTTATAAACATATAAAAGACATTGTTATTGTAACTCTACCCTCCTTCAAATACATCTGCGTATTTCGCAAGAGGAGAAATTTTGTAAATAGTGTTCATTGTATTTGATCATCTGTTTGTAAAAAAAAAATTTAAATGAAAAGGGGTTTTGTTTAAAAAAAAAAATTTAATCTACCATAGCAGATTTCGTTAATTTGTATTTTATATTTTGTTGAATCTACGTATTTTACAAATACCTGCTTTCATCTTCTTTCTAAGTGATACTTACCAACTGTTACATATTAGTGTAATTTCATCATATCACTTATTTAAAGCACCTTTTTGTTTTGTTTCTATTGCAAACTGTTAGCTCTAATTATTACCAATCATGCTTAAGTTCTTTGTAAGAGTTAAATATAATTTAACTCAGAGCCTAATAGATAGTCTGTCAATACGATGTTTAACTAATTCAAATAAACTTTTCACATCGATTTTTCAACTACCTAAGCCGTTCTCTCAACAAACGCTTCGACTCAAATATATTGTCACGGCTAGTGCAATGAAAACACAAAGTATGGATTTAACATTCATGCTGGGCATTATGGACTTTTATTTCTTAATCCCTTTCCACCCCTTGCTTAAGGGGCTTAACTTGGATTTAAACGGCACCAGGAGCGTCACTATACATCGCAGTAACCCCGAAAACTTTAGATTTTATACTTATTTTTACAGTACCCTTAGTATCCCCTAAAGGCTAGTATCGATGACGGTCTCGTATCAATTACTTATAACGCATTATGATGGTTATATCATGGAGATTATCGCTTCGTTTAAATACACCTCGTTATGTATTGTGACTCGAGAAAAGACTGTAGCTCTAATTTTTCCAAGTTTGGTGTAAAATGTACATAGCTACGCTGGAATACACACACATACATCCGTTTTTATACATATATATTTCTTTCACATGAACAAAGATGAATTTAGGTATACGTTCTTGGAATGGATTTATATGCAAATGAAATATTGGCGGAAAATACAAGATCATGTGTGTGGTAAGATTGTATAACCTTTTGGTGTTTATTTAATGTTTAATAATTTTGTTTAAAAAACTTCGGTAATTTTGAATAGGCGAATTTTGATATAATTTTTAAAAATACAAAGTAAATTTAATAGACAATAAATATCTAATATAATAACTGTATCATCCAAGTATACATTCGTCTAAATTCAGATGAGCTTTATAAAAATACAGCTTTATACATTCTTCACGTTATTATGAAATGTTATTTTTATATTCTTTTCAAACTTGTTTTTTCATTTCACTATTAACATATGAAGGCTCATTACGATTACAATTTTCTAAACAAAACAGAAGTACATAAATGATCGGTAAGAAGTGTAAGTTTGAAGATGTGTGGCTGGGAATGGGGAATATAGGAGAGCAACAGGGCTCGACAGAGATGTAATCAGTGAGAAAAACTCTGCAGGGCTTAGCTCCCTTCTGAGGGCTTTTGAAATTCTTCACTCTTAGCAACTTCACTGAGCCCTTTTATCCTCTACCTCTTTGGGATTCCATTCTGGCTTCGTAGATACGCGCTAGGCATTCCAAAATTTATCGAGTCACATTTCAAAACGAGGTGGCTCGTGTATTTAAACGAAGCGATCAGTGTAAATGTGTTATAAGTACTTACGTTTTCAGCCAATCAAATACTAAAGGTACTATAAAAATACAGAAAAACAATTTTACGTTTAAAATCTTCAAATGGAGTTTTTTCTATAATGGTCTATGCATTATTCGCTGGCATTTATTCCTTTGTTTTTACTATTATTATTATCATATGATCTGTCTGTCGATAAACCCATAGCTTCAACCTTTTAAAATATTAACCACTCATATTTATGTTGACGCCTCATCTTACCGTCCGTACTACTCAAAAATATTTGAGAAACTCCTATTAAAACGCCTACTTCCAATTGTTGAATCCAAAAACCTTTTTCCTACACACCAGTTTAGGACTGATGTCCCCTCTACCCCCAATACCTTCTTGGCCACATTTCCAGATGACACTGAAGTCTTTTCATCCCACCCAGACCCCGATATAGCATCCTATAACCTTCAAAAACACCTTGATGAGATCGAGTACTGGTGCAACCAATGGCGGTTAAAGTTAATGAAGCAAAATGTTCCCACATTACCTTCACCTTCTGTCACAAGTCTTGTCCACTAGTTTATTTTAATTTTATTCCTCTCCCTGTATCCGCGACAGTACGGTACTTAGGCTTCCAACTCGATAAACGACTGACCTGGAACCCACATATGAGGCTAAAAAGACAAGAACTAAACAGGCGCTTTGGACAAATGTACAGACTACTTCAAAGGAAATCCCATCTCTCAATAAAAAATAAATTACAAATCTACAAAGTTATACTTAAACCACTCTGGACATACGGAATAGAGCTATGGGGGACAGAAAAAAAGTCGAACATCAAGCGCATCCAATCCTTTCAATCAAAAACCCTTCATAACGAGCTTAATATACCCTACATTCTTGAACTCATCCCTTCCATGTTTATAAAGTTCCATAGAAGCCTATCCAACCACTCTAATTCCGTAGCACAGTCATTGCACTACACCACTCATCCCTATAATCCTCCTCGGAGACTGAAACGGCAGTGGCCTCGTGACTACTATAAATTCTTGATATTTATGTATTTAATTTTATTATTATTTTACCCTCTTCGATTTCCCTTTTAATTAAATTGGGCAATATACTTGTTTTTCTTATTTTGTATTTAAGTGAATTCTTAAATAATAATTTTTAATTGTAATTTTGTCTTTCTTATTTTATTTTAGACCTTATTTTCTCGCTCTGTGTTGTTATTTTTGGTTGACCAGAGCTGTATTTGTTTTTGGGTCGTTTTATTACTCAGGGGGGGTATGGCATCTGAATAAAGATTTGTTTCTATTCTATAAGTCTTTAAAGACCTCTACTATCCATTAGGAGTTTTAGCGGTAGCACTAAAC
Source organism: Acanthosoma haemorrhoidale (assembly GCA_930367205.1). Taxonomy (NCBI): domain Eukaryota; kingdom Metazoa; phylum Arthropoda; class Insecta; order Hemiptera; family Acanthosomatidae; genus Acanthosoma; species Acanthosoma haemorrhoidale. Next base: position 119,634,408 of record OV884011.1, on the reverse strand, counting down.
CTCACGAAAACTATTACATGACCTTCTCCACTAGACAATAAATGGCAAACGATACGCTTATTGAAATTATCAAAGGGACTTGATAATAGAAGAATCAACTAGTCCAATCAAGGAGTGGCAGAGGAATGAACTAAGCCGACATAAGAGAAGGGGAGGTCTTGCAGACCCCGTAGTACTCGCAGGGGCTTTGTACAAATAGAATCCGTAATGGGGATTCCAGTAATTGGATATAATTATAGTTAGCTGGTACAGGGGCGAATGTGGGGCCAAACTTGGAGCCACTTAGCATTCAGAGCCCGGCACAGGCAGGGCCAATATTTGTACGGACTTGGGACCCGGGCTTAATTGAATGCAGGGCCCCTCCGTTCCGGCTAACTGGACCTTTTGTTATTGGACTTATCTCTTATATGGGACTGGTCAGCTTTTATATAACTTGTAGCCGGCTTAAGGATTTTATATAACCGCAGCGGCTGAGTCCTTGATAGTTTTCCTTGGTCTTTTAAAGTTTCGTATTTATCGATGTACAGATTATTTGATTCCTGTCAATTTAGTCATAACCTTGCCTTATAGAACCCTATTGATATAATGATGTTGATCAATAGGAAGCTGGTGCATTCGATTTAATAGCTAAGGAGTAATTTTGCAATAGAAAATTAAACAACGGTAACAAAGTTAGGCAATCCGAAATTAATTAATTGAAATGAGCTTGTGTCTGACGCTCTGATCGTTTGATGAAAGGATGTTGAGAAATCAGGGAGATGATTATTAAACGCGGTAAACACGCTTCTGATGTCTGACCATTCAGAGCATTTAATTAGCATTAAGACACAAAACTGATTCAAAAATGTTTGTAAAATCTTTTGACTCGACAAACGACTGACCTGGATCCACATACGAGACTAAAAAGACAATAACTAAACAGACGCTTTGGAAAACTGTACGGACTACTTCAAAGGACATCCCATCTCTCAATAGAAAATAAACTACTAATCTACAAAGTTATACTTAAACCAATCTGGACATACGGAATAGAGCTATGGGGGACAGCAAAAAAGTCGAACATCAAGCGTATCCAATCTTTTCAATCAAAAGTCCTGAGAACAATATAAAGTCTCCGGAAACAATATAAGGTCTCTGGGCTGTCTGTAAATATTGTATGAATGAGCGAGTAAATGATGAATTGTAAATATGGTATGAATGAGAGCATTTGTCTTAATTACTTATTGCCTTATAAGGCAGACTGTAATTATAGCACAATAAAGGAATATATATATATATAAAATCTTTAGCGGAATGAAGGTTCTAGAAAGTGAAGTAACTGTATGTACAAGTACGGTCATGGGGGGTTCTTAAACACTTACTAAATGATTATGAAAAGGAATTAGCCATATTTTTGCTGAAAAATACTTACTTTTCTTTTTTAAACCACCTTAGTACGTGAAAATGAATTATCAATAACAAAATATTTAAAACCTAATTAAATTGAATTTATTAGACAATTAATTTGCAACTTCTATGTTTGGTTCCGGAGAGTTTATTTTTCGGGACATTTTTGTATTTACTTTTGGGTTGCTATTTCCATTGAGCCCTCAAACATGCGAAAAAGTACCGTATAAACCTAGAATGAGGCAGTGGTACGAGAAAGCTGTCACTGAGATTGGGATAAGTTAATACACAAGAGACAATCGTTTTTCACGTTTAATATTATTTCACATGCATACTGTTATTGTTTTTATATTAAACAATACATAAATAGCATAAAGCATGATATATATGGATTTGCCTTAAAAATTCCAGGGAGATTAAATGATTGTTTTAGCATATATTTTACACATATGCAAACAGAGAGACAGTCGAAAGATGGCTGTGCTATTAATGTTGATAGTACATCTACTACCTTCGTACTCGGCAAAATAAATTTTTATAGAGCTTGGGGTATTTACCTGAACGACCATTTCAAAAAATTAGACCTAGACGGATACATATTCATTGTATTTAATCATAACCATCTCAATCCAACTCAGGAATTTTCAATTAAATTGGATATTTTCGCACTAAATTTTCCAACTTATAAGCCTGTCATAACCCAGAGCCACATCATAACCAGAAGGACTTGTATTGGAAAGAATGTGACAAATTGGGTATGTTAAACTATGAGAACCGGGTTTTCTCCACATCACGTTAGTTTACAATCTAGCATCATAAGACATATGATTAATCAAGTATAATTTCTCGTTATATATTATTTATTTTTTACAATCAATATTCTTGAATTTGGTTTTGGTTCTAATCTCAATTGAAAAATGGCATATAATTGCTTAATCATGTATATTGTAATTAGAATTTTAGGATCAAACTATATTTATTTATAACAGATAGGTTCATCGGAACAGATTGTCATTTGACTTTGGTTTTAGCACCAGAAGACCCTTTCCCCTTGGCTACATATGTCTTCTCAAGCTAGAGTTATTTAGGAATTCACTAAAGCAAGACGTTGTTTCCTCAGTACAAGTTAGACGTTTTTGTTTATTTTAGAGTGTTTTTCATACACCAGAAACTAATACTCCTCCTGTAATCCCTTAACATCCTTCTATACAACCATTACCACAGGTAGGAGAGACCCTTTCAAACTTTTTTTCATTGTTGTATCGTTTTATTCAACATTGCAAAATTACCTCCCGTCACACTAACCACTTGTTAAAACTGATTTCTTCATACATCCATATGGTTAAATGTGAATGGGTACAGTTCAACCCGTTGCTGAAAGTTCACGTTATAGTTCAATATATATAATATATGTTCAACCTAAACATTTTTGAAAATAACTGAAAACATTAATAAAATATGTGTAAGGTATGTACCCAAAACCTCTCGTTCGTCCTGATTAATAATTGTGAGTTTTCAAGTATTATTGAACAGTATATTTTTTACTTTATTATAACAATAATGTTCTAATGAGTTATCATTCCTAATAGGTGCTTAGTACTGTGAGATAAAATAATTTTTTTTAGAAAAGGCTTTAAAAGTCATTAAATATTTATTTAGAGTTCACCAGGCGACGTTTTAGTTATTCAGGCATCATCCGGACTCCAGACTGCGAAAAAAGATGCCTGAATAGCCTAAATATGGACTGGAGATATAAAAATAAACTAAATAATTGGGGAGACTCTAAAACCATTTTCAACAAATTTGTTTTTTACATAAATTTTTACATACATTCTAAGAATAAGGCGAAAAATCATTATAACCCCTTTACATCATATTACATGGGTAATAGAATGAGCCAGGTTTACGGATGGAAGCAACTCCTTTCACGCTGATAATGTATTTCCATGGCAATTCTTTAGTTCAGTTCAAACTAGTAGAGGGACGGGCAAAGATGGAATTTGGAGGGCAATTGAAAGGGGCAAAGAGCGGTAAAAGGAGCGAAGCTGCAAGGAGAGGAGAAGATAAAGTTTTTGCCACTGATTGCGCTTGCCCTATTACTCTCGCACGACTGCTATGAAAGGAGCCTGGGACAGGTTAGAGGAGATAGCGCAGATAAGGGCCCCCCTGTGCCCCTCGGCTCAGACACCAGTTGGCATTCAATTAAATAGCCCTGTCCAAATATTGGACCTCCCAATCCGAATGTAATCTGCAAATTGGACATGGGATTTTCCTCCATTGTAGCTTCTGCAAATAAGTTTGTGCTGTCCACTAACGGCTTACCTTCCTCCGTCTGGCCTTTCAATACCTACACAGTACAGAGATAACAGGATTGTGCCATTTATTTTTCGCTTACATGACTTTATTGATTGATTTAGTAAAAAATCGAGTCAACAGAAAAAACACAATCCCCACCTGGTTAAATGTAGTTGTAATCTAATTTAAAAGATTTATATTATTTTAAGGGGGCAGAGCCTTTTCAAACCACTGTGTGTAATACATAATACAAAAATACCCCCATCAATGACTAAATAGTAAATCAATGAAAAGCATTGAATCGAAAGAAGCAAATTGAATAAATGTACACCTCTCTCTGGTCTACCCTCAATTTATACTGATATATGCGCCACTCATCCCTATAATCCTCCTCAAAGAATAAAGTGGCCGTGGACTCGTGACTTGCTATAAATACGTGACAGTGGGAGACCTGGCAATGACCAGTTTCTCCAATCATGTCCTGAGCGTCTGTGGCTCACACGCTCTTGGTCAACCTCCACTGGCTCGTATATAGTGACGCTGCGGACGAAGGAGCGTGGAGGTCTTCCCGAGACTCCATTTCCTCTTTTGCCAACGAGGGAGGTTACAACCATGTGGATTTAGGAGGTATCTGGGCTGTTTGTAAATACTGTACGAATGAGCAAGTGAATGAAAATTGTAAATATGGTATGAATGAGTACATTTATCACAATTACTTACTGCCCAATAAGGCAGGTTGTATTTTTATTTCAAAAAACAAAAGCGCTTACGGTGGATGTACCACCATTTTCAAATATTATTTATAGAATACGACATACAATTAAAACATTTATACATGTTAACGAAGTCATTATTTAAACCTTTCAATTCTATCACTTTAATTACAGGGTACTTGAGAATGGTGATACAGCCACCGAAAGCCCTTGTGTGTGTGACTGAGCACACGCCAGAGAGAGGTGTGTATTTAATTTGACTAACCCACTACCATCTTTCCAAAATGATAACCCATTAATTTTCCGATAGGATATTTCACAAAAACAGTAATTCACAAAACTGTATATAATTTAGTACAGTGATGAAAGTTCAAGCACTTTCTCGGACTGCAGCTACTCACTCAAAGTTGACAAGAGTAGCGAACCCCCCACATTATTAAGTTTCACCTGCCTGATTTAATATTTATTTTTAGGAGCTAAAAAAAACAGGGAAAACCCCATCTAGACGACATGGGTCGCCGAACCCCGGTTGTCGGTGATCCGCTGAGTCGGCTGGAGGGTGGTCGGAGCTGTTAATAATAAGTGCATATAGACAGGCGGGACTATAATATCTGCTACTTCCAATATCCGACACAGAGGGTTCTACAGCCGGTCGAATTTTTACTGAGTGAGGGAGATAAGGCGGAATTGATGAGGTTGGCCAGGCTGCGAGCACGGTCCAGAAGGCGATCCTAAGCCACAATTATCCACAGATCTTAACCTTCTACAGAAGGCATTGTCAGACAGACGAGAAAACGATCAAGCAGAAGATGTTTGCCCCGGGATTCACTGATTCAAAGATTGATTTAAGGTCGATACTGCAAGTGGATAAACTATAACCCAATAACTCTTCCCATTGTAGCTTTTTTAATAATAATTATAACTGTTTATTGTTTTATTCCAAACAATCTATACATGATATATATTTTACGTTAGTCTTACGTTCCCGTTTTCCTTCTCTTTATCACATTTTACCCGGTGGCGAATAACTGGTGCCGAAACCCGGGAAGCTATCGTTTTTTTTTCTCTCTTATTTCGTCTCTCGGTTTTTTTTCTCTCCTTTTTTTTTGTTCTCTTATATTACAGGAATGCCGGAGGGAGTACTTAGACCATGGGTGCTCAACGCAGCAGCGGATATACCACAGCTCCCCCAGACAACTATGGCAGCCGCTCATGCCAATACTATGGCCTGGATAAAAATTCAGGCAATTACGGCTCAAGATGTGAGAAAATCGATCTCCGATCTGGAGAGATTTGCAGGAGAGACCGGGGAACTAAACCACTTCCTAAAGGGAGGTGACAGGCTGATGACGCTAATAGAAGGAAAACGAGCGGAAGACCTTATCACCGAAGGAGATGCTGAGTCGCTGAGAGCAGCGCTCGTGTGTAGGGTGAAGCGAAGCATCCTCAATATGATTCAGGCCGACGAAGAGACCCCATGGAGTACCGTAAAAGAACGTGTATAGAAAGCGTTCAGAGGGGAAAGATGGACACCCGAAGAGGATATCTTCAAGATGTTCCGGGAGATAAAGAAGCCCCACTAGACGAACGGCCAGTATGCGGGAACACTCTTAGCGGGATACAATAGTATCACCGAGAAGATGAGGGAGTCCGTGAGCACGGCCGAGGTTGAAGCAAGGATGCCGTTCCTGTCGACGATTTTGAAAGTGCAGTTGGCAAAGGAAACAGGAAGAAAAGAGGGACTTCCTAGAGAGCGCACGTTCCTAGAATGTGCCCAGGATATGGTGGAACTAGTGTTAGAGAAGAGGAAGTTACAGGCTATGAAGAAGAGATAGGCTGGAAGAGGGTATCTTACAGAAGGCTCAAAACCACACCAGTCGCCTGGAGGAGAAAGGAGACGGGGTACGGCGGAAGAGAGGCAACGGCGGTGGGAGACAGGAACCGAGCAATCGCAGGCCGTCCCAGGAGACGCGAGGATAGAAAATGCTACGAGTGCGGGCAAATAGGACACTTGGCAGCACAGTGCCTACGCACCAGGTGATTCGAGTGTGGCACGGAGGGGCACGTAGCCAAGCAGTGCCCGTACATGAGCCGTCGACGTAATGGAAATCGACCAGAGCCAATGGAGGTAAACGCTCAGAGGGTGCAGAGGAGGGAGAGGCGGGAAACGAAACGAGAAGAGAGGGAGAGGGAGGAACCAGGAAGCGGAGCGGGCTGGGTAAGCAACAGTGTTAAAAGAAGCGGTCGACAGATAAAGAGGCCACCTGCAAGTTGCGACATTGCAAGATCAGCGCTTCGCCAGCAATCCTTATCAGTCTCAGCATCCTATATATCATTCCTCTTTTCCTCTCACGTCCACTTCCTTTCTGTACTGTTACTAGGCCCGTTACTCTGACATTTATTATCAGTTATAGTTTATGTTTGTAAAGTTTAAATAAATCTTTTTAAAAACTCCCTCTGGTCTTATCAAGATTTAACTGACAACAGGTGGCTGAAGAGAGGAATGAAAGAGAGATTTGAGAAGAGTAGCAGAGGCGAGGCGACCACGCACTAATATGTAATAGCGTGAGTGGTACATACAGTGGTCTGCCAATTATTCGAGTAGCATGCGGAGTGCAGTGCCTGGTGGATACCGGGAGTACCAACACCATAATGTGTCGAAAGACCCTGGAGAGGATGTGTGTGGAAGTGAGGATACCCCAAATACAGGTATGTTCTTGTGGCTTGGTTACCCTAGGGTGGGCCTGTAAAGTAGAAAGGGAAACGGTAATAGGTCTAGAAAGATGGAGTCGAGGCGGGGAGGAGCTCAGAGTTCACATAGTGGGAAAAATTCCCAAGGAATACGGGGGGATCATCGGATGTGATCTACTAGCGAAGGTCGGAGCAAGGGTGAAGAACGAAAAGGGAAGATGGGACATTCGTATTGAAGGGAAGAGATATAGGTGCTCGAAACGAGGGAGTGACGTCGGGAACGACGGCGGAGTGCGGATAGGAGCAATTAGGTAGGCGAGCGCAGGACTGGAGAGATGAGCTCCGAAGGGAATATGCGGATATATTCTTTAGAGAAGGCGAGAGATTGGGGGTCACTGGTAGAACAGTGCATGAAATCCCGCTCAAACGGGAGCTAATAAGTTACGTGAAGGAGCGCCGATACCCGCAAGCTTTGAGGCACTATATCAAAGTAGAGCTGGACGACTTGAAAAGGCAGGGGATCATTGATGACAGCACGTCATCGTACAATAGCCCTTTGTGGGCAGTCAAGAAGAAGAGTGCGGAAGACGGGGGACCCGAAAAATATAGAGTTGTCGTAGACTATAGGTGACTCAACGACAACACAGTGGACGAGAAATAACCAATCCCCAGATTCGATGACATCTTAGACCGATTGAGCGGGGCGCGGATCTTTAGCACGTTAGACCTCAAAGCGGGGTACCACCAAATACAGATGGACCCGAAGGATCGCCACAAAACAGCCTTCACCTTCGAACGAGGGCATTATGAATTCACACGGATGCCATTCGGTCTCAAAAACGCACCTATCACGTTCCAGAGACTTACAGACGAGTTACTCAGGTGTATCGATGAGTCCATGTGCCAAATTTATATGGACCCATTCCTAGTATTTAGCGCGGATGAGGCCCAGCACGAAGTGCACCTGAAAACTGTGAACGACCTAGTGAGGCAATTCGGATTAAAATTGAGTAAAAGTCCCGGTTAGGCCAGGAATTTATTACCTTCTTGGGACACACAATCTCCAAGGAGGGACTGCGACCAGATGCTGGGAAGATAGCAGCCATCCAAAAGATGGCGGTCCCGTCCGATGTCAAGGGAATACGACGCCTTCTAGGAACGCTAAATTTCTATAGAAGATTTGTCCCCGAAATGGCGGCGTATCTAGTCCCTCTCAATGACCTCCTGAAAAAGGGACGGAAGGTGATCATCACTCCCAATATAGAGGCGAACATCCGAAAGTGCATGAGCCGTTTGCAGGAACACCCGGTGTTGGCATTTTCCCGATTTTAATAAGAAGTTCGCAATTACAACGGATGCTAGCGAATACGCGTTGGGAGCGGGCCTATCGCAGGTGGGAGACAAAGGAGACCAACCAGTAGCGTATGCTAGTAGACGCCTAACAGAGGCAGAAAGCCGATTCAGCGCACTAGAACGGGAGTTGCTAGGGATCGTCTGGGCAATAGACCATTTTCGGCCCTATGTATTTCGGGAGAAGATTCCTAGTCCACACGGATCACCGTCCCTTACAATGGGTAGGGAAACTGAAGGAGTCGTAGGCAAGGGTCACGAGGTGGAGGGAATTCCTTAGCCAGTACAACATAGAGATTGTATATAAGCCCGGCATGGAAAACGTCGTCGCGGACTGGCTGTCACGGGCGATAACAGTCAACGCCATAACCAGAACAAGGGGAATCATCCAGAGATGACCGGCAGCTGCTCCAGGAATGGACGCCAGAGGAGGAGGGTGACCAAAGAGAATCTGGTTCCGCGGAGGATGGGCAGTCGACAGGAGGAGGGAGCTCCGAAGGTGACAAATACCCATCGAAGGTCGCGTCACAATAGGGACCACCGTATACCGCAAGATTGCATCAAACCGGGGTAAAGAGCTGATCCGTTACGAGGGCCCCTTTAGGGTGGTCGCGATTCGCGAACACAATATCGTAACCATACAGAGTGTTCGCGAACCGCGGAAGCGCAGGAACGTGCATGTAGAGCAGCTGAAGGTACCAGCGGGGACATCCTCCCAGCGAGAGTCTCGGGTAACGCCCTCACCCCCATACACTCCTCACTCCAGAGCATAAATCTGTATCAGCGAATGTATTTTTCTTTTGTTTGTTTGTTTTAGTTTTTACTATTTTTAGTCTGTGTATGAAGTAATAAGGTTTCTGTTTTTTTTTTTATTTTTTGATGTAAGGCAATATTGTATTGTCCGCTAAGAGTATTGGGGTACGATACTCTATCAATTGTACATAGTCCGCTGTTACCCGACGGATGGTTGGGAACTGGCAGGGGGGAGTTAAAGTCAGAGGTGGCTCTGTATTGTAAACTAATGCGGTCATGGGACGTAAAAATCCCATGATCCCTTATATGTCGGATTACAAAGAGAAATAAAGACAGTCTATTTCGAGAGCTGAAGTTAGTCTTACGTTAGCGTTTTCCTTCTCTTTATTACATTTTACCAGGTGGCGAATAACTTATGTATATGTAAGACAATTATTGAAGGTGGGGGTGAATAAACTGAAATCAGTTTCTCTGTAAACAAAGAAACGACAATTACAGCTTATAACTATCACCTCTATATTTGCATGTTATGTTACCTAACATAAACTTCTCTATATGATGGCTGCTCCATCTGGTGGCAGCCAGTGGAATAATAATTTATGCAGTGGATCTAGCAATATCGAGCTTTTTGGAATTGGAAAATTAATTTTTCCTAAAAATTGTCTGATGTTCTTTTTGGTTTTTGGAGTTGGAAAGTTTTTTATTGAAATTAAGTTGTCCTTTATTGGTCTTACTGTATTGTGTTATATTATGTGTCCAAGGTATTTTGCTGATTCTGCTGCGAATGTACATTTTTTTAATTTTAATCTGAAACCTTCATTTACTATTGCTTTTATTACTTTTTCTATATGTTCTGTGAATGATTTCGAAAAAATTAAGATGTCATCTATGTAATTTTCTGAAAAGTCTTTTAAATTGTGCTTTCTTAAGATGCTGGATAAAATTCTTTGGAGAATAGCTGGTGATGTCTTTAAAAAAATGTAGGGTAGGCATGTCCATTGGAAGTGCCTTCTTGTGTGACAAATCCTGTTTTCTGTCTATCTTCAATGCGTAATGGAATTGACCAAAAAGTGGAATTTATATCTAGTGTGGTCAAGTATTTGCAGTTTTTTGTTTGTATTATTCAATCATCTATTAATGGGAATGGTTTAGCTTGTGGTATAACTAGTTTGTTCAATTCACGAAAAACTATACATAATCTTGATCACTTGTTTTCATCTCTTTTGAATGCCAGGGTCACGGGGGCTGCAAATAGACTATAAGACTCTTCAATTAAATCATTTTGTAATAATTTTGCCTCCTGATCTTCTATTTCCTTCATATCTGCTATAGTGCATATATACGGCCTCTTGCTGCAGAATCCGTCCACCAGAAAGTCAATTCTAGCTTCGTAATCCTTAACCGTGCCCACATCATATTTGTTCCTTGCAAATACTGTACTGTACTTTTCTATCTGTCTTTCTATCATAATCTTTTTCATATTATCTAAGTGATCTAATTTTATTTTGAACCCGTCTTCTTCGATATGTTCATTAAAATTCACTTTAACTTCTTCATTTTTTTCTTTCTTTTTCTCAGTATTTCCTGTTTCATCTTCTTTCTTCTGTAATATTTGTAGATTCTCATTTTGAATTAATCTAAATTTTTTTATAATATCTAATACTATAAGAAAATCTTCAAAATCATCTCTCTCTACAATGAACAAATCAACATATTTTTCTGTGTCAAAAATTTTAACTTTTATGGTTACTAAACCTTTTGTTTGTGTCACACCATTGACTGTTTTTAACTATATCTTATTAGTGTCTTCTGTTTTTTTCTTTATCTTGATTAATTTTGAATTTATTAGGGAGACTTGGGATCCTGGATCATTTGTCCCATTTACCTGTAACCTCTCTTCTAATAATATTTTTACTTTAATCAATGGTGTGATTATTCGTTTTTTTTATTTGTATTTAGATCTACTTCTAATACTGAGTTGCTTCCTAGTATTCTAGTTTCAATTTTATTTCTTTTTTTAAACCAGCATGAAGCTTCTGGATGATACCTGATACCTTTGTTTAATTGTTCACAATTATTGCATGGCTTTTTCTCTTTAAATTTGTGTTTACTGTTAAGTTTTTCCTCTTTCTTTTTTATAAAATTATTTTTGTTCACTAGACCCTCACATTTTCTAATTTAATGTAATAATTTGGTTGAATTCTCACATTTTTCCTTACCTAACTTATTTCTAATGAACTCAGCTAAACAAACCTGCCACTATAAGCATCACTAATGTCTGTGAACTAATATTCTCATCCATATCTAACAATAATTTCTCTTTTTTCATGGCGTATTCCATCAGTAGACCTTCTTTAAACCTATATGATATATCATGCATTCCTGTACTCCATACTTGGTCTGCAAAAGTTTCCAAAAATTTTTCCTTCCATTCAGACCACGGAGTCCCTTGTTAATATTGTTAGGGTTGCCGAGTACCAGTCTAAGCATGACTTTTCCATAAACAACCTTAATATCTCAATCTTATTACTGTCTGCATTGATTCCACATCTTCTACATTCTTTCTCAAACATCTCTAGCCACTGTTTAGCATTTGAGTGTTTACATGTAAACTTCTCAACCATGAACTTCTCTGCTATATGTTTTAAATTTAGCTCATTCTCTTTATTTCGTGTGGATTCAACCATCTTCTCTTTATTCACTACTTGTTCTAAATATAAATTATCAAACATTACATTACCTTCTTCATCAAAATATATTGTTTTCATTTTCCCAGTTAATGTAATCCACACTCTCTTCTCTTGACCTCTCTGAGTAAAACTGTTTCTCAATCTTTTATAAATAAGTGTCTTAGACAATTCTTCATGATCACTCATAAAGCTTTTCTCTTGGGGCAAACCATATTCTTCGTTTTCTTCTGTTGATCCCACAAAGTCAAAGGTGAATTGCAGTCTTTTCACCATTATAACTGTAATTGTCGTTTTGTAAGAAAATTATTGAAGGTGGGGTGAATAAACTGAAATCAGTTCAAAAACCCTTTCATTACATATTGTAACATTCATGATATTTGAGAATAAAGATCATGAACCTTCACATATGGTAAGGGTCATTTTCCCTTATACTCCTAGGAGTGGGGATGAGATAAGCCAGGCAGTCTTAGCCAAGCCTTCGAGAAGAACGCAGTGGCAAGCTCCCGAATTGGCGGTTACCATACTATTGAAGAACCAATAGTAGAAAGTAACGTTGGTTGGATTACAGGAAGAGAAGAGAAGAAAAGCAGTTGAACGTTATTGAATACTATGGTGTGTTGAGACAGATGGGCGGATAAGTTGTAGGTTAATGTTATGAATATTGTTTATTATTATGGATCCATTAAAAAAATTGAGCTCAAATTCATGTTTTGTAATTAGTAGTAGCTATCATAATTTAAAAGGATTTGAATATTTTTTTTTATACATTTTGTCAATACTCTATGTTAATTATAATTATTTGTCATAACCATTTTATTTGAATATATTTCACAATTCCTAGTTTCTCAATTTATTAATAACCACAACATTAGCCTTGAGATCGGGCGATTCAATCGGAATAAATTCCTATGTCAAAGACATAAAACAATTTGAATTAAAGATCTCATGATGGACCTGCCAAGTTAGTTAAGTTAAAATGATCAAGTAAAGTAAAAATAGAGATGGTAAAAAAAGAGGTAGGTTACAATGTATATATACCGATACACGGTGCGGACCACAAATATTATACATTATTTATTATTATATTGATGTGCAAATTAAGAACAAAATGTTTGTTATTGGGAAAACAAAAACCTAACTAAATTATCCAATAATTATTACCTTAAATAGAATATTAATGATAAATAAGGATAATATAAAAAAAAGAAGTAATATTAGCGTTAATTAAGTTAACTTCAGCTTCAGATGATGCACTATTGTAATCAAATATATTTAGATATCTTATGGATGTAAATTTAGTTTAATTTTCTATTTATTTAATTAGTGGATTTATGGTGTTGGAGCATTTGACAAAAAATGTTTCAGTTGTAGAGTACAAGAATTGTTCAATGAAAGGAACATTTCTATAATTCAGGTATGGTGAGAGTAATAACGACACATATATTTTTGAACAATTAAAATTTTATTTTTTCACAGGTGAAGCTCTATGCTGAGCGCTCATAGATTAATATCAGGTGAATTACAACTTTCTACACGATCAATTTGGAGAAAGTTTGTACGTATTGTTATCTCGTTATAAAATCAAATCAAAATATGGGTACATTCATTTTGTATATTGCTGCGTGTTTTTTTTTCAGTTTTAAATTTGAGCTGGGTAAAAGTAATCTTTTAGTCAAGTCTACTCTTAGGTATCGTCTGATATTGTAAATTGCAATTCTGCGTTTCTGAGTTTAATTGTGGTAGGAATAAGGAGTCAATATTATTATGATGAAATTACATTTATCTGAGTTTTACGTGTCGGGTTATATGACACCCTATGGTCACTGCAACCTCTTAGCCGCCGTCCGGCGAGCCCCAAGAAAGAGATAAGACGAGTGGACCTGTAGTCTTTCACCCTGGCTGGCGCCCTAGTCGCCAGGCAGCTTAATTCGAGTTTATGTGGCGTTGGAATGACCACGAATTCACACTTGATATCTAGGGTAGGCGAAAACCGTCCGGATCCCAAAGGCGAGTGTGAACCGGAGAGACTGGATTGCCATAGGAGACGCTATTAGATAAAGTTTGTAAGGCCACGGCAACCGTCGTCCGCAAGGGAGTGGTATCTCCCAAGGAGGTGCTAGATTTAGCGAGACGAAGGCAGATATTTCCACTAGGAAGGTGTGGGGTCTGACAACGCCAGACTAAAACTAATAGGCTAGGAGAGAGAGCGATGCAGAGGTAGTTGAATGAGAAGGCCATGGTTTGAGTCTTTTCCGTCTAAGACGAAGGATTTAGGTAGTTTCTTATATCCTGATTTCCTAAATAGTAACTAAAGATAATTCCTTGCGTCTTGGACGGGTTGACACTGATGTTGACGGCGTTTGGTTTCACAGCAATGTGTTGACTGGCGCTCTCAGCAAATTTCAGGGCTCTAGTTGGATTGATGCTAGTGCTGTAGACACCTATCTGCATACGCCGATACCTCGCAGTTAGGGTACGAGGCTCCTACGATCTGGGCGGTGTAGATGTTGAACAGCAGGGGGCCTAGCACTGATCCTTGGGGGACTCCGGCAGTGTATTTTCTTCGGGTCGTACGTTGGAGTAGGGCATGCCGTCCACCCTAAGGCAGGGTGGTTATATAGGCAGGTCAGCCGTGGTGGGGATGGTTCCCCATGTGGTTATAAACTTGAACAATCCGCACTTGTCACGGGCTAGGGTGATCAGGCACCTCCCTAGTGATGACCCGACAATACGTATTAACGATATTAATGAAATTGATTTCCTTGATATTCTGTCTGAATGTATTAACCACTTGAAATAGAAATGAAATCGTCTTGTTGTATTTTTAATTTTTTTAATAATTCCACTTTATATATCAGAAAAGTTAATTTCTGTTATTGTCGATTAATAAAATCAAAAATTTACGGTACAGTTAAAACAAAAGCATTTTACATTCACAAAACATTTTTCTGTATTCTGGCTATAAGTGCATTTTTCAAACAAAAAAGTAAAACTTGAGGTGAATGTTTTTTATCTGAAATCTTCACAGGCTTTACATGACTAGACATCTCAAATAGTATTAGCAGAGCAATAAATTAGCAATGTTCCCTGGATAAATAAATATTGACACCTAGTGTTAAAGGGACGCGAGTAGTTATGCGGTAGTTTTGACATTGGAAGTGGGAGGAGCAGACAGACAAAGCCTGTGCTGGCCATTACCCGTACCGGAGCACTGAGATATTAGATATTACTCTCAGACACCAACGGCCATAAAGAGACGGGATATTCTCACACAGCCATAAAGGGGAGGCGGGTCAGGTCCGTAATGTCGAATTTATGCCGTATAAACTTTATGTGTTTACCTCGCTGTAAAGAAATCGTCAGTGTCGAACCGGGAGGGGTACTAAGGCCCACCATTTCCAGTCTCTCCTCCTCCCAGTCCCCCTCTCCGTCAAACGGCCCTCTTTCGAGTCAAGTATCAGTAAAATTAAACTGCCATCCAATAGTACAGGTGAGCAATTCTCTCTCCGCCTGGGACAATTCAAATGAAATGGCTCATCCAGGTGTTTAGGGTCGGGAACATCTGTCCCTAATGGGCCTCAGTTTTACAGCGACCATGAGCCCTTCAGCCCTCTGTAATGGTAGCAGTTGCAATTACTTATTTCTTTGTTAGCCTTCGGTTCAATTTTCACGTGTGAATCTATTGGTATATTTATTTCACTGTTCACACTATTTGACGAAATAATTTATATATAATAGACTAACATATAAAAAATAAAAAATGACAGAATAGTAAATCAATGAAAAGCATTTAATCAAATGAAGAAAATCGAATTTGAAATTGAATAAAAGTACACCTCTCTCTGGTCTAATCAAAATTTATTTTATACTGATATATGTGCCACCCATCCCTATAATCCTCCTCGAAGAATCGTGGCTGGCAGAGGAGCCTGGGAGAGCTATTGCCCAATAAGGCAGATTGTAATTTTATCACAATAAAGAAGTTTCATATATAAAAAAAAGCTTTAGAATATCTTTGATTTAGAAATGTTTACATATCCTGTCCGTGGCTTTGCTTATTCAAGAATCTATGAAGGATATAATTTTTGAAAAAACAGTGTTCCAACCTTCCACCATTCCATATCGAATTGCTGAAATCTTCAAGATAGTCAAAACCCTTTAAAAAATCTGCAATAAAAAAACATTCGCATTCTGTACCCATTCAGAAAACAGGCAATATTTGTCTTGGTAATTTTTATGTACCTTGGAGATTTGGTATTTGGTATGCATTAGTTCAAGATTGGAACTATGGTTTTTTAAATTTATGTCGTTTATAGCTCTGAAGATCCCTAAATAGGTGAAACCTCGACTAGTGATGTAAGAACATATTATTGGGGGACTCTACAGCCTATTATGAAAAAAATTGTTTTTCAAACTTCTTATGTTTAAAGTTGTTATATCTTAAGAATATTATTTATTTCACTGTTACCTATTACAGTCACCACCCTTTGGGACATATCACAAAGTAAAATAAAAAAGGGGTCGTAAATCGAGGAGCGTGGCTGTAGCAGCACTAGTTAAATCGATAAAAATATACTATGGCTTTAGATGAGTTATATATCCCACATAAACAATTGGTGAGAACTGAAGACGGGGGCTTAGAGCTGTCAAAAGTACTATTACAATAAAGAAGAGGTTATTAGTTGAGGATAGACAATAAAGCTTTTTTATATTTTATTGTTATAAAGCAGTTCGCTTTCATTTTATAAAAATGTATTTAGAACAAGAAGCAAAAAATTACAGAAAAACAAAAAAATAAAGCAAGCTGAAGTGACCGATAGTGGACTGTCATCAAGAAATAACCTAAGGCTATTATTAGATTGGTTTAGTTTTGCTTCCCTTTCTATAGAACCTTCTGTCGAAATAAAAGATAAAAAGTAGATATTTGACCAGCCATTAGTTATTATTTACAGCTATAGTATAAACTTTAGTTGTGATAGATGCTAACGTAGGTAATGTAAAATTTTAGTTTAAAAAATACAAAACAATTCTTAATATGTATTGTCATAAGATATAAAAACCTGATTTGTGAAAATATTTAAGTAACTTTTTTTTGTGTTTTCCGAAAGTAGTAAAAAAGGTACTTTTCTACTTCTACCCTAGAACCACATAGATGTAGAAATTTTCTTATTTATAACTAAATAATTGAATTCCCAGGTAATTATTATGCAATGTATAGTTAAATTTTTTGCATGAAATCTCATTAGAAATTAAATTACTTTCTCAAGTTATTGATAACTGTTGAAGTGTTAATGTTGCTGAAATTCGTTGGTGCCTCAAGTACGTGGCTACAATTTAACAGATTATTTAGTTAACTTGCGTCGTGCTCCTTGTGTCCTCGCTAATTTAAACAGAAACCAACCAAAAAACAGCTTTTTAAGGGAAACAAACAATGTTGGAAATTCTCTTGAAGAAATTAATAAATAAAAATAGCACTCTGATGACATTGAGAAAAGGTTGAAGTCCCTGAGAAATGATGTATTCATCGTAATCCCATGGTAGGAGTTAATTCAGTGTTGGGTGACATTACAGTCCTGGCCGTGGACCGGACAGTTGTAGCACGCGTGAAAGGTCACGTCTGACCCCGGAACGGTGTTTCATAGGATTTCAATTTTAGGTTTCCTGCCACTGGCATTTCACCAAAGTCCTGCGTTTGCGACCCGAAACTTGTTTTGCCGCCAGGACGTCACTCACAGCGACCAACGAACCTTCGCTCATATGCTCGACTTGGACCCATCCCGTTTTCTTTATTTGACCTCTTTATTATTTCATAATGTCAAGTGTAATAATTCTGTCTGGCCACACGTGTCAGTATTACGGTAGATAAAAATGGTTTAATTGGATAATTGTAATTGTCCAAGATGTTTATGTCATTATTTTATAATCCCAATTTTTCCATTTTTATAATCCAACACATTTCTGTTATTTCTCTTTAGGCTACAGTCGTATTATGGTGTATTGATATTTTTAGTTTTTTACTAAATTTATTTACTAAGCATTATTTATCATTATTGTGTGAGAATTCTGTTGAAAAATGTTTGTACTATGCGGCACTCTCTGCTGCTCTAAGGAGCTACGCTTTGTTCAGAGTTACTTCAGGCCTCACTAAAGCAACAGATTATGATCTCATTAACTGTTTTAAGATGTCAGAATCTTCTAATACTCCTTTAATATTCACACCATTGCTGCCTAAACACCCAATTCACTATTTGATTACCACAGGTAGAAGATTAAGCAGGAGCATCAGACAATAAGGAAAGTGAATTAATTTTACTATACAACTTTTTTATTGTTGCATGGTATTATTTTATATTGCAAAGTTGAATTCTCAACTAGCGCATACAAAATCAATTTGCTTAACAAGAAGTCACTTCACCTATATGGGGAATGTGTGTTAAATTATGTTGAACCCCTGTTTTAACAATATCATATTATTAATTTATTATATATTATCACATCTAAATCTATAAATTTTGTTAGATGTGATTAAACTTTAAGGATCGCAGTGATTTTTTACTTTTGAGATTTTTTTAAACAATTAACTAAATCTTTAATGTGGTAATTAATTTTGTTTTACTAAATCGGCGTTATGATTTGTTGGTGGGGTGGATTTTCTTGGCAGAATCTGTTAATATCAAACCTGGACAAATGAGGATCTGAACTGAAGAATTATTTATCTTATGTCTTAGTGACATTTCATGACTATTTTTGTATCCATTTCAGCTATTAAAATAATGATTTCATTTCGTCTGAATTAAAAATATGAAACTATAAGCAAATATATTGATTTTCTTTCCATGGTTGCTAAATTACTGGGTAATTTATACTCATGCATTATAAAAGAAAAAAAATAACAATTTTTTCGTTTGAGATGCTCTTAGTCTTCGCATTTATGCATTTTTTTAATATCACATAGCCTGAAGCTGGGAAATTATATCATATCTCTGATACTTACCAAAATATTGAAACTAACAGAAACCATAAACTGCCATAGTCTATTTATACTACTACCCGATATTTCGAACGCCTTTCAATCGTCGAAGCCATAAATCTTTAAAATGGGTGATTGGAATCAACTGTCCATTGAATAAAACGATTAATTAAAACATAAATAAAAAGTTTATAGTCATACTGTGATAATAACTTGAAAGAATAAAACATGTTTGAATGAGTCACCTGGCCGTTATGTTTAAATGATTTGACTCAAGAATCCATCATGTATCAGTTAAATCAACGCATTCACGCAAACATAACTGCAATTTCTAACAAAATAAATAAACACAGTTAGATCAGGAAAGGCTCCATTTTCCTCGGGTGGCAAACGTATTTTGTCGTCTGTTCTACGATAGCGGTCGCAAAAATTATTCAATCTGTATTAACTGTATTGATAAATATATCCTCTATTACGGTAATAATGCGTAACTAATTAAGGGACGTATATCACTTGGCATAATGGTTTACCTTTGTACATATTTATTATTTTAAGATCATTATATCGTTATATTCTTATCTTATTGTCTGTCTATTTATAAAAGTTATTATTTTTTTTGTTTCAAAACCCTTCATTCAATATTCACAGAGTGAGTTACAGATTCCAGAATATGAAATCTTTACATAAATGCACATCGTGCTAATTATATTTACAGTAGCGTAGCTACAGTTTATATAATGTGTGAGCTTTAAAGGATTTTTCTATGGTAGGCTGATGTACAGAATACAAGGCGTGTGAAGTTATATAACTATATGTCTTTAAATTATTCTTGTGAGTGCAAAAAGAATAAGCGGAATGGACACAAATGTTGTATTAATCACTTTTCTCAGCTATTTTAAATAAGAGATTTTTATTGTAGTATTAATCGCACTATTATTTAAAATTATAAAAAATTATCAGCCAATGAAAAAATTATTTGGCTTAGCTAGGTAGTCTCCGACTTGATTTAGTGAGGTCCCGGATTTGAATCCCGATCTTAATAATAATAATTTTTAAAGTTATTGTTATTTAAATATGGTAATTCCAACCTGGTTTCGTTTGGGGGTACTCACCTACATCACATTCCTCAACACATCGAAATATGCTGATCTCGCTTGGTTAATACGAAACACGGAGAATATCTTTTGAAATCATCAAGTGTCAGCTCAGAAGCTGCTTAAGATTTAAAATTCTGATATTATTTCTTCATTAAAGGTACAATAAAGAGGGTTACTTAAAAATAATTTAACCATGTCCAAAAAATAGATTTATGAGTGCCAACAGTTTAATTCAACTATGTTTCCCCCATTGGCCATTTGAAATATTTTCCAAGTGAGCACCACTCGGCTATAGCAATCAGCCGGGGCAGACATATTTACCTTTGAACGCTATTGCATATTGTACCACAGCCAGGACAAAGCAATCCAAAGCTGGGATGCCTGTATTTATGGATTTGATTTTTGCGACCGGGGCGGGGGTCGGTCCATCTCCAAGGGTGACAGGATGTTTACACAAGGGAAGAAATCTCCGAGGGGGGAGGGTCAGCTGTCGCCGTACTTAGCGGAATGGATAAACACTGGCCGGGGATAAATAAAACCGGACCCTCTTCCTCTTCTGCTAAAATATTAGTTTCTCTCTCGCTGTGGGAGGAGGGTGGGAGTGCAACAGTCGCTGTCCGGCCGCCGATTCTCCCTTCCATTAAATCTATTTCTCTGGTTACACCCTGTTTGTATTCTTAGAACCCTGCTTTCCACAACATACAAGAGGAGGGAAAAGGAACGGAGCCACATTTACGGTATATAATGGAAAACCAAAGAGCATAAAAAACAGCATTTATTTATTGTCGGACGCTAAAATTACGAATTAGTGTCATTTAACAGTTTTCGAGTAGTGACGTGCCTATATTGTCATGTGCAAACAGAAATAAGTGATACGGTAACGAGAAATTGATTTGAAAACCACATCATCATTGCAAAAATCAAATTATTTCCGATTAAATTAATAGAATAATCTCGGCATCTAATAGCAGGATTAAAAACAATAATTTATTTAATTTATTAGTTGATACAAATGCTTACTCGTTTTTTTTTAGAAAAAATACTTGCAGTTCTATAGTAATAAAATTTTATGTAATTATACTAGAACTGAAACTCTTCTATTCTCGAATCAATAGATGTTATAGAAATAGTCACTGTACGTAAGTATAACTTCCATGTTCAGAACTGTTGAGTCAGGTGGCTCTGGCTCCAGCGTCTGAGGGAATACGAATTCTCGTTGGCTACTGAACCTGATGACTTCATACCTCACAGGCAGAACTTTTTCGGTTCGGATAGGCACCACGTCTACGACCCGAAGAACACTGCCGGTGTCCCCCAAGGATCAGTGCTAGGCCCCCTGCTGTTCAACATCTACACCGCCCACATCGTAAGAGCCTCGTACCCCAACTGTGAGGTGTCGGCGTATGCAGACCACATAGGTGTCTACAGCTCTAGGATCAATCCCACCAGAGCCCTGAAATTTGCTGAGAGCGCCAGTCAACACATTGCTGAGAAACTCGACGCCGTCAACATCAAAGTCAACCCGGCAAAGACGCAAGGGATTATATTTAGTTATAAATCTGGAAGAAAGAAGTTACCTAAGTCCTTCGCTTTAGACGGCAAAGAGTGCTCCGTGAGCAACAAGCTATGCTACCTTGGGATTACCCTCAGTAGACACTTGTCGTTCACGACACATCTCAGCAAGAAGCTAAAGAGTGTTAGGAAAAAGTTCTACAGCCTAGCACACCTATTTCACAGCCCGGCTTAATCAGTACGCCTCAAGCTGCTGATTTACCAGAGCGTCTTGAGACCTGCTTTACTGTATGAGACCCCACTGTTCAAGTATCTAAGTCCTAACACTCTAAAAACGCTCCAGCAATTCCAGAACAGAGTTTTCCGCACCTCCCTCAAACATACCCCGTTCGACCGAATGAAGGCAGACGAGATCCACGAAAAATTTGAAGTGCTCACTATCCAAGATTTTATCAAGAGACGACACATCAAATTTTTCGATTCACTTCGACACAGCCACAACCCACTATTCTCCGACCTTCAACCACCACCAATGCCCGTCCGATGGAAACACTGCTGGACCGCCGAAGCCTGGAGACAGATAGACCGCATAGAACCCTGACGGGGACTGAACGATCCACACCTAGCCGAGAGTTCGATGTCGATCTCCCGGCCGACTCAACCGAAGCACCATGACCCCTTCTACCTGCTCAGGGTGGGTCGATCTCCCGGCAGATAGGCCGACACAGTGCAGCCCCCTTCAGAGGCAGGGCCAGGTATGACCTGGCCACTACAAACCAATGCCTAGTACCCCTAGGCTCCACCATAGGTAGACTCTCACTACCTTTCCGAATCCACCCGCCTCCTTTAGGCATCCCACACCCCATATCCTTCTCATACATCCTTCAAATAGGACTCCCCTTAGGAAAAGGCACCATCAATCCAAAATAATTTTCCTTTTATTTTTCTGAAAAACTTCTATACCGATTGAGACCTTATATAGAGTGTACCGATGGTACAGGACATATAAAATGTAGTATGTAAATAGATTCGCCTAAGAACCTATAGTCAATAAAAGTTTTTTCTTCTTTTAAGGGGAATGGAAAAAAAAAAAAAAAGTATAATAAAATTTTCATGGTTCTGTGCTGTGTTGAAAATATATTTGGAGGCTTCGACCACGGCGAATCACATAACGGTGAGTCGTTATTTCCATTTATTTCTTCACCGCACAACATAATTTTCAATCGAATAGTTATCAATCAAATCCAAAAAAACAAGACCAGAGAGAGAGAGAGACAAAAGGAGCTAAAAATTTATATTTGGTTCCCTGCTACTTGCGAGTTTTGCAACTAAACCTCTCCACAACATTCGACATAATCATGTGTTGCAAGCTTAACCATATATCTATAATGAGCTCTTTACTCTAAAATTTTTCTTAATTTTTTTTTAATTAAAAGATATTTCAATAAAATTGTGTTCGCGAGTTTTTAGAAATTTTTTTTTTAAAGAAGCAATTCATTGCGTGATCCATTTACACTTGACGTAATGTGATACACAAAAAAAATCTAAGAAGCCATTGATTACTCCATAATTACCTAATTACGCTTCTGCTTAAGAGGATTCCGTTATTTCTTTTCTGTTAAATTCTCACCGGTTGTTATTCAGAAGAACAATTTCCGCCTCGAGACCGCTAATGACAGTGTATTTCAACAGGGGAATGAAACGGCTGGCCTAATGGCCATAAAGCTGACCACAAATTGATAGTGGGGCAGTTGTGGCAGGAATTGTAGTGTGGGAGGACCTTTTACTCAGAGGTTATATGGAAATTTCTTTTCCTTCGCCCACTAACTGCCCTTATCGAATTCGTGTATCGTGTTCACGTGCATTCTCCGAACTGATCAAGTTCCGACTTTCAGATATCTTTTTTGAGGATTTTTTATTTTACCACCAGTAGCATTTTGTCTCAGAGGCATTTCTAGGACCCAGACTCTAAGTTTACCTCTACAACTTCAATTCAGTTTTTTATTAGTACTTTACACCTCGCTATCATGAGCTTACTAAGCAACCACCTTCCTCTAGTACATTACTATATTTTATTACATTATTATATTATGCTACTAGTACATATATATTCCAACGCTTTATTGAACAAATACTATTAACTCCCTAAATCCGTGTAGTGGTAGACGTAATTGTTAATCTTATGTAAAATAGTCAAATAAGGCTTTTTTAAAAGTCATCCCCAAGTTGTGATTCTTTTTTGTTGATAAATCCACTGCATTTTTACCATATTTCTTATTACCAAAACTATATCAACATCATTCATATTCACTTGACTCGAGGGCATTCAAGGTACCCAAATATGTAAGTTTAATTAAATTTACGAGGCCATAAAGAATGGATTAGATCTAAGAACATTATATGAAGTTAATGGCGATAAATATCCATATTCTCTTCGAATGAACAAAAATCTCAAGGAGAACCAAACCTCATTTATAACATTTCAAGTCAAATTTGAAACCTGGAAAAAGAAGTGAGCACAAAATGACAAGTTTTAGTCATTTACTACCTGAAGGTTATAAACACTTATAACATATGGCTAAATAAATTTTTAGATAAAGAACTAGAAAAGAGATGAGAACTTCGTGGAAATTCTCGAATTAACTAAATTCTTTCAGAGATTGGCTGGGTAGTATAGGTCGTATATATCAGCAGCGACACTCAAAGGAATAACTAAATAATGCAAAAGAGTAACTTTAAAAATGTATTCAATATGCGTATACGGAATGCTGTTTGTGGTTGTGGGTTGTGGGGATCAGTTTTCATACCAGTGGTTGAATCCCGATATAGGGAAAATAGGGAAGTATCCATTTCCAATGAAGCATTGAGACTTGTCCACTCAATGCTCCCCTGAATATGTATGTATCTATCCAACGTGGATAAGTCCTGCATCGCCTAATCAATTATTTACTTATATTGTTTAACAGTTCTACTTTGCTATACTCTGATACATTAACTATAATTTGTTCATATGCATTTGACTTTCAATGATGTAGTTACAACGTAAGATTAGTGAATTGAAGATTTGATAGACACAGCAGTGTATTAAGTTTCGTTTATCAGCATAAGTTAGAACGTTACAAGAAGAAAAGTTTATCCGCACGTAGCTTCATCCTTTATTTATGCCAACAATTCAAATATCTGTTATAAAAATACATTTAATTTCACGGGCATTCTTCTGTAGACCTTTGTCCCTTCCGTTTAGAACTCCGGAACTTATATTGGCCTTGTTATTTTGTTTTTAAATGTTAATCATTTAAATCATTCCTCCATAAATATAAATACAAGTTGGTTTCAGGGGTTCTAGATAATAATTTTAAGAGAATGAAAATTTTTATTATTTTGTAAATAGATGAAGAATATGAAATAGATAGATGAAGAGATTTAAGGAACGTTTACATGCAGAACAAAAAGGCTTTCCTGATACCTGAGCATCACCGACTATAATGATCGCTTAAAATTTCTTCATTAAACTATGCTGCTAAAAGGGTCAGGTAGCTGACCAACACGGTTAGTGTCTATGAAAGAAATTTCCATTGGTTCAATAATAAATCTTCTTTTTTTCCTTCCACAATATGGTATTGATTCAACAATAACATTTTCGACAGTTCTAAGCTGTCATCTTCAGTTCGCTAAAATGAAAAGTCATATGAGAAAAACCTAACTGTACATATGACCACAAACAAATCAAAGTATATCACTAAAAGTAACAATGACAACAATAAGAAAACAAAATATTAACTGTGCAGAATTTTAATCCAAAATGGTCTATCCATTTTACTGAAAAAACACAATCATACACTAATCTCATGACTGCTCACCCAGTTGATGGACTAAAAAAAATTATAACATTTAAAATACATAATATTAATTAAGCCCTTTAATTAATTAATAATAATAATTAATATTAATGATAATATTATAAATTAATAATAATAACTAAACCTAATAGTAGGCTTTATTTAAGAGATGTGGAGGGGGTGGGTTTCTTAGCATACGTGTGTTTATTATTTCTTCTTTTTTATTTATATTATCCTATATTAGGGACTCTAATCCGATTTCAATACTTTCCAGGCTATTAATTAATTTTCTATTACTTGTATGGCGTAGTAAGCCACATAGAGTTCTAGGTAGGTACATCATGATGCCCTCCCTCATGTAGATGCTGGTAGAACTGGCATGTTCTTTGCATCTAATTGATGATTTTCTATTTGTTATAGCAGCATATGATTTATTGCATTCCACACATTCCATTCTATAAACGCTAGATCTATCTTTTATAACGGTTCTATTGGTTGCTTAAAAGTTTTTATTATTTTTATGTTTTTTTGAATTGTTAATTCATTTATGCGTAAAATCCATACCAAGAAAAACTAACCCACTTACAATGTCAAAAAATTATTCATTACTGACGAGTAATCTTAAGGATCCGAAATTCCCGATTCTCAGTCCTTTGTTACGTACTATGAATTTACAGCTTTGGGATTTTAACTCTCCAAAGGATTTTTTTTTTATTTCAAGCAGTTCAGAATAAGTTTAAAGGGCCTTTCAATAAATTCCAGGTGCTAGAGGCTTTTCATAAATTTATTCTTCTTTTACTCCTACTTGTCTCATTGTTGTTATTAAGAACGATAACTTTGAAGTTTTTACTTACTGCCAGTTTTATTTGTCATTTTATCTCTTAAATTTTTATGCATTTATTTAATTTTCCTTTTTTTTTTTTTCATTGCTAGCGTTAAGCTAATAGGACTAATTTTAATCAATTTCAAAAATTAAATTCGATAACTATTTTACTATTAGCCTAACTAATTATTAGCCTGCAATTGTGTAATTGTAATTTACTTTGGAAAAAAAAAAAATTTAATCCAGCGTGGGTTAACTAGTAATTGGGAATTTCAGGTAATTCAAGACTGCGATTGTTAATCTGTGCTCCATTATAATTTGGCCCTCACTGCGGTCTAGAACGTTTTTTTTTAATGAAACATGGAGCTTAAGTTACTTAAATTGTATACTTTCAAGTACTTGTCCGTTCTTATATGTGTGCTAGTAAAGACTTGAGTTATTATTCATCAACATAAATGACTGCCCACAAATTGGTAATTTAAAATACACACTAGAGCGTTACACGCTGATGATAAGACGCCACCCTGATTGACAACAGTATAATCAGCACTTGATAATGGCAGCGTGAGTCGTTGAAAACGCTAGTGCATAGGTATAATCAATTACTGATTTTTGAGCTGGTGTTTTTAAGGAATGTTTACGAGTGCGTGCTTATAGCATTACTTTATGGTGGTCGTAGGCGATTTCTGATGTTTTGAACATTTCTCCCACATGGCATTTGATTGCATCCATGAAAAAAAAACAGTTTTTGGATTATTGGTTGTCGGGTTGCCACTAGGGGAGTGCCTAATCACTCTAGCCCTGGTGACAAGTGCGAATTGTTGTAGTTTATAACATGGACCATTGTTCCATGTCGGCGTTTAATATCTGACTCCATTTATGATAGGTATGTGCCCCGACAATACACTATGTTCAAGAGAAGAGGTACAGAGGTTTCATAAAGAATAAGTTTTCAGAGTTCGGGCGGGAGACCGGCAGCATCACAGGTACAAGTCGGCAGAGGGTCTGCAAGGAGGCTGAAAGGCAAGGTGCCAGACGCAGAGGCGCTGAGGAGAGAGTGGGTGACGAGGAGTCTAATAGACTGAATTCCAGAGTAACTGCGGATCAAGAGAGATAAAGAGTAGAAGACTGAGTTCCTGGGCCTGGTGGCCCGGGCGTAGAGCATCACCGAGCGGAAGCGGGTGAGGAGACTATGAGAGTAGTAGACTGAGTGGGATTTTGGGCTAGAAGCCCCTGGATTAAATAGTATTTTCCCCTTCCTGACGGAAGGGGTATGTTTATGATGGCACACATGCACCTCTGTCACAAGGCGCGTGACCGGAGACAAGGGTTGCTTAGTTTACAACTGTTTATGGCATGGCTTTTAGGTTTATGACCGCCGGGAGGTGACCCTAGTTCTACAGGGTCTGTTTTATGACGGCCAGGTGGCTTTTAGGCCGGTAGGTACCTGCTGTTACCTGACTTGTTTTACGACTGCCAGCCCCTGTGTTTATTGCCAGACTTTCACCATGATTTACATTATATTATAATACATTATATATGCACCAGAGTATAGGGTAATTTAACCTATGTAGTTAGCGGTCGCTACATTGGTTTTTGACATTCTTGATGAAAATCAAAAATTAATAAATAACGGTTATATACAAGTGTCAAAACTATTTCACCAATGTTTATTGCAACACAATTATAATCTGCCTTTTATTGGAAAATAAGTAACTGAGATCAATGTTTTATTCATACCATATTTACCAATCTTCATTCACTCGCTCATTCATTCAGTGTTTATGAACAGCCAAGAAACCTCCCAAGTCCTCCACACTCCTCCATCTGCCACGCCACCGGCTAGGAGCCTGTGAAGGCTGACAAAGAGCGTAAGAGCCACAGACGCTCAGGACATGATTGAAAAAATTGGGCATTGCCAGGACTCCCACTGTCACCTATTTATAGCAGGCCATGATACCACTGCTGCTTTATTGTTCGAGGAGAATTGTAGGGATAAGTGTCGCACTCGAAATTCTTCACTCTTAGCAACTTCACTGAGCCCTTTTATCCTCAACCTCTTTGGGATTCCATTCTGTCTCCAGAAATACGCGCTAGGTATTCCAACATTTATCGAGTCACATTTCAAAACGAGGTGGCTTGTGTATATAAACGAAGCAATCAGTGTAAATGTGTTATAAGTACTTATGTTTTCAGTCAATCAAAAATTGGCTCTTGATACGTGACCGTCATGGACAAAATTTGATCGACTCAGTGTTTGCCGTTGGATTATAGGGATGAGTGGGACCATGTATTTCATGAACCTGAAAGGAATGAGTTCAAGTATGTAGGATATTAGGATCGTTATGAAGGGGTTTGTTGCTGACGTGGGGGATTAACCATTGTTCTCAGGACTTTTGTTTGAAACGATTGGATACACATATAAATATAAAAATTAAATAAGGACTTGCTTGGTCTTAACATGTTGCATTCTGAGCTCACGGGATTAATAAGTCAAAGCATGGTATTTATTATTGGCACAAAAGCAAATTTTTACTTTTTTTAGGGCAAAGAGAAAAACAGTAAAAGTACCATATGTAGTTAAAATTAAAAGTTTCTTAAATCCAATGATTTATCAAAACAATAGCTAATATTTAATTAAATTATTCCAATCATTGATCTCAGATTCAAAAGATTCAGGATTAACTTAAAATAATTCATTCCGCTATTAGAAAAAAGTCTTTCAAGTTATTCTATGTTTGAAAAAACACATATTTTTTTTTATTGGACATACTTTTCCTAAATACGTAATAGAGATGGAAGAAGTTGATAGATGTAGTTGAGCTGTTGGGTTCAAAATGTGAAAAACCCATCAGTCCTTTCCGTGCCATAAAATAAATAAGGCGTAAGTTCAAGCATGGGCGCTGAAAAACCGAATAACAGATCGATAAATACACTGGTTCCACCGACTTTTTTTTTCCTTGGGATTATGTTTATTTTTTTTTGTTTCTGCATAATTTATTATCGATACTGCGAGAGAGGTGGAGGCGTTGCAAGAGTAATGCCCTTCCTATTGTTCAGTCTTGTAATAGCTCGGAGGACATTTTTCACACTTTTGTCCTCCGCTCGACCCTTAGCAAAACAGAGGGTGGTTCCAGATCCTCAATCATCCTGCCAAGAGCGTACTCAGTGTTTTATACATTTTCTATTTACTTTGCTTCTCGCAAATATATATTGTCACATCCGTAACAGAGAATTACGGAAATGTTTATTTTTTTAATTGATAAAAGAATATATGAAATGCTTAAAAGATCTGTAGGAGCGCTGTTTAAGCAGTATTTTTCATTATGAAATTAATCACACAACAATAAACCAGTGAGAAAATTTTAAATGAATTCGCTTATTTTAACATTTAAGGATCAACATTTTAGGAACCTCTTACCCGTGTTAATCATTGAAAAGAAGGATATTTAGGATGAAAAGGTGGGGAATATTGAAATAATGATAAATCAAACGCTTCTGATGTCCGAAAACCACTTTAACATAAACACAAATGTCTATCTTAACTAAAAAAAAACCTACGCAAGATCTGACTTAGTCGTGTCTAAAATAGGAGGTAGAGGGTTCACATAGCAACCCAAAAAGTACACTTCCCGTGTACCTAATGAGTAACCGAGCTATCATCAATAAATACCCTAGTCGGGGAGTTTCATGAATAGTTCACTCTGAAGCTCAATCTGCTACTATTAGATCAATTTAGTTTTATTCTAATATATCAATACAATATATGACAGTGTTATGAACAATAACTGCCCATTCTTAATTTCCCTGGGAATGCTACAAAAAAACACGAGTACGATTAGATGTTTATTGGATGAAGTCCTGAGCAGTTAAATTTTACAATCCAGTTTAAATAACCTTAGCCTTCCAACTTTTGTTTTTATGTTTTGAGCTACAAAAAAACTATTGTATTTGAAGCATTGAATACCCTTGACATCCTGCACCTTTGTCATCAAAATCCAATCTCACCATGGATTGTTTGTAAGCTTGACAAGACGTGGACGCCCGTGTGTTGCTTTTATTTGTATGTTTTTTATTTGTTGTAACCCCTATGTGCGCTGCTTACAAAGCGATATGCTTTCAGAAATAAAAACAATCTTTCTTATATTTCCTCATTTTTTTTGTCGCGAGGACGAATCCTTCATATTGCTGGTCTCCTGTTTGACCTAGTGAATGAAAATACGATTGGGGTTCGTCCCGTTTTATGCGGTCTATTATATCTAGTGGGGCATTAGAAAATAGATATATTCATCCTTTGATAGGCCTTGACCTCTAATTTATTATAATTATTAATTGATTAATTTATTTATTATAATAATTGCACTCTAACGGGAATTCTCAGCTGTTTTTATTATGCGTTTGTGGTTTTTCATTGTTTCCCATTATTTATTTAACACTATGTTATACTAAAAAGCAAGTAGGTGCTTTATATATGTTCAAGTTTCAAGTCACTAAGAAATAAAAACTTACAAGAGGTGAGATGCCTATTTGTTATTAACATAACCATCTCTTTAGGCGTAAACTGCTTCGAAAGATATCTAAAAGAGCTGTTAAGAGTTAGACAAGTTTGTCGCTAGTTAGCCATTACAGGGCCAGAGAACTCAAAAGAGGCAGAAGAGCTTGCTGGATCTATACACAGGACGATGAAATAAAAACAAGCTGGAAGGGGACCTTATCTCGAGGTAGAGACTCGGCTGGCAAAGGCTTACCCCTGTTATCCTATTATTTAGACCCGTTTAACTTCCCTCCTCAAGGATATTATCCTTAACTTCACAGCCCCTATATGTATTGCGTCCATGCTCATGTGAACTTGTATCGGGGGCATTATTACGTCTCTGTACTTAGAAGATGACCATTAATAAAACTATTTAACTATAAGTAATAGAATAAAAAAGTGTTACAACTAACAGAAGGTGTAGTAATGAGAAATACATATTGCTTCTTCGCTAAAAACTAAGTACTTGTCCAATTAAACTGTTTCTGCTTGATAGATGATAGCATTGAAATAAACCAGTTGTAAATTGAACACATTACCACTTCATCCACTCATGCCTTTGAACATTGTTTTTCATTCAGCTGGTATGTCAGATATAACCAGTCTATGAATCTCCACAATAAAACCAACCCGGTATTTAACACCCCTCCCACATCGATAACAACAGGATGTACGGGAAACTTTGGTTGAGATAGTATGGTAGGTTACACAAACGTTATACAGAAATAGTCTATAAAATGTAGCATACCTTTAGAAAATATAGAAGCACCCGGTATAGATTCTAAATATTTTAAATCAATATATATATATCAAAATAAAGGGGAGTTAAAACAAAAATCAAAACAAATCACACTGTTCATGCTTGAGCGTTGTTTAAAGTTCATGGTTAGTACTAATTATATTCACGTTAAGGGATATTTTGATCAAAGTATCAAGTTATAGACACGCAGTTGAGTACCTGTAAAATTTAGGGATAGTACAGTGAGTAATAAAGTACTTTTTTTTTAATCGTCTAAAGCCGATAGATGATAACGAACATATGTAAGAATATAAGTATTTAAAAAAATAACATATTACAGTAGAACACAAATAATTACAATATACTCCAAATTTTTATTTATAGTATTTTTTTATATTTCTGATGGGGTGTGGGTTATGTTTTTAAGATAAGGCTTGATTAGCAGGAACGTTATTAGTTGTTTTGACCTTAGGCGCCTTCTACATTTTATTGATTATGTGATGACAAAGAAAGTAACATTTTGGGTAGACAAAATATCACCTGTCTATTTTTCAAAAGATTTTAAAATGTCTCATTAAAATTACTAGAAACGATTAACTGACATATTGTGAAAAATTCCAAGCAACAATAATTGATATATTTTTTTTCCTGGCACTAGTGGCTATGTTTATGCCACAGTTAATATGTTTAAACCAAATTTACCTATTTTAAGTAAGTTGATCCTAGAATGTATGATATGTGGTGAAAGTCCAACAATCATTGCTGATAGGATGCCTTGTAGGGCAGATTTGACAAGCCATTTTACTTTTTTTTTGGTTCATTGTGAGCCCACCCCTTCCTCTAGCATTCCAGAGATCAAAACTAACTCAGACCTCACTCCACCAACATCTCTCAGTATAAGTCAGACGTTACTGTTTAGTTTAAAGTGGTTTCAGACATCAGAAGTCTTTCCTCTATCCAATTCATGCTCCTCAAAATCATTCTATCCAATGATTTATATAGGTAGGAAACTACTAAGATCAGCAGATGTTAAGGTAGTTGAACTAATTGTAGGTTGTCTAATTTTTTTAATTGTCCTATCAATAATTTCATATTGAAGAATTACTCCTGCAATCAGAGCGCAGATTGAGCTGCTCCGTCATTATAGGAGATTGCCAAAGGGGAATCACCGACAAAAGAATAAAATAATAAACAAATAGGTTTGATAATCCAATAAAATGATTAAAAAAGAACAGGGAATAAACGCGATGTGAAAGAAAACCAAACGGACCCCTTTTACAGGATTTGACACGTCTCAATCCTGGGGCTTTTTCGCATCAACTTTCCTTCTCTTTTTTCCCCTCTTGCCACAACAAAATAAGAACACAAGACTGACGTTTTCAGGGTTCCAAAATATTCTTTCCTGATTTATAAAGGTTTTACTTATGTTAATTTTTGTAAGAAGTAAAATAATATAAACCGTACGAATGTTTTTATTTTTAGTTGCTATTTAGAGTTGTTTTGTTATAATATTTTTATGTGTTTAAAAATCGATTTATAACTTTTAATTTGATAAAATAGATTATAATCGATCTTCGGATATTAAGGTAAGCAATAAATTTTGACATTGTCTAACATTTTATATTGTTTTATTGTTGTATCAATAATTTCGTATAGCAAAATCACAACTGTTTTTATATTGTTTTCTTTCATGGTTTAAATTATTAAGTAAGTGTTTGATTATTGAGTGATAGTTTGGGCCTAGCTTTATTTCATTGATTTCTAATGAAGTTTTTCTGTCCCTAAAATAAGCAACAGTATTAGTTTATGTGACTTCCTCTTTATGTTGACGAAATTGGGTATTCTTTTTACTTCATTATGAATATTTTATTATCTCAAAAATTTAAAACGAATTACTTTACAATAGAATTGGTGAATAGTTCATACACTCAACATAGAAGAAAAATCGACATGTCTGTTTATAAGCTCTGCATAAGATTTTCAAGATTAGGAGAGGCCATTGTTAGCTTTATATAAACACAACAGCATTAGGGAAAAAAATTAAGAATCTTTCAAAATGTACCACCTCTAGATAGATGATCAAGTGCATGTTTTCAAAATCCAGATAAATAAAATATCCGACATTAAGCATGGAGGAGTTTCGTTTTTTGACAGGGGTATTTCTGCATTGTGTTAAAGGTGAAATTGTTTTTAAACCTATCAAATCTCAGAAACACACAATAAAGAACAGTGCTAAAGCATCTTCGATAATTAAGTTGTTATTTTTCGTCACCTAAAAAAACAATATGAGAACACCTCATATCTTACCCTAAATCTAGCTCCGATTTAGTAGTCCTCAAAAAAAGGTATTAGGGAGAATCAAGAAAGCCGTTGGGTATGTTTCTTAAAAAATAGCACAGTTTGGTTTCTAATACAAATACAAAAGATGATTTTTTTGAAGAAGTAATGTGTAATCGGCTTTTAAAATATATATATATATGTTCTATATAAAACTAAATATTCATTGTTAATAAATTAAACACATCTGTAGATATTTTAAACAAAAGCTACAAGAATGCGTTTCAAATTAATTCGGTAAACTTGTAAAAACATTAGCTATAATGAAAAAAAAAATAGCGTATTACTGATCTATTAGTTAAAATAGAAGTTTTTTCATTATTTATGTAAATATTTACAATGAAAGGTGTACATATTATTCCATGAAAGGGGCTTCATACTGCTGTAGCTAAATCTAACAGATTTTTTTTTTACAGTTTTGTGAGGGCTTTCGACACTGATTAATAATTCAAAAAAAGCACAGAGCAGCTGCATGGACTTTTTACCCTTGGCGGTCACCCTCATTAGGGAAAGAGCACCTGGTCAATGGACTATTGTCGGGCGTGATGACCGTTGGCCAGCCGCGAATTTTCGTCCTTATGCATCCCTGCTATTGTCCTCTGGTTCGTCGCATATTGTGTTCTGCATGAGCCCTCAAATCGGATTATGTTCCAAAGAGGAAAACTCTAAAAATTAAGAAAAGTAAGCAATAAAAAAATGAATGTGATACACCCAGTTTATTTTCACTTGATGTATTCTAGGATCCATTGGAATCTGTGAAAGAAGGTGTGGGACCTCCCCTTGAAAAACTAGCTGGATGGGTTCAGATTATTCAAATCATGAAAAGGAAAAATAGCTAGTTGTAAGTTTGGGCAGGTGAATAAATATAAATAATAATAATTAATATAAATATGTAACCCGCTGAGTTCATCTAAGTAAAATAATTAATAAGTTTATTGAGATTGTTGAGATGTTTGCATTAGTATGTAAGTTAGTTTTAAGGTTGATCAAAAAGGTGAGCCTTTATTAGTCAGTGTCGGGCTCGAGTTTGTTACCTGAGTATCCCCAAAGTGGTGAGGAGACGCCCGCCGCTGGCTAGGGTCGCTACAACCTCTTAGCCCTCGTCCGGTTAGCGCCCAGAAAGAGATAGAGCGGGTGGACCTATGGTGGATATGGTGGACCGGCCTAGTCGGCAGGGTAGCCTAATTTGCTTTGATCTGACTCCATAAGATCTTTAGAAGGTGTGTGTGCCCCGACAAAGCACTATGTTCAGGAGAAGAGGTACAGGGTAGGTTAAAGGTAGTTTATGTGGTCTTGGAATGACCACGAATTTACACTCGGTTTCCAAGGGTAGGCGAAAACCATCCGGTTCCCAAAGGCGAGTGTGAACCGGAGAGAGGCAGACTAGATTGTCATGGGAGACACTCCTGGTAAAATTTGCAGGGCCACGGCAACCGTCGTCCACGAGGCAGAGGTCTCTCCCAAGGAGATGCTAGTTTTAGCAAAACGAAGGCAGAGATTCCCACTTGGAAGGTGTGGGGTCTGATGACGCCGGACTAAAACATAGGGAGATTAGGAGAGAAGATGCAGAAGTAGTTGAATGACAAGTCCACGGTTTTGAGTAGAGTAGCAGGCGCCAGTGCAGAGAGAGAGGAGAGCAGGGAGAGTGTTCCAAGTGAAGGTCCGATTCGTTATGTTAATTTGGTCAGGGGCCGAGGCTTATATAGGAGGCCAGCCAGTAGTGTTGAGATAACTCTCCGCCTACGACTGGCTCCCTTACTACTTCAGTCCCTCCTCCCACTCACACTGACGTCATAACCTTTATTAAACATAATAAAAACAGTGATAGATATAATCTGATCAATCCCTAGTAAAATGCGAAAGATTTATTCACTTTGAAGGGAGACCAGAGTTTACCCTCAGTAGACTCTCACTACATTCCTGATTCCACCCGCCTCCTTTAGGCATTCCACACACTATATCCTTCTCATACATCCTTCAAATGGGGGATTCCCCTTAGTGAAAGGCACTCATTAGCCTAAAATAATTTTCCTTTATTTTTCCCACATCCTATTTTGTAAGTTTAAGAGCTAAGAGAAAAAAAAAAAAAAAAAATCTGATCAAGAAGAGGGTGACTTATAATTATTTGTAATTAAGTGGCCACAACAGTCAGTTTAGTCCAGTCACCTATAATGTATATCATTATACTTGTATATTCATTATATAATTTTTATAAAATAATAAAACCTGTATATAATGCAGCTATGCTACAGGAAATACAAAAATTCGCCTGAGGATCTATAATTATCTGTAAATTTAATGGGGCTATGAAAAAAAAAAAAAAGAGATGTTTGCATAAATTATCTAAAAATTTAGTATCAGTTACTATTCCTAATTCCACTGCTCATTATCTATCCCCACACACATCCCTATAATTCTCTTAGAGATCCAAATGGCACTTTTAATTAGCTAGCCCAACATTGCGCGTCGTTGCATTCTCCCCTCCCCATCATCGGAGCATTTGCTGCTCTCGCATTCCCTCTTAGTCTTTCTGTGGATCCATTGGACCCTGTCTGTGCCATGGACGTTATGTACTAAAAGCAGTTAAACACTTTTTATTTTTGTCATAATTATTATAATCATTCTTATTGAGGTTTACGAGTACACTTTATTTTGCATTGGTATTACTGTTTTGTTTTTCATTATGATTTGATAGTTATTTTTATTTGCCAGATGCGAATTTGTCATCTGAATATTAATGTTATTTATAGGGAATTAGTCCTGGAATATTTTTTTTTTTCATATTCTATTCTACGGCTGCTTCTGCTGCAGTATCTAAGAGTTATGTAGCCGCAGGAGCAGCGTAGGGGATATCCCTAAACGGCTTCCTTCTCTTTTTCTGGAGAGGTGACCACAAGTGATTTTGGGGGCTTTGAATATAAGTCTATATTGTACGCATGTATATTGTAAGTGCTGTGTGAATGAGAGAGTAAATGCAGAATTGTATAATACAGACCATTTATCACACTTACCCATTTTCCCTTATTGCAGATTGTATTTTGTTTGTCAAATAGTCAGAACACAGTGAGGCGGAGACATCTGCCCTCTCTACCATCCCCAAGTGTGAAGGGCTGTTTTGAGAGATTGTGGTCCGTTCCTCGCAACTCGTACACACCCTTGGGGAAATAGGGAAGCCACTTTCCAAAGTCTGAGAGATATGAAAAAGTAAAAAAAGGCTGCGAAGCCGGTACCCGGGAGGGCTGTAAAGAGCATTCGGCGAGGAGTGGAAGAAAAGAGGAAAGAGGCTGTTTTATAGCACCGGCTCACGGCTCGATCCTCGAGGGCGATATTTCAACCTGTCTTGACAGGTCCGTATTTAAACAGCCCTCTTCGGCACCAATTAGTGAGGCAACCGTTTTACCCGCTACGACAATACATCAAGGGTAGCTTTACTCGCCCCTTCTCCGCAGACACCCATGCCTAAAGCACTTCCTTTTTAGTCATATTTCTTGTTTGAAAAGAAAATCTACAACTTAACTTGAATTCTTAACGCGTTTTCACAAAAACAAATTGCACAGTTTAGCAACTGTTAGGTTATCATATGGAAGGCTTAGAACCACTCCTTCAGGCTTAAACTGTCGACCTCAATTCCCACCTGGAATATTTAAAGCAATGAATATATACAAATATATATTCTTACATAGGATGGTAACAGATCACTTGATGAAAAAAATATAAGAAGGCATACATAGACATGGGTTCAGAGATGAAGTTCCCTATAGCCGTAATGAAGAAAGCAGGTTAAGAAATAGACCAAGAAAAAAATTTGACCATAAAAAACCTATAGATAATAAAAAATTTTAAATTTATATAATTCTTCTTATGGTTCAGGCCTATCTTCCTCCCTAATGCCATCTAATTATGCTAGCGTAACTTCTTCATGATATAAAGATTGTGAGCTCAAATCCATCAATAGAAAGTGAATTTATGTATTTTCCATGAATACAAATGGGGGGCCCCCGATAGGATTTTCACTTTCAGTCCTAAATAGTGCATATGGGTGTAAATAATTAAATACAACACATGTAATTAAAATGTCTTTTTTCAATAGCCTAAGACTTCATAATTAAACACCTTCTCACAACAGCTAATAATTCATTTTGTGGAATAAACGGACCCGAACTCTAGGGTATAGCAGGTTTGAGTTATACCCTTCCCGGATCAATGGCAACAGACTGTCGGAGAAAATTAGGTTAAGATTTTGTTTGTTAGATGTAAGTTAGTTTTAAGTTTTATGATTCATGAGTTTAGCCCATCACTTTTTAAATATGTATAGACATGAATGTATAATGTATATTATACTTATGAAAAAATCGCAAATCACAGTGTGGAATTGTTAGAAATTGTATAAAATGTAGCAGGCTACAGAATATATAATCTATTGTAAATAGATTTATTTGTATAGAATCAATATTTCATTCCATAATTGTAATAATAAGGGGATATGAAAAAAAAAATAGGTAATAAATTGATAATGGTTAAGGTTTTTTGTTTTGTAGTGAATAAAAAATTCAAAAACGTTTTTGCCATTGTTACGGAAGCAGGTATTAAAGTATAAACTTATTGCATAACTAGTAGATATGGTTGTAATGTAGATGAAACTTTACTACATGTGAATTAGAAAATATTCAATATTTTTTAAATAATTACAGAACAAAAATGTGGAAACGAAACAATAAGGTAGATCGAGACTAGAAATAACAATGAGAAAACTGAAAAATAAACAAGATGTAGGTGGAATTTCATTCTAATTCCATACTAACAGTCTAATTGAATAATGAAGATGCAGGGAATAATTCTGTTAGTAATAATTCTTAATCTGAAGAGCTAATAGATATACCTGTGACCAGGAGAGGGGATTTTGTTAATCGGATCGTTTGTCACCCCCTGGAGCTGTGAGCTATTTATTACAGTGGAACGTTGGTAGGGATTTTTTCCCAAAGTCAGTGTCACTTGGAATCAATTAACGGCAAATAGGAGAACAGCTACGAGGCCCTGGCACGCCATCTGTCATTTGCCAGCATCATTTTTCAACATAGCCTGGAGTTAATACACCTCCGACTTCATCATCACCGCTGACAGTCCCGCTGGGATAATCAAAATCACCTCAGGCGATCGAATAGATCTGCTTGTCATAAAACTTAAGTAACAGTTCTAATCATTAATATTTATCAATGCACTTTTGGCTTTAAAGAACAGATGTTAACCTTCCCTATTCGACTAGCTGTTTATGGACTAGAAGAGTTTTTAAACGATTTTATTCCGCCTTCATTGACTCACTAGACAAACAACACAGTTGCTACGATTATGAGGGTGTACGACTTCCATCGCCCTAATAACGCCTTTATAGTATATTTTTAAAGCGTAGGCCAAGGAAGTAAAAAAAATCTAGCGAAATCCATAGTTTTTAAGCCATCGTAAGGCTGTAATGCGTATGTGAGCTCCAACGTATCAGACATTGGAGTCGATGACGCTGAATTGTTAAAATCCTATTTTAATTTCAACACTTATGTATTAATACAGCCATTATTCTGCTAGTGTGAGCACTGGTGAATGGGGGCACTTCCCCTGACTCCTAGAGGAGAGTTAGTTGAATTAAGGAGAGAGCGGAGTAAATAGCCCGCTATGAAATGGTTAAGCGGCCGGCCAACTAGAGAGGGTGGCCACCCCAGTGGGGCCAGTAACGAGATGGCTAACAAGGCTTCTGGCTATCGGCCACCTGTGCCCGACTCCGGCTCATTTGTGCAAAGCTTTGAATTGTGCACGGGTCCAGCTACAGTGTATAGCCTCAATAATTTCAGAAATATTGGCATATTATACTTGGAATAACTCTCTACCGGTTTTTCCAGATTTTTTTGGGTGTTTCTATCTTCATCCTATACCCCAAGCGTTTATTTATATTTTTCCGTTGGGTTATAGAAATTTTTCCCCCTACCGGCTCCATCTATAAATATTTTGGGCACAAAAGCATACAAGTTGTTTTCTAAGCATAAGATGGAATGTAGATTAAGAAAACATTAAAAAGTCTTGAGGTCCACAACCGAGTCTTTTCGGACTCTCACACACAGACAGTCATAGAATCTCAGAAAATAGCTGATTGATTGAGAAAAAATGGTAGTTTAGTTATATCGGAGTTTAGATACGGCAGTGTTCCTGCTAAAATTTGGCTCTCATGTTGGATTGTCAAATCAACGGAGAATGACTAAATTCGTGCCTCTGCAAATATTTGTATATTTAACAAAGGGATTTTAACTGTATAACAGTCACCCTCACTTGTTTAACACTCAATTTAATTAATTATCGGAAGCAGTAATTTAGTAACAATTAATGCAAAAATCAAAGAAGGAATGTCAATTCCACGAACTTTAGTAATCGACAGTGCACTAGATCTGGACTAGAGTATTATAGCACTGATGGTGTCTTTTCAAGTTTTTTCTCATGAGATTCTCTTACTGTCTGTTTGTGAGAAGATTCTGTTGTGCTCCTCTAAACTTTATAATGTTGTCCTAAACTACATTATTTCTAAGCATGGTACAACTTGTATGACTTTATGCAAGTCCTTATAGATGGAGCCGATGGGATAGAAAATTTCTGTTCATCGACGGATAAATATCAAAAAACGTTTGGGGTGAAGGCTGAAGATATAAACATTCAAAAAATATCTAGAAAATCTTGTAATGATAAGCAGACTTTTGGTTACATCTGGTGCTAACTTGTCCGATTTGTAATCTAAGGTCATTGCTGTCAAGAATTAATAAACAATATCCACCATCAGTACCTCGTTTATTACTTAAATATATTTTTATTAGTATTATATTCCTTTATTGTGCTATAATTACAATCTGCCTTTTATAAGGCAATAAGTAATTAAGATAAATGCTCTCATTCATACCATATTTACAGTTCATCATTCACTCGCTCATTCATACAATATTTACAGACAGCCCAGAGACCCCCCAAATCCACTGCGAAGAGAAAGCGGAGACTTAAATATAAAATATTTATATTGTCAAATATAAAAATAAATCTTTTATATGAGTTTATACTTTTTGTATTTTGTCATCACAATCACAGTAAATAAATAAATATTATACACCAAATAACACTTACCATATTTCGGAGTGATGTTACGGACAACTACAAATGATCTCCAATCTCTAATTTCTATTCGCCACCTAAGTGATATTTGAAAGTGAACTTCCTAGTTTTTTTGGCTATTCCGATAAAGTCACAATAAAATCAATCTTGTCTTACAAACTTGCATCTCTACGGGGATCAGCAAACCCTCAAACATCAAGTTCACCCAATACTTCCAAAATAATACAATTCCAAATCTAGTACCACTGCACCTGTTTGAACATATACCATCTTCCTTCGGGCTAGGTAAAAGTGAATGACGCTAGTAATAATATCACCCCATAGCGAAGAAGCTCTGTTGCGTTGAGCAGGTTTCGTAACGAAGGTCTCATTACTTGAAAGCGCCTGAGAGCCAAACTTGAGGATGAAAAAGCAGCCGACGCAACTGGTACTCTAGAGGAGGCTGCTTTAAAAGAAAAAAGGCGCCTACAAGATAAAATAAGAAGACAAAGAGTGGAGGTCGGACAAGAGGTTGATAAGAGGACACAAGATTAGGAGACGTGTTCTAGTGGCGGCTGAGACAGGAGGTAATTAGCGGGCCGTGGTGTTCGCACTCGAGCTGCGTCAGCTGCCTCTGCATCTCTAGGGCCCCTCCCAGCAACCTCCTTGTCTTTGTCAGGCAAACATCCTCTTAGGCTCCCTTCTTCTATTAGCTATGCCCTACCCTTGCGAATTTTTCTTTCGATATAAAATTCTGCTCTTTGTGTAAAGGCATTTAGGATAAATACTTGATTCAAAGATTGTTAGCTGAGAACTAGTGACTAACCTGATGGCTAATAGATAAGTTGTTGTGATATTTTATTTTTTCCTAATCGGTCGTATCACCAACAATCCCCCCTATAATATCCCTACTATCCACATGCCCTCCAAATTGCAAGATTGCTGTCAAGCTCCGCACATAAAGAATGTTCCGTGGAGATACAAGCAGCAATGCCCCCGAGATCGCCTATACAACTGGTTAATTAGTTGTTGGGAGTCCTGGCGCTGGTTATTATTCTCCCTCGTGCCCGGAGCGTCTGTGGCTGTCACTTTCTCAGCCTGTGCTGCTACCACCCAACAGTAATGTGACTTCAGGAGCAGCATGAGGAGTCTCTATGATCCCTGCTTATTTCTCCTATGCTGGGGAGGTGGAATTCCGACTGGTGAGTTCGGGGGATCCCTGTGCTTTACATATGTATATATATATATATTTTTTTTTTTTTGTCGTCGGTATGTCCAATGATTCTTCAGATGCAGTGCTAGTTTTTGAAGCGGTCCCCATCACTATGTTAAATTTTCTTTATTTCGTATTATAATTGTTCTATTTATAATTTTAAAATAACCGATCACTATGAACGGGAGGGAGTACGTCCTTTACTCAACAATAGGCGTGGACTGACCTTCCACTCTTCAACGCCACCAATCATCACGCTCACTCTCATTGGCCAAAGGAGTACTCACGTGCAAATAATAATAAAATGTAGCATTTTTTAGCTATTTTGAAGAGTCGTAAAAAAGTCTGAGGTTCTTTGGTAAACAGAAATGACAATGACCATCTACTAACAATTAAGTTGCTTTCCCCCAAAAAAATATCAAGCAGAAATTTGCAATGAATTTATTTGCATTAACATTTAATGAGAATGGGAAATTCATTTTTTAAGACCTTAAAGTTTTGTTCTACTCTCCCTAAACTATAAAGTACAAAGAAGTACAGGGTAGAAAAGTATGCACTAAGTCAAAACTGCGAATGCTGGTCTAATGCCAGTAACATTTATTTGGCGAGAGACACAGGTGGTCTGAAAAGTTTCCGACCTCAACATGAAGATGATAATAAAATAAAAGCTTGTTAGGTCGGAAACTTTTCAGACCACCCTCGTAGGAGGCTCCACAACTAGTATTTTCATTCACGGTGGGCAAGTAACGATAAGTATCTGAGTTAGTAGGTACTTCTCACCTTTTGCAAAACCCTAGTATAGGTATACTTAGACGTAAAACAAGATCAATTATTATTCAATTCACTAAATAATACTTTTAATATTACATGATTTGTAAAAATTAAGAATCTGCAAGTCAGATTTCTTTTTATTGCTTCTCACTCCAATAAATAGAAAAAAAACAATTAAATTTATATTTGTTTCTTCAAACGAATTTATATTTATTACTTTTATAGTTCATTTTATTAATTTATAGCTTGATTTATTTTATTTAATTATTTATTTAATAGGACGAGATATATGAAAAACTCATGTTGCCTGTCAAAATATCTGTACGTCAGCTTTGGCCTCGTTATTCCACGATTCTTGA
This sequence comes from Acanthosoma haemorrhoidale, assembly GCA_930367205.1. Taxonomy (NCBI): domain Eukaryota; kingdom Metazoa; phylum Arthropoda; class Insecta; order Hemiptera; family Acanthosomatidae; genus Acanthosoma; species Acanthosoma haemorrhoidale. Next base: position 119,591,220 of record OV884011.1, on the reverse strand, counting down.
GATAATCTCAACACTCATATTTTTCGGAGCCAATACGCTCTATGGGGAATGATACGCAGCCTTCTGGATCGAAAAAGAACCAAAAACAAACCATTATAATCAAATGCTTATATTAATTTGTTGATGGCATTTCAATAGTTAATAAATTAGCAGATTTTTTCGACAATTTCAAAATTCTTTGTAAGTAATCAGTGAGCAAATAAGTTGGCCTTTCTTTACCAAAATACTCACCGGGTGTTGTAAAGTAATTAGAACTTTCTTGCAGTCGGGCTTGCGGATGACAGGTGACTTGGAAGATAGGGATTTTGTTGGAAGGATTGAGAAAGAACCGTTTGCAGGAGACGTGGAGTTGCAGCAGGTCGGTAAATTGGGCAAAGGAGGGGGTGACTGATGTGACAGCACAGGATTGGAGGAAGTTTGCTGACCGGGCGGCAATCTGCGGGCTTAGGGGTTACCCGTCTGATCAGCAGGGGAGGGAAAAAATCTTCTACAACTCCCGTATATTTGCTTGCCGAAGGAAAATTCCTTAGGGGGTGGAAGTGAATCAGCTGTAACAAATCCATTAAGTCTCAAATATGTGATATTAGTTTACAAAGATTTAATGTTCATGTTTAAAAATATAATATCAATGAAACTTTAAGATTTAATTTTCGTTGCAATGGGGAAAAGGGGGAAGGGATTCTCCCCTAGACTATTGAATTTTATTTTCTTGTTCTCTTTACTACCAATATTGAATGTGATGGCATCATAAGAATCTTGGTTGTTGCTATTATTAGAGAATAGCTAAAGCATGTAATAAAAAAATAAACCCTTTGTAGCGACCAATAACTACATAAGATAAGTCACCCTATACTCTATTGTATATGTATTGTAAATTAGTTATAATATATTGTAAATTAATTTAAACAAATGTAAATAATATTACCAAACCATATGTCATATCTGTGTAAATATTGTAAACAATAAAAGACACAGCTACAAAACCAGCTCAGAGGCAGGGGTCAGGTATAAAAAGCCCGAAAACCTTTTAGAGGAGGGGCTGGGTCCTGTTCTAAAACATTCGAGCTTCATCCAGGCCTGCAATGCGGTTGGCCAGAATAAAACCTCGCCTCATTGACTGGACGTGATTGGCCAGAATAAAACCCCAGCCCATTGGCTATTTGGGCCTATATGTACCCCCTAGTTATAGCCGATAATTTATTCTAACTACGGCTCTCTGGTCTTTTACTTGCAGCTAATTTATGAAAACCTCTGCATCTCTCTCTCCTAACCTCGCTATGTTTTAGTCCGGCCTTGTCATACCCCACACTCTGTCTTAGTCTCACTAAAACTAGTACCTCCTTGGAAGATATTTCTTCCTTGCGGAGGACGGTCACCTGGGGCTCTACGAACTTTACCTAGTAGTGTCTCCCTAAGTGATCCAGACTGTGTCTCTCCGGTTCACACTCGCCTTTGGGATCCGGACGATTTTCGCCTACCCTTAGATACCGAATGCGAATTCTTGGTTGTCGGGTCGTCACGAGGGGGTGCCTAGTTTTCCTAACCCTAGTGACGAAGTGAGGGTTGATTAGGCTATGACCTGGACAATTGGTTCATGATGGGTCTTACTACTGTAATGTGCCCCGACAGTGCACTATGTTCAGGAGAAGAGGTTTAGGGTAGGTATTTTAGGTAGTTTATGTGGTCTTGGAATGACCATGAATTCACACTCTGTATCAGAGGGTAGGCGAAAACCATCCGGATCCAAAGGCGAGTATGAATCGGAGATAGGCAGACTGGATTGCCGTGGGAGACACTACTAGGTAAAGTTTGTAGGGCCACGAGAGGAGGTCTCTCCCAAGGAGGTGCTAGTTTTAGCGAGACGAAGGCAGGGAATCCCACTAAGAAAGTGTGGGGTCTGACGAGGCCGGACTAAAGCATAGCAAGGCTAGGAAGAGGGATGTAGAGGTTTTCATAAATGAGAAGGCAAAATATTTAACCATCAGAGCAGCTGCAAGTACCAGTCATAGAGCCGTAGTTGGAATGATTTTTTGGCTAAAACTAGAGGGTATATATAGCCCCCAGTAACCAATGGTCTGGGGTCTTATTCTGACCAACCAAACCGCACTATTGTCGTATCGCTAGACTATTCCAGACCGGGACTCACCTAGGCCTGCGTCGCTACCTGACTCCCCCTTCGAGGGCCGCTGACTAGTTTTTTGCAGCTGCGCCTTTTATTGTTAAGAATATTTACACTGGTATGACTTATGGTTTGGTAATTTTATTTACATTTGTTTAAATTAATTTACAACATATTATGACCATATATATATATATATATATATATATATATATATATATATATATATATATATATATATATATATATATATAAGTTAAGGCCTGGGCACTGTTGGTACACAGTCTTAATACCAAAACATCGGGATGTAAACATTCCGAGTGTATGTGTATGGGATTAAGAGCTATGAATAAAGCAGTCTTATACTATCGTTGGCCCTATTCATTTCTATTACCTCTTTCTCGATCTTTTTTTACTGTTCTAGGTCTCACGAACGTTAACTTATATACATATGGTCATCATATATATAACCATATGACAATATATATACAATAGAGTATAGGGTGATTTATCTTGCGTAGTTAGCGGTCGCTACAGTGGTCATTCCAAGACCACATAAACTATCTATAATACGTACCTTATACCTCTTCTCCTGAAAATAGTGCACTGTCGGGGCACATACCTATCAGATATGGAGTCAGATAGTACAGTAGTAAGACCTGTCATGAAGCAATTTTCCAGATCCTAGCCTAATCAACCCTCACTTCGTCACTAGGGATACGGTAACTGGCCACCCCCTCGTGATGACCTGACACCCTTATTTATCAATGAATTAAAAAATCAAGGACTTGATTACGATGGAATAAAATCACTGGGTCAAAAACGGTTTAAATATTTATTTTTACGAATTTAGGCTCACTCCGAATGAATGGAAATATGCCGTCAAATTTTTATGGAGGTTAAAGTAAGAGAAAATAAAACATTGCAATTTCCGGGCAGTTATTTGAAAAAACTTTTGTACAAAAAATTTTAAATTAAAAATACATTATTATGATAAAATTACAATCTGTCTCATCGGGCAATAAGTAATTGTGATAAATGTTTTCATTCATAATATATTTACAATGTTCATTCACTTACTCATTCATACAGTATTTACAAACAGCCCAGATCAACATGGTTGTCACCTCCCTCGCGTGCGAAAGAGGAAGCGGAGTCTTGGGAAGTCCCCTACGCTCCTCCGTCAGCCGCGTCACCACATACGCTCAGTACATGATTGGAGAAGCTGGCCATTGCCAGGACTCCCACTGTTACGCGTCTATAGGCGGTCACGAGGACACCACCGTTTTAGTCTCCGAGGGGGCTAATAGGGATGAGAGGTGCAGTGCTATGGCTGTGCTAGGGGATTAGGGTGGTTGAATAGATTACTATGGAATTTCATGAACTTGGAAGGGATGAGTTCAAGAATGTAAGGTATATTGAGATTGTTATGAAGGGTTTTGTTGCTGACGTAATAAGGGGCATTTACTATTGTTCTCAGGACTATTGATTGAAAGGATTGGATATGCTTGATGTTCAACTTTTTAGTTGTGCCCCATTGCTCCAATCCGTATGTCCTGATTGGCTTAAGTATAACTTTTTAAATTAGTAATTTGCTTTTTATTGATAGATGAGATGTTCTTTGATGTAGACAAGACTGTAATCTGCAAGTGTGGCCAAGAAGGTATTGGGGGTAGAGGGGACATCGGCGGTGTATAGGTTATAGAGGATGGGACCCAGGATACTGCCCTGTGGAACTCCTGCTTTTACGGGATAGTAATTGGAATATTCTAAGCCACAGCGGACTTGGAAGAAGCGGTTTGAAAGGTAGGATTACGAAAAGGGTCTGTTGTAAATATGTTTTAAGCTTGTAAAGCAAACCTGCGTGCCAGACCCTGTCAAAGGCTTAAGCTATATCAAGAAAGGCAGCAGTGCAATACTGTTTGGTTTCAAGGGCTGAAGGGATGTGATCAACAACGCGAAGGCTTTGTTGAGCAGTGGAATGCCGTTTTGGAATAAACAATTAATAGAAGTATAAAAAACGTTTTAGAGGATAGGGAGTGGGCTAATTGGACGGTAAAATGAGGCGTCATTGGGTGGTTTACCTGGTTTGGTGAATAGGATAATTATGAAATGTTTCCAAAAGAGAGGAAAGTGCGTCGTTCGGTTAATGCAATTATTATATATATGTAGGTAAGAAAGATTATGGATTTAGGAGGAAGTTGTTGGAGAATTCGAGGAGTAAGAAGATCATATCCGGGAGATTTTCGGTAAGGTAAGTTTTTCAGAAAATATTTGAACTCTGAGGGGTTAACGGCTTTTGGTGGACGTGAGAGATAGGTGAAGTAAGGAACTCTTCAACAGTTATGCGATGAGTATTGTTTTGAGGAGTAAGGTGAGGAGTTAAAGTACGGGAAAGATGCAGTGCGAATTCTTCGTTGGAAACGATGCCCAACGAAGTCTAGAAACGAGATGAATCGGGAATCAGAAATGGATTTATTGGGAGGGCAATACACTGATGCTTTAGTAAGGGGAAAAGTGAAGTTACTGATTGACACTGCAGTGGACCGAAGGAAATCGCGTGCTACCAAATGAAGTATGCGATGGTAAATAGAGTTATGGACAATGACAACGGTACCTGCATGTGCTCTTCCATCTGGGTGATCTGTTCGATAAGTATGGGACTGTCGAATAGTAAATGGTCATTTAATCGTAAGTCGATGTTCGAGTTTCGTCGTAAGCTACGTCGATGTTCTTGTCATGGAGTAGTGCTGTCAGTTCGTTGGTGTTGGTGCGAACACCATTCGCATTCGAAGGAGAATTGATAAGAAGTCGGAAGGATCCATTTATGGGTTATGTTTAACGGGGATAAGGTATGAGACGAGCTTGGTACAAAGAAAATGAGAGGGGTAATTAAGGTTCTGAACTCTGTAAGGAATGATGTTAATAGGCTAGTGAGATCTGAGGAGCTTGAAGGTGGATGAATATGCGAAAACTCACAACCTTAAAAAAAAAAAAAAAATATCTTCATATTAGTAGGCAACTTTAAAGATATATGCTCCATCTTGATGCGATGAAAACAGATGTCGATATTTCAATAGAGATAAATCATAATAAATAGAAATAAATAATAAATAGCTTTCCAATTTTACGACTTGAAGATATATTTTCTAGCTGCAATATCACAAGATATAGTTTTAAATTGAATGGAACTTAACATGAACTCAAGTTTTTAAAAAATTCCATAAATGTAACTTCTAGCTACCTAGCTTTAACCAAACCAGATCAATGTTTAACATTAAAAATAATATCAAAGCAAAAAACATATTAAGTCTCTAACACAAGAAAATACTATCTGGATTTTTATTAGAAATATCTATCTAAAAAGAAAAGAAAAAAAAAAGAAAGTGCTTAATCTATATTTACTTTAATAGAAGTGTATCTACCTATCTATATCTATAAGAGCAATATTCCAAAGTTTTAAGTCCATCAAATTAATTCATAAATAGCCTTACAATAGTAAAATAACAATGTTTTATGAGAACCACCAATAGTTGAGTTAACATTTAACTTAAAAAAAAATTGATTTTTTTTTTAATCAAGCAACAAGAAAGTATCAATAGCTATAACTAAAAACTATCAAAATTTTTAAAAACTTAATAGATTTTAACATCTATTTCTAAACATTAAAAAAAAAATAGTAATGGTATGAAAAGAAATATCAAATGTATTGTTAAATCATTCATTCACTTGCTCATTCATACAGTATTTACAAACAGACCAGAAACCTCCCAATACAACATATCAATCAATATCTAAGCGCTACTATATTAATACAGAAAATCATCAATACCTTTATGAATCAACACATACTCGTATACTCACATTTTAACCAAAACAAAACGAACTTGAGAATTTGAGATATTGTTTAATATATCTTTTAAATCGAATCTATCTATTTCATTACTGCTAACGAAGAACGTACATGTAGGAAGACTGACAGACAGTCATCCAGAAGAAAGAAGTTGGCTCCATACCTCAATCAAAGTAGAGCCTCTCTCTTTGGCTTCAACAATAAGCAGTATATGAGTGAAGTTTCCACCATGTCTACTAGTGCTACATTGTGTTTATACGACATGATTTTGATTCTAGATACAGACTCTCTTTCGAAGTCAACTGCTTTTAAGAGGATGAGCATGCGACAATCGAGACTGCAGTTTCGTGCCACGTCCCGCTTTTAATCTTGAAACGAGCAGTTGATTTGGAAAAGACTCGCCTTTACATACACCTCTTTTGATTCAAATCATAATTGCTTACATCTAATTATACAGCAACTTACGTGAAGGGCAAGTTACTTAGATATAAACTAAACAAACAAATTAAATTTTTCTTTTTCCATTTTTTTGCAGTTTCTAAAACACCTCTAGAGAATTAATATGTTAGATAGATAGATAGATTATACTCTATTATTGCATAAAATATTTTTTCTAAATAAATAAAACAAAGCAAGTTCAGAGATAATCTATAGAGATAAGATATTTCATAAATTAAAAAAAATAGCAGAACATATCGACTTTTTTTTAATAACTTCCCACTTTGTAAGTATAAATTAGCCTCATTAAGGATTTTCTTACACATATTAGTTTTGTACAATCAGCTTACCATTTTAGATAGATAGTTCTATTTTTATAACGGTTTAGTAAATAAAGTCAGATAGAAACCTAGAATGTGTTCAGATCGAGATTTTTTTTTTAGCTAAGTTTTAATTTTTTTGCGCTCTTTTGAAACGGATAGGAGAATGATTGGGGAAATAGTTGCTTTCGCAATAATTATGAATTAATTCTTCATCCTTCAGGTTTCAGATGACGTAGGCATTGGTGTATAAAAGTTAATATAATATTTTTGAATGCTTAAAGGAAATTGAGAAAAAGATTCCTAGTACCTGTTTCAAAGCAAATCTTCATCCTTCATGTTCAAGAACAGTTCATTCAGTGTTAACTTTTGACATCTATCTAAAGGCTACTCAGCGAAAATTGATCCGCATTGGACGATACAGCACAAGTGATCATTTTATGCGCATGTCATGTTGAGTGAGGCTGTAACAGGGACGATGTAACATTCAGCATGCATAAGTGAAGGGTGAACATATGTATGGGTCCCCAAGAGGTGGACTGTAAAGAACCTCAGGCCTCCTCGAGTATCCCCTTGTGCAATAGCCTTCATGTTTGTAGATGTGATGGCCGTTTTGGAAGTCTCTAAAGCCTTCTATGACAACAGAAGGTTTTTCTATGGATGTAAGAAATGGTTTCCAGCTTACATGAACATAGAATACGCTTCATTTTATCAATGACAAAAAACTGGGTGGCTGAATAAGTGGGCAAAGTTATTAGCGGTGTCAGTTCAATTTGAACGTGGTTGGATCAATCGGTATATGTAACACCATTTGTCAATATTTTAAGCGAATTTTATAGAAGAATTAAAATATGAAAATAAAGGTATAAATAAAAGTAATAATTACCAAAAAATTTAAAGATCTTGGAACATTCTTGAATTTCGCCTCTGTTCGATTTGGATGTGAAGGGAGGCTACCCCTAAAGTAAGTTCCAGACAATAACTGTATCCCACCGTGAGCTCTTCTATAAGTTGAGATATTAGGAGTATTTCTAATTCTAATTGACTTTAGGAATTCCTGTATACCCAGGGCTCTTCTGCCACTGGCTTAACATCACCTCCCAGAAAAACAAGGACATATGTGTATACTCCACCAAATAAATTGTAGTAACTAGATGCGATAACAAAATTAAACATAAAAGAAACATCAAAATCAGGAATATTATTTACATTCTCTCTCCGCTTCATGATTGAAAAGACCATCTTTGTATATTTGGTCGTGTTACCTCCGTGTCCAGATTATAAAAAGACCTAGACAATAAATAAACAAATTTGAAATACAGTTCTTTTCTTAAAATAGTGCTTTTGTATGTTTTATGAGGTTATAGATCGTTAGCAGTACAAGGAGTGAGCTAATGAGTACATTAATAATTCCGATTGAGCTCTATCTAGTCACGTCGAGCCCTTAACATATTTAACAACACGTGGATTTGTTTGCCCATTTCTCACGGTGAGATAAGAAACCTTATCTTTGATCAAATTAATACAATGTTGCATTTATAATAGTTGTTATTCATATTTCACTGTTACAGGCAATCTGAAATAATTAACATTGCCACCCTTCCGTGGAGGCAAAGATTCTTAAAATCTTTAAAAAAATAACACATTTTTTCCTCCACATTTAACCATTCTTCTCATTTCACTGCCAAAACTGTTCATAGCTCATTTCTAATTAATTCTGCTTATTATATTAATCCCGAATCGTATTATTTACAATTGCTTCCTTGATATCGGTTATCGGTCGCAACGAGTGGGCAACTTACATGTAGCATAATCACGCACAAAGGAAATGAAGGTAAAATGACATTAACCCTGATCGCATAAGGTCGCATAAGGCCGATTTACTTCTCTCGACCAATCATCACACACAAGGACTTGATTGATTGTATAAATGGTATAAGTAGTATGTCAAAGCATTCACTGTTCACTAAAAAAATTGTTTGTCTAGAAGCTAAGACTACATTTTTGTGTACGTCATGTAGTATTTGAGACATAAGGGAAGAATGTGTGATTCCTAGTTTACACAGTTCCAATGTTAATGTCAGGTCATTTATTTTGTTATACAGCTGTGTCAAAGTTATATACATATCATGAAAAGCTACTTTTTTTGCCAATGCTTATTATATTGCCTCTGCCCTTATGGAAATTGTAGTTTATTAATTTAATGCCTGTCTTGGAACTCACCCAAAGCTATTGAAAACGGAGAAAATAACAGAACAAGTAAACTTTTATTCATTCACATAACCGAAAATATAAAAAATAAAGTGAACTTTAAACATTTGTAAAACGGTGTTACAATTAAGTAACTATGTAGATACAATAAAATTCAGATGTTTAAATTTATTTACAAAGCAATATTTGATGGCAGTCAGTTACGATTTATTAACAGTATTAGTTGTTAATCACTTAATAACTACCAAATACAACTAGTTCCCAAATAATACTAGAGCTAACTTCCATGATATGTAAGATGAGATATTATGAAGGTTCCCTAGCCATGAAATATTAAGTGACGGTGTTAATTAATTTATCTTTTGTAGTATTTATTAATATTGGATTTAATTTTTTATATATTTGAATATCCTTCAATATAACATCTATTAGAAAACAAAATAATGCTATGGAATAGTGGGTGGGGGAACATAAAAATGTACATACTGTAACAGTCTGACGTTATGTCAGACATTACGTTACGAAAAGTATGGAATCGAGACAATTAATAAGAGATGATGGGGTTTGGCCGGCAGTTCCAACGACCGTTTGACCGGTAAAGTTTATTAAACATTGCATCAGAACCCTTATTTAAAAGCAAAGGCATCCATGTTAAATGAACATGACGAAACATCGGCCGGGCCGCACTGACGTTGAGGTGACGATGTGTATTTTCGAACCACTCCCCACTTCGTCCCTGCAATAAGTGATGTCACAGTCAACAGAAGCGAGGTATGTAACATTCAATGGCAGCCTTTGTCTGATCGATATCACGGTTACTCTACATGTTTTACCTTGTCTCTCTAATAAGCAAACGCGATGTTAGATATTTTACTGACTGTTTAAGAACAGTGAGATCGTGCACTTGTTATGTTATTTAGCGAACCCGAAATAAAGGTTCTACTTTCATTCAGGTACGGGACAACTGTATTTGGCCTGCATCTTTTAAGTTTAATCACTATATTGAACAACACAATGGATGACTCTGAATTTATTTTATTCATTTATTAGCGAATTTTCTTGTTGGGCAGAATCCCTTCACCCCTTATGAATCTGCATAATAATAACAATAAACAACTAATGTTACCACGAAAAAACAGTTAACAACATGGTATTGTACCAATGTAACATTAAAATGTTAGTTATAGCTACTGGGAAAGAAAAAATAAATAAATATATCAAGAATGAATTGAAAAATCTCAAAGAAGTCTTATACATATTTACAGTCCCCTATATTCATAAATATATGTATATACAGTAAAAATTTCTAAGTTAACGTTTGATGGCTTTTGAATTAAAAAAAAAAAGGAAAAAAGGTACAAAGAAACAACACGCATGAAAGTTAGAACAAGACTGTTTATTTCATGCCCATAATCCTGTATATATACATTCGGGATGTTTACACCCCGAAGTTCGGGGATTAAGGTTGGATACTGATGCTGCCCGGACCTTAACTCCCCCACCCCCTTCCAATTTACGCATACCTCTTCGTAAACTATGAAGTCCGACTTGAGGACGATTTAGGTGATATTATGGCCACTCTCCTAATCGTACTAGGGAGAGAAGGCCAGCCCTCAGTACACAACTTGTAACACCTCACACTCGGTCTTACTCCTAAAGCACTTATAGTCCAAATAAAACGCTGCGTCTTAAAAAATGTGAATATATATATATATATATGGTTAAGATATACAGGAGTAAATACTGGTTAATATCGATCAACTTTTAATTTTCTCAAATCATTACTATTGAATATTTGAGATGTTACGGGTCTTTCTCGATGGTTGAAGGCACAATACTTTTAAAAATATTCTAAACAATGAAATTTTGGGAAACTACTATAGAAATGAAATGACTTACTAAACTGAATTCCATCCGATTTCAATAGGTTTTTACTGTCCAATATTATAGCCATTTACTCATTTTTTTTTTATTTCTCAAAACCACCAGTGACCTTCCATCAAAAATAAATACAGAGTATACCTGAAATAAGAAAATACTTACAAGAATTTCAGAAAATAAATACACTGCCCCATAAAAAAAAAAATTCGATATAAAAGCGCAGATAAAAGGTTTATTCTTCAATAAAAAGTATATCCAAAACTAATTTATTAAGGGAAATAACTTGTTTTCTTTTATATAAAGGGCCTTATTTAACCCTTCATATTGGGTGAACAATAATAATAATAACAACTAAAACTTTTACTACCATTTATCTTCGTTCTCTATTGTGATTTCTTGTGTAACTAAGAAATGTTTTTTTTTAATTTTAATTCAAAAAATGATGGTTTCGACGGTTAAGCTGGTTGTTTCAGTAAAAAAGGAAAACGAGTGAACCCTAACAGTTTAGTAGTCTACCTGAAACTACTGTTCGGAAAGCAAATACCTACACGTTGCCGTGAGACAGGTTTGTACAATTACAGATTTAGATCAGGTCGGCCGCGAGTGACCGAGCCAAAGATGACCCGCTTGTACCACACACGCTTCGGAATCGGTTTTCAACTGTAACTGAGAATGCTCAATTTCTACAACTGGGTAGAACTCGGGGATTAGCAATATGTGTAGAAACAGTTGGAAGAAGACTTACAGAAGTGAAGAAATATAAAAAATACGAAGTAAAACAAAATAATACATGCTAAAAATTAGATAATTGTAGTAGTAATGATAATATATTAGCAATCTGAGTGATAAGAAGGTGTTTGAATAGAAGTAGTTTGAAGTATGTAAGGATGAAGCATGGGGAACATTAAGAGGAAGATAACTTCAGAGTGTGATATCTTAAGAAAGAAAGAAGCGGCCAAACGCTGCAGTTCTGTGGGAGCGTGTGTGAATTTTAGAAAGACACTGATCTTATGGATCAAACTGAGGATTTAAACTGTAGGATACTGCAAATATAGTAGGGGTTGTGAGAGTTAGTAGTCAATATCAATAGTTAAGATCAAAATATGATCCAAGGAAGTAATGTCTAAGAGAACCGTGTCCAAGTTGTCATAGATTCACACATTCAAATTCCTTCCATACTTTGAAAAATAAAATCATTAATTCATCTTCATCCTCAAAATGGCGACTTGTAAAAGTATATAAAAATGATGTGGTTCATGTGGGAATGGTTACTTGTATAATATTATAATTATTTTATTATTGTAGGCAAATCGTTTACTCGGATGTATTTCATAAATAACGATAAATTGAGATAATGTTGGCAATTGATGTGTCTTAATTTTAGACTAGTAGAATAATGTATCTGTTAGGACTACTAAATATTATGAAAAAAATTTAATTTTTTTTTTGTGCATTTATGTTTCGGAGAATTGTTTATGATAAGGTTGCCTAACGAATTCACAGTCAAAAGCGATAAAGACACCATAAAAAATAAAAACCTCAAACCGGTATCGATCTAGTTTAGAATTGTATATAACGACGGAATGGGATCAAAGAGCCTGATACAATTACTCTAAGCTGGATGAGAGAAGGTAAGCTGTGTAAAGAGTTTCGCCTACTCAGGGACCCCCGCTGCTCCCCGAACATCTCTAGGGACAAACATTGGGGCCATCCAACCCCCCCCCCCTTTCCATTCCGCTCTTTATTGCTGACCACTTTTCTGTTTTTATCATCAGCCATTATTCCAAATGACGGGTGATTTTAGCCATATTTACTCTTTATCCCGTAGAACCACTCTGGAGAACTACATACTCACCCAAAATAGAACATTACCATATTATAATTTTGAGATTGACTGTCTGTAATTTTTGCGGTATTGTACCTCGTTATTATACATATAACGCTCATTTTTTCCTATAACAGTCCTTTTTTTCAAATTCAAATTATTAGAAATCTTCCCGATGTCTATACTATTCAATGCTTTAAGAACAAAAGCTAATTAGTAGATTGTATAATTTAATATTTTTCTATTTATATTAAGTGGTATTAAGTACTATTGGTAACCTGAAAAACAAATACTACTATTTAAATGTATGCTATATTTCTAACTGTTGTTTCATTAATATATCATTCGATTTATTTTTGAATGTGGAAATCGCTAGTTTTCGATCATAGCGAATTTCTCACTTCAACATCTTCGTCTGTGCCTCCATGGAAACCATCTCACTTCACTGGATGTTGGAACTATAAAACTCCTTGGCATTCGGTGTATGTTTTTTTCAATTGCAATCACGAGGTGTCGCTCGACCGATAAGGAATATCATCGACTATCTCCAACTATTTTTCTTCCTCAACCTGTTCCTCTATTTTCCTTTACCTCCTTTTCAGTCGTGGAATTAAGAACTTCTCTTTTCTTCTCTGATAAGTACTCTTAACGATTTTTAGGCATGCCAACATTTTTTCTCTTGTGTATCAGTGATTTACACCGAATCACTCTATTCGTAGATATTTTATTATTTTTTCATAATTTTCCTCTTGGTGTTTTTTTTTCTTTTCATGTTTTCTTCTGCTTTCTTCAAGGTTAACTCTTTCATTCAGGAATTCTTTGAAATAAAGGTTCCACGTTACATATCCTCGCGAAAAGTATATCATTATGTAATTTAATAATCTTTATTAGGAGATATCCACCCTCGGTAGACTCTCACTACCTTCCTGATTCCACCCGCCTCCTTTAGGCATTCCACACCCTATATCCTTCTCATACACCCTTCAAATGGGGGACTCCCCTTAGTGAAAGGCACTCATTAGCCCAAAATAATTTTCCTTTATTTTTCCCACATCCTATTTTATAAGTTTGAGAGCTAAGGGGAAAAAAAAAAAAAAAAAAAAAAATTAAATACACCCTGAAAAACAATTACTACTATACAAATGATTTTTTTTTTAAGCAGAGATTGAAGTTTTATACATATGCATATAAAACATTACACATGCATATTGCTAATGTCACCTGACATTTCACATTTACTTAGCCACAACTAAGTAACACAATGTCTTCAGTGTCAATGATAAGTACTTAACTGTAATAAGCTATTGTAACCTCACTGTGACGTGACTTTTCAGTAGCATTGTCTCTCAACCCCCGACGTAGAGCTCTTTTGTGTCGTTTCCCCGCGAAACTTAATTTAGAACTTGTTTTTCCCTTTTAATGTTATTTCGTTACGGCTATGCTATTTTGGTCTACGTTTATTTTAATTCTTTAGGTGCGGAAGCAGTACCCTCACCAAGGTAAACCAACACATTGAAGTTTTTTAATTTATAATTAAAGGGTAGCTGGTGTGCCAAATCCATAGAATTGAGGGCAGGAACTGGACTGCAAGGACAGTCAACTAATTAACAGGGGTGGTTGTATCAGAACCCTTATGCTTAATTATAAATCATAAGATTCATTATATTTACGATATTCAACTATTACGATATATAGCAGTACGATATTCAATGAATAAATATCCTAATGCACTAATGATATATGAAGAAAAAGAAATCGAAAGTTAGTTGCGGGGCACTACTAAAATATAAGAGTTACGTATTACATACACAAACACACTATTACAAAAAAGGTTAATAATTAGAAAAACTGATACTGCATATATATTTATGTATGTAACTCTACCATTTTCTTATTATATTTAAAATTTTAAGCAAACACGGAAAACTTGTAAAATCATCCAACTTATAATACATAAACTATACAGCGGTACGGGACAGATCTTCATACAAATACTAAACATATGATTAAAATCCAAACATTTTAGTTTGTTTGTTTCAGAGCATGCTAACCTTATGGGTTGGTTATACGATCACTTTCTTTGTTTTACTACTGCGATTGTTTAATTATTTCAATTTTTAATATTATTTTACGGTGCTTAAAACGAAATATTACACCCCTGATATATTCTCCATTAAACTACAGTGCATAAACTATGTCCACCATGCACGTAACCTAAAAACGTTATAATTAATATTTATAAACAGATATAATAATTATAATACGGGGTTTGTTCATAAAGCAATGCGATTTTATTGTGATGCGACTGTACATTGCTGCGCGCTCAGTCTAGAGGGGGGGGGGAGCTAGAGAGGAAGGAAACGCGCCAAACAGTGGTTGCGTCAGCATCGGTGATTTTGTGAAACTCGTCTCACGCGTCGTGAAGCAAACGCTCGAACAACGGTACGCGCTCAAGTATCGGCGAAACTCGGCAAAAGTTATAGAGATACCAATCAGTTGATACAAGCCTACGGGGACTCTGCTCTATCGTCTTTGCACGTTTCAAGACGGTTGAAGACATTGAAGACGGCCGAGAAGAGGTGTCGGACAACCCCAGCTCTCAACCAACCACACCGAAGAAAATGTGACTCGCGTGCATGATCGTGAACTCTGATCGTCGAACGAGTGTTAGTATGATTACACTGACACTGAACCTTCAAATAACACCAGCCTGACCGACGATCTCAACATACGAAAGACACGCGCCAACCTGGTTCTTAGGTGAGCAAAAGCAAATCGAGTTAAAGTCACGAATGAACTTTTGTAATGGGTTCAAATCGAGCCGCAGTTTTTAGACAATGTTATTACCGGGGACGAAACATGTCCATTTGAGTACAACCCTGACAAAGCGTCACAGTGCACTCGGGTGTTCCCAAACCACTACAAGGCAATAATGAGCAAGTTAAAAGTGAAAGCAATGCCTTTCTCGACACTAAGGGTGTGGTCCACAAGGAGTTTGTACCTCTAAGGTAGACTGTTAACGCTCACTGCTACGTGGCTGTTCTCGAGAGATTGATACAAAGGGCCATCGCGTGCGAAATCGCGTGCCACTACCTGGGTGCTTCATCATGACAATTCTCCCCAGCCATACCCCTCTGCGCGTCCGTGAGCTCCTGGCGAAGCAGATCTTGGCAACGCTGCTCCAGTCCCCTTGCATTGCAGACTTGGCTTCGGCAGACTACTCTTTTTTCCTTGGGTTAAAAATAATTCAATCCAGGATATAATCCTTCTTCAAAGGACGCCGTTTTGACGGCATTGAGGTGATCAAAACCACCACTACGACCAAGTGAAGGAGGTTCCTGTCGTTGCCGTTGAGGGCATATATCAAGCCTGGAAAAATCGCTGGAAAAAATGTGTAGATGCCCAAAGGGATTATCTTGAATATTGCTAAACATTTAACTATATATTGAGTACAGTTTTTTTGCACGACACATGCATTACTTTTGACCCCCCCCCCCTGCCCCTGCATACAGTATATAATACTTCATACATTATCTTTCACTTTTTTTTTTCCACCAATCTCACATGTAGCCAGCAAACAGCCTCCTTTCCTAGGCCACCGGACAGATGACGAAGTTGGATTTTCAAGTTTTGTACTTCTCGCCAGTTCATACTTTTTGGTGTTCATAGCTATCTGCCATCCTAGAATAAAGTTATTTTTATCTTTTTGCTTTAGTTCAATGCTGCGGATAAGATATAAGGTTTGCTTGTACTATGATGTAAAATAATCAAATAAAACTGTATGAATCTATAAATATAATGCTATTCTTTCTTTGTATGGATAGCATATTTAATATAGTAATGTTTATTTTATATATTTTTGGCATTAAATAGTTTAGGGGCTAAGGATAAATAAGTGCAATAATGTATCTCAAGTTTTATTTCAAAGGACACAGCAAAAGATAAATACGGATTCCAAAATGAACAAATTTTAGTGCATATCTAATCTTCATATAATGTATTTAATAAATATTTTTCCTTTTTTTTTTTTTTTTTTTTCTTTCATAGACCCTTTAAATTTACAGATAATTATATATAATTATAGATCCTCAGGCGAATCTATTTACAAATTATTTTTGTATTTTCTGTAGCATCGCTACATACAGTTTGTGACATACATGGTTTGTGATTTTATAAAAATTATGTAATGAATAAACAAGTATAATGATATACAGTATACGTGACTGGACTAAACTGACTATCTTTGATAAATGTTAAATAATTTAGCCCTTAGAGAACAGAGCATAAATATTTATTTCATGGGAATCTATACGTCTACCTGGCAGCCTACCTCGCTGGCCTAATTAATGGTTTCACTCGGGTATAAACTTTGGGCTAATCATTTATATTCTACCTGTTTTCGTCTGAAAGAGCTACGAAGTGTTGCATCAACCTGTTTTAATTGTATGCTTCGCCCAATGGGTTTTTGAAATTCTTAGTAACTAGTTGAGGTCAGTATGATGCTAAACGAGGGCCATTTTCAGTTCATCTGGAGAGATTATTACTATTTAAATAGGTTTTGAAGCATGTAGCCATTAGCAACTCGGCGATACGTGCCTCCATTTATGATTACTTTTACACCAATTCTAGCTATTCGAACAGAGGTCAGAATGTCATTGATCAGGGAGAGGAATTATTGAATATTTGTAAACGGTACCGACCAAGGGCCGCAAGTCACTTTGACTCAAATTGACATTGTCATTTTACCTCTTTATTTCCACTTCAATAAATGTATTTGACAAACAAAGATAAAATAATTTGCTTTATTTAATTAAAAATCTAATGCTTCAATGGTAGATTAAAGATGAATTAAACGGAATATAACAATTATCCGAATTCGCTATTAAGTGTAAGTAAAATAATTTTAGTTTTCAACAAAATTTACCCCGCGTAAAGTAGCCCTCTAGTGTGGGGCTTTATTAAAACATAAGTAATATAATAGAAAAAATATGTATTTTGGTGCTGTGCCACCTATGGATAACAACAGTTCACAAGTAAATAAATACTACTTTGGTCAACAAATAATAAAAAATACATCACACAGGCGAATAATATAAAATAATAATGAAAAAATATCATTCGAGAATTTGTTTTGATATAAAATAACAAATAAAGTATACTTCATAATTAAATTAAGAGAAAAAAAGACGAGAGAAAATTAAATATATAAACACGGTTACTACGTTACTACATTACGTACTTAGTGGTTACTACGTTACTACATTACGTACTTAGTGGTTACTACGTTACTACATTACGTACTTAGTGGTTACTACGTTACTACATTACGTACTTAGTGGTTACTACGTTACTACATTACGTACTTAGTGGTTACTACGTTACTACATTACGTACTTAGTGGTTACTACGTTACTACATTACTTACTTAGTGGTTACTACGTTACTACATTACGTACTTAGTGGTTACTACGTTACTACATTACGTACTTAGTGGTTACTACGTTACTACATTACTACATTACGTACTTAGTGGTTACTACGTTACTACATTACGTACTTAGTGGTTACTACGTTACTACATTGCGTACTTAGTGGTTACTACGTTACTACATTACGTACTTAGTGGTTACTACGTTAAAAAGTTTGCAGCTTAGGGTTTATCGACTGAACTGTTAAAAGGTGATAATCGTTGTAATTAAAACAATAACATTTGCTATAATGATGAGTACATAATATTTTTCACAAATCGTCCATAATATTCTTCTGTATAAAATAATGTACATCTTTATCTTAATAATAATAAAACAGATAATATAAAGGCGGTTAGCAAGTGCCAGTCTAAGTGGTAAGGAGGTGCTGGAATAGGCGAGGAAAAACTACATAATGCTTAAGTATAATGGATATTGAAAAGCATCCAAACAGCACTTGAGGTTTATCAATTCATGTCAAGTCAATCGTCAAATCATAAAAACTTAAAACAGAATTAATAAAGAATAATGAAGCCTTCAATATTTTTGCCTTTTTTTTCTGATTTTGACGGCGTTTGCGTCTGTTTTATTTCAATTCTGTATTTGTGGAGAGCTCACGATTAGGTGTTGGCCATTGTTTATTTTCAAAAGGAATAGTAGGGACAAGTTTATGACTACCCGCCCAGAATCTCACAACATACTAGATGCCATAAAACTTGTTCAATTTTGATAATTAAGTAGTCTTATGGTCAGGCTTATCCTATGGTTTACGTATAAGGTGAAGGTAGATGAATTAAAGCTTTAATTTTATTCTTCAAAGAAAATACATCTAAACTTTTTAAAACGATATTATTACTTATTTTTAGTACTAAATGGCTGGTAGAGCCATTTTAATACTCTATTAGAACATTATTTAATAGCTAAGTTAATTTTCTTCATCAAATAAAAGTTATGATTATACTATATTGAAGTAAAATTTTGTATTACTGTTGCGGCCAACAAATGTAATCCGTGTTGGTATTCGGTAGGTCCTCGAGGAGGATTATAGGGACGTGTGGCGCAGTGTAATGACAGTGCTAGGGGATTAAGGTGGTTGGATAGGTTACTATGGAATTTCATGAGCTTAGAAGGGATGAGTTTAAGAATGTAGGGTGTATTAAGATCGTTTTGTTGCTGACGTAACAAAGGGTATTTACTATTGTTCTCAAGACTTTTGATTGAAAGTATTGGATACGCTTGATGTTTGACTTTTTTTGAGTTTTATAAAGTAATACCATTTATGAAAACATAATAGTGGTGGAATATTTATAGCTAAAGGACTCTTCCTCACTAACAATACAACAAAGGGAATATTCGTCCATGTAGAACATTTTTGTTAGCTCGTGAGCTACTGGTACAGTTGCCTTATGAATGGATTTTATATGCAGAGATGCAAAAAAAGTTAAACTAACTTTTTCCCTGTTACCTGATGATAGTAATAACATTTTCCTCTATTAGTAGTTGTTTAGCTATTTTGACGGTTGAGGTGACTTCAAAAGTTCAGGGATAAAACCATGGTGGTTGATAAATATTTATTAAGTTTCCCGATTAGAAAATAAGAAGTTTCTGGGACACCAAACCATATCCCAAGCTGTTTAGCATATTATGAGAAGTTCTGAAAGAAACAACAGCTAGCCTTTCCAAATAAGTTCGAGTTGGAAGAATAAAAGAGATTTTTATTAAGAGGAGGAGGAAGTGTTAATGTGGCCAGGAAGAGACGAGCTGGATGACAGTCCCTAATGACACCCTTACCCTCTCCAACCCCAAATGTGCTTTGCTAGGCCTGAAGACGACGAGGCAGGCTCGGGGTGGAATTATGCGACAGCGAATATCCCCCCCCCCCAGCACTGAGTTTGATGGACAGTCAAATGTAGCGAACTGTTGGGCTGTTGTCTGCGACTGATGTGGCCCTTTAGACTTGCAAATTAAACTCTTGCCCTTTCCTCTCCTCTCTGAGGGCGGGGCATTTCCTCATCCCTTTAAAGTGACTGCGGCCGGCATCTAATGGCTCGAAATGACAAGAAGGAGTCTTTAGGAGAAATTTACTGGTTCAGTACGTCCTATACGTTAGGCCCACGTCCTTATTTCCAGTGTCATCAGCGCATTTAAAAGCAGTTAGGAGTTTCCCGCCTGTCATTAACTCGTTGTAATTTAAAGTAACGTACATTTAGGATAGTCTTCTAAATTATTGTGATGAGCAAGAACTCTGTCATTATAACTTTTGGATGTCTATAATGCTAGCGTCATTTTGTTGATGTGTGTGATCTTCTTTACTTATTTTTACTGTTCTAAAAATGCTGCAGCCTGACGTTGGCCATACACCATCCTCACCTTAAGGCAGTTGTTAGATAAAAAATAAATAAACTCATTTAACATATTAAATTACTAATTAAACTATATGTCCCTGATTATTTTCGAGTAAGTAATTATAATAAAGTAATTTCGAGTTGATCAATGAAAAGATATCTGGATATTCAAAATTAGCGATTAGCTATAACGTTTATATACGGAAGTACCATTGGAAATTGGTATTGAGGCATATTAGCAGTTAGTTTACAGTTTATGAAAATGTGATGGATCCATTTATAGCAATGTATTCCAACTCTGCTACCTAACCGACCAACTTTTAGTTCATCGAGAAACTGTGGTTTTCCTTTCAACCCAGTAATAAATGTATGACAAGCCTTTATCACGTTACAGCTAAATAATACAATCACTATTAATAAAACACTGTTTTTTACATATAGTTTGCTATAACTTTAAAATCTATATATTATAATTTCGCCAGGTTACCTATTCATTAACCAGATTCTTTATCGGTGTCTTGGTAGTATCTACCTTGCTCCATACGTTGTTGGTTGAGTTACTTACATTGGTGAACGATTCATATTTATGAATATTACGAATTCAACGGCACCTCTCATCAAAAGGATCGAGACAATACTTCTTTCTCTAGATGTTTTGTTTTTTAGTGGGGGGAGGGGGACTTTACTTTTGTCATAAACCAAGTTTGTCCTATTATATACAACCTGGTGCATCCAGAATGCAGTCTCTTTCATTTTTGTAGTACATCGTCGATTAGAATTGTAAAGTCGATTTTCGGATGGTCTGTCCTAGATATTTGATTAGTATATTTAGTATTGACGTACAAATGAACGTATGGCTCATTAGCGATTCGACGCAAACCTCAGAGAACAGTGGTTTCGTTACATCCTTCTGTAATAACAATAATAATAATGATAACGGCCAGGATCTGTTTAATGAATGGGAGGAAAAGAGAAAAAGCCCTAGACGCATGTAAGATATTTTACAAGAAGGAGAGCATGGACACCCTCCCCCAGAGAATGGGATTGCGTGGTAAGAAGCAATAATGGCAGACTCCCCTAAAGTAAGCGCCCTCTCTATCTCTATCCAGGCAACAAACCAGCCTACCTTTTTAGTGCCCCTCCCCCGTCTTACTTTTTCTAAATCCCAGGTCATCAATGCCCGCGGGCCAATCTTTCGGCCCATTGTCATCGATCTGTGTGACGTCGGCCAGTTTATTGCTTCGTTCCCACAGCACAGCATCTTCTCAACTTCCATCACTTGGATAACCGCCATTGTAATGATTATTAACCAATATATATAGGCTTCGAGTGTTGGAGACTCCCCGTTAAGAAAATATATTCCCCCTTGCAAATGTGATGCTGGTGTCCAGTGTTTATATTAACAAACATCTATCTATACACAGCTTCGTTGACTTCTAACCGTTCTGTGCCGTCATTCTAAAGGGTTTGAGCTGATAGTAACTACAGTACTGGCTGGGTTGGATAATAATAAGAGTTATTCTACCTTGAGAATGACGGCGTGGTCCGTTGAAATCGTTCTGGTAGAAATAAATAAATCTGCGAGACAGAAAATATTTTATTTCTTAACAAATGGAGTCACTCAAAAAACCTTGTGAGTCTCCAGGAAAATTTAAAAACATTATCACCGTAAAAATGTTTAGGTTTCGCTATTTCCCAGAAACTTCATCCTAGTTTCAAACGGTCTGCCTGTCGGTCAGTTCTGAAAATATAAAATTTTATAAATAGGTTTATTAGGAAAATATCTACAACTCCAAAAAACATAATTAAGGATTATTTATTACTGAAAACATAAATAGTTTCTAAAATTTCGAGTATGCTTTAAATGAATAATATATTCTAACCATTTTCTTACCTTTCTTGGTTTTTTTTTATATTAAAAGGGACCTAAAAATTAATAAACAAATCAATAAATAGATTAATAAAATGCACGAAAACATTATATTTACTTGGAATCTTAACTATATTAATATTTTACATTAATTATGTACCTTTTACAGTCTGTGCATCAGGTAACGCTCCTCGACTATAACGTTTCGTTTGCTTCTTCCAGAAGGTGTCGCAATACGTCTTATGTTTCTTACATGCCAAGAAATTTTCCTTTTTTTCTTTTCCGTGTACCCTCACACGTCCTGTCCACTCAAACTTCTCTAACTCCCTCCCTCACTCTTTTCATTCACCTCTTATCATCTACCCCACTCCTAGGGTGATCCTGGCTCCTGCTTAAGTAATATTAGGTAAATAATGTCATGTTTAATATTTATTTTTTTTCATAGCCCCTTTAAATTTCCAGATAATTATAGATCCTCAGGTGAATCTATTTACAAATTATTTTGTATTTCCTGTAGCATCACTACATTATATACAGGTTTTGTTATTTTATAGAAATTATATAATAAATAAACAAGTATAATGATATACGTTATACGTACTGGACTAAACTGACTAATAAAGGTGATTCACCTTTTTGATCAACCTTAAAACTAACTTACATACTAATTCTTATCCTAATTTTTCCCCGACAGTCTGTTGCCATCGATGTGGGAGGGGTGGTGGGGTCATAGTGTTAAACACTGGGTTTGTCAGGTGCTGCAACGAGTCAAAAAACTTAATGTGTCTCCGGCGGATGAACTCACCGACCGACGGCACACCAAGCAACGGGTGCAGGTCAGCGTTCTTCAACCTCTCGAAAGAGGTATGTCGGACCACTTTTCGCATGATTCCATTCTGGAAGTGTTGGAGACATTTGGCTGTATTGTCAGTCAAGTGGGTAAATAGCGGGGCACCGTACAGCAGAGCTGGCCGGAGGACACATTTATATATCATCAATTTGAGACGAAGCGACAGGTTAGGTGAAGTTAGCAAGTGCGATAGCCGGTAAGACCTTTGTCGTACTTTTTCTATTTTAAGTTTAATAATTTGCAGGGGACAATCATTACAATGTGTTATATTATAGAGCTTTAGTGGACAATAATGAATTAGGCATGACAACTGTTGTTAAAATCATCTTCCCAATTTTATATTAGAGAGATGATATTTTGAAAGGTAGTTTCACATCGGAATTCTTAAGCAACATAGGAAATACTCAAAGGTCATCAACTACCTATTTATTATTATATTATATTATTAACGAACAAAAAAAACTGTTTTCTTTCAGTATCGATTGAAAGATCTTGGCCTACTGGTTGATAAAATGTAGAATACTTGTATATTAGGACGTTAATTGGCTATAATTTCACAAAGTCATTAAAACTATAATTTTTTGCGAGGCAATTTTAACTCAGTCTATGTCCGACATAAAGGCATGGTAGTTCTGTTAGATGCTCCATCTCTACTATTCTAAAAATAAAAACGACCCTATACAAAAAAAATAAAGTCTCACCAATCAATTTATTACTTGGTGATAAAAAATTATATTTTCGTTCTTATTGACTAAGAAACAAAATTATTAATCTCATCAATAATGTGTATTATGTGCCTATTAGTGAATGTTAAAATAAGATTAATGATTTTTAAAAATAATATTTTTATATATAACAACTGTAGCATTGGTGACAAATCAAAATAAACATAATAAATAGTGCATGTTCGAGAATTATTGGATGTACATGGTCAAAAAAAGAATTCAATTAAAACAAACAATTCAATTAAGGGGGAGTTGTTATTGCAGGATCAGCGGAACCCAGAATTTTGCGGTACTTTTTATTATTTGTAAATATTTTTGTTTGTGCTTTTCTTTTTTATGATTTCCAGAATTTCATCCTAGAAGATTCGAATGGAGTGAAATGTTAATTTGTTAAATGTATTTGTCTAAATTATTTTTATACAATTTACAGGACAAGTAATGCCTCTTTAATAATGACACAATCAAAAATGTATTCGTTATTGTTTAGGTGGCATTAATAGTGGTAATTTCTTGTTTGTTACCAATAACTTCGAAATATTGTTTGATGTATTCAACAATAAAAAAAAGAATACTTTATTCCAAATTTATATAGAAATGATAATAATAATATATATACATATATATGGTAAACGTCACCATTTTCGTAGTAATGTGCTAACAAAGAAGAAAGTCATAATTTATTTAAATTTTTATTACGAAAAACTCCGTTTCTTTGCTATTTTATTCACATATTTTAGTCATTAAAATTGTTGTTGTGTCCTAATTACCTCTTACTTTCTATCTCACCAGCGCGAACACATTTTCATCATGTTTTTGATGTTCAACTTACTGATTCCACTATTAGTCTTATAAAGATATGTCAGTTAGCAGGAGACAAAGCCTCAATGTAGACCCTTCAAATTATCTAATGGAAAATGTGTCATTTTTCCACTCCTTGAATACCTCAAAGGAAGGACGTAGAATAAAAGGATCAATTGCTCTCAATTTGTACTTAAGGGTCAATCGTTTGAAAATAGGAAGAACTTACAAAAGACTACCTTAAAAAAAAGACGTATGACTCTTAAAAAACATTGTCCACGACTCTTGGTTGTGTAAATTACGAGGTAACCTTTGTCCACCTGAGTAATATGTTATTGAGATGCCCGATATTTTAATTAGCCGGCTGTAAAGCTATTTTTGCAGTTGTTAATTAAAAATAAATTTAAAATGACCTAAACGCAACGTTTTTCATTAAAGCAAAAAAAAATTGGAAAGAGGAACGATGGACAAGTTAATTAGTCCCTTGGATAAGTTGCCTGTGTAAAAAAGGAGGGTTAGTTTTAACGAGTTTTTCTGGTTCATGTTGTGGCAGCAGTGGTGGGGAAGCCTATCTGGCCACGTCACCCTTCTCACCTGTCCAATTTTTAAATTACATTTATCGCCTTTCTTAGTCATACCAGCCGCCCTTTGTGCTTAGTCTTCATCACCTGGTAATTTTCACTGTTTCTTTTGTATGTTTTTTTAAGGTTACGACGATTTTTTTCAAAGGCAGAAACCCTTAAAGCCATTGGTGGCCTTATCACATTCCCCTATTCTAGCTAGAGACATTGAATTTAAATGGAGGACCCATATGATATCGGGAAGAAGGGCCCCGAATATATCTAAAAAATAGCGTTATTATAAATAAACAATAATATTTTACAAACCATGGTGTACCAAAATAGTTAAGTTGCAAAAAGTGTCCAAAGCAGTCGTTTTCTCGGCCGTAACGAAATCCTTAACTACGTGATGCATCATACTCCAACTGAATTTTTCTCAATAGCGCCGCTTGCTATAAACGGAGACAATAAAACTGTCTGAGGTCGAGACAGCCTGACAGATATTGCACTCAAAGCATACACATCCTTGGGAAGATTAAAGACGCCTACCCTGGTAAGACAGGACTGTTGGGAGCTAATAATCCTCTGTAGTGAGGTGTTGATCCCCCGAGCTGAGAGAGGGAGGGGCTGGATCGTGCTATGATTGGAACACGGTAACTCTATCAGCCCCGTCTGCTCCCTCCGCCGAATACTGATATCTTCACTAATGGATCGAGTCTTCTTGTATTCTCCTCCAATCAGAGCTAGTTTCACCGGCTCGATTTGTCTATTGTTAACTTTTTTTTAGGGTACTTGTACGATACCCTACTGTCCGTTTCAGCTATTAAACTTTGAAGGAAATATACAGTAATTTGTAATGGAAGGTCAATGGTATTGGCAGAATCGATTGCCAGTTTTATCACCGTGTATAATTTAATAGTTCATTCTTAGACATCAATTATTAACTCAATTTATCGAAGACTGAAGAAGAAGAATCGAAGAATGCCGGTGACGGGGGTACTCACCGGAGGGAGGACTCGTCGACCCAGCCACAGACTAGTGGGCATCAGAAAGAGATAAATAAACCTGTGGTATTTGCCCTTGGCTGGTGGCCTACTCAGCACGAAGCTTAATTCGTATTTGTTTATTGATCTGATTTCATAACATCTTAGAAAGTGTAACCCGACAGTGCACTATGTTCAGGAGAAGTGCTACAGGCATTATAGGTAGTTTACGTGGTCTTGGAATTACCACGAGTTCAAACTCAGTATCGGAGGGTAGGTGAAAACTGTCCGGATCCCAAAGGCAAGTGTGGACCACGAATAGGTCGACTGGACCGCTGGGGGAGACGCTATTAGGTACATTTTGTAGGGCCCCGGAGATCGCCGTCTGCATGGAAGAGATCCCTTCCAAGGATATGCTAGTTTTAGCAAGATATAACCAGAGAATCCCACTAGGAAGGTTTGAGGTCTGACAGTGCTGGACTAAAACACGGCAAGCTTGGGAAACAGAGGTGCAGAGGTAGTTAAATAAGAAAGCCTACTAACTATTACAATTTATGCTTACAAGTACATGGGTGTCTTCATAACAGGAAAGTTCAGCCAAGCTCCCTTTCTCATCTCCTGCTGTCTCAAAAAGAAGTGGGAGATCATTATTTACAATGAGATTTTATTATCGTAGAGGGTGCATTTCTTTTAGGGAGAATCCCACTCAGTCTAGCAAGGGAAAATAAATATCAAACTGTGTAGCTGAAAAGGTCCAGAAAAAAACGGGTTATGAGATATTCGAGTAGAGCAACAAGCGCAAGTGAAGAGAGTGAGAGAGAGAGCAGTGTTTACTTCAAGTGCCGGGTTCAAATGATCAGAATTTCAGCCTTATATAGGCAGATCAGAGGCTGGGCTATGCCCGCGCCACTTGTGAGCTCTTGCTAACTAGTCCCCTCTCTCTATACTAACGCCGAAGATTTATTAATAAAATATAGAAAAGTAGGTGGATATTTGTTGGCCCGTGAAGAGGGTAACTTCTATTTTGTTCTTGCTGAAGAAGTTTACAGAACAACCGGAATGAATATATGACCCTAAATAATTAAAACTCCGATTCTTACTAATATTTAAAACAGAAAATTTAACATTATTCCCACAACATTTCTTAGCATTAAGGAGAATACCCCGACGATATTTTAACTATCCAAGCTTTGCCTGGCCGACTACAATCCATTGCCTAGGTGACCCTAGGCTCAACCCTTGGTAGACTCTCACTACCTTCCTGATTCCATCCACCTTTTTAGGCATTCCACACCCTATATCCTTCTCATACATCCTTCAAATGGGGGACTCTTCTTAGTGAAAGGCACTCATTAGCCCAAAATATTTTTTCTTTATTTTTCCCACATCCTATTTTTAAAAGTTTAAGAGCTAAGAAAAAACAAAAAAAAAAAAAAAAAAACTATCCAGTTAGATACTTAAGATGAAATATTGTATCAAACTATAACAGTTACTAATAAAGTTATATTTTTAAAATCATATCAGAAAGAATCATTTTATGGTTTAGTGGCTGTTTGTGGGTTTATATTAACTTTTGTCCCATTTTCGAAATCCGACTTAGTCTCCCCTTAAGTGCTTATATTTATATTCCACAAGGATTTTCAGCAGTTCAGAATGTTGATAATAATAGCGGTGCCTGACTTGCTACTTCGACTATTTTGAGCACATGAGAACGGCGGTGTAGTGCTTTTAAATTAGAAATAAAAAACATGAAACGAGACAAAATTGGGCGTTATTTAAATAATCATTTTTATAGAAAAAATAACATTAAAGCTAGAATAAATTGATATAACAATCTCAGCAAATATTTCTGTGATGAATTACACATTATTAATTTATAGTCCTAATATGGCATAAAATAATGCAAGGACTTAAGTATCATAGATAAAAAATGGAGGTAATCCATTGATACAGATTGCTCATTCACCTAGTATACAACTCAACATTTTTTCATGAACTTATTTATAATGCTTCTACAATTACAATAGTTGTACTAAAACAAATACAATAACTAAACAAAATCTATTATGAAGACGAACAATTGAAATATGTAAATAAGCGCCTGTAATCCCATTAGTACTTATTGCATTTTATCTTTATTATACTTTACAATTAATGGAATAAACCAATCTGAACCAACAAACCAATTGAACACATATGACATTGAATATACGAATATTCTGGCTGTCGTGTCTTACAGTACGAAATTCGGTTTTCATATAAAACTTGTATATGAACTGATAAAAAATTAATTCCTTCATTTAGATATTGATAATCGAACTGAAATAAAGTACATTAAGATCGATTCCGGGTGATTGATAAATTTTTTTCATTAACGTCCAACGTCTGAATGAATGGGGAAAGTTAAGAACCACACACTATTGTTTTAATAGAGTACCCTCCACAACATTTAATATGGTATTTTTCTCTGATGAATGTCAAATTAGAAAGCTACGTGATGGTTCAAGCCAGGAACCAATTTTTTCTTCACTTTCACATGGAGGAGAAAAAGTATTTAAAAATCTAATGATCACAATTATAATATATTCACAATAAGCCCGTGTTTGTTATTACCCATGTAAAGTACTAAATGTTAGACATTGCCGAATCATTGTATATTTTTTACAGGTAATTTATTACATGTATCAATATTTTTTTAATGATCACCATTGGTAAGTACTTTTACAATACATAAAAGAAATTAAAGAATAATAATTGATTTCTTCGAAATTGATTGAATGATTGTAAAAAAACTCCTCATTATTTTAACTAGGCTTAGGTAGCTTGTGAGTTTTTCCAAATTATACAAGAGATTGAGCCCCATTAACAACATTATTGTTTGTTTAATATCAGCATAACTCTATTAAATAAAATAAATTAGGTTGTTTTAGAGTAAAAAACAATTAAAAAAAAAGGGAATTCATTCCATTACTAAAATGCATTTTGTATGTATAAAATACATTACGCCTGATATCGGTGGAAATTCCAATTGTATCATTTTCAAATGTTCCGGATATTGTTTTTCAAACATTCCTCTTCCCGGCTCCTCTTTATTATCGGTGTGATATGCAAATTATAAGGATTATTATTTAAACGTTTTTTTTTTTGTCACTTTAGATCTTTATAAAAAAGTAAACCTGAAATTACCAGTAATCTACGACCTGTTATTAAGTTTTCCCCTTATTCCTTTTTAAATGCTCCGATGGAATTCGGAACTATTTTCGGAGTTACTATTGACCTGCCAGTAATAAGACCAAGATCGTAACGGCCAAGTAATGACAGAGCACCGAGCTATCATTATCTGAAAATTTAATAACAGCCAATGGCATCGTTTTTTTTTCAAGTCAAGGGTTATCGGTGAGAAACCCGAAGGCCGGAAAATACATTATTAAATTATTCCGTATTTATTAGGTCCAATTAATAAAAAACCAGGACATTATAGGTCATACCAAATTAAGGAAATCATATTTTTAAATTACATCTGCTCTTTGAAAATACGTAAAAATCAGATGATCTATGGCTGTTTTTGGACTTATATTAACTATTTTCAATTTTCCGAATCCAATTTTGTCTCCTCTTAAGTTTTTTTATTTATATTCAACAGGAGCTTTCAGCAGCTCAGAATGTTAATAATGATAGCGATGTCTGACTGGCTGGTCAGAAAATTCTGAGCACTTGAAAATGGCAGTGTAGGCATTTTGTTTTTTAAACAGAAATAAAAAAGTGAGGGAGATAAAATTTGATGTTATTTAAATAATTATTTTTAGAGAAAAAATAACATCAAAACTAGAATGAATTGATAAAACACCTTCATCGAAACGTGATCAAAAATGTACAACAGTTCGTCAGATTTATTTTGAGACCAGGTTACATGTCACAATGCCTCCCGTAAATTTGCCTGTCTCCAAAAGTTGAAAGGTTCTATAAATTGTGGTTTCAAAATTATTTGAAGGCTCCGTAATTGTGTTTTATTTTAGGCCTAGCAACATTTATAACCAGCAGATTTCAATATTATACTCAAGCAACATGTTCCTAAGGCACTAATATTGATGAAGCCGTCTTTACTTGACTAATTACAGGCGAAATCTCCTCAGTGATAGTCCTTTCATTTTTAAAACTCTTGAGATACCACAGCAGCAAACAAAACCTAGTAGAAAGCAGGCCACCTCCTAACTGATTAGGTTCCATTCCAGTCAACCACCAATTCAAAGATTTTTTATTTTGGTTGGTATTCACCCATTATTTCTGAGGGGTGATATAAAATATTATGGAAGCAAAAAAAAAAAATAGTTTTTACCTAATATATATAACATGAAAGTTATTAACTAGTACATTGTTTTGAATGCTGCCTAGTTGTCGGTAACTATAGTGGAGATGTCTAAAACATGGTGGTTACTGCAAAAGTCTTCAGCTCTCTATCACGCGTTGCACCTGAGTTAGGCCAATTTAGGTCAAATACTGCATCTCATATTGATTTATACGTACGAACGTCCGAATAGGCGTACAGAAAAGTAACGTTTTATCCACAAATCCTAAACAGTGATAATAATTCCCTTCTGTTAGTGATCAAAAGCCCTCGATTAGAAAATTTTGTTTAAACATTTATGTTAATTTGCGATTTCCACTCAAAAGGAAAACGAAAAACATGACTTTTTAATCGTAAGCAAAAAAACGAAATCACTGCCGAAGGCAATAAAAAGCGGTCCCAGTAAACAGAGAAAAGATGAGAGCTAACTACCGCGGAGAAGATGGGGAGTCTAATTAGAGACGAGGGTAATGTTGCGGAAACGGTATTCTAGATTATAGAGGAAATTTCCGAGTGGTTCGACCTCAGGGGCATTGAAAACATATCAGGAAACAATTAGTGCCACAGCCTGGGCAATTAGGATTTAATCAGGTAGGCATAGGATCCACCAGCTCATCTACCTTCATATCCGTTGGTGTCTCTTGTGCGACTTCTGCTATCACCGAATGGTTAGTGTTGAATTCATCAGCTCAGAAAAATAATTAAAATCGTCATTAACTGTTAAAAATAAAAATATTTGATTTACTTTCTTTACATTTTTTTTCTCTCCCCAAATCTGTTGTAGCAATGATACAGACACCAATGTATTACAGATTACACTAAAGGATTTTTTTTTCTTTCATAGCCCCTTTAAATTTACAGATAATTATACACAATTATAGATCCTCGGGCGAATCTATTTACAAATTATTTTTGTATTCCCTGTAGCATCGCTACATTATATACAGGTTTTGTTATTTTATAAAAATTATATAATGAATAAGCAAGTATAATGATATACATTATACGTGACTGGACTAAACTGACTAATAAAGGTGATGGGGCTCACCTTTTCGATCAAACTTAAAACTAACTTACATACTAATTCTTAACCTAATTGTTCCCCAACAGTCTGTTGCCATCGATGCGAGGGGGGTAGTGAGGTCATAGTGTTAAAAACTGGGTTGGTTAGGTGCTGCAACACTAAAGGAAAAGTAGCTTGCACTTTTATGAATAAAGTGTTGCATCCATTTATGCTACGAGTTTACTATTGGAGTTAAATAGTTAGTAGCACTGGTCATCTTATTGACTGTGAAGGGCGTTTCCCAGGTGTTATTGTCCATAAAACCAGATTTCCACTGAAAATAATCCATAGAGAAATTAGTTTCGCTTAGCTATCAATTGCTAACCTCATGAGTATTGAATGGTTTTACTTTAATAGAAATGTATTTTTCTATAATAAATTCTAATGTTTAATTATAAAACTAATCGCTTATGAGGCATCGATTTTGTTTTTTACGTATGGCGTACAAAAAGTGTGCATTGGTTTGAAACGTTATAACGTTTGTGCCTTTAATATATTAATAATTATTGGTTCTCATATGTAAATAATAATAATATATATATATATTAATACGATAATTAACTGTTAATTTGATAATATAAGTGAATCTATTTTATGCCACTATCATACTACTTATTCGGATGAATAACGACTTCTGAATGGACAGAACCAACAGCTTGACGTGCACGCACCTAAGAAGACTATATTTACCTTTCAAATAAGAAGCACGTTTTCTCCTTCTCACCTTATTCGTTCATAGCGTTAGTCTGTCAGTTTAAGATTTTATTTCACTGTCTACTGGCCAAATAAGATTTTTAAAAAGACATGTTTCTGCTTTCATATTCAACTGCCGTAAAAGCAAAGACTTAAGTTATTAAGCAACTTAATTTTCCTTGTTACCGATCAAGAAGGTTAAGGTTTCCACCTTTATATTACAACACAACTACTCTCTGAGGTTTACTCTCAGAGGTTTACTATCTCTATCATTACCATATTTTTTTCTTTGGATAATCAGCATCCCTGAATTTGACAGTTCCGCCAGATTACATTCAACCGTTGTGAATCCCAGTTCGCTCCTCAGTGGCATTTTTATAGCTATGAGACGTCATTTTATCTTATACTTACCTTAAATAAAAATAGAGGAGATAAAAGAAAATCATTTTTTATATTCGCAGTGCAATAACTAAAGAAAATATGCAGAATGTTAATATTGCAAGTTTTTACATATGCAGTCGTGACATTTATATCACAAGACAAGGCTAAATAGGACAATACTTGAATGATTTGGACTTTCAAACTCAACAATACTCTAATTTTGGTGGGCAGACAATCCGAAATTTCAAGCTTACCTGATGTTTAAGAGAAAGGGCAAAGCTTATTAAAGTAAAGGCCCTGGTTACGAGGGGAGGTGAATGGCCAAAGCACCCTTCAGATTTATGCAGTAAATGTTATAAACCCCTAAAAGAATTTATAAATAGGATTGATTTTGGAAGACTCGTGATAAATAAACTCATGATAAAAAAAAGATACTTTCAAATATTGTCTGACTCGATTTCTACTGATAACCGTGTCATATGCTGTTATTTATCACATTATTTTTTTAACTATGTATTTTCTCTTTCAATTCAATTCTATTTTATGCACTTATTCTTTATAAACAACCATTATTTAATTTTTTTTCTATGTTCACTTTATTCACTTTTATTTGGATTGCTTTGTGTTTAAGCCACAGCCATATACTTTTATTTACCTGGTTGTAACGAGGCCTCCATGCTCTATATTTATCTGTGAATAATTGGTTTACGTGCTAAAGTAATTTTTTTTTGTCTCGAAGCAGTTCGTACCTTCCCCCGAGCTACACATTGAGTGTAATTTTCAGATATCATTAGTTACTAATACTTCTTTAATACTCACCTCCCAGCTTCCTAAAACATCTTTTCTACCTTACGGTTACTACAGGTAAGAGATTTAGATATAGTAGACACTGGGCTAAGCTGATTAATTTTACAATGTCTAACTTTATTCATTTTTAATGTTGCATTGTTTCATGTCACATTGCAAAATTTGTTCCTTGACCAGCGTATACAGTTTGTTGGTTTCGACAGATAATCTGTAAGACAGTTACTTTAATTATCACTACAACTATTTTAATAGGCGATATGCGTATATATGTACGTATAATATGTGTAATATGTTGTAAACATACATGGGGTATGTATTCTGATAGACCACTTCTTTGCAAGGTGCAATGTAGAGGAGAAGAAACACTAAGATTACAGTTATAATCTGTCCATGCTACTTAATATTCCGTGGTTGCCCATTTTTAAGATTTTGTTAACTTCTTTTTAAATTATAATGTATGAGTCTGAAATTTATGTCGAAATTCCATGCTATTATGCAATGACATGAAAAATTTATTCAACACCTCAAAACATAAATAATGGTCATTAGCTCACTAATTATTTAATAATAAAAAATAAAATTTTTCTAACCATATTCAGCAGGGTATTGAATTCAATATCTCGTAAACATGATTATAAATATGTAAAATTGGTTTTTGAACTGTCATTAAAAAAGTAATCAAAACTGGCATTAAAATCGTATTGAAAATTTTAACTTAATCTATGTTTTACGAAGAGAAATGATATTTTGTGTTTTATATTATTTTTAAATAATTTTACGAGGGTGGTCTGAAAACTTTCCGACCTAACAAAGATACAAAACGTTTTTTCAGAAATTAATTTTTTATTTTTCAACATAGTCTCCTTGTAACTCTACACACTTCTCCCAGCGATGCTCCCATCTCTGTAACCCGTCCAAATAGTACCCGGCGTTTTTCTCTGCAAAATAATCGTTCACGAAGGTTATTGCCACTTCATTTGACGAAAATCTCTTTGATGAGGGTACAAAAAGAAGTCGCTTGGGGCTAGATCTGGCGAGTAAGGCGGATGGTCAAGCAGTTTAAACCGTAATTCATGGATTTTCGCCATGGCAACCGCTGAGGTATGAGACGGTGTGTTGTCTTGGTGACACAGGATTTTCTTTTTCTGCAAATGTGGCCGTTTTTCCGAAAGTTCTGCCTTCAGCTTGTCAAATAATGATGCCTAGTATGCTCCTGTAATGGTTTTTCCTTTTTGAAGATAATCGATTAAAATAACTCCATGACTTCGCCATCACTTTCCCAGCCGAAAAAACAGTTTTTGCTTTTTTTGGAGCCGGTTCCCCCTTTGTAGTCCACTATTTGGACTATTTTTGTTTCGGCCATATAATGGTGTATCCAAGTTTCATCCACAGTAATTAATCGGTGCCAAAACTCTGATTTATTGCGCCAACAGAGCGTTGGAAATGTTCATTCGAACACGTTTTTGGTCTAACGTGAGCAAACGCTGCACCCACGCGCGGACAGCTTTCTCATCTCTAAATGTTGATTTAATATGTGACAAACACGTTATTTTGACATGTTCATTACCTCTGCTATCTCTCTCACTTTAACTCGGCGGTCGTCTAGCACCATTTGGTGAACTTTGGCGATGTTTTCATCACTAGTTGCAGTTTTTGGACGTCCCTAACTTTCATCGTCTCCCAAGCTCATACGACCACGTTTAAATTCAGCTGCCCAAAATTTCACTGTGGTAAGTTGCCATCTCCAAACTCATCATTGATTTGCGTAGATGTATTGCCAATTAAAAAACAAATATTTAATGACAGCTCGATACTCGATTTTGTCCATTTTCATAAAAACACTCACATCGACTCACTCAAACGACTGTTACACAACAACTGCGCGTCCAAAATGGCTGAAACATTGGTGAGTAACTGTCAACAGATGAACAACGAAATTCACTAGCTTTTATTTACGACTGCTGCTATCTTCATGTTGAGGTCGGAAACTTTTCAGGCCACCCTCCTATTAATGGCCTGATAGTACTCGAAATAAATTTAATCCTATTTGAATATTTTTTCAATAAGTAGTTAATAACCTTGTTATGAAAAAAAAGTATAATTATATACTATTAGTCTCCACAGGCTTGTATCTTGTGACGCAGCTGACGGAGGAAGAAGTTTCAGTATAAATACTATACACTATTATATTGTGTAAGCTATCAAATTAAAAATCTTGACGATAACGTAAATAGGACAAAAACAAAATATGTCTGCTTACCGATATTGTTCTGTGTTGACCTCAGTGTTGTAAAGGGTAGCTCAGACACCGTACAAAAGGCCCACAGCTGAAGAAGTAAGGAACTGAGAGAAGCCATTTACCCCGGCATAAGACAGGACCAGTATGAGAATAGATGTATTGTGCCTGTGCAGTAACAGGTACCTGGGCCATCCATCACAGTTACTTCACTGGCTCCATGTCTCCCATGTAACCCCCCCCCCCTCCCTCGTACAATGTACTCTTTAGATCACTATTTTGCTCTCTCTTCCACCACACTCCTCTCTCCATCACTCTCTTAACGGTAATCCGACGATCAATAGTCCTCGAGTAATAAGTCTTCTCCATGCAAAGAAGAAAATGTTGTGTTCTTGCATTGTTGCTCTTTTTCTAATCCTACGCTCCTACCTTTCAAACCGCTTCTTCTATGTTCACTGTGGCTTAGAATATTCTAACTACTATCCCATAAAACCAGGAGTTCTACAGGGCAGTGTCCTGGGTCCCATCCTCTACAACCTATACCCCGCTGGTGTACCTTTTACTCCCAATACCTTCTTGGCCACATTTGCAGATGTCACTGCAGTCTTGTCATCCCACCCACACCCCAATAATACCCCATAACCTTCAAAAACACCTTGATGAGATCGAGTATTGGTACAACCAATGGCCTATCAAAGTTAATAAAGCAAAATTTTCCCAGATTACCTTCACCCTCTGCCACAAGTCTTGTCCAATGGTTTATTTGAATTACATTCCTCTCCCTGTATCTGACATAGAACAGTACTTAGGCTTCCATCTCGACAAACTGTCGACCTGAAACCCACATACGAGGCTACAAAACCAAGAACTAAGCAGACGCTTTTGACGACTGTACAGACTACTTCAAGGGACATCCCATCTATCAATAGAAAACAAATTACTAATTTACAAAGTTATACTTAAGCCAATTGGGACATACGGAATGGAGCAATGGGAAAAACGCTGAACATCGAGCGTTTCCAAGCCTTTCAATCAAACGTCCTGAGAACAATAGTAAATGCCCCTTATTACGTCAGCAACAAAACCCTTCATAACGATCTCAATATACCTTACATTCTTGAACGGATCCCTTCCAAGTTCATAAAATTCCATACTAACCTATCCAACCACCCTAATCCCCTACCACAGTCATTGCACTGCACCACTCATCCCTATAATTCTCCTCGGAGACTAAAACGGCAGTGGTTTCAAGACCTGCTATAAATACGTGACAGTGGGAGTCCTGTGGGAGCAACGCCCAGTTTCTCCGATCATGTTCTGGGCGTATGTGGCTCTCGCGCTCTTTGTCAGCCTCCACTGGCTCGTATTCGATCACACGGCTGATGGAGAAACATCGGGGACCTCCCAAACACCCCAAGGCTCTACTTCCTCTTTCGCATGCGAGGGAGGTGACAACCATGGGAGGTCTCTGGGCTGTTTGTGAATACTGTATGAATGAGCGAGTTAATGAAAATTGTAAATATGGTATGAATGAGAACATTTATCACAATCACTTATTGCCTAATATGGTAGATTGTAATTCTATCACAATAAAGAAGTTTCAATATATTTTATTGTTTGGTTTCATCTTGCAAAACTACTCCTGAACTACCGTGCATACAAATAGATAAACACATAAACTACTGAGCATACATTGAAAATTCATGTTCCTGAGCCTGTTGGTTTTTATTTATATCGTAAAATAAACGCCTCAAATATCTCATAAAATAAACAATAGCTTAAAATACTTCATAGAATATTTCAAAGATAGCTTTTACCTCAAAAAAATTCGGAAATGATGCTGCTAACCGTTCAGATAAAATTCTGTATACACATTGTATTATTTGAAAATAAAAATACATTCAACAGTTGCTAGATTGAATAAAAAAAAACAAAAAATCGCGTTAATTTAATCATTCCCTGAATATCAGATGTCGATTTGAGACCGAAAACAGCTTCTTATCAGTAATTTTTTTTTTAATCGTAAGTAAGTCTGGGTGTGCTGGCTGGGAAACGGGGGGGGGGGGGCGTTCACGGAACGGTCTTACATTTAAAAAGGAAGTTATTGTTAGGGCTAGAACATGCAACCGGCTTCAACGCTCACTAATGAATTACTTTGCATTTTTATCCACCGTAATAGGTTCAGCAAAGGAACAGGTAATTGTAAGGGGAACGTTTTACAAATTATACTAATTAAAGTACACCATCAAATCAAGATTCACGATTACATTTTTTTATCGTTCGCTGACTGCAGGGTAATATATATGCGATGTGCTTTTTGATCACCCGTCCGTCATTACTGAACGTTTTTAGTGAAATTTTTTTCGTAGAATCGGGATTGTTGTTTACCGATGACACAACTACTAGGTTTGTGTCTTTGAAAACTGTAATTGATACGTCAACTCAGAATATACCTTTTCCTCCCGGAGGAGCAGAGATGAACATGAAGACAAACGTCGGGCCACATCCACGAATCCTGCTTGCACGATGTGCTGTCCAATGTAACATTATGATTTTCTTTATTCTTAATTATGTCGTGGTCCAAACAAAGCTTCACTGTAGTCCGAATGTGGACCACGGTCCACAATCTAAGTGGCTACTGTACTAGAATTTATCATAATACTAGAGATAGAAGTGTGGAAAAGGAAGATCCTAGATGTATGACTCATCGTATGAAAGGAAGTTTAGAAGTATTATGTTTGTTGACAATGAGTACAGCTAACTAATGCAAGATATTGGAAGGTCATAGTCACTTCAACACACCCAGACGGGCTGCAGTGGAGGATGAAGAAGATTACGAAAGGCGAGTGTGCAGAAGAGCTCTATTAATAACGGGGTGGGAGAAACTGTTGATGTTGTATCCCATATGAGCCAATGGTCCCAAGGCTGAAGTTATTATAATGAAATGAAGTTGTAATCAAATTTTACCACCTGAATTTATAAATTACTTATTTTATTTTATGCCTGGGAGATATCACCTATACGAATCTTGCCATTATTCTACCAATATGTTTTATATATTACAGTGGTATTAATATGTAGTTTACAATTGTAAATACTGATAAAACCACTTTTAAAAAAATTATAAGTGAGTCTAGGAATTATTACCGAAATAAGTTACATCTGTTTCACTAGTTGAAGATACTATTTTATATTTAAAGTTCCATTGTTTTTTTTTTACAGTTCAAAATATAAAAGATAGTAAAACAAAAGACATTTTAAATATATCTAATAAATCACGTATTTTATATGTTCCTCCACGTCATTATAAAACTCAGTTAAAGAGTTTTTTTTTATTATGTCGAATATTTTTAGGTGTTCCACTTTTCAAAGAACAATCCTTGCATTGAAAAGAAACAAGATACATTTTGAAAGTCAATGCGTTTGCTCGGTATACACATGAGTTGCATTGTGTATGCCACTGTACATATTTGTGGGCAGACAACCTTTACTGCGGATTAATTTTTCTGCCTCCTTTAATTTTTTACCTACATGTTGCTGCTGCAATAATAATATAAGCGAATCAATAATCATTTTTATCATAATGCTTATTCAGCTTAGGGAGGCGTGAATGTGCCCTACAGGTGATGAAGATGACACTTTCAAATAGGGGAGGTGTGTATTTAAAAGACATCGATCAAGGGAGCGCCGACGGAACATCTGCTACCGACTAAAGTAGCAGTCTAAGTGTGCTATAACAGCAACGGACTGCTATTGTTTGTCTAAGCGGTTACAAGTGGTACCTGTTACCTCAGTATCGACCCAGCCGTACCTCTTCCGCCTGTGGCTTCTCAGCCGCTCTTTAACAGCTAAACTATATTTTAGAAATATTCTGCCATACTTATTTATACTATATAGTATTAAGTTTGAAATAAACATACATCTATAACATGTAATATGTGACGTAATATATAATCACTTATATCAAAATGCCAAACTGATATGATGTCTACACTCACTATCAGGATAATAAATGTTAATTTCTTGTAATTATAATAATTGAACCTAACGAACAGAATAGAAAAAAAATTTCATTGCGGGACCATCTTCCCCCAATGAATAACATGGTACATCCTAATGAATTCACTGAGTGTAAGAATAAGAAAATAAATAATCAATAAAAAATAGAAAGAAATCCCCATAACAACAGACAGTCCACCATGTGCCAATTCGGGCCAGTAATCAAAACCTAGTTTTGGCCTCTTGATTGAGGAAAGTGGCAGTTATAGTAGGTTACACCAGGGTTTTGTTTACATTTGAGTATTATTAAATTTACATTGAATTTTCTTATAGTTGACAATCATTTTTGAAAGAAATAGAATTCATTTTGGCCATAGGCTGATTTACGAGAAACAGATATCCTTTAAAATACTCTTCTGTAAAATTTGTTTCTGTTTTGTAAACGTTTTGTTTTTATATGACAACCAGTTTTTCCATGCCACCATTGAGCTCATAGTTACCAAATACACCGAGAAAATGGTGAATATCAACTATTTAGAACAATATATCGATAAAAAGAAATTCACTTGATTTATCTGTTCTGTAAGCTTTGTTTATTATTTGAACAGAACGTAGTTGAAGTCATTGTGAATAAATATCACGTCAAGAGGCTATAAAATACCTTCTTAGTTTCTAAGCTCTCAGGAATGATCCATATATTCCAAGAAGATAAGCCAAAAACCAACAAGAGGGTGTTAAGGGTAAAGGGTGAAGGATAAATCCGTGAAAATATTATCGCGTTGACTGTGTAAAGAGGAGATATATGTCGCGTAGGGGGGTAAAAGGAAAACCGATTACGTCCCTGAGACAGGACGGTGGCGGAAAACCTCAGAAAATACATAAAATAAAGTGTTCCCGGCTAAGTAACCGGCCCTGGGAAAGTGCTAGGACACTCATTTCATTTGCATCCAGGATGAGACGGGCCTAACGCGGAGATACTGTTATCCAGAAAAGCGAGGATAGGGGGGGTCGAACCTTGTATTTTCTCTGTTGAAGCTGACAGTTATGTCCCTACAGGGCCTACGAGATCCACCCTTTAAAATTTAATAAGGGCTTCTGTGCAAGGGATGCCTGAGGCAGGCCGGATCAGACCCACTGTCTTCTTCGCTGCCCCGGCTCAAGCAGTACCTAAATCCGCTCAATTTTAGCCGGTCTTTCGAATTTCATTGATACAGTGTTTTTTGGGGGTGTTTATTTTAAATATTTATATATGTTTCGTTTGTATTACCCTTTATATGGATTCATCCATAGATACTCTACACTTATTAAAGCATCAACAATTTGATAATAACATAAAGGGGAGTAATAATGTATTCCCTCAGTATAATTTTCTTTAATTGCAAAGGTTTAACATTCTTGATTGATAGCAGTATTCATTTTTATATATACTGTGGCTTGCAGGAGGTTAAGTGCAGATATAGTTATTAATTCTGTTACTAGTTAAATGTTGCTTTCCACTCTTCTGTAAAATTTGTTTCTGTTTTGTTAACGTTTTTCCAAGCCACCATTGACCTCATAGTTACCAAATAAACCGAGAACATGGTGAATATCAACTATTTAGAACAACATATCGATAAAAAGAAATTCACTTGATTTATTTGTTCTGTAAGCTTTTTGTGATATTACTGTTTACTATTATATTTAATATAATATACTATTTATTGACATAAATGTCCTAACAACCTTAAACACTAAACTCACGAGTTGCTAACTCGTCCCAGTAGTACAGTGTAGCTCCCCCAATTGAACAAACAACCCAAGGAGTACTAGAAAAAACTGGTTTGAAAAACAAACACCTGAGTTATGTTGACCCATCGATATCGGAGAACCGTACAAGGAAAGAGGTAAGAACAATCACTACAGCTGATTTTTATGCCTTATTGCACATCAACATATT
Organism: Acanthosoma haemorrhoidale; assembly: GCA_930367205.1. Lineage (NCBI taxonomy): Eukaryota > Metazoa > Arthropoda > Insecta > Hemiptera > Acanthosomatidae > Acanthosoma > Acanthosoma haemorrhoidale. The sequence goes on along the minus strand of OV884011.1, from coordinate 119,549,514 downwards.
TTTAAGTGATAATAAAATAATGCAGCGAAATTGGTTATTATTTGATATATCCAGGTAAATAGGAAAGATTAATCTATAAGTTTTCATTGGGGGCTTAAAAAAATGTTCCCTATTTTGAACTAATGTTGAATGATCTTGTATAAGAAAAGTCCTCATGAAGCGTCTTAACTTTTGTGTATATGAAGTGAGCCTGTAGGTGCAGAACTAGCAGTTCTCTGTGAAGTTAATTTTTTGAAGTTGCATTGCCTGTTTTTAATGTAGTTGAATAACATGCGCCATCATTAAAATTCACTAGAGTGAGTATCATTAAAGTTTACTATAGTAAGTTGTTTACTTTTTTTTGTCCCATTCCAGTAATTTTAGAATTAATCAGTTAGTAAAACCTTAGCATAACTGTGTGCTAGAAACTAATGGAAAATTAATCGAGAGGTGTGACTATCTGAAAATAACTTTTTAAAAGATCAGGAGATATTAATCCAGGAAATAATTGCTTTAAAATTTATTAGTTGCTAGTTTTAACACTAGTCTGAGCAATCTATTCAATTCAAGAGTGTTGGAGTGTTTCTTTAGAAACTTTATTGGAACATTCAGTGCCCCAATTCTGACGAGAGCTTCTAGAAGAGGAAAAACTTCGCTTTCGGTCAAGTGATTGGAACTCAATCCATTGGACATAAAGCAGTCACTATTGTTACGGTTTCCTTATGACACACTAATACCGAAAGCTGCACAGAGTATGGTCTATTAGATACCAGCTAAATCTCCGATACACTAACTGCTAAACTGTCAAAGGTCAGCACAGAAGCTGACATTAAAGGGCCCCCATAATTATATATGCCTGAGGCCCTTTTTAGTAACGAGGTTATCGCCGGTCGGCTGGGCACCTCTGATCTCTCGGACCCCATCCCTAATTACAAACTTGGATTCATCGCTCTTATAAATTGGCCTGCCATTAAAATTAATTGGTCCGGTTTAGAGAAGTACACTTAGCTTGCTCAGGCAAAGAAACAAAGTGGGTAATTCGCTGCTTGCATTACCCTTCCCATACTTCGGTTATCGGCAATAACCTGTTGATTAAGTTCACAAAAAGGTTTTTAGAGTTTTCTATTCAATTATTAGGGATATGATCATTTTTTTTTCAATTGAAGCTCTATAAAAGACAAGTTACTGGTTCATTTTACAGTAAACCACCCTCCCTGCCCTATTTGAGGTACAAATACGCACGCAACTGCAAAGTATACATCATATTTTTCTTCACCGTACCCCAACAAAAACTTGAATATAAAATGATATTAAATTGTAATTATTTGCTTATATTTCTCTATTTACTTTATTTGCGAACTAGTATAATTCTTTCTATTCTTTCCAGGCACTACGAAAAGTAATTTTTTTCTCCCGTCCTTGCCCCTTTAAATTCACAATTATATACAATTATCGATCCTCAGGTGAATCTATTTACAATTTATGTTTGTGTTTCCTGTAGCGTCGATACAGGTTTTGCTATTTTATAAAAATTAAATAATGGAATAAACAACACATTATATAACGTGACTGGACGGAACTGACTCTAATAAAGGTGATGGGGCTCACCTTGTTGATCAAACATAAAACTAACTTACATATTTTTTTTTTTTTTTTGGAGAAATATAAAATATTTAGAGTGATTGGATCCTTGTACTAGGAGGACCTGCTTGAAGGTGGTGTGAGAGGAGTAAGGAGTGTGGGAATCCTCGGTGGAGGTTGATTGTTACGGTACAGTGGTGAGAGTCCACTGGTGGCTGGGCCTAGAGTCTTCTCTAGGCATGTAGTGCAGTCGTAGTTAGTCTGATATCAGTGAGGGTGCCCCTTAGAGGCTTGTCGTTGGTGGGCCAAGCGCCGTGATGTCAACCATTTCTTCTGCTTTACTCGATCGATAAGTTAAATCAAACTTACATACTAATTCTTAACCTCATTTTTCCCCGACAGTCTCTTGCCATCGATGTGGGAGAGGTGGTGGGGTCATAGTGTTAAACACTGGTTTGGTTAGGTGCTGCAACGAGTCAAAAACATGATGAACTCACCCACCGATGACGCATCAAGCAAGACATGGTGGGAAGGTAATTGCAAGATTTATTTAATCATTTTTTTTATAAAGAATTAAATATTAACTAAATACATTTGCCTTCGAAAGTTTTTCATTTCGTCACACTTCTTGAACAATAAAAATCTTCCTAAAAAACAAATCTAAAATCTCAATAAAATAAACCCTATTGAATTAGCAGGAACGACATTAAATGCAATATTTCTATTTTTGGCTCCAAATCTTCATATTTTTAATAACTATGTATATGTAATTCTTGTTGCGTTATTGTCTCCAATGTATACTTCGCCACAAAGAAAGAAATCAGACCATAAAATCTTAAATACTTGTTGGCTTGTGTCTTTAGAAATGCATATATATAATTTCATACTTCTTGTTATTTCATCTCGCCAAACATACAATCAGCGTAATTTGAAGTGTTTTTTCCAAGGCGTTCCAAGGCCCATTAGAACACAAAAATATAAAATGTTTTATTTTTTACTTCTCTACTAAGGTGTAATGCTAAGAATAATTCTTTACATTCTGTGTCCCAGTTCTTTGTTTCCGGCCACGTCGGCCTAGTTCCTTTCACATGCACCCCTTTTTTCCTCGCTCCTCATTCCCAAAGGACTTGTTCAGGAAACTTCCATCACTTCAGATCTACTTTTAACACTATTACTTTTAATAATTATTAATAAAACTTTTATGCTACTTAAGGTTTTTTTACCTGTTGTTAAATTGTTCCATTTTATGTTGTGCATTTGTGTTTTTACTGAGTATTGTTGTAAATTGTGGTTTTGAACAATGTTAGTTAGTCTTAACTTTGATTGAACGATAAATATGGCTTTAGAGAAAAGACCAAGGTGCGTTGACCGGTGCACCTAGGGAATGTTTGAACGGCACATCCCGGACCAACCTACTTTTTATCTTAATTTTAAGCCCGTTGGTCCTATGCTCCTAACCAATACTCCTTATGTGCCAAACAAGACTTTCCATTTAAACAGTTCAACGGATCCCGTATTCTCCTTCCACAACATACCCGTCAACTTTCCTCCCTTCTTTCCCATTTTACTACTTCTGCATTCGTCTTCGGAACTCTAGAGACACGCCTTTCGCATCGCTATGCTGAGTCACAATGTATATTTCACTTGACCAAACAGTAAGACTTCATAGGAACGTTCCTCTACCAAACCTTATGCACTAAAACCCCGTCATTCATATACAACCAATTCTAAATCAAATTCCCCACCCACTCCCTCAACAAGATCTTTTTTATCTGTTATCTTCGATTGCTGTTTTCTCCAAGCAGGTTCAAGCATACATCCTTACTCTATATCTCCAGCGGTTGTTTGTTTTCCATCTCATTTTTCAAACCCTATCTTAATAAATGTCTTCTTACCTCTCAATCCACCATTTTCTGTTTTGAGAATTATCCTAACATCGACACGATTCTGCCTACGATATTTGACTGGCTGCTAGTTGCAAATTAATCATCATTCATTTGTTCGTTTATTCTATTTTATATTCACAAATCATGGATAAGTCTCCACCTTTTAATTTAAAATTTATTTATCATGTTACTTGGCTAAAACATAACTATGCGTTATAATGATGTTTATTCATGTATGTATGAATGTAGCCTAATATAATTGAAATTTTCTATATTCCTAGGAGAATCGTGCCCCAGAAGGCTCTAAAATGATAGAATAGTTCAAAGTTTTAAAGTTTATGTGTTAGCGTCTTATGAAAGCATGAATGGAGATCAATTAAATAGAAATAAAAAACTATCGATTGAAGCGGCGGACCATTAAGCGCATAAGGTCAATACCACATCATGGACAATCGCTTCAGATCCTGTGGTAACAATCTTCAACCACTAAAGGCCATTGGGTTCACATCCTGACATTAAAATGTCCTTTACGGTTAAATGGTATAGAGCATAGATTAAAAATAAGGGGGAATGGAACCTACTCATCAAATTCCTATAAATAAAAATTCTTTGAGCTCTAGCAATTAGAAATTTTTGGTTAGTAAGGAAGCTTATGTGTTATGTTTAGGTATTTATTTAGTTTTATGATAGCTACTTACTTTGATTTTTAAATTAAAAAAAAAATCTCGTAACGAACCACTAAGTTTAACGGAGTGTTATAGCGCTTGTGATAGACAATATATCTATATACATAATACATAAAAACCATAAAAATTCCAGAAAATTGGTGTAATTTTATAGGCAGGAGGCAAAACACTAGAAAATACACTGCAGACTCTTAAGTCTGTAACTTAGATTTTCTTTATGGAATTACAGTAGGATCTCCCATATCCGAAGCGTCAACAGATGACATTGACAGTGAACTTACTGCTATTGTTAAAGGGATAAATGACTCGAAAAACATTACTGACACTTAAGTTGCAGAGTGACATGTGATAATGAACTTGAGTTAGCAGATGAAGAAATTATAGACATTGTTAAAGGAAAGGAAGAGGAGCCAGACATTGACAATTCAAAAACAATTAACGGAAAACACATTTATTTACAGCACGAGGGATTTCATGCCTTAGACGTAAGTTTATTTAGTAGTTCATACATTATTTATTTTGATTAAAAAGAATATAAATCTAGTTCGATCATTTATTTTTTTATTGTGATAAAATTACAATCTGCCTTATTGGGCCAGAAGTAAATGTGATAAATGTTCTCAATAATATGGTGTTATATTTACAATAACTGCTGCAGTAATTCGTGCATTCAGTTCGTCACCTAGAACCGTCACCTTTTGACCGCAACTTGCAAGACATGGTGGCACAGGTTAGCTTGTTTCGTTTAAACTTGTGTTACTCAGAATTTACAAGTTCTCACCCTCGGTATATTTATGAACGGATGATGATAAAAGTATAATTGTTGTTATGCTATCAATGGTTTACGTATATTACACAGTGGTAAGCATTCTTTTAGAAGATGTATTCTAAAATTGCAACTAAACACAACAGATTTTTAATGGAGTTTAATGGTTGAAGGCCTATTGAAAAAATACTCCATAGTCATAAAAAATTAGAAGCTCAGCTGGGATCCCGCTGGTTACACAATTGTTTAACTGTAATCACAAGGATTAATGAATTAATTAGTTGAGCCAAGGTTCAGTGGCTTTGCTACTTAATTCTCATTAAATCAGAAATAAAATACTCGTTTCAAATTACATTATCAACAAATATAAAAATAAAATATTTCCCATAAAAAAAACTATTGAAATATTTTCCAATATTATTGTTGATTCCTAAAGCTTCGTTTTTAAAAATATATTATAATTTATCTTAAGCGTATCCTTAACTACGCTAAAAGTAAATTTTGAACAGTTTCAGAGACCGGTTGTTCACATGTATGGTTCCTATAATAGTGCATACAGACACAAGAGGATCGCTCTCCTTGAATGTAAAGTATTTCATTTCAGGACCGGAAATATAATATTAATAAAACATGTTTATAGAATAGACTGTCATAGGATAATACAGAAATAATGGGAATACACGATAGGCACTGCATATAATCCCCTTATGTGTATAGATAAAAGCTTTAAAGCCTGGCATCGACATACGCCAGACTACACGATAGGGCAGAGAATGGTAACCATCAGGTTCCTATAATAACATTTTTACTGCAACAGGGATGGGAGGGGGCAGGGGAATAAAGAGGGGAGCTACAATAAAGCGCCGCCTGGTTTGTTCTGCCCTGTCATACTTTATAGGGCCAGTACTCCGCTATACAAGCCAGCATTTAGCAGTCATATCGTAAACCGGGGCGAAGGGTCCTCCACCTCCGTCTGTAGTACCACCGTCCATTTTATCGGCTATAAACCAATCTAATTTAAACCTGAACCCAATCCTTCCAATCCAAAGGTAGGAGAGTGAAGATTTATTTATACGTTTTAGCTCCGCAGGCGAATTGTCGTAGGGTGAGATTTTTATGTTCGATGATCCTCTTTGCAATCGGTATGGCTGAGAAGCGAAGATACTTTTGCGGCCGGTCGTATCCGTAAATACACTGCACAAAGGGAATCTAACTCGTTAGCATTAAAGAGATCCCGATAGAATAAAGGGAATGAAACACAACTCAACACACCCTGGACAGTCACCTGACCAGCGGTGGTGTAATCGAAACCCTTCTGCTGCTGATACAGCTATTATATCATTATAAGCATTAAAATATGCAATGTATACGTAATGTACAGATTAGATAGTAACATAACAATTACAACTTGCTTCTAGAATAATATTTAGTAAAATAGAAGGAAAAAATTTACAATCTTCAGATTAGCATTTGGGCATTTGTTCAAGTTAATGTTTAGTACCCTTAAACAGAACACTATTTACAATCCTACATTAAATGCTTGTACATTAAGCGGTCAAGGAACCAATCGATAATGAACTGAATGCACAAACAATTCTATATAACAGCCTATCCATTTTATTTTATGATCTATATACGCAATCTACTGAACCTATGATAAATCTTGACAACAACGTACTAACAACAAAATAACACTTCACAACACATCCTCTCTCTCACTGCCAAACAAATCGGCACCATGTGGTCAGTTTATAACAAAAAGTAGTCCTTCCTTGAGCCTCCGATAGATGTCGAATGTGGATGAATTTCCCTAAGTGCGAATTCCTCGGTACAACGTGACCTGTTAACAAATATAAGCAATATAGAAAATTCGAATGGAAGAACAAAGAAACAAATCCTATACTTGTTTTTTTAAGCTCCACAAACTTTGATCTTGAAGGGATTTGGTATCTGTTATTTTCTATCACTCTAGTCTATTTTTTATATGATTAACTGGTTGATCCTTAGGGACATTCCCGAAACAATGTTAGCACTATAATGTTAAAATTATAAGTAGAGAAACCTACTTAAATTAGTAGTGCATGTGTGATAAATAAGTCTCTATATCAAAACTTACCTATGCCATTGGCAAAACAAACACGCATATATTATGTATTCTATTTAGACTATGTTTTCATAAATGAAAATAAATGAATTGAAGGCTTTTTATCTGCCTTCTTTCAACTGGGGCAACGTATCATTCATAGTTCATATATATATATATGGATTCATAGTTCATATATATATGGATTCATATAGATCGATTCATCTTTCGTATGGATCAACATCAGAGACTCAAGCCAATGCAAAGTAGAGTTCCTTTCATTATATAGTGTTAAAATATCTTAGTTTAGATGATCTGAATTAGGTATAGAATGGATAATTAAGCGAGTGTATATATTTTTTTATTATATTATTATTTCACCTTACTAAAAGTAGTAATACCGCCCAAACGAGGGAACAAAAGTATATACCAGAATAATTTTCCTTATCGTGGTTGCTTATCTCCAATTTACGTAAGTAATTCATTTCCATATGTATTTTTAACCTTCCATGAAGTTATGAAGATGTCATTAATCATTAAATAAAATGTACGCAGTTATTCAATTGATGTTTTAATGCTACAATAAAAATACTTTGAATTATTTCTGTTCCTCTTGTTGGAAGACAAGATCGCTCCCCAAGAGGCCGGTAATTTACTGCCCTTTAACGTTGGCTAACTTAATCACTCTATTTATAGCTGTAATTACTCTTCAATCCTCTTTTAACTATTAATTGGATTCTTTTATGGGTACCTAGCCTGTAATACCTCGTTAGGGAGAGGATAATTCATTCTTGGCTATTCTTTGGGTTCGATGAAAATATATGTAAGCACTGACACAGTAAAAACGAATCCACTCCATTAATTACAACGGCATTACTTTACTTCCGTTAAAGAAAATAATAAAATTTAATTTAATAATTAAATCAGATTCTAGAATATTTAAACATGATATTTATTAAACTAAATTAATTTTTGGTTTGGTAAGTGTACCTGAAAGAGGACTTGGATAAAAACAATGTTCTGAAAAAAATTGATAGATACCTTTATTGCAGTTTTGAAGAAACTAAATGTTTGTATATAAAGAAGATAATTACTGATTCGTGATAAAAAGTATTATCTTTAATTGTATTAACTTGTTGAGTCCAGAAAATGCTGAAACAACTCTAAGTAATTATTATCGATTCATGAAACCATAGTTTTTAAGCCCATGAAACTCTTATTAATATATATCATATAGTAATTTTCCTGACTACTTCATTTCCATTACCCACTATTTCAATTGAAATCTCCAATTCTTCATTTACCGTTGATTTTTCAAACATTGTACAAATATCGCACATTCCTTAGCATCCGCGTATTCGTACACAATTGATACCATTCCTAACAGACAAACTAAACAAAATACAAAAATATTGTAACAGGTGAAAGATCAAAATAATTCCGAGTAAAACCGAAGTTATTATATTCATACAATGACAACGAAAATTTCAAGATAACGAAAAATAATTCCGTATTCACAAAACCCACCAATTAGAGTGACAATTGATCCACAATTGGAGTTACAATGAAATTAATGTACACAAATATTCTATAGTTTAATAGAAAACCAGACCATCCCCTAAAAACAAGCTAATATTATTTATACAAAATCGCCAGTAAATTTGTTTTCCTATCCATCTTTTTTTACTAGTGTTTAATCAGATAACGGGAAGTCATACAAATGCTACGAATGAGAATAATAGACCCGTAATACACAACAAGGATTAAATCTACCAACTTTACAAAGCCTCACACTTGCACAAACACAAATGTATTTTGAAAACTCATTATTAGCCAGCAACTTATAAATTAGAGAAATAGGCAATTACAGCAAAGAATCATTAAATAAAAGGATAATAAACGGACCAAACCCATTTTCATCCAAAAAATAGATTTGTAGTTATATAATAACCTCTATAGCGTGAATCTAAGTTGAAGACATTATGATTACTAATCACATTCAAACTGCTTCCATTGGTAAAATAATCTATGTGACGTAAGATATAAATTATTCTTACTCACTGTTTTAATTGGTGAAGATTTTTCCTACAATGGACAAATATTGGTAAATTTTTTTAAACGTATTTCATTAATATATTACGACGATTTGTACAAGTAAACAATTTAAGCAAATTATTTTATAAATGTTTACATTTTATGGGCATGATGGTGCCAAAGACATACTAGGTACATATATTATTATGGGTCTTTATTTTTTTTCAAATGTTTATTTATTGCTTAACAACTGCCCATCGCTAACATTGTATATGCTTTAAATATGACTAAATATAATATGAACTATTCCATCTCATGTTAGACATGAGACATGTTAGAGGACATCTAATTGGGATATAAAAATAACAATTTCTATTATAATTCGATAATTTCTAGTAATGGAAATGTGAGATGGGACCAAATCAACGAAATTTGTTATGCTTGCAACTAAGAAATTAAAGCAATTTCTAAAGTAACCAATCCTTTTCAATTCCGTCAAGAGGCGGTACCTCAGGAAAGGGCCTCCAAGATTAGAACAAAGAAATACAGCGACTTAATTTACCGTTTCGTATAGAATTAGAGGGCGTTGTCAAGGGTTAGAATTGACCATTGAACGAACACAATAAACTGGAGGGCTGCAAATCCCTCTAATCGATTCGAGGCATGAAACTGAACATAAATAATGAACTTAATTTGAAGGTGTTGATCATCGTTACGCTTTTGATGAAGCGCAAACCTTAAGCTACAATTAGCACTTAAAAAGCGGAACATTCAATACATAAACATATACCGTTGTACTAATGATGTACAGCAGAATAATAGTAACCGAAATAATCCTTAAATATGATATCACATAGTAGGGACATAAAAAAATATATGAACATTTACAATCAAATGTTTTTTACACACTAAGTCTTTATTTAAAGATACTAATACTTTACTTTCGTAATTTAATTATTTACAATCGTTTGGACAGCATGTTCGATTTAACCTGATTCATAAAACATCCAGCCTTAAACATAAACTAAATAAATTAACAACGATACCAGAACCAATTCACATTAAAACTTAATGTTAGTTTATGGTTTAAAACAGAATACTACACAGCCATTAAATGCACAAGGCAAGTAAATTTTATTGGATCCACTCTCTTTTTATATACTCAATACACGTGTACTTAACTTAACTAATTCTATAATTAATAACTTAACAACAAACAACATACAATGCTCAACAAAAATTACAAATCTTCTAAATGGCGTGCAAAACCTCACTCCATAAGACTAGGTTTCAAACAAACCCTTGTCTTACTCTCCCCTTTCCTCAAGACGGCGGGATGGATTCCTACGTGCTACATCCTTAGTACAGAAGTGCTAATTAACTAACAACTTAGTGATGAAAGCATAGGATGGCACAATGTATATCCAGACGAAAAAGGCTAGATTTTATCAGTTTAAAAGTAGCTTAGTAGCTCATTAAGATTACGTATCATTTGTGCATGAGACAGTCCCTTCAACATATCCACTATGTAAATATACATTACAATGGAAGAATTAACATCAGCCCCTGCACGATAAGTCCGCGTCGCCGCACCGCGCCTTGTTGATATAGGACACAGCAGATGTTTATAAATCGAGGATTAGACCTTAGTTGTGCTTGGAGGCTAAACAGTTCTACTTGAAATTGAACATTACCGTGGTTGGGATACACCTGAACCCGCCTTCCGACCTCAACGCACCAACACCATGTGTACCTAACACCCCAACAGTGGCTCCTTATTGCTTACATAGGCCATATCTTTGCAGCTTATTAAGAATGTCATAACATTGAATGGAGTGTCGCAGAAACGAAAATGATGTATAATTACGGAATATGAAGTTAATTAACTAGCAGTGTAGCAGTGTTTGGCTTCAAGAGTAGCGTGAGGAATCATCCTTAGTCCTTTCCTTTCTTTGCTGGGGAGATGACACTCCCACAAGTGAATTTAGTCGTTTCCTGCGCTTTATGTATGATGTATATATTATGAAGTTTTACGAATGTCTATTCATTCCATTAGTAGAGCCAATTGTAATTATTATTAACCATAGTGTGCTAGCAATAGTTACACATAAATAATATGAAAAACCTTAGCTCAAGTAGCAGTTGGAGTTTTCTGTGTTACCGATCGGACTAATAAAAGATTATACATTATTGGGAACATAATTAAACTTCAAATATTAATAATAATATTTGGTTTTGGCTTGATGAAGTTTAATTGCGCACTAATCAAATGAAAAAACTCATGTATTTTTATTAATGTCATGGCTAACAAAATAAACAATAATCAAGACTTCTTCGATGGGTTAAAAACCATCGTATAATTATTTTTCAAAAAGTATTTTGAGTAATTTTAAAAGATAAATTTTCCACTCTATTTGGAATAATAAGTTTACTGCGAGTTATCAATTTTATCTTTTGGATTTATAGAACAAATGACCTCACCGTGATTACCCCTATAGTATGTATTAATTTTAACGTCGTTACTTTACCTATTTACGATTAGGTTGCAAAGCCAATTGTTTTAAATTTCGCAATTTAATAAGTATTAAAGAAAATGTAGATAGTCTTTCGATATAGTACACTTGAAACATACTTTATTCTATTTTTATTTAAAAGAATACCCTTTAGTTCATAATTGGTGTAGACGTTGCTACATTGCTATAAGATTGCTGATTCAAGAGTCAACTATTTAATTCGGTATGCTATCCATGACGAAACAATCAATTCAATTAGAATTCTCAGTATTTTTACTGCGATCAGTTAGCCAAATGAAACTTCTAAGTATCTAAGCCAGGAACAATTGCTACTAAAAAAAAAACTTTATCTTTAGTTCATACCTAACTTTCGTATCCTTCAAAGGTTGAAGGTAGGTCTCTCCTAGTAAAAGGGTCCCATTCACTCCAATAATTTCCATCGTATTTTTCTACATTCCAATATTTCAAATTGAGAGCTTAGAATGAAAAAAAAATGTTTAAGTTATTTAAGTAAGTCATTACATTAAGTTAATGTTATATATATATATATATATATATTTTCACCTAGACATTTGCTTTTCATTTAAAGGGGACAATATCCCTGAAAGAAGTGAAGTTTTTTCATTCATAAATTTTTTTCATATATATTTATAAAGAATTCATTATGAATCTATATTATTAGCTGTTTGCAAATGTTTATTTTATTTTTTAGAAAATAAAGGAGGTGCATAGACAAAGGGGAAGCCTGGAGGGAATTCGGGGAATGACACCCTCTCCAATATTATTAAAAAATAAAACTATTTAGAAATTAAGAAAAAAATTGCTGGCGTAAAAAAATCTTGTTTAGTATTATAAACATTCCTGAATGTGAATATATTTATTTATTGGTAAAATTTATTTTATCCCTACAGAAAATACTTATAACCTAAAAACATTTATCGCCAAACAATTTTCTTTGATCTTACCTAATCGTTTGCTCCATTCAACCCATATTTTCCATTAAATGTGATAGTACGACCAGGAAAAATCAGCTGTTGGTTGGTACACCCACGATCCCTGGCACCCTCCCACACGAGCTTCGGATACCAAAGCCCTTACACTGTTTACAGCGATCCAAACCCTAATTTAGTGACGACGGGCGAACAGCCGAGCGAGGAGGAGCCGCGACCACAGAGGCCCTATACGCATTGCGGCCGCCCTGACCTGGATCCAGTCCAGCCGCTCACTTGTTACTTGTGCACTTCCTTTCTACTGTCTGCTGAGTTATCGTTGGCGGTGTGTCGCCGGGGAAGTCTGGCCAGCGCCAACCCCTCTCGGGTAACTAGTACTCCATATATTTTTTACTCAAATAAACTAAATGTGCCTCCCGAAACTGATTAAATATTCAAAACGTAATACTAATTTCCCTGGTGTGCAGTGAAGTGGAATTAGCATCGGTTGGACCAGCTTTAAATTGATGATGCAAACGCAATAAAAAAAGGTTGCAAGATATAATTGAAGTACTCGTCATTTAAGGAGGAACAGGAGGAGCTATAATACGCTAGTACATTGGCTTGACATTGATAAATACATGGCGTAAAACATCTTGAAAAGGTGAATATGGTAGTCTCGATGATACTATTGAGCTAAAAAAGGAACTGCACCTCATTAGCTTGCCGGCTAGTGTTCGGTTAAAGTAACCGATTTTATGCTTGCTTCTTTATGTTAATACGTTTTTAGGATGAACTCTGTAACTGCCTTAATCCCCCCCCCCCGTTATTACCCAAAATTTATGGATTTCCCTCTTATGTTCTATCTTTACCATGAAGTTCTGTTATTTACGGGTTCCTTTACCCATAAAGGATTGTAAAAGAGTCAAGTGGATTGGATCCATCAACATACACAGAACATATAGCCTGTTGCTAGTCGCAACGAGTTTCCACTTGCATTTGGCAATGAAACGATTGATTATTTACGATAATAATAATAATTTGGGATAGAAGGTACAGGAAAATTATATTATTATAAATTAATGACATAATTTTCGAAAATATAATATTAAATTATCTGCTTTTATTTAATGAGATATTCCTTTTCAATATCGTCGCATTGCGTCTAGTACACCAATTGCCATTTGGGAGTTATTAATGTACAAATAAATTATTGATGCACTTCTCATTTTGTTCTGTTTTTTTGACTAAATATAAAGTTGAAAACCGATATGTTTTTGTTTCTGTATTTCCTATTAAGTTTCAAGAAAACTCTAAAAGTTAGTAACGAGGATTAGAGCCTCAGGTTGAAAAGTTCTTTCTCTTTTGTTTAAGTCCTAGGAGACTATCAAGATGGGAGAAGAAGGGATGAGCACTACACCTTTAAAACTACAATGAATTTGTAGCGTTGACTTATTAGTTTGACGTAAACTAGATTTTCATTGAATAATTAAATGCTTATTTTATTTAAATCCACTTCAACCTGTATGTCAGTAATTTCAAACACCCTAGAACCCTTATGTACTGGTCGGGTGTTGACAGGATGAGGTGCAATGTTTGCATGAGCCATAGCGGGAGAAAGGTCGGTCTAAGTAAAAAGGAGCGCATATTAAGTAAGTCTTCTTAATTTTTTCCGCGTTAACCACTGAAAACCTTAGCAATAGAGACTAGTATGAAATGGCAATTTTGCATAAAAGAGGTAAAGACATTATACTTAAGAGACTAGAGATAAATTACGACGAAATTGCCAGTAATAAAAATGTTAATACTAAAATTGTTAATTTTACACTCTGAGTCTGTTAAGTTGCATTTATCATCACTTAAAGTGTAGTCATTTTATTCAGTTCTCTTTTTAGGTTGTTTTGTTTTTCTTTCACATGGTATATAATGTATTTGCAAATTTTTACGCTTCTTATATTGTAATTTACCTTAAGTTTAATTTTCAACACTTTTGTTTAAATTTGTATAATAGGCGCTATTTTAATAATCGTATTTTATCCTTTTAAATAAATGTTAATATTAGTGTTGGATTTCAACAAATATATTTTTATCTTTTAGACTTTAAATGTTTTTATATTGTTGTATTTTTAAAAGTTTCTCCTCGTATAACTGCCATTGCAAGGATGAAAGACGTGAGCTGTTCAAAGCTTGCAAAATTTAACTTTGAAAAAATAAAATAAAAAATAAATTGCAAATTTAAAAAAATGTGTTATTTAAAACCTAAATTTAGTTTTTGGTTCGCGAAATAATACAGATGCAGGTGTATTTCATTTTACAATCGTCACTGCTCTTGAGTCTATCTGTTGCCAGAGACTCAAGCTGAGCTATTGACTGCTGCCTCCAAGGCCCACTATTAGAATAGATCCTCTTTGATATATAGAGCGAGCTACAGCTACAATGGAGTGGCCTCCATTAATGCGCTAGGAGCGATTTATCCGCCCATTCCCTTGAGAACTGCCATCGGACGATGTTTAATCGATGAAGAGGAAGCATCGGCTCCGTCAGCTGTTATCGTTAATGTAAAACACCTGCGACGGTGGCATATGCGAAGGCGCACCTGCAACCCGCTGCTTGCCAGCCCGTGACCGCCGACTCATCCCCGATGTAACTATTTCACATTCCTCCGAGGCGGGACTACCACATCTATAATGCACGAACAGGGATGAGGTCTGTCTGGTGGTACTATATAAGTTTCTGCTCCGGATAAACTTTTCAGAGTATAAAGTCGGCAGCCATAAAAGAAATGCCACAATAATCCTAAACAATCAACGTAGTGTGTACTTAAGACCTCCTGAGTTTTTGAATTAGGCGGAAAATCGATTGGATACAAAATCACACACAGCCCCAGTGTATGGCTGTCGTGTGCCTTGAGGCAGGACTGCTGGGAGAAAGGTAAAGCTATAAACCATAGAATGAGAATAGCCGTCCCAAGCAGCAGGGGTGGGGAAAATTTCTAGTTATGAAACTTCTAACTTTGTTGTACTAGAATGTCTGTTCTTTTCTCTGGGTGCCCATGCTTGCCTTTCATTGCTTCAGTCCAATTTGACTTCGTCAGGCCAACAGAAGACTTCACAACATTTAGGTAAATTAGATATCTTAGCTCATTCAAATTAACCCCTGAACTGCAGTATGGTATTGTATAACGTCGATTCATTAGTTATTAATTATATTTTGATTTCTCGTAATTCGGCTTTACTGAATTCAAGTGTAAGATATATTATATTAATGTTATGATAGTAAGTTACAGTCATCTGAGATAGATTGCATTTATAACACAGGCATCCCAGATGTCTTAATATTTTAAGTTAAAATCCGATTCCGTGCTAACATCTGCAAAGGGCTAGCTAGTGATATATGGTAGCAGGGAGTAGGCACCGGTGGGTGCAGAAGAAATCAAATACAAGGGGCACATGCGGACCCACGCAAATACAGAACTGCCTGACAGACCTCCCCACTAATAGCCTTGCAGGCCTCTCGACCACTCTTGACCTCTCTGACAGCTTTTTCTTTTCATGAAAGGATGTTGATGAGGCCCTTCTAGTAATAAAGGGCCTTATGTTCCCTTCAGATGTATCGAACATGAAAACACTCCACAAGATTACAGGAGACATTGGCTATAAGCAACCGTAAGTTACATAGGATATTTGAGCTGATAGAATCTTAAACCATCAATACAGTCTATTACTTTATAGTGTAAATTATTAATTATTAATTACACCTCTATTTAGCTTTTCACATATTCATTATAATACATTAAAGTCATATTTGAGGCTAATAAATAACATTGAATTCCACTTATTCAATCCAGCTATCCCCTTCAGGCACGAGAAACATAAAAAATTAACATTTATATTATTAAAGTGAGTGTTAAAGCCTTACCAGATTGGCTCAAAACGCCAATTTCAAATTCATATTCAGAGTGAGTGATTTGGAAGTTATTTATCTAATGAAATAATCCATGTCCAGGAAGCCCTTTTGACGATAATTTCCTGTTTCAAAAAGCTTTTGGGGATTAATTTGAAGCGGTACTTCCCGCTCTAAAAGCCTGTTTAAGGTTATTTGTTTATTTCAAATCTAATTTAAAACAGTTGATAATATATTATGTATCTTGAGGCTTGCTTTGAGGGACCCATACATCTGGGTATAGTGAAATGATTTATTAATAGCTAAAATAAATGTTCATAAAAGAGTAATTAAATGTAAATACATACAGTTGTTTCACTGTAGTGTACATGCATCTTAAATTACCCCAACGTATTATGAATCTTCAATGTAGAATGCTCACTGGAGGGGCAAAAAATGGTTGGATTTTTGACTAGAGATAAACCTGGCTGATCTGTTAGGGACTAAGGCTCAGCATCCACTCCATGCTTGTTGAGTCAAGGGTTCCCCTGCCTTCAGGACTAGTGCTGGATGCAGAGAGAAAGAGAGAGCTGTCCGGTTCAAGCCTCGCGGCCGAATAAGGAGTGAGATATAGAGCCCCGTGCCCTTCTGTAAGGAGAAGGGAAGACAGGTTCTAATGTTTTTCGGTCTGGTCTTTATTTTAAAAGTATTTTATATAAGATCGCAAGATGAACAGTTGAACGTCTCAATCTATCTATTCATATGTGATATATGCTGCATCAATAAATACTCAAATAAAAACTTTAATCACTCTCATGGATTTACCTTCAAATGTGAGTATTTACTCATACAGAATTGCTCAAATTTTAACGTTTTCACCTAAAAAAATGAATAAACAATAAAATGAATTAATATTATAAATTTATATTTTACTATGAGCTCAGCCTAAACTGTACTAATATTACGATAAACTGCATTATGTACTATTGGACATAGTCTATGCACCAGCCACTCCTAGTCGGTACTTTCCCTGTGACTCCTGTGTCATTATATTATATTATATGTGTAAATATATTAATTATGTAATATCTTTGTTAAATCTTCCGTGTACCCTCGTGTCTTGCTAGCTCAAAATCGTCTATCCAAACTAACCCAGCCATCCTGGGTCTCGTTTAAGAGAATTAAATTCCCCAAATATTAACATAATTTTATAGTGTTCATGTTCTGATTTATGGAAAACCCTTAAACAATAAACCCTTAAAAATATTTGTGGATTTTAATTTTCAATTAAATAAATAAAAATTAAATTAGTAATAATAATCAATTCTTCATTTTACAATTTATTATATTATTATTGTTATAATCATTATTATTGACTTTTCGATAGCTACCATCCTAATAAGATCCAATATGAGGTGGGTGACTTGTAGTGTTTATAGCCATAATTTAATACAATTGTGTCGCTACTATTAAATTAGTCTATGCACCAGTAAGCTTTTTGGTTCGAGGATTTGAGACTAGAATTTACGCAGTGGATGTCTCTAAGCAGTTCTACGATCAATTCATTCCTCGGTGGACATTGCTGCTCACGAGAGATCAGTGTGATTATCGACGACCAGGGGCACACCGTCACGGTTCCGAGAAGATTCGATCAGCTACGAGTTATCGTTACCTGTGACTGACATTTCACTTAATGAAACATGAAAGGTCCGCCGAGTACCTAGAAGTAGTGTCAGGAAAGGAGGTTCGTTAATAATTTCGGTTCGGGCAATGGAGTGAGTAATGGATGTATATATATATAGGCCATAGAGACAGTAGATAGTTCCTAGATATAAATATTAAAATTCATTTAATCAGCATTACGAAATACAATAGAAAATAAACGTAACATTTACTAAAACATATTAAAGTTATTTATTGGATCTGGGGATATGCGCGATGGCACTGGAACTTATTATTTGTAATAGAGATAATAATTAAAATAAAAAAAAACATAAAAGGATGTTAAATAAAACTAGATTAGTCCAGTTTTCACACTATTCAATGATTAAATATTTTTTAGTAAATAATTTATGATTAATTTACAAAAATGTCAACTTTAATCAACTAAAATTCTATTCCCGTAGGTGGGGTAAGCGATATAACCTTAATTGAACTCATAACTAATAATATCTATTATCAGCCACCAGTGGACTCTCACCACTGTACCGTAACAATCAACCTCCACCGAGGATTCCCACACTCCTTACTCTTCTCACACCACCTTCAAGCAGGTCCTCCTAGTACAAGGATCCGATCACCCTAAATATTTTATATTTCTCCCTCATCCTAAAATTCTAACTAGAGAGCTTAGAAAAAAAAAAAAAAAAAAAAAAAATATCCATTATCAAAAAGGTGAGCCATCACCTTTATTAGTCAGTTTAGTCCAGTCACGTATAATGTATATCATTATGCTTGTTTATTCATTATATAATTTCTATAAAATAACAAAACCTGTATATAATGTAGTGATGCTACAGGAAATACAAAATAATTTGTAAATAGATTCACCTGAGGATCTATAATTATATATAATTATCTGTAAATTTAAAGGGGCTATGAAAGAAAAAAAAAATATCCATTATTAATAAAATCATAGTCAGGAAAGAATAATTTTGTACATCTGTGTATCTAAGATTTTATTCTATAAATTTTTACATTATTACAATACAATATGCAAGAACATATACCACAATATTTAAATACAAATGGAAACATAATAAAAAATACCTACCAATAAAAGAATTAAATTATACGTTCTTCCAAGGAAGTAAGTAAAACAACAAATCAATCATAGTGATCCACAGAAATATAACGTGTGTTCAGTTGATAGATTTGAGATTGCATTAGTATAGCACTTTCACATTGAATTACCGTTATAAAAAGAAAGACACTTTATGTTCGAAAAAAATCAAAATCATAGCCATAACTAGCATATAAGATAAACATATTGTTTTATAATATATTTGTTATCTTATTTTTAACTTCAAAACTGAACTTTACTTAGGTACACTGTTTTTGCTACTATTGCTGATTATTGCGGAAGTGCCGTCAAGTTTGATTGTTATGTCTACTGTCAAGTTGAAGGTTCACAGGTATATAATAGTAACTAAGAAAATGTTTTTAGAAGAAAATAAAAAAAAAAAGGGATTAGATTTTTAGTTTTAGCAGTTACTAGACTTTTCCAAGCGCATGGAATGTTTTCCAGGGCCAACTTACCCACACGCACGAGGTCTATATCATTTATGTCAGGATCGGACAAACGAGCTACATCACTTATTGAAGAAGGAGGATTCTAAAGTCGATGCCGCATCTGTTATTATTGCATTCTCCGAATACAATCTATACCTCATACCAGGGTGTTGCCTTTATTACATATTAAACTCTAAAATAGTACTAAGCTTAATAATAATGAATATACGGTTATTATAACACTTACTTACACATTAACAAATTAATATTTTTTGATTAAATCGGCGATGGGGTCAGTTCAATAGGGGGAGATATTAAACACAATACACATGTTGCAACGGCCTAATAAACGACAAAGTGATTGTGCATTTAGACATTCATCACCAACTTGTTCGACATCTCTTTACGAGACTTTATTGTGCCTGTCCAGTATGTTATTGCACTAACAAGTCATTTTGAACAACACTCCCACCACTATGGAACATAGAATTCTTTTTATTTTATTATATTAATGTACAGCATTTGACAGAATATTCCGGCTAACAGCGGGGAATTTCTGATTGATTTAGTTTAATATCAAAATATCCCTAATTCTTAAAATCAAGCAAATCCCAGAAAATAATCAGCGAATGTAGAAACTCGTTAACTACATTTTGGAGAATCGTTAATGCAATAAAAAAAATCACGTTAATGACAATAATATCATTAATATGCAATAGAGTATTCGCATAGGCAATTTATTTTATACCACTTAGTTTCAAAAAGCTTTGTGGATTATTCTGAAGCGATAGTCCTTGATCTAAAAGTCTGTTCGAGGTTGAATGCTTACTTCAAATCTAATTTTGAATAGTTAATAACATATTATGTACCTGGAGGGTTGCCTTGAGGGTCCATACATTTGTGTATTGTGAAACAATTTATTAGTAGCTAAAATAAATGTTAAAAGAGTAATTAAATGTAAACACATACAGTTGTATTACTAATGTATACATGAATCATATTACAAAATGTGAGCTACTATTATCATTTTCTTTGTGGGATTTACGCCATTATTTACTAGAACTATATTAGGTGGTCCTGGATAAACAATATAGAATCTCAAACAGTATTTTTCCAATCTCAACTGATTAGAGTTAATGAAATACCTTATCGCCAAAGGATTTCAACCCAGAACCATCATATTATGAAGCTAAAACGTTCATATTATAAAAATATCATACTTATATTATTTTTGATAATACTATAAAGATTTGAGTGAATAATCGTATACCGCGATTTTACAATCATTTTAGCAAGATCCATTTTAGAGGGACCAAAGAAGGATTGACTCTTGTCATACGTATTATTTTATTAAACAACAAACCAGAAGACTGAACTAGCTCATACCAAGCAGTGGGGGTTACTAGAATGCCCTAGAAGAGACAGGGATTGGATCCTGACAACACTTTATGAAATAATAGAATTAATTCACAGAACAATAATGGGCTGAACCCACGCTGATGATGAGAAGCGGTATTATTGCAGGCTTGTGTAAAATGCTGATAGCCAGTTTGATCCGGCGAAGTTGGAGTGGGATGGCGTGAATCTGCTTTAGCAGGAACCGTCAATTAAACTAATCGTCTTTCGGTTTGTTCTAGCTCGGAATAACTTTGTTTGAAAACATCCAACCGCAGCGTCCTGTTCAAACATTTGGTCACCGTAGATAACGGCCACTCACCATTATGTTCCGAAGAAAACCTCATTTAGCTCGCACAGCCCCTCTTTCGTCCTTTACTTAACCCTTAATTCATATACAGTCATTTTTTTTATATCTGTTATATATTTATGTATTGCATTTTACCGTGATCTGGTTTTAGCATTCCACTATGCTTTTCAAAACAAAAAAAACTCATACGTTTTCACTCTTCTCCAGCGTACTCCGGTGATTCCAAATCCACTTTATAATCTTTAAGATTCCTTACTATAATAAAAATCCATTCTAATCGTTATTATCAAAAGCATCTATTATAGTTGCAATCATTAACTTGTCAACAATATAGCTTTTATGTGTGCAGGTTGTTTTTTTGCAACCCAAGTTTGACTTATAACATAAACTATAGCTTTGAAGATCCTTTCTAATTTAATAAAAAATATCTACTATTCGTTTTTGAATCTAAATTGAAGTTTCGGTATACATTGGATCTATGCCACAATCATATTACAATGATATTTTTAGGATCAACCTAAATGTATCAATTACAAGAAGGTTTATTATAACTGAAAGGAGTGGCCTTTCAGTTGAAATTCTCAGCATAAGAATGTTTATTTCCTGTATAGGTACCTTCGTGTCATCCTAAGACCAGTTGGGAACACCTAAGGTGGGCGACGTTTTTTGCACAATGCGATCCCTGCCCTTTGACCTTTGGTTCAGAAGGTCATAGATTCAGTCGCCAAAGTAAGATGCTCTCTTAGTACAAGTTAGACTTTAATGTTTATTTTAGAGTTTTAAAGTTTTTCGAGATCAAAAGCGTCTAATTATCCTTTTAATACTCTCTTCCTGTTCCATGAACATCATCATGATTATCAAAGGTAGGATATTAGGCTAGATCCTTTGTAATCCTAATATAAAAATATTACTGGTCTTATTATTAAAAAATTTTTTTAATTTTGATCAGCAGATAATATTTTCATAAACTTAATCCAAAGTATTCCATCGTTACATTCAAAATAAAATGATCTTGTTATTTAGAAACAAGATTTTACATATTACAAACTAGAAGATGATTTCTTCAAGTAATCGATACGTTTATAATTCGTATACGTTTACGTGACTACGAAGTCACGCTGCATACCGTAATCATCCATTCGTTCTGATGTAAAAATTTATCCATGCACTCGTCTCTTAACATTAGCATAAATTCTGAATTAGAAAAGTTCATTTTCCATTAATTTTGAATGCTTATTCCACCCGAAAAAAATTCCCAGACGCTAGAATATTCCGGTAATGTTTCATAATTAAAAGTCCAGCTACATACCAAATGAAATAGAGATAATAGATTGTTCCTAGCATCAGATAATTATCAGTTGGCAGCATTGCAAATGACTTTCCACCCTCGAACCTTGTCGTGATAACGAAGACATTTTAATTATTACCAGGAGGACGGAGCTAATCAAACTGTCAATAATGGATACTTTCCGAATCAACACCAAGCGGCTAGTTTGTATTTAGCTCTTATAACGACCCCTCTGTGCCCGCAGAATATTCCTAGAACCGAACAGCAGGAACAAACACACCGGGGGAATGGCTCTGTTCTTTGGGCGGTACCGACGTGAATACAAAGGTGGAGCGCTAACGGTGGCACCAACTTTGTTAATAATACACCAAGTTCCGTCGCACAGTCGCATTCGAGTTAAATTGGCCCGTATAAAAGTTCCGTAACGACACAACAATTGCTTTAGTAATGAGCGCTTTCTCGTTTCGTTAACGGCCCTTTAATCGTTAAAGCTTGGTATTAGCTTGGCAATGGCTAAGTTACGAGTAAACGTCACCTGTGCTGTTTTAATGGGAAGAAGTGTTCATCTTCAATAAAAAAAACTATATTGGGCAAAAATTGAAGGGTTTGCTGCAAAAAGGAGGTAGCTCCAATTTTTCCATTTGTTGGGAAACCAAACAAAACGTTTAAAAAATTCAAATTTTAAGTTATGTAAAAATATTGTTGTTGCTTACTTTCAATTATGGTGTATACATATTACGATTGGAGCTGCATCCTTTTTGTGCCAAATAAAAGAGGTTTTGTTTTGACACAAGAAAGTGTTTCTAACTCCCAACAGCTATGGGATAGAGCTACCTCCTTTTTGCAGCAAACCCTTCAATTATCATTTGAGGGACTTATAAGGCCGGACCTGTTATTTTTGGATTCCAATAAAACTTCCCTTTCTTAGATAAAAACATTCATACTACAATCAAACCAAAAATGTTGCTTCATTGGTACATTAAAACCCTATGTCTGCACTAAGTCTGATTCCCATATAGGTCCATTGAATAGCCCAAAGTTTACATTGCACAAAAACGTGGGCGTTCTAACAATCAAAAACGTTTTATTCCTAGACATTCGTCTACATACGACTCTGAAAAAGTGCTCTTTAATGGTGGGGGAACATAAATGAAGATAACATGGAGGTAAAAGCCTAACAAATAAAAACCAAAGAGTTGATATTTATTTATTATAGTATCCCGTCAAAATAATGAACATTATTTCTATCGATGAGTTCAAGATTCTAGCTCCTTCCAGTATATTTTTTTGTTTAAACACATGACTTTTCAACGACCATGGGGTTTGCGTTCTCAGCCCCTTGAACAACCATAGAAAACTTTAATATATCAAAACTCAAAATATATAATTCATCGATGGTGCAATCCAGCTAACAAAAATTATTTATTATGTTAATTAAATGAGGCCAAGACTTCCTTTAGCTATGCTAAAATCTCCACAACTACTAGAATAATACCGCATCCACTTTTATATCATGTCTCATGAGCAACTTAATCATGAATCATCCAGATTAAATTAGTCTAAGACAAAGCTAAAACTGTTATAATTGAATAATTATCAACCTAAAAGAGTAATATTGGTTCGCTTAGATGCTTTGGTTATTTTTTAAAAACTACAAAACGTTAAATTCTCACCCCGGTGAAACGAGTCTGGCCAGGAATACTGGCCACCCGAGTTTGACCTGAAAAGATTGACATTTAATAGATCCCTTAATTACCCTATGACATAAAAAATAGCATTAACCCCATAAAAATTAATCAAGGGTTATAAAGTAACCAATAACCAAATGGGTACCAAATGATAGGATTGGAATTCTTGATTCGAAATTAGCTATGTTTGTAGAAATTTAAGGGCACTTATTTGATGTAAAATCACGATAATAAATTTTTTTTTTCTTTATATATTACATTATTATTTTATTTTTTATGTAGTATTCTAAAATATTTTAATAAAATGAGAATCCACCATTTTTTAAAATATTTTTTTTATCTAAAACAGGTGTTAATGCAACGTAGTGAATTAACATGAAATAGAAAGGTCACCATCGTTTACGACCATCCACTTCGTTTAATTAAGAAGGCAGTATAATAATATCTAATAATAATGTTTATTTTCAAAAAGGACACATAAATTCGAATGCAACTAAACGCTTCATAACTAGATGACAGTTCATCATTTGAATTTATGGAATACCAGACTTTGTATTCATATATTGTATGAATGTGTATTGTCAATACTGTATGAATGATGCAGTGAATAAAATATTGCAGGTATGGTGTGAATGGAAACATTTAACACAATTATATGTTGTCCTTTGCTTAATGTTTAAATTTAAATAATAATGTCATGTGCTTAACTAACTAAACCAAGGAAATGGTCACATGTTAATGCCTGCCGAAGAATTCATTTACAAATATTTTAAAACTGCTTAAGAATATTATGGTCAAAACGTATTCACACCTGTCATGCATTTTTCACTTCCTAGCTACTTTCCTAAAAATTATAAAAAAAAAAACGAAAAACAACTCCTACCTATAATATATTATTATTAATTATTTAAAATTAGGTTTGGTGCAAGAACACTGCAATTTGGAGGCGATAAGGTGGAATATACTTTATTTTTATAATATCTAATAATTGGATTTCAATTTAAAATTATGTTATTATGGCGGGTAAATATTGGTGGATACTGATACACAAATTTAAATTTAATTACTGAATCTGTATGTGTGTATATGTTCGCCATTATTTCAGAAGTGTACAGAGTTGTTTTATATATTGTATAAAATATGTAATTTATATATAATATATAAGGGTAATATAAATATAAAAAGGGTAATATAAAAATATATTGTCTTTAAAAACCGTTTGCACTCGTTGCTTGATGAGCGGTCGTCGGTGGGTGAGTTCATCCACCGGAACCACATCACGTTTTTTTGCACGTTAAAGCATCTTACACACCCAGTGTCTAACAGTATGACCCCACCCCCATATATGTATATATACATATATATAATAATCCGGTATTTTTGTTGGGAACCAACTCAGGTTAATAAAAAAAATACGTTAAATTTTCAGAATGTTAGCTGCCCATGGTTGGAAGGTGGTTGGCGCGAGTGAATCTCATTCCCTCAGCCATCTCAATTAGGACCTACATAGCATCTCGAAACATTTTCAATAAACAAATATGAAAATCAAAAAATTTTTTCCCCCTCAATTCACCCCTACTCTCTAACCTTCGTCACAAGGTGATTGTTATGTATTTGTCCATAAAATAATATGGTTAATTCTTGCGGTTTCAATGCCCTGTCTTAAAATATAAATAACAAGATTCATACAGTAACAAAAACAAAATTGTCCAATGATTTGTATGGATAAGCTCTTAGACATTACAAAACACCCAAATTTAGTTTGAATAATTGCATGAACTAAAGTAACTGATAAATGTTATACTGCTTCAATATCAATAATGTTCACCAATCTTTCAACAGGCTGTTTCCTTGAGGTAGATGAAACGATCAAGGTTCCTGGAACAGATATAATCCACTGAGGTATTTTGGCGTATGCGCACATTTTGTGTTATTGAAGAATTTTTTTTTAATAATGCCGATTGGAAATCATTCGTAGATAGCTAAACCTAAAACAGAGTGAAACAAGTCCTCTGCAGTTATGTCTGGAAACAATCCATCAGACCACCGGGGGCACAGCGTCACCTGAAAGCAATAAAAGGATTTTTCATTAGTGCCCAAGAGCCAGAACCCTAGAAGGAAATATTACAGTGGAAGTCGGAGCGGAAGCACCTTCATCCCCCTAACCGTGGTGCAGTGCCCGGTCCCCAACGTACCAGTCACAGCTGGGTGGTCATTACGGGGCCATATAGCACGCCAGGTATTCACACCGTAGTTAGCAGCTGTACTGTCATCTGGCCATCACCCAGGCTCAATTAGCGCTTCCCATGTCTATGATTCAAAACTAGCTCCTAGAAAAAAAAAAAGAAAAAAATGAAACTATGAGACATTTATAAATAATGCTATATTTTGATTGTGAGACTACTGAAGTGTGTTAACCAACTAATATATATAATAGCCACCCGCTTTGCAACTTACAGAAATCTAGATTGAAAAAAAACAGATGCTGTATACTAAACCTTATGACAGGGTCCCCAGCCTAGTGAACGTTACAATTGTGCCTGTCTCTGATCGTTGAAATAAGGTTTTAATAAACTTTTACTTACAAATTTTCCATTTTATTCCATATGTAGTAATTATTTAGAATTAGATAAATATACGCGTACTTGTTCAAGTACCTCAAGACCAGTTTGAAAAGCGATTTTAACAGTTTAATATTGAGACAATGATCTCCTGTTTTTTAATTAATTTTACTTATAGAGTTTTTTTAAAAACTAGAGCTAGAAATTTGATTCTTCAAATCAACAAAGCCCAAAACTTCTAAAATATAGTCGACAGAAGAATTTTTTTTATTCTTGAGGGGGGGAGCGTAATAGTATTAGCAATTGTAAATAGATTCGTTTGTAGAATCTATATTGTTTACACATATAAATTTGTAACGAGGGGATATGGTACAAAAAAATATATATATTTTCTTAAAGAACGCCGACCTGCAGTCGTTGCTTGGTGTGCCGTCGGTGGGTGAGTTCATCCACCGGAACCACATCAATTTTTTTGACACGTTGAAGCACCTAACAAACCCAGTGTTTAACAGTATGATCCCACCCCCATTCCCGCATCGATGTTTGTTAGATGTAAGTTAGTTTTAAGTTTTTTGATTCATAAGGTGAGCCTCATCACTTTTTAAACATGTATAGATAATGAATGTATAATGTACATTATATATTTGTAACAATCCCAAATCACAGTGAAAACTTGTGTAAAATGTAGCCAACCTATAGGACATATAATATTGATCTATTGTAAATAGATTCATTTATATAGAATTCATATTGAATTCCATAATTTTTAATAAGATTAAAAAAAATCATTCTTGATAACAGCTATGATAGCCTCCCTAGTCCTAGGGTATGAAGTTAATGAAATTAACTAGTGAATTTAAATAGTTACTATTTAAAGATTATAACTTAATCGTAATTACAGCATAACAGGCAATCAGCATCAATTGCTAAAGTAATGCAACTATAACTAAAACCATCCATAACCAAATAGGCAAGTATGGTCTTTTTCATACTGATGCCGAAAAGGAATTTGAGATATTCTGGAAGGGGAGAGGCTTCATTTGCCATCAGGGAATTTTATGTATAAAGAACAAGAACTGCTAAATACCACCGAGTCTATAAACCTATATTTAAAAACATATTGAAAAAAATTAGCTTTGTATTATGCCTTCATTAGAATAATTACCTCCCAGCATTTGAAATTTGAGTCATGGTGACCTTGATAGCATAATCGACTAAACTGCCTAATTGTATTTGATTGAATATCATCTATTTATTCAGAATTAGAATAGAAAGTAATTTTTTGAAATTACATAACTTTTTCCAAAAGGATTTTTTCTGTGATGTATGGTTCTGGTTCATTTTATCAGCTACCTAAGCCTTGTGCGAATAAATTATTAAATGACAGAATGAAAAAAATAGACTAGGGAAATTTCTATACGCCATTATATTTTTGATTTTTGGTTACTGGGTTGATTACTGGTTTAGACCCGATCATACGAGACTATGTTTTCGACTAATAGTTTTTAATAATAATGGGATTTATACCACAACGAAAGTTGAAAATTCTCAAAATTACTAGAATCAGTCTTTATAACAATAAATATTAAAAGTTATATTAATTTTAAATCCAATTTTAAGGGTATAGTACTACATCAAGGCGATATTATATAGTTTAATTTAAATAAAACAACAATCAATAGCGTCCAGATAAATCTTTTCACAAAATTTATTATCAAAAAGTATAAAAATATCCTTACATAAGCTCTTATGTTTCATTGAAGAATCCCATGTTAATAGAATGATCTAAGTTCAGACGTAATTGCTTAAATTTAATGTAGACACATGGGTTATGATGAAAAAGCGCCACAAAGGCGGACTTTCCTAAGAACTCACTTTAAGTGCTACCCCTAAACCTTCCACCACTTATCTACTAAATTTAAACATATGCCTAAAAAATTAAAAACAAATATTTATTTTTTACCTATTTCATGTTATCAAATTTACACCTCGAATTACAAATCGACTAAACACTGACTAGCGTTCATTTATTGAATTCACACGCCATTACAGACAAACATTAACTATTATCTCTGTAGTCGATGATATTTCCCAACTGCTGCAAAATTCATAATAATCATTGAAGTTTAGATACATCCAAAAAGAGATGAAAAAACTTTAAGCAAAGCAAAATTGTTATTTTCAGCTGTGGTGAAATTTTGGAATAAAAACATATCTTTGATTGGGGGCTTAAAAAGGCATGGACTATTAACTGTTGCTTGCATAGGACAATATAAAAAACATTAAAAATTTGTCACAAATTATCTCTACAAATTTTCCTTTTCGTCAGTTTTACGCTTATTGTGTTATTCAGTGCTTTATTTAAAGGTATGTTTTATTCTGTTTGTCAAGTATAAAAGTTTAATAAACACCCTTTATAAACGTGCATCGGTTATTAAATATTTAATCATTTCATATGATTTATTTATGCAGTACATGTTTATAACATTTACATCAAGTTAATAAATTAGATAGTTGAGATTCTTCGCTAACGGTGTTATATTCTAAGTTAAAATGATTTTGTCAGCTTAGGTGGTGGAAAAAGTTTATTGTTCGCTGTTGGATTGTTGGTCCTGTAACTTAATAATAAACTTTGTAGGCACCGTTTTATAAAAAAGGAGTATACTCATAAAACATATACTTTATAAGTAATGCGTTTTATCTGATCATGCAAAATTATATGCAATGACAGTAAACTGTGTGACATGACAAAGGGTACAGTTTTAAATAAACTTTATCCACTGCAATCAAATTTTGTAATATTTAGGATAGTAAAAAGTTAGATGTAATTACAGAAACATTTTATTAAAAAAATTATGTCTAACTAATTTATATTTATTTTTAACTTAAAAGTTTACTATAGCTAATTTAAAGTACGAGTATACAATTTGTATTTTAAAAATTAATTTAGCCTCAGCAGAAATTCGGCCAATATGGTAATTTATAGTTTCTTGACAAAAATATTGACACTATTGTCTAATAAAGTGGTTTTGTAATTGATATGCCAACATCCTCGTGCAATGTGTTAATTTTGGTATACTGAGTGGAATCAGTTACCAATCTTCAACCTGCAACTTGAAATAAGTCGTATGGCAGGTTGAATCCTAGGCAGCAGAGACATAGTTCTAATAAAAATATGGAAAAAGGTGTTATTTGGCGAATTTAAAAGAGTACAGATGTGATTATTTAGATTGGTCGTGACTGGCGTGTTCGGGTAAACTTATATTTTTTTATCACACGAATTTAAAAATCTATTACCACGGGAGTAGACGGGTTTCAGTATTATTGGTATCTCCCCAACTTGGCCCTTACTCATTCTACATCAACCAGTCAGAATGGTTTACCTGTTACATGGGACAGTTGTTGATTGGATGAAGGTCCCGCAACGCTACGTGCCTCGGAGTGACAAGTAAGGGAGCAAAGGAGAGGGCCGGGACCCGGCTGCATTATGCAAGGTTTGATCACACAATTCGACCACTTCATAAAGACTGTTTAGATAAAGGCGGTCGAGCTTTAAACATTCACGGAGCCAGTCAGGCGTAATTGAGGATAATCGTTTCAACTGTCTCTAATCGGCTCTTGCTAGGCCATGAAACTTTCAACAGGCTAACTACATCCTTACTCCTCTGTCTGGCAGACGGCTCCCGATACCCAGAAACCGGGTTAGTGGTAAAAGAGAATTGATAACTGTTTACACTGAAAGCTGTATGGGCTTGTGGCGTTTTTCTTCTCTTTGATTTCATCATCGATCCTTGCGCTAATTTTCATTTTTAGTTTGTTGGATTCTTTAGCGACATCACGGAAGCATTATGGGGATTAATAATACAAGCACTGTTCATTTCTAGAGTCCAATCAATACGCTATTTTTGTGTTCGTTGTTTTTTTTTTTTAACAAAACCTATTTGCTTTCCATTGTTGATCCGTCTTTTCCAGTTTATCATAGTGGAGCATGAAAATTCGCTTATTCACTTAGGTAACCCAAGGAAAGAAAAAATACCAACACCAAAAGAATGACAAAGATAATTAAAACGACATTTGCTTCATCAACCGATTTTTCTTATCATGCTATGACAAAGCAAAAATTATTATATTTCATCGCTGCATTACATAGATTACAGCGCTCAAGTTTTTTTTCTTGAATTCCGGCATTTCGCTAAATCTTTACTTGGTTATGCAAAGACAGAAAGAAAATTATTTATTGATATTATAATTAGAGAATGTAATCAGTTTTAACGTGCTTAAGCGATATCGATAATTCCAGTTTGAAATTCAACCCATTGCGATAAGTCAACTAAGGTCAACCGTCTGGTCAAATCTTGCTAAGCATTCGACAGGGGCTATATCAAATGACAATATGAGTACACATTAATATACAAAACTAAATTAATAACAATTATAACATGAAATTAATAAAGTATTTACTTTTTTATAAAAAAATTGAATATCCTAATTTCGATTAATTTCGCATTTGTTTTTATTTGAAAATAATTATTTTTATTAACATATTCAACCTTCTTGACTATTTGAGTATTCTAAAAGCCTATTTTTAATTTGAGTTATCTTATTATTATTCGGAGATTTGTTAATGGAATCTTTCAAAGGTCTTTTTTGTGAATCTCTGGAGGATTCTTGAGTGAATAGTTGACCTTGAGGTGAACAATTCTACACTCTAGACGTAACATAGATCCAGGATGTTTTACAAAGAATATGGATAACCTATTTAATATTGTCTTCGAATTTTCATTCATATAACATTCTGTAGTTAAAATTTATTATATTCAGGTAAAAGGTATATGCACGTTACCATTCCAGTCCAGATGTAGCAATGAAAAACTGTGAAATGGTGAATTTCCAAAGGCTTGTTGCTTTTTCGGGATTATTGCCTCTGCCCCTGAAGAGATCTTCGGGTACAGCCCCATGGAAAAAAAATGGCTAGCCGAACGAAGGGGGATCCTGTCCGTAAGTTTTTGATAGAAAATCAATAATGCGGCATGTTGCTCCTGGTTCATCCCTTCCCGCTTCTAGGAAACTTCATTCTTCAACATTGCTTTGTAATCAATAATACAAGCTGTGTTAACGGCGTGAATGAAATGTAAGAAGAGTTTTTAACGAATATCACTTGTGAATATAAATACGATATGGTAATGTAACAAAGCTCCCAAATTACTACTCAAACATTTTTTCTAAAATCGAGCAAAAATACATTTTATTTAACTTATGTAAATTACTTACATGATCTTGGCCTCAAAATGTTATACTCCTCAAAATAATTTTAGTGTTTGTTTATGTTGTTTAATATTGCTGTCACTAATACAAACTGACAGGAACCCGATCCCAACTTATAGTAACTCTTCTGGCCAGAATAGTAGGCTGGACTCTTTGCTCCTTATTGACAAATGACAACTAGCCTGCACACGACTAAACCAACCGAACAGTGAATGAGCACAACAAAGAGCTGGCCCTAAGAATCAGTGCATTGCATTTTGTTTTAAATCGTCCTTAAGAGGTTGAATCGTCTGTTTCAAATACCTGTACTAAGTTAATTATGTGGTCTTCTAGAGGATTTCCTACTTATAAAATCATTTCCTATCTATACGATTCTCATTTTTGTTCCCAAATATTTATTTTAGGCACTTGCAATGGATTTTGGTGTTGTGTATTTTTACATATTAAAAGCCACATGGTTGAGATTTCTCAGTTTCCTCCTATTATTAAACATTCCTGCGTAAATTTAATATTTATTTCATAATCATTTATCTTAAATTATTTTAATTTCTATTTAATCTGTACTCATTATTTATTAAAAAATAATATTTTTTTGCTTAGTGCGATAAATATTTATCACGACTTATTAGGATACCGATGATTGTGTTAGAGACCCATGACACACCACGGGTTTACAGCTTGGATGCCGATAAGTTTCTAAATTGAAGTTGTTTTTTTTTCTTCATCCGAATCCTTGATTTCAATCCAAATGGTGTCACTAATTTTAATTTTAGCTTGACGTGGTAAATAATAAACTATTGGGTATATGACATGATGTCAAGAACAAATATGTATATGTTTTGTTAAATTTCAGTGTCATACAGAGAGGTTACGTAGCTTAATTCATAATCATATAGTCAATTATTTCTTGAGACCAGTGCTTACCTGTCTGGCCTCTTCTCCTGTTTATACAATTCAGCTCCTGCAAGGGGACACTGACTGATTACTCATTTTATGAACGAATTCGGCGTGACTCTGTTTAATTTAAATACATAAGTAATGAAAATATAATTTTATGTAAATGCAATGAAGGAACATCTTTATTCGTAGATAAATTATGTTAGTATTACATGGCACCTGAAATGTGTTGTATCTCCTTAATTAAAGTTGTAATTCTTGCTTTAATTGAGCGGATCGAGTGGTTTATTTTTGAGTTTGAACCTATTTAGATGAACCACGTTACCAGGAGGGGCTGCCTATAGGTTGACACCCTTTTCTACTATTCATGGCACTTAACACAAACTCATAAAAATATTTGATGTTTCGAAATGATATATGTACATATTTTTATGAATATAAGTTCGTGGTATGATTGATTTCCGGTTTTTTAATTTCTTGCTAATTTTTTCTTTACTTGCTGCTTGCCCTCCCCCTTTCAGGGATCAATATCCCACAATGGGATTTCCCAAGAGCCCGTCAGGTGGATTCGTAGGGTGTTCGTTACTCGTGGTTCGCGAAGTCCAGCGTAATTAGGATTGTTGCACCGGTCAGAACACCTTAGTTTCTTCTTTGAATCCATCTTTATTCAAAAAAATATAAAAATACTTCTATACTATTTACAAGAGTGCTGACCAACTAACTATATACTATTCACTAATTATTTGTGTATCCTTTTCTTTATATAATTCTAACTTAATGCATGAATTTACAATCTATTCCTAACTTCTTCTATATGTGCAGTGCCTCAATGCCATTCCGTACAACCATGCCTCCTTGATGAGTTTTCCCAAAATTACGGCTGCTCATCCTGTTTCGCCCTTGAGATGGTGAAGTGGCCTGGCCCATGAAGCACCTTCCACTTTTGGACAAAGAGAAGGAA
Source organism: Acanthosoma haemorrhoidale (assembly GCA_930367205.1). Classification (NCBI taxonomy): domain Eukaryota; kingdom Metazoa; phylum Arthropoda; class Insecta; order Hemiptera; family Acanthosomatidae; genus Acanthosoma; species Acanthosoma haemorrhoidale. The sequence continues at coordinate 119,515,579 of OV884011.1, read as the reverse complement.
GTCCGCGTAGTCCTCTGCTCTCTTATTCACCGAAGGCAGGACTCATACATGCTGTGCTTTTCTAGCGATCGGAGAAGCCGTTCTCTCGCGGGTTCCAGGGCTCGACAGGAGAACAAATTGGTTCGCTGCGTCCTCTTCTCCACAGGGTAGTAGGAGTCTCCAGCTTTCTTACACTCATGCAGCTTGGATCCAGTCTTGGAAACCAGCCGTGTCCGGTTTGGTCACATAAGGTAAACACATTAGCGGAGAAACACGTGGAAAATTTTATAGGGACATTTTAAAATTACTTCGCTTACTTCATTGGATGATACTTCAGCTCAATCTGCTGTATAAATCATTGGGATGTTTATGAAGCAAGGAGGTGAGTATTAAAGGTGGATTATAAGACCACACTCAGATTTTAGTGAGCTGTTAGAGTGCGGTTGACCTTGCAACGAGAGAGTACGTGTTGCTTGAACGAAGATCTGTTTATGTTTTTCCAGTCTGCTATTTACTGGCAACATACCCCCACAGCAATAAAAGATTTGTTTCCAAGAGTCCAAGAGTACACGTTGGTTCCTGATTAGGTCCTAAACATCCTGCACAGATTAAAATCAACCTAATTCTAATAAATAAATTTAATTTAATTATATAAATATTATTACAAAATATATGGCTGTGGCCTAAACACGTACCAGCATTCACACTAATTACAGCTACTATTTATATGGTGCAACTCTACAACCACAATACAAATTCTCCATGTTCGGGATTCGTGATTCGTAGTAAGAAATTCCTGGCTCACAGGTAAAGCCTTAAAGCCACACAAGGGTTATATTGAAACTTCCCCGCCCGGTTGGCTGTGCACTATCGGGCACTGACTAGCAGGCACACTAAGCACAAGCTCCCACAAAGATATAACCCAGCATTAATGACGACTTTTTGTCTGTCACCATTGTTTCGTTATCTTCTTCATTCTCCACTGGTTACCGTCTTGAATTTATAGGGCCATCTCTCCCGCCCTCTTCTGCTATATTTCTTCTCTCCTGACACCTTCCCCACTTCATCCCTATTCTTTAATTATACTTCTTTATGTTTCGTTTCCTTCCCCGTTTCCAGACCGGTGCCTTAACAGCGAACAGGGGTGGAAGTGAGCAAAAACCCGTCAGTTCCGAATTATATCTTGAAAGTTTTTTTATTTTACCCCTAAGGGTGCCATTTTTCCTAACATTTCTGCAAACGTTTTAGTTATTAGTTTCTTTTATAAAAGTGCTAAAGAAACCTAGTTGATCCAAGATTTAGCAGCTCCGCTATTTTGTTATTAATTTTTACCGATTTTTTTTTTTACTGCAATATATATATCGTCAAAATTAAAAGATGATGGAAAAACTGCAAGGGATTTTCATCATGAATACATCATTTTACTTTCTATGTTATATCAGTATCTAAATATTCCATACTTTTCATTAAAAAAAATATAATCACTAAAATATCGGAATCCATCCGCCTTTTTAGGCATTCCACACCCTATATCCTTCTCATACATCCTTCAAATGGGGGACTCCCCTTAGTGAAAGGCACTCATTAGCCCAAAATAATTTTTCTTTATTTTTCCCACATCCTATTTTTATAAGTTTGAGAGCTAAGGAAAAAAAAAAAACTATAAATTGGTTGCCTAGGTGCCCCTAGGCTCAACCCTTGGTAGACTCTCACTACCTTCCTGATTCCATCCGCCTTTTTAGGCATTCCACACCCTAATGGGGGACTCCCCTTAGTGAAAGGCACTCATCAGCCCTAAATAATTTTCCTTTATTTTTCCCACATCCTATTTTTTAGAAGTTTGAAAGCTAAGAAAAAAAACAAAAAAAACAACAACTATAAATTGTGTATTTACATAGCTATGGTAAATAGAAATAGTGTATTCATACGTTTAGTATATAATTGCGTCTATAAGTAGTGTAAATACATATGTTTGAGATATTGTCACATCTAAAAATATATATAAACACGTATAGTATATAAATGCATTTATAAGTAGAGTGTATACATATATTTATAAGTTAACATTCGTGAGAACTAGAACAGTAAGAAAAGATCGAGAAAGAGGTAATAGAAATGAATAGGGCAAACGATAGTATAAGACTGCTTTATTCATAGCTCTTAATCCCATACACATACACTCGGAATGTTTACATCCCGATGTTTTGGTATTAAGACTGCGTACCAACAGTACCCAGGCCTTAACTCCCCCCCGCCAGTTTACGCGCACTCCCTCGTAAAGTCTAAGTCCGACCCGAGTGTACAATCAGGTGACTCGGGTTCTTAAGGGCCAAGGCCAGCGCACCCAATACACAATCCATAATCCATCACACTACTAAAGACATATTTAAACAAGTCAAATAAAATATAAATGTACAAAACAAAATAATAATACTATAAAACTAAGAACAGAAATAAAATATAAATGTACGAAACAAAATAATAATACTATAAAACTAAGAACAGAACTCTCTGTCTGAATGTCACATATATTAACAATATGACCTATAACAACACTATTACTTGCTTCGTGTCGGATCGAGGACACACCAGTTTACTCACGCTCCCCCCCCCCCTAGAGTGGGAGTTTAAGTTGTTCAATATGAACCGTCCGCCGTTTCCTTGGGTGGTCCGCACTCTCGATAGTTACAAGATTGTGTTCTCGGATCACAACAACCTTGAAAGGGCCTTCATATCGGAGCGGCTCTTTACTCCGATTCGAACCTAATTTCCTGTAAACGACGGTCCCGATCGTAATCGACCCCATTATGTCCTGGACTTTCATATTTGCCCTGGCAACGCGTTTGGTTTTTTCCCCCGATATACGATCGCGCACTGTAAGCCACATTTTTCCGAGCCACATGTGGGTATTCACGAGCTGTTCCGTGCTCCCTTCATCCGCCACCGTCTCGGCCCAATTTCGCGGTCTCGCGCGTAACCCAAAGATAATTTCAAACGGCGCAAATCCCGTGGTGGTGTGAATTGAGTGGTTATACGCCAGCACCGCCATTGGCATCGCAACATTAGCTGACAGCCCCTTATCGACCTGGTATACCCGCAGGTGATCGCTGAGGGTGCTGTGCAGGCGCTCAACGTTTCCTCTACTTTTGGGATGTCCCGGATTATTAATATGCCATACCACGTCTCTATTTTTCATCTCAGCGCGAACTTTGGCGTTGTCGAACTCTCTCCCACCACCCGACGAAATGCGCTCGGGGATGCCATAAAATTGGAACCACAAGTTGACGGCTTGCAGAATAGCGTCTGACGATTTGTCCCGCAACTCGTATGCCATAGCCACCTTACTAAATGTGTCGATTGTAGTGACCCATTTGAATCCACGCCACGTAAACGTGTCGATTTGTAAATCGATCAGTGGCGACTCTGTTGTGGGTGTCTCCTCCTGTTGTCCCTGTGGTGGATGGCGGTCATATTTGGTTTTCAGGCAGATTTCACAAGCCCCTATGATCTCCTGGATGGTCTGCCGCATCCCCCACCAAAAATATCTCCGCTGTAGCGCCTGCGTTGTCTCTTGCACGCCACGGTGATTCGTCTTCCCCTGGTGGTACGCAAGTGTGACCTCCCGCTGTTGCTCCACGTCACACAACGTCTGAACCACCGATAGGCACCTTATAAACGTGCTGTCGATTCCTAATTGCTCGCTCTGCCACAATCTTCTAATTTTCTCCCAAATCGTCGCGTTACCGACAAATAGGTGGTACGTTTTTCCCGGTTTGGAGGCATCTTTCAGTGCCTGGCAAATTTGCTCTAGCCTCACTCCCGGCTCCGACCAGATCGTCGAAATTGTGCTTCGACCGTATTCGTCGTACATCACCGTCATCAGGCCCGAAGTTTTTGTCTTCCAAATGATTTGGTGACGTTTGTCGTTGATAATCTCCTCAGACGTTCCCATGTCTCGTGGTCATTCTCCAACAGACTCTTCTGATGTGGAGCTATCTCTCGCGCCACCATCTTCCCGCAGATCGGTACTTCCAGCTTCTCCTGGCGTCCACTCCGCAAGGAATTGTCGACTACCCCCTGATTTCTCGCCATCCTCAATAGCATTCGTCATAATGGCACGCGACAGCCAGTCTGCCACGACATTATTCTTCCCTGGCTTATACACAATCTCCATATTGTATTGCGACAGAAACTCCTTCCACCGTGTCACGCGTGCGGATGATTCCTTTAATTTCCCCACCCACTGCAGCGGTCTGTGATCGGTGTGGACTTTAAATTTTCTCCCAAATACGTATGGGCGGAAGTGACCAATGGCCCAGATGATACCCAGTAGTTCTCGTTCGAGGGCACTGTACCTCGCCTCCGTGTCAGTCAACCTTCTGCTCGCATATGCTACCGGCCTCTCCCCATCGATTCCCTCCTGGGACAATACCGCTCCCAACTCACTTGCGTCCGTTGTGACAGTAAACGCCTTCTCAAAATTTGGAAACGCCAAGATAGGTGCTTCTTGCAATCGTTCTATACATTTCTGGATATTTTTCTCAATTAGCGGCGTTATTATCACTCGCGCCCCTTTGCGTGATAAATTACTAATAGGGACCAAGAATTCCGCCATATCCGTAACGAAACGGCGATAATAATTTAGCGTCCCCAACAACCGCCGAATGCCTTTAACATCTTTTGGCACCGCCATTCTCCGGATCGCATCTATTTTCATGGAGTCCGGTTGGACTCCCTGCCGAGATATAGTATCTCCCAGAAAACTAATGGTCTCCTGACCCAGGGACGACTTTTCTATCGATAATTTCAGCCCAAATTCCTTTAACCTCTTAAAAACACTCCGAAGGTGTTCTATATGTTCCGGTTCGGTACGGCTGAAGACTATGAGGTCGTCCATATAGATCTGGCAGATGTTCTCATCAATTCCCCTCAGGAGTTCATCCATTAGCCGCTGGAATGTTATCGGGGCGTTTTTCAAACCGAACGGCATCCTTGTAAACTCGTAATGACCTCGTTCGAATGAAAACGCCGTCTTATGCTGATCATTCGCATTCAGTCTAATCTGGTGATATCCCGCTTTCAGATCTAACGTACTGAAGATTTTCGCTCCACTCAGCCTATCCAGTATATCCTCAAAGCGTGGAATAGGATATTTCTCGTCTAGAGTGTTCTCATTGAGCTTTCTAAAGTCTATAACTATTCTGTAATGATCTTCTTCCTCGCCTGGTCTATTTTTTTTTTCACCGTCCACAGGGGACTATTGTACGGCGAAGTGCTATTTCTGATAATCCCTTGACGCTTTAATTCGTCGATTTACCTCCGGATGTGTTGACGAAGTGCTTGAGGATATCGCCTTTCTTTAACGTATGTTACGTGCTCTACTTTTAGAGGTATCTCGTGCTCTGTCTTCCCCATTGCTCCTAACAGACCTCCCTCTACGAAAAAAATGTCTCTAAATTCGTCACGCAGCCTCTCCCTCCAATCCTCTACTCTCTTTACCGCCCCGATTCGTACCTTTCCACCCCGTACTGTCCCCTGACTCCGATACGTTAAATCCCCTAATCTAATCCTCCAGTTTTTCTCTTCGTTCATTATGCGCGCGCCTACCCGTCCTAACAAATCGCATCCCACAATTATTTGATAGTCACGCGTCATCTCCTCTACGACGTGCACCGTTATTTCCCCTCCTACATTCGCCCATTTTTCTAGTCCTACCACCGCCTCCCCCATCACTTCGCAGGGTCCCCCCAGAGTGAGTAGTTTACAATCACATACCTTAATCTGGTGTGTACTCGCTCCTCCACACAGCCTCTCTAGTGCACTACGCGATACTATCGTATTGGTGCTACCTGTGTCTATTAAGCACCTCTCCCCCTTCTCGAACTCAATAATTGGCTACTCGCACATCCCTTTCCGCACCGTATTACATATTAGGATGTGGTCGCCTCTCTGCTGCCACTCTCCTCAGGCTTCTACGTGCCGCTCCCATCGACGCGATTTATTCTTCTGCTTCTCCTGTTCTCCGCTCCTGTGGCGCCCTGGCTCGTCTCCCTCAGTTTCCGATGTTCCCGATGAATCATCAGCTGACGATCCTGTGTCTCTGGGGGTTGTTCTACGCCTCTCACGAACTTCCTGGGCGTTGACCTCCATAGGTTCTGCCTTATCGAATTCCCTTCTTCTGTATACGTACGGGCACTGTCTTGCGATATGCCCTTCCTCACCGCACTCAAAACATTTCGTTCTAGGGCACTGTGCCACCAAGTGACCCGTCTTACCACATCCGTGGCACCTCCTCTCTTCCCTACGAGGCACATATCTAGGCCTTGCTCCTCTGAATTTCTTTTCTCCTGTCACCCCCCTATCTCTACCCGTAAACGCTGTTTCGGGTTTCTTCCATACGGTCTTTGGGGTCCTGATTTTTTTATAAACGACCTAGCTCCAGTCACTCTCGTCTTCTCGGATACGCAATTCTGCTTCCCTAGCGCTGGCGTCGATCATCGTTTGCGCGCACTCTAGGAAAGACCGTTCCTGAGCGAATCTCTCTTTCCTTCCCGTTTCCTTGGCCAGCTGCACCTTCAATATTGTTGACAGGAAGCCCATCCGGCCTTCTACTTCTTCAGCGCTAAACGTCTCTCTCATCTTTTCAGTAACCTGATTGTAACGGACTACCAGACCTGCGGCATACTGTCCGTTACTCTGTCTCGGAGACCTCGTTTCCCGAAACATCTGGAAAATATCTTCCTCAGGGGTCCAACGCCCCCCTCCATACGCTTTCTTTAGTTGCGCCTTTACCACTTCCCATGGGGTTTCCTCGTCAGCTTTGATTTGATTCAGGATGCTTCTTTTTACTCGACATATCAAAGCCGCGCTCAGTGATTCCACGTCCCTGAGGTCCAGCCAATTGCCTTCCACCTTTGTCCCGATTAACGCTGTGAGGCGGTCTCCTCCCTTTAAAAAGTGATTAAGTTCACCCAGCTCACCTGTAAACTTCTCCAGATCCGAAATCGCTTTTCTTAGATCCTGGCTGTTCATAGCCTTCACCCTCATCAGGGCGAGTGCATTTGCGTGAGTCTCCGGTAGCAGGCCCACTCTCCTAGGTTCCGTCCCATCAACGATATTTAAGCCGGGCTGTCTTAATACGCCACTTTCCGTCATATCTTCTTCTATGTGTATCGATCTAAATCGGGCCACAACAAAATTTCCCCGAACTGTGTTTCTTAATTTTTCCCGGGTTTCAGCACCAGTTAACGTTCGTGAGAACTAGAACAGTAAGAAAAGATCGAGAAAGAGGTAATAGAAATGAATAGGGCAAACGATAGTATAAGACTGCTTTATTCATAGCTCTTAATCTCATACACATACACTCGGAATGTTTACATCCCGATGTTTTGGTATTAAGACTGCGTACCAACAGTGCCCAGGCCTTAACTTATATTTATGAATGGTATATAATCGCATCAGTAGACTGTGTATTTCGAATTGTAAGGTACATAGTTACACCTATAAATGGTGTAATACATACGTTTTGTGTCTATATAGGTAATGTATATGCGTACGTGAAGTAGATTGTAACATGTATATATAGTGTATAAGAATACGTTGGCGGAATATAGTTACACCTATACATAGTGTATGTATACATGCATGGTATATAGTTGCATCTATAAAAAATATATGGACATATATACGCTATAAAGTCGCATAAATAATATTGATTCATTTTAATACATAGCAGCCAAGGGAAGAAAAGAATAACTAACCTGCTCACTTTTAAATGCAAACACAAGGTATTCTTTAATACTTATGTCCATAAGTAAATACCACAGCAATTGACCCCCGTCGTGCCTCTAATCCTGCGGGGTCCTGGAGACTATAGGCTACTCCTGTAGAGCTCTCTTGTCTCGGCCCCACCGAATGCCACGACGAAATAGGCCCTTAAAACCCTTTGTGGCCTCAAAAGGCAGAGAACGGCGAGGTAAAGCAGGGCTCCCTTGTTATTTTATATAAAGCTCGGGGTAGGGAACATTCTTATTTTCACCGCAATTCCTTTTGCCGATTCTCTGTCGCTCTTAAAATACCTTAAATAACCATAATGATCTTATTTCTTTTTTCTTTACCTTCTTTCAACCTCCCGCTTCTTCTTAGGGCTACAAAGAACAGTCTTATTAAAGTCACTTCATATTTTATCTCCCTTTTGGTAAGTTCTAAAAAATCTTTATAAACCACTCTAGCTTATAAATATATGATTGCATTATTATTCAGAGTAACACTCAAAAGGATATATCTGTATCTGTTGGTGAAATATATTTATATTGTGTGAAAATTAGTTTTTCAAAAAAGCTAGAAATCTCTTTTTCGAAAAAAACGATATTACATCAGCAGTCAACATTTCGCCCATTCATCCTCATGACTCATGAATAATATACAAAAATCCTCATGAATTACGGGTGGTCTGAAAAGTATCCGACCTAACAAAGCTTTTATTTATTTTATTATCATCTTCATGTTGAGGTCGGAAACTTTTCAGCCCACCTGTGTATATACAAAAAAATTCAGACGCTAAATAATGAAATTTGTGAAATTCCACGGAATAAAATGACACATGAAAAATAGTGTATTTTAATTCATATTTATCCATTGGTATAAACCGAAGAGGTAGCATTTCTGAAAAAAGAAATTATTAAAATCAATATTACCTACATTACAAAGTAAACCTGTTTTCTCCCAAACCATTTCCAACATCTTTTATATGAAAACTCATTTAGAATGGTTATCTTATTATGATATGGAATAGAAAGTATTTTTTGTATACTTCTTAAGAAAAACAAACCGTACTGTTCTGGAGAAATTGCACTATAAGAAAAATCTAAATTAGCGCAAATCAGAAATCACCAAGGAATTTCTTTAAATATCATTTATGGAAGGACAAGATCCTGAGGATGTGAATAGGCGAAACGTCAATTTGTGGCAAGTGTTACTGTTGACATCAATGAAATTGTGGGAGGTTTCAAGCTTTTTTTAAAACCTAATTTTCATACAGTATAAATATCAAATTATTTTAGTAAAAGCTACATTAAAGATTAAATTCCTCATTACGGGTAATTGCATGATATATTGAGTAATATGTAATAAAATTGATGGAGTAAAATTGATTTCTTATCTCTCTTGCTAGAGGAAACGACTGGTCCATTTGAAAATGCAGTCATTAAAATTAAAGGAAATACTGATGGACAGAAATAATTCGTTCGAATTTTATTCCACAGTTAAGGGTCGGGTGAGCATGGGTTCGGGTTGTAAAGAGCTAACACACTATTATTAAAATAATTGTCCGCTCAACTACAGCAAATGGGAACTAACGTGTAACCGGACGCTGAAATTATTAGCCTTGGGGCTCCAGAGGTCGGGTTCATTTCGGATTCGTAAGCTGCGGGGGCCCGCGGGCGACCTCCCCCGCAAAAACTTCCTCCGGGAAATTATAATGACTGATTGGGGACCCAAACCCCCCACACCAACCTGTTAGGGTTACAGGCACCCAGGGGACCCCCCACCCCCAACCCACAACCCATGGGATAAACGCATTTCGACCGGGGCCCGCTTGCCAAAGGCGAACGCTCTGACGGATGGTGGAGCCCCGATGTATGATAATTCGTTAGAAGGGTTCTCTAAAGGGAACCATGAAATATTCATGTGTCCTGCCATTTCTCTTGAGATTAATGCTAACCTTCCTGAACATTTCTGCCGGGGCCCTTTCACCGGCGAAAAAATACTTCCTTGACATGGGATAACGTTCGGAAAAGTTATATCAAACATACTAATTGAAACAAGGCGTGGAGGGGTTACTCATTTTCAGCTAGTTAATAATAAGAATATTTATACTAATGGAACGCATAAGATTCGAACACGTGTTATAGAAATTAATAAAACTAAAGAGAGATAGGTTTCCAGTGGAGAGCTAATGAATAAAAGCTTAAGAAATAAAAAAGGCTTACCTTTATGGAACTGGTAAAGCTGAAGTAAAGATTTCAATGCAGTTGTTTGAAGGAAGTTAGAAATAGAAAAGAAACGGTAGGGGTTGGATGCATACAAAGCTTTATTATAAAATAACGAGGGACAACCAAACTAAGGGTTGTAATAACAAAAAAAAATGCTACCACACAGATTTTCACCACCGAACTTATTTTCTTGGGCTAGTGCCGGAGCGCGGGAGAAAACGCGGCGAAGCTAGCAGCCAATCAGAATTAGTGCCATTGGTATTGCTACCAAGGAAGGCTCGATGCCCGCCGGAGCGAAACATTGGAATTCCCAGAAAATAAAAATTACGTACATATTAAGTTACTTGACACTATTTTTTTTAAACATAGACTTTAATCATTTTAGTCACACAGGAATAGGTAACCTTGATCCTGGTAGTGATCAAAGTCCCAAGAAGAATTAAGTACCTTGTCCGCGAGCAACAGGAGCTCAAAACGCAAGGAAGTTGTTATGTGTCACTCATAACACGAGAACTCCTTGCATCTATTAAACATTGAGCCCCTAACTTGTAACTAACTGTAGATGCGTTTAGAGACACAAAATAAATACAATATAATATTTTTATATCTTACATTACATTCTTATTATTTATCGGTAAATGCAATAAAATACTGGTGTAGTTTTGTTATGATGTTGTTGTTTTTTCAATTCTAATTAAACTTCATCTACTCTTTTTACTTGCACAAAATGACAAGGTCAATCTCGTGCCAACTGGAAGGTTTTAAAATTTGAACAAGCCTAGAGTTATGTCATAAATCATACTGATGTAAATTCTTACAAACCTTTTAAAATTAGGCCAAAGTTATATATATTGTGTAGCGACCACTAACTACATAAGATAAATCACCCTATGCTGTATATATATTGTAAACAAATGTAAATAACATGAACAAAATATAAATTATTGTAAATGTGTTAAGCAATAAAAAATGCGGGGTGCCAATGAGTTATATGAGCTAGGACAACAGCTGTCAGTCGCAGGTATGAGACCAGATGAGGGAACAGCCCCCAGAGGCCCAAGAACCCTGCCAGCCTCTCCCAGAGGACAAAGAAACCGCACATCATTGGTTACACCAATCTCAATGATGGTTGGCTATGGGCAAGACTGGCTGGGTATTTAAGCCTAGGGTCTACCCCTGTAAATCATTCTCTCCTGGCAACTACTCACTGGCTCGTGGCTACCCTGCTTGAGACTCTGAAAACCTGGCTGCTTCTTTATGAAAAACCTCTACATCTCTTCTCTCCTAACCTCTCTATGTTTTAGCCCGGCGTCGTCAGGCCCCACACCCTCCTAGTGACAATCTCTGCCTTCGTCTCGCTAAAACTAGCACCTCCTTGGGAGAGACCTCTCCCTCGTGGACGACGGTTACCGTGGCCCAGCAAATTTTCCTAGCAGACCTACGGTAATCCAGTCTGCCTCTCTCCGGTTCATACTCGCCTTTGGGATCCGGACGGTTTTCGCCTACCCTCAGATACCGAGTGTGAATTCGTGGTCATTCCAAGACCACATAAGCTACCTATAACCTACCCTGTACCTCTTCTCTTGAACATAGAGCACTGTCGGGGCACATACCTATCAAAAAATGGAGTCAGATGGTAAAGCCATCATGAAACGATTGTCCAGGTTATAAACTCAAACAACCCTCACTTGTCACCAGGGCTAGGGTAACCAGGCACCCCCTTCGTGACAACCCGACAATTGTAATCGGGTTTTTAGCGTCAAAATACGTTATTTATTTATTAACATTAGGTTAATTTAAATGGCGTTATTTTTTAGTTTAAATCATCGAAACAGAATGTAATATGGCTATATCAGGCAGCCCCGGGTACCTTGGCTATAGGGTCATAGGATCTGGGGTTATAGGCATTTTATCCCCTAAGAGACCCTCCCACTTGGCAGGTCTTTTGAAGTTGTCCAGGAGTTCACCAAAGCATGACTGTAAAATGAGTTTAAGTAAAGACTTTAGTGTTCTTTTAGAGTTGTTTTCAGACATCTGAAGTGTCTAATCATGCTTTGGTACTCACTTCCTTGCTTCCTAAATCTGTATGTGTATGTGTAAAGGCTCATATACAACGGTAAACAAATTATATTTAGATTGTCTAAGCTTTTCATTGTTATATTGTTTAATTTAATATTGCAAAATTACTCCTCAACTAGCACGGACACAGCATTAAACAAACCTACGTTGAGTAACAAATATATTCTAAATGGTCAATCTTCTGTCCAGAAAATACATGGCAGTAAGGATGCTGGAAAAGATCTTTAGAAGTTTAATGGTAATCTTTGCAATAGTACACTTCGCAGTACCGGGCAGTAATCACAGACAAATAGCAGGTTTATGGATCGCGGAATTCGGCCCCTTGTAAGGAACAAATGAGATAAAGGCGTGGAAGAGGACACGGATTAGTATTCCCTTGAGGGAAAGGATTTATCAGAGGAAGTGGAGGAGGAGAGAGAGAAAAGAGGTTATGTCTAGCACGTAGGGTGCCTTACTATGCAGCTCCTGGTGGAGTCATTCTTTTTACAGGGCCCGAGGGGGCATCTCCCTGCATCATCTTCATTTTCTTCTCTTTGTCTGATGAGCTTGTCCTTTTCGGATATTCTGCAGAATAGCAATGGACGACAAGCAATGAAACGGTAGTTATTGTGGGTGAAACTTCGGGGAGCGAAAATTGCTTCTCATTGATTCAAGCTTAGTAATCGACTCTCCAATTTAAAATATCATAAAAAGTATATGCTATCATAATAGTGTGGGATATGTGCGACTTTACCAAGGGATATTTTTAATAGGGGATAAGATGATTGATTTATACCTGTTCATTTTTTATCAAATACAGCTTCATTCCATCAATCCAGCGAAGAATTATCTCACATTGTGATAGATGTTTTAGAATACTCTTAGCTCAATGTTTTGGAATACTTCGTGTTATTTTTAACACTAAATAATGAATAAAATATAGTAATTTATAACGGAAATATTTTTTTAGATTTTTCTAATACTTTCTGTTATTCCATCATAACGGAACATGTGATATTTAGGGGTTATTGTGGAATACTACTGCTCACACAGTATTTCAAGTGTACATAACCTAAATTTATCATATAAATAGTATTAAATCAAAATGCTGATAACTAATTGATACCGGGGGGAATCTGAAATTCTTCAGATTCTTAAGCTTGGGATTGTTCGAAGAAACAATTGGTATTATAGGCTTGATTTGAAATGCAGTACTTTAATTTTTTAAAGAATTACTAGGATTAATAAATCGAACTGATACCACTCAAGTCAAGAGTGGAAGCACAAGGAATGTGAAAACTGTCAGGTAGCTGGACTTAGCATTAGCGAAGAAAACGTTATCAATAGGTGAGCCACCAAGAAGGAAATAGTTATAAGCCGTGGAACGAAGGAAAGGGCAGGGGGGGGGTTGATAAGAAATGATAAGGGTGAATTGAATCCGGTGGAGTGGACGTGGGTTGACGCAGGGTATATTGCCCCCCGTGACCAATATACTTGTCATACCCCCATCTTCTGGGAGACCGCTAATAACCTGGGCCATCTCATGCATAACAATAGCTCATCCGCCTTCATATATAACTTCTCTTATAGGCGATATTGAAATACCTATCTCTGTGTCTTTTGTCCTGTCACATCTCATGGAATATGGAAACTATTAACCTCATATTCCCGAAGGGACACCCTTCCGCCATACCTTGGCATTGTATTTCCATATTACTCCGTCCTAGATAGACGTAACGCTATGTCCAGTCGCCTTGCGTCCCCGTTTTGATTATAATGCTGCATATATCCTTCTTCGAGGCATATATAATACACGAAAACTCTTGATACCTGCTGTCCAAATACAACTAACAACAATGTTTGATTTAACAATAGCAACAAAATTAGTGTTGTATTACTTGCATATTGCGGTGTCGTGCATTATTTTGGGGATACTCAGGGTTATCACGCAGTTATGTCCTTTTAATGTTTGTAACGTGAATTTCATAGTACATAAAAGCTGCGAGGCACAATAATACTCCATCCTTCGAATACGAGTTGCCTAAGGATTGAGGTTACCTTGAAATATAAAAATCCCCTTTTTTTACGGAATTTACGGAATGTTACGGTATACAAAATAACTTTTGTTTGAGAATGAGGAGATACAGAATATGTTGGTGTCTCTCTAATATTTATATATATTTAATTTATATCTGATCATCTATATGTACTAGGCTGTCTTATTCAACAGTTCGTGCTACTGATGGACATGCTATTTGCTAGAGTGAATGAATCTCAATCTACGTCGAATGACAGCAAACTTAGAATGCTTCAAACTGATTGGGGAGAGTATTCAAGCTGAAGTAAGATGTCAAATAACATGTTTACAAATGATGTATGAATAAGTTTAATATATAAATAAACAAATAATATGAATAGGTTAACTTAACGAAATGATCTTAAATTTAGCTTGCGGTCTTAAAAAGGATTTCATTGTTTCAAAATTTTAGAGGTAAAACCTTCAGAGTTCAAAAGACACAAACGAAAATAATCAGGCTCGTTTTTCTTAATTGAAAAGGTTTTATCAATATTCTTAAAGTTATGACTTTTCTCCCAAAACAAACATCCCATAGTTTTTTTTTTATGTCAATATTTCATATATATATATATATATGTATAAATAATCTGTTCTATATTTCTAAATTTAGAATTTATCCATAAATTTGTCTTGAACAATTGTTGTTATTTTTTTACGTTGATAGCTTACTAACGCACATTGGTTTTTCGTTACATAATGAGCTCTTCATTTATTTATTTTGTCCTCTTTAATGTTAAGGGTAGCATTTTAAAAGGTTAAAAGTTTCTATTAATTACTAATTAATAAACTAACGTATGTATAGATTCGCGGTGAATTAAGCCTTCAGTTTTGAAAGCCCTCACTGCCGTCAAAGCTATTTATCCTAAGATTAATTGGTAACAAAATAAAATATACAGCAACGTCCTAAAAAATTTACAACGAAAATAGATTTTAAAAAATATTCAATTAACTATTGAAGGGGGCGATTTGAGAAATGTCCGGATGATGTGACGCCCTTTCGGCTTGAATCAACCACTACAAAGAGGAGCCCCGCTGACTACTGGGCAGGGAACAATCGCCGCTAGATTCAACTCACACAATGCGATAAGTTTAAGACCGTGGCGGCTAAGAGAGGCGGCACCACATGTCACCGGACAGACAAACGCAGCAAGAGGTGATTGGACCTCAATCGGCAATCAGCCGGCACTGCGGCAGGGGGTTGCAGTCGGCATTGTTTATTTAGGCAGGGGGGGGTAGATTGGGAGGTGAATTATTGACAATGAGAGAGGATGGGGCCTCGCCTGCAAACCTGATTAGCCTTCATTAAATGTGCAACGTCCACTGCCGCCTGTTGATAGTTCTGCTCCCTGTCTGCCGTCAGTAGTTCTCATAATGCCTAATTCACAGGTTACGTGTCTCTTCCATAATCTAAAAGTGTTCCAAAGCTGTATGGTCGAGTTGGAGGAAAAAAGTAAAAGAGTGCCCCATTAAAAATCCATACTTTCTAAAACTACATTACCCTTATAAACGTCGTTAAGAGAATTTTTCATAAGTGAGTTAAGAACAATCATGAACACCCTGCATGCTAGTATAAGCATATACATATATAAGTTTTATACTCTCACTTACGATCATTATCATATGACCTTACCTTTCAAAACCACAATTGTTATTGAAGGGCATTATAGATGGTTAGAAACAACAAAACGAAATATAATAAACGAAAGTAAAATAAATGTCAACAGTATATATGTGGTTCATGCAAGTGACCGGAATTTGGTATATTTAATAAAATAAAGTCCGCTGTGGTTTAGAATATTCTAACTACTACCCCATAAATGCAGGAGTTCCACAGGGCAGTGTCCTGGCCCCCATCCTCTATAATCTATACACCGCTGATGTCCCCTCTACTCCCAATACCTTCTTGGCCACATTTGCAGATGACACTGCAGTCATGTCATCCCACCCAGTCCCCGACATAGCATCCCATAACCTTCAAAAACACCTTGACGAGATCTAGTATTGGTGCAACCAATGGCGGATCAAAGTTAATGAAGCAAAATGTTTCCACATTACCTTCACCCTCTGCCACAAGTCCTGTCCACCAGTTTTTTTTAAATTCTATTCCTCTCCCTGTATCCGAGACAGTACGGTACTTAGGCATTCATCTCGACAAACGACAGACCTGGAACCAGCATACGAGACTAAAAAGACAAGAACTAAACTTTGGACAACTGTACAGACTACTTCAAAGGACATCCCATCTCTCAATAGAAAATAAACTACTAATCTACAAAGTTATACCTCAACCAATCTGGACATACGGAATAGAGCTATGGGGGACAGCAAAAAAGTCGAACATCAAGCGTATCCAATCCTTTCAATCAAAAGTCCTGAGAACAATAGTAAATGCCCCTTATTATGTCAGCAACAAAACCCTTCATAACGACCTTACTATACCTTACATTCTAGAACTCATCCCTTCTAAGTTTATGAAATTCCACAGTAGCCTTTCCAACCATCCTAATCCCCTAGCCCAGTCATTTAACTGCAACACTTATCCCTATAATCCTCCTCGGAGACTGAAACGGCAGTGGCCTCGTGACCTGCTATAATCGCGTGAAAGTGGGAGTCCTGGCAATGGCCAGTTTCTCTAATCATGTCCTGAGCGTCTGTGGCTCTCGCGCTCTTGGTCAGTCTCCACTGGCTAGTATCCGGTGACGCGGCCCAAGCTCCTCCTTGGGGGACTTCCTAAGGCTCCGCTTTCTCTTCGCATGTGGACTTGGGAGGCCTCTGGGCTGTCTGTAAATATTGTATGAATGAGCGAGTGAATGATGAATTAAATAATGAAGTAAATATGGTATGAATGAGAGCATTTATCTTAATTACTTATTGCCTAGTAAGGCAGATTGTAGTTTTAGCACAATAAAGGTATTGTTTTTTTTTTTAGATTCAATACAATCAATTGCTTTAAATGTATTGAATCTAAAAAAAAAAAAATCAAAAAAATATAATCGTGGCCACCCAGTCAGAAATAAACATATCTTAAAAACTAACAAAAAATAAAAATATTATTAAAATGGCGGCTAACAGGTCAAAATTATTATTTAAGAACCGTCTTGGTATCGCTTCTTGATGTGGCTCTAAAGGAAATAAATGACCATAGGGGGTGGAGATGTGAGCAATCTGACAAGACATCGTGAGGGCCGTAGTATTTTTGCCCCTATTGCACGAGTATCACACTAGTTTTACGTACATGCACAATATATTTACATTAAAATAATTAAATACTTAAAACTCAGCATATATAAATGAGAAGAGAGTCATTGACAACAATAAAATGAGTTGTAACACACAGTTAGGTTTCGTTCTGACTACTCATACTAATTTAACAATGATTTAAATTAATGATTTTTGCTTATATAATCCATGTTTTTTTTAAGCTCTCTAGTTAGAAATTTAGAAATTCAGGATGAGAGAAAAATATAGAATATTTAGGTGATCGGATCCTTATACTAGGAGTACCTTCTTGAAGGTGGTGTGAGAGGAATATAATCCATGAAAGTCTCTAAGCATTTATATATCACTACTTAGAACATAAACTCCATAATTTAATGCCACACTCAGTATGAAAATATTTCTTTTTTTAATTTTTTACAGTATGAACGTATGTAAATTCGGTACGAATCGGGTGCAATTATTTATTTTTCTAATATGTTAGATTGTATTTTTCCCACTAATAAAGGAGTTCAACATTAATTACGATGAAAATAACTTCCATGGTTACGTTTTTATTTGTATCATCATCGGTGTATGAAATGGAACTATAGTGATAAATAAAGCAAAAACAAGGTGTAGATTAAAGTAGATTACTGATGTCCTGTTACAAATTGCATAATATTTATTAATCACTACATTGAGAGCTTTAATTTAACATCCACTACAACGTGATATCAATATACATACTTTTTTTTTACTTCCAGGAAGTAATTATGTTTTATGTAGTTAAAAATATTTTTGGGCATTCAAGTATTCATTCAAATGAAACCTGTATATATTATTTCCTGTTTGTATAACAATATCATATGAATATAACACTTTAAACCAGGACTCCTGAAAGAACTTTGTGCCACTTGTCCACTGTCGGTATGAAAAATTCGCTTTTTGTGTCTACCCTAATCGATTTAGTTATATTTTTCCTTTTAAAATAAAACTTGATGTCTATGTATACTTGAATGGTCACGATATTCTAGAAATACAGACAAAAAATAAGTTAGTACATTATAAAAATAACTGTCCCAGGCAAGGCTGCTTGTCCAATAAACTTATAAAGCCACAGACAATTGTTTAATGGCAGCGTTTAAGTTCTGCGCTGAGGCGGAGAAAAACTTTATAGCAACGAAAGAAAACAAGTATCGGGAGGTTTCTGGCAAAATCAATCCCACGATACTCATCAACAAGTTAATTAAACTTTGGTAAAACTTTTGGAATTGCCCTCGCTCGCACTCTGAGGATGAGGGTCTGGCCCCAGGCCCAATTGTGTTACCCAGTTTAACTTGTCTTGTCTGCTTAGCTTCACTGTCCTAAACGGCTGACTGTCTATTCAAGACACCCGATTACAGTCAGCCGGTTTTCTTCTCTCCCATGAAACTTTGGGGCAGCTCAAAAATATATTGACATAACGTCATGATTCATTTATCGATAGTAACAGTTCCTCAAATTTAGCGGTTCCATGTTATTTTTTTTCTAGAAATCCTTATATTATAAATTACTAGTTTTGGTATCGATTCCAATTAAGGTCCCCCTCGCAAGGAAATGTGTTCTACTGTTTTTGAAAGCATTTCATCCGTACTAGGGCACGTTAAGTCAATTTTGTCTCAAAATTGATGTTCTTGTGCTTACCTACTTATTCCTCGGAACGGCAGATATATCAAATATATATTACCTTAAAGAGCCAAACTTACTCCAAAAGAATTTAAACCCACGGTATTTTGGATTAAAATCAACTTTTGTGAATCGTTCGGAGGAAAAGCTAAATTTTTTTGTTATCGAGTTTTCTCCTTTGAGGTGAAATGACCGGAGGAGGAGGAGTTCACTGCAACAAGACCCTGACAATTTTATTACTTTATTATGTACTTTTAATTTTCAGTAACAAAACAACTATATTATGAGAAAATTACAATATGCCTCATTGGGCAATAGGTAATTGTAATAAATGATCTGATTCATACCAAATTTACATTCACTTGCTCATGCATACAGTATTTACAAACAGCCCAGAGAACACATCCAAGTCCACATGGTTGTCACCTCCCTCGCGTGCAAAGGAGGAAGTGGAGTCCTAGGAAGTCCCCCCGCTCCTTCGTCAGCCGCGTCACTGGATAAAAGCAAGCGGAAGCTAACCAAGAGCGTGAGAGCCACGGACACTCAGGACATGATTGAAGAAACTGACCATTGCCAGGACACCAGCTGTCATGTATTTATAGCAGGTCACGAGGCCACTGACGTTTTAGTCTCCGAGCAGGATTAAAGGGATAAATGTTGCAGTTAAATGACTGGGCTAGGGGATTAGGATGGTTGGATAGGTTACTGTGGAATTTTATGAACTTGGAAGGGATGAGTTTAAGAATGTAGGGTATATTAAGGTCGTTATGAAGGGTTTTGTTGCTGACATAGTAAGGGGCATTTACTATTGTTCGCAAGACTTTTGATTGAAAGGATTGGATACGCTTGATGTTCGACTTTTTGCTGTCCCCCATAGCTCTATTCCGTATGTCCAGATTGGTTTAAGTATAACTTTGTAAATAAGTAGTTTATTTTCTATTGAGAGGGGATGTCCTTCGAAGTAGTCTGTACAGTTGTCCAAAGCGTCTGTTTAGTTCTTGTCTTTTCAGTCTCGTATGTGGGTTCCAGGTCAGTCGTTTGTCGAGATGAAAGCCTAAGTACCGTACTGTCTCGGATACAGGGAGAGGAATAGAATTAAAAGAAACTAGTGGACAAGACTTGTGGCTGAGGGTGAAGGTAATGTGGGAACATTTTGCTTCATTAACTTTGATCCACCATTGCTTGCACCAATACTCGATCTCATCAAGGTGTTTTTAAAGGTTAGGGGATGCTATATCGGGGTCTGGGTGGGATGAAAAGTCTGTACTGACATCTGTAAATGTGACCAAGAAGGTATTGGGGGTAGAGGGGACATCAGCGGTGTATAGGTTATAGAGGATGGGACCCTGCCCTGTGGAACTAACTGTAGTTAGAATATTCTAAACCACAGTGGCCTTGGAAGAAGCGGTTTGAAAGGTAGGACTGTAGGATTAGGAAAAGGGTATGTGGTAAATATATTTAGCTTATAAAGTAAACCTACGTTCCAGACTCTGTCAAAAGCTTGATCTATGTCCAGAAAGGCAGCAGTGGAGTACTGTTTGGTTTCAAGGGCTGAGGATATGTGATCAACAACGCGAAGGCCTTGTTGATGAGTGGAATGTCTTTGACGGAAACAAAATTGGTGAGTAGGATAAAAGTTTTTGAATTCAACAATTGGAATTAGACGTTTTAATTGGAATTTTTAAAATATTTTTGAGAGGATAGGGAGTTGGCTAATTGGGTGGTAAGGTGATGTGTCATTAGGTGGTTTACCGGGTTTAGTAAGTAGGACATGATGTTTCCAGAGGATAGGAAAGTGCGTCGTTCGGATAATACAAGTATAAATGTTAGTTAGGAAGATTATGGCTTTAGGAGGAAGATGTTGGAGACTAATAATAAGGAATGTCCTATCCAATTCATCCGTTGGTCTTCTTGTCCTGGCCTTCATGAGTAGTCACTCTACTACTAAAGTCCATAACCTGCAATTTTGAGTGGAGATCTAAAGAAGTTATGCAAAATATAAAATCTGAGCAAGTACCATCAGTTTAATAATAAGTATTTAGAGCTAAGCAATTATAAAGAATCAAAAGGTTTTGAAAAAAAAACCAGAATTATTTTTTTTCTGCCTTGAATGGTTCACGAAATTAGTGGAGAATATTCATGTCCGTATTTCGCTTTGGGAATTAAAACTGTCATGAAAATCTGTGTCGCAATCTCAGTTGTTATTTAGAATGGAAGTAATACCAGTCGCTTCGAAGACCGTAAAGATGAAATCAATCCGTTGAAGGATGTGGGTGATAATTAATGAACTACCTCAATATTAAAAAATATATATTTGCCTATCATTGAGGGTATGTTACAACTGTTGTTTTCTATAAATTTTTTTTTGCCAAACTGAAACTGAAAGCGAGATTCCTCCAACAGTGGAATTCCCTCTTTGTTCCCAGTGTGAAAAATTCCCAACATTTTAAGTTTCCAACAATTTAGGAGTCAGGAAACAAAGATAAACAAAAAAAAAAAAACAGATTTTAAGGGTAGGAACGACTTTTCCTGTATGTTACAACTTTTCTTGTATTTCAACAGCTATAAGTGGTCCTTAACTGTGTGATAGGCTACAACCTGTATCTTAAAATAAGCTAGTTTGACAATTGGTGCGTAATGAACCCCTTCAATATGTATTCAGTAACAATTCCTACCCTTAAAATCTGTTTTTTTTTTTTTTTTTGTTTATCTTTGTTTCCTGACTCCTAAATTGTTCGAAACTTAAAATGTTGGGAATTTTTCACATTGGGAACAAAGAGGGAATTCCAATGTTGGAGGAATCTCGCTTTCAGTTTCAGTTTGGCAAACAATATTTATAGAATACAAGCTACCTACAATAATGCGTAATGAGGTGGGTAACGTAGATGTTCAGGTTAGAGACCGGAGAGGAGAGTGTCACTGACCTTTTTACCTTTTTGAAGGTTTTAGTCCAATTTTAAGTGATGTTTTTGGTTTATATTAAGTAGATCACTGTTTAGTAAGCTACTATTCCAGGTATATCAGTCAGACGTGACACAATACTCATAATAAATACGAGCTTAGTGGAAGAGGGCACAGTGGGCGATAAGACAGTAATAGCGTTAGTGTGGGGTCACTAATAGCTAGGCCTCACCTGGCCACTAAGGAAATTGGTGGCCGAGATCGTATTAGTGCGATTACGTCGTGGTTCGGTCGGAGATGGGGCTCAGAGGAGGTGGGGGGTTAATCAAGTTAAACAATAATTGATTGAAGAGGCAGGTATGATTTATTGGCTGTTATCATTGTCAGTCCAATCTGCATTAGCGAAGGTTTGCCGTGCTCCCAGCCAATAACCTCACTCACGGTCCTCTTCAAATCAAAACAAATGACCTTCCATCCTAGCCGTCGCTCGATCAAGGAGTCGCTCATTTGTTGATGAGGGCGTGGCAGTCCGATGACAGGACGGAGGCCTGCACGGTAAGACTGGACTTGCTCAGGCTGGTCATTATATCTCACGGCATCCTCGGGTATTAGTCCTCGTCATCTCCCTTATAGCCACTCACCGGCAATGGAGGGATTTATATATCACCTTGAGGCCTTCTTCAATCATCTCCTCCTCTTAAGTAATTCGCTTTGTGGAACCTTTAACTTTCTGACCCTGTGGGAACAATAACATCCCACTTGAAAGTTAATGTTAATGGCTGATGGTTGTTTGAATCATTAGTTGCCTCCCAATTTCGCCTAATTATTATATAGTTTTTTTTTGCCTTCGAAATTTTAACTCCCCAGCTCGAAGTATGGCATTTGACAGGGTGGTTTTATTTGTTTACCCGTTGACCGGAAAAATATTTATATTTTATAACTGTGCATATTAAATAGATTATCAAAATAAAGATCCTAACGCATATGGAATAAATAATTATTCTGGAACCATGGCTCCTATGAATAACAATGCACAAACGAACAAATACAGGTCTGCTCAATAATAAAATAAATTATATACTACATAAGGGTATAAAGTAAAATAAAAAAACCCTCAGATAATGTGTTGTGGCTTAAGTAGATCATTATTACTACCGGGACTAATATACAAATATAAACAATAACGTACGAAAAATGAAGGAAAAACACCAAAAGATATGCAAGTACGAATCGAATTATCAGGAGAAATAAATAAATAAGTATCTCCAAGCTCGCATTTTTTTTTATTAAAATCAACTCGGGACGGCGTCTATTTATTTTATTATTTCACTTTATGTGGAATTATTCACTTATACTAAATTATTTTGAAAAATAAAAGCTACTAAATATTTTTGATCAAAAATACTCACTTACCAGCTATTTGAAATCGGCTGCAGCACAATTCAATTCCCGATTTCTACTGCTGGTTCTCAAACCTCTATCTTTTTTTTTTAACATCTTTTTTCGTTACTAGCTCTAATGTGTTCTTAAACCTTGGGAATAATTTGGATATTTTAATATTGAATATGAAAGTCCTAAGACTGGAAAACTTAAAAGTTGCGAAATGGGCAAGATTTCAAGTTCAATTTTTTTTAAACCAGCGCATTTCACAGTATTGTGGAATATACGTATATTTATAATTACAAATCTATTTAATAATTTTTATGATAGCTACCGTTGAACATAAACATGCAGGTAGAAGCTTGTTCCGTGCCAAAGATATTGTGTAGGTAACGTTAACGACACTCTATGAACTGCTAGTTCATTTCAACAGTTTAGCAACCATCCTAATTTAAATTTAAATGACTTTTGACTGGTGATCCCTGGACCAAGCCTTGTGAATGAGTGGAACCATTTGATGGGTAGCAGCTGCTAACTGGATTTGTCTCTCCAGCGGCTGGAGTAACGGACTGGGTTCGTAGCGTCCACCAACACCAGAGACTTTCATAAAACGGTGTTTGTCACATCCAATATTTTTGCTCAGGAAGAGTGTATTAAAGTTGACTGTACCAATGGTATAACAAAAAATGTAGTTAGTGTAAAATTGAACTTTGTAAAAAAAAACAAGTTAAAAGGTTCTACTTTCATCCTGTTTGTTCGTGTATTCTGCAACAAAGGTCATCAAAATGATTCGATCCAGCTGAAATTTTTAAGGCTTATTTCAAAACGCCTTGAAATAAGATGATTAGTACTGGTCCCATGTCGTTAACTTTACGATGTCTCAAGTCCCAGCTCACAAGCACTTAGTATTTAAGTTACAGTTTCCAATGTTAAGAGCATACCAAATGTGGTAATTAAGAAAGGAATGTTTATGGTATTTTTTTAAGATAAAATCATTTTTTGAGAGCCAAGGATAGATATTGCGTATATGACATGTTAAATAAGCATATAATATAAGTATATAAATATTTTTCAATGGTGTTTCTTTTTGTATTGATGTTTTGGTTATTTAGAGTTTATTTGTTAATAATCTGTTCCCTTAAACTGACATAACGTTGCCTATTATTACAAATGAAAACTATCCAACAAATATGCTTCCCGTTTGTACAGCAAAGAGGCTGAAACATAGCGTATCCGACTCGGTTCGTTCATCAGTCTGAGTGCTGTTATAAAAGTTTCCCCGATCCCGGCTATGAAAAATTCATCCCCTTCCAAAGTTCGCTTCGACCCCCCTCCCCCTTCCCTCTCAGCTAGCTTTAAATATAGATTAGGGCTTAATCTGCTGCCAGGTGGAGATGATGCCGCATCTGCTGAATCAACAGATGCAGCCCCCAAACCAGACGGACCGATGGGCGTTCCAAAAGGTCCCATTACAGTACGGCTATCTCTGTAGTAGGGTTGAGGTTATTAGGATTTATCACCGAAACAATCACCTGGGCAATGAAAAGGACAGCCCAGCACAGAGAGAGACGATTTAATGCCCGAGTATTAGAGTATTCGAACAGCGAACTATCTGTCAAATTATCCATTATGGGGTTTGATCAGCCAGATAAGATTAATCTTAAATTTTCACTAAAGCATCTTTCAAATGTAGGTTTTGGTCCTAGTATGAGGTACGCACATGTTGAGGTTCAATCTTTAATAGCATGGTAATTAAGGTGACATTTCGAAAATAAATTGAACTGACTCTTTTCAAATCATCTTACTTCAATTCCTAGATGAACTTCTTCCCTGAGAACAATAAAAATAATGGTCATTATTAGCCAAAGTAAAAAAAAATAACAGGGTCAAGGTTTGGGCCTATAACTTCATCATCTGTGACCAGGGGTTCTTACATCTGAGCTACCATTGAACTGGAGACGAACAGATATCAAATCTCTATAGCTACAATATCGTACAACCTCAAAAAAACATCGTAATGTCGTCAAGTCGGAGACCTTATGTATTCCTTTAGTTTTAAATTTAAATAAATAAATAACTATTTTTTTATAAATATATGCAAGTAATCATTTAAAATAAATAAAAGATCTTGAAAGAAAAATATTGAGAATTTGTCCAGGAGGTTCATTGATAGTTCACTACGTCCGAAACCATATGGAAAAATAAGGAATTCAAATTGTATAAATAAACTAGCATACAGTCATAATACCATACATTTAATTATAAAGCGTTGAATACTCCATTTCAAATCGATCGATTTTTTTATTCTTACAGGCAGATAAATAGTCAAATGAAAGAATATTATTGGTTTGAAAATAACTAATTATTGATATAACCAAAACAGCGTATCGTTCTATTCCGAATTAAATTCTTGTAAGGAGCACCGTTCGTATTGTAATCGCCAATTTCCTCGGAAAGGTATTTACACCTGTTCACCCTTGTTACCTTGGAGGTGTAATTAGGAGATATAACATTTGTTCTAAGACAGGCAGTGGAGGTAATGAAGGGTTGTTATTGGCCTTACGAAGTTTGGACCCACGAAGCCCCTCGGGGGAGTCTCCCCTTACAGCCCCCCTTACTAATCCTTGTCGAGGAGTCGTTGGCAAATCTGATTGTGGCTCCCCACGGATTAATGCCAGCTCTGAGCCGAAGCCATTTTTACCGGGAGTTCACTGCACGTCCGAGCCTCTAACTCTATTAGGCTTCCTCTCCAGCTCATATTTTACCCCCCCCCCCCACCCCGTCAATCTGTAGGAGGGAAAATCAATCGCGTCCTACGTGCTAGACAGATTCACGCGATTTATTTTTCTTATGGAGCACAAGACAAAACTATAACCTTAAGACAGTAGTGTGGACGTAATATTCACAATGGTCCGCAGCTGTAATAAATAAAAGTTAACACTCGTAAATTTTTAGGGAATATTTTCTAATCACACTAGTTGATTATGGATAGGCTTCCATTTTTTTTCTATTTTTATTATTATTTTTTTTCACTGCATATATTTTATGTAATTTAGATAATTAACATGGAAAGTTTCCAAATATATCAGAAAAAAATACAGTAAGGAATTTTTTCTATAAAGAAAAGGAGTCCACTCAACCTTGTGTCAGCTTGTTTTGTACGTATCAAAAGAACGGCCAAAAGGAAAGTAAGGGGGAGAAAAGCGTTGGAGAAGCCGGTCCTTGAAGATAAAGGATAAACGAGGTGTTCCCAGTAAGAGAGGGATGATATAAGGCAGTAATAATCCTGATAAGTTTGTTGGTATAGGAGGGATTGACAAATCCCTGAGTGTACAGGCAGTAGCTGGAGATACGCCTAAGAGATGTCCCGTTCCGACACTCCGTCACCAGGGCACATCGCAGGCTGGGAATAAGCAAACAGCTCCTCGTTGGTGGGCATTAATAAAGAGGGCTTTGCCAGTCAGTCCCTGGGCTTAGGGATCAGTCAGGATCCGCTCACTCCAGACTGGCAAGGAGGGGTTGGGCAGCTTTCTTCCTCAGCTGAACTAATGTAATCAACTGGATTCTCTTACTAATAGATCATATTTTAATTAATAGCACACTGTTAATTACTATTAAAATAACTTAATTGGACTGGTGCTCGAACCTGGGACCTCTAGAAGTCCACTGGGGGTTCTGTTCTCTAAGCTACCTTACACAGTACGAGCCTAGACCATTTTGAGTCACTTTAGCTACACTAACGTAAACCTAAGAAAATACCCTTAAGAAAAAATTCAAAGCAGACTCACAGTCCTTAATTATGGGAGAACGAGAAAAATAGTGGCTCGACCTGGATCCTTCTTACTTCTGTCAAGGTTTTCTTCTTTTAAGCTATTCCTTGCTTCTTAGAATTCCATTCTATTAGTGCTTATTATTAACTAAGAAAAAATAACTCATTGTGAGTTGAAACAATGTAGTATGTTTTATGTTGTTGTAAGATAGTTTACTATTAACAGCATTGTATGCCTTGCCCATTATTCTGGATTTAGTTAACAACAGCTACGGTTTTTAAATGTTACATTATCATTTATTTTTCCTTTCACAATATAGCTAGTATACCTTTGATTTTCTGAGAGTTAGTTTGCCTACTTGCACCTAGTAACAAATCTAGGAAATACTTAATTATTGATAATATACCACAATTGACCATTAAATAAAAAATCATTTGCTATGGCGTGTTTTAATAATTATTCAAGAAACAATATTTTGTGCTCGTTTTCTATTTCACTCTAAGGATCACCGCCCAGACCATTTTTTATTTTAGTGTTGCTAACAGAGGGATGTGTTATATGAGTGTTTGAAATAATTTAACCAAACACACACAGACACGTAATCACTAACAGAAAAAGTAGAGAACAGCCTGAAGAAATATAAGGTAGAGCTGTTATATAGTTAAGTTACCAACACCTACTAAGTCTCCAAAACTAAAACTCCGACCCTCTTGCACACTGTCGTAGATGTGTCGTGGAATGTGTGGCATTGGCAGCGTATCAATGGAGGACTGCCCGGTTTACCAGCACATGCGTACAAGATGGCACTTACAGTTCGGCTACTAGATATATAAGAAAATATACAAATAAAACTGGACGCATGTAAGAATTTGAATAATTTAAACAAGCAAGAATAAGTTTATAAAATGGCATCCAGCAAGTTCCTCTAACCCTTTACAGATCAAGTCACCAGAAATCCTCGTATGCTCCTTGTATATATGTTTAGGTAAGACAAATATAAAACCTAAAAAAAAAGTACAATGTTTTCAGTACTAAATAGTTATATAAGCTACATTAACCTGGAAAAAAATCTCGATAAATAATTAAATCATAATTACTTTTGTGGGTTAGTGATCCCGTTGGTTTTATGATTATAAGTCAAATAAAAACAATATCGCCCGGAACTCCTTATTTCATATCAGGCGCTCTGCTAACTTTAGTCACCGTCATGAAATTGGGCGTTTGGGATGAAGGGGCTGCTTGGTGCGGTGTTGGTTCGTAAGGGCGAGGGGGGCACTAACCACTAATTTGTTTATTCCTTAATGTTTAACATTATCGAAGTAAGTCGTAGCACATAATCAAATTAGAAAAAAATATGTCGATGACGCTCTTGATCTGTAGATAAACCAGAAATAAATACTAGTGATGAGAAAAATAGTTACTCAACTGTAATTCAAACCCGGAACGTTCCTACCTTTTACCTATTCTTTGCTAATTTGAGCAACGTTGCTACCATTCTATTAATGGATTCAGTTAACTGATAAACATAACAATTTCTGAGTTGATAGAAAAGCCGTAAATTAAATGTTTTTTATTGATAGTTTACTTTTAATAAAATTGTACGTCTTGCACAGTATATTCGATTTAGTAAACCACAAAAAAGTTATGTTTTTTTTATTAATAGCATAGCACACCTTGCACACTATTTTCACAAAGAGGTATTAGATTAGGAGAGATGTAATAATTTAGGTTTTAAATAACACCAAATTTTTATTTCTATTAAAAGATTTTCTTAACTTTAGGAATTGCTTTCGACAGCCCGTCATCCCGTGTCTGTTACCCTCACTATGATCTATCTGCCCAAAGAACACTCATTGGAGGACCTAGGGACTTTAATTAATTGTTTTTTAAGGGTAACGTACATTTGGCGTTCTTTAAAACCAAAAAAATACATTTAATAATGAATATCCTAGTTTTGATTTTGAAATGTTATTGTTTAATTGTATTCGATGTGACTCATTTCTAGTTGAAGAGTGTTAGTTATTCACTATAATCTAACAACGAACATACAAAAGAAGACGTAACAACCTAACCCTATAACGAATCATTAAAATTATTCGTAATAAAAAGTTTTGGAATGAAACTTAAAAATATGTGATAGAACTCAAAATGATCTAAAGAAGTAAATCACATTGAAACAAATTTAATTTATCGCTAACTTGTATTCAAAAGACAATATTAACCTTACAATATTACTATCGGAAAAGTTAATAAGCTTGTAATATTATCTTAAATTATATTTCAACCATGACATAACCTACTTATAAAGACCAGGCATAAGACATGATTACACCGCTCCATGACACCCCACATGAGGAACGAGGAGAGGAGACACATAGAGAAGGCAGATAGAAATGAAGCGAGCCAAGCTCCTTAATCCTCAGCCTCAAAGAGGAACTCTCCCTGGCAGACTGTTAAAGTGGAGTTAGCCGAGGACTTGACTAACTCATTGACTTGACAAAGGGGATGTACGGGGAGGGAGCGACTTGACGCGGTTTCAAGGCGAAGGGTGTATAATAATGGAAGGGCTTATCCCGTAGGATCAGGGACTTGGAGCTTTAGCAAACAAACCCTTCTCCCTTCCAAAGCCGGAGAACAGACTTTTATTCCTGGTCATCAACCCTCCAGGCAGCTCCAAGAAAAAGAAAAAGGATCTTCCTGCGTGGAAGGTATATCTTTTTTTAAAAAGAAAACTTAAACGATAAAATAAACTATTTACTTCGGGGATATTTAAAATATTCAAAATCAAAAGCAATACATGGTTAAATGAAGATGCATTAATCCATTGAGCTTTTTTGTATTCAAATCCACAACAATACGCTTGGTCTATTACCATGATGATAATCAATTAAAGTAAAGTCAAGATTTTTCACTAAAAATCTTTAAATAAATAAGATAATTTGCGTATTTTTTTGAACATTATTTATGAACTAATTTTAATCGATCGCCTGAACGATAAACACAATTTTATATGTTGTTAAAAGCATATTTTGTTTCCTTATAAAAGTTGGTACTATGAGCAAGTGCACAAACTAGTAAACAACATGCTCCGATCTTGGATCTGTCTTCGTGTCCTTGCTGGCCTACACGACAGGTTCAGGTTAGGTAACACCTTGATTTGCACCTGGGGTGTTTGTTGTTTGCCCTTTTAATCTCCGAAATTTAATGTTTTCCCCTCCAAATTATTTTATTTCAGCTTTAACTTTACTTAGTTTATGAGCAGATAATACACTATTATTATTAAGGACGTATATGATTATGATATATATGATATGACGTATATTACTAACCTTTATAAACGAGACATCGCATCCTACCCAAAATATTCACAATTGTATATTATAAAAAATGAAATTTAAATAACGAAAAATAGGTAGAATAATGTAAAAGACTTTTTAATTATTTTTTTAGAATGAAAACCTTTGAATGAATATATATACATGTATATGGTGCTAGATTGATGTCGCAATAAAAAACTAACCAATGCAAGAATAAAAAGTTAGACATTCTAAAATTATTTTGTTTACCTTGTGTTACGCTATAGCTTAATCTCCTGGCTGTGGTAATTATTGAATTGATGGATTTATAAAAAGCAAGGAGGTGAGTAAGAAATGGCGGATAACACATTTCTGATGGCTGAAACACTAAAATCATCTAACATGTACTGATAGCAAGTGAAAGACCAATATGCTGGGAAACTGTTGGCACGTTCCAACAATATTACCCAAAAGATGAGAGAAACGATAAACCTGGCAGAAGGAGAAGCCAGGATGGCCTTCTTATCAACCATTCTAAAAGTAAAGCTAGCCAGGGAGACGGGTAAGTGGGATAACCTGGAGTGCACCCAAGATCTGATGGATTACAGCGCCCGTAAAGAGGAAGGAGTCAAGCAGGGAGCGGAGGAGAGAGGTTGGTCCAAGGTGACATGCCGTAGACCTATAAAGCCGCAGAAAACTTGGAAAAGAAGGGAGCCACCGCATGTGGAAAGAAAAAGGATGATGGAAAAAGGGAGGAGGCCAGGCCATGGACTACCTAGAACTGGAGGAAGGCTGGAGGAACGACGATATCACGTATGTGGGAGAGTTGGACACCTTGGCGCAGTGCCCGCGCACGCAATGCTTTGAATGTGGGACGGAAGAGTACCTCAGCAGGCAGTGTCCGTAACTTTACCGAAGAGCGGAGAGGTATCGGCCGGAACCTATGGAAGTAAATGCACAGGGGGTGTGGGGGAGAAACAGGACCTCCTCCGAATCATCGAAAACGTCGTAACCTCAGAGATGGAGGGAGAAGAGGATAAAACCGGGACCAGCAGAGGCGACAGAGGAGAGGACAGCAGGAACCACGAAAGGGGAAGCGGCAGAGCGCGGATGTGGGAAGAAAAACACAAGCGGTGGCCTGAGGAGCGAGTGGCGAGAGGGGTGAGGTGTCTGGTTGACACAGAGAGCTCCTGTACTATCCTCAGCAGAATGGCGACGAGAAAATTATGCACCGAGGGAGGGCAGATCCGACCATGTGAGTGTAAACTAGTCACCCTGGGAGAGCCTTGTGAAGTTGAAGGCGAAATATCAATGGGGTTGGCTAGATGGAAGGAGAAGAAAATGACGATACATGTGGTGGAAAAGATGCCGCAGGAATACGAGAGTATTTTAGGGTGTGACCTCCTAGGAAAGGTAGGAGCAAAGGTGCGGTCCCCAGAGAAGGGATGGGCTCCATCAGAATTGGAATAAAACCGTACGTATAAGGATCCTGGAGGGCGGAAAGGAGCAAATCGGAGCAGTCAGGCGAGAGGAATACTGGGAAAAGGACGTTAGACAAGAGCACTTTGACATTTTCTTCAAAGAGGGGGATAAACTTGGCATAACGGGGGAGACGGTATACGTGATACCGCTCAAACAAGACCATGTGACGTGTGTCAAGGAAAGGAGATATCCGCAAGCGCTGAGACAGTATATAAGGGGGGAGATAGAGGAGTTGAAGAGGCAGGGAATCCTAGTTTACAGCAATAGCCCTCTGTGGGCCGTAAAAAATAAAAAAATAGCTGGAGAAGAAAAGTACCCAGTTGTCATCGACTGCAGGAAACTGAATGTGAATACCGTCGACGAAAAATACCCCATTCCTTAATTCGAGGACATTCTCAACTGACTAAGTGGAGCAACGATATTTCACACTCGCTCTAAAGGCGGGTTATCATCAAATACAGATGCATCAGAGCGATCAGCACAAGACAGCTTTAACATTTGAATGCGGGCACTACGAGGCATCAGAATGCCTTTCGGGCTAAAGAATGCGCCGATAACATTTCAAACATTAATGGACCAACTCTTGATCCAGGCTATTGAGAGGCATCGAGGAATCTTAATGCCAGGTATATATGGGCGATCTCCTAGTTTTCAGCCGAAGCGAGGAAGAACATCAAAAGAACTTGAGACAGGTGTTCCAAAGGATCAGGAAATTCGGGCTGAAATTGACGGCGGAAAAATCACTTTTGGCCAAGCACAAGTAAGATTTTTCGGCCATGTCATCTCAAGAGAGGGAATGCAACCCGATCGGAGCAAAGCCGAGGCTGACCAGAGGTCACAGGATGACCATTCCGAAGGACGTCAAAGGAATCCAGCGCCTTCTCGGATCGCTGAATTATTACCGAAGGTTCATACCGGAAATGGTGGAGTGCCTCGTCCCGATCGATAATCTACTCAGGAAGGGACAGAAGGTAAATATCACCCCAGAGATGGAGAACAACATTCGGCGGTGCTTGGAGCGGTTACAGGGGGAACCTATCCTCGCCTTCCCGAATTTCGCACTCACGTTAACCATTACCATGGATGCCAATGAATACGCGTTGGGGGCGTTACTCTCACAAGATCGTGACGGAGGAGAGAGACTGATCGCATATGCTAGCAGGCGCCTTACAGAACCCGAGAGCAGGTATCTTGATCCCACTTGAATGGGGACTGCTGGGAATCGTGTGGGCGATAGAGCGCTTCTATCCGTACGTCTTCGGAAGGGGACTTAGGGTCCAAACGGACCATCGACCCCTACAATGGTGGAGAGGATGAACAGTCGTCGGCGCGCATACCCCGATGGAAGGAATTCCTTAGCCTGAATACGATGTATATCGTATACAAGCCAGGGCGAGAGAATGTGGTAGCGGTTTGGCTGTCACGCGGAATTATCGTCAATACCATCTTACAAGAGCCGGTGGGACCATCGCAAGACATCAAGCAATTCGTCCAGGAATGATGAACGGCGGTCGTATATTAAAGACATTGAGGAAATAATCAATGATAGGAAGCGCCAAATTAATTGGATCACAAAGATGTTAGGGCTTCTTAAGACCGAGTATGGCAAGTACGGCCGTTGTAACATTCTTAAGATATGGTCCTGGCCAGGAGGATTACGAATGACATAATCTGCCGGTTGTGCTTGTTGGGTATTTTTAGTGTAGTATTTATATGTTTATTTTGACGGTAGTGTGGTTTTTTTTCTCTCTTCGTATGAATATTATAATTCTTTTGTGTGCAATGGGAGAACGTTTTCGTTTTGTTTACCTTTTTATTGTATCAGTGTCCAAATTTCATTTCTCTTGTAAACAAAAATTTTTTATTTATTATGTATGTGTAAGTTTACGGAAAAAGTCCGTATGTATTAAATGTTATATATATATATATATATATATATATATGTTTGTGAGACTGTTGCCTTAACAATATGTCAAAACAAAGTTCGATTTGAATTTGAATTTTTAACTATGTTATCATGACAACTATTTATATTTTTAGAATAAATTTGTTCGAAATCGCTTGTTGGATGAATTGTATATTACTTTTGTTCGTAGCAGTAATACTCAACATATGGAAAATAGCAAAGGATTCAGCTACAAGTTGAGATTTTTGTATCAAATTCATCAGCAGAATATATTTTGTTTACATCACTTTATTTTAATAACGTTATAGAAAATTCTTTATTTCTTCGAATTAGCTTTAAGTATTTTTTTGAGTTTTGTATTGAATAACCTTTATTTCCACATTCAAAAACCTTATTATACCTAATATTTCTAATTTGGAACGAATAGATCTCTACCTTTTAGCTCACCATACCATTCATTATACTTGTGTTGGAGATTTCGAATCTAATAGTCTCGTTTATTTTCCACGTTATATTAAGATTTTATTTTTATTTGGATTTGCGTGAGAACACAATATCAACTTCCAAACAAAACATCTGTTTGAAAATTAATGAGGACAATCTAAAAAAATGGAAGTAGATGATTTTTCAATTTTTTTAGTCAATGCATTTTAATTTTAAAGGAGCATTTTCCCCCAAAAACTGAAGAATCTTCGCTCACTATTACATAATGCCATGGAGAATTTCTTGTTTTTTTTAAATTCCTTAAAAAGCAGCCTTCCTTACTAAAAGATAGAGAAAAAAAACAAAATGGAAATATAAAGTTGGCAGTAATAGTTAGAAACGGGACAGAAGAGGAACTCTAATTGGTGCCAATAAAGAAATTTGAAGCGGGCGGGAGGCGAAAGGAAAATATTTATTGTAAGGTTTACTTTTAATTTAGGCAAGAAAAGGAGGGAATCTATGTAGCCTTTCGTCGTCGTCAGAGGATAGTCAATATTTAGGGAGGAGGCGCCAGCAAATCGAGTCACAATCAGGGAGCCGATAAATAAAGATAAACAAATCCCATAAAGGAAATAAAATCAACAGCTTTAACCCGCCTCTCTCACAGCCACTCTGCTCCTTGTTTACCCAACGTCTGTCTCGCCTTAGGTAATTAGACATTCCATAAACCAATTGCGAATGTTATAATTTGTATTTCAGCTGACTTAAATTATAACAAACCTTATAATAATAATAAAGTTTTGGGGAAAAAGTTCTATGTGAATGAAAGTAGATCTCACACTATTCCAACGAGTGAACGATCTAAAAAGAAACTCCTGCATTTCGAAATAGCACTGCACGAAAATCAGCTGTCTCTTTTTGGAGTGTTGACTTGTTAGAATATTGTAAGTTATTTGTTATTTAGTATCTTGTTATATGAAAAAATGAAGCTACTGATCTATGGATCAACCAGAAATAACTATGGGTTGTTGGAACAATAGTACCTCGACCGGGTTTCTAACCCCGAGGAAAATTCCAAACTTTGAGATATTCTTTGTTCATTTGAGTCACGTTGTTACGGTTCTAGTAGTGGCTTCAGTTAACTATTTCAACATAACAATTTGTGAGATGACAGCAATGTTTTTTATAGATCGTTTACTTTTAATAACACTGTATGTCTGTAGAGTATGTTTGATTTTATAAATCCCAGAAACGATTTTTAAGTGTTACATGTATGCTTTGTTTTTTTTACTTTAACAACTTAGCATACCTTCCGTACTATTTTTACGATTAGAGTTATATTGGAAGATGTTGTATAATTTAGGTTTTAAATACTCCCAAGTTTTGGTTTCCCTTCAAAGTTTTTTTTTTAATTAAACAACATTTAACATTTCAAGCGATTTCGACAAAGCATATCTGTCCCCCTCATGATGGCCAGTCCCATTCAACACCCGTTGGAGGACCTAAGGACGTTAGTTAATTTTTTTTATATAACAACATTTAATTATGGATAGCAGCATTTGGTGTGAACGGCATTATGGAACTCCCTGTTTTGGTTTTGAAATGTTATGGTTTGATTGTTTGCGATCCTAAATTACCAAAACTGGAATTGGGCTTCGGTAAAGACGCTTGATGTGGGGGGTTTCATGGTAAGACTCAACTATTTTGTTCTTGAAGATTGTTGGTTGTCCATTATAATTTAACAACGTACACACAACAAAAGTCGTAAACAAGCTGAACCGATAACGTATCACTAAAACGTCTTCTTATATATTTTTACGATGACACTATAAAAAATGTGTCACATTGAAACAAATTAATTATCGGTAACTCATATTCATAATACAATGTTAACCTTACAATAATATTACTATTTTTAGAATGTTGACTCGTTATAATATTGACGGATCTTTGATATATTTACTATCTTGTTTATTTGGTTATAATTGCAATTAGCAATAATTTCCATAAGCTGTATCTCGTACTGGAAAAGGTTCTTTTAAGTCATTAATAACTGATGGTGTAAAGGGTTCCCTTACTGTTAGTACACGGCCATATTGTCGGACCTTCCCATGTCAATAGTTAATGATCGCTTGCCACCTGTTACAAGCGCTACGGTTGCAAACCACGTACCTTTAACTATTAAACCACAAAGCGAAAAAACAACAACAATAAAATATTATAATACAAGATTTCAATTCCACTGCAATACCATGAACCATTTCTTAGTTTAATTTTAAAATTAGTCATGTGCGATTTATTTATTTTATTTTATTTTTAAAACCCTTTATTTAATATATGCAGAGTAAGTTACAGATTTCACAATATGGAATCTTTATATAAATGCCCATATAATTATGTTTACTGTAGAAACTGTACAATTTTTATAATATGTGACAAAAAAAATTATATTCAGAACCAATATCAAGTATAGTTATTTAAATTGTCGAGATATATAAATCCTTTACATACAGGAGTGAACACATAAAGAATTTCTGCTTTTGAAAAAAACTTATAACTATAAAAACGAACTAAGCCCAAAAACAAAATTTTGCCAAATTGGCCAAAAAAGCCAAAAAAAGTGTTGAATTGATTCACCTTGGTAAAAATAAGTAAGAGTATAACTAATAAATTTTATTCAACACTACATCTATAAATAAAAGAAAAATGGCCAGTGTTAAGATGAAAACATATTAATATCGTGTTAACAAAAATAGTTTGATAACTACCTACATCAAAATAATGAGACGACTAAGTATTTTTTATTACTATAAAACAACTTTATTCTGATGAAATTACAATCTGCCTTAATACTTAATAGGCACTAAATAATTGAAATTAATGTTTTCATTCATACCATATTTACAATTCATCATTCACTCGCACATTCTATTTAGAAACAACAGATATTTAGAAACAGCCCAGGGGCCCCCCAAGTCCACATGGTTGTTGCCTCCCTCGCATGAGGAAGCGGAGTCTTGGGAAATCCCCCACCAGACACGCCACCGAATACGAGCGAGGCTGACGAAGAGCGCGAGAGCCACATACAATCAGGACTTGATTGGAGAAACTGGCCATTGCCAGGACTCCCACTGTTGCGCATTTATAGGAGGTCACGAGGCCACTGCCGTTTCAGTCTCCGAGGACGATTATAGGGATGAGTGGAGCAGTGCAGTGACTGTGCTACGGGATTAGGGTGGTTGGATAGGTTACTATAAATTTAATGAATTAGGGAGGGACGAGTTCAAGAATGTAGGGTATATTAAGATCAATATGAAGGGTTTTGTTGCTGACGTAATAAGGGGCATTTACTGTTGTTCGCAAGAATTTTGATTAAAAGGATTATATGCGCTTGATGTTCGACTTTTTTGCTGTCCCCAATAGCTCTATTCCGTATGTCCAGATTTGCTTAGGTATAACTCTGTAGATTAGTAATTTATTTTATATTGAAAAATGGGATGTCCTTTGAAGTAGTCTGTACAGTTGTCCAAAGCGTCTTTTTAGTTCTTGTCTTTTTAGCCTCGTGTATGGGCTCCATGTCAGTCTTTTGTCGAGATGGAAGCCTAAATACCTTACTGTCTTAGACACGGGGAGAGGAATCGAATTGAAAAAGACTTGCGGACAGGACTTGCTGCAGAGGGTATGAAGCGGTTTGAAAGGTAGGACTTTAGGATTAGGGAAAGGGGCTGTGGTAAATATGTTTTGAGCTTGTGAAGCAAACATGCGTGCCAAACCATGTCATAAGCTTGAGCTATGTCCAGAAACGCAGCAGTGCAATACTGTTTGAATTCAAGGGCTGAGGAAATGTGATCAACAACGCGAAGGCCTTGTTGAGTAGTGGAATGTTGTTGACGGAAGCCAAATTGGTGTATAGAAAAAAGGTTTTTGGATTCGACAATTGGAAGTAGACGTTTTAAGATAAGTTTCTCAAATATTTCTGAGAGGATAGGGAGTGGGCTAATTGGACGGTAAGATGAGGCGTCGTTGGGTGGTTTTCAGGGTTTGGCGAATCGGACAATAATGGAGTGATTCCAGAGGAGAGGAACGTGCGTCGTTTGGATAATGCAATTATAGATGTAGGTTAGGAAGATTATGGCTTCATGAGGAAGCTGTTTGAGAATTTGAGGAGTAAGAAGATCATATCCAGGAAATTTTCGGTAAGGTAAGTTTTTCAGAAGGTATTTGACCTCAGAGGGGTTAACGGCTTTTAGTGGAAGTGAGAGAGGTATAGGTGAAGTGATGTAATCTTTTGCAGTTGTGCTCTGAGAATGGCTTTAATGAGAAAGGTGAGGTGTGAAAGTATGGGTATGATGCAGAGCAAATTCATCCGACCTATCCCCATCCGAAGCCACCCAGGACCCATCATCACGACGGAGTGGGTGTAAACAGGATGATACTTTAGGATTTTTTTAGTTAGGTTCCACAGGGAGTTTTCCCTAGTAGAAACAGAGGAGAGGTGGGAATTGAAGGAATCGGAACGGAAGGACACCAATTGCCGCTTTACCAATCTGCAGTACTGTATGAGCGGCGATCAGTAGGATGTCGGGGTCTTTGCCATACTGTTCTGGAATGGCGTTTGAATTGGATTAGGTCTTTGAGATGCTAAGGTAAACGATTTTGATTGTGAGTTTTCGGATGAAGGTGGGGTGACGATGCCTCCCAAGCCGACCTCTGAACCAGAGTAGTGAAAGAATGCACTGCTTCATCTAGGTCTTGGGGTGTTTTTAGGGTCACTTTGAGGTCAACGGAGCCTGTAAAAAGCTGGTGGAAGTGGTCCCAATCGACTGGGCCCCTAATAAATGAAGGAGGAGGTAGTTTGTAAATTGGTTTTAGGGAAATGGTTAATAATAAAGGGCTATGATCAGAGGAGAGGTCATCGAGGCGCTTGAGTGAATAGTTTAGTGTTCCTAAACTATTTTAGAAGAAGAAGTCTAGGAGATCTGGATCTCGGTTGGGACCTGATGGCCAATAGGTGGCTGTGTCAGGATAGATCGTGGAGAAATGTTTCCGTGTGAGTGGAGACAGCAAAGCACGTCCGCGTGTATTTGTGGATCTTGACCCCCAGTGTTGGTGCTTCGCATTAAAGTCCCCACCCAACAGGAAACAATGCCCGATGGAGTCTAGAAAGGAGATGAATTGGGAATCAGAAATGAATTTATTTGGAGGGCAGTACACTGATGCTAGAGTAAGGGGAAAACTGAGGGTGGTGATTGACACTGCAGTGGATTGAAGGAAATCATGTGCTACCAAAGGAACTATGTGATGGGATATGGAGTTATGGACAATGACAGCGGTACCTGCATGAGCTCTTCCATCTGGCCGATCAGTTCGATAAGTTTGGTACTGTCGAACGGTCGTTTACTTATAAGTCTTGTTTCAGTAATGAGAGCTGCGTCAATCTTCTTGTCGTGGAGTAGTGCTGTCAGTTCGTTAGTGTGGGTGCGAACACCATTCGCATTTCAAAGGAGAATGGATAAGGAGCCGGAAGGATCCACTTATGGATTTTGTTTAACGGGGATAAGGTAGGAGACAAGATTTGTAAGAAAGGAAATGAGAGGAGTAATTAGGGTTCTTAACTCTGTAAGGAACGAGGTTAAAAGGCTGGTGAGTTCCGAAGAACTTGAAGGTGGAGGAATGTGCGAGATGTGTGGCTGAGGATGGGGTAGAGCTTTTGGGTTGACGGGATGAACGGAATGCTGGGAAAGGTGATCTTGCGGACAGGGAGTGGGTGGTGCCTGTGACTGCTCTCTGTTGTAAACGGCATCGGTGAAAGAGACAGACTCAAATTTCTGGCTGGGCCGCTTCTTGCTGCTAGTTTTTCCACTTCTGGCTGACGGCGTTGTTTGGTCCTGGACTTCAGCATTCTGTAAGCCTCGCAGCCCTTGTAGTTGGCCAGATGGCCTTGCTTGCAAAGTACGCATACCGCAGGCGATTTCAGGGGCTTTTTGCACAATTAACTTTTGTGCTGACCACTGTATTTTACACATATGGGAGGTTGGTGGCAGTAAGATTTTGTGTGCCCATATGCCTGACAGTTATGGCACTGGACGATGTCTCGTTTGGGGTACGGTTTTTCAACCTGTACCCTTGTGTAATACAGGTGTGTTAGTTCATATATCTTCTCCACTCCAAGTGTTCACTAGAGATCGTCAAAGAGCAATGGTAACGCCGTTTTTATTGATTCCTCTTGTTGTCTATCCTCACGTAACACGTTCGTTATTTGGCAAACTTTGAATCCAAGAGCAGAGAGTTCATCTTCTATTTCATTAGCTGGTGTGGTCGGGTGTAAATTTCTAATCTCTACTCGGAGCGAACGTTCTTGTTTTATTTGATAGGTATGAAAGTCAGCATTGGTTTTATCCAAATATTTGATAATTGCCCGATAAGTATCGGGAGTGTCCGGAGATATTTTTGTGTCCCTCGACCTATTGAGGCACGTATATTTTCCCATGCCTACTATTTTACTCATTTGTGAGCATAGTAATTTAATGTTGCTAATGTTCCGTACAAATATAGCAGGCGGTTAAGGCTGGGTGGGTGTTTTGTTGGCTTCCATTTCTTCTGCTGGAATATTTTTCAACGCCTCAAAGGTGTTAGGTGTGAAGAAAGGCGACTCTA
This sequence comes from Acanthosoma haemorrhoidale, assembly GCA_930367205.1. Classification (NCBI taxonomy): domain Eukaryota; kingdom Metazoa; phylum Arthropoda; class Insecta; order Hemiptera; family Acanthosomatidae; genus Acanthosoma; species Acanthosoma haemorrhoidale. The sequence goes on along the minus strand of OV884011.1, from coordinate 119,474,795 downwards.
TGGTGGTTTCTATTTGGGATGTGCTGGCCTGTGGAGGTATCTCTCCCATGGAACTAGCTGCAGAGGAGGTCATTTGTACGTTCCTATTTGAACGTCTTGGTTTTCGCTTTACAGGCGACGGTGTTGGAGTTGGGATATTTTGGGATATTAATTGCTGATAAAATCGCATTTTATCATAGCAATGTTTGTTACGTTAATAAAAAAAATATAACGTAAGCGCCGCTGGGATCCGAACTCACAGCTACCAGAGGCGAGTCACCAGACTTGGCTCTGAGCCACCAGACCAGCCTATTGCTTCGTATCTCCGATCCGTGAACGGCTAATGGCAAGGCGTCCAATATGGCCGACTTCTCGGTCCGATTTCACTTTTATGCTTCCACACAAATGTACTAAGAGATTTACTCACGTCTTGAGGGCTCCCTCGTGGCCAGCTCACGTAAGTTGCCTGCTGGAACAATTTTATGGCTGAACTGTGGCCTGTAAACGGTAGTAAAAAGTATTTAAAGGACAAGCAAAGTAGAGAGGTGTTTTAGAAAGTAGCGCATACGCAAAAACTCACTAAGTATTAAGTAAAATTTTAATTTCATTGTCGTTTGTGATAAGACAGTTATTACAAAGGTGATATCTACTATTAGAAATTTAGAATTTATTGTTAGTTTTTTTTGTAATAAAACATTTATAGTTCGGATTATTTGTAGATTTAAAGATATTTTATCATGTAATAAGTGGCCTTTTGTCAGTCATTAATTCCATAAAACTGTAAAAAAATTCAGTCTTTAATTACTTATAAATTAGTGGTGTGTATATGCAGTTTACATATATAAAGTGTCTAGGATCAACTGTTAGTCAACCGATCTTAGTACTTTAACAATATCAAAGCAATTTGTTATAACATCAGGCTAGTATTCAAATCACAATAAGAAGCTTTAAATACCATAAAAAAAAATTTCTTAAACTGAACTCCTAATTTAAGCTATTCTTTATATAACAGAAAATCAGTTTTCATGATAAAAAATCTACATGCGGAGACCACGTGCAACTCGTTACAAGGGAGTAAGTTGTCTATTTTTAAGTGTAAAAAACTATTGAACGTTTGAAAACTAAAACAGTTTATTAATATTCTGAGAGAGAGAAAGATCTAAATAAAGAAAACGGGGTGGAGCAGAAAAAAAAATTACCAAAGAAAATCATAATGCAGATTGTGGAAGAAGGTGCTAGTAAAATTACGTCGCCGAACTTCTGTCCCTTGCAAATTACCGGCTGGGAAATTCAGCAGAAAAGGTCAAGAATGGGTGCCTGCATTTTCCGAGAAAAACAACAAAAAACAAAAGGAAAAGAACAAAAAAAAACTTTTGGTTATCTAGAGAGAGAGAGAAAAAAAAAACAAGATTGTGTACACAAAATATAATCGAGGAAAGATTATACAAAAAAACTAACATTATAAAATGGCAATACATATGTAATGAACATTAAAAGTACACTTTTTTTTCAAAATCTAATATATAAACAAAAAAAAAGTAATGTTAGCAACTGGGCTAGTAATCTAAAAATAAAATGAAAGAAACACAGATAACAAAAATATAAATCTCTTTTCGCTTTAATAAAAATAAAAATTAATTAAATTCTATATTTACTAAATTTAATAGTGTCAATCATCAAAAGTCAATAGCCTTCTATTCTTGCAAGTAGAAGGATGGTGTGAGCTGAATCTGGAAATAGTTGGCGTGTGTAATAGCAAAATAACCTCTTACCGGTGATCCCAAAGTGGAGAAGAAAAAATTCTTCTCGATGTTCACTCTCCAAACAATGGGGAGCGTGGGTGGGTGGTGGATATCCGGGGTACAGTCAGCGATGAAGAAGTAGTGTGAATGTGGGGTCATCATCAATCAAAAAATTTCCGAGGGTCCTTCTTCATTCCCAAATCTCATGGAACTGAGCCGGTAAAAAAATCGCTGACGATCGGAGTTGATCCACAATCCCAAAACAAAGTCGATGCTGATCGCATTAGAGTTCACCTTATCACTTGCTTAGACGTAAACAACCTTAATTCCTAATAATACATCTCAATTCTACAAAATATTACAATCTTGGTTTTTCTTTTAACAAATAAAATAAAATTAATTGTTATAATTACGTGAGTGAAAAAAAATAATAAAAAAAATAGTTGGGACCCAACACAGATTATTAATAAAAGAAAACAACTTTTCTTCATAAATTCCTTTAATGAGAAAGTGCTGGAAATATAAAGAAAAAGAGCCCTCACTACAAAAAAGTTGTGTTTGCTTGAGTTTTCTTCTTATTCTAGTTTTTAAAATGTATTCATGTCTATTTTCTTAAATGATTGATTTCCCAAAAAAATTTATTTTGGATCTGAGATTTGGCCTTAGAGGGTGGGTGTTCAAACAATTTGAAAGTTCGAAAAATATAGTTTTTGTAATACTGTTTTGTTTGTGCAAAAATTATACTTTTTTTGGGCATAAAAAAACGGTGCATATTTTAAAATGATTATTTCTACTAGTGTTATATTTGTAAATTGCGTTTTGTAGCTGTTGGATAGTTTGATAGTTCTGATTTTTGTTGGTACTAAATAATGTCCCTTTTTTTTTTCGTAAATGTTCTGTGCTTAATTTTTGGTTCACTACGTGCACAATCCAGCCCATTCAAAATTATTTAAGTGGAAGTATGTTTGTGACATAGCTCATCGTATCCGTTGACACGGCTAATGGAGGAGCATGGGGAACTTCCCAAGACAAGGTGACAACCATGTGAACTTGGGAGGTCTCTGGGCTGTTTGTAAATACTGTATGAATGAGTGAGTAAATAAAAATTGTAAATATGGTATGAATGATAACATTTATCACAATTACTTATTGCACATTAAGGCAGATTGTAATTTTATCACAATGAAGATAAATGATTGCTGCTTCAATTTAGAAGATCTATATTCTAACAATTTCGTCGTTATTGAATGTAATCAGGTATTAAACTCCTCATGGTGTGTTGATTACTAGTCGTTAAAGTGTCATATCTCTCACTTTCGAAATGTTGAAGAAGGTCTCGTCGTTTTCATAGAATAATTCTTTATCCGGTTATACTGACAAGAACTCAACTTTGAAACTATTAGAAAAGCCCTAAATAAGAGGGACTACATTAATGGTTTTAAATGCCACATTATTTATCAGATACTGACGACTGGACATAACAGATGAGAGAAGACAGAGTCGGTTACTTGTTGCCACAAGAGCCTGGGCACATAAATAATTCCAACTGTTGCCCCATATGTTGCTTCGACCCTCCGGCCGGCCCCGAATCCAAATCATTTGCTTCTCACTCAGTCAAATATACAAACCCGTTTTTCGACATTGACTATGCTATGCATATTTAAATTATATCACGATTTTTATTGCATTATTAACTTTCCGTTAGTCGCATATACCTCACAAGTGCACACCCAATTTTACTGGGAATGTTAATTTTTTTTTTTTTAAACTAAAACAAAAATAACTTAGCATTAAGCATTAAACATACTTTTAAAGAACATTAAAAATAATTTTGTGGCATCTCCAGGTTTAGATAAGTTAAATATTTCCTTTGAAGTCATAATTGTCGTATGAACCCCAAAGGTGAAAATGTTTTGAGAGAAGCAGTATAGAATCATACAAATCAATACATTACATGGATAAAAATGAAAACATGACCAAATCGCAATAAATACCCATAAAGTACCCGGAAAAAAATTAGTAAGAGGTCTAAAAAGAAATTTACTTCCATGAATGGTAGCATGTACCCCACAACTGAGATTAGGACAATAACCAAGGAAATGTCGAGAGAAGTTGAAATGGAAGTTAGGAAGCTACCTGCCAGAACAACCAAAACCCTCGTTTCCTTGAGCAGGGGATAAGAAAAATATTTATTGATACACCTCTCAGAAACGTGCGACTAACGGAAGGTTTTTCTAGAAATAAATTATGAGATAGAAAGTTCTCATAGGAGATCTCATACATTGTGGGCACATCATAGTACTGTGGACTTCCAAAATGTCTCCACTCTTGTGTCCTACAGTAGATAGTATAAGGTTATTAAACTTTATTGAATAATGAAATGTAACTTAATTACATTATCATGATATAACTGACCTTTGAACATTTATTTATAGCAGAAATGATTTACACTAAGGATAAACCTTTTTTAATTTATAATATGGGGTATTACCCATAGCTATGGCGTTTTTCGTCGTTCGTGATTCCAAAACATTTTAGGTGCTACTAAGTGACCATGTTACGTTAGGAACTAAGACAGTTTAAGTTCTGTTATTTTTATATAGTTCTAGTTGACGGTTTTGAATAGCATCTAGATAGATTAATAGTAAAGCCGGGAACAGACTTGCGAATTTATGCGATTACAACTGAATAACGTCAAACCATCCTCACTCGCAGCTTTCGTAATTTTAAGCTATCCGACTTATTATCGTATTCATAATTATTATGATTATACAATCCAGTACAAAAAAATTATAATGTTGATCTGTAGCTCTGAACTGGATTTTGAAGTAAAATGTATTCTCAACTGTGTGAGCAATGTTGTCAGTGGCATCATCCGTACTAGGACATGGGTTTAATAGAAAAATACGACCTCTGTTAGATCGTTGTCAAGCGTTCGTTACCATATTACGAGTCGGTCATTCGTCAATACCAGCCAATTCAGCTCTATTCATTAGCAATCAGTACTCTGCTTAAGATTCAATTTATGCAAAGTTCAATTTGTGTACATTCATATTCCCGAACGAATTTAAATGAATGAATTTAGTTCATAAAGAAAAACGAAGAGATTGAGTGAACACCATAGTTTGCTGTTAAACTTCAGAGTTCATTTTTTTATTCATTTAATACGAAATTACTAAGGGTGTCTCTGTTATATCTAAAACGTCGATCCATATTGGAGTGTAGGACACATTTTAGCGGTATATACCATCAAAAGATCTTACATTAAAATAAAACACGATAACGAAGTTTGTATAAAAGGGAATGAGAAGGGTTTCCAAGTCACCTCACAAAATATAATGGAATAGAAAAATAAACTTTATTTTAGAACTGTATTTCTCTAACGAGTAACAAATTGGTACAATAAATAAAATCATAAAAATAAAATATATGAAAGCATTATTATTATTTTGTTTAATTACAGACGGGGTATTGTTGTCTGGGATTGGGCTGATGAATTTAGCCTTAGAAGATTTTATATATAGCAGAGCGATAAGAATCAATAGTATGTAAAAGGTATAAAGTAACAAAATATTGTCTACTAATGGAGGATAAGAGCCACTCAAACAATACCTAGTCGTAAATGTTCAGTCGGTTGAGCACATTCAGATCTGTGGTTAACCTTTTTTTAGATATATAATATTAGAAGTATGGACCGACATAACACTAGCAAGGTTCATTTCTGAAGAAGAAACAAAAAGAACAAAAGTTGTAGGGAATTAAATTTTCTATAAAACAATCCATGCCCGACCAGCGAAAATTAGATTTGGCAGTTTTAGTGCAATTTTCATGCCTTTTCCACTGATCAAGAATGGTTTGTGGGGGTAAGGCGCTATATCAACAGCTTTTTACATAATTTAATAAACTTTTTTCTAGTGAGCCATAAGCCATCTTTCTAGGACGTTGTGAGGCGACATATGTACGATCTAACCTTTTATATTTTAAATTCTGCAGCGAGAGCGTTTAATTTCAGTCCAGTTAAGAACAGCGTTTAGATTATTATTTTCTCTTTAAAACGATTAAAAAACTGTTATTGTTGGACAACGTATAGCCTGACGATCTAATGAGAAAGATTCAGGATTGGTATTCTTACTCCTAAGCTATATTACGACGAAAAGGATTTCCTGCAAAAGGAACTGAACATTTAAACCTGGCATAGACCCAGCGTTGTAGTGCCTTTTCCCCATCCTTCGAATAAAATGATGAGACATTAATATGAAGTTTTTCAGCTCCTTCAACAAAGTCACGCTTTCAGATCCCGACAGCATTGATTTAGCCCAGTTCTACAAAACCTCCACCACCAGGACGTATATAGACAAGAGATCAACTTGTATTTTAAATATTTCAGACGAGCGTTCTTCTCTAAGAGAGGGCAAAAAAGGCACCTTCTTTCGACATCCCATGCGGCCAATGGCTCTTCAAACGTTCCGTTTAGATGTATCACGAATTGGTGATTTTCTCTCCGTTAAAATGTAAACAGCTACCAAGTCTACAGGCGGCTTCGTGCGAGAAATCCCTGTCATCAGCGTGACATGTTTCGTCGAACTGGAACTTGAAACGCTTTGTAATCTGCGCAAATAAACGTTCTCTTAGGCTTCTCATTTTTTCTGTAACAGTCAAAAGTTAGATTACAGGGCACCGTGTCGTGGTCTATGTTTTCTAAAACAACCAAACCGTTATCTTTCCTCAGATATCAGACCTATTAAACGAAAATTGTGCAAATTTAGAAGTATACCTAGCATAAGGCAAATATTTTGACAAAATTAGCAGCTTTTGGAAAACTTCTGTGCAGTGCAAGCTCTGCTTGGAGAAAAATATAAAATACGTCCTATAACTGTATCCAAAAAACAATCCTCAAGTGAAATGGAGGAATATGAATATACCATAAGGAAGAATATCGCTGGGAGTCGTGTCCGATCCACAAGCTTAAATAAAATATTAAGATTTGTCAGCTCCAAGTTGCCCTCTCATGGGGCATTCATCTTTCATAGGGCTGTCTTATGTAACCGTGCATTATGCCACTCTTTCAACCTTAATTAATAAACGATAAACTTTCATCGGGGGTATTATTTTTCTTTCCTCCCGTCAGCCAGGCCGTATAATTCCCGCTCTCAGGGTGCACATTAGACACGGCACCGAGTAGTATAGCAACCCTGTACAATCAGCAAAGTCCCATTGCCAGCTATTACATTTTATACGCTGAGTTATAGTCTATTGCTGTTGCTAGTTCGACTATCGTGAAAAATTAATGACCGCGAAAAACAGTGTTAAGTCAGCGGTGTATATAAATTGTTAAGGAACTGTCTGGGTTGTTTAGATCGAGAATAGACACCTCGAAACATTCTTAGTGGCTGTTTGATAAAACATATTTAAAGTTCTCAATTATTGAAAACATTTATCATAGTAGTCTGGCCAAACGTTTACAATTGGGTGTTTTTATGCCACATTGATATATATTGTAATGACATTTTTAGGATTAAACTAAATTTATTTGTTATATAAAAGTAGATTTTAAGGGAGTTAGGTTTTAGTTGAAATTTCATGCATTAAGTCTTTATGGCTTGTTTAGACATTGTTGTTTGTAGTGTTCAGACATAAAAAGCACACCATTTCTCCTTAAAAACTCCATTCACCTCATTGATCCATAATTATCCTTCTATCCAATGATTACCACTGGTAGGAAATTAAGCTAGAATATCAGAAACTAAGGTAAGCGAATCAATTTTACAAAGTCTATCTTTTACTGTTGCATTGTTTAATTTTATATTGTAAAATTACTGCTAAACTAACGCATACGCATTCAACTAACGAATGATATTATCGAATGCTTAATGCTAGTTTTATATCATTTCTATAATGAAACGATCCAGTTTTTGTCAATTAACTCTTCAAGACTTCAATGTGAACAATTAAAAGCGTTACGTGCTGGAAAGGGGTACTCATAGAAAACGGTTCTTTGATGTAATTTACAAGGATCTAGTTCTATTTAAGATTTTTTCTGGAATATATTAGATTTGTTAATAGAAATAAATTAAATTAGGTGCTGTACGCCAAAAAGTTAAAACAGTCTTTTGAAATAATATAATAATAATAATTGAAATAAAGTAAGATTTCTTAGTCCAGTAATGCATTGGTGTCATGACTTTTTCCATAAAGTATTTACACTTCAATAAGGAATTCTTTTTCAAAAGAGTTAAAAATTGCATTTTATTTGAGGTGAGTTAAATAAACAAAGAAAATCAGACATTTTACATAAAAAATATTTTCCGAAGTTTCCCATGCCGATCTCGATACTTACCCGGATACTGTTCCTTTACTTGTTACGTACTTAATTTCCTTTACGAATATTTCCACTACTATTCGATCAACGCTTTTTTTTTTGTCCCAGAAAACATTGCCGTACATACGTTTACTGAAACCAATTTGGACATAAGGAACCCATATTTATGTATAATTAATAATGAGTAATAATGTTTGTAATCAATAACTAATAGACAGGTCAAAAAGTAGTCATAGACTACTTTAAGTTAGAAATGATACTTTTCACACTTACTTAAAAATTCCATAAGTTTACGACTGATCAGACAGGAACCCATCAGACCCTGACACGTGAGTATCGAACCCACCATCCCGTTCCATTTAAATCTGTTTTAACATTCAACCACCATGATTGGGTAACGGTTTACTGATAAAATCAGGCTATCAAAACTTCGAAAAAATGCTTGAAAGGACCTTATACTTAATTTATATATATATACGATTAAAATTATATAATCCCAACTACTAAAGGGCCGTTAATACACAGATGTGTGCTGGGTTAGAGATGTTACCAATTATCAAAAGAAGCTCCAATGTTATGAAAAGAAATTCCCTTAGAAAAACATTATACATTATTTTGCCTGTCTCAGATAATTAATGCTAGACTGTGTGGCACTTATGAGGTATTTATTGTAGCTAGTGGCCTCTCTTAGCAGCAGTGTTTAGATTCTATGATAAGTAAAAGAGACTGATCAACTAGTGTCTAAATTACAGAAGCGACATAGGTTCCCATGGGTTGTTCGACCCAGCATAGAATGAGATCAATGCACACTGCTGCCAAGACAAGCCAGTGGCTACAATAAATACGCCGTAAGTGGTACAGAGCCTAGCATTGACTGTCAGTGGCAGGCAGAAGCCTGTAATTGCTATTGAGGGAAGGGTGGTGACGCTTTTCTGGGGAGACACTAATCCGCCGATGAAATAGGATACCCCATTGGACGTTGACGTAGTGGAATTCGGAGGCTGACGTCTGATTAGCCATGTCTGTCGGGGCTGATTCAATCCGGAGGGTCCGCATGGCTGGGACCAGATGGCCCCCAGATCTATGCCTTTCATGGCAGCATGGGTTTTATCTCTTCTGTTATCCATCCAATGTCCTCACACGAATAGATGAAATAATAAATGTGTTTGTGAAATTCTGCAATTAGACTGCGCTAAAGAATTCTAAGAAAAGGTACAATTTCATTTATTGTTCAAGATCGAACTTTGGCCTGATAAGGTGGAATTAAATTCAGTGTTTGTACAATTATGTTTTGTTTCTGCAAAAATGATACTTTTTTTTTTTTTGTGCGTGAAAGAACGTTTCATGATTTAAACTGATTATATTTACTAATGTTATATTTGTAAATTGTGTTCTGTTCAGCTGTCGTTTCAGATATTTTTTTTGTTCAACACAATGTTCTTTTTTTTCGTAAATGTTCTGATTTTCACGTTTAATTTTTGGTTCACTGTGCACACCATTCAATCCCTTTCAAATTATTTAGGTGGATATATGGTAGTGACCTAGCAAAACAGCTTTTAACACATACAAAGTAAACTTGGACATTAGTTAAATTGTTATTAATTTAGAAGGCTTCGTCGTTTTTGAATGTTGTCAGATATAGAAAGTCCTAGTATTAGTGGGTTTTGGCGTTTGGGCACCTTGTCGTGGAAGTTTCTATATAATGTTCTAACACAGTCAAAAACGTAAGGAATTTTCAGGTCACAGTGAAGGCTTCTTTGTAAAATGATGCATCAACGATAAGTCTTAGAACTTTTGATTGAAAAACTGTAGAGTATTGATATTAGTCTTCTTAGTGCACCCTTAATTTATGCTCCATTTATCCAAACTGGTGTTCAATAGAAGTTTGTTCGTTAATACATCCTGGATGGTCCAGTAAATGCTTTCTTAGTTTTAGCCGGTGACTGAGTTTTAGTCGTTTCATTTTCGTTTGCGATAAAAGTGAAATTTGCGAACAAATAAAGAATAAACCAAGGAAATTTTTAGCTTTGATTAAGTGATAAATTTTCCCCAAACAGTGGAAATTTTCTTGCAGCATATGACAAATACCGGGTTAAGTATCCTTATAGGCGTTTTGAAACCCTGTCCACAGTTCTTTACAGGAATACACCAGCGTCTATTAGATACTAAATCCTCCCTGGAATCCCAGATATTTCCTCAAAGGCTCAGCTCGTGAAGTTGGGATTGCTAACTTTATGCTCATGAAATCTTGCAACAGCTCCACTATCACCCTTCTCACTTCACGCCGGTGTATGTCTCAGAACTCAACAATAATGGACAGTTATAAAATTTTATACAGTAGGAATTTCAATCCTAAGTATACCATTCATAAGCTTATTATAAATTTTTTAGATTACTTGAGCAGTGTCTAGAAAACTCAGAAATTTTTCTAACGTTAAGCATAGAATCCTAGATAGTCATTTTAAAGATAAATAAACAGTGGTCTTCCAAGTGGTTTATCACTAATTACGGAAATGTGGTTGTGGATATATTGAAAAAAGGAGAGGCAAAGAGAAGAAAATTGTCTTTTCTAGGGGAAATTAACCATGGTTTTCACGAAAAACATTTAAAAGTAATATCATGCAAATGAATTGAGATTGAAATGTAATGAGATGTAATGAGAAAAATTCGGTGGGTAACGCTAGTCTCCTTTTTTGATGAGCACACACATTTATTTTTTTTTAACATGGTGACGCAAACACCTCGAAATCAGCAACAGCACGACTAAATCCAAATGACACGGAATACCAAACTAAGAAAGAAAGCACTAAAATAAAAAACCACCCTAATTTTCGTATTCCAATGACTATGAAACAATTGTATCGGAAATCAAACCGATCTCTAAATCGAACATTCTTTAGAACCTAGCATAGTTTTCACAAAATAAAAATTAATCTCGGAGTGGCGTTTATTAGAAATATTACAAAGTATAATATCCAAATTAAGTATAAAGCCCTAAAAGTAAACGATCTTTTATAATAATAAGTGTCTCTTATTCTCTGTTCGTGTAGTTAAATACAATAATTTGTACTGATTTTAAAATACCAAGTAGTAACTATGATCCAAAACCACGGTATGGAAACAACGCCGATGAGCTCTGTTCTAGTGGGAAATAGCGTGAGGAGAAGGAAATGTATGGGGTAACACAATAGTTTCAAAACAATTCGAAGAAAGATCAAAATAAACGCCAGATGGGGAAATTAACAATTATTTGGTAGTAGAAAAACTATTGTCACTAAAACCAAAAGATGAGCCAAATGTTCACAGAATCATCTCAATGCACTTTCTACTCCCCCCCTCCCAAAAAAAAAATCAGAATGCACAAATTGCCATAGTCGGAACCCACCCTATTACAGATTGGCACATCGGATCCTAAAAAATGTTAGCAAGCATACCCTTGTGGTTGGGGGGAAAAAAGTCAAATTCCTGGAGAGGAGTCGCTAACTATGTCAAAAACAAAGTAAAACGCCACGAAATATTTTTTCTGGTTTTGACCAATCTAGTACTCAGATATCAATACTACTTCTAGATACTAGGCTTAGTATCTACCCAAAGTATTATTTATAGGTACCTTCGTTCTATTCTGAAACTCCAACAGTATGACACACCAAAAACCCAAAGTTACTATTAGGTGAACTAAACAGCAAGCAAACAATCTCGGGTCGCAAAGCTGGAAATTGGAATACTGTAATGCTAAACTAAGTAATTAATAATTTAGGACAAGCTCCTAGCACTTGATGAGGCCACAACTCTCTTGGCCCACTGCCTAGCAGATGTAGTACTCATTGTTCTCAGTAAGAATTCAACGTTCTCGTTAACACTAACAGACCCCATTACTTATCCATCTAATTTATCCATATACTCCACATTACATCCCTTGCCTATAACAGGTGAAGTCTACTGGGACACTTTCCGCTTTTAATTGAATAAGCCCGCCACTATCCCTTATCTCAAACGACGAAGTAAAAACAGTACAGATGTTTCAAATGAGTGAATTCAAGGACAATCCGTAAAACGTAACGTTACCGACTCGACGTAATATAAAATACATGATACAAATCTACTTATAAAACATAACAGCCGGAGACCCGATATTATAGAAGAAATCAAACAAATTCTTGGACAGAACGCGTTCATTCCTCAAAAATGGATGGTTCATGGCAGTTAATATGAAATAATATTTCAAGTGCCTCTAGGTGATGTTGAACATGGCTACCATCAGGTCCACCAAGAAGGTGATAGCGGCCTGGAACTGGCCGAAGTCTGTGACGAGAGCCACCACCCATGGTGCGGCGTCACCTGCTGCTCGGCTGAAAGAAAGAACGTTTTAGGAGAGGTTGATAGAGGGATTCGCGGTTATTTGTGGGGCTGAGCTAGCTGCTTGGGTGATGCTTTTCAGTGGGTTTGAGGTCTGTGATTGTTCGGCTATCTGGTTCTGCCAATATGAGATCCCTGACAGTTCAACCACTTGACCGCAACCGACTCGTGAGGGCGTAGTACCAAGTCACCATGATGACAAGTAATCTTGCTAGCACCTCACTCTGAGTGTTTGGAAATGTGCCCGAACTCTTGGCACCGGTGACATTGGTGCATAACAACCGTTGCTCCACCTTCAGTCAAGAAATACTGTTGCCACTCATAAATACTTATATAAATCTATAAATACTTTATGGCTCTGCGCTTTTCAATGGTTGTCTATTAGGCTTGTGAAATTTATACTAATTTTACACTTCTAAAGTTTCCTTTGTGTAGCCTACGTAATCGTCGAATTGGTTTATGGACTACCACCAACCTTACACATACCAGGTGTTTAATACTGCATATAATTAAAAACAATGTGGCACACTTCTTTAAAAGTAGCAGTAAGGTTGTTTCGAGGCTACAATAGCGGTCTGACAAAGGGCAACGAGAGAGAGGCCAGTAATGATCGACCCATCATTAGTGGCACAGGGCTCTGTGTATTAGCAATGCAAACCCAAACCTACCTCGCCTCTAATAACGGCATCCACCCCCACCTCCGCTCTCAATTATTTTTGCATAATCCTTACCTGCGGTGGCCGCCCCGGGTAACCTGAGCTCTCCGCTCTTACTCGGGTAATTACATAAACCGACTAACTGACTCCCCTTGCATTTTATATCGTTCTCTAGATTTATGGATATAATCTTGTTACAAGCACTCTCAACATCGAAACCGATATATTTCAGGATAAAATATTTTATTAGATCCACTATTTTAGATCATATTTTAAGGTATTATTTAATCCAGGTGGCATTCGACCTTGGTATTAGTAAAATGGGGCTAAGCTATGAAATTATATCCGCATTTTGTCCAAAATGTTTGTAGCAGCATGGAGTGAGTTAGTAAAAAAAATCAATTGCTTCAAAAAAAGAATGATTTCATATTTTGGTAAGCTAGCAAAAAATTAACGTCAAAGTAAAGGATGTTCCAGGAATATTTTGAGTATTTTTCCAACTGTGAAACAACGAATTCAGTCATGGAAGCGGATTCGGTATTGGGCCGGAAGGATCTCTAGAAAAGTGCGTGCATAAACCATCGATTGTTTAAAACATAATCGATGGACCATCGGTTATCGGTCATCCCTTTACTGTAATTAAAATTTTAAATAATTGGTAAATGATTTCTTATTGCTTCACCTTCGAGATCCCAAGTGATGTGACCATCAATACCTGAGTTAAAGTAGCCGTTCCTTCATATCGTCACCAATAGCTCCTACTGACATCCTCAACATGTCAAGTTCTGATATTTTATCATTTTTCAAATATTTTTAGAACTTTCTAGCGTATAATATATTTCGAGCTGTGGAGATCCCTAACGCCCATTAGATTTTTTTCTTTATGGATGATTAAGTGACTCAGGAGCCACTTATCCCTGAGAGGATACATGAGTAGTTTCTTAAAAAGAAGTAACAAATTTTGCATAGAAAATGTGCCTCTTCATGAGATGCTGTGCTATGGATTTCTGGATATTTTTAGATCATCCATCTTCTGTTCAGAACTCCATTCCGTTTATACTACTAGATACCGATTCACTATTATTTTTTGTATCTCTTGTGTATTAATAATACATATATATATATATATATACGATACGATATATATATATATGTATATATTATATTAAAATATCTTATCCGTATACTAAACATCTCTAGGCTATAAGACACTAGCAGTATTTCTAGATGGAGACATAATTTATACTTCAATAAATTGTTATATCATCGTTTATTGATTAGATTGCTTTCGTGAATAACAGAAAACCTCTCTCAGGCCTAAATGAAAAGCACAGAGTATTTTTTTTTTTTAAAGATGATTCGGATGAGACTACAAATAAAACCATATATCCCAGGTATTGTTTCAAGTCACCCTTAACTGACAGCGTAATTGTTGATGATTGCTAGCGTACATTTTTCATTTAGATTATATTGAAGAGTCATTTCCTAAAAGCTTCTGTATTCTGCAGCGTCACTTGGGAAGCGTATGCTAACCAGATATGGCCATAAGGTGAGGGAGTAAAAAACGATCGCCGGGAATGGTACACAACGGAGAGTCCCCCCCCCCTGCTGTGTAGTTGGTCAGCTAATGTGGTCAGTAAGGGAGGAAAGGCTCAGTATATAATGAAATTAGCAGGGTACACGATACGGAGCCATTAATGGAATGTACACGGGATACAGGGCACAGAGATTAAGCCCTATGATTACCAAGCGGCTATATGGGGATACAAGGAGACGGTTTTAGCGGGACAGTACGTTAATCCGGTGTACAGTCAGGAGACTAAGTGAGTACGGTATTAGCGACGGATAACAGCTATAGTTAACGATTATGCTACATCGTCGACAACCCCACCTGCCCGTCGGCGGACCAACAGCACGGTCGCTGCAATTTCCGCCGTTGCTATACTGCGGGGCTGCCCCCATAACTGCTCTGAAGTGCTCATTTCATAGCAATTATGCGGACAGCGTTTATATTTGACGTGTCATTTATAACATTCATAATATAACTAATATTTCAGTTATGAACCCATTACAAAGCTCAACAACAAAATATCTATTCGAAATTTAAGGACTAATTCGCCAACAGTTAGATAGAACCACACATCCTAATGATACTGCAAGATTGCTATCGGGCTCGACACATCCCTACAATCCTTCCCGAGATTTAAAGTGCCAACGGCTTCGAGATATCCAATCATTAACCCCTTATTAGGAGTCCTGGCATCGGCCAGTATTTTCCCCTCATGGTGTGTGCTAAGAGCATAGTAAGCTGTAAATACTTCATGAGTCAGGGTATGAGGTACAAATTTAGTAGCATATTAGGGTTTATCAATATTTTCCCTCAGTTTAGTTCATATCTTATTTTATTATGTTTCCTATTTATTTTTTTTATAATTCAGAACTTTATTGTGAAATAATTACAATCTGCCTTTTATAAGGCAATAATAATACAGATAAATGATCTCATTCATACCATATTTACAGTCATCATTCACTCGCTCATTCATACTAGGACATGATTGGAGAAATTGGCCATTGCCAGGACTCCCACTGTCACGCGATTATAGCAGGTCACGAGGCCACTGCCGTTTCAGTCTCCGAAGAGGATTATAGGGATGAGTGGCGCAGTGCAAAGACTGTGCTACAGGATTAGGGTGGTTGGAAAGGCTACTGTGGAATTTCATAAACTTGGAAGGGATGAGTTCTAGAATGTAGGGTATATTAGGTCGTTATGAAGGGTTTTGTTGCTGACATAATGAGGGGCATTTACTATTGTTCTCAGGACTTTGGATTGAAAGGATTGGATACGCTTGATGTTCGACTTTTTTGCTGTCCCCCATAGCTCTATTCCGTATGTCCAGATTGGTTTAAGTATAACTTTGTAGATTAGTAGTTTATTTTCTATTGAGAGATGGGATGTCCTTTGAAGTAGTCTGTACAGTTGTCCAAAGCGTCTGTTTAGTTCTTGTCTTTTTAGTCTCGTATGTGGGTTCCAGGTCAGTCGTTTGTAGATGGAAGCCTAAGTACCGTACTGTCTCGGTTACTGGGAGAGGAATAGAATTAAAATAAACTAATGGACAAGTCTTGCGACAAAGGGTGAAGGTAATGTGGGAGCATTTTGCTTCATTAACTTTGATCCGCCATTGATTGCACCAATACTCGATCTCGTCAAGGTGTTTTTGAAGGTTATGGGATGCTATGTCGGGGTCTGGGTGGGATGACAAGACTGCAGTGTCATCTGCAAATGTAGCCAAGAAGGTGTTGGAAGTAGAAGGAACATCAGCGGTGTATAGGTTATAGAGGATGGGGCCTAGGACACTGCCCTGTGGAACTCCTGCATTTATGGGATAGTAGTTAGAGTATTCTAAGCCACAGCGGACTTGGAAGAAGCGGTTTGAAAGGTAGGACTGTAGGATTAGGAAAAGGGTCTGTGGTAAATGTCTTTTGAGCTTGTAGAGCAAACCTGCGTGCCAAACCCTGTCAAAAGCTTGAGCTATATCGAGAAAGGCAGCAGTGCAATACTTTTTGGTTTCAAGGGCTGAGGAGATGTGATCAACAACGCGAAGGCCTTGTTGAGCAGTGGAATGTCGTTGGCGGAAACCAAACTGGTGTGTGGGAAAAAGGTTTTTGGATTCAACAATTGGAAGTAGACGTTTTAGTAGGAGTTTCTCAAATATTTTTGAGAGGATAGGGAGTAGGCTAATTGGACGGTAAGATGAGGCGACATTGGGTGGTTTACCGGGTTTGGCGAATAGGACAATAATGGAATGTTTCCAGAGGAGAGGAAAGTGTGTCGTTCGGATAATGCAATTATATATGTAGGTTAGGAAGGTTATGGCTTTAGGAGGAAGTTGTTTGAGAATTTGAGGAGTTAGGAGATCATATCCAGGGGATTTTCTGTAAGGTAAGTTTTTCAGAAGGTATTTGACCTCAGAGGGATTAACAGCTTTTGGTGGAAGAGAGAGAGGAATAGGTGAAGTGAGGAAATCTTCCACAGTTTTGCTGTGAGTATGGCTTTGATGAGAAAGGTGAGGTGTGAAAGTATGGGTAAGATGCAGAGCAAATTCCTCCGACCTATCTCCATCCGAGGCCGCCCAGGACCCATCATCACGACGGAGTGGATGTGAAACAGGTTGATACTTTAGGATTTTTTTGGTTACATTCCACAAGGAGTTATCCCTGGTAGACAGAGAGGAGAGGTAGGAATTGAAAGAATCAGAACGGAAGGAGGCCAATCGCCGCTTTACCAATCGGCAGTACTGATTGTACGAGCGGCGATCAGCAGGATGCCGGGATCTTTGCCACACTGTTCTAGAGCGGCGTTTGGATTTGATTAGATCTTTGAGATGTTGAGGTAAACGATTATGATTGTGGATTCTTGGGTGACGATGGGGTGACGATGCCTCCCAAGCCGACCTCTGGACCAGAGTAGTGAAAGAATGCACTGCATCGTCTAGGTCTTGGGATGTTTTCAGGGATAATTTGAGGTTTACGGACTCTGTAAGAAGCTGACGGAAGTGATCCCAGTCAACTGGGCCCCTAATAAATGAAGGAGGAGGCAGTTTGTGAATTGGTCTTAGGGAAATGGTTAATAATAAAGGACTATGATCAGAGGAGAGGTCATCGAGGCGCTTGAGTGAATAGTTTAGTGTTCCTAAACTATTGTAGAAGAAAAAGTCAAGGAGATCTGGATTTCGGTTGGGATCTGATGGCCAATAGGTGGCTGTGTCAGGAGAGATAGTGGAGCAATGTCTCCGTGTGAGTGCAGACAGCAAAGCACGTCCTCGTGTATTTGTGGATCTTGAGCCCCAGTGTTGGTGCTTTGCGTTAAAGTCCCCACCCACAAGGAAACGATGCCCGATGGAGTCTAGAAAGGAGATGAATTGGGAATCGGGAATGGATTTATTGGGAGGGCAGTACACTGATGCTAGAGTAAGGGGAAAAGTGAGGGTGGTGATTGACACTGCAGTGGATTGAAGGAAATCATGTGCTACCAAAGGAACTATGTGATGGGATATGGAGTTATGGACAATGACAGCGGTACCTGCATGAGCTCTTCCATCTGGGTGATCAGTTCGATAAGTCTGGTACTGTCGAACGGTAAATGGTCGTTTACTTGTAAGTCTTGTTTCAGTAATAAGAGCTACATCGATGTTTTTGTCATGGAGTAGTGCTGTCAGTTCGTTAGTGTGGGTGCGAACACCATTCGCATTCCAAAGGAGTCGGAAGGATCCACTTATGGATTTTGTTTAACGGGGATAAGGTAGGAGACAAGATTTGTAAGAAGGGAAATGAGAGGTGTAATTAGGGTTCTGAACTCTGTAAGGAATGAGGTAAAAAGGATGGTGAGATCTGAGGAGCTTGAAGGTGGCGGGATATGCGAGATGTGTGGTTGAGGATGGGATAGAGTTTGCTGGTTGCTGGGATGAGCGGAGTGCTGGGAAAGAAGAACTTGCGGAGGAGGAGTGGGCAGTGCCTGTGGCTGCTCTCTGTTCCTAACTGCGTCAGCGAAAGAGACTGAAGGCCTCAAACTTCTGGTGGGGGCGCTTCTTGGGCTACCTGTGGCTAATGTTTCTTCTTCAGGACGACGACGTTGTTCACTTCTGGACTTTAGAATTCTATAAGCCTCACAGCCTTTATAGTTTGCCGGGTGGCCTTGCTGACAGAGCACGCATACAGCAGGTGATTTTAGGGGCTTCTTGCACAATTCACTTTTGTGCTGCCCACTGCACTTTACACACCTGGGAGGGTGGTAGCAGTATGATTTTGTGTGCCCATATGCCTGGCAATTATGGCATTGGACGATGTCTCGTTTCGGGTAAGGCTTTTCGACCTGTACTCTTGTGTAGTATAAGTGGTTAAGCTCGTAGATTTTCTCCACTCCAGCTGTTCGCTCTAGTTCGACAAAGAATAAGGGCATTGGTTTCTTGATACTTGTATCATTTTCTTGTCTTTCCTCACGGAGGACATTCGTGATTTGGCGAACCTTGTACCCTAAACTTATCAGCTCCTTTTCTATCTCGTCCGCTGGTGTTGTGGGATGCAGGTTTCTAATCACCACCCGCAGCGATCTTTCTTGCTTTAGTTGGTAGGTATGAAAATCAGCCTTGGATTCTTCTAGGTATTTTATAATTCCTCGGTATGTTTCAGGAGTGTCCGGAGAAACCTTTGTGTCCCGAGATCGATTGAGGCAAGTATATTTGCCTGTACCTACAACTTTGCTCAATTGAGTGCATAGTAATTTGAAATTACTAATGTTGCGAACGAATATCGCTGGTGGCTTGGGCTGTGTGGGTGTTGTTGTAGAGTCCATGTCCTCTACCTCAATATTTTTCAACACCTCGTAACTATTGGGCGTGAAAAAGGGAGACTCATGAGTTATTGTTGTTTGTTTTGATGTGGTGGGTTGTGGTGGTATCTCTTCCATAGAGCTGCTAGGTGCTGAGGAATTTATTGGGATATTCCGATTAGATCGCCGTGGCTTGCGTTTGACTGGTGACATACCTATTTATTATGTTTATAATGTATGATCTGGTTTAAGTTATAGGAGGTCTTCTCATCTATACCTATATCTATAGCTAGGGGCTCACAAGTAGACTACCCTCTACACTGGAGATAAAAGATCGCCAACTGTTTTCTTTAGACCGCTCTAAGCTCTCTAAAAGATTGATGTCTTCTACCCCCCACAGTACTAAGATAGACTCCTGCAAATATATAAAGATAGCAGTCTGTTTCATTGTGTCACAGGCTGAACGCATGACTTTCCTATATATATATATATATATATAACCAAATAAATGTCTTCGTCTAAGTCTTATTAATTTGTGTTTTCGCTGTAATAACTTGCTCAGCTGGACTTCATTACTTACGGATATTCTGCCTCACATCACGCGGATATCATAGCTGCTGGTGCAGCCAAGCAAGAAGACGACCTTTGATTCCAACCGAGACACGAGGTATTGAAGCCATAATTCAGACGTTGAAGGTATGCCGGACGGGTTCGCGCCTAAGTGACAGGCCGTTATAGAGTGGCCTGCTCCGTAAATATACCACGTAGACTCACCCCCCAATTTATACGGTATCAGTGGCGGGGGTCGAACCTCATAAAGCCCTCAGGATCACGAGGCGTCTTCTCCTGAAAGAGGGAAGGCAAGGCTGCTTACGGACTCTGGACACGGACATAGGCTTCGTAGCTAATTGGCACTCCAGTCTCTTTTCGATAATTACGTAAAATACCCAGCCACGTGTGAAAAAGAAGTAGTGAGCTAGCAAAATATTAGTAGGTAGATCAACTTCTTACAGAAGTTTTGTACTGCTCAAAAAAGATGTTTCAGTATACATTTGTTGATTTGAGTTTAATTAATATGTTGTTATATTGCATTCTCAATAAATATCAGTTGAAGAAGTATAGTATTAAATAATAATAAATTGTCAATAAAATTGATTCTAATAATAAAAAATAAATCCATAGTTTCTTTGAATGCAAAACAATAAAAGTCACAATTAAATTAACGAGAAAAAGATAAAAAAATAAAAATTGAAGGTACGACATTTTAACATGGTTGCGACTATGGGTTTATCCAAATTTAAGTTAAATGACAAATAAATTAATTTTAAAAAATTTCTGGAAACTAAAAACAAATATGTATGTATATATTATTATTATGTTTTATAGTTATATATATATATATATATATAAAACTATAAGTTAATCGCCGGTGGTTAAGTTTGATAAAAAGATAATAATGAAAGAGGAAAACGCACCGACATACTCTGACTCTAGTAAAAGACTGCTTTATTGTGGAAGATAGTCAGACATACATAGGATCATGGGTTGTATACACTCCACGATCGTATTAGTATTCGACATAGTCAGGCCTCTGGCTTTAACTCCCCCCTACCAGTTCCTGACCATCCGTCGCGAACTCCAATTTACCACTTTTACACACTTAAAGCATATACAAATTACCGATAGGTCAGAAAAAAATAATTCCATGTTCATCCAGAACAGTGCGACAATGTCTTACAGTCATAAGAAATAAACCAGAAGCCTAATCGAATTTCGTACGAAACTGAAAATCATACAATAAAATAATACAAATAATAACAATAAAATAAAAATTTCCTGGTAAAACTATGTACAAAAAAAAAACCAAATCATGGCCCCAATGAGATGTGTGGAGGTCGAGGATACTAGAACCAAACCATATTACTTCGGTAGGCTTCCCCACCGGAAGCTTTAACTGCTCTACATGAACAGTCCTGTGCTTCCCGGGTTCACGGACACTTTGTATGGTAACTAAATTGTGTTCGCGAATCGCGATCACCCTGAAGAGTCCCTCATAACGGGACAATTCTTTAGTCCGATTGGAGCCGATCCTTCGATACACGATGGTGCCTATCGTAACGCGTCCTTCTATCGGTTTGACGCCTGCATTCTCCCTGACCATCCTCCTAGTCTTTTCGGCTGTAATTCTCGCGTAGACTTTTCCCCACAGTTTCCCCAACTCCACGTGGTTGTTGGCGAGCTGTGCTGACGTCTCATCTCACACCACCGTACTACTAATGTCTAGGCGACGGCCGCGAAGGCAGAAAACGATTTCAAAGTGTGAGAACCTAGTAGTCCTCTGAACGGAGTGGCTATTACCGCCTTATGCATTGCCTCTGCCGGCTCCAACCCTTTGTCGGCATGGTAAACACGGAGATGATCTCGCAAGGTGCTATGGAGACGCTCAATTCCCCCTCTGCTCTTTGGATGCCCTGGGGTATTGACATGCCATATTACGTACAGAGCTTTCATCTCCTCTCTCACGTCGGCGTTATCAAACTCCCTCCCGCCGTCCGACGCTATACGATCGGGGACTTCATAAAATTGGAACCACCTCCTCAGCGCTCCTAATGCTGCCTCCGAAGACTTTTCCCGAGCGGGGTATGCCATGGCCATTTTACTAAATAAGTCAACCACTGTGACCCACTTGTGTCCCTTCCAGGTAAACATGTCCGCTTGAAGGTCCGTTAGCGGTGTTTGCGCCGTGGGAGTCTTGACTTGTAGCCCTATTGGTGGGTGCCTGTCATATTTCGTACGGTGGCAGACCTCGCATGCCCCTAGCGTCTCCTGGATAGTCTTCGTCATCCTCCACCAGAAATACTTGCACTTCAACGCCTGAGCCGTTTCGCGTTCCTCCTGGTGGTTAGTTTTGCCCTGATGGTACGCCAGCGTTATCTCCTTCTGAGTTGTATCGTCCTTGATGGATACTACCATCATGGTACACCGCACAAATATTCGATCCACCCCAATCTGTTCCGTCCGCCACAGCAAACTAATCTTATCCCAAATGGTGCTCGTTTCCCACGTACAAATAGTGCGTCTTGGCTGGGTTGGAAGCATCCTTGAGGGCACGACAAATTTCCTCAAGTGTTCTGACCTACTGCCGTTTGTTTGTCAGGGCCTCTTCGTCTCCCGGAACATTTTAAAAATATCCTCTTCCGGGGTCCATCTTCCCCCGCCGAATGTGCCGAAAATACTTTCTTCAGCAGCTCCTTAACTATGGTCCATGAGGTCTCCTCGTCAGCTTGGATCATATTCAGAATTGCTCCGTCGTGGTGGTGGATCGTCGATAGCTACTGTACGATAGCGACAGGGCAGCGTCCTGGGTCCCATCCTCTATAACCTATACACCGCTGATGTCCCCTCTACCCCAATACATTCTTGGCGACATTTGCAGATGACACTGCACTTGTCATCCCACTTAGACCCTGATATAGCATCCCAAAACCTTCAAAAATACCTTGATAAGATTGAGTATTGATGCAACCAATGGCGAATCAAGGTGATGAAGGAAAATGTTCCCATATAACCTTTACCCTCTGCAGCAAGCCCTGTCCACTAGTCTTTTTCAATTCGATTCCTCTCCCCGTGTCTAAGACAGTAAAGTATTTAGGTTTCCATCTCGACAAAATACTGACATGGAACCCACACACGAGGCTAAAAAGACAAGAACTAAACAGACGCTTTGGACAACTGTACAGACTACTTCAAAGGATATCCCATTTTTCAATGGAAAATAAATTACTAATCTACAGAGTTATACCTAAGCCAATCTGGACTTACGAAATAGAGCTATGGGGGACATAAAAAAAGTCGAACATCAAGCGTAACCAATCCTTTCAATCAAAAGTCCTGAGAACAATAGTAAATGCCCCTTATTACGTCAGCAACAAAACCCTTCATAACGATCTTAATATACTCTACATTCTTGAACTCATCTCTTCCAAGTTTATGAAATTTCACAGTAGCCTTTCCAACCACCCTAATCCCGTAGCACAGTTATTGCACTGCACTACTCATCCCTATAATCCCCCTCGGAGACTGAAACGGCAGTGGCCTCGTGACCTGCTATAAATGTGTGAGTGGGAGTCTTGGCAATGGACAGTTTCTCCAATCATGTCCTGAGCGTATGTGGCTTTCGCGCTCTTGGTCAGCATCCATTGGCTCGTATCCGGTGATGCGGCAGACGGAGGAGCGTGGAGGACTTCTCAAGACTCCGCTTCTTCTTTCGTATGCGAGGGAGATGACAAGCATGTGGATTTGGAGGCCTCTGGGTTGTCTGAAAATATTGTATGAATGAGCGAGTAAATGATGAATTGTAAATATGGTATGAATTAGAGCATTTATCTTAATTGCTTATTGCCTAATAAGGCAGATTGTAATTTTAGCACAACAAAGGAAATTTGTTCCATCAGTGTATATACATAAAGTAATAATACACATAATTCGAATATTAACTACGTAGACAATTCTAACAAATGATATCTGTGATCTTGTAGAATGATCTCTGCTAGATCGGGAAGGGTCAGACAGAAAATGTGACAGTTAAGGAAGTTAATCGGGAGCAAGCTGTTGGAGGATTGGTATTTGTCATGCTAGATCCGACGTTTGCATTAATAACACCCCCTGCCTCTCAGCTCGTTTATTCTAATGATTAATGGACAACCCGATTTGACAAATCGGGATCGGGTGTAAACATTATTCGAAATCGCGTGAATTTCGTGAGCGAAATCTTGGAAGATTTTTTTTCTTCAGTTTCAATTTATGGTTGTAACTGTAATATTATATAGCTATACTATCTAAGCTCTCAAAATAAAATAAATAATGAGATTAAAAAAAAACTTTATTATGATAAAATTACAATCTGTCTTATTGAGCAATAAGTAATTGTGATAAATGTTCTTATTCATACCACATTTACAATCTTTCATTCGCTCAATTCAAACACTGATTCAACATTAATTAAAGCAACATTTCAATTCACTCGCTAATTAAAACACTATTTACAAACACTCCAGAGACCTCCCAAATCTACATTGTTGTCATCTCCCTCGGATGTAAAAGAAGAAACGGAATCTTGGGAAGTCCCCCATGCTCATACGTCAGCCGCGTAACCGAATACAAGCCAGTGGCTGACCAAGAGCGCGAGAGCCAAAGACGCTAAGAACATGATTGCAGAAACTGGCCATTCCCAGGACTCCCACTGAAATCATATACAAAAGACAAAGTTTTCCCAGAAGAACTTCCCAACTGATTTTTAGCTATTTATGTGTCAACTCACAACCCTTAAGCATTTCATTGTGTTTATACCATACATGATAGGGATGTATTTGCTAAGGGGTTAGTGCACGATCCTACTGAGTTCGATTACAATGTGATTTCGTTTTCCACTTAGTCACTACATATTTACAGAAATTGTTTTGCGTTCCTACCATGAGAGGTATTTATAGGGAGTACTAGGGAGCCGTCAATTATGCAAGTTTACTAACCTTAGAAACCACCGAGAGGTTCTATTAAAAGCTTAACTGGACTTTATGCTGTTAACCACAGGCCCCTTCAATGCGTTTACGACACTTTGTCCCGTTTAAACTTTCCAACAATAGCAACAAGTTTTGTTATTATAGCTTGGTATCCATCCGAGCGATATTTCAAGATTTTATTAAATTTTATTAAACCTACAAATTTAATTAGCTTTACTCCAGGGAAACTCTTCCAATTACCAAAAACATTACCCGAAGTAAATATTTGACCCGCGAACTGTTGATCTAATTTAATTTGATTGATAACAGGGGGAAGCAGTGAGTGGGTAAATAAAGTTTACCTCGGATGAAATATTCACTGGGTAAAGGAAAGCTGATCTGCGCATAATTAGGAGCTGGAAATCCCTGGCTATTCTAATTCCACACCCTCCCCCCACTCCTAGGAATCATACTTTAAACATATTAATCTTCCAACATTTCAGAATTCATTGAGAGTTGCAAGTTGCTCGTTGGGTCCCTGACTTCCCATCGGGTGCGCTCCACGGAGCGGCCATATATCAAATTTTCTACTCCATTTCCTCGCTCTCCGCCTAAGGTTTGTATAAATCACATGAGGTAAATTAATTCCTCTCCGGTATAAATCGTAATTAGGAGTTGGCCTGGCGCCTGGTGTATCCCCTCTTTCAGGGCTAGACTTTTCCTTTTTTCCCCATGGAACAGATGCCTTCGATATAGGTAGTCTAACGCTGGCTTACTTCTTAAATTTGATATCTTAATAATTTCGTTGCCTACTAATATGTATTTAAGATTTTATGTGTAATTTTTTACTGAAAAGAGTTTGGGCTCATGTCTTATTATACTTTATTTCTACAATGCAAATTTTAGGATGGACTGATACTGTCACTTTATGTTAAATAAATGTTCGTTCTTAAGGAACATAGTCTCAGGATAATAAACATAATTATGTAATATGAATTTTCTTTGAAAACTCCGGAAATATAAGCCTACCTAGACCACTAGTCAAGATGTTATAATTAAAACTAGTGAATAAAAGGATCTCTGCCCTTTCTGATTTTATTATTTACGATTTAAGGTTATTCAGTACATGACAGAAATATCGATTTTGAATGGGCACGTAAAAAAAAGTTTAACTCACAAACCTTTCTTTGTGAGGGAGATATCCACTACTGTTCCATATTTTCTTTAAAATGAAAATCAATTTTCAATTCTCTTTATAGTGTAGAGATAAAAACTAAATGAACGGAGGGTGGAGTAATAAAATCAAACGCAGTATCGCCAGGCTTTGAGGATCTACGTAGGGCGCCAAACCAATTCAGTTTAAAACGAGGGAGTCAGCATAAAACCTAAATACCTTAAGTTGTAAAAGGGGACTTTTTCTTATGATTTCTTTCTACGCGTTTTTTTTAACGACTTAAAAAAAAATCTGGAAATCCTCTTTTCACTTCCAAATCAACCTTTCCTCTAAGGAATGTAATCGGTTTTACCGACAAATGTAAATGAAAAAAAAATTAAGCAAAAAAGCTCTTTACTCCAAAAGATTTCTTAAGAAAATCTTCGTTATTAGTTATAATTACAGATAATAAATAAATAAAATAATCGTAGCTCAAAACAATTTTAAGCAGCCTTGATAAGTAATAATAATATAGTTTTATTTGTCTTAATTTTTTTTTAATAATGCTGACTTGCCCTGATTAAGAAACATAATTTACTTTTTTTTAAAAAAATTCAATAGTCTTTATTCAAATCAAGTTAATTTATTTGAGGATGGAACACCAGTTTATAAAAAACAAGTGACAAATAGCAAATAATGATTAAATGTTTACTATTTTGTAACAAATGTCTGTTTACATTATTTAATAAGAACTCGCAGACGTTTGTCTGACTCTGGCGTCATATCCACTAAGAGGGACCCCAATTATCCCAAATTCGCCACAACGAGGAAACAGCCCTTATCCTGCTATAATTTCACAGTATCTAGAAGCCTGCTTCCTGATGGATCTAAATCTTTTTTGCCTATAGATTTTGATTAACTGGATGAGTTATCCCTTCTTATTCCGTAAGCAACTATCTTTTTAAAATTTAACATTTATGTTCAAAATGTTTAAAGAAATATAAATATATACATGCATTTATAAACAGTGAGGTAGCTTTTTTACAATCATATAGTTTATTTATTACTAAATATTTTTGCTTAGTGTTTATTTTTGTCTTGTTCCTATTACTTCATTTGCCATAAAATTTAATTGCGAATCAATGAACATGCAATTGCATGACGAACATTAGATGAAAGGAGTCCAGATATGCCTCCTCAAATTCTTTTTATCGCTGTACTGCATCTTAACTGATCCCAGGTCGTGACTCTATTAATTTCATGTCTAGTGTAGGATAGGTAAAATTTGCCATGAAAGGGTCTGTACAATATATATTTGTAAATATTGTGAATACGAGGCAACAACTTTATTATGATAAAATTACAATCTGCCTCAATGGGCTATAAGTAATTGGGATGAATGAGCGAGTGAACGAAAATTGTAAATTGGTCTGAATGAGATCATTCACAGCCCAGAGACCCCCCAAGTCCACATGGTTGTAATCTTTCTCGCGTGCGAAGGAGGAAGCGGAGTCTTGGGAAGACCCCCACGTTCTTTTGTCAGCCGCGTTACTAGATAAGAGCCAGCGGAGGCTCACCAAGAGCGCGAGAGCCACATATGCTCAAGACATGATTGGAGAAACTGGCCATTGCCAGGACACAGTGGGACACTGTCACGTATTTATTGCAGGTCACGAGGCCACTACCGTTTTAGTCTCCAAGGAGAATTATAGGGATGAGTGGTGTAGTGCAATTACTGTGCTAAGGGATTAGGGTGGTTGGATAGGTTACTATGGAATTTTATGAACTTGGAAGGGATGAGCTCAAGAATGTAGGGTATATTAAGATCATTATGAAGGGTTTTGTTGCTGACGTAATAAGGGCCATTTAAATTACTATTGTTCCCAGGACTTTTGTAGCCCGGTTGTCAGATGGAAGCCTAAATACCGTACTGTCTTGGACACAGGGAGAGGAATCGAATTAAAAAAAAACTAATGGATAGGACTTGCGGCAGAGGGTAAAGGTTATATTGGAGCATTTTGCTTCATTAACTTTGATCCACCATTGATTGCACCAATACTCGATCTCATCAAGGTGTTTGTAAATATTATGTATAGAATCTGACATAGGAAATGTATAGGTCTCTGTGCATTGTTCTCTTGCCTACCTTTGTTGCTTCTTCTGTTATTAGTTTGACCACTGTGGATCGTACTATGATTATTAATCACATTGATATCAAAGTGTTTCGTGTATGTATGATTACAGTTCATATAACCTGTATATTGTAATGATATGTTTAGAATCAAACTAAATTTATTCGCTAAGTTTTAAATTTATTCAAGAAGTATATTGATTTAAGGGAGTGAGCTTTCTGTTGAACTTCCCTCTATAAGAGTTTTTATTACGGGTGCAATTTTGTAATTGTAATTGTAGATACCTCCGGATTACCCTGAGACCTATTGAGGACACCTGAGGGTGGTGGGTATGCCTGATTCACTATACGAGCTCTGCCTTCTGCGGCGTGTGGTGGGTTCAAATCAAGATATTGTATTCCTTTAGTGCAAGTTAGAC
Source organism: Acanthosoma haemorrhoidale (assembly GCA_930367205.1). Classification (NCBI taxonomy): domain Eukaryota; kingdom Metazoa; phylum Arthropoda; class Insecta; order Hemiptera; family Acanthosomatidae; genus Acanthosoma; species Acanthosoma haemorrhoidale. Next base: position 119,446,214 of record OV884011.1, on the reverse strand, counting down.
TTTAATGTTTATTGTAGAGTTGTTTTCAGCCATCAGAAGAGTATCCTTTTAATCTTCGACTCCTTTTTTCCTTTATAGCCTTATAGCCAGTGATTACCACTGTTAGGAAATTAATTTCTTATTTTCATTGTTTGTTATTGATAGTTCTGACTATCTGTTATATTAAATAATTAATTGATGCCTATATAAAATTGTTATTATTGTGTATTATATATAATTCATTCCTATTTACATAAATAACTCTTATCGAAGTTGTTTAGCAGAACAGATTTATCCAATGTATCTAGAGAAATCATGTAAAAGCTCATTTGTCAAATTACGTTTATAGGAAATGCAGCAAAAATCTCTGATGAGCTGAAATATCATAATTAAACGGATTGTCTTTCTTGTGCCCACAATTACGATCAGAACAGCCGATTGGAGCCAGCGATTAAAAATATATTAGACAGTATGTCTGACCATTCATTAAGGATCGGATTGTCAGCGACAACGTTCCTGAACAAAATTGAATATAAAAAATATTTAAATAATAAAAAAAAATCCCCTTTAAAACGGGCGGCCTGTCCGTAAATAAGACGGATTAACAGCATCTATCACCATAAATCAGATTTGTTTTTTGTACTGTGAGGAGCTCCCCTCGCTAAGACATAATCAATGTAAGAAGAAGAGGTCACTGGTTGACAAACGATCGCTAACAGCTCTAGCTGTGATTGTGAGAGCAAGTTGCCATGGAGCCCCGGACCCTTCATACATTATTCAGCCAGCAGATTAAAACACTGGCATTCAAACCCCACCCCCTCCCTGTTTGTACCTACCCTCATAGAAAGCTGGTCACATATTCCCTTTATTGGCCCGCTAATTATCAAAGCCACCGCCATCGAGGGCTATCTCAAACACACTCGACTCAAATCGATACTATCGGAATCCATTAAATGTTTCCAGTCTGGTCTCTAATGCAGCAGGCTTTTAGAGCACTCAGTCAGTCAGTAGCAGGATTCGTGAAAATAACAACTTGGTAAATAACAAAAATTAAAAACAAAAATATTTTTAATTTTTCTTCAAGCGTAAATTGGCCGACAAAAGATTGAATACTTTTTTTACCGAAAACCCCTTGGTTATTTGTACAAAATATACCACGGCAAGTAGAACTTAGTGAATCTACCTTCGCCTTGTGCAGGTGATTCATGAAAACAACTGGTCTTTGAAACCAGCCACATGTAAGTTGGATTTTGGGAGAGAAAGTGGAAGGATTAGTTGTGTTCGAATTTATGAGAATTTAAATATTAATTTCTTTCCCCTTGTTATAATAATTATGAAATTCATTGTAGATTATATATAAATGAATCTATTTACAATAGTTCAATATTACATGTCCTGTAGCTTGGCTACATTTTATACTATTTTACACTGATTTGGGATTGTCACAAAGGTATAACGTATACTATACATTCATTATCAGCACATGTTTAAAAAGTGATGGGGCTCACCTTATAAATCATGAATCTTAAAACTAACTTACAAAATATTAACTTAACTTTGCTGGAATGGTAGGGGGGTCATAGTATTTAATACTAGGTTTGTTAGATGCTGCAACGAGTCGAAAAACATTATGTCTCCAGTGGATGAATTTTTTTTTTTTTCTTTTATAGCCCCTTTAAATTTACAGATAATTATAGATCCTCGGGAGAATCGATTTACAAATTATTTTTGTATTTCCTGTAGCATCGCTACATTATATACAGGTTTTTTTATTTTATAAAAATTATATAATGAATAAACAAGTATAATGATATACATTATACGTGACTGGACTAAACTGACTAATAAAGGTGATAGGGCTCACCTTTTTTATCAACCTTAAAACTAACTTACATACTAATTCTTAACCTAATTTTACAGTCTGTTGCCATCGATGCGGAAGGGTGGTGGGGTCATAGTGTTAAACACTGGGTTTGTCAGGTGCTGCAACGAGTCAAAAAACTTAATGTGTCTCCGGCGGATGAACTCACCAACCGAGGGCACACCAAGCAACGGGTGCAGATCAGCGTTCTTCAACCTCTCGAAAGAGGTATGTCGGACCACTTTTCACATGATCCCATTCTGGAAATGTTGGAGAAATTTGGCTGTATTTTCTGTCAAGGGGGTAAACATCGGGGCACCGTACAGCAGGGCTGGCCGGAGGGCACATTTATATATCATCAATTTGAGACGAAGCGACAGGTCGGGTGAAGTTAGCAAGCGCGATAGCCGGTAAGACCTTTGTCGTACTTTTTCTATTTTATTACTAAAATGGGTAGAGAAATGGAGATGCCTATCTATTTTTATACCCATATAGTGCATTGAGAAAGTTGGTGAGTTCTCTTGCCCTCCTATGCTATACGATTTTGGCAAGGATTTTTTCCCCTTTTGGACGGATAAGATTACGCAGTCGGTCTTCCCGGCGTTTACACTGATGTTTAACATGCCCAGCCTGTCACTGATAACGTTATAAACTGACTCGGCCTGTGTAAGAGCTCTTTGTGTACTCATGCTGCTGCTGTAAACTGCAATGTCGTCGGTGAAAGGGATTATTAATTATAGTTTGTTAGGTTAAGTACATGATTTACTAGTGTATGCTATAGGTATGTAATATTTTGTTTTAATCACATGTTAATATTTAGTATAGATTCGTTCCCTCTCACATGATAAGATGATCATTAAAGCAGGGGATGTCCCAACCGTATACCCACTCGAATCAGGAGAGGATGCGATCTCTTTGAAAGAGGAGGGTTGGTTCGTGAATACACAGTGAGTGATGAAATTCATCTTGTACCATAGCCATCAATAAGTTCTTCAAAATTTGTATGATTAATTTGTCAATCAATACTAATCAAAATAACGACATATAATGCCGAATATTTAGAAATCATAGCCTTTACTATCTATTTGACACGAATAACGAATAATGAACGAAAAGAAGCCATGCAGCTCAGGGTGGGGTCTATTATAATTGTTGTACGTTAAAAGCCTTTATTAATTTTTCAAATCAGCCACTGCATATGGGACAAAATTATATTAGAAAGTAAATTTTGTCAGATTGTGAGCTTTGTAAAAAATAGTTTTTAGTTACATTTTTTTTTTTTTTTTTGAGGTAGGACAATCTTGGTCTATTTTAAAGGCCCCTTGTCTAATGGAACAAAACTGATACTCCTTATGAGCCATAATGAATTCTGTCCTGAGTTTGGTAGTCACGTGCGTAAAAGTAATTCCAATTGCCAAACTAATAATCTTCTTTTTCATCTGAGCTGTTTCGTGAGCTATTGCAACTCAAACTGGTTATTCACATCATAATAAAGCAATACTGTAATATGCAGCGATGCATATGGTAAATATTGTGTAGCTGCCCCTGAGACGACCACTATACAGTACAGCACAACCGAACGTTCTTGTGGGTTTCGCCTAGTGCCGGTGCCAACAGAGCCACCAGGTCTAACCTTCATTAAATTTATATATTAATAAAATTACTATAGTTTTCAGATGTCCATTGTCTTTTTTTTGAGGCTATATTATTTATTTATTTTTTTAAGGGACTGAAGCCCCAATTTTTTTTTGTGTTCAATAATTCCTCACTTTAATGATTTCTATTTTATTTTCACCAAAGGCACACTGATTAAGTCAAATACATTTTGATAAAATTTTATTACCGAAAATCATCGAATCATGGCAACGGTCCCCTTTCCCCCTAATGTTTATGACAATTCTCCGTTACCAACAGTTATCCAGAAAAAGTTTCAGTACAAAAAAAAATTCATAAACTCAAATACCATTCTCTAATGAAAAGAAAATTTATGATGTTAATTATATTTGATGAAAACCATTACCTGCGAGAATGGAAAAAAAAACCTTACTAAGAGGCTTCTACGGTCATAGAATAACCGATTTCAACAAACAGTTTTAGTGGTACTAGGACAAAAAATATTTGAAATTTGTCCAAGTATATATTTTAATTTTAACAACTTAATTTTTCAACATATTTTTCTGTTTGTTTTCATTAAATTATCATACATCATTCTAGTTTGTAGACGCAGAATAAGAAAATATTGGTGGTATTAGTATATCTGGTATATAGTATTATATAACTGAGCTGAGAATATTGAAAAGTTACAAAAACCAGTAGAAGGTTTAAGGTCTAAATAAAGTAAGCCATGCCAAGTTTCTACTCGTTTTTTACGCTCATAAAAACCTATAAATACCTGAATAATACCTAAATAATAAAAAAGCCACTGCCGCTTCAATATTCGAGGAGTTCTACAGGGGTGCGTGAAACTGTACAATGACTGCGCTTGGAGGGGGGGGGGGTTGATGATTGGGTATGTTTTCATAGAATTTCACAAACTTCTAAAAAGGAATGAAATCAAAGATGTAAGGTATGTGTCATCATAATGAAGGGTCTTTGGGGGCATAATAATGGGCATTGATTGTTGACCTTAATCAAGGTTGACTATTGTTATTAGTACTTAAGATAGGATGCACTTGATGTTTGATTGTTTCACTTTACTCCAGATCTCTTGTGCTTATGTCCAGATTGACTTTATTAGTCTGGTCTGAATTATGTTATCAACCGAAAGATGAAATATCCTTTAAAATAGTCTATAGAATTGTCCCCAAAGCATCTGTTTGGTTCTAGTTTTTTTAGTCTCATGTGTGGATTTTGTCTTTTTTCAGGATCTAAGGGTATCCAGAAACCATACCAGCTTAGATAAAGAAAGAGGGCTGGTACTAAAAAAAAAGCTTATTGAAACGACGGAGGGTAATAATTTTTCATAAATCAAAATTCATATGTACTTCAATGAAGAATTTATTCATGCATTTTCTTACACTGAAATTTACCCGCAATTGGAGGCACTAATGTTTAACCTCTCTTTGAAGGTTTTCGAATTCCAATTCATGATCTAGGTGGGAAGGCAGAACAGCTGTGTCGTCAGGAAATGTTGCCAAAAAGGTGTTTGGTGTAGTGGGAACATCAGTGGTGTAGAGAAGACAAGACAATAGTGGAACGCTGTAGGTAGTCACACATCTATATTAAGATTTTAAACCAAGAATAACATTTTATCATAATTAGTCAATAAGCCCATATATATATATTGCTATTATTTATTATATCTTATGTATTCAATAAATAGTTGAAGATGTACTAGAGCTGTAAAATAAATCATTTTGGGAAGAGACATTTTATTACTGGTACTGTTTTTGTTTTTTAAATTATAGCTCTTATACTCTAAATACATGCACCAGTATATTACAAGTGAAGACAAGGACGTCAAACAGCCTTGGGTCTAGATTCCGATAATACAAGTCTAAATCAACGTCAATAATGATAAATTGGCCGAAGTTTTATCGCCGACCGGAGCTATTTCGGAACTAGAACTATTACAAAGGGAATGATGAATGCACGAATGAGAAGAATAAATGGTAGAAGAGAATTGCCAATCGATGGAGCCATAGCGATTGCAAAATGAATTGAATCGGACGATTGGATTGGAGGTAGAGTTATTTTTAAGTCAACAGACAAGACTTCCAAACGAGTCAGATGGAATTCCATTTCTTCTAAATAGGACTTACATGATACGATAGATATATCATTCAACGGTCATTCAAAGCCATCTTTTTGAGATTGTTCAATCAATTTTACACTTTAAATATTGAAAGAGAGAGAGAGAGAGAGAGAGAGAGAGAGAGAGAGAGAGAGAGAGAGAGAGAGAGAGAGAGAGAGAGAGAGAGAGAGAGAGAGAGAGAATAAAAAGGAGGGAAGGTGCCAAAAGATTTTTTTTTATTATAATACAAGTTAAGCTCATCTACCTGACTAACAAGCAATTATGATCTATGAACCCATTTATTAAGTTCTACATTCACTCACTCAATCATCCGTTATGTACAGTTATACTCAGTGCAGAGACGCCGCAACTCCACAAGAGTGCGATCTGCTTCAGATGCATTACTAGGTATGAGCTAGTAGAGAATGATTAAGATCGTGAAAACCAAAGAAGCTCAGGACAATATTAAAGTTCATTTTCGGTGGGGCTGCTCGTGTCAGCGGTTGGCAGTGACTGTTGGCAGGTAACTGCTGATTTGAGGGGAATCAACGGTTCGAACTGCCCAGCAGTAATCGGTTAGGACGTCATCGATCCGGTTTCCCACTGCTTAACTGCCAGCCAGCAGTCACTGCCAACCGCTTGCGGGCAGTTCCTGCGACATGGTACCTTTAGACAGACTGGCCGGGACTCCTACAGGCAAATATTTAGATTGGGTCACGAAGTGATTCGCTTATATATATTTAGAGGATTACAGGGAGGTGTGACACTGTATTATGGCTATACAAGGGGATTAGGGCGTTGGAATTTTAATAACTTATAAGGAATGTGATTAAGGATATAAAGTACATTAAGATCGTCTGAACATACAATCTTTAAATTGCTAATACTACACTAACCTTGGAAGGTTCTAAAATGAGTATTAATGACGAATTTCATACGAATTTGAGAATAAACAGGAATTGAAGAGAGAAGAAGTAAAATTGGGATGACATCGCCTTACAGTATTTTTCGTAAGGAACACATGTCTCTATATATGCGTATATAAATTCATAGACAAATATAATTCACTTAGTTAATAGGACATTTGTTATTTTGATTTATAATTTAACACATTCGATCGCAAATCAAGGATTCAAGGAACAGCATGAAACGTATAACGCGAGATCCATGCAGTAACGAACTGTCAAGCAGAAAAAAAAACCTTGGCAGCTGGCGGAAGCTGATCTAGGGTACCACGACTCATTAGTGGGTCGTAGTTCCACCGATTCACTGTGTATGTTTATACATTAAATGTGAAGTTAGTTAATAGATAAGTAGAGGTAGTTAGGTTTGAAACAAAAAACTCCACATTTTCACAATTCTTTTTTTTTTTTTTCATTTCCTCATTACCTTGTTACCAACCTCTGTATTAAAACAAAATTAAAATAATAAATACAATGAAACTGATTGACACTGAAAACTCAAAGGTCGCCTCACACAGATATAACATATCATTTGACTTACAACACTTTCTAACTAGTTAGGTAAAAACTGTGCTTTATTATTGAATTATTCAAATGTTTCATCTGAAGAGATTTTTTTCTTTTAAGAAAAAACGAATAATACAGAAATATGCTTCAAAACATTTAGTTGAAGAAAAATGTCCCCCGAAGCAAAAGAACAGTGTTATTAGAAATAAGGAAAATTTATATCTCAGGTAAAAACAACGATAAAGAAAAGGGAAACAATAAAAAAAAACGAGGGTTCCCCGTGAACAGAAATTGCGAATGTCTGCAGTATGCACAAAAGCAGCGAGTGGCCCAGGCCTTTCCTCCCCACACTTCATACATAATTCAGCCGTTAGATTAAAACCAACCCCTTTCCACGCTACCCCCAACGGACGTATTTAAATTTCGAAGAATTAAATCCAGACCAACCACTATTAGGGGCTTTATTGATTCTTGAACTTCTGCCATCTCGTTAACCCACTTTCGATTTTAAAGTTCAAACTGACGAAGGGAAGGAAGTTTCATCTTCCAATGATAACTAATTGTTCTCTAAAATTATTATGGAAAAATTACTGATAACGATCGTTTGGACCCAGTTGGGAGGAACTGGGGGAGAAGTTGACTTACTTTTACTTTTTTATTACAGTTTAAACTTAGTATCAACTTCGTTCTGGACATTTGGCTTGTACAGGCTTGGTAAAAAAAGGCAAACAGCAACACAAAGGTAAACAGAAAACGTTTACAAAGTTGCAGCTGACAATATCCATCGTCTTTTGCATGCTTAGGCTATATACCAAGCAACAGGCGTGCTAACTTCTTAAGTACACATGCGTAGGAACCTGTACAAACAACAAAATGGTAATTTGTGACCACATCTAAATTGAAAAAGTTTAGATTAATACAGCTCACAGTTGAGATTATCCATTCTAGCTACTCACCAACAGTAGTGTTGAACGAATATAAGCGAAAAGTTGACCGAATGAAAAGAATATGAATTTGATAAAATCTGAGGTGATTAAGCAAAAAGTTATAGTAGTAAATAAACAACCAATGAAAATTAATTAGTTGAATAACTATGTAGTTGTTAGCATTTTAATTAGTTTTTTCAAAGTTACTGACAGTTTACATACAGTTACTTGACTTACAGTTTTGTTACAGCAAATATGGCTAAATGTAAATAATAATTTAGATTAATTTTACACTGTCTAACTTTTTAGTGTCGCTTCGTTCAATTTCATATCACAAAATTACTCCTCAATTAGCGCATACACACTCAATATACAGATTAGTAATCGCCAAATGGATTTACACTCCGAAACAGAATAATACAAAAAAAAAAAAAACGTTCTTTGGCCAAAAAATAAATATATGAATTGAAGAACCGACTTAGAAGATACAAATAATTAATTTAAATCCGTGGCAATATATCTCAGGAAAAGTTAATGCCTAATGAGGTCGTTAACTGAAGTACTAACCTCTCAACCTATATTCCTAACAAAACTAGTCCCTTTATATATTCAAGAAACACATGTCTATTATGAATGACTCTTACCTCTCAGTTTCATCTTAGCTAAAAACAAATCTTCAAGGAATCGAACCTGGGACTAACTAGATACCATGGAATTTTTAAAAAAAGACACTTAATCTATAGACAAATGATTGTTATCATTCAACCGATCAAACCATAGTGACAATAATTTACATGAAAATCCGAATCAAACTTTACAAACGTCATTGATTGCAACGAGCTCGTACAGAGCAAGTGCTTAATATCGAGTTACAACCAGCTGTCCCGTTTATGGATATCATGTAATATGGGCATGCAATATGAGCCCGTGTCCTCCATAAGGCGACCGCCCTTCATACATAATTCAAATTCAAGATTAATACAGACTCAGTCGCGGGAAAGGTGGGTATCAGAGAGGTTAAATTGGCCCGTATTAAATTACGAACTTCCTTGCAACAGTTGCCCTTATCAAATTATTATAATTTATTCTAACTTCTGGGAACTTCTTCTTGGCAGAACATTAATCTGTGTACAATAATTTTATCGCGCTATAATTTCCCTTATACTCCATTTTACATATGGAATTTATAAAACTTAGTAAAAAGATCTTATAGACTTTAAAAAAATATCTTAAACATTTATAAAAAGATCTTAAAGAATAATAGTTTGGTAATATTTGCTATATTGAAAGATGTGTACATATATAATAATTTTCAAAAATGGTCTCTTTGTGTATAAAATTACTTTATTTACTATACATGCCTAGTTGTGACGTTTTGGATTTAAATAGCTCATTTTCAGGCAATCCCTGGACATGAAGAAAAAATATTGGAATAATCACAATAAGTAAATCCTTATTTTCATTAAATCTCTAACATTTCAAAAAAATGTTTAATACTCATGTAATGTTAGTTCATACTTTTGGTCTAAGCAACACATATTCCTTCCACCTTTTCTTTCTAACAAGCTATTAATTTTAAAACTAAATTCAATTATCATAACAACAAATAACCTCCGTGATCTCAGTCATTAGTGACATCACGTCATTAATGTCCATAACTCTACTGACAATAAATCTATATCATTGATGCGTTTTAATTAAAAGCTAATGTGGCAACGGCATGGTTTCCCCAATAATCTTGCTTACGAGTCCAAAATGTTATTTGTATTGTGGTCTCCCGGTGAAAGAAAATCAACTACTTAAAATTTATAAAATAAATAATTGTTTTTTTTTTCTGAATGCTGCTAGTGGAACACGATCGATCAACCTAAAGGGGAAAAATGTGGCTGGCGTTGTTCCTGCCAATGATGTTGGAAAAATGTTATGTCAGTATACTATTTTTTTCTTTTCAGCAATTGCCAGTTTTCATAGAATATAGGAAACAGGATAGACAACAGAGACCAATCAAGAAATATGTTATCATCCCAGAGAACTAGGATTAGCCTAAAGACAGGGGGGCGTGCATTGATATTTCAGGGGGAGAAAGAAAGTACATAGTAGAGGAGCCCTATTGAAATTTTATTGCAATAGGGAGACAGGGGTTGATATACTGGTGGTCCAGCGACGCACTGCATTATGCAGCCCTGGCTGGACATTAGAATTTCAAACGGAGGTTACCCCGTCCGGCCATTTCCTCCAATGTCTTTATAAACTAACCCCAAGAGCTCAACCCTCTTAACTCCTCACTCAAATTGCCCTATCTATCGACCTCAATACCTTAAGCGCTTGGCCAGTGCTGATTCAGCGGTAAAGCTCCCTTTTCTTACTTAGTTCTTTTCTTCGTCTCATCTATGTCTACGATATATTTCTAGCCATAATATGGGGATAAGTGATTAAAAATCAACCAATACCTTTCAGCGTTAATTAAAAGAACGGTTAAGCATTATTAATTCTTAATTTAATCAAGGCCCCTAATTATGTTTTTATTTATGTACTTAGTTCCGTTGATTCCACTTGAGGTAGATTCAAAATTATTATTTTTTATTTCAGGTTACATATCAATTTTTTCCCACGCCACTATTTGTGTCATTAATACCCTAAACACGTTGTCATTATATCTTCATGTCTCTATTTTATCACCAAAACTGCAATCGGGCCCTAGTCCATGAGAAACGACCAAACTGTACCTACTAATAGATCATGTGACTGCGTATATAACCAAATAATAGAGGTGATTAATTATTTTTAAAAAATAATATACCGAAGTGAGAATGAGGCGGAATAAATCTTGCCTGAATTATGAGAATACTTTTTTGTTTTTTATATATTTTTTTGAATACTCCCGAGATTTATGGAGATTATGGACAATAGACGATTGTCAGCTGCAAAACTTTTATCGTAATATTTAATCTGGTATGACTTAAAATATGTGACAGTGGAAGTCCTGGCAATGACAAGTTTCACCAATCAAGTCCTGCGCGTCTGTGGCTCTTGCGCTCTTGGCCAGCGTCCACTGCCTCGTATCCGGGGACGCGACTGATGGAGGAACGTGGGGGACTTCCCATACTCTACTTCCTCTTTTACTTGCGAAGGAGGTGACAACCATGTGGATTTTTTTTTAAATACTGTATGAATTAGTGCGAATAAAGAACTGTAAATATGATAAGAGACCATTGTTAACAATTACTTATTGCCAAATAAGGCAGATTGTAATTTTTTGGCGATAACTATTGGTATTACTAAAATAGACTTTTATTATAATCAAATAATTAATATCGTTTATTTAATCCCTTTCGATTGTCTAGTAGGTTAGAGAATATTTTCTTAATTTTAAAAGGCTATTTAGCATACTAATTCTTCCTATGTCAAATGAATAGTATTTTTACAACCCTTTAATAAATATTTAAAAAGAACTATTTTCAATGTTGTTGCACCCTTTCTAAGTCCTACTTTGGCTGGGTATATTATATGGTTCAATGAACAAAATACGTTCGCATTGATGTAAAAAAAATAATTTGTAGGAATATTTAAATAACCTAAATCTTTTAATTATTAAAACATTATGGCAAGCTTACTAATGAATGAACTAGTTTAAGCTATATTATAGATACGATGGGTCATTGTTTAATTATTTAACCAAATCTATAATACACATGTTAAGTTGCATGTGAAGTTTATGTTAGATGATAGAACCCTGTTAGTAATCATAGAACTTTTTCTGTATACGATTCTATCGTTTTAAGAAAATTTTTCACTCCTTTTTTATCAAGAAATAATAGTGGGTCCCTAAAAAAAGCCTGACTGATAGCTGTTATAAAATTCTGCCCCAATTACTGGCTGACGAGGACAGTTTGAAAAGGCACCCTAATTATTTCCCATCGTATCGTTTAATTAATGAGAGTCATTAGTTGTCTTTTTTTTAAACCTAGCGGCCCATTAGCCATATTATATTACCCCGAATAACCCCCATTTAGTTCTTCGTTGGCTAATCTTTCTTCTACTTGCATTTTTAGATAAAGACCTTATATATTAACGCTTTTCAAAAATCTTTTCAATCTCTCAGCTTAGACGGATCCTTTTCAATGAGTAAAATATTGTGATGTTTAATGTCTTGCTAATTACAAAATCATGGCGGAAAAGGGGCCGTATAGACTAGTGCGCCAAAGCATAGGGCACTGTTTGACAGAAGGAAACGATTTGAGTTCGATTCCCACCTAGGGGAGCAGCACATTTTATTTCGCGGCAGTCCTTTGGAACCACTGATCATCATTAATTTTATCATGGGCATGAAGCCATATAATTCCAAAAAGGAACGTACAAAAATATGTAATTTAGACATGCTCGTGCCATGGTAACCACTATCCACCAAATAACATGTGGAGCTGCGGTGCCTCCAACCGACTTATGGACTCGAAAGGGCTTAAATTAGTCGTCGGAGTTGCACCTAACGACTTTAGTTTGAGTCTATAAAACAACGTTTAGAGTACAAATTTATTAGAAACGGGAGAAATAGGAACTCTTGGTAATAATTATTGCAAATGATAATCCATTTCAAGAAGGTTTATCGATGAAAGTGGTTTATCTATTAATGAGCATGTTCCATGTTTATTACTTCGTTGATGCGCGACGGTGATATATAAAAATCCGCTGGCAAGCCCACTCTTATTAAGGCCCCGATATGACAGAGACATTGAAAAATGAAGGTGTAATCGGTGTAAAAAGATTTTAATTAATTGGGGGACGGAGTGGGGGGCCGAGGTAGTAGAGGGGATGTAGATTGGTCAGTAGTGGACGTGATGGATGAGCGTTGCTAATGGGCCCGCTAGGCCAATTTGTACAACGTCCTCTTATCTGATGTTCGCTCCTTCACCCTCTACTCGGCCGCTGCTAGCGAGCCCTTTCTTTGCGTTTAATATAGACTGTGGAGTAGTTCGAAGTGTCTAGTAGATGAGGCAATGGACTGATTCACTCTTGAGTTTAAAATTTACCGGTTTATGGTGGCACAATTACAGGCACTTGAGAATGGAAGGGTAAGATGTAATGGAGCAGGGTAATGAAGGGAAGATGTTGTGTTCAGGTGATTCAAATTTTTAGTTCAAATCAAATCTTTATTGTGATAAAGTTGTAACCTGCCTTATTGGGTAATAAGTAATTGTGTTCAATGTTCTCATTCTCTACAATTCTTCATTCATTCAATCGTTCATACGGTCTTTACAAACAGCCCAGAGACCTCCCAAAAGCCACATGGTTGTCACCTTCCACCCATGCGAACAAGAAAGAGAAAGCGGAGTCTTAAGAAGTACCCCACGCTCCTCCATCAGCCGGAGCCACATACGGGCAGAGGACATGACTGGAAAAACTGGCAATTGCCAGGACTTCCACTGTCACTCATTTTATGTCATATCAGAATAAATATTATGATAAAAGTTTTAAAGGGGACAATCTTGCATTGCCCATAATCTCCACCAATCTCGGCCACTTTAGTCACCGAGGAGAATTATAGAGATTGGTGTAATGACTGTGGGGATCAGGGTGGTTAATTTTCAACATAATAAATTATGTTTCAATATTCAAGTACCAATTACTATACTCTATGTTCATAAGTTCTAGTTTATTTGGCTCATTCCATTACACTGAATCGACAGAGTTTGGTCTGAAACTCAGAGACGCCGAAGTTCATAGGTCATCCATCGTCACAGGAGGCTGAGCATATGAGTTACATAATTAAATAAATATGAATTAATTAAATATGCATATATATATAAGTTAAATCCAGGCGCCGCTAGTGCCCAGCCTTAATCCCCAAACATATGTTATCTGTATATGTTTACAGGTAATACCTATAGATAGAGGTATCTTGGTCTAAATAAAGTAGTCTTGTTATAACGTTCTACGTGTTCTTATTACCAACCTTTCTTAGCTTGTAATTCAATAAACATTAACTGGTGCCGAAACCCGGGAACCGTGGAGAAAGAGAGTTATCGAGTGCGAGCGTAATTTTTTTTTGTTTTTTTTTCTTCTATACGCGAAAGAGAGAAGATGACTGAAGGAGGAATTTTGAGACAGCCCGTCTTGAATCTCGTAGAGGGAGCAGATATTAGAAGAGTGGGAACTATGCCAGAAGTTCATGCCACGGCGCTCGCGCTGATGAGGGTAAAAGCGATGAATACCCAGGATCTGAGGAAGGCTGTTGCGGAGCTGGAGAGATTCACTGGGGAACTGGGTGAGCTGAACCATTTCCTAAAAGGAGGAGACCGTCTCACAGCTTTAATTGGAGCTAAAGCAGAAGAAAATTTAATAGATCCCAGAGACGCGGAATCGTTGAAGGCGGCCCTGATATGTCGGGTCAAGAGAAGTATACTGAATCAAATTCAGGCAGATGAAGAAACCCCGTGGGAATTAATTAAGATGAGATTGAAGAAGGCGTACGGAGGAGGACGATGGACTCCCGAGGAGGACATATTCCAAATGTTTAGGGAGACAAAGTCCCCAAGACAAAGTAACGGGCAATATGCTGCGGGGTTAGTAGTCCGTTTCAATAAGATAACGGAGAAGATGAGAGAGTCGATTAGCGTAGAAGAGGTGGAGGGTAGAATGGGATTCTTATCCACAATTCTAAAAGTGCAACTGGCCAAGGAGACAGGAAGAAAAGAAGGATTCTCTGATGAGCGCTCGTTCTCGGAGTGTGCACAATCAATGATCGACACTAGTGCCAAGGAGGAAGAAGTGAGGGTGCAAGACGTCGACAATGAGTGGAGCCGAGTTGCATACAAAAGAACCCGGACCCTGAAACCAACCTGGAGGAGACCAGAAACGTCCGTTATTGGCAGAGACAAGGGAACGACAGGAGAAAGAAGATTTAGAGGAACGAGACCGAGGTATGCCCCGCCCAGGGAAGAAAGAAAATGCCACGGATGTAGGAAGGCAGGACATTTAGTGGCACAGTGTCCTCGAACAAAATGTTTTGAGTGTGGCGAGGAAGGACACATCGCGAGGCATTGCCCGTATATCTTCCGGAGGAGAGAATACCAACGACCAGAACCAATGGAGGTAAACACTCAAGAAGTAAGAGAGAGACGGAGCATGACACATGGGGAGAGTGGATCATCAGAAGATGAGTCATCAGGGACTTCGGGAACTGAAGGAGAAGAAGCGAGGCGCAGCAGAAACAGGAGACAGACAGGGCAGAAGGTCGAGTCACGTAGATGGGAGCAACGTGATGAAGCCTGAGGAGCGTGTCGGCAGAGAGGCGACCGCATCCTGAGATGTAATGCAATTCGGGAGAGGATGTGTGCGTTGCCAATAATTAGGGTCAAAGGAGGAGAGATGTGTCTGGTGGACACGGGAAGCACCAACACCATCATGTCCCGCGGAGCGCTGGAGAGGCTGTATGGTGGAGAGAGGGCACTCCAGATTCAGGTATGTAATTGTAGTTTAATCACCCTGGGAGGCCCTTGCGAGGTAGTGGGAGAGTTAGTCATAGGGCTAAATAGGTGGGCGAAGAAAGGGGGAGATCTAAAGATACATATCGTAGGAAACATGCCGCGGGAGTACCAGGTGATAGTTGGGTGCGACATGTTGGGGAAGGTAGGTGCGCGTGTGGAGAATATCGGGGAAAAATGGAACATTAAGTTGGGCAAAGTGGAATATAAATGTCAAGGGACTATATGGGACGGAAGAGCGCGGATAGGGGCGGTTAATAAAATAGAGGGCTGGAGGGAAGGCCTACAGAGGGAGTTTGAGGATATTTTTTACGTAGAGGGAGACACGCTAGGAGCGACTGGGAAGACGGTCCACGAGATCCAGTTAAAGAAAGAACGCGTCACATACGTGAAAGAGAGACGATATCCGCAGGCACTACGTAGGCATATTAGAGAGGAGCTAGAGAGTCTCAAACGGCAAGGGATTATAATTGATAGCACTTCGCCATATAACAGTCCTCTATGGGCAGTGAGGAAGAAAAATAGACCTGGGGACGAGACGGAGAAATACAGGGTAGTTATCGATTATCGGAAGTTAAACGAGAACACGACGGATGAGAAGTATCCTATTCCCCGATTTGAGGACATATTAGACAGATTGAACGGGGCGACAATATTTAGTACCCTAGATCTAAAGGCAGGCTATCACCAGATCAAGATGAGTGCGAACGACCAAGACAAAACGGCCTTTACATTTGAGAGGGGGCATTATCAATTTACCAGGATGCCATTTGGACTGAAAAACGCCCCGATTACCTTTCAACGCCTAATGGATGAATTTTTGAGGGGAATAGACGAAGCGGTATGCCAGGTCTACATGGACGATCTGTTAGTTTTCAGCAGAACGGAGGCAGAGCACGTTGAGCACCTAAGAAGTGTATTTCAAAGAGTCCGCGAATTCGGATTAAAATTGTCCATGGAGAAGTCTCTGTTGGGGAAGAAAAAAATCAATTTTTTGGGCCACACTATCTCACAGGAGGGGGTTAAGCCAGACTCTACGAAGGTCGAGGCCATTAGAAGGATGGTGGTGCCCACAGATGTAAAGGGGATCCGTCGACTTCTGGGGACGCTTAATTATTACAGAAGATTTGTGCCGGACATGGCGGCATACCTGGTGCCTATTAATAATTTACTGCGAAAGGGAGCGAGGGTGGTAATTACCCCAATCATGGAGCAGAACATCCGGAAATGTATGTCTAGCTTACAAGAGGAACCGATATTAGCATTTCCCGATTTCCAACATCCCTTCACAATCACCACTGATGCCAGCGAATACGCACTGGGGGCAGTGTTGTCGCAGGAGAGAGACGGTGGGGAGCGCCCGGTGGCGTACGCTAGTCGACGGCTCACAGAAACGGAAGCGCGGTATAGTGCTCTAGAGAGAGAGCTCCTAGGTATCGTCTGGGCTATAGACCATTTCCGCCCATATGTCTTCGGCAGAAAATTCCGTGTTCACACCGACCACAGACCCCTACAATGGGTAGGAAAGTTAAAGGAGTCCTCGGCGCGGGTCACGAGGTGGAAAGAGTTTTTGTCCCAGTACAATATGGAGATCATATATAAACCCGGGAAAGAGAACGTAGTGGCAGACTGGCTGTCCAGAGCCATTACTGTGAATGCATTGGAAGAAGGGGAACCATCCGGGGAAATCCAACAGTTTCTCCGGGAATGGACACCCGGGGAGGATGGAAGCCTCGGTACGCGAGGAGATAGCGAAGGTGAGGAAACCCTTGAAGAGGAAGGTTCCGCCGCCGAAAGACCTGTTGAAATGGAAGTAACAGAAGGGATCGTGAACGACAAAAGACGGCAGATCATTTGGAAATCCAAGACCTCAGGGCGGCTGCAGATCGCATATGACAGTTATGGGAGAAGTAAAATCGCGACGATTTGGTCGCCACCAGGGGTTAGGAACCACCAAATTTGCCGTGCATTGAAAGATGCCTCGGAACCCGGAAAGACCCATCATGTATTTGTAGGGAATGCCACTATTTGGGAGAAAATTCGTAGACTCTGGCGAACGGAACAACTTGGAGTGGATAGGATATTTATTCGGTGCACGTCGATGGTGGAGACACTCAAAGACAGAGAACAGCAGCTGGAAGTGACGCTGGCCTATCACCAAGGAAAAACGAACCACCGTGGAGTTCAGGAAACGTTGCAAGCGTTGCGGCGGAGGTACTTTTGGTGGGGAATGAAAAAGAGCATACAAGAAATGATAGGGGCATGTGCAGTTTGTCTCACTACGAAGTATGACAGACATCCGCCACGGGGGCGACAAGAAGAATCGCCCACCGCCGAGACACCGTTGAGTGACTTACAAGTGGATACCTTCACTTGGAGGGGGTATAAGTGGGTTACCACAATCGACAGCTTTAGCAAAGTGGCCATGGCGCACCCGGTGCAAGATCGGTCATCAGACGCGGTAATGCTGGCATTAAATACCTGGTTCCAGTTTTACGGAGTACCAGACCGGATCGCGTCGGATGGGGGCAGAGAATTTGACAATGCCAACATCCGAAAAGAAATGAAGACTCTCGATGTCTCTTGGCATCTTAATACCCCAGGGCACCCTAAGAGTAGAGGAGGGATAGAAAGATTGCACAGCACCCTGAGTGACCACCTGCGGGTATATCACGCGGAAAAGGGTCTGCCGGCGAATGAGGCAATGCCGAAGGCGGTGGCCGCTTACAATCATTCGATCCACACCGCGACGGGGTTCTCCCCGTTCGAGATCCTCTTTGGGCTGCGCGAAAGACGGAGAAATGGGGCAGAGACGGTAGCAGACAAGGGAATGGCGGAGAAAATGGCGAGTAATACTGTCTCTTTGAGGAAAATATGCG
This sequence comes from Acanthosoma haemorrhoidale, assembly GCA_930367205.1. Taxonomy (NCBI): domain Eukaryota; kingdom Metazoa; phylum Arthropoda; class Insecta; order Hemiptera; family Acanthosomatidae; genus Acanthosoma; species Acanthosoma haemorrhoidale. The sequence continues at coordinate 119,427,886 of OV884011.1, read as the reverse complement.
ACAAAGTCAGAGAAAGGATAACGAGGGACAAAGCGAGACGAGTGGAACGGGAAAACCTCAAAGTCCGGGATCGAATGGGGGAACTTAAAATCGGGACTATCGTCTATAAAAAACTAGGGTCAAATAGGAGCAAAGAGCTGGTGCGATATGAGGGCCCATTTAAAGTGGTCGTGATTAGGGAACACAACGTCGTGACAATTGAGAGTATACGACCCCCTAAGAAGCGGCGAAATGTCCACATAGAACAGTTAAAGCTTCCACCTGGGGGGGAGGTTGTAGATCAGGAATGAGCTGGAGTGTCCTCGCAGCATACACGCAAGGAACATTGTAAATAGTTATAGTTATGTGATTTTTCCCACAGAAGTATTGTTTTTTTTTAAAAGTCAAAGTTTTCTTTTATGTTTTTTGTTTACAAGTGACAGTTGGTTTTTACGTTTTATAGGATTAGAGTTTAATGTGAGGGATTACAGGCTGTGTACGGGCGGGGCTGGCCTTTGCTCCTTTGTAACATTAGCGGAGCATTATTTGAATGGACTAAGACGTCCGAGTGTTGGACTTCAAAGTTTGCGAATGGGTGTTCGTAAACTGGTGGGGGGGAGTTAAATCCAGGCGCCGCTAGTGCCCAGCCTTAATCCCCAAACATATGTTATCTGTATATGTTTACAGGTAATACCTATAGATAGAGGTATCTTGGTCTAAATAAAGTAGTCTTGTTATAACGTTCTACGTGTTCTTATTACCAACCTTTCTTAGCTTGTAATTCAATAAACATTAACTTATATATATATTTATATATGAAATAATCAATGTTTTAATTGCGCAGAAGTACTCTGTAGTACCGGCAATGGCAGATACGTTTGTTTTCATTACCATCGACCGTTTCTTTTTATCAAGTGAGTACACAGACATTGACTAGGTTGAAGGAAACCGTTGGGCCTGTAGCTAAATAGAAACAGATATAAATCTACTTGTATTACTGAACACTCATTTTTCCTGCGTTGATTAAAATAAAGGTATGAAATAAAAAGTTTTGTTTCGAGGAGCGTATGCTCAGGCCTATAACAAGAAATTTACATTGTCGTTCGGTATGCGTCACTAAAGCAGTATAGTTTCAAAATTACTACTGTTTAAAGTAAGGAAAAATAATCCTGTTAAGGTGAAACCTCGTGTAGAGGAGTTGTCGCGTGTAGTTAACGACTATCCTCTTCCAATGTTTCTATGAAAATTACAGATCTGATGTCGACAATCGGTAAGCTTGAAACACAAAGTACTTAGGAGTATGACAAGAGCGCAGAGTTTCAATTGTTAAAGAGCACTTGTCTTGAATTTTTAGCCAGTATTGAACTGCTGATCGTCATATTAAATTTACATATGTTTACCTTGTTTGGAAAACAACCTTCGCTTATACCTTATCAATTCAAACTTCTACTGACTAATACAATAACGGAATAACCTCTCGGCAACGCTGTGTAATTGAACCGCTCAAGCAAAACGGCAGTCGTTAATAAACTATTTGAACCGTATTACAGACCTTAATGGTCGTAATCGATCCAATCGCTCCTGACAACAACAAATACGCTACTATTATCGTAAAACATTTTGTGCTGCGGGAGTGGTTGAAAAGAACATGGGTCACCATGATAGCTAAATGGGTCCTCTAGCATCCATTTAGCTCGATGTTTGTATAGCATAAATAGTAATTGTATTTAGTAGCCGGGGGTGGACTAAACGGATTAGTGTGGCTTATTCGGGTGGGCCACATGCCTCTCTGCGAGCGGTGCAAATATTTGGTAATATGTTCATCCCTCTAGCGTTCGTTAGGGTGCCGTTGTCTACGACCAACAATGGCACCGGGAAGCATGGCCCTGTAACAAATAGGCGCTCTGCTGCTCTGTCGTTTAGCTGACATGAACAACACCGTCCTTTATGCTCATTATATGCCCCAAAATTTTATATACTTATACTTATTACATGTTTTCTGATATTATCAGAATCAATCAATTTAGACTAGTTGGTCCTACCTACCTTTTTTCCTCTAAATCTTAGGTTTTTTTTAATGAACGAAATTGGTCACATTGGTAATAAAGTCTACCTTGTAGTCAAAGGGATTAGAGCGGACGAAAGTAGATAGTTTCCTAAAAATAGTTGAGAAAACAGTTAAGTATTTTTGATCAAAACTACATTCCTTTAACTATCTCGTTAGCTGAAAATTGTGTATTTTACAAACTAAAACCTTTAAATACCTATAATATTGATTTGAAAAAAATATATATAAATCGGATAAACCACATTAAGTCGCTATTGTTGGTTCCCAAAACTTTTAGGAATTTCTAATGTCGATTATTAAAGTCGGCTCTATTACTTCACTGTAACCCTTATTAGTTTCAAGGAAACATAATAAATGCTTCTTACTTGTTTAAATTATATTTACTTATATTATATTAGAAAAAGTATATATACACTCTTGAGGTCATAATTTAGTCTTGACGATGCTTGAATCGGCAAAATGTCGACTTGGATAGTATATCAATGAAAAAAGCTTTATTTAAAGAGACTCCAAGTTTTTTTCTTATATAATTTAAATACCAACTTCTCTATAACTTCTGATAAACTATCAGATCAATATCAGATAAACTGATCTATTTTAATTTCAAAGTCCGCACAATAGAATTTAGTGTTAGTTTATAATGGTTTTTCAGACGTCAGGTGTGTGTTTTCCTCCTTTAATTTACACTTCCTTGCTCTTTATTAAGCTATACATGTAGTGAGGTTTAAACGAGTGACTATGTTTGAGTGCTAATGCTCCGATTAACAATATTATATTTACAAAATGGAAACTGTTACAGATAGGTATAAATAAAAAATGTTAAATTCTGGGACGTCTCTTGTAATTATAATCTTTTTGTAAAAAGGAGACAGAAAATAAATATAACTCGAAATGAAATAACAAAATTGTAAGACGCCCCAATTACATATATATGCTTCAAAAGTTGCTTCAGGCGATATAAATTAACGTTTGTTTGGAGATAATGTGTCTAAATGCTGTGTTCAACAATGATCGATTTGTATAATTTAATATTTATGTACACAGAACAGAGCATCTGGTGTTTCTTCAAGTGCTATTAATTCTCACAATATAATTTATTTACATCATCCATTAACTTTTTAATAAGTGGTACCATAAATAATGAATACATTTTTACTGTAGATTTGGCTAACCGAACTACCAGGAGTGTTTGCGAAAGAAAAAAGAAAACTTGAGGTTCTAAAATGATAAAAAAAGAAAAGATAAGAAGTATAAAGATTCCCCTTTTCGGAATGAAAGCCTAAAATAAAGATATCAGTTAGGAAGGAGGCAGTATTTCAGGCAGCCTCTTGTGGGAAGAACAATAATAGGGAAGCCAGCCAGAGCTCACAGCGCAGCAGGGGGTATTTTTATTATTTCAGTACAATTCTAAACCATATATTGTTATTATATTGATATAATATAGCATGGAAATCCAATTGATATGAATAGTTTAAATCCCTAATCTTATTAAATTTGTAATAGCTATAATCCAATTTTCAGACAGTAAGATAGTTAGCTTGTTTGAGGAGTGCTCTCGCAATATAAAATTAAACGATGCAACAATAAAACATTAGGAAATGTAAAATTAATTTGCTTACCTTAGCAACTTAGAATCTGATTTTCTTATAGCTGTACTATTCGTTGGATGAACATAAATCATGGTATATTCTATGTATACCTTAATAAAGAGGGGAAGCAAGGAAGTGTAAATTAAAGGAGGAAAACACACACCTGATGTCTGAAAAACCATTATAAACTAAATAATAAATTCTATTGTACGGACGTAACCTCTTACTTGGGTCATTGTCTATATAGATTTCAAATTGAAATAAACTCAGCCGAGGGCCCTTGGCATAGTGCAAAACTCGTATACATCAGATGTTCCAAAAAGGCACAGGCCATAAACACTATATACATGGGATTTTATCAGAAATTGCATTATCTTAAATCAGCCTGTTTATCAGTTTGGTCCTAAGAATATCATGAGAATATTCGTGAGTGTAGCCATAACACCAAATTATAATTGTTTCAGCGTTACTGTCTGCTGACAAACAATATCCCTGAGGTCAAGGGTTTGAAGCCAATTTGCATTAAACAATAGGATATTGAATAGATGTTTGCCTGAGCCCTGCTGGGAGAAAATAATGAATATTAATGAGTTACCGGTCTGTTCGGCTAAAACCGTTTGACCACCATTAGAAGTCGAACATGGCAAAAACATTGAACCGGAGGGATAGTATTGTCAGTTATAAATATATATTATCAAATATAAATATGTTTAATTAAACATGTACTGGATGAATAAATTTCGATTTAATAATAAAAACAATGATTATCGCGAAGTCCTAAATCCGGTATCCGGATTCCTAAAGAACTATAACATTACACAATTCCTTCTAGTCGTATAATCGTTCATAGTCGCATAATCCTTCTAGAACTCCTTTCTCCCTTCTCCCTTCCATTAGCCGTTATCCTTCATTTAAATGTGTTAAAAATAGGATTATTTAGTTATTTTCTACCCCAAAAAATGGTTTGTTGCATACAGTGCTAAATAATGCAAGGCTGTTGATTTGAATGGCATTCTAATGATATAAGGTAGGTTTCTATTATTCAATATCACATATCATCTAGGGTATTTTTATTTTATTTTTAATGGGTAAATCTAGGTATGCACGTATTTAAATATTTACGTTATTTTTTACGTTTATTTAAGTTTGTCATTTGTAATTATTGATTAATATGTGTCTTTTATTTGTATTTATATACATTTTTAATTTTATCTTTTCTTATTTTATTTATATTTTTTCCAATATTTGGTTTCTCATAGTTTAAATTTTAGACAAAGATCCCACTTCATGTTAAGTAAATGTTTGTTCTTAATGCCCCAGGATAATAAAAACATTATTACTATTATTATTATCATCAAACTATTTTAGGACTTAGTTAATACTGCCCTATTATATTTATGTTTATGCAGAGTAACAGAATGATGAACAGAAGGGCCTAATCCGGAGCTTACCATATTCCAGAATATCTGGAACTTACTAGGAACTTAGGAAATATCTTAATTGAAATGACATTTAAAAACAATTATATTCTGAAAAATACTAACTACGTTGATCGAAGGCTTGTGGAGCAAAACATATTTACCTTCCTCCTGTTTTCTAATTTCTGAGCAGTTTTATTAGTGTAACATCCACTATCTGTTTGCAAGATATTCATAAATCCATCGTATTTTTTTTTATGCTGTCTCATATAATATCCAAACCCATATTATAATTATATATTTAAAACCCCGTCGGCAATTGTATTGGTTAAAATGCAATCTAATGGGAACTAATTTTAAAAACCCAGCACAGAAACTATTTAAAATTTGAAGTCGCATAAATAATTATGAAGCAGATCCAAAAAAAAAACTTAGTAAGCTGTCAATAAGAATATGCATAAAATCGAAACAGTTTTTTTTATATTAATATGTTGTTTACTTGTTTGATTTATTTTTTTCACGATCATTTAATTACTTAAAACGCTTTTAAGATACGCTCATCGACTGCAACTAGTTTCTGTCAATTCATTTCGTTGTTATATATTTAAAAATGCAATGATGTTACTAATTAAAGTAAAAAATAATTAATTATAAAAATGTCAAGCTTACTGATCACGTCTAAAATAATATACTTTTAAAGCAAGTTATGTTATAATCCTAATAGCTCATTATTAATTTTACAAACTCTTGTAGTAATAGAAAGCATTTCAAAATGTGCTTACTAATTTCCGTAACATAATGAAAAAAAAATACACGGACGTGGGGCTAAAAATGTAGCATTGTGCCACGAAGAAAAGAAAAAAAATTATCTGTGCGGCACTGGTAGAAAAGTTAGAGTTCACAAAAGAAATAAAAACTGGCCGGGAAAAGTGTGAGGGGGCCCTGAAAAGAATAATACTTGCTGGAAAGTGCGGCGATTTTAAACAACAATTATTTTAAAATATAAAAGCACCCCCAAGGGCAGAGGGACTGTATAGCTATGTAAATAGGGGCGGGATTGTCTAGAGGGAGGTAATCCCGACTCCAGCACCCCCTGCATTCTAATTCGGCCACCTTGCCCTTCCCCTTCATTAGGTCGGCGGAGCAAACCGGCAAGGCGATCACGTCTTCCAGGCCACTTGTGAAAAATATAAACGCTGGATCTCGAGGAGTCGGTAACTTCCTTTCTTCTATGATGAATATATTATTGTCTAACATTTGCTACCGAACATTGTTTTTATAGGGATGTAATGCAATTTGGAAAATATAATAAAGCAGGCGAATGTGGCGTAATCAATTACTAATCTAAGTTTAAACATTGAACTAATTTGTAAACACAACTATTTTGTCCAACGATCAGTGACCACGCCATATTTTTGTTTTTATCTAAGCATTTTTTCTAATGCTAAAAATAAACAGCTATATTTGAAAGGTACCCAGTACATCATTAATAGTTGTGATTTAAGATTTTATTCATTCCTGATATTAATATATTCACATTCTGTCCAGGTTGCATTGCAATTTCTCTGGGGAGCATGGCCCTGAGGAGAGAGAGAGAGAGAGTGAGAGTGTGTGAGAGAGAGAGAGAGAGAGAGAGAGAGAGAGAGAGAGAGAGAGAGAGAGAGAGAGAGAGAGAGACATGAACATGGGGAATGTGGTCAGTACCACCCCAGAGCATTCTTTCTATTCAAAATAAATTCCAAAGCCACCATATAAGGTTACGAGGAGTGTTCTAAGGATGAATTTTATTTGATAAGGAGTAGACAAGAGGATTAGGATGAATGGACAGGTTTCTGTGATATTTGGAAAATCATAAGGTTGTCTCAAGTTGACACGATGAAATAATCGGGAGCGTTGACTATAGTTCTGAAGTCATATCTATGAACTCGTTTGATAATTAAAGTGTTGTTGCCTTTGTTTTACACCCTATCATAAAAGTCTGCTTTGATACTTCATGTTGACCTCCAAAAATAAACATTTCAATAAAATACTTTCTAATAATCAAATTGCGACTAACTAAACATTAATATCAAATAATTAATACTATTTAAGTCGCCTGGAAACAGGCACATGTTAGCATTCATTCTGATCTTTCTAATTGCTTTTGTATTACTGTATTTAACCATGAGAAAACAATGAGTACACTAAATTATAAGTAACATCTGGGCTTGAGGGGTCTTAAATGTTAAAGAATTAGACCTATCTTTGTTTAAGCATAACTTTGTAATTACTTCTCTTTATGGTATTTTAACTAATACAAATAAGCAGAATACGCTTTTGTGGAGCATACTGGAAGAGTTACGTATTGGTCACTGAATAAAAATAGATAGTTAATTTATGAACTAACTAAAGCATTGATTTTGTTCTAGACAATGCAGCAATGAAACGACTAGCCACTGAGCTAAAACTGTTGATTTTCTTGATAAAGCCTAAGAAAGGGAACGCTAAGAAGGACACAACATCCTTTAAAGATATTTTCTATAAGCGAAATCGATGGAGCAACACAGCCCCGGTTGCAATGCATCAGGTGAAGTAACAGGTCGCCGACTGGAAGTGGCTTCAACTCTAAAAACTTACTTGTGGATATCCCTTACTTATTCACCCCTCTCTGCTTTGTACAATCTCATTCAACACATTATGAATGGATGATCCCGGACTTATTAAACAGTACTTAATGGTAATTAGTAATGAACAAAGCAGCAAAATACTGTGTGCTTAAATGAGGTAAATGTCTCTGCGCTGCACATTAATACATCAACGCGTAAATGAGAATTTGTATAGCTCTCTCTTCTAGCTGTATTAACTTACGGTACTTTTGTTTCTCAGAATTTGTGAGTGGATCTTGGGATCTACAAAATGGTTGCCCACAGCTTCTTTTAAAACATCAAAATTAAGTATAAGACTTAACGACTTGAATTATGATGATTACTTTGCTGAGTAGAAAAAGCCACGGTATTTTCATATATTTTCAATTATGAGAAATAATTTCTGGTCTAATTAATTTTTTTAACCCAACAATCATTAACCTACCTGATTAATTATAAGATCCTACGAGTAATTATTAGGAAGTAAATAGAATATTATCACTAAGGAGGCCTAATGATTTTGTAAGGAACTATTACTTATATCCTTCAATGGGAGTGCACAGTATTTATTTTACCTGAGCTAAAACTCAAAGTGGGCGTTCTTGTCATGGCAAAATTGCCAACAAACAAGTATCTATTTGTGTAGAAGTTTCTGATTGATGTAGAAGCAATAAGTTTCTATATATATATCAAAAATCTAAACAACCCATACTTCCTTAGCTCCAGGGTTTAATTTGGCAATTCGACTCAGCCTCAAAGAGAGTCAAGTCGGACTAAAGGACTTTGCGGTCGATGTTCGCACTGTGAAGAAATGGATTTTATTGATTTTGTGCGCATTTACTCCTGAATGGTGCAAAATTAGTCACCATTATAAATTAAGCAACACTTTTCAATTTTCAAGAGTGTTGCTTAATTAAAAAAAATTATATATATGGTATTAATTATTGACGTCACAAAAAAAACCCAAAAAGACAAGCACAGTGTGAAAACAGTTTTAAAAGATACTGTTAGGTTTTTAGCTAACTAAGAAAAATATTCCGCAACTCACGTCATTTGTAATGATTAAAATAATTTTGCTTTAACATGATTAGGCATATTTGGCCATGGTCTTAAGTGTCTATCATAATTCACTTTTAATAGTTTCATCAAGAAGACGTTTGAAGCTTTGCACAGGGAAATGGAGTAATTAAAATAAAATAATTTACAAGTATCCAGTAATATTTAAAATGAAATACAATACAGTATTTATCAAGAATGTTTATATTGCTTTCTAAAAATTTTAAATTTAGGTCTAGATTTACCTTCTTGGTAGATTCTGGCTACGCCCTTCTACAAAATTTACCTTTAAATATCTTTAGCAAACATCACATCAGAGACATTAGTCCAACGTTAAAATTATTCGTTTATAAAACATTTATTGACTCCTTACTTTTGCAGCATTAAAAACATATGGGCAAATCAATTAAGGCAGTCATGTAGTAGGTGGTTTTCTAATGTGTGTATTCATTCAGCGAAACGATATGAAAAGTGAGATCCATTTCCCTTTAACTAATACTGAATTATTTCACTATCAAGCATAGTCTGTATTAAAAGGGTTTTCTTAGCTTTTTCACACCTCTATTTATCCGAAATTGAAGCAGCAAAGGTGGGCTTTTCAAAGTTTTTGAAAACAGGAATATTGCTATACATGTACATATATTTCTAGCACTATGCTATAATGTATAGATGTATAGGAAATATGTATCGACTATAAGTTATCTAATCAGAACTTTAAAAACCCTTACTTTTTCATCAGTGCCCCCCCACAAAACATAATTAATAATACTATAATTTTTTTTTTATTATTTTAAGAGTTATTAGCCCGGGACTATAAAAAAACACAGGATTATTGGTACATCTACCAATATCCCCAACTTAAAAAACTTGGTGTTCCGGAAACACGATTTAGTCTTTATCTAATAAAAAATTTTAAAAAATGGATCGTTTAATTATAACGAGAAGTTAAGATTTATGAGCTGATGTTTGTAACATTCAGGGTATTTCTCACATATTAATTTAATTATTGTGTGTGAATTACTTTCTGTTAATTTTGATAAAAGTCACTTTTGACATATACTTCTATATTCTACATAATACTTCTTATATTACCAGAAACGTGTAATCCTCCTTTAGCACACCCCTCTAGCTTCAGCTTCCTAACCATCCTTCTATCTAATGATTCCCACAGTTAAGAGATTTAGCTAGAGCATCAGACACCAAGTTTAGTGAATTAATTTTACATTGTCTAACATATTTATTGTTCCATTGTTTAATTTACATTACAAAATGACTCCACAACAGTCAAATTTATAATGACGTTGGTATTCCCTAAAGATAACAACAAGCCATGAGAAGGATAACGTTGCTACAAGAATACAGAAGAATGGAGCTGAATCATCTTCCCCACTCGGCCGGTATGGGGCCACTGAATCACCGAGATCCCTATTTCCATAGGCCGCCCCTCCTTCCTGTTTGACTGCGGGGCCCTGTACCAAATATTTGTGGCTCTCCCTCAAGTGGAGGGTACTTGGAGGGTCTCGGGAGGTCTGGTTCAGGGTCCATACCATTACGTTACTTACAAACGTTTTGGGAAACTAACAATTTTAAGGGAAACTAACAAAAGCCAATCTATTCAACATCTTTAAATTAATTATCGAGGAAGTTGTATCTCTGAAAGCAGGTAATATCTCTCAAACCGTTAAATATGATACACAGTGATTTTACTAATGGGTTGAGTTAAAGAGGGTACAATATGGTTTTTAATTGGTTTCATTAGAGAAATTGTAGATTCCACAGCTGTGTAAGTTCGCTGTGTTGTGCTACGGCACAGCGTAGATCATGTTCCCTTTCTTTTCACCTTCTACTATTCGTCTTCTCCCTTTTATAAATGAAATTAATTTTCGACTCTGATACATTGATTGAAAATATTATTGAAATATCGCTTAGGTCCCTTCCTAAATATATAATCAGTCTTGGTTTCATAGACATTATAAACGATTATTAACTAATAATGCCTAGTCAGTCATTTATTATAGACTCAACCAGCTTGGTAATTTTTTTTAATTGATCCCTAGTTAATAAAATAACGATCAGATTTTCTTTTCAAATTAAGTAACAACCTATATGGTTAACTATACCAACAAACTTATACTTTACAAATCATTCGAACACTTATAACCTATATTTCACCAGAATGGAGTTCCACTTGCAAAACCAAGTATAGTAAAGTAGACATAATCCAAAACCCTACGCAAGCTTATTATTAATAACTACCCTCGCTACACAAAACTATCGACAGTCCTGACACAAGGAATCACTTGATCAATCCTCTTATCTTTTTTTTTTTTTTTTTTTTTTTTTTTTTTTTTTTTTTTTTTTCTTAGCTCTCAAACTTATAAAAATAGGATGTGGGAAAAATAAAGAAAAATTATTTTGGGCTAATGAGTGCCTTTCACTAAGGGGAGTCCCCCATTTAAAGGATGTATGAGAAGGATATAGGGTGTGGTATGCCTAAAAAGGCTGATGGAATCAGGAAGGCAGTGAGAGTCTACCAAGGGTTGAGCCTAGGGTCACCTAGGCAATGGATTGTAGTCGGCCAGGCAAAGCCTGGCCCGCCCCGGCAGGGGCCTGAAATGAGTCAGCCTCTCGGCCGGAAGGTCGACCCTGCTTACACAGGTTTGATGGGGTCATTGTGGCTTCGGTTGAGTCGGCCGGGAGATCGGCCACGATATCTCGGCTGGGTGTAGTTCGTTCAGTCATCGGTTCAATGACGTCGATCATCCTCCAGGCTTCGGCGGTCTAGCAGTGCTTCCATCTGACGGGCATTGGTGGTGGTTGAAGGTCGGAGAATAGTGGATTGTGGCTAATCCTCTTATCCGTTTTCAGCGTGGTTTTTAGTTGCACAAGCGATTTGGAATAATCAAGATGGAAAATAAAACCAAACATTTTTCGTTGACAATGACGGTTAGGTTTTTTTTTTCAGGATTATTTTATATTAGGAAAAATAACTAGGACAGTTGATAAGACTATTCCTAAATGTAATTATTCAACCTAATTGGTTTGAGTGCTTCATCTTTTCCTAATCCTTCACATTTTTCAGTTTTCATTAATCACTGATAGTATTGAAGTAGAGTAAACCATACAGAAGTGACACCTCAGACAGTTATTGACGCCAATTTTTTAGTGATTAAGATAGATTAGCTATTATTTCCTCTGATTAATTCCAATTAGACTGCGTAGATAAAATTATTGAGAATGAATGTGATGTTAACTCTTACGGAAGAAATATCTGAAGGGTCATTCTGGGTTGCCACTATGCTTTAGACATACCACCGATTCTTCAACATCCAACTCATCAAGTGTAAGTAGTTGGTGAAAGTGATTGACGGGTAGAAGGACGAGCACTGCAAGTGGTAGAAGAGCGGCGAAGAGACAGTAATCGGAGAAGCAGGCGGTGAAACAACAGGCGAGGGTAGACTGACCATTAGCAGGTCCATTAGGGGTAGCTAGGGGTGGGCCGGGGGTGGATTAGTTAACATCTACCACTGCAAATATTTACATTGTCAATATTTGTCCGGCCTCGGCTATGTCCGCTCTCTCTTGCCTTTGCTTCTCTACCCCTGTCTTCTGGCGTCCTTCTGTTTTCTTAATCTTACTTACACTGCACACCCCTGAGTAGTTTTAGGATGAGGCCCGAAAACTTTTGAAATTAGCAATAACAGAAGCAATACCTAATAGAATAATTATGCTCAGCATTCCCCCGTTCAAATTGTCAAGTTACCATTGTATTTTGAGCACCCATTGAACATAAAGGTCGCTCTACTCTAATGTTCGCTGCGTTCCTACTTATTGTCCTGAACTTATGAGTGTGCATTGCATGTATGTATGTTTTAGGTACTTTATTTAACATAAACAACATTGGACAAACAATGGCAAGTGTGAAATAAATCGTTAGATTACTTTACAACCATTAGGTACGGAATGTTTTATTGCTTCATACCTTCTGAGAGTTTTTTTTATAATATTTAGATGAAAAGTTAATTTCACTTCTGCACCAATATTACGATGAATAATGTTCTTGGGTGCAGTTTACTTTGAGAATAAATTAAAGAAATAGTCTATTGAACGGATAGAAAAACGATTGCCAATAAATCCCTATTTTACAGGGAATCAGCATTTCAACGATGATAGGGTGGTAATAATACCACAGTCCTCCCGCTTACATTCTGTGTTTTTATAAAACTTAAATGTTTCAAAATTATTATTACTATCAACGAAAACAGGAAATTAAAATTAGAAATCGTTGTATACTTTCAACTTAAAATTAGACCAGGTGTCTGAAATCCGTTGCGTTGGTGGAATTTTAATTGTAATTTCACCCTATACTTTGTAATAATGATCGAAGGTGAAAAGTTTGTGGGAAGATGTACTTATTTTGATAAAGTTTAGATCTTTATAGCAAAATGGCTTCTTAAGCAAGCAACAAAGCATTTTTAAGGCAGTTATGTCACTGGTAGGGAAAACTGTAAACCTTGTGCGTACAAAAACTGAAATAATCTGTCAAACTACAAGTCTGTCACACAAAGGAGATCCTCCACTCAGAAACGTCAACCACCCACCACTGAGTGAGTTTTTTGAGTGAGGTTTCACCTCAGCCACCTAACAGAGTCAATTATAATCAGGGCATCCATCTAATATAAATAATCTTTTTCTAATATCCAATGACCTTTCAACTTAGTCTACTTCTTTAGTTAACCTTTTCCTTGGGTCTGCTTTAGTTAACTTCTCAAATAAGTAGCCTGTCGGGTAGGGATGCTCGCCGGGGGAAGGTCTCGTCGACTCTAGCCACTGTCCGGCTGGCGTCAAGAAAGAAATAAAATGGGTAAATTCGTACTTTTGTTCATTGATCTGACTCTCTTGAAGGTCTTAGAAGGTGTGGCCCGACAGTGAACTATGTTCAGGAGAAGAGGTACAGGCTAGGTATAGCCCATATGACTGGTCTTAGAATGACCACGAATTCAAACTCGGTATCTGAGAGTAGATGAAACCGTCCGGATCCGAATGGCAAGTGTGAACCGGAAGTAGGCAGACTGGATCGCTGGGGGAGACGCTACTAGGTATATTTGGTAGGGCCCCAGAGACCGTCTTCCACATGGAAATGATCCCTTACAAGGATGTGCTAGTTTTACCGATTTGAAGGCAGATAATCCCACTAGGGATCCATTAGTCTGACAATGCCGGACTAAAGCATATCAAGGTTAGGAAAGAGAGATGCAAATAGAAAAAGGAAGATGGGAAAAATAATTAAATTTATTTATGAACGGATCGTTATGCTAGGAGGGACCTATTTGAAGGATGGGTGTAGGAAATAAGTAGAAATGGAAAAAGCTCCAGAATTTCACCCTTACATAGGCAGGGTATGCAGGCTAGAAGCCAGGCTATGCTCGCGCCTCTAGTGCGTCCCGACCGTTTCGTGCACTAGTCCCCTCTCTCCGGAAGGACGCCAAAGTTTTTATTGATAACATATGGAAAGGTAGGTGGGTTTTTTCTGTTCCGAGAAGAGGGGAACTTCTATTTATTCATGGTGATGTAGTTGGCACAAGATCGCCCTTCCCCCCAAACCATGGACTTCAAAATCAGTGCTAACCAAATTGATCGAAGCCCTACTCAACTTTAAGGAATTTCCCTCTTTTATGTATGCTTTGCACAATTCTGATTTGTTTTCTCAGGAATAAATCAGTAATTTACTGATTAATCGCTTTAGGGGTCCACTTTTCCTGTTCCTCCAACTTTAGTCCTGCTAGACATGCTAAAGTCAGAACTGATGCTGATATTTGATATGTGTTATTTCTAAACCGGGTGTGGACTATCAATATATAATACAATAAGTAAGCTAATTTAAATTCATCAACACATACCTCTAAAAAATACCTAGGGGTAAATTTGTTTCTAATGTTAGGTCCTCCATGTTACAAATTTAGGGTGGTCTAATTTTATATTGGGTCACGACTCTTTAGTCGAGGAACACTAGGATTTAAAATACTGTTATACAAACAAATGATAGCAGAATCAAGTTGACATACTGAATAAACTAAAATCCTTTATAAGTTTATTTAGGATGTGTGTTTGCTGGTCACTCCTTTATAATGCCCAATGGAAACAGTTTTTCAGTTTGTTTGTTGTTGTTTTTTTAAGATGACAGTAATGTAGGAATCAGGGCACTTACATTGGAAGGTTTTCAGTAACAACCGCCTGATACGATACAATCAGGACTAATAGGTTCTAAGAAGGCAATAATGTTACACCAAAGGGTGGATTCTCCCCAATCATTCTTTGAAACAACGTAATAGCTCAAGGCTCTTAGGTATAAGGGGAAAAAATCTTTTGTTGTGATTTTTTAAACAGCCCAGAGTATTGATGTAATTCATTGTCGATTAATGGAAATAACAACGTCAAGGGCCAGACATTATTGCCCCGTTTTTCTCTTCCTTCAAATTTGTTTTGTGCACGAAACACAATTTCGATATAGATTATTTACTGAGCTTTATGATCTGAAGGACACGGTATTTACTAATTTAAACCACTCAATTATTTTTCGTTCTGTACAACTCGTGCTAGCCTGGGTGGCTAACAAATGTTTTAGAGGATTTATATTCTTTTCCTCCTGTGTAATCAGAGCCTCTTAATATGGTGTATATTACGAAATAGGTTATAACTGTTCCTTTCATGTTGTTTTAATATTTATAAGTATCGGATCTCAAGGATGAAAAATTATTTTGTCAGATATAAAACATGCAAATCTAATACACCAACCAATAAATTAAATCACCCTCTTCTCTGCATCACCATTCCAGGCAACAATCTAACATTCAAATCAAGAAGCAACAGCAGCCCTGTCACGTTAAACCATGGAAAACTTATGTTTTTCTTTTTTTCCATTCGTAAAAAATGTTATTATTTGATATTATATTATTATTAGATTATTTGAATTTGACTTACTTAGCTATTTATTTGACTTGCATGCAATTGGTACTGACTTTTGTGTAACACACACATGCAGGTTCCTTACATGAAAGGTTTCACGGTCTTCCGTCGAAAGAATAATAAGGACTTAATATTTTCCCTGGTTATCAGCATCACAAAATCGTTTGGAATTAATTGATGCCTACAGTACTTGTTAAGTCCTCGTTCTATGAGGCCTTTTTATCCGAAACCTTGTCAATAGTGTACCTTCGGTTTGAGTAGTAAGTAGTAGTAGTAGATACGTGCTATTGGAAAAACCAACAACTAAAAGTCCATGATAATAGAAAAATTATAAGTTTAAATTATAAACACTTCTATTTAAAAAAATACACTTTGGTTGTACAGCATTTAAAAATTCCATCATACTCAAGTACAATTCACATTCATACAATATGTTGTATGAATATATCTCCCCCCCCCCCTCCACTCCCAATACTGTGTGGTAACACCATCGAGAGCAGCTCAGCTTCCTCTCCGAACATTTCGACATGTCCCAATGACCAGAGAGAGATAAAGAACACCCCAGACGATCATAACATGAATGATGAGTGCCAGTGTCACGTGAGATCATTTCTATTTACAGTAAATAGACTGCACTATTTTAGGCGACGAGGAGGGTTGTGTGTTACTGAGTGAGGGTAACAACGTATGGAACAGGATAAGGAGTTGACAAGAGGATTTGGATGACCAGGTAGGTTTTTGAGAAATCTGAAAAATCGTGAGGTTATTTAAGGGCAGATGGCTGGTGAAGTGATTTAACTACTCACTGCAGCTGAATGAAAACTCTCAATTGGCTGATTTTCGTGATATAATGATCCGGTCATCTATTATATCATCAGAACTCTAAATTCTTTTTTCTTGTTAAATAAAATGCACATCTTGACTTTAAACCATTATAGATTTATTTAAGATTATAAAACATTAGGTTTTTGTAGAATTTATTTTTTTCCAAAAACGCTTTTTTCGGGGAAAATTTTGTTTCGGGTTGATTTAATTATCAGCTTTCTATGGAGTGAGCCCCGTCCCCTAGCGAGAGCTACATTAGCACATACTGCTATGAGAGAGCTTAAGAAAAGCCCCCACCCTTGCCAGGGGCCTGGATCCCAGAATGAATAGCCTTACTTAGGAGTCCATTTATTATTAATGGGAAGCGGCTTTTCAATAACCCAGCGAATGATTACCGTCCAGCCTTTGATATTTTAATAATGACTCCTCTTTCTGCCTCTTCGCCTCTCCCCCAAGCCCAAATGGAAATTTTATATCCCGTAATCCATCACACCCAACACATGTAGATTCACTTCGTTTTAAAAAGTTCTCCCACAGTTTCCAATCACCAAAAAATTCTTTTTCGGATTTTTAACTGCTGCTGGTATATTATATTTTAACTGCTAGATATCATTTACTTTCAATTTTTAGGGCATCGAAACATGGTAATGAAAATATATGAGCAATATCGACCACCATGGTACCGAATTGCAGCAATGAAAGGGTCATAGATCCACTGCAGACAATGTCATTGTTAACTTCGAGCATGTCAACTCAAATTATTAGTTACAATCTCTGCATCATACAAAGTTGACAAAGCTGGCTTGTACAAGGTTCCGACTTACGGTTAGGGGAACCAATATTCGTAAAGTACCAGTTATACAGTTTCCATTTTTTAATTTCGTTTTCTTTAAATTATTCATTTTTTTCCGTTTCGAAATTACATTAACTTTAATTAGGTAAGTACGTGTGCAAACCAAGCAACAATAATAATCATATGCCATGAATATTTTTTACAACAATTCATAAAACATTTCAAAGACCTATTTCATATCATTGACCTATACGACCTGCAGTCAATTGAGTTTCAATTTAATCGTTATTAGGGTAAATTTATTGTTTAAGTAAACAACAAATTATATGTATTATCTATAAAACCCTTTTTTAGTGTAGAAATGTTTTGAGTACTCGATGAGGTTCAATCTTACCAGGTTAAATAACAATGTTTTATTGTTTGGTATTGAAATATGATCATATTTAGGCTAACACTTCTGATTTTTTTTAAATTTCGTCGCTTTCAACAATCCTTTTGTTTGGCATCTGGAGACTAAGGCACCAAGCCAAATTGAACCCACTATCCTATTACTATAAATATGTAACTCTGTTTATCTGTCCCTAACATATCTATAACTTGTAGATATTAAATACGTTAGAAAATATAAAAATAAGTAACTATTTAATAGTAAATAAGTAGGATATATAACTATAATTATAATAAATATAAACGAAAAAATAGATTCTAATAATTCACTAACAATCCCCTGTACTCGCTTGTCAACGATAATATCAAACAAATTATTACACAAAAATGTGAGTGATGATAGACATGACTGTATAGGCAAAAAAGAGAAAAGAAACTCTTACATTTTATAACTGCAAACTACATATGCGTGTAATGCGTATCGAAACAAGTAACAGACAATAATTTGAAATTCAATCTTCATAATGAAGAGTTCTTCATTTTTCCCTCAAGCACATCCGAAACTGAGATGGCCACAAAACATGTTGGAGTGCCTCGAGATCAATGTATGAACCGGTAACTCTCCAATTGACGAAACTGTACATATGGTCTGACGACAGTCTCACAGAAGGGGTATACAATTAATTATAAGCACAGCGACCATGACTGTGGCTAGAGGACTTAGGCGTACCTATGACCTCTACGAGTATTCCTGAACAGGGCAGGGATTCACGCTTCTCGGCACAAATAGCGAAATGCGTCCGAGAAACTCTACACCCTCTAAAATAGTGTCGCGCTTATCTATATCCCAAATGGTGAGAATATTTAATCCTCCCCACTAACCCAAATACCATAATATTGTTGGAAGTGGGACAAAATAAAATAAAACAGGAGTTATTTCACAAAATTTATGTATTAATAAATCTTGCCTTTGTGTACTATTATTATTATTATGAAGTCGATGATAGATTTTTTAGGATAGAGAAGAGAGCATTACAACTCACAGAGGCATATCTGGCAGCGTTCGTAGTTGAAAGGGAATTCCTCCCTTTCCCTTTAAAATAATCCCGAAAGTCCCCTCTTCAGTACGAACCGCAACCGCTTTAGCATTCCCGCCCTATATAATACAAAGGGTCAAAGGTCTAGTAATATTCACTGTGACCAAAGCCACTTTTCACATGTCTCGCTAAAGTATAATGCCGACAAAAACTTTCAAAGAGGAGTATCGAACTCTGTGTTGTATAAAGTGTAACATATTTTATCATAGAAATAGAAAAGTTTACACTTTAAATGCTTATTTTTCAATGTTCAAGCGGGTAAATGGTGAGAAAAGTTCAATTATTTTGAGGAGTTGAGAGGGTTGTTAACTCTCAACTCCATCTTCATCCTCATTATCCTTCTTCATAATTCCTTTCTGCTGCTAGTAATAGTCTTCATCATTGTTTGCTTCCCGTTATGTTTCATGGTCTGAAAACAGTAGCTAAAAGCAGTTTCTCAAAAGATGTGTATTTCATGAGGAAATATGAATTATGTTTACTTTACGTATACGATACAATAGTAAAAAAAAATGTGATAGAAAAGAAATAAGTGTTTCTTTTATCAGAAGGAAATTAATTAGCATGGGAACGAAACAGACGATAAATCTAAATCATAATCAAGTTTGAATGTAAACATTCTGTAGGAAATCGTCTTTGTATTATAATTTAGTGTAATATTTTCTATGGATGTGGCATTTAGTGGGTACATTCCACCGCACCATGCTGCTTTTTTGTTCTTTTATTTTTACCAGTTTTTGCGCATGCGCTACATCCTGAAACACCTCTCAACTTCGCTCGTCCTTCAAACACTTTATTCTACAGTTTTTAGGCCACAGTACATCAAAAAATTTTGTTCTACCAGGCAACTTACGTGAGCTGGTCACGAGGAAGCCCTCAACACGTAAGTGAATAGCTTATTACATTTGTGCAGAACAAAAGTGAAGTGAAATCAGAGGAGAGGTCGGCCATTAGACATTAGCACCATTCGGATCGTTCACTAACGTCGAGCAATTGTTTCTGAGCCAGTCGGTCTTGTGGCTCAGAGCCAAGACCCGTGACTCGCCACTGGAGGTTGTGAGCTTGATTCCCACCGGCGCCACGTACTTTTTTTCCTACAAACTAAAAACCTTTGTTATGATAAAATGAAATTTTATCAACAAGTGATCTCTCAAAATAAAAAAAAAAGATCGAGATCACTAGGTCCAACCCCGACAACGTCGCCTGTAAAGCGTAAACCAAGACGATCAACCAGGAATGTACAAATAACCTCTTCTGCGGCTAGTTCCATGGAAGAGATACCTCCACAGGCCAGCACATCCAATAATGATCCCGCCATAGAGTCACCTTTCTTCACGCCAAACACCTTTGAGGCGTTGAAAAATATCCCAGCAGAAGAAATGGAAGTCAACAAAACTCCAACACAGCCCCAGCCGCCTCCTATATTTGTACGCAATATTAGCAACTTTAAATTACTATGCTCACAAATGAGCAAAATTGTTGGTACCGGCAAATATACGTGCCTAAATCGCTCTCGGGACACGAAAATATCTCCGGACACTCCCGATACTTATCGGGCAATTATCAAATATTTGGACGAAACCAATGCTGACTTTCACACCTATCAGCTGAAACAAGAACGCTCGCTCCGAGTAGTAATTAGAAACTTGCACCCGACCACACCAGCTGACGAAATCGAAGATGAACTCTTTGCTCTTGGATTCAAAGTTCGTCAAATAACGAACGTGTTACGTGAGGATAAACAACAAGAGGGATCAATAAAAACGGCGTTACCACTGTTCTTCGTCGATCTCGAGCGAACACCTGGAGTAGAGAAGATTTATGAACTAACACACCTGTACTATACAAGGGTACAGGTTGAAAAACCGTTCCCCAAACGAGACATCGTCCAGTGCCATAATTGTCAGGCATATGGGCACACGAAATCTTACTGCCACCACCCTCCCAGATGTGTAAAGTGTAGTGGGCAGCACAGAAGCGATTTGTGCAAAAAGCCCCTACAATCTCCTGCGGTATGCGTACTTTGCAAGCAAGGCCATCCGGCCAACTACAAGGGCTGCGAGGCTTACAGAACGCTAAAGTCGAGGACCGATAAACGCCGTCAGCCAGAAGTGGAAAAACTTGCAGCAAGAAGCGGCCCAGCCAGAAACTTGAGGACTACTGTCTCTTTCGCCGATGCCGTTCGCAACAGAGAGCAGTCACAGGCACCACCCACCCCCTGTACACAAGATCACCTTTCCCAGCATTCCGTTCATCCCGTCAACCCACAAACTCTATCCCATCCTCAGCCACACATCTCGTACATTCCTCCACCTTCAAGTTCTTCGGATCTCACCAGCCTTTTAACCTCATTTCTTACAGAGTTCAGAACCCTAATTACTCCTCTCATTTCCCTACTTACAAATCTGGTCTCCTACCTTATCCCCGTTAAACAAAATCCATAAGTGGATCCTTCCGACTCCTTATCCATTCTCCTTTGGAATGCGAATGGTGTTCGCACCCACACTAACGAACTGACAGCACTACTCCACGACAAAAACATCGACGTAGCTCTCATTACTGAAACAAGACTTACTAGCAAACGATCATTTACGATTCGACAGTACCATACTTACCGAACTGATCACCCAGATGGAAGAGCTCATGCAGGTACCGCTGTCATTGTTCATAATTCCATTTCTCATCACATAGTTCCTTTGGTAGCACATGATTTCCTTCAGCCCACTGCAGTGTCAATCAGCACCTTCCCTTTCCCCCTTACTCTAGCATCAGTGTACTGCCCTCCCAATAAATCCATTTCCGATTCCCAATTCATCTCCTTTCTAGACTCCATAGGACATTGTTTCCTTGTGGGTGGGGACTTTAATGCAAAGCACCAACACTGGGGGTCAAGATCCACGAATACACGCGGACGTGCTTTGCTGTCTGCACTCACACGGAAACATTGCTCCACGATCTCACCTGACACAGCCACCTATTGGCCATCAGATCCCAACCGAAATCCAGATCTCCTTGACTTCTTCTTCTACAATAGTTTAGGAACACTAAACTATTCACTCAAGCGCCTCGATGACCTCTCCTCCGATCATAGCCCTTTATTATTAACCATTTCCCTAAAACCAATTCACAAACTATCTCCTCCTTCATTTATTAGGGGCCCAGTCGATTGGGACCACTTCCGTCAGCTTCTTACAGAGTCCGTAAACCTCAAATTATCCCTGAAAACATCCCAAGACCTAGACGATGCAGTGCATTCTTTCACTACTCTGGTCCAGAGGTCGGCTTGGGAGGCATCGTCACCCCATCGTCACCCAAAAATTCATAATCATAATAGTTTACCTCAGCATCTCAAAGATCTAATCCTATCCAAACGCCGCTCCAGAACAGTGTGGCAAAGATCCCGGCATCCTGCCGATCGCCGCTCGTACAATCAGTACTGCCGATTGGTAAAGCGGCGATTGGCATCCTTCCGTTCCGATTCTTTCAATTCCTACCTCTCCTCTCTGTCTACCAGGGATAACTCCTTGTGGAATGTAACCAAAAAAATCCTAAAGTATCAACCTGTTTCACATCCGCTCCGTCGTGATGATGGGTCCTGGGCGGCTTCGGATGGGGATAGGTCGGAGGAATTTGCTCTGCATCTTACCCATACTTTCACACCTAACCTTTCTCATCAAAGCCATACTCACAGCACAACTGTGGAAGATTTCCTCACTTCACCTATTCCTCTCTCTCTTCCACCAAAAGCCGTTAATCCCTCTGAGGTCAAATACCTTTTGAAAAACTTACCTTACCGAAAATCCCCTGGATATGATCTCCTTACTCCTCAAATTCTCAAACAACTTCCTCCTAAAGCCATAATCTTCCTAACCTATATATATAATTGCATTATCCGAACTACGCACTTCCCACTCCTCTGGAAACATTCCATTATTGTCCTATTCGCCAAACCCGGTAAACCACCCAATGACGCCTCATCTTACCGTCCAATAAGCCTACTCCCTATCCTCTCAAAAATATTTGAGAAACTTCTACTAAAACGTCTACTTCCAATTATTGAATCCAAAAACCTTTTTCCTACACACCAATTTGGTTTCCGCCAACGGCATTCCACTGCTCAACAAGGCCTTCGCGTTGTTGATCACATCTCCTCAGCCCTTGAAACCAAACAGTATTGCACTGCTGCCTTTCTTGATATAGCTCAAGCTTTTGACAGGGTTTGGCACGCAGGTTTACTCTACAAGCTCAAAAGATATTTACCACAGACCCTTTTCCTAATCCTACAGTCCTACCTTTCAAACCGCTTCTTCCAAGTCCGCTGTGGTTTAGAATATTCAAACTACTATCCTATAAATGCAGGAGTTCCACAGGGCAGTGTCCTGGGCCCCATCCTCTACAACCTATACACCGCTGATGTCCCCTCTACTCCCAATACCTTCTTGGCCACATTTGCAGATGACACTGCAGTCTTGTCATCTAACCCAGACCCCGACATAGCATCCCATAACCTTCAAAAACACCTTGACGAGATCGATTATTGGTGCAACCAATGGCGGATCAAAGTTAATGAAGCAAAATGTTCCCACATTACCTTCACCCTTTGTCGCAAGTCTTGTCCACTAGTTTATTTTAATTCTATTCCTCTCCCTGTATCCGAGACAGTACGGTATTTAGGCTTCCATCTCGATAAACGACTGACCTGGAACCCACATACGAGACTAAAAAGACAAGAACTAAACAGGCGCTTTGGACAACTATACAGACTACTTCAAAGGACATCCCATCTCTCAATAGAAAATAAACTACTAATCTACAAAGCTATACTTAAACCAATCTGGACATACGGAATAGAGCTATGGGGGACAGCAAAAAAGTCGAACATCAAGCGTATCCAATCCTTTCAATCAAAAGTCCTGAGAACAATAGTAAATGCCCCTTATTATGTCAGCAACAAAACCCTTCATAACGACCTTAATATACCCTACATTCTAGAACTCATCCCTTCCAAGTTTACGAAATTCCACAGTAGCCTTTCCAACCACCCTAATCCTGTAGCACAGTCACTGCACTGCGTCACTCATCCCTATAATCCTCCTCGGAGACTGAAACGGCAGTGGCCTCGTGACCTGCTATAATCAAGTGACAGTGGGAGTCCTGGCAATGGCCAGTTTCTCCAATCATGTCCTGAATGAATGAGCGAGTGAATGATGAAATGTAAATATGGTATGAATGATCGTATATCTTAATTACTTATTGCCTAGCAAGGCAGATTGTAATTTTAGCACAATAAAGGAATTATATATATATATTTTTACCGTTTCACTAATTTTCAACTTTCCCATATCATAGCTCAAAGCCATTTAAGATTTAAATTTCTTTCCCATGCTTAGTGACAGTTTTAAATGAAAAATGAATTTTCAAAGATATTCCAAAAAATATCTTCACAGCTTCGGAAAGGCATACAATGATTTATTTCATGATATATAAAAACAATAGACGTCTGGCACCACGGCAAAAGACTGACTTCAAACGAAGGTACTTGGTAATTGATGAATTTTACTGACACGAAGTATTATTAGATTAGAACTAAATCGGTGGAGATACAAAAGTTGTATTGTTTGTATTATAATATAATACAAAATGTTTATATTATAAACATCCAAAATCTATACCACGCCGACAATAAATGTGTAGACTGATCAGTAGAAAAAAACCTTTTATATTAGAAAACAAAATATAAACTTACTGACTCGACCTATGAAGGACGGAAAAAATATCGAACATCAAGAGCGTCGAATCCTTCCAATCTAAAGTCCTAATAACATCAGTTAATGAACTTTTGTATGTCATAAATAACATACTCTATAAAAATTAACACTATCCAAGAAACAACAAATTTTCTCAAGAAACAACAAAAATAATCGACCACCCAGATCCTTTAAAAAAATCAGTTTCAAACACCACCCATTCCTACCATTCTACTTAGAGTTAAAAGTGGAACTTTAGTGGGAATGCTATCATTACATGGATCCCGCTGATACTCTCCGTAACCAGAAAGGAAAAAATTCTTTAGGTGAACTCTAGGAATGTTTGGGTTATGTATTTGGGCCTGTATTGTATAAATGTATACTATAAAAACTGTATGAATGAGAGGGTGAATGCAATATTGTAAATATGGTATGAATGAGAGTATTCATCACAATTATCTATTGCCCTTTTTTATGGTATTTTAATGTAAGTATCTTGATAGGGCTATTATATAGATGTATAATAAATATAATCATATAAATTAAAATACGATAAATATATTTTTTTCAGCGTATATATTTATTAAATAGTCTTGTGCCCAGGTTATTTTCCTTTTGCTGGTTGAATCTGAATAATATAACGGATAGTTTAACAATAATGCTCATTACTTTACCTTTTAATCAGTAGTGGTGAAGACAGCAGTGCCTTCTAGTGGTTGCTACCAGAACCACTTAATGCAGAAATAGTAGCTAGAGCATAATTATATAACTAAATTGAAATGACAATTAATTCTAATAAAATATTATAAATAAAACAAGATAGTTTCTTAATGTTCAGAATTAGTAATATTTAAGTGAAGTTATCTCGACATTTATACTTAAGAGTAAGACTACACTATTTTTATGGTAGCGAGATGTGTTTCAGATTGCCGAAAAAATTCTAAATAATATAATTTAAAATATTACTTGTTGATGGTTAAATTACCATCGACAAATAAACTAGCTATAAAGCTTGTCCACCACAAATATTTTTCAATGACTATTTGAACAATTTTTTTTCTTAGTTAAATCATTTATTTATTTGCTACATATTTAACATAATATCATCGTTCGGTCAATAAAAAATTCAAATAGTCACTAAATTTTGAAATAAAAATTGATTTTATTGGGTATTGAAAATAATCACTAAGAAACACAGTGTCCAGTAGAAGTTCAATTTCAGAAAAATTTAACAGTAAATGCATAATCCAATGAAATTGATTTTTGTTTTGATTCAATACCATTGCCCACTTATCTTAGGAAGGACGAATGACTTTTTATTCGTTATTTATTACTTATTCGTTATTTGTTTGTTTGCTTATTTATTTTGAATTTGTTACTTATTCGTTAGTTTTTGTTATTTGCTTGAATAGGTATTTCTTTTACGTTATACGATTAAAGAAAACAAAGAATAAATTACTAAATATATTTTATACAAAATAAATTTTGTTACAGTATATAATTTGGTAACTTGTAATAAATTTTATCAAAAAAAAACAAAACAATAAGTCATAAACAAGTATCCATACTGCGATTGAAATATTTAACGTAAACAAAGTTTTTGCTTTCAGTAAAAACTATATTCAGAAGAAAAAAATATTCTTCAACATTTAAACTTAAATAAATAAAACTCAAGAAATAAAAATAATTATTCTTTATTCGAAAAATAAAAATAATACGTTCACCAAAATTATTTGTTAATTGCGAATAATGATTGAACCTACTACTTGTCAGTTGTGAATAACAAATACATAACCTCTATTCGTTTCTTATTTAAAATGAACTTTGCCCAGCTCTGGTTAGTACTATGAAGAATATTATATTTCCAATGTTATGAGACTATTGTTTTTATTCTAAATATAAATTAGAAACGTATCTGCAATACTTAAAAGCTTCTTAAAGCATGGAGATATTTGATGTAAATTCGTATTAATACCGTTTAGTCCCTAAAAAAAACAAACGCACTCACCTTGAAGTTCAACCCTTATTTCTGCAACGCCTATTTAGTCAAGTACATACAGACTATACTTCTCGGAATCTTACTGAGATCAAGGCTTGATGATAAATGACATGTAAGCCTTATTCAACAGTAGAGTATCAAGCAAGGTTGAAACGAAATTGATAGATGTTCAATAGATTTTCTGATTCACATTTAGGTGGTGAAATTCAAACCAGGTTGGGAAGTAGACTGGTATAGCGGAAAAATGGTGATATCTTATACAATGAGATGTCTGATTGGAAGGTATTTATATTCTCTCATTTATGTTTGAGCTTGTACTTGTAAGTGTGCGTTTCTATTTTGAAGAGACTTTATATGACAGCCCACCTCTGACTTATACGACAGTCATCCTCGAACTGTATCAGTTATACAAAAGAAAACGTTAAATAATATACAATGTCATATAAATACAATTTACAAAAACTATTAAAAACACCAATTTTATAGGACTAAGTAAATCTAGGTGATTTTTTCTTGAAACCCTCATGACAGTTATAAAAGTAAACTGTTGAATGCTATGATTTTATTTCATTCGATTGCATTCTCATACATTAGATACATTTTTTTTTTTATTAAGATAAAATTACAATCTGCCTTTTATTAGGCAATAAGTAATTGAGATAAATGTTATCATTCATACCATATTTACAATTAATCATTCACTAGCTCATTCATACAATGTTTACAAACAGCCCAGAGGCCCCCCAAGTCCACAAGGTTGTCACCTCCCTGGCATGCGAAGGAGGAAGCGGAGTCTTGGGGAGTCCCCCACGCTCCTACGTCACTGGATAAGAGCCACAGACGCTCAGGACATGATTAGAGAAACTGGCAATTGCTAGGACTCCAACTATCACTTAGTTATAGCAGGTCACGAGGCCACTGCCGTTTTAATCTCCGAAGAGGATTATAGGGGTGAGTGGTGCAGTGCAATGACTGTGCTAGGGAATTAGGGTGGTTGGATAGGTTACTATGGAATTTTATGAACTTGGAAGGGATGAGTTCAAGAATATAGGGTATATTCAGATCATTGTGAAGGGTTTTGTTGCTAACGTAATAAGGGGCATTTACTATCACATTAGATAAATATGAAAATCCTTTAGCTTACTGTCATAGACAGGAGCGTAGGCCACAGCCATACATACGTTTTCTTTTACATAGCGCCTCCAGGCCCTAGTTTTCATGAGAGTAGTTATAGCCCATTATGAGCTAGCAAAACTCCTTTTGGTTTCTCAGAGCTGATCAGACCTTGTGCTGTAGGCAACCAACACGTGTTGTAGTCCTGGTAGAAGTTTTATAGTGTTATACCAGTGTTGATTTCGGACAGCTTCCTTTAATAATCACCGCACTTTCTACCGTATGTCAATTGATAGGATATTAAGGTATATCCGACACTAAGGTAAGCGAATCAATACAAGTATAATATCTAACTGTTTTATTGTTGCATCGTTTTATTCTATATTGAGAAATTAACTCTTCTACTAGCTCATACAACTGGCATTACAATAAAAGTCCATGTTGTTAAAAAGTTAATAACGTTTAAACACTTAACCGTGAATGAACACTAGGATAAAACGCTCCCCCACAAATATGACTAAACCCTAAGCATCCCAAGATGACAGCTAAATGGACAATTACCAGGGCTAAATACTGATGGAACTCCAGAGTTGCACAAAGAGCGCTGCTTCCAATTTAGCAGCTTCGGCAGTCTTTGTCTCTCCCTAGCGCTCTAATCAGCAGCTCTTTTAAAACCGGCCCCCTCGGCCCATTTCAAGATTATATATTTTTTTTTCTTTTTAGCGGTCCTTGAATGGACGTTCCCGCCAACTCCCAGCTCCGCCTATTATAGGTAATGGACTTTCCTGATGAATAGAAGCGCTGCATTCACCCCACTCCTGCGTCTGCCAGTCGGTTCACTTTCATCATATCTTGATAACCACTGAGTTGGGTTTCCAATCATTGGAAAATAAGGGATAACATAAAAATATTTCCTGCGTTCCTAAAAATTAAGCTTTCAGAAAATAAACAGAGGCTGCATATTATTTTTTCCTTTGTGCAATTTATGACGGTTATTACCAAGTATATCAGATAGACAGATAAACAATATTGTTATTCCATGTTTTATATTATTATGGTATAGTGATAATAACAATAAAGTCCTTATCTAAGGAGTAAGGTGTAATCTATACATCTCGTGGCTTCGGGCTGTCCGGTTCTGGTGGCGAGAAGGTATAAGTCAGTCATAGTAATAATAATGCTTTGTATTATTTATTTTTAACATTCCCTTCTAGCCTTATTGGTCATTATTAGTGTAAACAAAATACAAAAAACAATTCAAATTTTCATCCTTAATATAATTAAATAATTGCCTTGTATGACCCCCAAGAGATCGAAGTATTCTTAGTATTTAAAGTTTATTTCTATTAAAAAGCAAATGGAGTCAGTATGATTTCCAGTGATGATTATATATTATATGTAAGTCTCTGTCGGAGCTATTGCAGGATATTTAAAAAAAATGTATTAAAAGGGTGAATAAAATTGTTTTTATGAGAGTAACGAAATCCTTTATGTCTGATGTGACAGAAGACTTGAATTTATTTAACTGTTGTGCTGTTGATGAACACATCACTCAAATTGGTTCAGAAAGAAAGCCCTTGATAAAGGCCGGCATCACTGAATAAATACTGGGACCCCGAGGAAAGAAACATTGAAGCTCCCCCATGCTGGGAGAGGCATAGTAAAAATTCTGAAAAGCTGACAAGATGGGACGGTAGGGAATATCGTCAGGCCTTCTTGTCACCCGCCAACCCTTGGCAGCTTTCCACCCTTCCTTTCCCTCCAAGACCAGCGAAAGAATACTGCCGGATGTAGGTTTAATTTCCGTCCGATTCGAATCTTCTTACATAGCCCTTCTCCTCTGAGGAATTTATTCTGAGAGCAGTGCTTCTATTGAATAGTTACGGAATTGGAGAGGCTACAGGCTGGAATCATTTATTCAATGAACATAAGAGAATAAGCTTTGCATGCGCTGTTGCATATGATTTGTAATATGTTCATATTAGTTTGTGATGTAAGCGCTTGTAATAGTTGGCCAATCTACAGTGGGTCGTCTAGTTTCTAATCAGCGTTCCAGAGCTTTGGGGGGTGAAGAAAATAACACCAGGTTGATCGTATGTCGAATGCACATTAATCTTCTTTACAAAAAAAGAACACACACATAATAAAAGCAAAAATTAAACCATAAATAATGTGTATTGAAGGCATATGAACGTTAAAAACAACTGGCTATATCCTAATCAGCCGTTTGATATGTCTCATTCCCTCGGTGATTAGTGCATATTGAACGACGCATCTATAGTACCCGTAAGCAATATCTGCCCAAGCTGCTCGTGAACGTCGGCATAACCCTCCTCTTGAAGTCCTTGCTCAGACGCTACTGACTAATTAAGAGAAGTTATTGACTTGTTTGAGATGTTCAGGACGTTAGCCTCACTGATCACTAAGACTAAATTTCGTACCTTTAATGGGTGTATTGGAGGAAGACAGGCGGGAACAAACAAGACAACTGTGTCTTGACCGCACTCAATTATTTGTTTATATATACCAACCTGAAAAAAGGTGAGGACCAAGGGAATCTTCACAGTTAGCAATGGAATCATGTATAAGATATGAATTGTTTTTATACCATAGTGACTGGGACGAGTCGCTTTGATTTAAACATCTATACAATTTTAATAGTTTTAAAATAAATGCACATTTTTTTTTGCTTTGTTGAAACACTCTTCCTCCACCATTTGGTACAAGTTTCATTTTATTTTGCAAATAAAGTTTTCCCGAAGGTTTTCATAGCTACACATTTACTTCAGGATTGCTTCGTATTTTTATTTTTTCTAAATGTCTGAAAAACTGGCTTTCTTTAAAAGGGAGAAGGTTGAATTAGTAATGGTCTCTGTGAAACCTTTGCCCGCCATGACATCATGCATATTCAACATTAATTGTTAATATGCTCATGAAACTTAATATTATTTAAATGAATTTTACCCATTTGTGGGGAAGTGGAACTCCGTGGGCCATTAACAAAAATATAAGTGCCCATGACTCCATAAACTAGCTGATCAATGGATCATTAACTTCACCGCATTTTTTTAGGGTTTCGTTTTTTACCAAATCAGAAAACCCACGTGGGTATCTTCATGAGTCCCCTGTCTGAGCTAGAAAATTGTATTTTACACGGAGGCCCCATTTGACATTAGGAAGACCTGAAAATCTCAATAAAACATAAAAGTAAGTGTCATTAATTAATTAGTTTCTATTAAAAAAAATAAATTTTACGCTATTTTCAATAGGATATCCAATTAAATATATTAATGTTAAGTTGGCATTTTCGTTTATCAAACTATAATTACGTCAAATCATTAAAACTGCCCAATATTTTTTTTCAATCCCACTTTCATACAGAGGCCGATATTTCACTTAAAATTTTTAATTGATCCTCTACAGATGTTAAAATATGACCAAATTTTAGCGGAACATCATTGATCCTCTTCCTTCGAGCTCGGCATAAAGTACTATTAATTCATAATTCATAAGTACTTTGTACTGTTGTAAATTGAATACAAAAATTTATCTATGTTGCCTACAAATGAATTTAATTGGTAAAAATAAATAAATACTTAACAATTTCTCACAAACAAATGGAGGATGGTAATTATGCAAATATAGTCCAGAAATCTTGAACACTCGATTCTCAATCTACAACTGCTCAGTTACATAATATTTATGAGGGATCACATGGCTTCGAGAATATAATTTATACTTCTATTAAAGTCTGATCTATAGGGCCCTTGTCCCTTAAACAAATGATATCCCTTAATATATATATAATACATTAATGTTACTAAACATAGTTAGATATATTATGGTATAGGAATAGGTTTGAGGGAAAATTATTTATAATGTCGGATTCTACAACAATTAACAGTTGCACACATTTCCTGTTTGTCATATTTCTCTATAAAAGTTGTTGCTTGGTAGTTGCGGTACGTACATTTTTTTATCTCATATGAAGACTAAGTGAGAAAAATGAAGACATTATGATTTATTAAATGCCTTAACTGAAGGCTACACACATTGAAAAACTAATCAATAAAAATTAAAAAGTAGCTAATGAAAAGAATTCAGGGAAGCGTAAGTAAAAGGTTTATCGGTTTTGAAATAGAGTGAAGATAAAGGGTATCAAAGTGAACCTACTCAGATGAATTAATTGCCCATGATTATATTATAAAATCAATAGAGCCCCCGCCCAACCCCTTTTGATACTCCCCAACTCCATAATTAAACAGATTAAGACTTAAACACCTTTTCTGAAGGAGCTCCGCCGTCAGCTGTGCAGTTTCCTCGCCTCTCAGTGGATAAATTAAGTTTGGTAGTCTGCACGGTGAATGGGTTACTTCAGATGTAAATAAGGCCATTTACCAAACTCACACACACGCACGTAAATGACTATATATTTTCTTTTAATAATGGAATTTAATTAATTCCCAAGTATCCGAGGGGGGGGGGGATTATGAGATTTGAGTTTACCTTTACTGAGGCTCCCTATCTCTACCATTCAGCTCGCCACAATTACCTGAGTTTAACGAGGCGCCTTAGGTTTCTATACCGGTATACCTATCAGGTCCTTAATATCACAGAACTGCTGTGGGAGACATGTTATTATCTCCAGAAATATATTAAAATAGTCACCTATACTCGTATTTTGAAATCACTCCTCTTAGTTATATTAGTTTAAGGAGTTCTTTAACTACTTGGCTACTTAGGAGGCTTTTGAAAAGTGATTCATCTTCTGAGTAAGTTAGATGTGAAATTAGTTGATTATCTCTAAAATGAAGCAACCATCCAAAAGTCAATTCAGTAAGTTAAACTTATTTGATTAAACATAGTCAGTTCAATTAGCTTCTTTCTAATTGTTAATTCTGCAATTAGTAAAGTTTCTTCTTCAAAATAGCATAACGGATGTCAATACTGTTATGTTGATACCTGTATCTGAAGATACATACTAATGACTAGAAACATTGGTTACCTGGGATGTTATAACAGAATTAGAAATTGGCTATGTAAAGCAAATGAAATATACTGCCAAATAGTGACTTATGTATTATTGGTAAAAAGTGGGAAAAAAGTCAGCTTTAGAAAAATATTGCCTGCTTTAATGAAACATGGTTCTACGGATGGAGACAGATTTTTAGAGAGTAACCAAGATGGCGATGAGAGTCCTTGGAATACTGGAGTGTGTTCATAATCTGATGATAAGGTAAGAGTAGGCGATTGTGTCCGTCATAGCAAAAGCTAAGAAGTGTTAAATGAGATGGTTATGGCATGAGTGAAAATTGCCAGGAAACATGTGGGTAAGCCCGTTATGTGTATGGAATATCTATAAATATTGAACGGAGAAATAGGAATGACCGTGGGAGAGATGAATGGGAAAAGTAGACCGAAGGACATGATTGACGCTGAGAAGCACTTCAAGATCAAGTAAAAAAGAAGAGGGAAATAAATTATTATTAATACTATTGTATTCACTGTAAGTAGTTGTTTTTTTGTACACAGTATTAGTTACTATGTAAAATTGTTCTTATCGCTGTTTTTGCAGTTATGTTCTTAATTGAAATTTAGTAAGAGAGGAGAGTAATCATACATCATTTAACCGTCTTCAAGAATACATCTCCTGTAAACTTCAAAACTACCTGCCTTATTGGTCAATTACTTTGGAAATGTGCATGCCCGTACTGTTGCCTGAAATCTGCATATACATGGGGGTACAGTATTTTACCCAGAAACACTCATAAAAACAACCTACTTAATCATATATGAGAAACATTAAATAAGTAAGGGATGAAATGTTCAGATCGAGGAGGATAGATCGATAATCTCTGAATAAAAAATCTGCTTTTGTTTTCTTAGTTACTGCAGGAAAGGTGTTACCTGCAAGAAAGTAACCTGGCATGGTGCAAGAAATATCAGGAAGAACAATTGGCACCCCTACATATAAAATTAATACTTCTGGCGTGCACACATTATGGCAGGACATCCGAGCCTCTTTATTGAGAGAATGACAGCGATGGTGTAGACATGAACTAATGACTAACATCTTATCCCAGAATCATCAGAAAGATTTCTTTTATATTTCTTTATCAAATAAAACGATAGCATACAAACAGAAAACCACAAATAATAAATATTTTACTTACCTGCCTGCAGAGGCGTCAATTGTTTATTATCCCTCGGAAATAAGGTGCAATTATTTTGCAGTAGTTGCAGTGTGTGTTTATTCAAAACAAAAAAAATATTCAATATGATGAAAAGTCAGCAAACTTACCCATTCATTGCTGAACCTATGTTTTGTATATTTACATGTATTTCATAACTTTCTTTACTCTAGAAATGCTAATTCAACCCATCGCAGGGAGGAGCAATAAAAGTGCAGCAAAAAAATGCAAAATAAAGAAAGTAAAACAAACAGGCGAGATAGATAGGCCGCAGCTACTGAGGAGACACAGAAACTGACGAGGGAGGCCCCGCTGATAATGAATTGTACACTCGGGGATTAGGATAAGCTAAACAACGGAAGGAGGAGGACGAAAAAAACAAAAAAAAACAGAAAGGATAAAGAAGAAAAAGGGTAAATTTAAACCGACAGAGCTATTCCCCTTTTGTTTTTATACCGTGGAAGGGGCCACTGCCTGAATAATGAATATTCCATTGTTCTTCTTGCGGAGCCCTGGGGAGAAATAAAATAAGAATTAACGAGCCATCTCTCCCTATCTCTCGCTCTCACTCTCTCTCTCTCGCACTCTTTCTTCGAGTCCTTCAGGATGTCTTAATTATTGTTACAGGACACAGGAGCAGGCTGGAAAGGCTGTTGTTTAATTCCGTGGCCGAGTCAAAAGGCTTCTATTATGCACTTTCATTAGCATTTCCTCTCCTAACTCCTGCCACTAAGGCCTGTCTGCCTCCTGTGTCTTCCGAATTAAGGAAGGCCTTTTATTACGAATTGACAAGATTAATTACCGCCAGTGAAAAATTGCCAGGCTTCAACCCCTGGAAGAAAATAACCATTAACATTCTTACTTTCTCTTGATGATGAAACATAAACAATTGTTTGCTTCGGCCATTCCTTAAGAAATGTGTCATCTTTTATATCGCTAGCATTTTAGACCGTCTGTTTCCAAATTAGAATAAATTATATTATTTATATGGAGGATATAACGATGACGTTGAGAGCTGAAATGTTACGGAATAACATCTTTTGTATCTACCTTATTAACAACACAGCCTCAAAGATACATTAAGATCTTCCACATCCTGTTCAACGCTACCTCACATACCAAAATACATAGATAAATATGATGAAACTTTATCATCTTTTTTCATTGACGGAAGGAATTCTTTTCACAAAATGTAATCCCTCAAATTAAGCTAGAATCAACCGAACTCAAATGGTCCCAGACTGTGAAATATTCAGGAGTAATTTTTGACAAAGGATTAACCTTCACACAACGCATAAATTCCATGAGCGCAAAAGCCAAGGCTGCCATGTCATTACAGTTTTCATTCCTATAGAATTCATCAAAGCTTCAAAGTTAAAATATAAAGCAATAGTGTATAAAATGCTATTCCGACCTCTATTTGCGTATGATTCACCATCCTGGAGCATGACATGGAACAGCAACTACGCCCATCTCACAACTACATGACACCACAGACATAGACTTTATATAATACCCAAAAATGTCTTGAAAATTGTAAATCTAGCAACAATAAGTTAGTAAAAAGTGTCGTGCAAAA
This sequence comes from Acanthosoma haemorrhoidale, assembly GCA_930367205.1. NCBI lineage: Eukaryota > Metazoa > Arthropoda > Insecta > Hemiptera > Acanthosomatidae > Acanthosoma > Acanthosoma haemorrhoidale. The sequence goes on along the minus strand of OV884011.1, from coordinate 119,392,458 downwards.
TAATTGGATGTAAAAGGCATATAATGAAGGTCTTTGTTGGAGCCACAGATGAATGCTAAAAAACCCAGTAAGTAAACATTGTATCCTAAGAACATGTTATTGAATTGCGCATAGAATTTTATAATGCATTTTTTCTAAATATTGTTAACCTGTAAATGTTCCATTTGTGTACTAATGAAGAATTTTCAAATCTTCATTATTAGTGGGTTACTTTGTTTTCAAAAGTTTTAGAGCTCAGTGGAAGTTAGCTTAAAGTTTAACGGTCATTCTCTAAGTAGAGTTGGCCCTGTTATAAAGAGGCCATTTATAGGAGACAGCGGTGACCCTTCTGAGATCACGCTCGAAAACGGTAATCTAACGTTGAGTTCACCTTAATTTAGAGAGCTTCGTCGTTGACTTCGAGAGTGGGGGGCTTGGTATCGTGGGTGGCATTTTAAGCAGCCACCTCCGAAAAAGAGAGAGAGAGTAGATCGGGAAAAACCTACCACGGCGTTGAAGAAAAAGCCGGGAATTAGGGAGTTGTCTAATAAAGAGCTCCTGCCAAGTCTGCAAACTGTGAGCGATCCCTTCCTTATTGGAAACAGTTAGAAGAATCAATACTGCGGGGTCAATTCGCACTGCACCTGTTTCCGCCACTCGCCCCTGTTGCTCTCCTTCTTTCCTGGCAGCTGTGAGTCAGCTGATCAGCAACCACCACATTTTATCTAATGAAGAGTATACTAGAAAGTCGAACATATTTCACATTTAGTAAAATTTAAGATATAGGTGCAATCTTGTGTTCTCAGTCTATCTATTTCCTTATTAAGGTCTCATCGGATTTTGGACAAAATATACAGACTGTATATTTTTTGTCACATAGCTGGATGATCGGTCTTCTTTATCTTTCCTGAAATCAGTATATTTATTAAAATTAAATAAAAGTGCTTTCGACCGGCCAATACCAACTACTACAATGAACAGCGCACGGGGCAGTGAGAGCTACACACAATCTGTAAGCACTTATATATTCTTTCTGGCTCACAATTTACAGCTAACATGTATCACAGGCCGATTTCAAAACCAGAGTCTAACTGTGTGTGTTCTCTCCACAACAACAACTATACTATCTTTTGTTTTTTTCATCCATTCTCAATTGTTTTTATTTTGCCTTCTTGATAAGTTGGATTAAATATTTATATAAAAACTCCACAATATCTAATATCACAACAATACAATATATTATATACCATTATTATAGTACCATCATACCATTATCATCATTACCATAGCACCATCATTCTATTTAGTTGATATCATAAATATCCAATCCCTTCAATCAAAAGTCCTTACATTCTTGAACTCATGCCTTTCAAGTAACCTATCCAACCACCCTAATCCCGTAGCACAGTAATTACACTGCACCACTCATCCCTTTAATCCTCTTCGGAGACTAAAGCGGCAATGGTTTCGTGACCTCCTATAAATACGCGACAGTGGGAGTCCTAGCAAAGACCAGTTTCTCCAAGCATGTTATGAGTGTCTGTGGCTCTCGCGCTCTTGGTCAGCCTCCACTGGCTCGTATCCAGTGACGCGCCTGACGGAAGAGCGATGGGGATTTCCCAATAACTCCTCTTACCCTTTCGCAGGCGATGGAGGTGACAACCATGTGGATTTTGGAGGTGACTGGGCTGTTTGTAAATACTGTTGTAAAAATAATATGAATGAAAATATTTATCACAAATACTTATAACCTAATAAGGCATATTGTAATTTTATCACAATAGAGAAGTTTCATATAGATATCATAGCTGGAAATACTAAAAAAAGGTTAAGTGAAGTGTGTAAAAATGATTACTAATCAGAAGACAAAATAGGACAAGGACGGAGAAAAAATACCAGTTAAGAGGACGAACGACGCACAATTCTGACAATGGATCACCACTCTGTAAGGAAAGGGAAATTCACGAGACGAACATGTCGGACTTGCAACGAAAAGAATGTAGGTTTGTATACTTGAAATCACTTCCTGTCTTCCAAAATAAAATAAAACATTTATTTAAAAAGTAATATCAAAATCAGTCTGGTCATATGGAGTTATGGGGCCTATCAAAAGGATCAAACATCTAGTTGATCCATTTTTTTGATCGAAATTTAATGATCTTAGTCAATGATAACATATTCCATCATAATGATTTTATTGTCATGCCTAACTCTCTGGCTGACCACTTATTAGCGTGGATTTTAATTTTTCATTTTTAAAATACCAATACCCGTCTAAATATCGATTGATAAATCACAATTGATTAAATTGTTCTCATATTTTTTTTTCTTTTAGCCGATAGAATAAAGAATAGAAGGGGCTGGATTGGGTGGATGGAGTATAGCTATCTAGTGGAACATGCCGGCAGGAAGGGCAGCCAAGCGGCAATAGGAAGCGGAAGGTAAGTCCGAAGCAGAAGGTAGGGATGCTGCCACCCTCAGGAAGACGAAACGATACGGCCGACCGCCCGCCACCAACCAGCCAGCACGCATGCATGCCAGAGCTTCCATGCTAGATTATCTGCTTTATGTAAACCCTTTTAGTTTTAGTAGACCTTAAATGCACGGGAGATATCTAATAACGATATTATAGAAATCAATACGTCGTTGTGCTTCGACAATCGTCGTAACGGTTCTTTATTCATCGACAATCAATCATTAGGCAACACAACAACGGCACTAAGACGAAATCCTGACGCCGTCTTCTACTATTATTTCTTATCGATGTGACGATAATAAATCAAACCGGTGACTCCCGACCATTTGGTTGTTTGTTGCTCGGCTTCGTATCTCTTTCCCATTGTGAAGGAAAAATATTTTAGACGTTCCTCCTCTTTGACAAATGACCGTATACTGCTAGCAATACACATTTCTTTTCTGGTGGAAGTTATAGACTCTGTATTATTTTAATGCGATTAAATTCAAATATATTTATTGTGCTAGTTCCAAACTAGTGTGCTAATAAGAATTATCCCTTTAATAAAATAATTAACCAACAATTTTCTGTGGCATTTTACCAGTAACAGGAATCCCTATGACATCGATATGCAAGTATGTAACTTTGTTTGTATTTATGACCTCTTTATTAACTGTTCCTTAAAATTACAAAATAAGATATCCTTCGATAAATGTGTAGAGTTACCTTAAGGATATGCGTATATGTTTAAGCTAAAGCCAACAATAGAATGAACAGTAAAGTATTTTAACTAGTATCAAGTATACTACTGAATTACAGTTATGTTGGAACCAGACATAAATGGTCGAGTAAACGTAAGGCCAAGTTTAATGGAGTACTGAATATGGAAGACAAAACTGCTAAAGTAAGAGCAATAAATTATACAAATTTTGGAGAAGTGGGGTTGGATTGGGGACCCAGATAGGAGTTGTATGTTAGTACTTACATTTCCTTAATTAATAGTTCGTTGGGATCTTAAATTTATTTTTTATTGTATTATGAGTTTTATTGTATTTTGTGAGACGTAATTTAGTTTGGAATCCCCACCGCCCCCATTACCGACCAGGCTGACAGACATGAGGCGTAGAAGTCAGAAGGGGTGGACACGCTGCCAAGTACCATCCAGCACTAGAACATGACGAGGTATTGTTCTCCAGCTGGTGGAACTGCCCTCTCAGTACTGCATGATTTCTATTTGCACTATTTCTATTGATTCTAGTTACCACGTGCCCTAGTTTGATCGACCCCACAAGTCCATTTACTTGTTAGAGTAATGTGTGTGATGGTGATCTGTTCTCCTCATAAGCTATTTCTGAATTGTCATGCACCTCAACTGCCCATGATGCCATCTCTCTTCGTCTTACCTCTCCACCAGGAACTGTGTTCTTACATTGTTCTGTGTTTTCACATTGCCCTTGGGCTCATTAATAGACACCTTAAAGGAATATATTAAATGTAGTATAAAATAATAATAATGAAACAAAATAAAAACTATTTAGCATACACGGGCACATCCAAAACCCGCCCTTCCTCCATCCTTAAAGACCCTTTTAAGGAGTAACCTTTCTAAAAAGGTTTAAGGAACAAAATTATCATAAAGATATCTTATGAAAACTTGTATAATTCCTTTATTGTGCTAAAATTACAATCTGCCTTGCTAGGCAATAAGTAATTAAGATATACTATCATTCATACCATATTTACAATTCATCATTCACTCGCTCATTCATACAATATTTACAGACAGCCCAGAGGCCTCCCAAGTCCACATGCGAAGAGAAAGCGGAGTCTTGGGAAGTCCCCCATGCTCCTCCGTCAGCCGCGTCACCGGATGCTAGCCAGTGGAGACTGACCAAGAGTGCAAGAGCCACAGACGCTCAGGACATGAATGGAGAAACTGGCCATTGCCAAGACTCCCACTGTCACGCGATTATAGCAGGTCACGAGGCCACTTCCGTTTCAGTCTCCGAGGAGGATTATAGGGATGAGTTGGTGTTTTGATGACTTCCATGTCATCAGGTTGGCTGTTTCTTAATGCTTCGAAGCTGTTAGGCGTGAAGAATGGAGATTCGTCTACAGTTTCTTCTTTTGAAGTGCTGGCCTGTGATGGTAGGTCTTCCATAGAGCTGGCGGCAGATGAGTTTATTGAAATGTTTCTATTTGATCTTAGAGGTTTTCTTTCAACAGGCGATGGGGTCGGAGTTGGCCCTAAAGACCTTGTTCTTTTTTTTTTAATATCAGACATTATCTGTTGATAAAATCTCATTTTATCAAAAAAAAAAAGAGAAAAAAAAATAAAATAAAATACGTAGCGCGGTGGGATTTGTTCCCACAACCTCCAGTGGCGAGTCACGGGTCTTGGCTCTGAGCCACCAGACTGACTGGCTCAGAGAGCCTATTACTTAGGCGTTAGTGAACGATCCGTAGACGGCTAATGGCGAAGGCGTCTCAATATGGCCGACTTCTCGGTCCGATTTCACTTTTATTCTACACAAATGTAATAAGTGATTTACTCACGTCTTGAGGGCTCGCTCGTGATCAGCTCGCGTAAGTTGCCTGTTAGAGCAATTTTGTGGATGAACTGTGGCATAAAAACGGTAGTATTTGAAGGACGAGCGAAACAGAGAGATGTTGTACAAAGTAGCGCATGTGAAATAACTTATGAAAACTTAAAAAGAAAACAATATTCAATAGTCTTAAACAGTAAACAATCAACTCTATAACTTTTTCACAGCCAGAAAAATGTTGACACTCATGTTATTTAACATTAGCCTTGATTTACGTATTCAAATAAGTAAATAAGGCCGATGAATAAGAACGTCGAAGAATATACAACACATAGAAATAAGTTAGAAGAGAGAGAGGGTGAGAGAGATGGCCTGTGGCCAGTGTCCAGCACTAGGGCTATGGCCAGACAAGGGACGCTCTGTGTCACAATGAGAACCTGGCGCCAGGCCCAGGGAATCAATCTTGCAGTAGCACTCTTTCTTATCCTGTCTCTCTGCTGGATCAATCCTATCTGTGGTCGTTTGTGTCATCCCAGCAGTGCTATATTGCCCGTCACTACTTGCTGAATCTTTGTCTCAGCTGCCTCATACAGTCGGTTAGCTGCTTATCCTTATTTTCTATAGGACAGTTATTCCTAAATTGAAAAAAAAAAAAAAAAAAATCAGTAGGAACGAAAGGTGAATGTAATTCATTCAAGTATTGAGTTTATAAAAATGCGAAAATGAATGAATATTTGCAGTTGCTACCACATAAACGAATAAACCTGTTAAACAATGACTGGAAGAGATCATCCAGATTTCTCAAGAGGCAAAGTTCACCTCTCAACTTTTTAAGCTAATTCAATTGATGATGTGTATGTACGAAATCCGAAATTTCCATCTAAAACATCAAGATCTCGAATTTTCCTAATATGAATTTACTTTGAAACTTTCGCTAGAAGAATTGAAAAAACAGTAAAAAATAAACCTCGATGAAAGCAGAGGCACAATGTTTCTCATTATGAAATATATGTATGAGGATCTCCTGGGTTCAAGTCCCGATTCAGCATGTAATATATATTTTTTCATTGGATAATAATTACTATAATATTGGGATCCATACCAAACAAACATTGACTACGTACATTTTATCTTATTTCATGAAGACTATATAAGATACCTTATATCTGATAATGCCGAAGCACAAACGAACTAGCTATCGGTAATTTAAATTAAGTATGCCACTGTAATGGACAATAAAGAAAGAATGTAAAGTATAAACAAGCACCACACATGCTGTTGTGCAGTCACCAAGTTGATACAATTAATATTCTCTTTTTAGAAGCTTAGAGTCGAATATAACTATAAAGAATATCCTAAATATAACTTGCCGTTAGAACATGGAACTCATTAATCAGAAGAAGAGGAGTGTTTGCTCGAGAAGGGTGTCAAAGAAAACTCAGACATACAGGTTAGCGGAGCGGGACCTAGGTATATAAATATGTAGAGGAGGCCTAGATTATTTATCATAGTAGGGAGATGGGGAGGGGGGCTTTGCTCGGGGACATTTGTCAGTGGCAGATATAAATGGGGCAGTAGCAATCCATCACCGAATCCCTCTCAGCCCATTCCAGGATCCAGGGTTACCTACTCTTAGTTGCCAGAATCAATTCCACTACCGACTGAATCAAACCGCGCTACTCGTCCTGCTCTCCATGAATTTCTAAGGATCCTATCTGTATTATTGGCATCATTTGAGCAAAAGTATTGTTTTTCTTGCTCTACGCTGATATCTGAATGACAGTTCATCTTACTGCAATATATAAAAAGAAATTATAATTTCATAAACAAAAGTGTTTTGATAGTTAAAACTAATTATAATCCGTTGAAGTAAACATGTTTTACCCCATCTTGGACTTCATGCTTTGACTTTGTGATCGTATTTTTCTCCGGGACCTTGGAGTGAGAGACCGTCTCTAATTAAAGGGCCGAAATACATCACCATTTTGCTAGGATAGTTGAGAACAATAACAGATATTAAGAGTTGTGGCGATTAGTATGAATATGTATTTTATTTATCAATACGAATTAATTGTTAGTATGCGTGTGTTTACCCTCGAAGATGAGAAAAAAATTGAAGTTTAGGTATTTAAACCACTCAGTATTTTGGGAATTTCGCACTTCTCCGTCTGTGGTGCTTTTGTTGATTTCAATGTTTTGTCTGTCAGTGGACGGCGTTGACGGTGGAGGTGACTTTTCAGAAGTTGTTCTTCAATCCTTGTAGTTAGCCGAATGATCTTCCTAATATGAGGGATAAATCACAGCGGATTAGTGAAACTTCTTACATTTCTCGCTCTTGTGCTGACCCCCAGACTTCATACATCTATGTAAATGATGGCAGTATGATCTACTGTCACCGCATTCCTGGCGTTTAACGCACTGCTATACGCCACGAATTTGGCTTGATCATTTATTATAGATTGTAGATTTTTTAACACCTGAAATTTGTTCAAAATCGATGCACAACTATGATAGATCAGTTTTGAGATGGAATTTGACTCCTCTATTGACATAGGTTATCTACTGATATTCAAGCCTTAGGGCTGCTGGTTAGATTAGGCAAATCGTTGTAGGGTACGAATCCCTAATAACCACTCTTAATGGTTGCACGTTTTTAATTAATACATATGGAATTCACATTTGATATTCTGTAGATATTTGACAACCTCCCGGTTTGTATCTAAGGTATCAGTCATGGTTATAGTTACTCTACTTACTTTGAAGGAGGTGTAGTTTCCACTGCCCAATATTATTTTTCAAATGCTCGTAGATTAATTTATAATCCGAGTATAGTGACATACAACAAATTTACAAACAAAAACGAGTAACAAAGATTTCCATAACTTCCGGTATGACTTTGTCGTTGTGGGCCGAAAAAATTTGACGAGAAAAGGGGTATTGTAGGTCCAGTGTAGAAGAACTTAGAAAGAACATCAATCAAAGTTTTTTTCCATTGATGTTGCAGATAAGTCAGATGGTAGGGTAAGAAACTCCTCCCTATGCTGCGTTTATTCAGAGCTTGTTCCTCAATCGTTGTAGTTAGTTGGACGAATGATCTAGCTGCCATGAGGCCTAAACCGGTGACATGCTTGGTGGGTTACCCCTACCATATAACCATGTGATAAAATGTTATGGTAAATTGTGTATTTACGAACGCCCTAATTACGATCACGTGTACGCTCGGCTACTGGAGCCTTGTGATCGAACAGTATGAAACTAGTCACTTGCCTCACTCAGTCAGGCTTGACATGTTCCGACAACGGATAATTCTTCTGTCTCACTGTTCATTGCAATAGTGCGTGGCTTGCTAACTTGTAAATTAGATATTTACGCGTGTGATGCTAATCGAGTTCACTATCACAACAGCAACTGTCTGGACAGTTTTCTGAAAATAGTTAACAACATTTGGCAATAATAAATATGGGTGCAACGTTAACGTTCAAATATTAGCTAGCGCATAAGCGACACACTATAAAACGTAGCAAATCCTCTTTTTCATTTTGTATTATATCTTTAAAAAAAAAGGTAATGTATGTTAACTTTATTGAAAATAAAATTAATCAATCCATCAAAAGCATTTGGTTCATCTGGGGACAATAATAGGGTTAACAGACACAATAGTCCCTACGGATTGAAGTGAATCTTAGATGTTTAAGGGACATTATTACACACCACATATTACATGCCCTGTAATATTGTATTGTATTGTAGTATTGTAATGATACGATATAATAGAAGTTGTCATTGAACAAAGAACATTTTTTTTATTTTAATCAAAATAAGATTAAAAGAGCCTAAACGTACAATCGTGGTTCCTTATTCGAATAATTGTGGACCATAAAGTTTTCATTAAAAACATGATATCCATGAAAATCCTTCACTATTTTATCTGATTACATGAAACTTAACACGAAGGAAAATATTTATTGTTCGGTCCAAGGTTCATCTTGCACATAAGTGCTATGGTTTATCATACAGTAAGGAACCGTCAGACTATACCATTCACTGCACAGCATACAGATACTTATCAAACAAACCAGTCCATAAACCATTGCATACGGCGGAAAAATGTGCTTGTTTTTCAGAAAAGATAATTAGAAATAGTGAAACAAGAAAAAAATTATTCCAAACGAAGAGTAAACAGTAATATGAGAAGAGGAAGGGAAAATACACGGGGTGAACAAACAAAAACGAGCAACACTCTCATTAGTGAAGAGAATTTAGCGTAGAAAGCGACCGTAGGAGGGGTCAGAAGTGGCCACTAAAGGCAAACATAAAACCTCCCCCAGCACGAGAGACACTTGGCTAATATCGGAGCCCTCTATATCTCATTTCATCTTGCTTTGTCCATCTCCTCCTGTTATTAAAGCTCAGTGACCATAACAGGGCATGTAACGGCCGGAACGATAATGTCACTGCAATAGCCTATGGGGTATATCTTCATGGTGACAAAAATTGGAGCTCTTTTTATTATACGAGTATATAATATTGTGTTCTCCCTTGTCATTTACGCCTATCTGGCGTAAACATGGTGTTGGGGCCACCTCTTGATTATGAATAATTATAAGCTCCCCTCTTCTCGTATCTATGTCATCAAATTAATATCAGAAAATATGTATCTATGTTTCAATATGGTTAATAAAGGTTGGAGCTAGTGGCGGAAACCGCCGCAGGTGGGGGCACATCCCCACCACAGCTGGTTGCCTATATAAGAAATTAGACTAGACAAAATTATTATAGCAGATCGAAAAAATCATTCACCAGCTAGCATTCGTTGAGGAAGGATCTCTACTTACACAGCGTTTTGTTATTCAGTGACTCAGTGATTCTCGTGAAGACAGGAAGGGATAGGAGCAGCAGTGCGAGAAAATTGTAAGTACTTCTTGAAAATACTTAGTGAAACAGTGCTTCCCAGCTGGGCGTGCGTCGCACGAACCCACAGAGACAATGCCCGCCCGTAAAGGCTCCCGAAAACCTTCTGGCACACAAATGGGCATTACTTATGGCATTTCTGACTCCCCAGCCAGCCCTGATACTGACACGGAAACTACCGAGGGATACCACCAGCCCAAAAGACACTGTCGACCCAGAACAGTTCCACAAACTGTAACCCAGGTTATTTTTGACTGACAGCTGAATGATCATTAGCAAATTCCATAATTTTGAGAGACAAGACGTCTTATTTCTTATATTTAGAGCTCCACAAACAGCTCCAACCAGTAAAAAAGTTTAAGTTAAGTGTTAAGCTAAAAGCAGAGTCCTGCGTCTTGCAAACCCTCCACCGGATTTGTAGAGAAATAAATTACGAAATTGTTTCGTTTTTTTCATTATTTTCAAATGACTATCACTGTTTTCAACCAGAAAATAAACTTAGACTAATTAATAATGCATTTAGCGTATTAAATTAAACTTACAAAGAAAAAAAATTGTCTAATAAAATGTGAAAGGATCAGGGTTTGAGTTGACTCATAATAAAGACACTAGTATGGTTGATGCTACTAATCTCGGGGAAAATCTATAAAACCATAATATGCAAATCCCTAATAATTAAACAAATTCATTTTCAACCGAAAACTACTTTAATAATTAAAATTTTATAAATTCCTGCTATTGCTATTTTCTGAATCAGGGGTTATGTTTTCTAAAAATTTTTAAATGGCGATGGTTTTTTTCTGGGATTTTTTTTTGTTATCGAAATGCAATGTCGTGCTTTTTAAATTTCCGATCGATCTACTATTTTCTGCAAGTTGATCAATATACTCTCACGTTGATTACTAAAAATAGTTGAATTCCCACTGTTCTTTCCCAGAAGAAAGTTGATAATATCCTAGAGCCCGCAGAAGTTTAAGTTACACCCTAGATTGGAACCGCGCCAAGCTCCTTCGCCGATAGATTAACTCCCAGAAGCACTGCTGCAGAGGCTGATTCACTGGCGAGCTGGCAATCTGTAGATGTAGTGTTAGGGTGTGCTCTATCTTGAACCCTCTTATCCGCAGTTCCTCACCCACGTCCATACTCTTGGCTATCTAACCATCGCAATGGAACAACCATCAAGTGGCCGATACACCATATTCAGCACTCTGCTCTATCTTGTGAACTATCTTAATCATAAACCTGTGGATGTACAATCTTAATATTACAACCACGTTCAGTAAAATGGTTGTTCCTCTTTACGATGATAACAATATTACTAGTGAATCCAAAGGTGGAATGGCCTCGTAATTATTTTTATGGATGATTTATCCTTGAAGCCTTTTAGTCTTTTGCTAAGATTGGTTGTTTAGATCAGCTTGGAGTAAGAAGTCTTCTTGTCACATAAAAATGACTGTTGCCGAAACCACTGGATTCCAGCAATTCTAGTTTTATCAAAGGAGTCTTGTTCAATAAGGGTCTTGTTCTATTATTAATTTTCTCAATTTCAGCATACTTGAAAGGAGAAGTTTGGTGCCTAAAACCGCAGAATTGAAATCAGACCATTGAGTTACAAAATACAATTCATCAAAATTAACTTTTCTTTTTCGAAAATCAATCCTTCGAAAAATCTTAATTGGACGTATAAGCAAGATGACTCCATATCGTTAAAAATGTCAAGAAACAGTTAATCCTATCTAATGTTAAATCTATAACATATTTGTTGGTTAGTTCAATAAAAAGTCATCAATTTTTTTTTCTACACATCCCCTTGTTATTAAAGTTATAGAGTTTAATTTGCAAAGTTGTTTTATATTTTATACATTTATTTGATTGATATTATACTCTTTATTGGGCTATAATTACAATCTGCCTTTTATAAGTCAATCAGTAATTGCGATAAACGCTCTCATTCATACCATATTTACAATTCATCATTCACTCACTCATTCATACAATATTTACAGACAGCCCAGAGACCTCCCAAATCCACATGCGAAGAGAAAGCGGAGCCTTGGGAAGTCCCCCACGCTCCTCCGTCAGCCGCGTCATCGGATACTAGCCAGTGGAGGCTGACCAAGAATACATTTATTACAAAAATTATTTTATTTTATTTATTTATTTTTTTTTTTTACCTTACCGAAAATCTCCAGGATATGATCTCCTTACTCCTCGAATCCTCCAACAACTTCCTCCTAAAGCCATAATCTTCCTAACCTATATATATAATTGCATTATCCGAACGACGCACTTTCCTCTCCTCTGGAAACATTCCGTTATTGTCCTATTCGCCAAACCCGGTAAACCACCTAATGACGCCTCACCTTACCGTCCAATTAGCCTACTCCCTATCCTCTCAAAAATATTTGAAAAACTCCTATTAAAACGCCTACTTCCAATTGTTGAATCCAAAAACCTTTACACTACTCTCCAGTTTGGTTTCCGCCAACGACGTTCCAGGCCTTCGCTTTGTTGATCACATATCCTCAGCCCTTGAAACCAAACAGCATTGCACTGCTGCCTTTCTGGACATAGCTCTGGCACATGCTTTGGACAGGGTCTGGCACGCAGGTTTGCTTTACAAGCTCAAAGGATATTTACCGCAAACCCTATTCCTAATCCTACAATCCTACCTTTCAAACCGTTTCTTCCAAGTCCGCTGTGGATTAGAATATTATAACTGCTATCCCATTAAAGCAGGAGTTCCACAGGGCAGCGTCCTGGGTCCCATCCTCTATAATCTATACACCGATGATGTCCCCTCTACCACCAATACCTTCTTAGCAACATTCGCAGACGACACTGCAGACCTGTCAACCCATCCAGACCCTGATTTAGCATCCCAAAACCTTCAAAAACACCTTGACAAGATCGAGTATTGGTGCACCCAATGGCGAATCAAAGTCAATGAAGGAAAATGTTCCTACATAACCTTTACCCTCTGCCACAAGTCCTGTCCGCCAGTCTTTTTAAATTCAATTCCTCTCCCTGTGTCTGAGACAGTACGGTATTTAGGCTTCCATCTCGACAAAAGACTGACATGGAACCCACACACGAGGCTAAAAAGACAAGAAATAAACATACGCTTTGGACAACTGTACAGACTACTTCGAAGGACATCCCACCTCTCAATAGAAAACAAACTACTTATTTACAAGGTTATATATACCTAAGCCAATCTGGACGTACAGAATAGAGCTATGGGGGACAGCATAAAAGTCGAACATCAAGCGCATCAAGTCCTAAGAACAATAGTAAATGCCCCTTATTACGTCAGCAACAAAATCCTTCACAATGATCTGAATATACCCTATATTCTTGAACTCATTCTTTCCAAGTTCATAAAATTCCATAGTAACATATCCAAACACCCTAATTCCCTAGCTAAGTCATTACACTGCACCACTCACCCCTATAATCCTCCTCGGAGATTAAAACGACGGCAGTGGCCTCGTGACCTGCTATAACTAAGTGATAGTGGGAGTTCTGGCAATGGCCAGTTTCTCTAATCATGTCCTGAGTGTCTGTGGCTCTCGCGCTCTTGGTTAGCCTTCGCTGGCTCTTATCCAGTGACGCGGCTGACGTAGGAGCGTGGGGGACTCCCCAAGACTCCGCTTCCTCCTTCACATGCGAGGGAGTTGACAACCTTGTGGACTTGGGGGGTCTCTGGGCTGTTTGTAAATATTGTTCGAATGAGCGAGTGAATGATGAATTGTATATATGGTATGAATGATAACATTTATCTCAATTACTCATTGCCTAATAAAAGGCAGATTGTAATTTTATCTTAATAAAATTGAATTTTATTTTTTTATTTTTTCCTATCCCTTTTAAATTCACAGATAGTTATATACAATTATGGGTCCTTAGGCGAATCTATTAACAATTTATTTTTGTATTTCCTGTGCAGGTTACAGGTTTTCTAATCTTATAAAAATTATATAATTATATAATCATATACGTTATACATGACTGGATTGAACTGACTAATAAATATGGGGCTTACCTTTTTGTTCAAACTTAAAACTAACTTACGTACATAATTCTTAACCTATTTTTTCCCCGTTAGTCTGTTGCCATCAATGCGGGTCGGGTGGTGAGGTTATAGTGTTAAACACTGAGTTGGTCAGGCGCTGCAACGAGTCAAAGAACTTGATGTGTCTCCGGTGGATGAACTCACCCACCGACTGGACACCAAGTTCTTTAACCCATCGAGAGAGGATTGTTTGATTATTGGAGACATTTATTATTACTTGGCTGTATCTGTCAGTCAAGTGGGTAAATAGCGGGGCACCGAACAGCAGAGCTGGCTGGAGCACATATTTATAGATCATCAGTTTGAGACGAAGCGACAGGTTAGGTGATGTTAGCAAGTGCGAAAGCCAGTAACACCTGTGTCGTACTTTTTCTATTTTATTACAAAAATGAGTAGAGAGATGGAGATTCCTATCTATTTTTATACACAGATAGTACTATATTTGAGATAGAGAACTTGACAAAAACTAATATAGAGGAAAGGTACAATTATTAGTGTGCCACCCACTAACAAAACAAAAATACATGAGTATGATACATAGGTTATTTATACATAGCGATCTAAATTTTCTTAAAATATCCCTGAATTTATTTGTACATTAAGGCCTAGCAGGCAAAAGGAGGTTGCCTGAAAATGTATTAAATCAGATCTTCTTTCTTCAAGCTTCTAGAAAGTCCAATATTAGGAACTAAAAGTCGTGAGCTGTATTTACAGGTTCGGAGATAAGTGATTCATTACGGTATGAAAGCCAGCCTATCCTGTGTTACCGGAACTGAAGATTAATTAGTCTGTAAAGGTAGGCCCCACCTACAGGAGCCTACCGGCAATAAATTCGATTTTGGTGTTTCGGCTTGATTACAAAACCAATTATCTACTATCAATGGAGGGTGGGGGGATTTTTAGATCTCTCGTTCCCTCGTTAATTTATTTAGTGCCGGCAAGGGGTGGGTAATTTTTCGACCGCGATCTAATGGCCACCCGCCGATTAGTCCATTAACGTTCGAAGGATAACTCTGTTAGCACACCCATTACGTTATAAGACAAAGGGCTCTTCTGCGCCCAGTCGGCACTTTTAGGGAGTGCTCAGTGGCCAGGTGCTCTGTATCTTCAAGACTTACTAGGATCTCGTTGCAAAGTCTGAAGAGAAAGGATTTACATCCAAACAAATACGTTTAGTTACATATTTATTGACTAACATGTATCATACGTTTAAGCGTTTTCAATTCATATTTTAGAACCTATTTAAGGCCATTTAACGTTCCTAACCATCACCAGTAATACATGCCCACAAATCAGCACTTTATTGCACCGTGCGTAGTGCTATCAACAACTCACGCTGCAATTCTCAAGTTCTTGTCAGGCTGCTAATCAGAGAGGCACTCACCGACACTACCCTATTTGGTGCCATTATTAGCACGCACTTTGAGCAGTTTAAAGCATATGTGTGTTATAAAATACTGATTGGGGGTAGACATTATTGTTGATGTATATAAACAACAACAACAACCAGCACTGGAATCTACTCAATTGCTTTCACTAGTAAGAGGAACCTGTTTCGTCCTCAATAAGCTTGGTGTAATTTTTTTTAGGAATTTACTTGAGACAAAAATCATAGTTTAAACCCTAAAATCAAGAAACAGTCACAGAACAGTATAATTAACTATTCTTTGATGAATCTCATTCTTATAAAAAGAAAATATAAGTAAATATCTGGTTGGAAGATATGAAATGGCAGTGCCTAGGGTATCAGCCAATTGAAAGAACAAACAAACTTTAACAATATTATTTTTATTTGAAATAACTTCCTAGTAATCTAGTAATCGTTTTCTCCCAATGCCCAACAAGGTTTTTTATACATTTTTTAAATAACTTTTTCCCTTGAATCAATAAATTAGAGAAATAAACATTTAGCCTCTTGTTTTCATTTTAAATATTTTGTTGTTTTTTTAAATGTGTCAAACGCTCTGAAAAAATATTAGTCAGTTGGTGACAAGATGTGGACCACATAATTTTGTAACTTTTAACTGACAAACATTTCAACATTCTCTCTGGTGAAACAATCAGATCATGTAGCACACCCACGGGTACATATGGACCATTGTTTCCCCAAAAGCATGGATTTGTCATATGACAGAAATATGGCTGACGTTTAAGTGTTTTGAAAGTTCTCTACTTGCCTGATGAGTGTTGGACGTTTATTTTCATTTATTCACATATAATGACATTTATTCATCATCATCCAGGTTTGTTTACGGCCTTCCACGAGATTCATTCTCGAGAGTTGCATTGAAATTTCGAGAACCACCGATATACAGTTCTTTCATTCACTACATCATCACCAAAAACCATTTAGATGTTTCGGAAAAAACATTGTTTGAAAAGCTTCGGAAGCATTATGTCCAAGTTTAAATTAAAAAAAGAATATAACTCGTAATTGCTGAGATTCTATTGATAGTAAAAAACTTTATAGAACAAACACTTGAACAGTTCACAATAAACTAAAAGATATAACATGAAAATGAAAGAAAAATGTCTACAGGTTAACTGAATACCCATTGTATTAGTGTTTGTAAAGAAAAGATGAATTCTTACTACAGTGATTTTATCAAAATAAATAAATCTGACATTTCATCCCTTCCAACGTAATAGAATCAGATTTAAAAGCATTACAAATTATAAACACATTATTCTTAACAGTTATGTCTACATATAAAAAAAAATACAAACATAACACCGCAGAACAAATTTATTATAATAATTTTGTTTGGTCCAAGGAAGAAAAATATTTTATTTCGATAGTATTTTTTCTCCTTAATTCAAATATGATGGTTTCCCCATCAGGTCAGGCAAGGTTTCCATTTGACAAGCATTTATAATTTTAAACATTATAAACATATAACTCATCTAGAAAGTAAGAAATGACAATTTTTCGCTATATTTCGCCTGTGGAGCATCTCTTTTACAACAATAATAGCCCAGCATATCAGGCCTCCATTTGCCTTGTACCTCTTTTCCATAGCTGAAATCTCCTGATAAAAGTGGTCCCTGTGCACATCGCTCACTGCACCAAGATTTCCGGGAAGAAATCTAAGTGCGAAGAAGTGTTTTCAGGACATATTTCAACCCAAATTTTTAGACTGTTGACAATATCACGGTAATTTTCCACCTTTCAATTTCACAAAAATTTCTGATTAACATTTTTGGATGCTTACCAAGCTGCTATATCTAGTGGATTCAAAGTCCATCAGACATTAGCGATCTTATTTATGGACCTATAAATATTCCTTCTTTAATTTTACCATCACTAGTTTTAGGAAACTTTTATTTCAAGTACATGAAACCAGGAGTATTGACATTGACGAAATACTTCATTAATCTTACTTGATATGTAACGAAGGTAGATTACACTTTTTCGGATTACACATAGCTCATGTTTCACATTTTTCTGTTTAGGAATGAGGGGTTTAGGCCATTCTTTTCTGATGAAATGTTTTTTTCACCTCTTTCCAAGTATTCATAAAAATAGTGTTTAGATTCAGAATGACAATTATGATAAGAACATATCAAGAACATGTATTATTTTGAAGAAATGGACTTATTTTAGACAGTTTTTTGGATAACTTAAAATCTCGTATGAGATCGTTAAGATTTTTTTGAGTCAGCAAATAAGGCTCAAATGAACTGTTTTATTTATAAGTGGTATAACCATAATCTGCTTTTTGTCTATCAGACTCTGAGCTCTCTTCATCTTATGTCACATTTACTGGATGCTTTTGTTATGGGCTATTCTTCACAATGTGAAACTGGAGTCATTCCAGATTTCAAGTTAGGGTACACCACGTTTTGATTTTGATGTAATCCCTTTACTGTTGTTATGGGGAAATAACAGCCAGAACCGTGATATTTGAGTTCCCTCCAAATCATAGGTATAGCAAATGCCATGTGGCGTGTGCCATTTTTCCATGATAACCTAGAATAAACAAACAACAGAGTTGTGGGACCAATGCCCTTGTTTGGTCCCCAACTTTACTACCCAAAATAAGGTTCATAATATTTTTTTTACTAATGGAGTAAGGTTTCGCCTTTGGGTCGTAAGTGTTACAAAAATTGTTAGGATGATGCTAGGCATTTTGTAACCAACGATTAATTAGGAGAAATAAAGTTGTAAATATGTAATACACGATAATTGAGACACACAAAGCACTAACAATGACGTGTTTACTGGTTCACTATCTCACAACTGGCATCGTTCTGATGAATGTGTGCTACCCTTGATGTCTACACGTCTGAACCTGCACCCCAGTGTAATGATACCCTTCGAGTTATCTCATTAGGTTTCATCATATTTACAATGCCCTAGGAGCTTTTAATTGACAATGGACAAATGGACGAAAAAAACATTTTAAAAAACTGTGGGTGATGGAGTAATTCCGAATACATATTTGAAAACAGGGTAAAAACTGCATCAAGTACACTTATTGGTACTCGTGAGACAAAAATCATGTTGGACAGAGTAATCTGTTTATTATCATAATTTACACTCATATTTTATATATTTTATCTGTTTATATGTTTACACAGTGGTAAAATAAACAGTAATTCAGAAACTGTTGTGTTTTTATCTCGAACCAAGAAAAAAAAAAAAACATTTATTTAAATTAATGTTGTTTTTCTGTCAAAATCATTTCGACTGCTTAAGATTCCTCACGCAACATTTAAGGGGCACACAGTTATTCGCACTAGATATAGGCGACTACAACTACAGCGATGTAATGAAGGGGGCCAGCTCATTGGCTATTCCTGAGCAGTAACTGTCCCAGCCCGAAGTAAGGAAACAATGGATTTGCTGGGCTCTCCACCCGCCGTTTAGCCTCCTAAGGAGCTGCGGAAACACAGCCTCTGAATACCTAATTCCTTCCCTAGTCATTACTTCTACCGCTGTTGCATCCTAGTGCTCCCTCCGCCTCAGTAACACTTGTACGTAAGCATTTTTCTATGTGAAGATGTGCGTGTGAAAGTGCAGAATTAGGCACGTACATTTAGTCCTAGAATGCATTCTTCCATTCATTACACCTTCGAAGGACAGAGTATTTGGACAATGGAGTGTGACAAAAAAATGTGAGTAAAGCCCCATACTTTCAATCGGCAGCTAGTTGGATGTACTATAATCTATGTTCGATCCAAACCTAAGTAGAAATATTGGATGTAGCTAAGTAGTTAAAGAAATTCAACAAGGGCTTTGCATCAGCCATGTTGGAATAGTTCAGTGATTAAAGACAGTCTTCGACTATAATAAACCCTTCTTGGATGCTAAAAAAATTGTCTATGTTCACCAGCGTACAGAATATACAATGGATTGGGATGACCTGGAATAGGGATAGAGGTTGATATCTCAGAAAAACTCCACAAAGGATTTTTATCAACCATGAATAGCAGGAGAAGCAAAAATAGTACTAACAACACTGCTTCTCAGACATCTTTTACATCAGGCACTACATTAAAAATTCATGGATACTTGCTGCACTGTGATGGCAAACGTTTTTCTACTCTTTGTATTTGTCACTGGCTACTGTTACCTCGCCAATGTCAGTAGTCCTAAGCGTTCTGCTGAATACTTGGCTGACAACAGTTCTCGTATCACACGATTATTTAATAATAAAAATCATATTCCTGAAAGTAACCTTAGCATCAATTGTTGTGACTGTCATAAATTTGAGTATTCTGAAATTTTAATGAACCCGAGGAACTAGAGCATGTATTATGCAATTACATAGTGGCATTACTGCGCGTTTAAATTATCGATTTAGAGATTATTGACATGATTTATGACTTTCCGAGTGTTTTTTCAATGCGATCAAAATGTACGTACTTGAATCATTAGCAGTCCATTAGTAATGACCTCTAGAATGTATGTTTGTAATGATAGTTGCTACGTTTTCAGTTGGTTCACTAAATGGTTTGGGACTATAAGGATTTTGCCGTGAGTTTGGATGCCAGTATTGAAATGAAAATTCACCAACTGAAATTGAACATTCCTATTTCTAATATCAGATTGGTATCTTCAGACGTAACTTTAAAATGGGGGAAATCCTTCTCGTGAACCATACCATTTGTATTTGTGAATAAATAAATAAAAGAAAAAATGTTGAACTTCGTTTTCTAATTCGATATAACACAATTTTATATTATGACGCTAAGGGTGGAGTATTATAGACGATTCGACTGAGCTGTACCAGTTTGAACGCCTACCGTATAACTTAGTGGTTTCACCTAACAAGGAGGAGATAGCCAGTTATGTGGTACCAGTTTCCCCCTCGAGCTGGTGCCAGCCTAATGGAGGTAATTCACTCTGAATTGTCTTAGCAGTTACCCTAACCTGGTAACCTTGTCATAACATAACCAGCTCTTTATGTCTATCTGCACCAAAATTGGCCCTTTTGTCTTGGAAGGATTAGTAGTCCTTCAAATGATCAATAAAGACAATAATCAATAAATTTCGTGTTTGCAGTCGTCACTGGGTACTGTTACTTCGCAAAAGGTCAGGTAAAAGGTTTAATTTTTGTACGAGTATGTTATACATATTATTATATATATATATAATCCTTTATTGTGCTAAAATTACAATCTGCCTTTTATAAGGCAATAAGTAATTAAGATAAATGCTCTCATTCATACAATATTTACAGTTCATCATTCACTCGCTCATTCATACAATATTTACAGACAGCCCAGAGACCCCCCAAATCCACCGCGAAGAGAAAGCGGAGTCTTGGGAAGTCCCCCACGCTCCTCCGTCAGCCGCGTCACCGGATACTAGCCAGTGGAGGCTGACCAAGAGCGCGAGAGCCACAGACGCTCAGGACATGATTGGAGAAACTGGCCATTGCCAGGACTCCCACTGTCACGCGTTTATAGCAGGTCACGAGGCCACTGCCGTTTCAGTCTCCGAGGAGGATTATAGGGATGAGTGGCGCAGTGCAATGACTGTGCTACAGGATTAGGGTGGTTGGAAAGGCTACTGTGGAATTTCATAAACTTGGAAGGGATGAGTTCTAGAATGTAGGGTATGTTAAGGTCGTTATGAAGGGTTTTGTTGCTGACATAATAAGGGGCATTTACTATTGTTCTCAGGACTTTTGATTGAAAGGATTGGATACGCTTGATGTTCGACTTTTTTGCTGTCCCCCATAGCTCTATTCCGTATGTCCAGATTGGTTTAAGTATAACTTTGTAGATTAGTAGTTTATTTTCTATTGAGAGATGGGATGTCCTTTGAAGTAGTCTGTAAAGTTGTCCAAAGCGTCTGTTTAGTTCTTGTCTTTTTAGTCTCGTATGTGGGTTCCAGGTCAGTCGTTTGTCAAGATGGAAGCCTAAGTACCGTACTGTCTCGGATACAGGAAGAGGAATAGAATTAAAATAAACTAGTGGACAAGACTTGCGACAAAGGGTGAAGGTAATGTGGGAGCATTTTGCTTCATTAACTTTGATCCGCCATTGATTGCACCAATACTCGATCTCGTCAAGGTGTTTTTGAAGGTTATGGGATGCTATGTCGGGGTCTGGGTGGGATGACAAGACTGCAGTGTCATCTGCAAATGTGGCCAAGAAGGTATTGGGAGTAGAGGGGACATCAGCGGTGTATAGGTTATAGAGGATGGGGCCCAGGACACTGCCCTGTGGAACTCCTGCACTTATGGGATAGTAGTTAGAGTATTCTAAACCACAGCGGACTTGGAAGAAGCGGTTTGAAAGGTAGGACTGTAGGATTAGGAAAAGGGTCTGTGGTAAATATCTTTTGAGCTTGTAGAGCAAACCTGCGTGCCAAACCCTGTCAAAAGCTTGAGCTATATCGAGAAAGGCAGCAGTGCAATACTGTTTGGTTTCAAGGGCTGAGGAGATGTGATCAACAACGCGAAGGCCTTGTTGAGCAGTGGAATGTCGTTGGCGGAAACCAAACTGGTGTGTGGGAAAAAGGTTTTTGGATTCAACAATTGGAAGTAGACGTTTTAGTAGGAGTTTCTCAAATATTTTTGAGAGGATAGGGAGTAGGCTAATTGGACGGTAAGATGAGGCTTCATTGGGTGGTTTACCGGGTTTGGCGAATAGGACAATAATGGAATGTTTCCAGAGGAGAGGAAAGTGCGTCGTTCGGATAATGCAATTGTATATATAGGTTAAAAAGATTATGGCTTTAGAAGGAAGCTGTTTGAGAATTTGAGGAGTAAGGAGATCATATCCAGGGGATTTTCGGTAAGGTAAGTTTTTCAGAAGGTATTTGACCTCAGAGGGATTAACGGCTTTTGGTGGAAGAGAGAGAGGAATAGGTGAAGTGAGGAAATCTTCCACATTTGTGCTGTGATATACATATTATTAGTAGTAATTTTTTTTTGAAACATTTTTTTCCTGAATCTTAAGCAAGATAATGATTATCAACATTGTCTGACATTTTTTCTACTGCGCAACAATCTGCGCTTGTATGAAAATAACGTAAAGTTATAAAAGCACAATTAGGGATATTGCAAAAATTTTATTTTTTATTGATAGAAGAGAACTTTTAATAAAAGCTATAACAGCAAATACCAAAAATACAAATATATAAATGTTTAAATAACAGAAATTATTTAAACAAATAAAACAATTTTTATCAGAGACTAACAAGCGTCTCTTTGGATAGTGAAGAGGAAGGAGGGGAAAAGCTTTAACTCGCCGTAAGGGAGAGGCTTGGAAGCGCCACGGAGTCCCGAAGACAAATGCAATAGAGTAATTCATTATTCGCTTCAACATGCCCTTGAGTCCCAACGTGAGACCCCCATACACCACACAGCCATAGTCAAAGTGAGGGTAAATGAGGGATGAGACAAGGAGTTGTTGTGTAGGCTGGGGGAGCAGATGGCGAGAGCGATGGAATAGTTTCAAGGTACCTATTGACAGACGGGAAATATACTGGTTCAAAGATAGGGATCGGTCAATGGTTACCCCTAGGTTTTTAGTGGCAGAGCAGACAGTGATGTGGTTGTTATTAAGGGTTAAAGCGGGGTTTATCCACAAAGGTTCTGAAAACGAAACTGGAGCCTATGACAATTACCTGAGTTTTCGCTGCGTTAATCAGCTTATTCAGGGGTTTGTTCCGTACACTGATCAGATGTAAGTCTTCCCGAATCTTAGCAAACGCCACTAAAAAATCGTAGGGGGGAAGGGTTGCTATATTTAGTTTGGCCTAATTAATTTAAATCTTATTTTACAGTTGTAAGTGTAAGGGTTAAATTAATTAAACATTAACTGCCATTCACATAGATGCTGTAGAACCCACGCTCCAGAAATTCTTCATAAGATATGGAGACACATATTCCCCCAGATTGCAGAATAAATATATTTTGAGACGTCGTAGATACTGATAGGAACTATGACGAATAGAGTTAGTGAGATCGTTTACGTAGCAACTAAACAGTAGAGGAGAAACGCTGGATCCGTGAGGTACACCCGAGGAAAGTATGAGGGAAGCGGATTGATTAAGTATAGTAACTACTAGTGAACAGTTTATTCGAAATAAATAATTGAAACCAATGAATAAGAGCTATCGGAGAAGGTTAATGGTTTTAACTTGACTGCGTGGTATATGGTATCAAATGCTTTGGAGAAATCTAGGATGGAGGATATATAAATTACGAATACAACCTATACCACGTCATTAAATGTAAGTATAGCCACATAGAAGTTTTCAATACAGTTTTTGTGATGATGCCAAATATGTAAAATGTGCAACTTTAGAAAGCAATATTTCGCTTAGTATTGGGTTCATGGAAAATTGTTTCAAACACACGTAGCAAATATTGTGGTCTTTAAAATCGAAAAAAGAACTAACTGTGGATATAATTAACCGGGAAAAAATATTTTCCAAAAAAAAAAATTATGAGATTTTCGATTTTTTTTTGCTACTAAATATTCTTTTCAAAGGAGGGGGTCTAAAACTCATATTCTTATTACCGCTACTAATATCTAGAAGATTAAAAAAAAAACCATTTAGCTACCCAGTCACAGGACTATTTCACTTCATATTATGTTTTATATTTAAATTTTTGTATTGAAATAAAAGCAAAACCTACTTCATCAATATAATAAGTGATTCTGATCAATGATCTCATTGTTTCTATATTTAAATTTCACCATTCACTCATGTATACTGTATAGATCAGGACCTCCCTCATATGCGAGTTCGGGGTTTGGGAAAACTCCTTAGTCCTCGGTCAGCCACATTACCGAATACGAGCCATTGCTCCGAGAGAGCTACAGACGCTTAGGATGATTTGAGAAACTGGTAATAACACCACTGACATGAATTTATAGCAGGATTATATGGTTGTGTTACGCTGTACAATGATTGTGTTTAGGGATTATGATTATCGCTGCCAAAAATTGCTAGAAAGGAATTGGAATGCATTAACGTAGAGGTGTAGGTAGAGGGTTTATCAGTGGTGAAGAGGTTAACCATGCAATTATTGTTTTCTTTGAAGATGCTGAGAATAAGTTAGCAACAACTCATGCCCTGGTTGAACAGTAAAGCCTAGAACTGGTGAGCTGGGAGAAGGTTTTTGGATTGGTAAGTATTGGTAATAGACGTTTTTCAAAAATATTGAGAGGATAGGAAGCAAGCTAATAGGGAGATGAGGTGTCATTGGCTGGTTTACCAGGATATTAATTTTAATCCGGGTATGTTTGAATTCCTTATAAACAATAACAATTACTTCATCTTGCATCATAATGGTGTTTTTGTTGAGAAGACTAATCTTGCACTATCCCATTAGTTAATGCATTTTAATAATTTTATTGGTAGTTAATTGTGTTATTGTAAAACTGAGAGATGGTTTTCTCATATTTATATATTTATATGTACTTATATATCTTCGCCTTTATTATTCCAGCAAGATAAAGTCAATGGTTTGGTTTCTTGAGTGCAGTTTATTTTTAGGCAAATGTTGACTAGTCACTTTGCCAATTTTGTAATGCTTATCTTGTATTAATCTGTTTACATTTGCCACGATCATTACTAGTTCTTATTATAAGGAATCTCCTTCTAGACAAAATGAAATGATCATCACAATCTAAAGAGATAAATGTAAAATGCACTAGTACTTGATACATGTACTTTTTCAAATATATGAAATTGTGATATATAAACATATATTGGTTATCGCTACATTTCACTACAACTTAGAGTGGATTATTTTTAGGTGACAGTTACTGTAGTTATCGATACTATATTGATTCCAGTGTACATGGACATATTTTATAGGAAATTATGAATGAATGAAAAAATGTATGTAAATATATTAAATTAATTATAATATATTCTGCATTAGTATACTATATTATGACTTGGAAGCAAACCCGAAACTTTTCAATAATTTTACATACACATTATACCAAAACAATGTAATAAAACGTAATATATTTTCTCAGCATGCACGATATAAATTACTGAATATTAATTATAGAGTTATCATATTAAAAGAGTTAATCGTTTAAACTTCAAATTAAGAAAGTGTGTATGATTTCAAATTGTACTATTCCAATTGTCATCTGCATAAATGATTTTGAGTTTTCAACAGTTTCATTTTTGAACAAAACAAACTAAGCCGTTATCCATTGATTGTACTTCAATTAAATATATTAATCATTTATGTTGGTTGTCTATTATTAAGTTCATATTTCTTTGGGGGAATTCAATTTCATACACATAACACAATATCTTTTAAATCTTTTCAAAGGGATCATTAAACAATTTATGATAAAGTTTTCAATGAATAAAAAAACTTCCCTACTGCTATTGAAATTGAGTTGGTATTTTTACAAAATAAACAATGGACTTGATATAAACCTTTCTTCATGAATTGAATAGAAGAGACGGGGGTGGCCAGCTTTTGCATATTTTATGTAAAACTTTTATCCCGAGCCTTTCAAAGCTTCCTTTTATAACTGCGGAATATGTTATCTATATTTCAATAACTCCGCTTCAATAAACTAAATTTCTACTATACCACGGCCTAACGGATAAATTGCATAATCTATTAATAATTTAAACAAATTCATTTTAAATTGGTGTTTACTTTATTATATAGAACTACGGTAGTGATATGTGAAAGGCCCCACCACCATGTTTCATTTCTTCACACCACGCAGTTGAAAATTCACTGTCCATTGAGGACTTCAAACAAAGCACTTTTTTTTGTTCTATAATAGAGCCTTCCTAATAATGAGAATAAATGTAAATTTCCTCTAGTTTTCTTTGGGAGCACTATAAATAAGACTGCGGATATATACACTAATTTATTCTACTAACAGCAGCCATTTACAAATTTACGAGGCTGGACTTCATTAAGTTTATTACTTATTTAAATTCTAATGTAGAACATTTTTTTATCCAGGCTTTGAGGTATAGTCATTTTTTAGGATAAAACTACAAAAATACTATGTAAACGGTTAAGAAGTAAAATCCAAGCACTAGTCATTCACACCAGGTCATCGGCACCACCTACTTATCTACTACACAGGTGGTCTGAAAAGTTTCCGACCTCAACATGAAGATGATAATAAAATAAATAAAAGCTAGTAAAATAAAAGCTTTGTTAGGTCGTAAACTTTTCAGACCACCCTCGGCTGCTATTTATTTTTTATTACAATGTAAGTAGGGTTTGTTTGTCATGGTGGTGTAGATTAACCTTTCGGAATGTAAAAATTGAAAGAGAAACACTTTATATATAACTTCTGTTTTGTTTACGCGTTCGTTTATATTATTTTAAAATTGAAAGGAGTACTCTTTTAAAGAGAAC
Source organism: Acanthosoma haemorrhoidale (assembly GCA_930367205.1). Taxonomy (NCBI): domain Eukaryota; kingdom Metazoa; phylum Arthropoda; class Insecta; order Hemiptera; family Acanthosomatidae; genus Acanthosoma; species Acanthosoma haemorrhoidale. The sequence goes on along the minus strand of OV884011.1, from coordinate 119,365,665 downwards.
CAATAAAACCATGTCACCTCAGAATAATTTGCTAAAAAAATAGATTCCAGAATATATATGGCTAGAAGTAGCTTGTTTCATTAAGTGCCCTACTGAATCGTTAGCATGTAAAAACTGAATAAAAATTACGCTTATAAGGGCTAGTAAAAAATGAAAATAACCAAAACTATGCACAGGCTTCAATCCCAGATATTGTCATAACTCCGCCAAAACTCCCAACACCAGGGTATTTAGACTGTATAATATGGATTGCCACACCGGGGAAATAGAGAAAGAAATTTGCTTACCTCGGTCTGTGACCTCTGCCAACAATGTTACTCTTACTTCTCGTTGATGCGGCTCAGCACACGACCACTTGACACCACCTTCAAGTTCTATAATAACATCCATACAACGGGAAAACAACAACTCGCGAATAAGGTCCCTTAATAGGTTTATTATACCGACAAGATGGCTGCGAAACAGATAACTCAGACCTCAACTCTCTTTTGTCTTCTTTACTCTACACTCCACCAGCTGTGAGGACAACGGTACCACTGCATAACCTGTTGGGTTGGCTGGTAAGTTATGTTGATCATAAGAACACATGGGCTGAATTGAGTATTTACATCAGCAACTGTAGTTACTTTATTACTTATAGACTATTACCAACAATGTACACATGACAACCGAAAATCTTTCTAAATATCAAAAGTAATATTTTAGGGTAAGATTTTAATAAACTTAATATTGTACTTGAGTATGCTTTGAGTGGAACATCATCCTCTGAAGGAGCAAAGCTTTGTTATATTCTGAAAATGAAACCGTTATTAATGGCGGGAAGCGTCAGTCAACACATCCAGTGTTGGAATAGGTGTTCATCATCGGTAGAATGAGGTCCTAGCTGTCACCAGATGTTTCATTCCGTCTATCTTTTCGAAATTACATTTACACTCAAAGGACATTTACACACATTTCTGTATTTCACATTGTCCTAAATGTGACACCTACTAAAACGTAATTATAACGATTTACACTAAAGTTTCACATGTCTAAGTTACAGCTTAAGAGACAGTTATCAAAGGAATGATACAATTTGATACCAATTGCAGGAACGCTGGGACTATCGGGCCCGATCGCAATAAAATGTGTACTCCCCGGTGATAAGTCATAAAGCGACACCACCTTCAAGTTCTATAAATATTTTTGTGGACAGGTATTTTTGTGGACATTGGTCAAATTGACCAATGTGAACCTCCCGTGTGTGTTTTCAAAATTATAATTGGGTCACACTGCAGTGCTAGAAATGGCCAAAAGGATGGGATTGATGAAAAAAATATTACAAAATAAAAGGCTTAGAAAAGAAAGAAAGAATATCAAGAAACTTGTTAGTTGTCCAAGATAAACATGAAGGGAGGAGTTTATATTAGCCTATTTATCAACCAGCTTCACTGGGGGAATACTTTTTTACGTAATATTCTTGAATGCTGGCGTAAGTGTGAATTGTACATTGAGTGACTAGAGTAGTGTATCAGGTATGAATGAGTTCTTAAACAACAATTATTAATTCTGTATCAGCAAATTTTAATTTTCTACATAAATAACTTTCTAATAATTATGCCTAAGCCCTTTAAAAAAAGTTTGATAAAGTTATGTATTATTGTCTGTCACAAACCTATTAATAGGGGTTTCTTTTAACTCTTAAACTATCTGCCTCTCAAACATATATTTGTTTATCGTTTATAATCTTCCCTTAACCATAGAAAGAATCGAGTGAATAGCAAGTTATTTGTCTGAAAGTCCATCCTCTTTCATATATATAAGTTATGGCTCGTGGTATAGCGATGTTAGGCCTAATACCACGAAGCCCCAAGTAAACAAAGGCTGTAAACAGAGATAGAGGATTAGAAGCTCAAAAAAGACAGTTTAAGCCTAGCCGTTGTTCAGACATCAGTTCCTTTGACTATCGTTGTCTTTGTTTTAATCGTCTAAATCCGATAGACGATAACTTATGTATCTGTAAAGAAAGTACACTCTCTTTAATTTGAATATTTGAATTTGCCGCGCAGCTTCTACTGGTCTCCACTCGATGGACAAAACATTGGAAAAAAACGACAATCGGAGTTATAATGGCGAAAAGATTGCAATTCACATTTAACTTTGTGGCATAACCAAACGATAAGAAGACAAAAGTCGCCATAACCTCAATTAAAACAAACGAAGAACATGTGTTACCACAAGAGAAACGTTTTATGAGTGAACATGAAGAATTGTAAAAGACAGTTATTTATAAAAGATTGATAAATAGTTTTACTCAGAGAGGTCAAGAGAAGAGAGTGTGGATTACATTAACTGAGAAAATGAAAACAATGTATTTTGATGTCATCGTACCAAATATGACAGGCACCCCCACCGACCGGGCTACAAGTTGAGACGGCATGTAATGGGATGTAAACAACCCATGATCCTATATATGTCGGATTACTAGAGGCAATAAAGTCTTTTTACAGAAATTTGAGAGTGTCGTTCATTTCCCTCTTTCCTATTTTTTATAGCCAAGCTTAACCGTCGACGATTAACATGTACATATGTGAACTGGCTTAAGGGAGAACGCGGGCGTGAAACCACTAGAAGGACGCATCACGATAGGCACTACGGTGTATCGTAAGATCGGTTCCCTTAGGCGTAGGTCCAATCGTAATTCAATGATATATATATATATATATATATATATATATATATATATATATACCAATTAACAAGAATAAACATATATATAAATAAAGAATAGGTTCGGTGATGAAATATGAATAAAAACGGAAGAAATCATTACGGAGGTAAGGAGGGGGTAGGGAGTAGAGGATATAATGGAATTCCCCTCTTGATAAAAAAGTAATAATAAAACCTTGTAATCTGCACGATATAACGGGATCAAACCAAACAACGGTGTTGAATATCATTTAGAGCGTACTTATATTGCAAAAATTTATTATCTTGTACGTTTTATTTGTGTAAAAATAATTTATCCACTTAGCAAATATGGGAATAATAATTATGTGTAAAGCGATTAGGGCTTTTTACTGAACTCTCCTAAATGAATTAATAATGTTTAACGATTGCACGTCAAATAAACCTTTCGGGCCGTCACGAGGGGGGTGCCTCGTTACCCCAGCCCTGGTGACGAAGCGAGGGTTGATTAGGTTATGGTCTGGGGTTTCATGGCGGTCTTACTATCTGACTCCATATGTGATAGGCATGTGCCCCGACAGTGCACTATGTTCAGGAGAAGAGGTATAGGGTAGGTAGTACAAACTACCTATTTTGTGGTCTTGGAATGACCACGAATTCACACTCGGTATCTGAGGGTAGGCAAAATCCGTCCGGATCCCAAAGGCGAGTGTGAACCGGAGAGAGACCGAGTGGATTGCCGTGGGAGACACTAGTCGGTAAATTTGCAGGGCCACGACAACCGTTGTCCACTAGGGAGAGGTCTCTCCCAAGGAGCTGCTAGTTTTAGCGAGGGGAATGATTTACAGCCAAAGACCCCGGTCTATTTATAGTAGGCTTCCTTCATTAGTGCCCAATGGGACTCATTGTTGTGACCAATGACAGCACAGTATGTGGTGGCCTTTGTTCTTTGACAGGCCTGGCCTGAGTCACTGATACCTGACCCGGGTAAAGGTCTCCAGCCCTTAACTAATTATCTTGCAGTTGCGACTTGTTTATTGTTTACAACATTTACAATGACTTATTTATTTTATTTGCATTTGTTTCAATTAATTTACAATATATATATATATAATAGAGTATAGGGTGGTTTATCGTATGTAGTTAGTGGTCGCTACATAACCGTTTTATTTTTTCTAAAAAATATTTCAAACACACAAACAAGAGACAGAAACAATTTACAAAATGGAATGGATATTTATTTAAAAGTTAAATTTCGGCCTTTTGGATTACTTCATGCGGGGAATTACAGCGGAAACATGAAATAGCGCTATTACTCTTGTGGAAAGAGAGAGGTGAAGGGGGAAAGCTTTTAACTGCTTCAATTGTTTCCGTGCAACAGAACCATTTTAAATTCAGTGAAATAAGCAGAACGGTTTAAAGGATACAGTTTTAGTATCAAAAAGTACTGAAAATTTAAATAAATAATTCTATAGTGGAAAATTCTAAATGCTTTTAGTGCAGAAAGCAGCTTTCAGAACAAACATAGGCACGCAACTCTCTTGCTTTACGTACATTTATAATTCAAAAATTGTATTCTTACTTTTTGTTAAAACTGATTATTATTCGTCGTATATAGTTGATATTATCTATTATTTGAGTACTGATTGCAACTTATTCCTCTGGTTAAAGTTACCCATCTCCACAGCCAATACGCAATAGAAAAATAAATTCAAATAGGTATGATGTAGCGCACAATTTCGCAATGTGTAATGTGAAAACGATTTCCATGGCGGTTTTTAATTGCAGTAAATTTAGGTCTCAACAAATATTGCATATTATCAACCGAGACATCGAGATCTGTTATTTGATACCCAACTCAATATGGTCGTTGTTTGATCTTGGTAATTTAGAGAGGGCTAAAAATTACCCAAAAATATTAAAAAGTGAACATAAGAATTGAAATTTACAATTGAGTGGATGGTATATAATTAGTTAATTAAACCGTAATTGAAAGAAATGAATAAAAACACTGAGAGACAACCTGACACTGAAATGTAATGCTGAAAAGTGCATGATTAAACATAAACATAAAAATAAATAGATATGCAGAGTGGCTGATGTGGTGACTGAAGAAATTTTGATTGAAGCTTAGGTGGACTTACATAGATACCATTTTGATGTTTCTGGCCAGCATTCTGATTTTCTCTCTATCCTCTGCCTGGAGGTTGTATGAAATCTATTCACTCGTCGTGAATATTGATGCAGTAAAGAAACAAAAGATGTAACTGAGTTCATACTTAGGTGCGTACTTGCCACAGGTTCAGATAGGAAGCTCTTAGTCGTGTGAGATGAATGTAGTTTCACGATCTTCATATATCAAATGGGTCTTCATAGACCTTCATAGTTTTACTCTCACTTCTTAGCGTAGCCTTACAAGGTCTTGAAGATATGTTCAGAGGGAAGTGAATCCTCTGTGAGCAGTGGTTAACTATTTATTTTTTAATTAATAAAACGACTCTTCATTATTTTTTACGGATCTACTTATATTTTTACTCTTGAGGTATCAAGGAGGACACCCCTAAACATTTTGAGCAACTGTCGGGGGCGCCTGCCAGGGGAGTCGTCGACCCAGCCAGTGCCCGGCGGGCGTCATAAAACGATATGAGAATAAACCTGTGGTCTTTGACCTTTGCTGGAGGCCTATTCGGGGGGGCAGCTTAATTTGTATCTTGTTTATTGATCTGAATCCATATGATCATAGAAGGTGTACCCCGACAGTACATTATGTTCAGGAGAAGAGGTGCAGGCTAGGCAAAATAGATAGCTAACGTAGTCTTGGAATGACCATAAGTTCACACTCGGTATCTGAAGGTATGTGAAAACCGTCCGGATCCCAAAGGTGTCCAATTTTTTTGTAGATCATCTTCTGCATGGAAGGGATCCCTTCCAAGGATGTTCTAGTTTTAGGGAGACGAAGGTAGATAATCCCACAAGTAAGGTGTGGGGTCTGACAACGCCGGACTAAACATAGGAAGATTAGGAAAGAGAGATTTAGAGGTAATTAACTAAAAAAGGTCATGGTTCAAGCATAGCAACAAGCACTAGTGCATACAGAGGAGGAGCTTTGTTCACTTCAAGTGTCTGATTCTGATTGTTTGAAAAATCTCAGTTGATGTGCCTTATTTAAGCCGGTCATTACTGCGTAAAGTGAATGAGCGAACGTTTTAAAGCGAATGAGAGAAGGTGGTTTATGACAGTTTATTTTTGACAATCAGGGACTACTACGCTTGTGCCTCTAGTGACCTCTACCCGTGTCGGGATCGTGAACTAGTTCTTTTCTCTCTATACGGGCGCCGAAGATTTATTGATAAAATATGAAAAGGTAGGTGGGTGTTTTCTGGCCCGAGAAGAGGGTAACTTCGATTTATTTAATAGTGAAGTAGTTGGTACAACAGCAGCATTGAGTCATCATAGAGTAGTACCGCGTTATAAGAGAATGCCCATTAGATATTTTTTTACTTCTCAATTCAGGATAAATTTAAAGGCGGTGGTAGGGGCTTATAGCTAGTATTATAACTTCAGAAAATCCTATGCTATTCTTTTATGAAATATTGTATTGTAAATACAATAGAAAATTGTATTGTAGTATCCGATATATTATGTATTTCTTGGACTTCAAAAAGATAATTTGTTAGGAAAAAAAATATATTTTTTCTAATTCAATCATAATTTTTTGGATAGTAAGTAAATTTTCCGTTCCTAAATGATAATACATCATTCAAGCAAAACGGAACCGAAGGGTAACAAAAGTGAAAAAAATAAGCAGATTTATAAATCCACTTTGCGTTGCCTTGTCTCCTCTGATACGCTCCTCCCTCTATGCAAAATCGATCCTGACAATATTGAAAGCGAAGTGGCTTTTAAAAAGAATGCCTGGCTACAAAAATTATATAGTAATTGATGACTTCAGTATTTTTTACCAAACTCAACCAATAATGATTCACATTTATAACTTCTATATTCTAGGTAACTAAAACGCTCTGTTAATTATTAGCGCTTTTTTTAGCACAAAAGACAATAAAATACCTTGTAAATGCATCTATTTTTTTTATTTATTAATAACAGGAGATGTCTAATTTGACAATATTCAATGTTCCCTAAGGGGTTCAGCAAATAAATAACATCGCAGAACACATCATAACCATATCATCAGCCAAAGCATTCTCAAGAGAGAAGTATATAATGGAGGTTCTTGCAAAAGTTTAGAATCGTCCAAAAAAAATTCTTTCACTTATCTGTAAATTACAAAATCACATATGATAATGTTATGTGCCATTAGATATAAGAGGCAATGTATTTCACCCAAAAGACAACGTGAGTTACAGTTGGACTGCACATTTAAGAACCCAACTGGCAAGAAAGAGAAAAACGCCTTCATTTGGCTCGAAATATGGCCAGGAATTCAAGAGTAGTAGGGTACCAGGACTACTGAAAACCATACTCACACTAATGACCATCTTCTTAGTTGCACTGATGATTTAAATTTTTCAGAACTACAAAGCATCTTATCGACAAACTATTCACATAACCCTCTGTTAATTTTTTTTAGCTTCATGTCAAATAGGTTTTTATCTCAATGTATACTAATGAATGTCGCCCAATGCAAATGTACCATTTACGAAGTAAAATTAATATGCATGTTACTGCAGGTGGAGATGGGCTGTAAGAAGGAGCATATTGGTACTTCACCATTGGACCCTACAATTGAAACGGTAATGACTACCTTGAAAAGGTAATGAGGGTTACATACCTCAAATTTAGATAAGAATATTAGCAGCAAACGGCTACTAATGACCACAAAAATACCTAAAAATAAATAAATTAAAGAATTTATTTTAGAAAAAAATATGATCTGGAAAATATTTATCCTGATGAAAGAGGATTACTCGGGTGATTACAAGAGAATGAATAGAGAACTTTAAAATGTTTTCCAAGCAATTAGATTGATCTTAGAATTCCACGTATCCGGAATTTAAGGTAGCAAAGAGGGTTTCAGGATAGGTTCTCCAGGAAGACCTGAGAAGTGGATGAACAAAACAGAGACGAATGGCTGAAGGTTATTGGGCTAAAACCTCCATGGTTGTACAGGCAATTGGTAGATTGATTAATAAATACTATATGGATTTATAATATAATACTGCTCCGTATTATATTTCTTGGCTCTACATTGAGAAGCATTCTCTTTGCTTTTCTAAACGAGGAAAAAAAATAGAGCTCTATATTCTGGTCAATGCTTGGCTCTAAAGAAAGCGGGGTGGGGTAGAAACGAAGACATAGGAGAGGGGCGGAGAAAGAGAGCGAGAGAGAGAGAGAGGGAGAGAGAGGGAGAGAGAGACCGAGGAGAGAGGTCATGAAGGAAATTGATCCTTGGCTGCCGATGGTCGAAGAGGGTCGTTTAATAGATTACGGTCCGCTTTGTGAAGGAGAATTACCGCCGGCTTTGTGCTTGAGTCCGCAGTCCGAACAAAATTGAATTGACTCCAAAGGACTTGCCAAGGCCCGGTTAGTTCTGCCTGCATAGCCGCTTTGGAGGGAGCTGGTGGAGTCCGTGAGAGGGGTTCCGTTGTCGTTAGACACTTGCAGCAAAGAAAGGCGATCATTATGCCACCTATAATGCTTCGTAAAAATAGAAGTATCAGATCTAATAAAATATATATAACCTGTATTATTCTAGAACCACACAACCATAGTAATCATGTTTATAAAAACGATTTTGTCTCTTTGCTATTCTATTATCTTATCCCTGAACGCGTTCAATGGATTAGGTCGTCATCGTCAATAGTTGTAACTGACAATGACTCTGTTACTTGCTTGAGAGGTTCTTAGCACACCTTTTGCATAATTTCATTAAATTGTGCTTTCAAGTTTACCTCAACCCGTATTTGATGTAGACGTCTGGAAATATTTCATTGTCTAGAAGATTCATTAGATTGTGGTAGGAATAAAAGCAACATCATCAAATGTAATGAATCAATTACTCAGTTATTATAAAATGAATATTTCTATACTGTACGCTTTCCTAACGAGGAGCTCTCTGGTTGATAATACGTTTCATCAGCTTTAATTAATAGAGATTATTAAAACCTAAAATGTCCCTTAAATGTGTGATACTCACGCTTGAGTTTAATGTTTTATTGCTATTTAATTATAGACGTTCAGCTGAGACCAACCTTCTGCAGAAGGAATCCAGAGATAACATGTGGAATGTAAGAAGTGAGGAACACTTCTCCAGTAGAGATACACCTCATTGGTTCAAAGTCGGATACACAACTGTCCAGCGGCCTTTTGGGTAACGTAGTGCACTAATAATTAAGACACCGTCACGCAGATTACTTTTGAATAATTGGTTCTAACCATTGGAATAGTGGCGGCTTCGTGTCTAACAGTGGGTCTTCCACTTTTCTGGGTCCTGTCTGCCATTTACTCGCCAGAGTAGAGTCTTTGCTACTCTGTTGTCTTCTAATCCTGAATAGCAATAGTCGAGTGATCATGGACAAATACGTTTCTTCAAACAAAAGTATTGCCCTTTTATTTTTCACAATTTTTTTTTTTTAACAATACTTTAGAGTAAACCTTCCAGCATATTTAAGTACAACGTTGTTTGAATATTATAAAAGTCAAAGTAGGTCAAAATCGTGCTTGACAATTTAACGCAGAATACATGTTATCATGAACATTTTAAGGGACTTAGTTTCTGAGAGAAATTGAAATTGTTATAAAAGTAATTTATCATTATAATAAGGCCCTAAAGATATCTAGTCTGTGTGGTTTCATTTTTATAATATTTAGATAGACGAGGATCAAAAATTTTTAATATTTACTGAATACGTTTTTGTATGGCTTTGGTCGATGTAGCCTGCAGTTTCCTGTTCCTTGTTGCATCGAGTGCTGTGACACCGATCCACTATAAACCAAACAGGATAAAACAGACAGGCTTAGGAACCAATCACTCCTGCAGATAACAGATTTAAAAATTAATAATTAAATAAACACAAATGGGGGCTCTCGTACGATTCAGTAGGTAGAGTAACTAAAGCATGATTTGAAGCTTCAGATTCAAATACCTAATTGGTATTTATAGAATTAATTTTCCCCATCTCCGTTTCCTCCGTGAGTAGCCGCCCTCAGCCCTAAATCTGAGTTGATAAGGTGTTAATTGCGGTTAGTTAGTAGTCGTTAAAGTCTAAATCCAGGATGAGCTTGTGTATCTTTGTTTTTAATGTGAACAGTTATCAGATTAGTGTAGAAAGTATTATAGGTGCAGCTTTTCACATATACATCATTAGTAATATACCTGTAATAACAATACAGTAACTTTTGATGAAAACAACTGTATTATGATAAAAGTACAATCTGCCTCATTGGGCAATTAGTAATTGTGATAAATGTTTTCATTCATACCATATTTACAATTCTCATTCATACATTATTTACAAACAGCCCCTAGAACTCCCAAATCTACATGGTTGTCACCTCCCTCGCATGCGAAAGATGAAGCGGAGTCTTCGGAAGTCACCCACGCTCCTCCGTCAGCCGCGCCACCGGATATGGGCCAGTTGAGCCTGGCGAAGAGCGCGAGTGCCACATAATATAGTAGAATTGTAAATAAAAATTTCTCATTCTTCTTCTAATTAGTAATAACGTAAAATTAAGATATATAGGTTTATAATAATTGATAGTTTTCTATAATACACTGACAGGCAAAAAATTTCACCCACTTGTAAAAAAATCTTATTTGTATATAATACATGGTAATTGTATATAATACTTATTATTTATTGAATTTATAAAATCTTTTTTACCTTTAATAAGGTTTTTAACGTTTATTAAATGAGTCTTTGTTTAAAAAATTTAAATCAAAATGTGAACTGCTAAGAAACATGAAAAAAAAAATTGAAAAATAACCATTTTTATCCTAAAAGAAATTAATGACAGGATCATTAATAGCGCGTATTTCCTCCTCTTGCCTTTATTACTTCTTGAAGATGCCTCGGCATACTTTCCACCAGTTAGGAAATGTCCCTTTGCTAGAGGTTAGCCCATTCTTCCCGAAGACCCCTTTCAAGGTCCTGCAGTGTATCAGGAAGTGCTGAACGCGCTCTTATTCGTCATCCAAGGTTATCACATAAATACTCGACACGGTTCAAATCTGAAGAACGTGCTGGCCAGGCTAAGACCTCAATGTTGTGCTGATGAAGGAACGTCTGTACTATGCGAGCGACATGTGGACGTGCATTGTCGTGCATTAGGAATGAATGATCGCTGATTTCGATGAGGATAGGCAACACATGAGGTTCCAAAATCTCATCTACATAGCGAGTGGCCGTCAAAGACCCTCCACGAACAACCACCAATTCTGTGTGGCACTCCATTGAAATCCCAGCCCACACCATTAAGGAACCACGTTGAAAAGGTTGGCTCTGGGTGGAATTACAGGCTGCATACCTTTCATTTCTTCTTCTCCACACCCTTTCACGCCCGTCTGGAGATCGTAGAGCAAATCTAGATTCATCTGTAAAAAGTACAGCACACCATTCGTCCATAGTCTAATGACTGTGTTCTCGGGCAAAAGCCAGCAGTGTAACTCTGTGAGTTCTGGTCAATTCTGGTCCTCTTACTGGGCGAAAAGCCATTAGTCCATACTCATTTAATCTTCTCCGAGCAGTGCGTTCAGAAATTTGCACACCTCGAACTTCTTGGAGCTAACGAATCGCCTGGACAACAGTAAGGTGCCGGTTTCGTAAAATTCTTATAGTAAGAAACCGATCATCTTGGGGTTCTGTTGCCCTAGGCCGTCCAGAACGGACCCTTCTATGGCAAGACCCAGTTTCTTGAAAACGCCTGACGGCGTCTCGTAGAGTTTTATGGGGAACTCCCATGGCATTAGCTGCATATCTAATGGAACGTCCATCATCAATAAGTGCCACACCACGTGCAACATCCTCAGCACGAAGAAGCATTTTTAAACTTAAAATTGAGAAAATTAAAATATCGAAGCCGAAAACTAAGAAATTTGCTGCACCAGAACGCAAATGACACTGAATAAACATCTTTATTTCCATGGAAAGTAAGCATTGGGAACAACAGTCCTAAAATTGAATTAAGGAGGATGGGTTACACTATCCTCTATATTGACATTTCTAATTGAAAAGAAATTTAAAAAATACATATTAATTCATAAAAAAAATTGACCCATCCAAAGTAGAAATATTTTGTGATGAAAACATGAAAAAATCAGGTGGGTGGAATGTTTTGCCTGTCAGTGTATATTAAATTTAAGAATGAACATTATTTATTAATAATAGGAATTTGTTGGTGTAAGTTTCTTCTACCTTAATTCTTTTACATAAACAAGATTTTCAAATGGTATTTGAATGTTGAAATGTACAATAGAATATATAAATATTTTTAATATAAAATTTACATGTATATTTGTACAGTACAGTAGACGTTTTCTAAAATTGTTCGATGATTAACAATCGGTAGAGCGGACTTAAATGAATCTTAAAATACAAAGCTTAATGTTTCTCAAGTTCCTTTCGAACGGAATTCGAACTGTAAATTGATCTTTGATCGAATCTTGACATTGCAAAAGGGAAGAAAAGCCACTTCGAAGCCTTTGTGTGCAGAAAGAGTCGCCCTTGCAGAAAATCGAATCTGCCCTCTCGATTTGAGGAAGAAAGCGCTTGTTGCTCCCATAATCCGTTTCTTTGGGGGAAATCGTAGGGACTCCCGTTCTATGCTTCCCTTCTCACCTTTGGCTTTTAACCCTGAAGATTCGATGGAAAACTAAAAATAGTTTCTTTAATTAATGACAAAAATTATATATTATACTTTTCATGACTAGTCTTTGATAAATATGTCAGCCAACTTAAATTTTATGGACTTTCAACGTTCAACTGGATATTCACAAAGCCCAGAACGGATATAAAGACACTGGGTTACAAACATATGGGTTTTTGATTTTCAAAAAAACTATATGTTTATATAACTTCTTTATTGTACTAAAATTACAATCTGCCTTATTAGGTAATAGGTAATTAAGATAAATGTTCTCATTTATACCACATTTACAATTCATCATTCACTCGCTTATTCATACAATATTTACAAACAGCCCAGAGGCCTCCCAAATCCACATGGTTGTCACCTCCCTCGCATCCGAAAGAGGAAGCAAAGTCTTGGGAAGTCCCCCACGCTCCTCTGTCAGTCTCGTCACCGGATACGAGCCAGTGTAGGCGGACGAAGAGTTGAGAGCCACATACGCTTAGGACATGATTGGAGAAACTGGCCATTGCCAGGACTCCAACTGTCACGAGGCCACGGCCGTTTCAGTCTCCGAGGAGGATTATAGGAATGAGTGGTGCAGCGCAATGACTACGGGATTAGGGTGGTTGGATAGGTTACTATGGAATTTCATGAACTTGGAAGGGATATGAGTTCAAGTATGTAAGGTATATTAAGATCGTTATGAAGGGTTTTGTTGCTGACATAATAAGGGGCATTTACTATTGTTCTCAGGACTTTTGATTGAAATACGCTTGATGTTCGACTTTTTTTCTGTCCCCCAGAGCTCTATTCCGCATGCCCAGATTGGCTTAAGTATAACTTTGTGGATTAGTAATTTATTCTCTATTGAAAGACGGGATGTCCTTTGAAGTAGTCTGTATGGTTGTCCAAAGCGTCTGTTTAGTTCTTGTATTTTTAGCCTCGTTCCAGGTCAGCCGTTTGTCGAGATGGAAACCTAAGTACCGTACTATTATGGATACAGGGAAAGGAATAGAATTAAAATAAACTAGTGGACAAGTCTTGCGACAAAGGGTGAAGGTAATGTGGGAGCATTTTGCTTCATTAACTTTGATTCACCATTGGTTGCACCAATACTCGATCACATCAAGGTGTTTTTGAAGGTTATGGGATGATATAGCGGTGTCTGGGTGGGATGACAAGACTGCAGTGTCATCAGCAAATGTGGCCAAGAAGGTATTGGGAGTAGAGGGGACATCGGCAGTGGTTATAGAAGATGGGGCTCAGTACACTGCCCTGTGGAACTCTAGCTTTTATGGGATAGTAGTTAGAATATTCTAAGCAACAGTGGACTTGGAAGAAGCGGTTTAAGAGATAGGACTGTAGGATTAGGAATAGGGTAAATATCTTTGAGCTTGTAGAGCAAACCCTGTCAGAACCTTGAGGTTAGGAAGATTATGGCTTTAGGAGGAAGTTTTTTGAGAATTTGAGGAGTACGGAGATCACATCCAGGGGGTTTTCGGTAAGGCAAGTTTTTCAGAAGGTATTTGACCTCAGAGGGGTTAACGATTTTTGGTGGAAGTGAGAGAGGTATAGGTGAAGTGAGGAAATCTTCAACAGTTGTGCTGTGATTATGGTTTTGATGAGAAAGGTGAGGTGTGAAAGTATGGGTAAGATGCAGTGCGAATTCTTCCGACCTTCCACCATCCAAAGCCGCCCAGGACCCATCATCACGACGGAGTGGATGTGAAACAGGAAGATACTTTAGAATTAAAAAAAAAAAAAAAAATGTATGTGATCATTGTGAAGTTACTTAACAAAGGGATTGTGGTGGGTCATGCCAAGTTACCATACCTAGAATTTAATCAAATTATGGAGCCAAAACTAGAAATTTGTATCTCCAAAGTAGCTCAATGAAAAACCAAGCACCAGGATAGGACAGGATACAAATTGTTTTGCTAAAACAGCTGCCAAGGAGAAAATAGTTCAACTCCTTACCTACACAATGCTTGGCTACGACTCCTTCCAGGAGCGTGGAAACAGACTATTTTGTTCCATTCTTTCAGCCAGCGAAGAGCGGAGACCACCATACCACTGCCTCCAAACCCCTATTCTCTAAAATATTCTGCTGAATTAACTAAAGCAATACCTCGTAAAAAATCATATCTTTCCACCAGAGTTGACAGGGTTTTTGGCCAATCTTAGCACAGAACATCCTCTGGCGAAGGTACAGTTGAAAGCCAGCCTTGCTTTCCAGAGAGTTCTTTTCAGCCTGTACATTTCTAAGAGTGTTGGAGGCAAGTATAAGAATGCAAGTGAAGTTCCCTACGCTCAAGATAAAGTGATTAAACAACAAACCTAAATAGCCAGTATAGCCCAATTTTATGGCGTCCCCGATCGGATAGCGTCGGACGGCGGGAGGAAGTTTGATAACGCCAACGTAAGAGAGGAGATGAAAGCTCTGGACGAATATGGCATGTCAATACCCCAGGGCATCCAAAGAGCAGAGGGGGAATTGAGCGTCTCCGCAGCACCTTGGGAGATCATCTCTGCGTTTACCATGCCGACAAAGGGTTGGAGCCGGCCGAGGCAATGCCTATCACGTATAATCACTCCGTTCACACGACCACAGGGTTCTCACCCTTTGAACTCATTTTCGATCTTCGTGGCCGTCGCCGAGGCAATAGTAGAACGGTGGTGGGAGATGAGACGTCAGCACAGTTCACCAACAACCGCGGGGAGTTGGGGAAAAGTCTGCGCGAAAATTACAGCAGAAAAGTCTAGGAGGGTGGTTAGGGAGAATGCGGGCGTCAAACCGATAGAAGGACGCGTCACGATAGCCACTACCGTGTATTCAGAGGATTGTCTCAAATCGGACTAAAGAATCGTCCCGTTATGAGGGGACCTTCAGGGTGATCAGGCGAACACAATTTAGTGACCATCCAAAGTGTCCGCGAACCCTTTTTTTTCTCTTGAACAGCAAGCAGTTTTCATTCAGGCCTGGTTCAATTGTTTGTTAAATTGTTGATCAGTTATTCTTTTTCTTTTTTTGAATAAAATGAATGGTTATTTATATATTATTTTTGGCACATTATGCGTTTATGTTTAAAGTTATTTTTGCCTTACTGTTGGCAATTGTTTAACGCCAACTGACTCAATCCAACTTCTCACGACGTAACCGGCGCAATTTTCTGGCGTTTAGGGAATTCTTGATTCTCAAGAGTCCTAGCGCGAACACACTATGGTCAGGATAAGAGGTATAGGGTAGGTACTGTAGGTAGTTTGTGTGCTCTTGGAATCTGAGGGTAAGCGAAATCCGTCCGGATCCCAAAGGCGAGTGTGAACCGGAGAGAGGCAGACTGGATTGCCGTGGGAGACAGTGGCGTAACTATATCACCTTTAATTCCTTTAATGGGGGCCCCATCATTAAGCTTTATTATACTTACGAGTAGTTTAGTTACCCACAACCAATAATTTGTATTATGGTATATATATTTTAATATTTTTATAAATAGATACAATATCAAAACAATATTTCTGAGCTCGCGGCCACTTGGGCCGGGGCCCTCTTGGGCCGGGGCCCTCTTGGGCCGGGGCCCTCTTGGGTCGGGGGCCCGTGGCATTTTGCCAGCCCTGCCACCCTGTAGTTACGCCTCTGGTGGGAGACACTACTAGGTAAATTTGTAGGGCCATGATAACCGTTGTCCGCGAGGGAGAGGTCTCTCCCAGGGAGCTGCTAGTTTTAGCAAGGCGAAAGCAGAGAATCCCACTAGGAGAGTGTGGGGTCTGACAGGAAGAGAGGTCCAGAGGTTTTCATGAATGAGAAGGCCAAGTCTTGAACATCAATGCAGCCGCAAGTCACCAGTTAGAGATCCATCGTGAGAATAAATTAAAAGCGAAAACCCCTGGTCTATTTATAGTTAGCGTCCCTCGTTAGTGCCCAATCATGGGATTCCTTATTGTGGCCAGTGACTGCCCAGTATGTGGTGGCCTTTATTCTCCTAGTGACTCAGGCCTTGTCCCGGGTAGCTATTACCTGCTCTTGGGTAGAGGGTGATGGTTCCCAGCCTCAAACTAATTTACTTGCAGCTGCGTCTTCATTGTTTACAACATTTACAATGACTTATGGTTGGGTAATGTTATTTATGTTTGTTTAAATGGATTTACAATATATATACAATAGAGTGTAGAGTGATTTATCTTATGTAGTTAGTGGTCGCTACAATGTGCTTTAAGTATTTTGTTTATAAATTGTTGAAAAGTAAGAGATATTGAAGGCATAAGGCATATTGAAGTTTTTATTGCATAATTTTTATTTCCTTACAATTTCTGACGTGGGCTTTCAAAAGCAAAATAAAATAAAGAAACTTATTGAATAGAAGTGAACGGTTGGTATCATTTAAACCTAAATTCTCTTCCAATCTAAAAATCATGCTTATCCAAATATTAAAAACTATTGTGTGTTATCAACTAAAATTACCTGCTTGGTTATTTTACGATCCTTTTTAGACCAAAAAAATATTTAATATTCAAAATATTTACCAAAAACGATTAATCTAACATATAAATATGTTTAAATCGATCAAACGAAGCGATTCTTTAGTTATATGAAATCTTATAGTTTTATGAAATAAAGAAATAAATCTATGGCATAACATCTCATGAAGACGTATGAGCCAACCAAGGTTGTGGCGAAGTTAGTGACATGCTTTACCCATCAACATTAAAAGGTTCCTCGTTTTTTTTATCCAATTATTTTATCTTCTCGAGGTCAGCCTGCCTGACGAGCACGACTAACCAAGGTGTAAGCGCAAGACCATGGCGACGGGAGGCATACGTTTACGATTTATCTATTCGAAATACCTTTGAATTTCAAAATAATAATTTTAAAGAATCACTTTATGTTGATTCAAATATGAAGTATTACCGTCAAAGCTGCTCTCAATTATTGCTAATTTGCAAATTTCGCCTGAAACGTCCACTATGAAATATTAAATCTTAATTGCCCATTTAGCTCAAGATGACTTACAACAACACTAACCTTGAGCCTAGCAATATTAAGAAATGAGCGTAGCATTTGACTATTATATGTTCAAAGGAATGCTAACTGACTAAGTCAACGTATGCTGTGCTGAGATTAGAGGACGGCTGCGAAGTGGGGAGAACGAGTTATGCAACGTCACACTCGTCGCTCAGTCGGTGTCTTAAGCAGCGAACCAGTGAGTATAACTTTATCAAATATTATGTCACTAACATGATTAAATCTATTTGCATTTAATGCACTGGCGAGTTGGTATAAAGCAGGCAACATGAAGTATCAAAACATGACGTTTACGTGTTCGACATCACAATATCACTCATGACTCGTCTTTATCCAGAATAGCCATTTCTGTTTCGTCGGGTGACCTACATTTCATACCTCTTCTAACCTTTCCTTACCTGACAACTTTCATTCTCTTCGCCATTATCAAAACAAAAGCTGACGTTAATTTACGCCAAACCCACTCCCGACAATTCATCTATAATAATGTCTAATTCCATATAACTACAATACGACACAATTCCTATGTTATAATTCAAATATCCTTATGTAACTACCTTCCCCTCTCCATTCACTACGCTCCTTCAAATGAGTAGAGGCATTTTGTTCATATTGTTTTGTTTATATTTATTTCAGTTTAAATTTTTAAGTTTTGCACACAGAATTTTTTTATTTTATATTTTCTTATTTTGTATCTTATTGTTTTTCTCTGTACCTTTTAAATATTGGCAGGAACTGATACAGTCATATATCCCACTTTATGTTAAATTGACTTTTGTTCTTAAGAGCCATAGTCTAAGGATAATGAAGATTTTATTATTACTATAACCAAGTAAAACCGCATGTTTAATAAAAACATAATGGATTACTTTGAATTTCCCAAGTAATCTCCATTTATTTAGTTAATTA
Source organism: Acanthosoma haemorrhoidale (assembly GCA_930367205.1). Taxonomy (NCBI): domain Eukaryota; kingdom Metazoa; phylum Arthropoda; class Insecta; order Hemiptera; family Acanthosomatidae; genus Acanthosoma; species Acanthosoma haemorrhoidale. The sequence continues at coordinate 119,347,259 of OV884011.1, read as the reverse complement.
TCATGTTCTACTATGGTTTTATGTTTTATGTATGTCTTCAAGGGAATATAGGTTGATCAGGTAGCGATCATATCACCCAGTAAAATTTACTAACATGCACCTCTCAATCTCATAATATGCATCAGATTATAGTCACACATACAGCGTAGTGTTAATATCTTCTTAATATAAATATTGTGTGTTCGTTCACCAAAATTGTTCATCGAATTTATCTCCACTTCAAACTTTGCCAATTAAATAACATGCTGGCGATGACTGTATAAGTAACTGCTTCCAAGGAATAATCAGATAGTTGAAGGGGAGCCACATCGCCTGGTCCTACTCTGTTAGTTGCAGTTTTAATCTAATCCAATATTTGTTAGTTTGTAGGAACTGCTTAAAATGAATATTAGCATTTCAGTACATAGAGGGAGGACACTTCAGCTCAATATGTAATATTTGTATATATCTAATGTTTAATAAATAAATAAATAAAGGTTAATTAGTATCAGTTTAGTTAGTTTCAGGTAGGGGTTAGTTAGTTTATAGAATATATATATATATATCAGATGTTACCCACAGTTCCAGAAGATAGTTTTTGATATGCAACGAATGACTACTTCTTCACGAATAACTTTACCACCATGTAGACCTAGGCTAAAGTGGATGACAATAACAATGTCTACAACACCCTACAAACATAACTGGACAAAGCACAATCCTGCAATATCTTCAAAGAATAACTAGGAAAAAAATCCCAATTTTTCCATGTTTTATACCAGCAGTTAAAACATAAATAAAAACATATAAGCAAGAGCTCCCAACCATCTAAACATATTACAAAGCAGTTTGTTCTTCACAGATCCATTGACTGCTAACAGCTAAAATCAAGGGCCTCATAAGAACAATCTACTCAATCAGTTCAATCTGCGAATCGAACAGCATAGTATTGAATTCAACTTGGATATTAATGTTTATTTACAAACAATATCTATTTATTTTCAGTTTCTTTGTTTATTATTAGTCACTCAACTGCGTAAGCTCCCCGGCAATTCATAGTTGAACAGCCTGGAATCGCTTTTAAACATTGTAATAAACAAATGAAGGAACAATACAGTGCACATGTTAACGGGACGACTTTTGAATTCAATAAACATTAATAAGAATCGTTTATTCCTTCTTCGTAAATTAGTCGGACCAATGTATTAAAAAAATATTTCGATAAAAAATAAATTCACGATCCACTTAGTTAAATAATGATTAATGCTATCGAATGGTCTCATCGAAAGGCTGGAAACATGACGTAACGACAAATGAAAAGAAACAAAATGTAAATATTAGGTACATGTGATATGTTGTCAAATCCATAAAATCATTCCTTATTATCGTCATAATAGAATACAAATTGGCAGCAGTTATAATTATGTAAACATAATATACAAGTCTTATAGCTTGAAATTGTCTTATCTTCCTCAAAGACCATTAATTAACTAAGTGGATCGTGAAATAGTTTTTTAATACATTGGTCCGACTAATTTATAAGGAACCCACAAAATTATAAGGAAAACTTGTATTAATTGGAACTATCGAGATACGTTATAATCTTTATTTTTTTGTATTAAAAAAGGAACTAAGTTTGTAAGAGTTCAAACAACCTATCATTTCCATACACCATTTCTTTATGAACTCTTGAGGAGTTCTTTACGAAATCAATTTCTGTTTAGTTTTACGAATCAATTTTTTAGCTTTCCGTCACAATAAATCTAATATTCGAGATATTCAGCTAGCTTGCATTTTGTTCTTTGAAGACTATCGTCTAAATTTTATAAACCAAGGAAACAAATAATAAAACATTCCTCTTCATCACTCCATCTTCTATCCCTGAGCAATGTGAGCAAAGAGCACGGTCCTGGACCAATTGCCTTCTTATTCACCAATCCTCTCTATTTCTTTCTCTTCTGCTCTTCTCCTGAACTTAATGTTGGTTCGTGTGCTTAGCAGCAAAGCACGATTTTCTCGCATACTTCAGGGATCGGAAGGTAGTATTATTAAAATCCTTCTGGTCTTCTGGGGTTTCCTTTGGGCTCCTTGAATTACCCTGGCTTTCAGTATTCGGAGAACGTGAACTGATAATAGTTTATTTTGAAAAGGAAGCAATTTTTATTATAATAAATGAAAAATACATTCACGCCAAACCCAAAATGGACTGAAAATATTATTATTATCGTTATGTTATATGATCCTTATCGGCACATATGCTACATGTCCCTACAGAGCGCGCGAGGATCGAATGACACTCCGAGTTGTAACCTCCTGAATATGGGTACTCTTGTTAAGACAATGGTCAACACTTATTATCGACAATTGTATTGATTTAGGTTAGTTATAAGTTTTATTTGTTTATTGTAATATTTGTAGCGCTAGCTAATGTGTACAAATGTTTAATATTACAGTTCTAAACTGCATTTGTAAGTGTTCGATTTATAACCTGAGAACCTCCACCTCCTATAAGTTTCTGAATTCGAAACTTACATATATATAAATTTTTTTTGTTTAATTGTTATAAGGTAAACGCTTTTTAAACGTAACATTTAAAACCGGAAACTTAATGGGAAACGACAAAGTTTTGAATGAATTATCAGTAATTCTTTTAAAAACGTAATTTGTTACTCGCCCGGTCATTTTATTATTTTATTTTTCCGATTTTAGCTCAATGCCTTATAGTACTATTCAGTATAACTATATGTATTTATGAATGACAATTTATCCATAAGGTCACCATATTTTTTTGGCTCTGTCATGCAGCCTGCGCCCTTCAGATGGGCGGTCCTCTTCCGGTTCTTTGTTGATGGTCAATTGGGAAAATAACAATTTCTTACAGATTCACTAATTAGCTTAAGGCCAGGTTGATTTTTTGGACTTCTGAATAACACAATTGTCACACAAAACTTAAAAGACCCATCTTTCATAATTTTGATTTCATTGAATTAATTCATTGATGCCCTTACATTTATGTGTAGATCAATTTAAATTATTATCATAAATTGCGAGTTATTTGCATGAAATATTTGAGCGAAAATCGCTTCGATATTGACAGAAATGCTGTCATTGAGAGATATGATATCTCCTTTGGCAAGTTCGATAAACATTGTAACAAATAATCTCAGCAATTTTCATTCCGTTTCGCTATCAAAATAGTTTGTCTACCGGTAAGTACAAGTGGTTTTATAATCACAACGTTAATTCTATTATTACTGCAACTAAATCGTAAGTCATAATTCGTGTTGTTTCAGACTGGTTCCTTATCAATAGTAATTAATTGTCTGTCAGTTGTCAAACTTTTATTGGACTATTTGTTCAAAATCATCAAATACGTCTAATGCGTCAACTAATATAAAGAAAGATAAGAATAGTTTATTATAGTTGTTTTTTTTGTGGGTAGGGCAGGTAGCAAATAAGATCACATGTGAGATAGGAATGGCCTAGTTATGAATGTTATCAATGGGCTCCCCAGTGTACATATACCCTGGCCTAAATACTCTCATTTCTCACTGTAAATAATCTCAATGATAGTTCAGGAGATGCCGTTTTACAACAGGTCCAGAGTCTGATATCTAATGTTGTAGATTTTTCTGAGTTTCAATTGGTTTAAATAGAAAGATTATATTATTTATATATTCTCACTACTTCGGCATTATATGCATGGGTCAATAAATATAACCCATTTTCTGTCATGTTTTGCCAACCCAGAAAGGAGAGGATCTATATTCAAACATGGGCGAGGCCACCGTCGTTTGTTTGTTTGTATAGCAGTCCCAAAAATAATTTAATATGCCTAAAATTTTTAACCTTTAAAAATGTTTATTTAAAGTTTTGATACTACTATTAATATACGGTATTAATTTTGTTTTATGTCAATATTTTGGGAGTTTATTTATTTGTTACATAACAGTTTTCAGAAATCATGAATTGGGTAAAATATAGCGAGGAAGCGATCCACGTTTTAACTTGTTTAGCATTTCTTTTCTTTGGAGTTTCGTTATATCAGTCACTAAAATTTGCTCTAATATATCAAACAGCTTTAATCTTTGTTGACAGGATAACTTTAACGAAGCGATCCACAGCAATTAAAAGGAAGCTCAGTGAGTCATCATTGGAAATAAAAAAGTTCAAGTCCTTGGGTATCGATCTTACAGCGTACGCCATATTTCTTTTATTATTTTCCTCGTATCTACGCATTTATCAAGCGCTGCAATACTGCGAATGTGCCTGTCGGGTGTAAGAAGGCGCCCACCGGGGGGCTAGGGTCTCTATGACCTGGCCGTTCCCCGGCGGACGTCAAGAAAGCGATAAAATGGGTAAACCTGTAGGCTTTGACCTTTCCTGGTGGCCAAGTTGGCGGACAGCTTTATTCGTATTTATCTGACTACATAAGATCTTAGAAGATTGCCACGATAATGCACTGTGTTTAGGAGAGGTGTGTTTAGCATCACAGTATTGTGCTGATCTATGTAATGTTTCGTAATGTAAGTTTTTTTTTCACCAATCAGTCCTGTTGCCGCTGGCGCCCTGTTTGCCTAAGAGATACCTGGGTGTCTGTTCCAGCCCTCATGCTCGCTTGGGTTCATAAAATGTATATTTGCAGTTTTTAATGGTATAGAAACCTCCAAGTTCTGTAAACTGCTAAGTTCTCAGAGCAAGTGAAATATAAATAAGTACGTACTTGGGTCCAGTAGGAAGTCCATCACATCCAACATCGACAATAATAAACAATTATCCGTAGCCGGGAGTTAGGGCAATGTCTAAGAATTTTTGCTAATCATTAATAAAAAAAATGTTATACTTGCATGTTGTAAGTCATCGTTTGACAGAGAGGAGAATAGCTTAAGATTATTTTTGTCAAGTCAAAAGGAAGAGGTTCTGCATTGAAACAGAACGGAGCGATCGTCTTTAGGTTGTACATCCGTATGTTTTTACAACGTATGGTAACGGAAAGAATACGAATAAAAATTGCTAAGTAATAACTTATCCCCTGACTTTCAAACATTCTCAATTCACTGCTCAGATGATATTCAAGATTTAATGTTCTGAGTTTTTCATGTTATTAAGGATACATTATCATGATCTGCCAAGATACCTTGATCCAAGACGTGACCACTAATAGCAATATCGTAGTGTTGCTACAGTGAAGTTATGTTACTGGCACCTAGCCACCGTCCTTGCAGTTGCTGTTTCCATTTCAGTAGTTAGTGTTCGATATTTTTTCTCTTCGATGTTGAGCAGCTCATATGAATTTTCGGAACTCCATTACCGAGCTACAAGGGATCTACAACAGATCTACTTTCAAAAAGGTACGGTTTAATCGGTTTTCGTCAACATGTTTGATTTAATAAAATTTAGGCATCATTCCGCTTTTTTACAGAGTTATGTACTCTATAATGAGTGCAATGTAAAAATAAATTAAAGGATTTATTAAAATATATAAGTCTAAGGACCAATAATATAAATGGAGCATCTGAACGACATCAAGCAATTTTAACAGATTTATTTAGTCAATATGTTTGATGTTTACATTTTCAGTGACCAAACAAAATTAAAATGAAGTATTTTCCATTTAAAAATAAAGTCACGTGACCAACATTTAAACGCACCATTTATTTCGCACATACAGACATACTTTTATAATATATATATATATATATATATATTGAAACCTACCTCATTTTTTACCATTTCTCTTTTTACTTTATTTGATCAATTTAACTTAACTAATTTGGCAGGCCCGTCATGAGATCTTTAATTCAAATTGTTTTATGTCTTTGACATAGGAATTTATCCCGATTGAATCGCCCGATCTCAAGGCTAAAGTTGTAGTTATTAATAAATTGAGAAACTATGAATTGTGAAGTATATTCAAATAAAATGGTTATAACAAATAATTATAATTAACATAGCATGAATTTGAGCTCAATTTCTTTTAATGGATCCATAATAAGAAACAATATTCATATCACCCAATCGATGATCTTCCTGTAATCCAATCAGCGTTACTTTCTGCTGTTGGTTCTTCTCTCTTCCTGTATGGTAACCGCCAATTCGGGAGCTTGCTAACTGCGTTCTTCTCGACGGTTGTGCTAAGACTGCCGGTTTACCTCATCCCCACTCCTAGGAGCATAAGGAAAAATAACCCTTACCAGATGTGAGGGTTCCTGGTCTTATTCTCAAATATCATGAATGTTACAATATATATATGCAATTTATTTAGACCCTTAGTTCAAGTAGTGAATTTTCTATTTTCTATTTACAATTTGAGTGTCGCTCTTAGTGAGAAATACTGTTCTCGTTTACAATGTTACTATTCTTTCATATTTGTTTTTCACAAACTAAAAACCCTTATGTTTTCACGCAAAGTTTTTGTCTCTCTGTCATTTCTAGTCATTATGCCCGGAACGATTCTGTGTAAAGACATTGAAAAAGACTAATTTTTTAACACTATTTATGTATACACCAACCTATATTGCAATAAAATTATAATTTCCCTTATTGCCCAATAATTGTAATTCTGATCATAATGATCTCGTTCGTACTATAGTACTGAAAATACGGAAATCGGTACACATATCTTTAGAGAACTTTAAGTTACAAGTTTTCTTCAAGAGTACGAAAATACAAAATGCTTAAATTTAGCCGGATGCTACAACTGTGCTGCGGTAATATGATCGAGGATGATGCCCTTCTAGCTGTTCCCCCCACACCAGGTCGTTTTTCGGAATGGGGCAACAACATTAATTGAGAAGGAACAGTGGAAAGCTAAGAGAAATTAAGCCGGGGCCATTTCAGTTAAACACTGCATTAAGGAGTTATCTCTTACTCGCGATTACAACTTTGTTATTAAGAAATAAATTCTTTGCCTAAGTTGCGCAGGGGAGGGGAGGACACAGAGAGCAGCATTTCCCAGCCGAGAGAGAAAAGATTAATGGTGAGGCGGGGAAGGACCGGCACTGAGGTTATTAATAGGGAAACTTTAACCGGGGAAATTTAAAAGTTGTTTAGGGGCGCTTAGTCGGTCCCCTCAACAGCGGGCTAAGTGGTTCGGATACATCACTTTGCTCCCATCTCCCATTTCCCACTCCACTGTTGAGTGAGCCTCAGTGTCTCATTCAATTTATTGTTTTGTCCACAAGTACAAATTAATTTTATACCATCAGTAAACTATGAATTATCTAAGTATGTTCAGAGTAATTTAGTCTAAGTCCCTCGATGGCCACCTGTTGACATTATGACACATGAGGGAAATGTGGAAAAGGCATTCTGTTGTACGTGGGGTGACATGTTTTAAAACAATTTTAAGTAAACCATTCTGGTATTGCCTGGAGCGTTTGCAACCAGGAGAATGAATAGTAGCTTACCGTTCGTCACAGTAGGACTCGTACTCTTGTAAACTATCAGCCTCGCACAAAATGATACTTTGTGAGCACTTGCTGCTCAGCTGGCATTGACAGTAAAACTGAATTGCCTGTCCATTTTAGTGGTCATGTAGACAATACTAAAGGCTTTGGATTTCCATTGCTTTCCTACAATGTAGCCTTTCCTTCTGAAGTTGGTCAACCTTCGTAACCAAAAATCCTAATCCTACTTAATGTCTATAGGTAGAAAAGATTGTGGTTGGGTACATATGCATCTTTTTTTTTTTTTTGTAGGGCATGTCAAACACAAGGGTCATTGATACCCTCAACCTGATGTGCAGGTATGCACCTTTGCATATGGTATTTCTGTATAGGTATACTTTACGGAAACCATGAGGGGGTCAGAAACCTAGGCTTCTAACCCCTTCCTCTAAAAGCTTACGTCATTGGTTGTCTTAAAACGTATCGTCTAATTCTCATCGAATGTGGTACAGTTACGTACTTTCAAAGGGGCTTTATAATGGTTATCTTTCAGTGAATTCTAATTCACGTCTTATTGTGGATTTCAGTACAGACGTGAGACCCTTAGGGGTCGCTCTAGTGTTTTTTTTTTTTTTGGATGTCTCCTCTCACAAGAAGTAACAACAAATTATAACTCCTTTCCTATCATGTTACATGTGCATATTTGCAGTCTGCAGTTATAAAGGTAAGAGTTGTTATATTTATACAGACCACTTTATCTTTACCATCCTAACCAAATATTTTCCATTTATTTATTAATTTCGTTTTATTTTATGTTGTAATTATTTACATTACGTGGTCGTGATCTTCAGAGCCAATCGTGTCTTGTTTATGTTTTTACTCACGTACATTTAGATTGTGTACAGCCTAATAGGATTTTCTGTTTTATCTGTAAATAAATATTCTTCATTACAAGCAGCCTAAATATATTTAAATTACTTATCACTTACCAAGTACGTCACAGGTGTGGTGCGTTACAACAAATGATGAAGCGGTTTATAACTCTCTTATTACCATCCCAATTCAATTGTCATGAGAACTAATACTTGGTGACCTGGAAATGTCTTCTTTGTTGTCTTATAAACCCTATTATTTATTCGTTAACTCAAACTCATGCATGCACCATACACGAACAACAGTTTTCAAGAGAATAGCTCAAGTATTATACGAAATCATTTACAGGTTTGACGCCTTTACTTAAGTGATATAGCAAAATCGCAACACGCTACTGCAACCACTTACTTTTTATTATTTACCCAAATAATTGAATTTTTATTTCTGCTATAATTGATTTATCTCTACAGTTCTTTATTTATTTATAAAGAATCACTTTTAAAACGTATAGTTAAATAGCCAATACATTACACATGTTCCAGTGGACGATTGGCGGATAGAGCGCGCTAGTGAAGCCGACAAAGCCAAAGTCTACGACCTGCTGCTGACGGGCTTCTTCACTCACGAGCCCGCCTCCCGAGCACTAATTAAGATCCATGGACCTCCACCTCCTGGTTCCTGCCTTGGCTTGCTCGCCCTTCCACAGGGCATGTCCTTCAAAGCTGTCGACTCCGAAGGGAGGATCATTGGTGTGGTCCTCAACCTGGACCATGATAATCTTGGTGAGCTAGACACAGTCCTGGCAGAGCCCTTGAAGACGGTATGTAGCCATGTCTCAGAAGTGATAATAATATTCACGATGTGTATAACATTTAACAAATTATTCTTTTAGTCGACAACTCTTTATGGGCTCATTCAGGGTCCAGTGAATTATTCAACGGATATTCCGCCACTTCGTTCACTTCCCTAGCAGTGCCGTCTAGCTATTTGAACACAGAACATTCCCATGCCTTCCATTTCCCATTCCTATACAGTTGAGCATAACACATAAAAAAGTCATTTTAAACCGTCAAATAAATGTGAGAGGCACTACTGACTCTAGTTATATAGTCAAATCAATATTAATTTTGCTAGAGGATTTCCTATCAGCTCAGCATCAAGTCTTTGGGAATGTGGAAAATCAAAATTTCAATTACTGATGTGTTGTGTGGAAATGCAGTTAATTATGTGTACTGCTTAACAGAAAACCTCTATTGAAAACTAGTGCCAAATTGTCCTCAATCGTGTTCTTCAACCTTTCAGTCTGGAGTGTGGGTGACATTTCAGCATAATATTCCTCATATTCATCACAGCCAATGGACATCGAGAAGCAGTTTTTTTTTTTTTATACACCCATTTTATCTCTTTTTTGACGCCAGCCGGGAGGAGGCTGGGTAGAAGAGACACTAGCCCGCGGTGGGCGTTCCCCCTAGAACCCTGCATATAGTATTACCTATCAGAAAAAGTTTATCTTTTTTTTTTTTAATTTGACGTTGCATCACTAACAATGTATGTCAGAGACGACGTTATATTTTTTAATCTGTTGGTCTAGAAATCATCTAATAAAGTTTAATGTGTTATCATGGAATTTATCTAGCTTAATGGCTTCCAGTCGAATAGTTGTTTACCGATACTCTTCCGATAATTGCATCGTCATCATCCTATAAAAAAAAACCGATGACCTTATACTCTCTCGTTATGTAGTATTTACCTCACCTATGGTCTATTATAATGGTACAAGTTTATTTTTATTTGCATGTGTGAAGACAAACACTGTAGTGTAGAGAATAAATATGAGACTGGTTCAATTTCTAAATAGATGGTTTCCTTTTTCAGCTTTACCCGTTCTTCAATATGATCGACCACAACTCCGGTGGGGACGAGCCTGGCTGGCTGAGTCTCCACATCATCGCTGTGGAGGAAGGCTATAGGAAGCGAGGTGTGGCAGACAGACTGGTGGAGATCTCCGAAGAAGAGTGTCGACAAAGAGGGTACAAAGGCCTAAGGGTGGTCTGCACTTCAGCGTACTCCGGCCGACTAATGGCCAAGAGGGGCTTCCGGCAAGTCTACAGCTTCCGCTATGCGGACTACCTTGACTCCAACGGGACACCCGTCTTGGACCCGCCTGCACCCCACGAAGCGGTCACTGTCTACGTCAAGAGGTAACTAAAGGTACTTATGGTTAACTAAGAGGGTTCATTCAAACTGAATTAAATAGATGAATGAAAACACAACGATGTAAATGAATCACTTCAGCATAAAGGTGATCTTGTCGGTTTCACAAAATACATGATTATGTATGTACCTCTATAAACTTGGACGTAGCAACACATATTCAAAGTGAAGGAATTCAAATATAATTTTCACTAGCACCCATCATAAAGGTTGGGATAGAAGCTCGTTTTTGATCGTTTACCTATCGGCCAGTAATAAGTATTTCTTCTATCGCTCGTTTGACTTCCTCAGGTTTTCACAACTTGACAGTCATAATAGTTTCAGACTCTACAAAATGGTAGGGAACCCTCCAAACCATCTACATCTGCTTCTTCTTCCCTTTTTTGTTTAAAATTAAACTTCTTTATTGTGATATAATTACAATCTGTCTTATTGTGCAATAAGTACTTGTGATAAATGTTCCCATTTTTACAATTTTCATTCACTCGTTCATTCATACAGTATTTACAAACAGCCCAGAGACCTCCCAAATCCGCATGGTTGTCACCTCCCTCACATCCGAAATAGAAAGCGGAGTCTTAGGAAGTCCCCACGCTCATCTGTTAGCCGCGTCACTGGTCCTCTAAATCAAAGAAAAGTGTAACTTTTGTTCACTGATCTGTCCTATGAAGACTAAGTAATCGTTACTCAAAATATGTTTAGGTGCAGTGGTCAAATAAATGCGGATAATATTGTAAAAGAGATGTTTCAGAACTCTCCGCGGCCCCAAGATATAGAAAATCACCTGGGTTTCCAAACAGTAAATATCTCATCAAGTTATTATCATAAAAGGCTCTTGGAACTAATAATCCAAGCTCATTACAGACCAGCAACTATCATGCTACAATACTTGAATAAATGACCACACCCACTGTTCTTTTCAGTTCTAGCTTCTCCGGCTATGATGGGAACCGTTTTATTCCTTCATATGAGGCGTTTAAATTAAAAACCTCAGAGGCTCTCACGCTCTTGGTCAGCCTGCACTGGGTCTTATCCAGTGACGCGGCTGAGGGAGGGGCGTTTTCAACTAGCAATAGTTTCTCCGTCATCTGTCACTGCATCTCTAACTGATGGTCTATAAATGTGTCCTCCGGCCAGCTCTGCTGTACGGTGCCCCGCTATTTACCCATTTGACTGACAATACAGCCAAATGTCTCCAACATTTCTAGGATCGGATCATGCGAAAAGTGGTCTGACATACCTCTCTCAAGAGGTTAAAGAAAGCCAACCTGCACCCGTTACTTGGTGTGCCGTCGGTTGGTGAGCTCATCCCCCGGAGACACATAAAGTTTTTTTACCTTTAATCAAAGATATATGTAATGGTGCTTTAAATGCAAAATATGCAGTAGAAGGACCCAATCTCAGCTAATTATAATATTCATGTATGTATTTATTATAATTTCAACAAATTACAACATTAGGGGTTAAGAAAAAAAATATATAATAGTAAAAGTAAACCTTAGTTATTTTCTACGAAATGATTCTAAAGTCTGATTTTTTATTTATTTTTTTTTAGGAATGAACAATGTACTGATCCTTAAGCGTCAGACTGCCTTCAAGGAATAGATTAGTTAACGAAGGAAATATTTGTATTTTCCTAGTCTGCATGTTACTCTTTTTACCCATTATTATCTGTGATACTTACATCAAATTGTAGAAAGTAAAAATCAACCAAAGAATTTTCTGAACAAATATTTTTTTTTTTAATTTTCTAATAACATGAAGATTTATATTAATAATAATATGAATAGTACTACTCTGGTGTAAATTAAAATTAAAAAAAATGTAATATATATTTATATATGCAAATAAACTTTAGAAGAGAAGTTTGTGAAGAACTTTGACTGCCCTTGAAAAGATAAAATCCTTGTTTAATTTATATTATACATTTATTTAGTTTTATTTTCTAATCCTTGCACTTACACCTTAAAAATCTTGAATTGCAAACAGAATTTTGATGACAGTTATAATAGATTTTTTTACTATTATTATGATGTGTCAAAATATTTATTTTTGAATTAGTAAGTCATTTTTTAATGGCTTTTTATTACTTTTAATGGGCTTGCTTTTATTTTTATCACTATTGGGACATCAAATGGAATTAATATGCTAAATTCTAAGCCTCTAAAAAAACAAATAAGTAAAGTAGTGAATACGATTTTAATGACTTTATAAAAGCAACCTTTTAAAACCCAAATACAAATTACGCTACTTTAATCGGGACTTCTAGATTTTTATTTTGATAATCTACTTAATCCACAATTATAGATAATATTTCTATCAAGCGAGGGGATGAAAAACACATTGAAAGTCATCAATAAATCGCTTGTATAAAGCAGTTCACATTTGTAGCAAGACCTGAGACCAAAAATCAAAAATCTTATGGGAAAGTTCAACAAAATTACAGAATCATTCGTTGGGAATGTTATTAAAAAGTATAATATAATGACAGCAGAGTGAAGAAGGGGGATTTACTTATTATTAAGCCTCATCTTTGTCCTGAAAAATCTGAAGAAAAAAGATTGAAGGGCATTGGGACTGCAAGCTGGTCCTACAATATTCAACCACCTAAACGAACTGCTATGTTATACAAACGACTTTGACGTAAGTGGGGCCCTTCTTCTGCAGTGTATGTCTATGTGTATGTATAGGTCATGGTTTGGAGTGATTCAAGATTTTCCTATACTTGGAATCTGAGATAAACGCCCAAAACGGCATACCCCATGGCCTAGGCATTCACTACGATCACAATTGAAGAGCTTAGTGGATGAAGATGCTATGAGACAAATAAGTAAAATCGAGAAAATACTCTTTAATGATGTTAGTTTGCTCTTTTTCTCTATTTTACACTATTAGTGTTTTTTCTGCACATTATTGTTTGGTTAGTAAAAACGTTTGGGTCGACTTAGCAGTAGCTTGCCAAATAACAGGGAATTCCCAAACATGACATCTCATTTACTTCAAAGATGTCACTTAACATGTTCATCCACTAAGCTCTTCAATTACATGGTTAGACAGACATGGAAGACCTATAATTTCAAACGGATGAATACATATAAGACTTCAATGGAACCAGCACTAACATATAAGGAGCTGAAACTTGGAAAACTACCACGGCCAGGTATTGAAATAAACCTTTCTAAAGACGGTTGGATGGGAAACGGAACCGAAAGGAGGGGGACCTAAAGAGATGACGTTTACGGTGACATACATGTAGTTATTTTTAGTTACTTTTACCACAAGAAAAAATTGGGAGGCCAACATATAACTAGAATACTAGATAAGCTAGCTTCTGACGCCAGAAGATTTCTCAAGATACTACACTCGATAGAACAACTGGCAGATGTCCTAAGAAGAGGAGATTCAAACTTTTATATATTTTGTATGTTTTCTTTATGATATAGTATCCGTAAACATGCATTTACAAAATTAAACTGGAAAACAGTAGTTTTTTTTAATTATTTACAAGTTATAAAATTTAAAACACAAATTCGGAAAGTCTGTAAAGCCTACTTTTGTTTGTTTTTCATACAGTTGTTGTTTTTTTTAATACTTTTTAGAGTGTTGTCTAGTTGGAACATTAAAATAAAACCTTTTAAATGATTTAAAACAAATGAGACAACTGATGCGTGAATCAACGTGTATATTGGCTATATTGTGTATAGTGTGTAGTATTTTTTTTCTGATCTTATATTTTGGAAGATTACTTTGGTAAAAATGGTTTAGTTTCTTTTATTATATAATGGTTTAGTTTATATAATTATAGAACAGTGGAATCCGAATAGGTTTGCCTGTCAGTTCAGTAGCACTATATGTAATAATATTAGTATACTGTGGTATGCGTAAACACAATCGTTATTGAACTCCCAGGACTGTCAGTCTTAACGATACTGTAAACAACATCTAAGTCCATTTCTCCTATAGTGGTTGGACCCTATTCATCTGAACAAAGAAAGTAAGTCTTCTATGAATATTGTTTAATTGGTTTTTTTCATTTACTTCAATTTATTGTTAGGTCCATAGAGGGTACATATCATTCAGCATCAATTTTCATATTGGAATATAATTAAAAAATGTATACTTACACAATTAGTGAATACTCTGCTTTGACGCTCCTCGCTGATAATTCTATTTACCCTGATTTGATCGTTGGCTATCTTTATCAGAATTAAATATTTGATTCTTCAATTATAATATTGAAATAGATAATGTTTAATGTTTTAAACGTATTGATGAATTATTGACCACTTCCAAACGATACTCAGCTACATACTTGTAACACGCACTCGAGTTTTTTATTCAGATTGCAACATAGTTTAAAAAGTAATTTAAAAAAAAAATAAATACAGTCCCCGTCTATTATAATGCACCAATATAAATTATTAGACATGTTATCACCATCTATTATAAGCTTATGATTCATCAAAATTTTATCATAGACATGTTGAACTGAACGTTCCTCGTTTGAAAAATAGTTTAAACAATGGAAAGTTTATTATTATATAAAGCGTTTATAGTTATAAAAATGAGTTTGTGCTATGTTGCCAAGTGCCGTAAAATGTAATAAATAAACATTCCCTGAAGTGTTTTTATCCAAGAAAAAATAACGATTTTCGTCAAATTTTAATTATCAGTAGATATTTGACTTGATCATTGAGACCGATATTTGAAGGCGTTACTTTGAAAAATGTTTTGTTTTTAGTTTTATCTATGATAACGACCGAAAAAATAATTCGCTCGATTTGAAACTTATGATGTATATTCTGCAAATATACTGAGTCCAGTATATAGTCGCAGTCACGCTGTATCTGTTTCAGTTTTATCTCCGTTAACTGTCTCAGTTTGCTGTTAAAAAGCTAATTAAGTTTTTTTATTTATATTGAAGATACGTTAACGATAGCAAAGCAAAAATAAATTCAAGGATATTCCAAAAAATTGATTTTGTTTTAAGAGCCAACAAGTATTTCACTGACTTGAGCGCTCTTAATAGTTGTTTTTTTTCGATATTTAATTCTTGTTATTTTTTGTAAAGGGAATTTTCAAAGTACAAGCAGGCAATTATTTTTTAGTAAACAAATCCCCGCCACAGTGATCAACAAGTTTCTGGAACCTCGGATTTCGTTTTTGTATATCCTATAAATAAAATTTATTTCAATGTTTTTTTTTAATGAAACGATAGTTAGAAATAGCTACAAGTCAATAATACGTGTACATGAAACTGTAAAATAGAGAAGCACAATGATAAACTTCAGGGTCACCAATACCAATTATTACTTAATCATTCTTGAAGAAAAATTGGTTTCCATGTTATTTAATCAATATTCAATATGCAATTATAGATTAAGCCGTGTTATTTTATTGCACGACAGAAAGGTCATTAATTTTGAACTGGCGGGGGGGGGGGGGCAATCTTCTTTGGTCCGACTGTTTGTGCTTTCGATGATAGCGATCATAAACATGACCTAATCAATCAGGAATTTTAAACATACACATTCAAATACACCTTGTCTTGCTTTGTTAAATAAATAGTTAAAAATCCTCAATTGAAGAATTGAAAAAAAACTGAACACGGAAATTATCAGGCCTATGTCACTTAATTAGCCAACTTACTTCTCTCTTACCTTTAAATTTTTTTTTTTTACATACATATAACGGGTGTAAATGACCCTTGTGGTTGACATCCCATAAAACAAACAAACACAAGAAAACATCTCAGAAGCTATGTTTGTTTAAATGCTTTGTTTTTAATGTGGTTATTTGTCGACCCGGCTTCAAAAGGAACTCTTGGTGAATATCTTAGCTACTTCCAGTGACGGAGATGAATAAAATGGAGTATTTGCGTACAAAAATATCTGGTAATTTTTTTAAGTCGTTTAATAAATTATATTGCATATTTTTCTTTCTTTTTTACATTTCATATACAAGGGCTCATTGTGTGTGTGGACGCCAGAGCATCTCTAAACTAAAACTAAAATACACTTAATACTTAAAACTAATGTTGCATATAATATTATAAAAGTACTTAAGAAGCACCTTAAGTAGGCTTGGCCCGTTCCTTGGCATTTCTCGACTCTGTCCCTTAACCGTTTACTTCCTTTATTTTATTAACATGTATTTCTAAAAATATGATTTCATTTGAATTGAAGGAAAGACATCGTCATTAAAAACAAATTAAAAATATTGATATAATGACGGTTCAATTAGTAATTTATTACAAAGTCAATCAAGTGTATATTACAAAGTATAGTTTAATCCTTAAACTATTTAAATAAAGTCTTTTAGCTTTTATAGGGATAAATTGTCTCTACTCTAGGAGTAGTACTCGTAAGTAGATTGGACTCCGTGCTCGTAGGAAATATATCATATTATTATAACAATTTGTTTCATATATTATCCATTTCATTCCCATCAAGGGATACTTGCGAATGATAATTTAGCCACCGGAAGCTCTATTCATTCAAAATTAAAACAATTTGGGATTAAGCAAGCTAGAAAACATTGTTTATTAATATAAATAGCACACAAACGGCCATCATTCTTTATTCCAATTCCAATAGTGTTTTTTTTACATCATTTATCTAATCGTTATATTTGTTTGAACGTTTTTACCAAGATGGTTAAACAAATAAAATGGAGTATTTCTGATTAGCGATTGGAGAATTCTTTGAGAAGATAACATGGTTTCCCCTAACATTTTTTCGAAATTATTTCTCCACGTTATCATTTATATATCTAAAAAGAACAATTTCGTTCACTGACCTTAAAACTTTCACACACTAAAAACAAAAATTTGATCCTTCTGATCTATGAATCAAATACTAAAAAGCGCCATAGCTGGTAGGTGACGCTGAGGAGCTGGGAGTCACCTCTCAGCCTTAAATTCGATAGCCTTAAACCGATTCGCTACTTATTTATCCTCAAGAGGCACAGTGACCCTGGCGAAAGAAAAGCACCTTGAGGTGAGCCGTGGATGCAATGAGAAGGGTGCATGCTAACCACTAGGCGAGGGGAACTCAAATACCACTGCATATTAAAAATAACGAAATTTAGTTCATCATTGGTCTAAATAAATGGGGAAAAATCGACTAGGCCATTAATCCTTGAATCAACCAGTTTAGAGTCCATTCATATAATGATTCAAAGAAATATTTGTTGCCGTTTCCATATGTTTTAACCATAAATCATGCAAAATATTATTTTTATAACAGAAGTGGACAGCGAAGAGGGGGTATGCTTGAGACTATCACAAAAGAAAAAAAGGATGGATATCATAAAAATAAATAAATAAAGCAAAACGTAAAAAGTGGGAGACCTTGACCGTGAGCCTACAGCGTGGTAGGGAGAGCAGTTGCAGTAGTGTTAGCGCGTAGCCAACGGAAGCAGAACGTCTTCAGGATTTCTTCGTCTTGTTTGCTACCAATGACCCATCTCAGGAGAGCCGCTGTCATCCAGCCACCGCTACGACATTGATCTTTAGGTAGGCGTTTCACTGCTAGTCACTTTTATCTCTGATCCGTTCCTACTTTATCTTAACTTACAATCACAATCAGAAAAGCCCAGAACCTAATCAGAAATTGAGACTAGATATCTTAGTTATAGAGTTATCTTTTTCTTAGGAACATTTTAAACCACAGTTATAATAATCGAATATCGCAATTTAATCCAGAGGTGTTCCCTCACCATTTCTCCCTATGGGACAAAAGGTTTTTTTTCTTCGGTCATGGAAGCGTTATCAGTTTACGGAAAAAGATCTTTCAACCAGCTCCTTTTCTGCCATCTTTCTGTTATGTATAAGCGAGTCAGTCTGAATGTCTGTGCCGCTACTTCTCATAAATATACACATTAATTTCAATCTCATTTGAATAAATAGTAATTGTAGCATAGGAAGCAAAGATTATTATTAAATTCAAAAGGGAGTACATACAATAGAACAACCAATTGTGCACATACAAGTGCATGAACCATTGTTGATAAAACATAAATATCAAATAAAGGAACATATTAAGGTAGTATGATTTATGTTTCCCCACTATTTTTATCTACTAAATCGTTCAGTGATCGTCCTTCAAATTATACTAAATAAATTTCGGCTATATGGCATTTTCAGTGCTATCACTGGTATTGAAAAGACACTTATTGAGATTATGATAAGATATTGACTATCTCCTAACTCGTTGTAATTAATAATCAGTACAGAGCAGTTTAAATTGTTTGTATGGGTTAATGCAACAGTTTTGGCTAAAGCTTCAAGTATGCTATTCATAATCATTTAGTTAATATTAGAGAAAATCGCGTTTGTGCTTATTCATATTTAAATAGTTATAATTAAACTAACAAAATGTTTGTGTAAAAAATAATAGAATGAATAGTAAACAAAGCTAGGATACTGATTCTATAATCTCTTGGCAACAACACAAAATTCTTGTACTATAAACATGTTTTCTTTATACAATATTTTAGTCATATTTGGATTTGTAACTTGCAAGTTTATTATATTTATTTTATTAAACCTCGTTCCTAAGTTGTAGATGACAATTTCCTATTTGATAACTGATAGATTCCTGTTGCATAAGTGAGTTTGGAAAAATACAACCGGATGTTCGTCCTTCGACCATGCTACGAAGAAGAACTGGACGAAGTGTTGTTCACCCTGAACAATTATTACTACCCGTATGAGCCGCTTGCCAAAATCAACAAAATGACCGGTGACTTCTTAGAGCTGCCCCAGTCACTGCTGCCGCAAGGTATTTACTTTTTTGGATGTACGTACATGTGCCGCTGTTTCTGGGTCCCATGCTATTTTATAAAAACAGGAAAAATATAGCCAAATCTATAAAAAATTGTGATTAATTAATTACTTTGTATTAAAAACTAAAAAAAAAAATGTATTTTTATATAATGTTGTGTATATAATGTTTTATATAAATTAAAGATCTCAATCTCCTGATTAATAGTTATTATCATGAGTTGGGAATTTAGTTTTTTTGTTGTTATCATCGTGTTTACTGTTAAACTGAGCTAGTGTTTTGTTTTTTTAAGGCTTGATACTTTTAATTTATGTTAATTTTGATAAGGCAGAGCAGTTCAGTATGAAACCTCAATGATGTTAATAATGCGTAGTTTCATGAAAAAACATAAAGAGCTATTAATATGTCACTTAGTAATTTTAAAAAATATATGTTTTTTGAATTTATGATTTTGAAATGATGATGACTTTATGTTTTTTTATTTTTATGATATTGAGTAGGGTCTAGGTAGTCATATTTGAGATCTTGATGTCCTGGTTAATAATATGCATCATGTGTTGTAACTTTCATCATTTGTAGTGGACTATCATCGCAAAACGTCATTAAAACCGTTTTCGCAGCGGTAACGACACTCTTCACGGTGTCATTCGTCAGACTGATCTTGATTTATTTCCACTATATACCAATGACACTACAGATAGGAAACCCGTTTCCAGACTGTGTTGCTTGAATCTCCATTTATCCAATCCGAATAGGATAAGCATCAAATGCAAACTCTACCAATTCCTTCTCTTCTCCCAGTTAGTATTGTACAAAATATCTTATTCTAGTCTTTACCCAATTTTTACTTAATTACTTTTTTAGCATATCCCCCATTTCCCCTTCATCCTTATCCCCAAGCACACTTGTTATACAGCTTTGCACATCCCTATAATCCTTCTCAAAGACTAAAGTGTCAGTCGTCTCGTGGCCAAGCTATAAAC
This sequence comes from Acanthosoma haemorrhoidale, assembly GCA_930367205.1. Classification (NCBI taxonomy): domain Eukaryota; kingdom Metazoa; phylum Arthropoda; class Insecta; order Hemiptera; family Acanthosomatidae; genus Acanthosoma; species Acanthosoma haemorrhoidale. The sequence goes on along the minus strand of OV884011.1, from coordinate 119,327,036 downwards.
TCAAGGCAGTGGGAGTCGCGGTAATGGTCAGTTTCTACAAATATGTCCGGAGTGTCTGTGTCGCTGACGTTTATCGTCATCATTCACTGGTCTATGTCCGGTGATAAGGCTGATACAGGGGCGTAGGGGGTTTCCTGCTCGTCCACTTCCTCTTTCGCATGCGAGCGGGTACTGTGAGTATTTGTATATATCGTATGAATGAGTGAGTGACTGCTTAACAGTAAATATGGAACGATTGAGACCATTGATCACAATTAGTTAATGCCCAATTGGGTAGATTTTAATTTTATTTTAATGAAAACATTTCCTACCAAAAATGAAATACCCTCCAATTTTAAATGATACATCTACTTTTCTTTTAGACGTATGTTTCCTCTTTTTAATAGGCAGGAGAATATTACTATTTCAAAGAAATGGAACCTCGATTAAATGTGTAAATACGTAAAGTAGATTTATTATCAGGGCAATTTTAAATCATTTTTGTTATTCCACGTATGCTCACAGTAATTAAAAAAAGATATATTTCCTTATATCCATTAATTTTAGGTCACTCCATCGTTGCAGTGCCCAGCGAGCAGGAGACTGACGCCATCGTAGGGGTGGCACTCAATGACAAACCGCCACAAGAGTTCCCCAATATCTACACGAACAGCCAAGAAGATGTTAAGGTATTCATATAATTTATACGTCTTCCCTGGGTAGTTTCTTTACTTCTTCTTTCTGGCTAGTCTCTTTTACTTTTTGGGTGCCTTCTTCCTCAGGTTTGTCTTTTTTTTATTTTTACGTCTTAGGGGACTCCTAGGTTTCTGCATTAACTTTTATTTCTCCATTATTGAAATAAAATTAGTTGTTACATCAGTTACCTCGCCATTTTCCCCAATTAAAATCGCCATTAGATCAAATCATTTTTTTTTTCATTTAAAATTTTTATTATTAATCTGTTAGTTGTGGGTTATTTTTTAATTTTATAGACAATGATTTGAAAAATAGAACTTTTTCTTTCCAGGTGTAATTCATTATTTCAACTGTGCGCTTTCGGCAATAAATTGACATCTTCAAAAAGCCTGGGAACTGGCCATTATGATATAGGTAGCGTAAAGTGCCTTATTCAAACCTTTGAATTAATCTGAAAATCGGTTTATATCAATTATAAACTAAAAAATACATAAATGAAATAAAAGACGAAGTGAAGGAACGAAATATAGATAGCTCTGAGCAATCCGAGCTTAGGCCGGAGTCTCCACTTCATTTTTTTTCAAACTCGGCTACAAATACTTTAAAGAAGAAACTTTCACCATACTTCAAGTCTGTGGTATTTAAATCTCGTTGTTTCTCTCTGTAAATCTCAATGCAGAAATCCTGTGACAACTTGCTGAAGAAACAATCCGTCGCAAAATAGTTTAAGCTGTGTTAGTAAAAAAAGTGGAAAAGAAAAGGTTAGATTGTGGTTGACTATTCCTGAAACTATAAAGAGCTTCACATTTTTTAGTGTTTACCTACCAACTACCAACTAATCGTGGATTTTTCAATTTTGTAGATTTAAAGCCCTCTTACTACAAAATCCCGATTCATAAACAGTAGAGACAGTATTTTTAAATAATTTGTTCTAACTCAAGTCAATAATTAGTACCATGCCCCAATGATTCTCCATGTCGGGAAGTTATCAGATGTGTGAGTCTCCAAGGTGGGGAGGAGACGCCCGCCGCGGGCTAGGGTCGTTACAACCTCTAGCCACCGTCCGGCGAGCGCTGTTTTTTTTTTTTTGTTTTTTTCATAGCTCTCAAACTTATAAAAATAGGATGTGGGGAAAAATAAAAGGAAAATTATTTTGAGCTGATGGGTGCCTTTCACTAAGGGTAGTCCCATTTGAAGGATGTATGAGAAGGATATAGGGTGTGGATTGCCTATAGGAGGTGGGTGCGAGAAGGATATGGGGTGTGGGATGCCTAAAGGAGGCGGGTGGATTCGGGAAGGTAGGGCGCTACCTATCCCCTGAAGGGGGCTGCACTAAGTCGGCCTATCGGCCGGTAGATCGACCCACCCTTAGCAGGTAGAAGGGGTCCCGGCGAGCACCTAGATAGAGATAGAGCGGGTGGACCTGAGGTCTTTCACCCTTGCTGGTGGCCTAGTCGGTGGGCAGCTTAATTCGTTTTGATTTGACTTCATAAGATCTTAGAAGGTGCCCCCCGACAGTGCACTATGTTCAGGAGAATGTTCCTCTTCTCTAGGGTAGGTTTATAGGTAGTTTATGTGGTCTTGGAATGACCACGAATTCACACTCGGTATCTGAGGGTAGGCGAAAACCGTCCGGATCCCAAAGGCGAGTTTGTACCGGAGAGAAGCAGACTGGATCGCCGTGGGAGACGCTACTAGGTAAAGTTTGTAGGGCGACGGCAACCGTCGTCCACGAGAGAGAGGTCTCTCCCAAAGAGGTGTTAGTTTTAGCGAGACCAAGGCAGAGATTCCCACTAGGAAGGTGTGGGGTCTGACAACGCTAAAACATAGCGAGGCTAGGAGAGAGAGAGAGAGATGCAGAGGTAGTTGAATGAGAAGGTCATGGTTTGAGTAGAGCAGCAAGCGCCAGTGCAGAAAGAGAGAGCAGTGTTCCAAGTGCCGGTTCAGTACGTTCTGTTGTCCGCCCTAAGACGGCCGGGTTATATAGGCAGGCCAGCCGTGGTGGGGATGATTCCCCCACCTGCGGCTGTTTCCCCCACTAGCTTCTCCCCCCTCTATGACTAACGTCATAAGCTTTATTATTAAAATATGGAAATGTAGATAGATATTTTCTGGGCCGAAAAGAGGGGAACTTCTAATTATTCGTAATTAAGAGGTTGACGCAACATTCCACAATTCAAATTTAAATATTGTTTAGAAAAAGCAATAGTTGAATACGGTGACTGGTGTTAACAATGACGTTTGCGAACTCTGATTTCCATCACGAGATGGCTCTGTTACGAGTCTGAACTAAAATGGGCTTAGAGGCAAAGACAATCCCAGGATAATTGCGTTGCCCCTAACTGATTTAATTTTCGCGGTTTTCATTAAACCTCAATTAAAATTCTAATTGCTTGTATTTCCCCCCTCGCGTCTAAAATTCGTCCCAATCTAGCTATTTCCCACTTCATTCTGACTCCAGGTCAGTCGTAATATTCGCATTAAAAGAATCAATTCCCAGAACATTATTTGTTAAATACCATTTTAAATTAGCTCCAATCCAATGCTGGAATTCATTGGATAAACAATTTGGCGGTGCTTCTTATTCCAACAGTGCCCGTGCCAACACCTCTAAGCCACAGTTATTTAGTTACTAATTTAAAAGAACGTACTACCAGACCTCAGAAGGGCTCAGGTAAATCTTCCATAAGGGTAGTCTAGGTCGAAAAAGGGTAGTCTTAGAAACCAGGGGACCATTTTTCCATAATTTCTGAACCCGAAGGAAGAGGTACAACTTTGATTAAATATAGAACAAATAATTGTGATAATGTAGAATTGCTTTATAGATATTATTGACAATTTACTTTATTTAATAAGATATACTTAAAATCAAAATCCATGAACTAAAATACCTAGTCTACAACTAAACTCGCTGTCCTTGAACCAAATCCATTTCGTTTTATTCATCACTATTAACTTTGTCACAGTTATCATATTCATCATCACGACCACCGACATTCATGACATTAGCTAAACAAAAAGGAAATTTTGTTCTACTGTAAAAGAAGTTGTATTGTGAAAAATTATCAATCAAAACACTAAAACTGTTAATTCAACTCTCCCGTAGCCCTATTATATTCTGTTTGTCTAGTTTATTTCATAATATTTCCATCTAGTTAGATGCCATTGATACATAAGCATTACAAAAAATATATTTTTCATCGTTGATAGAACTTAAACCATATTTTTGTTGTTATTAATAGGTTAAATGAAGCAAAATGCTCCCACATTACCTTCACCCTTTGTCGCAAAACTTGTCCACTAGTTTATTTTAATTCTATTCCTCTCCCTGTAACCGAGACAGTACGGTACTTAGGCTTTCATCTCGAATAAACGACTGACCTGGAACCCACATACGAGACTAAAAAGACAAGAACTAAACAGACGCTTTGGACAACTGTACAGACTACTTCAAAGGACATCCCATCTCTCAATAGAAAATACTAATCTACAAAGTTATACTTAAACCAATCTGGACATACGGAATAGAGCTATGGGGGACAGCAAAAAAGTCGAACATCAAGCGTATCCAATCCTTTCAATCCAAAGTCCTGAGAACAATAGTAAATGCCCCTTATTATGTCAGCAACAAAACCCTTCATAACGACCTTAATACACCCTACATTCTAGAACTCATCCCTTCTAAGTTTATGAAATTCCACAGTAGCCTTTCCAACCACCCTAATCCTGTAGCACAGTCATTGCACTGCGCCACTCATCCCTATAATCCTCCTCGGAGACTGAAACGGCAGTGGCGTCGTGACCTGCTATAATCGCGTTACAGTGGGAGTCCTGGCAATGGCCAGTTTCTCCAATCATGTCCTATTGTATGAATGAGCGAGTGAATGATGACTGTAAATATGGTATGAATGAGATCATTTATCTGTATTATTTTTGGCAGATTGTAATTATTGCACAATAAAAATTGTTGAAGTTTATTAATAGGTTGATTAAAATATAGATATTGCTTTTCCTTTTCCATAATATTATGTTGGTGAAATTGATTTACAACTACTAAAAAAACATCTAATTTTGTCCTGCAAATTTAAGCTCATAATTATTATTAAAACATTGGAATCGCATACTAGAACTAATACTTTAATTGTTAATGTGAGCATTACCAGTTTCAGGAAATGTTCAACTACATAGAGAGGGAGTCTAATGTGCTGAAAGAAGCTCCGGATGCCATGGAGGTGAGGATGCTGGCCGTTCATCCACTTTGGCGGAACAGGGGGATCGCTGCGTCTCTGCTAACGGCCAGCAAAGCAGTGGCGAGGGAGGCCGGGTACAAGCACATCAAAATGTACTGCACTTCGGCCTACTCCAGCAGGCTGTTAAAGAAGCTTGACTGGAAGCTCCAGTACTCCCTGGAATACAAGGAGTACGCCCGGACACACGGGGGCATCGTCGCACCGGGTGCTCCCCACAACTTCTGTGACCTGTTCGTCAACTCGACAGAGGTTGCCCAAAGCAGCAACGAGGACGCACCATCAGAGCATCTATCAGAGTTTTTCTGTGGGTATAGGAAAAAGAAACGAGGCATGTAGTCACTTGTAGCCTGTATGTATATAAAAAATAAATGTGCATATTGACTCTCCCCTATATATTCATTTACACGAAATCGGTAAAGGCCGCCAGTCTATAAAATCTCTGAAAACTTTAAAATATAGTCACTAAGCATGTAGATGTTCACAGACATCTATGTATGAATTAATTATTGATTGGATTATGATACTTACTACTGGGAAGAAATAATACGTGGTCTTTTAATTGTGAGACATTAATATAGTTATTGTTTTAATATTGGTAATTGTTATTTTATTTTCTCAAAGGATCAAGTCCTTAACAGTGTGATAAGGCCAGTGGTGCTCTCGTAGAACCAGTGAAAACGTAAACAGTATAACAGTCATGTCTGTGTATGCCATCAAAATAAACTTTAAAATAAAACGTCAATCTTTATTTCTTGTAATTTTTATTGATATCTTTGTTTAAATTATAGTTAGCAATTTTCAGAAACTTTAAATATTTGTTGTATCGAGGATTTCATTTTTTATAATTGTACGTATGTAGCCAATTCCATCTATCAAAAATCATTTAAATATATTTTTATAAAACTATTTCTTTATTGTGTTGATAATAGAAATGTTACATTTCAGCTGCATTAACTTAAGTAAAGAAAAGAAATCAGTATGAGAAACGTTTTGTACATTAGCTACATATTTTCTTAAAAAATTAAGTCAACCAGACTGGGGTGTTGATGGGATGTTACATATTAAAATAGCTTTTTAACTTGCGCTTGAGAATGCCGTAAAGTATTAAATAGCACATTCCTTGTTTTAGCAATAATATAGTCAAATCTGTAACGCTGACATAAACTTCAGATTGCCACGATGAAAGATGGGCCATTAGATGGGTTGTTAGTTAGAAAATTAATTCAAGATTGTATCTACAGAAAAAAATAAAAAGTATTCATGCTTTACAAACCTAAATCGACTGTAATGGTATTTTCAAGAGTTTTTCTGGGATCAACTGGTACTAGAGTAGACTCAACTAGTAGATATCTAAAAACCACATGCTACAAGGTATCTTAGACGTTAGTGAGTGAAGGGTGCATTTCATCAGGGTGCAGCTGTTAAGCTATGAACACACTTCTAGCAGATGAGACGAGAATTGGAGAAACAGTAGAAATAAAAAGAGGAATATGAAGGATGGATAGTGCAGGAATAGGGAGGGCTATTGTAGATTGAGAGGGGAGGGATGTTGGAGGCTGGTGTCAGTAAATAATACAGAGCTCTATTGACTGGGCTTGATAAAAGATGCGCAGTACGGTCTTGCCGAGTTAGTGAAAGAGGCAATCACTAGTCTTGTACGTGACCCCTTGAGGCAGTTTCAAGCTGCAGCTCCGCCTCGCCAAACCTCCCCCTGTCCGTTTATTCTACCTGCAATCCAGTTCCACCACGATGCGGCAAAACATATTTTTTATTTTTCTGTTTCACTTTGTTTTCTGCCCACTTTCTCATTAGTTCAAAAGGTAAACTCCCCCTCTCCAAGTACTCGGGGGACGATACGTATCTTTACTTGCGGATTCTGGTAAGGTGAATATTGCGCAATACATTTGACATCTTGCTTCGCAATAAGAACACCGTACATCCTGACCATCATAAACTATAAGAAATTTTGATCCAACTACTTTTTCGTGCACATATTTCGACATCAATTCATCTATTATATAATCGAGACCTCCAAGTCACTACCATCTTTATCATCTCAGTTCTCACCAAGCATTCTCCCTTCCAACAAAGCAATGCGATATGTAAAATTGGGGCCAAAATTGCGAATTATTATGCATTACGAAAATGTGCAGTAGGGTTGATTATTATTCTCGTCTAATCTAGAATATAACAAATATCATATATACTATTACATCAAACAATAATATTACTAGTTTATGATTGATATTAAAGACATTTGTTCTTAACTACTGAATTTAATTAGTTCAAAATATGGCATGATGTTAACATTAACGTCTTCACTCATAGATATTAACAATGCTATTGTGGAGGCTCGCCAGATCAGCTCCACATGAAAATAATGTAACGTCCTATTTATCAGCCTCAGAGATGTTTCTGCCTCCACGTTCCATCAGCAAGTAGCCTCCAAAGAAGTCAGTCAGGGAACCTTTTGCCTTCCTATTTAACCACCACTTATTTACCCCAGCACGGGATCTTTTTAGCTCACCTCGGCGTTTGGCCCATTATCTGTTCAAAGGGCTTTCTTAGCAATTCTTTAGACTCGAGTGAATAATAGATATAATCTATAGAGACGCGAGTGTGACAATAACACTTTTTTGGAGACCACTTAGATCTTAAGCCCATTCGGCGGCCCTTTTAATTTTTATTATTGTCTCTAGGACTTAGAGAGTTCTATGGCTTGTCCTTCAAGCCCGAGGCACCTGCGTAGTGCTTTTAACCTTTACTCTAGGGCAAGACAACGGTTTATTTCTTGTCTCCTTCATATTCGCTGCCGGCCAAGCCCATAGGCAAGACCTAGCTCACCGTAGATGACTCATGTTTCTACTTTTGACCATTTTCCATATTACGGTTAAGTGGTGGTTTCACATATGACAGCAATTATTAATTCGAATCATTCAACTTTGGCCTCGCCTAATTATTCCTCGTCCCAAATCAACCTACCTCCTAATCCTTCCAATGTTCTTAAGAGTAGTGAAAATTCATTTCTCCGCTTGATTTCTCCCCCAAAATCAATGACTTCCATGATTATAATAAACTTCGGGCCAAAAGCTCTGACATTTTTGCTGGAACGGATCAAGAAAAAAATCTCTTGTGAACAGTTGTATAAGCAATGCCAGAGAACGTAAAGCAAAACCCTTCAAGTTCGTTCTGAATAAACTATCTCCTCAAGACTTAATTGTGCTGTTTTAATTAACTGAAAATTAAAGTTAAAGATGGGGTTTGCGAAACACATATTTTAATAGAATTTGTAACAAGTGAGGGTGTTTAATTGTTTTATATAAAACTAAAAAACTGCCAGGCTTAAAAATACTTTAAAATCAATGCTTTCATTTTGAGGAGAGAAACACAATAATGGTTCAGAGTCAGGGATAGTATTTTGTTTAACCCAAAGAGAATTAGAATAATGCTCAGTACATACCTTAAACAATGTGAGGTTGAGCAATATGACATGTTGCATAAGCAACATATCAACACGTTTAGACAAAAAAATAATATAATTAACAAAAACCTGAATTCCCTGACACTCAACAACAATCTAAATAAGAATAAAAATAATGAAACAACACATTCCACACACAGTTTCCCTAGATTATTTAACGTATCTGATGTACACTATGATGACAATGAAAATGAATTATTGCAAAGAGATTTAAGTTGTGCTCCACCAAGACGATGTGCAACCAAGAATATTATTATTCTTATGGCTAGCGCGGTATGCACTAACACTAACCATATTAAACAAATATAGGATAGCAACCGGAAAATTTATGGACCTTCATCCAGTCGGACAAAACGGGCATTTAAAAAATCTCCCGCGCATTTACGATACCTGTCTGCGACGGCAACACCGGTGCCTTGGGCCTAGGCTGCTGTATGGTGCACCGCTTTTTCGTTATCTGACGTATACGAAAGCTCGGCGACTCCAACAATTTCATAACGGTATACTGATAAAAGTGGTCAGAAATACTTCATTCGAGCAGCGGAGCAACAGTGAGCTTCACGAGATCTTTGAGCTGCCTACGGTGGATGAATTCATCCAACGTAGACGTATCAAATTTTTCGACTCCCTGCAATACCTGAAAGACTTTGGCACCATAGCTTTTTGTTTCTGATCATCGAGAAGAGTGTAACTTGGGGGAGATATATTGTGCCAACTTCACCATAGACAAATAAAATAACGTCACACCCGCCTACCTTTCCATATTTTATCATTAAATATTCCGTGTCAGTACAGTGAGAAGGGAGACAACAAGAGCTCACTAAGAGTGCGGGCGAAGTAGCCCCCGATTGACCAAAATAAATGATCAAGGCAGAGATCGTTTCCAAGGAGGTGCTAGTTTTAGCCAGACGAAGGCCGAGAATCCCAGTCGGAAGGTGGGGCTTGACAACGCCGGACTAAAACATAGCAAGGTTAGGAAAGAGAGATGGAGAGGTAGTTCAATAAGAAAGTCATGGTTTAGTAGAGCCACAAGCGCCAGTGCAGAGAGAGAGAGAGAGAGAGAGAGAGAGAGAGAGAGAGAGAGAGAGAGAGAGAGAGAGAGAGAGAGAGAGAGAGAGAGAGAGAGAGAGAGAGAGAGAGGGAGGGAGAGAGAGAGAGAGAGAGAGAGAGAGAGAGAGAGAGAGAGAGAGAGAGAGAGAGAGAGAGAGAGCAGTATTCACTTCAGGTGCCGGGTTCCGTATACAAGGCAAAGTATTTTTTTATTTTTAACCCCTATTTAGTAATAACTTTTAAAAATTAACTTTATAAACAAGAATTCTCCTCAAAAGGCTTGCTCCTTTTACTGCATAACATATGCATTTTAAGCAGTGCATATCTTACCAACATACTTTCTATGGTTAAAAAACTTGCAAAATGCAAAGGGACTAGGTGATGGGGCTCACTTTCGGGTTACAAAAATGGGACTAAAACTAAACTTACATACTAACTTACAAGCTATAACGTTCCTGCCACAACACCTTTCTGCCATCGATAGGAGAACGGGGCGGGGGGAATCGTGTTGAGCACGGGGTTTGTCATGTACTGTATCGAATTTTATATGTCTACGGCTAATGAATTCATCCACCGTAGTCAGCTCAAAATCCTCGTGAAGCTCACTGTTTCTCCGCTGCTCGAATGTGTATGTCTGACCACAGTGGGCAGTCACAGGCAGTGGACTTTTTCTCTTTTGGAATGAGAAAATTAGGCAGTCAGTCTTAACGGCGTTTACAGAGTTTATTTACAGAGATCTTGAGTTTCTCCAATTTCTCACTGATCTGATTACAGGCTATTTCACCCTGTTTAAGAGCTCACTCGGTGCTCATGCTGCTACTGTACACTGCGATGTCGTCAGTGAAGGCAGCAACTGCTGTGTTTTTGTACCTGGCTCCAACAATGTTAGATGTATACATGTTGGAAAGTACTGAGCATAGCACTGCACCTTGGGACTCCACAAGTCAGTTGCACATCTCCGGAGAAGCTATCGCCTAGCCTCACCCACAGTGATCGGTTTTTCAGGAAATTAGTCAGAATTGAATAGAGCTGCTCCGGGCATTCCCGGTCGCAGAGCATTCAACACAGAGTCCGTGGAACACTGAGTCGAAAGCCTGCGTACAGTCTAGCGAAATCATTTTACGTTTCGATTTAAATGTTGACTAGCTTCTGCCTTTAGTTTCATAAGGGGATGTTCTGTGCTCAGACTTGATTGAAATCCATGTCATTTTCCGCAGTGTAGTCTTTAAGATAATTTAAAAGCATTTTCTCCAGAATTTTCCCCATTTGTCTTTGCTGTCTTCCAGAGTTTCATCAAGCTTCGGATTTGAGTTGTGAGGGAATTCACAACTACCTTCGTATGACGATCTCTGGTCCTGTACCATTTGTTATTGCAATTATTACTTGTGGTCTCCTAACACACAGTGGTTTGACCTCTTTTATGCACATGTGTGTGGCTGTTTATTTCTGAAAAGACGCGTACGGTCTCCTATAAAGGTGGTAAGGCAAATGGGTTTCCCCAAATTTACCTTAACCGTCAGGTGGTGGAGCCTGGGTGACCTTAACCAGTGACTCTGGCAACGATTTATTTTTTTTTTAATTTCTAAACCCCTTTATTAATAAAATTTTTAACAATTTACAATGCAATTACAAAGTTCAATTCAACAATTTCTCCTCTTACTGGATGGGGGAACGGAGCGGGGGCTATCGTGTTGAACACCAAGTTAGTCAGGTATTGCAGGGAGTCGAAAAATTTGATACGTCTACGTTGGATGAATTCATCCACCGTAGGCAGCTCAAAGATCTCGTGAAGCTCACTGTTGCTCCGCTGCTCGAATGAAGTATTTCTGACCACTTTTATCAGTATACCGTTATGAAATTGTTGGAGTCGCCGAGCTTTCGTATACGTCAGATAACGAAAAAGCGGTGCACCATACAGCAGTTTAGACCTGAGTACACTCTTGTATATTAATAGCTTTAGACGCAGTGATAGATTGGGGGAAGTCAGTAAATGCGTAAGCCGGTAAGACTTCGTGCGGGACTGCTTTAACTTCCTCGCGAAATGATTACTAAAACGGAGGTCTGGCAAAGACTCCGAATCTCGGCCTTATATAGGCAGGTCAGAGGTGGGCTTCACCTGCGCCCCTTGTGGGCTTCAGTTGTGTCATGCACTAGCTTTTCCCTCTCTTAACTGCATTTTAAGGTTTTTATTATTAAAATATGGAAACGTAGGTGGGTATTTTCTGGGTCGAGAGGAGGGGAACTTCTATTTTTTCGTAGTAGAGAAGTTGGTACAACAGTTACCTTGCGTAATTTGTTTTATTGTTATATCGTTTAATTTCATGTTGTAAAATTACTCATACTTATATTTATCATCTATCATACCTATATATACAAAATACTACAAGCCAGCTTACCTTTTTTATTTAATTTTATGAAGCAGGTTTTTCGTAGCCTGAACTGCACTAGTAATGTTCGCCTTTAATCTCATTGTATCTCGAAAATGCTTATTTCATTTAGCAATTTTTAATTGATGTCAAATATGCTGGTGAAATAAATTTGACAACGAAGAATGCGATGGTTTGATGACCGATCCATCGATCATAACTGCAGCATTCAGTATCGTATAAATTTTTAAATTGCTGCTGCATTACAGGCGCGTGCAGGCGGCCGACTGACTGACGAGGTTTCCCCAAAATGGGATTAGCCTGCTTCGCAAACACAGCCTCTCAGTCCCCAGGTCGTAAATATTCATGGCTCGTCCTCGTCCATAATGACTAGGCATGTTATGTTTCTTCTTTTTCGGCCGCCTTTTCCGGGAATCAGACGTCTTAGCCCATTTAATCCCAACGCGGCTCCAGAAGATTAAAAATGAAACTTTCCACTCATCAAACCAGTTAAACGCCATCGTTATTTCTTTTCAATGCTCAAAATTACCAGGACGCACCCATAACAGTCTAATATACTATGGAATAATCCTATTGAAATTCCATAATCATTCAGAGAAAATCAAAACTTTGACGCAAGTTTTTTTTTTGTTTTTTTTAATTCATTCTGTGTTTATTTCTACGGGGTAGAATAGGAGAATCAATTCAATGGTCTCGATTACGCCTAAGCTTGGTTATTGAACGATAGAAGTGTAATTCTTATACATACCTGTAGAACTTGTGCACCGTCTGTTAGGTAATAAGACCAATCGCACCAATCACCAATTAACAATAACAATTGCTTCAGTAGAACTATATCTCCTATCTTGTGATTTCATATAAATCACTGATAGTTCTCTATTGTAGCTTTCAATAGCTTATTCAAACATTCACTTCCTTCCAGATCCCCTTCTGAATTATTTTTTTCCCACACAATTTATCTTTACTGTTACTATTTCTTTGTATGTATAATATATGAATACAGCCATCCAGGGGGTTTTGATATATTCCCTTACGGGCATTCATTTTGCTAGTAAGCGCTTAGTTTACTACCATGTGTAATTGTACACTTGTGATTGATACTACAGTTTTTTTTTAAAGAAGTCTTAAGTAGTAGAATTATAATTGTCTTTGAATTTGTTTCTGACGGGGTTGCTGGTCGTAAACAAGGTTTGGCTCATAGAATACTGATGAAAATTTTCATGAAAACAACATAAATCAAACAACTTATTAACGTGTATACTATCAGGACAGGTGAGTGATATACAAAGTACGCTAGTACATCTGAAAGGAACAAAAACATAAAAACCTTTAAAGGGTGGATATCATGTTGAATAGTTTAGTTAATTACTAAAATGGATTATACGATGGAAAAATATGGTTGTGTGAGTTTTAAACGGTAGTATGGGTGCTACATAATAATAATAATACATTCACAGGTTAATAAGGTCAAAAAGAATGATTCGTTTGAAATAAGGAGAAATTTAAATGTGTTTATAGGTGGTTTGGTCGTTACTGTTGTATTTTCTGTTCCCATAATTCTTGCTGACCAGACCCTTCCTCTCTTTTTCTCAAGACCCCTGTTTTAAAATCTTCTCTTTGTCTTAGTCTTGAGTAGTTCCGAAATGGTAATCGATGCTGCAAAATGCTAGAAGATATGAGTTCTGACTGTCCCTGGGCGACGACGTACTGTAAGCCTTCTTCTTAGCTCATACTTCAAGAAGCAGCAATTTCTCAATAAATTAGTAAATTCTCTACCGTGCTACAGGCACGTTCATTTTCGCATAGAACAAATAAATGAGTAAATGTTATGTGTGCGATCGCTTATGGGTTTCAAGGCGAATAAGGTCCCACCAATGAGCGGAAGCAAAGGCTCTGCCAAGTCACCAAAATCAACACACTTGTCAAACGTGGATCCCCCAACTCGAATGCCATACGTGCAAATATAGCATTGGAATTATCGAGCAGGACTTACCACGATCCTTGCAAAACTAATTCCCATTCAATGCAACTTTGAAAATGAACATCATAGTTTTCGTATCTCCCAGAAAGGGAAAGAGAGCCAAAATCAGTAGCAATTATGATTAGTAGCACAATGTTTGTTTGAAACATTAACATTGTTAGCAATAATGGAGGAAAAATTAAAATAATCATTAATTACAAATTATATTAAGAAAACAATGAACTTATAAGGTACCTACATACAGTTTGTGAAATGCACGAAGTATGTACAATTCATACATACAGGATTCCATAGGGACCATAGGGAATCTGTGGATGAGATATGATTATTAGCTGCGTTTTTTCAACCTGACAACCAGCCTGCTTTTAATTTACCGTGCTGTTTCTGATTTCAATAAGATATAACTAGATTCTCATAACGCATTAATTCTGACGGTCAATCTAATTTATGATAACGTAGAAGTGATATAAAACACAAGTACTATATATTTGGATTGCTGAAGAAGGGATTTTTGAAGCAATGGTAGTGTTAGGTAAGGAACAGTTTGGAAGAAATTTAGATGCTCCTAAGAACTGTTCTATTCCTGTCAAGACTTGTTGCAGGATCCCGTAGACAAAGAGCCACTCAGATTACCGAACCGGTACAATGGGACCGCTTCCATTGTACCTGCCACAATGGGACCGCGCTTCCCAGCACAATAATATCACTTCGGCAATTATACCTCGGCCCGGTAAGTTGCAGCTCCTTCTCCTTTCAGCGACCTGTGAACGAATAGTAGTCACTGTTGGCTGGTCCCTGATTTTAGTTTTCTACACTGAAATAATACGTAAGACCAATAATTTTTAACAAGTACTTACATAATGAAGGACAACAGAAATTTAAAAAGTGAGGAAATACCGCTAAGGAAGTTGTTTCTCAACACCTTCAATCATATAGTCAACAGATAGTGTGTAAACACAGACGAGCAAATATAACACAATTTATTAGTCCAGTCACTAACGAAGGACTATGCCACCAACTAAATTATGGGTCAGTCCTAGAGAGCCATAATTTAGTCAGTGTGCACACTCCACACTAAAACCTAACAAAAATTAACTACGATACATTAGTATCACTTGGATCCCAGAGATAAAAATCTCCAAAGCAACCCCTTATCATAAGTTAGGTACTTGCAGGATCCTGTGTTGCCCATCAAGAAGCTCAAAGAATTCTTTATTTTTTTTATTCCACATCAACAATTGGTACCTGCAAAAGAAAGTATCGTCTAAATACATGTCAGGCAGTAGGGGGAGGGGAGGAGGTTTCTATGACATCTGTCGGGACCTCACTAGGGGGGTGCCTGTTCACCCTAGCCCTGGTGACAAGGGCGGATTGTTCGAGTTTATAACCTGGACAATCGTTTCATGACGGCGTTACTATCTGACTCCATTTTTGATAGGTATGTGCCCCGACAATGCACTATGTTCAAGAGAAGAGGTACAGAGGTTTTTCATAAAGAATTAGTCAAGTTTTCAGAAGTAGAGCAGAAACCAAGCGTCAACGCGTAAAGGTCACGAGAGACTCATTTTCAGGGCCAGAAGCCCTGGCTTAAGTACACTCTCCCCTTGCCTACGGGGAGGGCTGCAAGATTGCCTAGGCTGGCGGTTGGTTTTTACACATGTGGTGATGCCGCGACCGTCGCCTAATTACCCGGCCAGGGGACAAGCCCTGGAGATAGAGAGGCCCCAAAAGGGTTGTTATGTTTATGACCTGTGGTGCCCTCGCCTATCTGGCTCTTCGGCCCCTGCGGGTACCTGACTGACAGCTGTCGACCTTTCTCATGTGACTTAGTTGGCTTCCGCCTTTTATTGCCTAACACATTTACAATGATTTATATTTGTTCATGTTATTTACATTTGTCTATAATACATTTAGTTCATGTTATTTTACTTTTGCTTACAATATACATGCAATAGAGTATAAGGTGACTTATCTTATGTAGTTAGCGGTCGCTACAACTTTCTGCAAATCAGCTCAGAAGTTGATTACGAGTACTAAAGCAGACTTTAGTACCTTTCAAAGGAGTTCATCCAGCTTTTCAAAGGTTGGACTAACGGGATCAAAACATTATAATTCATACTTACAAAAATGGCAATAATATGTGACGCTGGTTTGCGTTCAAGGGAATTTTTAAGTATAGCCTTCCTTAAAACTCATTTTACTGAACTATTTTACTATTAATATAAACTCATTAATTGATATACAATTGATGTCTGTTTTCGTTTGGAACTAAAACTACCATGTTTTAGGTCTAGGTGAGCACAGTAGGTTGTTGGAGGTATGTGATGGTTGTTGTTATTGAGTTATGTGTCATATTTTTTTTGTATATGTTGGATAAAATTACTATAGTTTCTATGATAGTATTCTTAATTTTTTTTTTTTTGTACATTCTCTTTTTATACAACGCTTCAAGAAATTTATATTGAAGTAATCCATCAATACATTACGCTTTGATTACAATATAACGTTTTATTAATTTTGTTGTGTTTGATATAGTGGCACGATTCTGCCAAAACAATAAATATTATGGTTATTTAAAAGGTATTTAAAAAGCAACGTGAAATTTGGTCTTACCAAAAGCTCTTTATTTTTATTTTACTAGTGCTTTCAGCAACTACACTGCCCTTAGTGCTTAAAGTGCTGCTTAAAATTATCTTGTGACATTTACTACTGTATACCTCCTCTGACCTATCAATGATCTGATCTATCACGATTATAGATCGGAGGAGGTATAAATCCAGTAGTAAATGTGACAGGATTTTAGACACTTGACAATGTTAGTGTAGGTATTGAAAGCGGTAGTTAAATACAAATAAAGAACTTGTGGGAAGACCAAATTTCACGTTGTTTGTTTAAAGTAAGATATCTACATTTTATTTATTTGCATAAAATATACCGGCAATAAATATAAATCTAAGTAGACAGGCTGTACGAAATCAATCTTACAAATAATTCACCCAATTTGAAAATTTACAGAATATATTCCACAACCCCTTGAAATATGCAAATTAGTTTTTGGTTAAAATACTACAGCAGGAAGTTTGGAAAAAAAGCGAGGCAGTTTACCCTAATTTTAGGAGTTCTCAAGTTCCTCCTATTTGAGTTAAAGCTTTTTTCTTTACACCGAAGAACACATTAAAAAATATAAAACAAAAATTATTATAAAATTAAGAAACTCTACCGCGGTCCCGTAAGTATCTTTCAATATTTTTTCACCAATTTGTTTTTCAGACACATATTTTTTTAATGTTCTATTATTTGTTGATAATTATATTTAAATAATAAAAAAACGTATGCTCAACTAATAAATGTTATTAAACATCTCTGTTTGAATAATTACGTTTTGTTTGGTCAGCATTATTAAATCGAATGTAAGAGAGTACGCTTGTGTATGATTTTACATTGATACAGTATGTACATACACATTCTACCAGGCTAGCGGAAGGGCAGGAAAGGCAGGGGGGGGGGAGATGATCCTCCGCCTTTCTCTCCAACCGTTTCGAAATGTGACGAAGACGAATACCAGAGAGATGACAAAATAGCCAATACGCTCAGGACATGTGAACCTTATAACATATTTTTATTCAAAATCGACATGAGGTCAAAGACAGTCGGGAGATCACTGTGAATGGGATTTGTTGAGCGTTGGCTAAAGTTCTGGGGATTGTGAATTGTAATGTTTGGATTTGTTGATGTTTGCTGGTTTAGCTTCCCCACATAGTTTGAGTTAAAAAGTTCTGCTCTTTTCTTTATGCCAAAAAATATAACGCAAAGATACGTTGTATTAATTATGGGAGAATTATTTATTTATTAGTGGAACGTTTGGAGCCTCTAAGCAATAGACGGCAAGAGGTGATGTATATAGGGGGAGGAACCAGTGCGGGTATTCATCGCGGAGACAGCGTGAGGAGGAGCAGCAGGTGAGTGACAATGCCGACCTAATCCCGATACCGGCCTGGTAATTGATAGCTGGAGGCCACCTCCGCCTTTAATTACAGCCAGGTCTCCGTCTTCTTCTTGCAAGGCTCATCAATCACCTCCCCCTCTCTGTCGCCACTCTTACAATTTTTCTCATTATCTGCCCACCCGTGTCGCCGTGGAAATTAATCTTTCAGATTTATTAAGAGTTTTCCGGCGGCCTGTCACCGACCCGGGATCATTATGGAAATACCCGACCGCTAATCTGGCAGAATAACGCGAACCCTCCCCCTCGTCATAAATAATTACACTGCCACAGCCGTTCGGATCTAATCAACCGGCTACCTTCAAAATGAAAAATAATTCCTTTCGCCCTCAATCTCCGATTGACAGCTCCTTTCATATATCCTGTAACTTGTCACGCACCTATCTAAATATATCGGATTATAACCTCTACGAAACGCTTATCGACCCAACCAAAACGTTTTAGTTCCATTCTATACATCTGCGTGGCAGTAAAGTCGGCTCTTGATAATTCGAATTTCTTTATATTGAAAACTCTCAGCTGGGTACTTTTTAGAAATCCTGTGCATCCTACGCTCAGTAATACAAAGAAGTGTTATAGAGAGGGACAACAAAGAGAGAGAGCATTGGAAAGGAAGCATCTTCCCACTTCTATAATTCAAAATTTTCCTCGTAATGTAAGCTCTCAATTTCCACAATCTGTTTACATCCTAGCAACACCGTTTTCATCACATTCCTTTAGTAAATAAGATAATTCCCTATTACTATGTATATAATGAAAAATATCACCCCAAAAAATTAAGAAGCGAAAATTTAGAAGTATTAATTTATTTCACGAGTTTTAGACTTTTTATCTGTGAAAACCATTAAGGAAAATTAAATCGTAAATAATTTATGTTAGAGGGATTTCAGTATGGTGGCATGCTATACGAAAAGATTATTTATGATAAGGAAGGCCACAGAACACTTTGCCTGAAATAACAATAAATAAGAAGAACAATCTGAGGGACAAGGTATCAACAAGCCAGGCGGTCTCTCATTGGAACTGTCTTTACTATCCAAGGAACACAGTGAAAAGAAAGTTGGGCGCTGACAAGCTTACGTACTCCTTATCGGCCGACTGCTCCTCCTCGAAGAAAGGGACTTCGACAAGGGGTGAAATGTTTCCCGGCGAACAATGACCAGAGCGGAGAGGGATACCCTTTGTCTAGGATCTCCGGTGAACCGCAGGGGTCCGATTCATTAAACCACTAAAGAAGGAAAAGTTTTGACGTCGAATCAAAAACAAGAACAGCCGTCGTCATTCTGGAGGGAGTCCGGCTGAAAGCATACGGCGGAGGCAGCGGCCGTGCAAGAAAGAAGAAGAAGAAGAAAGATCCTTTTGAGTGGTGGCTTATCCAAGGCTTAAGTCGGTCCTGGCTGACAGCGGCCGTCTTTCAATGGCCTCACAAGTCAAAACAGAGAGCAATTTCACAACTTTTTATTACGTTTTACCAGGCGGGGGAGAGGGCCTTCAGAAACTTTTCTTCAGACCGAGCTCCATCCTCTGAACTTACTCCTCTCACAGAAAGCACCCGCCAAGGAAGTCGATGCCTATAATAGTTTCCTAACTAAGTTGGAGATTTCTTCACTGAAAACAAGTTACACATTTCTTTTTCAGCACTTTATTTCCATTTCCTCTTGTTTTTCCTTCACAGATGTGTTGTTTGTTTTTGTTACTCAGTAATACCTTTTTTCCTAATGGCTCAGTAACCACATCCATTTGAACAGAAGTATGCAGCGAATGCAAATAAATTATTTTAAAACAAAAATGGAACAAAATTATGTTGAGTAATGTTAAGTAATTAATGTCAGAGGAAATTCTTTGTTTTAGGGATTTCACTGAAATTCTATAAGCGGGCCACTGTTAGACTAAAATTAATCCTGTATACCTTACCGATAATGCTAAACGAGTTTGTCTTGTCTGCACATTTAGGTATAACCAATTCCCCGCATGAGATGCTATTAAATGGTGTGAATAGTCGTCCTATACATTGGATCACTTCCTTACTTCACTTCATCCTGCTGTTATAATAAATCTAATGCAATAGATTAACTTTGTGTTAATAAAGAGAGCTAAAGGGAACATTGAGGACAAATAATTGTTAGTAACAACTTAATAATAATAACAGTTTATTAAAAGCTATTGTTGTATTATTGTACCAAGCTCCGATTTTAGACCTGTAAACGTTGACGTTGAAAAGCTCTTTGATTACCTTAAAACTGATCGACTAAAAGGTTACGGTACTCGGGTACCTTCTTCCCTTCGAAAGCGTCTACTTAGAATGTACACACATAGACTTTAATAAAACAGTTTTGGATCAGAACTTTGGGGATTTACAAAAATCAGTTATCTAATTAAAATCCATCAAGAACGATCTAAAATTTCCCTATGTTGCTACTGTGCATGGTTCTAACGTAACGTTACATAAATATTTTGAATTTCTTCACTCTATACTTATGTAAAATCACACTGGAAAGAATTCCTTCTCCCGCCATTCTTTTTTCGATCTTTCTTGAAACATTAACTTTATGTATTATTTGTAATTATAAATCACTTGTATGACAATAAATTTTTTAGAGAGGAAATGTGTTGCATATAAGTTACCAGTGAATACATCAAGTAAAGGCACCGCGGAAAAAAATAAAACAAAATGAGGTATGCTGGAAAGTGGTTGGAGAGATTGCGTTAAAATTCAGGTGACGTGGAGCAGTATTCAGACTGTATACTATGGTCTTAAGTAGCAACGAAAACGGCGAATGACTGAAGCTTAACAGCATTGGCAACGCACTCTGCCAGTGTGCGAGCGCCTGTCAGGTCGAGAAGTGTGACTGGCAGACAGAATTGACAGGGGAGAGATTCTCATTGTGTTAAAGCCTTCCTCCTCGCACACCCTCTTTCTATTTATGGCCGTAAGACATGTTCAAAGACGTATATATGCGCATAGTGGGAACAACTTATTCAACTCCTTATATATATAATATTTACTTTTTTTTTTTATTAAGAAATTGACTATTGCCAAGGCCAAAGGGAAAGTCTCCATATTCAAATAAAAATAATACACCTGTATTGTCTTGGGATTATGTCCCTAGAGAACAAACCTTTGTTTCACATAAAGTTCGTTTTTCTTTAACAGAATGAGCTCCACGTGAAATAAATAATCCGTATGGATAAAATATAAATTAAAAAAAAATATATAAGTTTAAATGAAACTTATTTATGGGCAATTAAGAATACAAGAAGGAAATAAATGCAGACAAACTAAATATGGAGAAAATAATTCGATAAGCTTCTCGAAAAATAAAAATAATATATATGTATAAAAAACCTACACAGATATCTAAATGCATATGCAGCATTAGTGCACAAAGAGCTCTTACACAGGCCGAGTAAGTTTGTAACGTAATCAGGGACAGACTGACCATGTTAAACATCAGTGTAAACGCCGGGAAGACCGACTGCCTAATCTTCTCCCTACAAAAGTGGAAAAAAGCCTTGCCAAATCATAGGAGGGCAAGACAACTCATCAGCTTTCTCAATGTACTAGCTGGGTATAAATATGGACAGGCATTTCCATTTCTCTACTCATTTTAGTAATGAAATAGAAAAAGTTCGACACAGGTCTTACCGGCTATCGCACGAGAACTATTAGATATAAATAACTCCAGAAAATTGAAATGGTTTGTACTTGTGATAACGTTGCCACCGGGAAGAATTCCAAAAAATATTATAATTTTGGAAGCAGAAAATAGAGAAAGGAACTGCAAGCAGATAGGGGGAAAATATTTTTAGGGTATTTCATTAAGCACTTCCAACTTTAAATATAAATAAAACAAAGTTTTTGTGAGATATCATCATATTTTTTATTCGTTTGAAAGGCCCATTGATACAATTATGTATGGAATATAACATTGTGCAAATGTCCGCCGTGGCCTCGCTGGGTGGCGCGCATCCAATATGTCCAATTTTCCATGACTCTGGCGCATAAATCAGGCTAAATTTGACTGATGGCATGGCTTATGTTGGCTTTGAGGACCACTGTGATTTCTGGCTTATTCGCATAGAACTGCGACTTAAGAAAACCCCACAAAAAAAAGTCTAACGGGGTCTAATCGCACGATCTCGGTGGCAAGTTCACATCACCTCCACGTGAGATGACCATGCCCTCAAATCGCTCGTGCAGAATGTCAGATGTGACATGAGCTGTGTGGCATGTAGCGTCGTCCTGTTGAAACCACATGTCGTTGGTGTCCACACCATCCAATTCAGGCCAACAGTAGTTGGTAATCATCGACCTATAGCGCTTGCCGTTTACGGCCTGGCCAACGTCGTTCTCAAAGAAATATGGACCGATGACGCCGCCAGCCCAAAATCCACAAATAACAGTGACTTTTTTGGGATGCATTGGACGCTCTTGGATCTAATGTAGATTGGTATCGTTCCAAATTTGACAATTTTGTTTGTTGACGTACCCATTCATCCAGAAATGGGTCTCATCGCTGAAGATGATTTTTCGGTGAAAAAGGGCCAGTTTCCAACTGCTTCACGGCCCATTCAGCGAACACACGTTGTCTATGGTCGTTTTCCTTCAGCTCCTAGGTCAGTTGAATTTTGTACGGGTGCAGGCCCAAGTCACGACGCAAAATTCGCCAAGTTGTAGTCTGCGAAAGACCGAGTTCTTGTGAGCTACGCGAAATCAACTGCCTCGGATTCTCCTGTACAATCTTATGGACAGCGGCGATGTTTTCGGCAGATCTTGCGTTTCGTCGACGTGTTGTTTGATTGTTTACTGAACCATTGGAATCAAATTTATCCACCACACTGTGAATAGTCCTCTCGGTAGGACGGTTATGGTGAACGTAAAATGGGCGAAGTGCGCGGAACGTTGCCCGAACAGGACACCAATATTGATAAAACAATTTTATCATTTGGACGTGTTGTTGAACGCTATATCCGTCTATGATGATTTGGCAAAATAGACTGAATAAATGACTGCCAATTCGACAGATGCGATTCAACAATATGGCCACTATCATCTGTCAAAGTTCAAAAGTCCTCATTGGAAGACAAGTGGAACTTTCCTTGAAAATAAAACACCATTTCTCAGAAAATAAGATACTATTTTCTGGAGTTTTAAGGTTTCGTTGGTTTTTTCATTCATATTTCAGCTCTGGTCATAGTCCAGACGTTTTACTTTGCTAAAGGACAGTTTTACACGCCGATTTTTCTGCCCTCCAGACATTTCTTTTTAGCTAGGATTTTTGGAAATGGAAGATGTAAATAATAAAATTATGAAAGATGTAAATGGTACAAACATTTTATAAACTTTTTTCTCCCTATTGTGTTCTTTGAAATTTTGTTCAACTTTGAAGGAAGGTTGGACCCTTGCTAATGTCGCTGAAAAAATGCTTTGTTCAAACAATGTATAGGAAAATTTAACTTCAGTAATGTTAAAACAAAACCTTTTATCTCTACGAAGTATTGGTTCGATATGTTGGAAAAACTAGAAAAGCAACAGAATGTTTCAGGGTAATTTAGCACCACAGCCAGCACGCACATGAGAGGGGGATACCAATTACCAATCGAAACAGAAATTTTTAACAAAGCCTGCGATCATGATTAATAAAATGAAAAAAGCATGCCTGGGAATACACCCCTGATTGGCGAAGCCTAATTATGCTCGGAAATAGTTATGACCCCTCAATAATTTATATTGAATTGAATTTACTCATTATTAATTATTTCATGAAACTGATTGATTGACAAAATTACAATCTGACTTATTAAGCAATAAGTAATTGTAATGAATGATCTCATTTATGCCGTATATTTCGTAAAACTACAAACTAAAAATGATATGTATAAATGTTGCTAGGACATAATCCCTACCACGTTTGGTGTAAGAAATGGATGCCCCTAGGGGCAAATATAAGACTGCAATTTATGATTTGGTAGTGAGGGTGCCCAGCCGAACCCTAATTACCTGTTCCCTGAGGCCATCGGTATCCAAGCTTCAGGGTCTCCTTTTACCTCCAATATCTCCCCTCAGTCCTGTTCATCCCCCCCTCATCCCTATTTATTTATTTATTATAATATATACAAAATAATATATAGAGATATAAGAAGGCTCCTAATACTGCATTGCTGAAATTCTTAAGCTCCCTGACATAGTTCTATGACTTTTTCTCTAAAATTTATCAAAACTAAACCCTTAAAACTTCTTACAGTTGCTACAAGCGAAGTAATAAAGGCCTAGTTGGTGCCGATACGATCCACGAACGTAAATAAAACGCGCCGAGTGTAAGAACACGTCCCATTTCACCCGGCCGTATTTCTTAACCTCACAATGGCCCCCTGGGTCTGTTAAATTGAAAGAAAATAATATATGTGGTGTCCGAGGTGCCTATAAAGCCCTGTTTTTGCATATGAGGGTCCCACCCTCCTCCGGTTTTAATCTCAGGGCTGGTGGAAATGTTGCC
Source organism: Acanthosoma haemorrhoidale (assembly GCA_930367205.1). Lineage (NCBI taxonomy): Eukaryota > Metazoa > Arthropoda > Insecta > Hemiptera > Acanthosomatidae > Acanthosoma > Acanthosoma haemorrhoidale. Next base: position 119,302,712 of record OV884011.1, on the reverse strand, counting down.
CTGTTTGCGCCCTCGTTTTTACCACCCCAGCACACACCCTCCCACTCCTCTAGCAGCCGAAGACGGTCACATCTGCATCTTCCTCGCCCTTGTTTGTTTTTAATAAAAACACGGGTGGAGGCCTGTGCCGGACCGGCAGCGATGGTAGCCCAATTGCCCGGCCCGCAATGCATCAGCCGAGAGAACAATGACCAGCTTCCACCGCAGGGATTCGCCCGCCCTTCTACACCTCGAGCCTAATGAATTGCTAACGCTTCAAAATCATAATCTCGATCGTGCTCTCTTGTTTCACTCTCCGGTCGTGTTAATCATTTCAAATACTGTGTTCAAGTGACTTCAAAATGTCGTCGTAATAAACATTTTCAAAATAAACAAGTCTACGGATATCCTGAATGTTAACGTATTTGTAACATTCAAGGATCAGTTTCCTCGGCATTTTTTTTTATAGCAACTTGAATTTGTTTCGGAATCCAAAGGAGGAAGCTCTATTTTGATAAAAGTATGGTGTGTTTGACTGTATATAAGTTACAGCCAGAGGCCTGACTATGTCGATTTCTAATACGGTAAACAGGTAAACAACCCATGATCCTATGTATGTCGTATTATCATCAATAATAAAGTAGTATTTTACTGGAGTCAGAGTGTGTCGGTGCATTTCCCTCTTTCCTTTTTCTTTCTTTATCTATCTTAACCGCCGGGGATTAACTTATATGTTCTTCGATAGTGGACATAAAAATTCTAGTGCAATACATGACACAATTAATGGGACGAATACAATTTTACTGATACATTTTTGTAATTACAGTTCACAAAATCCACAATACATGATAAATATTATCAATCGTTATATCAAAATCTTTAATTTGACATCCGGCTTAATGTGACATTTAAATTTGAAATACAAATTCATTTTAAAAATCCATGGAGCATCAAACAAAATATTATGCAAATTATTTGAAACTGGGGTTTCAAAGAATTACGAATGCACTTTTGAAAAGTGTTTAATGGCTACACAGTTACGGACAACTAAGCCGCTGTATATATTGCATATGGACAATCGATGTCAAGGTCTTCAATCTGGTATTCTGGTCAATAGCATGAAAAAATATTTATTTTTTACTGCAAATTAAATAATTAGTGCTCTTCAATATTTTTGGTTATATTTTGAGTATCATCTTGTCAGCTCTACCATGGACAACGGGATCACACAGACCAGTACAAACATATATGTGATATTAGACAACATAGGGTCATGTAACCTGTACGTTTGTTACCTAACCTTATCTGTTTATTCGCCATTGGTAAGGAATATTGTTCCTTTCCACATACTTCGCCCTTAATTTTTTGGGTTTTATTGATTTTGATTTTTACTAAATCACTCGGTTCCAGCAGCTGCCTGGCTGGCTATCAATCTATATGCCCTGAAAAATTTAAGTCCCCTGTTTGACCTATAATCATAAAGTTTTCCGTCAAACTTCTGTTTGATTATAATAACTATTCTATTGGATTACTCGAACATCGGAAATATTTTAAATATTGTCGGGTCGTCACGAGGGAGCCTGGTTGTCTTAGCTCTGGTGATGGAGAGAGAGTTGAATAGTCTATGGCCTGTATGATTGCTTGATGACGAGTCTTACTACTGAGCTATCCTCCGTATGTGATAGACATGTGCCCCGGCAGTGTACTATGTTCAGGAGAAGAGGTACAGACTCGGTTTTATAGGTAGTTTATGTGGTCTTGGAATGACCACACACTCCGAATCTGAGGGTAGGCGAAAACTGCCTAGATCCCAGAGGCAACTGTGAACTGGAGAGAGGCAGACTGGATCGCTGGGGGAGACGCTACAAGGTACATTTTGTAGGACCCCAAAAACCGTCGCCCGCATGGAAGATATCCCTTCCAAGGATGTCCTAGTTTTAGCGAAATGAAGGGAGAGAGTCCCACTAGAAAGGTGTAGAGTCTGACAATGCCGGAGTAAAACATAGCAAGGTTAGGAAAGATAGATGCAGAGGTAGTTAAAATAAGAAAGCCATGGTTCGAGTAGAGCATCAAGCGCCAGTGCAGAGAGAGAGTGAGTGTGAGAGAGAGAGTGAGAGAGGGAGAGAGCGAGTGAGAGAGAGAGAGAGAGAATGAGAGAGAGAGAGAGAGAGAGAGAGGGAGAGAGAGAGAGAGAGGGTAGTGTTCACTTCAAGTGTAGGCCTCCGATTGAATGGAAAAGGTTGTTGTTTTTTTTGCCCCCCTCCCAAAGCTCTCAAACTTGAAAAATTAGGAATAAGGGAAAAATAAATGGGAATTATTTGGGATGAATGGATCCGTGGGCAAGGAGGGACCTATTTGAAGGATGGGTATAGAAAATAGACCTAGGGTGAGGTACAGGTGATTTCAGAACAGTGGTGAGAGTCCCCCGAGGGTAGAGCCTAGGGTGTCTAGGCCATGGTTCATCAGTCGATTAGGAATCGAGAGGTCTATCGAGAGGAAAATACGGGCACTGCCAGTGGGGCCAGGGGCAATTGTGTTGACCATACTGCCCGCCCCAACGGAGCTGATGATCTGGCATCTTGCTGGTGGTGGAGTCGGCCGGGGATCAAGTGGTCTTTAATGGATCTGTGATTGAGAAGTGCCTGACTGGGGCTTGCTGTGGGTCCAGAGGCTAGCATGTCGACTTGTAGTATGTCGCACCTGCGGACCAGCAGTGCTGCCATCTAACGTGTAGTGGTGGGTGGTCCCTAAATAATGAATTGTGGCAGTGTCCCATAGAGTCAAAAAATTATATGTGTCATCTCTTGATAAATAAATTGATAAAATGGTAGGCACGGTAAATTTTACGTGTATGCCTGCTGGTTTCATAGTGCAATACGGGATGCGCCAAAGTGAGGCGCAAAGAACTTTGTTTTGGAACTGTTGGAGCGTTAGTAATGTGTTTGGGGTGAGGTAGAGATACATCGGAGTCCCATACAATAGGACCGGTCTCAGGACGTTTGGTATTGGGACTACCCTTAGTGAAAGGTACTCATCAGCCCAAAATAATTTTCCTTTTATTTTTTTCCACATCCTATTTTTATAAGTTTGAGAGCTAAGAAAAAAAAAAACGTTTTGGTATTTCAACATCTGTAGTCGGAGTGATATAGCCGTGCTAAAGATTAGGTGTCGTAAGCCGTAGATAGTTATTCAGACAATTTTCAACTTTTTCCTGAGATGTGTGCTGAAAGACAGATGTTTACCGAGGGTAATTCCTAGATAGCAAAAGTTGTTGCTCACATTGGAGCCTTTACGGTCTAAGGCAAACGTTTTTCGGAGATTACTTTTTCCCTGTTGAAACAAGAAGATGGCTCGTTGTGTCTTGGCTGGGCTCGCTCTTATGTTGATGGCGTTGAGCTTATCAGCGATGAGTTGACTGGCACCCCCTGCGATTTTCAGTGCTCTGGTGGGGTTGAGTCTGTTACTGTATATGCCAATATCATCCGCATACGCCACCACCTCAGAGTTTGGGTATGATGCTCCTACGATGTGTGCGGTGTATATATTGAACATCAGAGGGTCTAGCCCCAATCCTTGGGGGACACCGGCATTGAATTCTCTTTTGGTGGTGGGGGTGGTACCTATTCGAACCGAGGAGGTTCTGGCTGTGAGATACGAGGTCACTATGTTCTGAAGCTGTTCCGTAAATTCGTATTCCTTCAGACGTTGAAACAAGGTGTAGTGGTACCCTGAGTCAAAGGCCTTCGAGCAGTCCAAAGATATCAAAGCGGTGGCTCTGTTGCTTCAGATGTACTTGTTGCGACGTGTTGTTGGAGTCTTACCAAGTTTCAGTCTGCGCTTACGCCTTGCCTGAAGCCGGTCTGCTGGGAGTGGGATGATTTCTTGAGTCTCGCAGAGATTTTGGTGGCTAATTCTTTCAATCAACTTGGAAAGCTGAGTCAGCAGGCTGATAAGGTGGTAGTGAGATTGTTCATAACCGCTTATTGCCGCTTAAGCAGCAGGATGACCATGATGGGAAATAGTGAAGAGATGAAAACAGGAATTTATTACATTAGTGATGTATAATATACATTCCTGTGGGATTTGCTTCAGTAGTAGATTCTGAATACCGTCGTCCCCTTGTGCGTTGCTGCCATTGGTGTGCCGTATATACGCTGCTAACTGACGGTAGGAGGTGTAAAGGGCAGTTCGGGTAGGTTGAGTAGGGGGGTGCGGTTGGTTTGGCTTGTGTCAGTAGCCTGTAGTAGTTGGCCAGTTTGTATGCCTGCTCGGTCCCTGTTTTTATTTCTAAACCCCCTGCTCTTGATGTTTTTTCGCTGTCTAATCAGTTACAGGATGTGTTCCAGTGGTTTTCTCAGGGAAGGAGGTGTCGGGGGTCGGAAGATGATAGACAGCGCAGCCAATAACCCATGTGTGTCTTAGAAGCACGATTGAGGGCAGCTTGGCATTGCTCAGGTTCTTGTACTCGTAGTGGCCCTCTGGCTCATACGATTTACAGTCAAGTCTGAGCTGTTGAGGCGCCCGAGTACCAGGGGAGGTAGGGGTTTCGCTTTAAATACGGGTTCGAGTGGAGGGCTACCAGGAGAATCGCTCTCTTCATGGGAGATTTCCATGACCAAATTTTGCGACGTCGGATCTCTCTGTCTTGCCATTTGGACCTTGGTCCAAGCAGTGGCATGTTGACTGACTCCAGAACAAAGGAGAGTTACCTTTAACATAGTCACAAATTCTTCCCAAACCTGGCATGTTTGGTCTTCTAAGTCTCTGTGCGCTCTTCACTAGACACTGATTTTAATTATATTTAACTGTTATTGTCTCTAAACTTGTTAACACTGATTGTCCATAAATTGTGCACTCAAATTTAACTATGAAAAAAAAATAACACAACCTAACACATCGAAAGCTAGGTTGCAACTGAATGGAAGCTCAGAATTTCTACCATATATAGGCAGGCAGAGACCGGGCTATGCCCGCGCCCCTTAGTGAGCTCCGGCCGAGTTGGGATTATGAAATCTCCCTATCTAAACTGACGCTGAGAAGATTTATTAATAAAATATGGAAACGTTGGAGGGGGTTTTCTGATCCATGAAGAGGGTAACTTCTATTTATTGGTAGTGAAGAAGTTGGCTCAACAATACCATAAACGGAACATAGCTAGTGTTTATGAATTAATTCATTTCTTGGTAAAAACAATTTTTTTTTTCTTTCTTGAGCATTGTATCGAATTAAACATATTTTTACATTGATAAATAATATGTAATTTTTCAAATCTAATAATACAAAGTGATTAATGTTCAATGCCCATTCTTAATTATTCTCATTGATAGACCGACTTTAATATATAACTCCAACATATATGTATTAAATTGATTGAAATAGTAATAAGAGCATTGGCCCTAATACTTGTTATTGGCGGCAACAGCCTGGAACAATATAAAGTGGCCCCTGAGAAGCCTAAGTAAATATGTCGTAGGCTATATAAGGGTGGAGAGCACTAAAATACTTCCCACAAGTCGGTCCTATCTGGTGGCCCCGGGGTAAATAGAACGGAAAACAGCTCACTCCGCCAGGCCTCCTGTATCTCATCATCCCCCCCCCCCCTACAGTCGGTGTTGTTAATATTCTTACCAACTCTCCTACCTTTTAATACCTGCCTCCTCCGATAAAGCTGTTCAACTTAAGGCGGTTTATATGCTAAGCGGATGGCCTCTCTTATCGGATTGTTTCAATGTAAATTCTTCAGTATGGAGTTTCTTTGAGGGCTTCTCCTACGTCGGAAATGATCCTGCTTTCAACTTGAATTTTTTTTTATGGATAAATATTCACAAATCCATTCTGTCAATGTTTTTTTAACACTAGTTGCACGTACAGTAACGTTTGAAATTAGCAAATGGCATAAAAAAACGAAAAGTTTGTAAAAACGAATTCAAGCTATTAACATTTCGTAAGCAAACGGACTTGAATATGGTAAATGCAACTGGATAGAAGAAGGTCGAAAAGAGAATTACAAATACAATAGAAATGTTACTTCCTAACAGCTGTGAAGACATCTATGTCTCAGACTTCTTCCCGTAATCAAATTATTTCTTCTCTTAGCTAATACAATCTCAAGTACAGAATTGAAAGCCAATGGAATGCTCTAATATCTCAACAAATATTTTGGCTTTAAAGTTCACGTGGAAGAATTCTCACATCACATCTAGTTGCAAAATAACGAATACAAATATTTAAAAAAAACTCAGGCCTATAAGAAAAAAAAATGTCTATAAGATTTTTGTTTTTAAGAACTGATTTTTGCAATAATTGGGGAGCTTATTACAAATATGAAATCAAATTTTCACTATCTGCTATACATTTTTAGATCAGAGGTCTTTTCCAAAGTGTTCCGTAATTAGTTGGTTTCATCGATGGCTTTTACCTCTATCTTTGTATACAATAATATTTGTATAATATAGTAATAAAAATTACATGTTTAGTTTTTTATTTGACCCATCCATTTAACTTAAAATAGTGCTACGTATATTTCACTAAAATGTTATAAATACACTGATGAAAAACATTTCTGCGATATCCCTAATTAATAATTAAAAACTCTAATAATGTCTATTATTAGGTCTAGCTGCTTGCATGATACCTTAAGTTGAATAGATGTTTTTGAAAAATATATAAAATAGTCTCCAGTCTCTTGTAAAATTTTCCTCTTTTTTTATCGTACAGATCTACACGAAAACAATGGACTTCATTTGTTGCAGTTGTCAGAAACTTTCAGGGCAAACAGAAAGTTGAAAACTATGTTGAACTGATAAACTAGACGCTTAACAGTTTCAAATCCCTTGGTTGCAACATGAGTATTAAGGAGCACTATTTACGCAGCCACTTAGATCGATTCCCTAAAAATTTAGGATAACCCAGTAAGGAACAATGTGAAATATTTCACAAGATATTAAAACTATTGAGGACCACCAAAGGAAGATGGGATACTCACATGGTGGCAGACTACTGCCGGAGTATGAAAAGGGACTGTTCCAAAATGCATTCAACAATGAACGGAAAATAAGCCTCCGAAGAGTTCAGTAATCAGTTGGTTTCATCTATGGCTTTTTCCTTTATCTTTGTATATAATAATATTTGTATAATACAATAATACTCATTCCGTGTTTTTTATTTGATCCATTTAACCTCTAATAGTGTAACGTTGCTATCGGCAGTCAGTTCTGATCCGAAGCCCGTCAAAACTCTATTCTCTCTTCTTGAAAGTGGGGACAGGAAAAAAACGCATTTTTCATGCTCCCATCCACCACCGTTATTATACACAATTATTATTATATGGTTAGTGTAGATTTTGTAAGTGCTTATTTATTGAAAAATTAAAACTAAGTTCTTAATCGATGAATAAGCATTTTAGTGAATAAAAAAACATGAATCGTTTACATATGAAAAAAATGTGGTAAGGCTACTGATCTCGTAGCTTAACTAGATTAAACACATTATTTTTCAGGAAGAGTAGTTTCCATGATAATTTTGTAAGCCACGCAGCCTGAAAGTCGGCCTTGTTGAGAATGGCGCAGAGCTACTAGGTAGGAACTTGGAGTAAATAAAAAGGCGGAGAGACGAGCAGAGAGCTGTAATTCGCTGCGGCACAGAGGCGAGAAGAAGGCAGTTAGTCTGAGAGGGACAGTTCTAATTTTCAGCGTGGGTTTATATGGCCAATCAGAGGGGCCGTTAGGGTGGCAGATAAGGTCTGGTGATTAACTGTTAGTGGTGCACTGCGGGAGTTACAGGGCGCCGTCAGAGGTTGCCAGTGTTTCGTCCTTCTGTCTATCTCTTCAGGCTAGCCTACTTCATTTATTCGTCTCCTAGGTTTATGTGACCGGTCAGGGGTCTCTCTCTCTCATCGAATGGCTAATTTTGAGTCAGTGGTATCAGTTTATTTAGAAGATAATACCGCCTAGTACAGCTAGATAAAATCAATAGATATAGGCTACAAGAAGGTCAATTCAATCACCTGAAACATGGCGCAGAGTAACTACAACCTGACAACCAACCAAAAGTTCTAAAATTCTAGTACCATTTTCAGTTCTGTGCCTGCGTTATTGTTAGATAACAAGGTATTCCTATCTTAACAGACAATTTACGTGAGCTGTGTTTGAGGTAGCCCTTTATAAGTGAGTAAATTAATGACTATAACAATTCAGCGTGTTTTAGTGATAATATCACACAGAGAAGCCGGCCATCTTGAGTAGTCTTTTTGTTTGGCTCTGCCTGGGCCACATATAACAAAAGGCAAGAGGCATAACCTCCTGGCACCTACCGTGGCTTAGTGTCCAGGTCCACATCTATTGTTTTATTAACAATAACAATTTTCTATAATAATATATATTGCTTGTCGGGTTCAGATATGTGAGTCCCCAAGAGGAGACGCCCACCGCGGGCTAGGGTCACTACAACTTCTAGCCACCGTCCGGCGAGCGCCTAGAAAGAGATAAGGCGGGTGGACCTGTAGTCTTTCACCCTGGGTGCCGGACTAGTCGGTGGGCAGCTTAATTCATTTTGATCTGACACCATAAGATCTTAGAAAGTGTGTCCCGACAGTGCACTGTGTTCAGGAGAAGAGGAACAGGGTAGGTTTATAGGTAGTTTATGTGGTCTTGGAATGACCACGAATTGACACTCGGTGTCTAAGGGTAGGCGAAAACCGTCCGGATCTCAAAGGCGAGTGTGAACTGGATAGAGGCAGACTGGATTTCCGTGGGAGACGCTACTAGGTAAGTTTGTAGGGCCACGGCAACCATCGTCAGTGAGGGAGAGGTCTCTCCCAAGGAGGTGCTAGTTTTAGCCAGACGAAGGTAGAGATTCCCTCTAGGAAGGTATGGAGTCTGACAACCCCTATTTGAATGAGAAGACCATGGTTTCAGTAGAGCAGCAAGCGCCAGTGCAGAGAGAGAGAGAGAGAGAGGAGAGAGTAGTGTTCCAAATGACGGTCCTGTTTGTTATGCTAATCATTTATTCGTGGCAGAATTGAACTTTGAAACAGGCTCTGTACATTTTTTGTGCTTATTCGTTCTAAAGTTATAGCAAATGTTTAGTGTTAAAATGTTAAAAAAATTAAATAACTATGTACTGCTTGAAATGCAGAATAAAAACTATTAAGTATTATCGGGGTTTTTCCAACTTGATGGTGCAAGGAGAAAACGAGGCCGGGAGGAAACAGTCAAAAGTTTTAGGGGTAATTTAAGGACGAAGTTACCAAGTCTCATCCCCCTCTCAGTGGCACACCTTAATTACTACTTCTCTGAGGGGTTGTTGGCTACAAACAATAGTGGCCTTTCAGGTATTGGTTAATTCTCTTTATCTCTTCTTCAAGTATAGTTATAGGTTCATCCAAACGTTAATACCTTAAGTGTCGACAAACGGCACTTTTTTTTCGATTCAAACAAACTCTTATATATTCCTTATATATTCGGTAGCTATTTCTCACGGGTTCTCTGACGTATACTTCGGGATTTTACACAATGGTTTTAAAAAATCCATGATTTAGCTTTAAACTCTTGATGACAAGACCAACTGGAAATGAGAAACAAAGAAAGCCGGTTCCGAACCACGTGATTTTAATTTTCACCTTGCATGAGGTGCTACCTCATGGAGCGTACAACAAGTTGATTTAGTAATGGAAATCAAGGTTGCTTAATTGGTAATTGCAGCGACCGCTAACTACATAAGATAAATCACCCTCTACTCTATTGTATATATTGTAAATTAGTTATAATATGTGCAGACAAAAGTAAGTAATATTACCAAACCACAATGTACATATCAGTGTAAATATAGTAAAGAATAAATTACATAGCTGCAGACGAGTTTAGAGGCAGCCAAGGGTTCCTAGAATTCATTCTCTGGAGGAGCTGGGTCCTGTTCTAGATCATTTCAGCATCTTCCAGGCCTGCAACGCGATTAGCTGCTTTGGGATATATATATATATATATATATGTGTAAGTTTCGAATTCAGAAACTTAAAGGAGGTGGAGGTTCTCAGGTTATAAATCGAACACTTGCAGATGTAGTTTAGAACTGTAATATTAAACATATGTACACATTAGCTAGCGCTACAAATATTACAATAAACAAATAAAACATATAACTAACCTGAATTAATACAATTGTCGATAATAAGTGTTGACCATTGTCTTAACAAGAGTACCCATATTCAGCAGGTTACAACTCGGAGCATCATTCGATCCTAGCGCGAGCTCTGTAGGGACATCTAGCATATGTGCCGAAGTTTAGCGGTAACGTTCAAACTTACATATATAATATATATAAGGTAATCGACAGAAAAAAATCTTTCTTGGCAGTTTCCAGAGTAGCAGAGTTTGGCATATAATTCGTACATGATGATAATAAATTGTTAAATTATATAATAATAGGTTAAATACAATAGCAGATAATAGTTTATAACTATACAATTAGAAAGTTAACAATTCAATCAGAGTCATCCATACTAAATGGAATTTCCAATCTCTTAATACAGAACATATTTATTTATTTATTTTTTTAAACATGACAGATTTAATGTCTCTTTGTTATTCCAGGCTGCTAAAGTACCCACACCTGATAAGTATCGTTACGTTGAGATTTTCAATCCAATGCCCTAAGCATTATGATAGGAAATTAAGTGTGTTATTCAGTAAGTAATTAATTAATGATAGGCCCTTTTATTTTTCATAAAGTTGTTTTTTCAGCGTCTTATTGACGTTAAAACTTACATACAAATATCATTCCTCTACTAGAAAATACACAAAAATATCTTGCAAACACAGTTTTAATGACAACGTAATTATAGTTCAGTTCAGCCCCAACATATATTATTAAACAGGAAGTGAATATTTTTCCTCGTCATCTGACGACAGCACACTTGTTTGTTAAATTACATACTTATTATAGTCATTGATTATGTAGATTACTGTATTGCTTATTTTTAATTTTATATGATTTAGATAAGAATATATTAAAAACTGACCAACCCCTATAGTGCGTAGCGACCTACAGCACCTTTTATATTTATCTTATTCTTTAAGAGTCATCAATTAACTAGATATTTAAAAAAAGTTAAACACAAATTTAACTATTTTCATCAATCATGTGTTATTAAACCGAGAAGGCTTAGCTGGGCAAACTTTAATGGTGAAAGGTAGCTGGTGGTGGAAGTGCAACGGAGACATTGCTAACTGAATGTCCTAGCAGTGGAAATAAAAGGAGAAGTGGCGGTCATTAGAGGATTATCCGGTCGTACATCGGAACTGCATTATGCAGGAGAGTGGCCTCTGGGAACCGGACCAGTTGCAACAACCTATTGCCTCCGCTGTCTCCTGCCTCCTCTCTCCTGCCCTTTAAATTAAAGCCGGTTTTTACACATCGCTGCTTCGCCTTTACAAATCCCCTCCTCCCTCGCCCGATCTCGGCTGGGCTTAGCTGAAAAAATCATTAACGACCCTAATCTATTATTTGTTTCCACTGCTAATTCCAGCTAGGAGATTAACCGGTTCGTGTGATATGGCAATTGTAATGGGCTCCGAGACATTGCCGGATATATATTTGACACCTGTGCTATGAGCTAAAACAGCAGTTGCCCAATGATTTATACTTGTGTATTGTAACATGTAACCCTTCCCCTGTTATCTCTAAAATGTTCGAAAAATCACCCTCACTGCCTTTTTTTCATCGAACAACTCAACACACCTCCACAATCACCTTTATGCAAATCACTCCTTAACCAGTTATATAATTTTCATCCCTTTAGTTTTAGAGTTGGAGCAAGCATTTCTGGTTTCCAATACTCCTATACAAAATCAAACTATCATGATCCCTCCTTCAATGTTCATGAGTGCTTAGCATTTTCTTCTTACCGACTCATCAATACTTGTCGTGTCTCAGTTCCTTTACAATACATAAGCTACACAAAAATGACAAAATCATTGCAGAAAACATTCACACTCCACCGTAAGCATCGCCTCTTAGTTTAATAGCTAATCCTCAAATAATATTTATGTAAAATATTTGTTTAGCAAATGTATATTGTTACTGGTATTCAGTTTGAACGGACGAAATGTCAAATTTATTTATTTTGATAAAATTTATTTATTAAAAAAAAAAAATTAGTGAGACTATTACAGGGGCTCTTAGTGCTCAGCAATGGACATATTTTCTGAAAGTTCCAGCCCTTGTCAACAGGAGACTTACATACTTCTTCATGACTATGCCTGACCACATGTTTGTCAGCTAACAATAATTACGTGAAATGAAAATAGACGTTTTACCACGTCCACCATATTCACCTGACCTGTCGCAAACTGACTACCGTTTTTAGAGCGTTTGACGCATTTTTAAAAAACAAAATATCCACAAATGAAAAGGAGGTAAAATTTATTGAATTTATTGATTCAAAGTCAACACGTTTCTTTGAACAAGAACTAAAAACCTTGTTGGACATAGGAAGAAATGTATGCAAAGCTAACAGAAGTTATTTTGAATAAAAGACATTTTGTTAAAGTTTATTTTTTTTCACTTGCCTCATACCCTAGGAACTGACATTTCATTTGTTACACACCATTATCAGTAACTATTATTTTTGGTATTGGTCCCATTATTATTATTATAAAGAAACACATTTGACACTGCTGGGTTTCCTGATAATTTCAGATCGGAGAATGGAAAATAACCTGTCGCTCTTTTTTCATTTCATTTTTCTAATAATTGTATCACTTGTAGTGTACGTTACAAACTTGGCAAAAGATCATCAATAATAATTATTGATGATTAAAGGAGTAATATCCGACCTTGAGTCTAATATAGACTACAGAAGTTGGTTAAGAACGCACGGGTGCCTGCAATGCACCAAAATGCGGGTCGGGATGGGGGGTGCTGGACAGTTTTGTGGTTTGCGGATGTGTGTGGGTGAATCATATATGTACAAACACTTTCAAACTCAAATTCTTCTTCACAATATCTCATTTTGGAGGTTATAAAACTAATCTCTAAACAGTTTCAAGATTTATTTTTAGTATTAGTAAGCATTAATGTCAAAAGCTGCTGTTTGGTTGAAATGAAAATCAATTTTGTCTGCCCACAAATAACTTGACACCAGAATACTTAAATAGTTAAATTACTTAAAATCTTCAATAGAATTATAATAGTCTCTTATAAGAAATCAATGAATTTGTATACATTTTTTGCTACCGCTGCTATCAATCACACGTTTTGAATTATAACTAATAAAATTATAGTGAACGCATTAAAATAGTTTTGGTCAAATTTCTACACAATGGTTTTAGATTTCTAGTTCTTTTGTCATCCCTAAGCTGAAATAATTATGTGGTTAACTAAGTAGCTAGATGTTCAGCCTGTGCACCTGGAGTAAGGGAGTGAAGTATAGTTTATATATTCGTACAAATTTCACGGGCCATTCCCTTTGCACACTATACCTCCACATATGAAAGAGGCCAGCAAAGTTGATGATTCCACATATCAAGGGAGAGGATAATAGTGCCCCTTAAACCAGTTGCATCGCCTTTGTATGAACTCAATCACGAAGACCGTTACCAAAAAACAAAATGTGTAGAATAAGTTTTATTTTTATTTTTTTTTTATATGCTGTATATTTTTATAGTTTTTAAAGTAAGGAAAATAAAATAATTGTGTTCCCTTTAGTTGATTCTCCGACCATTCTGATGTTTTTGTGACATTTCTTAGCAGCTTAGTAAAGCGTTTAAACTCAATGCCTCATGTCAGTTGTTGAACTTGAACGATGGCAATACAATTGCTTCAGCTACTAATTCCAACCGAAAACTAGGAGTATTTTTATGGTCGGATTGAGGCCAAAACGAGCCTTCAAAATAACAGAAAGAAGCCTATAAAAAAAAGTATTGTTTTTTTCAACGTTGTAAACTAAAGGACAAAATATCCGATGGTCTAAGGCCTATACAAAATAAACAAAAACATTTTAAGTAGAGAAGGTGAAATTCTATTCTGTCGGCTTCCTTGCCAAACAGAAATACATGACAACGGGCTAGCCAATCAAGGAGCACGAAAAGCAGCTTCTGACTCACAAACCATCCAAGAGAATATCCAAACCTAGAGCGACATAGTGACAATAGCAAAGAACGCTAACGAGCGACAATGGAATGAGGGTTGGTACCGGTCAAGAAACTTTACTGCCATAAAAAAACTAAGGTTGAGCAACACCTAATGGAATGATTCTAAAGCATTGGTAAGTGATTACCCGTTTGAGAAATGGGCATACTAGACTGACCCTTGAGTACCTTCTTTTCAATCTCCACTGAACCTGCGAGGAGTGCGATAAAGCACCATTAACCGTTCATAACATCACCACTAAGAGCAAAAAAATCCTAGACGAAGAGCTGGACGTCAAGAAGGACTCAAAGGAATGACGAGAAATTCTATGAAAACAGGCTGAGGTTCCTAGGACGAATTGGGTTCTATCTACAGACTACAATAGATAAGACGCTAAATAAAATGAGAAAAACTGTTTAAATCGGCTGTAATGTCATCAAATAGCTACTCTTGGCTTATTTTTTTTTATTATGTTTGCAATTTTTTTTGCGTTACCATCCTCAATGTGTCCTTAACCATGCGGAAAAATTCAAAACTTTAAATCTTACATAGCTTCCGAGCGGGGAGTTTAGAAATCATAAAAGTTAAAAGTGGCCATTTTTAAGCCTACTATCGTACAATATACATTCTGATCTACTCATATAGGCAAAATGTATCTATCTCTTGACAATAAACCAGAACGTTGTTCCTATTTATTCAACTCTCCAGGTAATTACATTTATCCCTAAATAATTTTACCTCTGACTCGGGGAGCTCGGCACCAAGCCCCAGGGATCATACCTGGAGTCAAGTAATAAGTTGTTAATTCTAGGGGAAATAGAAACAAAGAGTGGGGGAATGAGTTAGACAGTGGGATAGAGAAAGGGAGGCAACAAATATTGCAGGAGTGGAAGGGGAGACCTGTTGAGGCAGTAACAAGTGAGGGTTGGTATCGACCCCACAGGCTAGCTGCCCTAGCAAAAAAATAACAAAAACTCAGAGAACGGCCCACGATGTTTTAATTGCTGATGGAGCCAGTCCCCTCGTCGCTGCAATAACATCAACACTGCATGCAGTAGGGGAGAAGATATATGGCGGTTATGTCATATCATATCGTACCTTTTCATAAATAAAATGGAATATCATTTTGGGTCACCCAGTATTTTCTAGCTTTTGCAATATATGTATATATACATATAAGTAAATCCAGTGTAGAGGTATTATAAGATTAAATACTGTAAACAACAACCAAGAGTAGGGTTAATCCTAACTCACAGTGTATATAAATAGGAGAGAATAAGTTCTAGTCTGCCTTCTGATTAAACCTACCCACCCTTTTTTTTGTGTTATCATTAGCCGGAAGTTAAGTGGTGCCGAAACCCGGGACTTTTTCTTTACATGTCTGAGATACAGTCCTAAGACTTGTGCAGCTAGCGGTCTCAGGTGGTGGGAAACGGAGTATAGTGACCGATAAGACGAACTAGGGAAGTGCGGACGTGATAGTCGAAGGAGATCTGGCTAGGCTGAAGAAGGAGCTTGCGCAGGTAAGAGAGGAGCGCGCAAAATTCACGTTGAGTCGCTTAATTGATATTCGAATTTTTACTCCTCCTATCTGAATTCGCCAGCTCCATCAGAAAATTAGAACGCAGAACTCCGCATTCATCCATGGCATCATTAGCCAGTTGGAACCTTTCACTGGAGTGTTGGGAGAATTGGATCACTTCATAAAAGGGGGAGACCAGATTAAAGAATTGATCTTAATGAGAAAAGAAGCGGGAACTCTGTCGGATGTAGATGTAAAGTTATTAGAAGCATCCTTGGTGAGAAGTATATCCCGCAGAGTGTTGAATGCAACACAAGGAGACGCATCACAGCCATGGGACGGGTTGAAAGGGAGGCTAAAAAAATTATACGGTAGCGGCCGATAGACCCCGGAAGAAGATGATTTTTTTTTTGCCACTAGAGCACAGGAAGGCCGGTCAGACAGAAGGATAATTTGCGGAGAAACTCCTCGCCCTCTATAATCGTCTCAATGAGAAGATGGTGGAGACATACGGACAGACTAAGGCAGTAATGAGACTAATTTTTGTGCGCGAGATAATGAAGGTCCAGTTGAACCAATACGTGGATCGGCGAGGGCTGCCCAAAGACAAAGACGTGGTAGATTGTGCAGACGACCTCATCGATGGCAAGGAACGAAGCACAATGCGTACTAAGAACTCGGGACCAGACTGGATAGAGGAATAAATAGAATAGATGTAGAATAGATATAAATAGAATAAGATAGAGGATAATAAAAGAAGTCGCGGCCGACTACGACATAATTATCGGGTGCGATACGTTGAGACTGGCAGGGCTTAAGTTACGGAGTAACAAAGATGTTTGGACCTTCGTGCTAGGGGCGAGTGGGTATACCGTCAGATGCGGACACGGGGGAAATCCGGGATTCGGATAGGAGCAGCCCGATGCGCCAGAGAGACATTAGGACAGCTCTTAAGGGAAAACCGAGACTTATTCTCTCGGGAAGGCGACGTTCTTCCAACCACGGGGAGAACTTTCCATCGAATCAATCTGGTGACGAACGCACCCGTCTATGTGAAGGGCAGGTGGTACCCGCAAGCAATGCGCGAGGTTATTCGAATAACTTGCGGAACTCCAGAAACAAGGAATAATCAGGGCAAGCACATCACCATTCAATAGCCCGCTGTGGGTGGTGGAGAAAAGATCAGGGGAACAAGACGGGGGTCCGAAGAAGTACAGGGTCGTGGTCAATTACAGGATACTAAACGAGGCCATGCAGGACGAGCGGTACTCATTCCCACGAATCGATTATATTCTTGACCGATTGTCAGGAGTCACGGTATTTAGCACCTTAGACCTCAAAAGTGGGTACCACCAGGTGCAGATGGTGGAAGACGTTGGGAAGACGGCCTGTTCATGGGAACGGGGGCATTTTGAGTTCGTGCGAATGCCGTTCGGGCTAAAAGGAGCTCCTCTTACGTTTCAACATCTTATGGACGAACTACAAAGGGGGAGGACTTCTCGCAGGTCTACATGGACGACTTAATAGTCTTCAGCAAGTCAGAGGGAGAGCATGTCCAACACCTGCGAGGGGCCCTCGCCAGGATCCGGGGATTTGGCTTAAAGTTATCACCTGAGAAATCCCAGTTCGGGTTGAGGGAAATCAAGTTCTTGGGCCACGTAGTCTCGAGGGACGGGGTGCGGCCCGATCCTGATCGAGTGAGAGCCATCTGAGAGGCACCGTTACCACAGAACGGGGAATTAGGAGGTATCTAGGAATGGTGAATTACTACCGTTAATTCATTCCCAGGATCGCAGAGGTGACGAGCCCGCTTACTGAGGTACTAAAGAAGGGAAGGCGGTTTCAATAGGGACCCACCCAAATAGCTGGTATCGCGAAATGTCGTGAGATATTGACCAACCGACCATTACTAGCGTTCCCCGACTTCAATCGGACGTTCAGGGTTACCACGGACGCGAGTGAAACGGCGATAGGAGCCGTAATCTCTCAGATGTTTGAGGGGGGGAGAAACCCATCGCGTTTGCGGGACGACAATTGAGCCCAGCCAGACGACGCTATAGTGCCATCAAGCGAAAACTGTTAGCTGTTGTATGGGCTATAGAATATTTCCGGCCATACGTATACGGAAGACGATTCGAACTAGTCACAGACCACAAGCCGTTGGTCTATGTGGGCACGCTGAAAAAGTCGTCCGCGAGGGTAGCACGATGGAAGGAACGCCTCACAGCGTATACGTTCCATGTAGCACACAAAAAAGGGAGCGAAAATGCCAATATGCGGATTGGCTATCGTGGGATCTCGTGGTCAACGCGATGGTGGACGACCCCTACAAAACGAACCGTTCGCGGTACGGTATTTACGCGACTGGGCAGAGAATGGGCCGGAGATTCCTTTGGTTCAGGGACACGAAGTGGAACAAGTCCAGAGTCCGGAGCGAGCCTAGAGCGGCGGACGTATCGGCGACAGAACGTCCGGGGGAATTACCGGATATTGACGAGATCATAAATGACAATAAATGATCATGAAATCGCGACAGGCCCCGGGTGTAGAGACGCAGGTATCGTCGTACGCTGGGTTGACTACATTGGCAATACGAGCGCATGTAACAATAGAAGAGGAGGAGTTAGAGCGATTAGTTCAGAATTTCGCGACACAAGGAAAAGCGTACCACGTGTTCATCGGGGGGGAATCGACTGCTCGTGGAGAAAGTAAAACGATTATGGCGGCAGGAACGAATCGGGGTGGTATACGGGCTAATACGGTGTCTGCGTCAAGTGGAAACAGTCTACGGCCCAGCGACGGCTAGTTAACGACCACCACGCGGGAAAAACTAATCATAGGGGGATGGAGGAAACTCTGCTCGCAATCAAAAAAATGTACTTCTGGAAGGGAATGGGGGATACAGTGCGAGACGTTATAGGCCATTGTGAGGTATGTCAGCGGGCTAAATATGATCGACACCCCCCAGTAACAACCCAGGCAGTCACCGAAACGCCGTTAGAACCATTGAGAGCAATCCAAATCGATATCTATTCGAACGAGGGGCAATTGTGGCTCACAGCGATCGACAATTTTAGTATAATGGCCATGGCGTACCCGATCGAGGCGAAAACTGCGGAGACGGTTCGGCAACGAGTGTCACACTGGTGTGCGGTATATGGGGTGCCGAAGAGAATCACGTTGTACTTTGGCCGGGAGTTTGATAACAATTTCATCCGCGAGCAGAGCAAGGATCTGGGGATCGCAAGGTATCTGAACACGCCCCACCACATTAAGGGCCAGGGAGCGGTGGAACGGCTCCATAGCACATTAGGGGAACATCTAAGATTACTCAAACTCAGGCGCCGATTAGAACCGTTTGAAGCTATTCCTAGGGCCGTTGTCGCGTACAACCACACGATCCATGCGGCAACAGGCTTGTCACCAGTCAAGATTGTCTTCGGACAAGACCGCCGGGATAGTGGGGATTTGACAACGGCACAAAACCAGGAGTCGACGGCATACTTGCTTCAAACGCGCAAAGACCGTCGGGCGATCTGGGATAAAGTCCGAGAAAGAATTATTCGATGGAAACAGACATGGGTCGATCGAGCCAATGGCCGGCTGGGAGTAATATCGGGGGAGACTTTGACATTGGGGACAGTCGTCTACCGCCGATTACGGACCATGAGGACCAAGACGGCCGCCCGCTATGAAGGGCCATACAGAGTCATCACGATTAGAGAACACAATCTGTTCACAATACGAGACGCGAATTTCCCCTTTCATAACCGCACCGTCCATCGCGACGAACTCCTGGTCCCACAGTTGCGGTCGTTCCACGGGCCGGACGGTGGTGCTCGGGCAGATACTCCAATCCTATCCTCAGACTTGTGATGTACATGAGCTTATTGTGCCTTATCTCTATTATTATAATTATTATTTTCTGTAATTTTCTATTATGATGTATTGTGTTATGGTTATTTAACTCAGACGAAGAAGCTGAGTCAATTTATTTTCAATGTTTTGTACCAGTTGTAGTTACTTATACAATGTATTATACCTGAAAGTTCCCTCTGAGAAGGAACTGGAGGAAGGGAGTTAACCCAGTGTAGAAGTATTATAAGATTAAATACTGTAAACAACAACTAAGAGTAGGGTTAATCCTAACTCACAGTGTATATATCTAGGAGAGATATGAAAATAAAGTTCCCTCCCATCCCACCGTCTCTGCGACCACCTCCAGACCACATTCTTAAAATTATTGCCTTGGGCAATAATTGGAAGAATAGGTGGTACAGGACGAGAGATCAGCAAGCCAAGGTCGTTATGAATTCTCTCACAACGCAAATTCGGGGCTTGATGAAACTCTGGAAAACAGCGCAGTGGCATGAGAGACTTCGTAGCACTCACAGAGATCACAGAAAGTTTTGGAAGCTGTTGAAGACTACAAAAGGCAAGACAGCCACTGTCCGTCTTCACGACTACGCTAGGGACATTACACTAGGACGGGATACTACCACATGCCTCCTCCGGTAGATGCTGAACAGAACCACATGCTTGTATCACCGAAGCAGCTCAAGGCGATTCTTCGCCGGTGTCAGGGAAACCGAGCCCCAGGGCACGACGGGATACAAACAGTGCTGTTCAAACAAATGCCGAGGAGAGGGATAGTACAACTAGCGAACTTATACAACTCTTGTATAAGATTGCGGTACTTTCCTGACTCGTGGAAACAAGCCATCTTGTTCCCATTACTAAAGCCAGCCAAGAGCGGAGATCACCCAGCCCACTACCACCCGATCAGTCTGCTACCACAGCTGGGGTAAATCTTTGAGAAAATTCTCTTGAATTATCTCAAAGATTACTGCTCGGAAAATGACATCATTCCGCCAGAACAGACTGGATTTCAACCCAGTATGAGCGCAGAGCACCTCCTTCTGAAGATACAGTCAGAAGCTAGCCATAACATGAATAGAAACATAGCCACAGCTATGATTTCCATTGATTCCACCTAACCATTCGACTCGGTGTCTCACGGGACACTGTGTCAAATGCTCTGCGACCGGGAATGCCCGGAACAACTGTATTCAATTCTGGCTAGTTTCCTGAAAAACAGATCACTGCGGGTGCGGGTGGGTGATAGCTTCTGAGAAGCTGTGCCACTGACCTGTGGAGTGCCCCAAGGCGCCATCTTATGCCCTGTACTATTCAACGTATACACGTCTGAGATTGTCGGAGCCAGGTACAAAAATACCACAGTTATTGCTTTCGCGGACGACATAGCGGTGTACAGTAGCAGCATGAGTGCCGAGGTAGCTCTAAAACAGGCTGAAGTAGCCTGTAACCAGATTAGTGAGAGATTGGGAAGACTCAATATCTCTGTAAACGCGGGTAAGACTGACTGTGTAATTTTCTCTTTCCAAAAGGGAAAAAGCCCACTCCCTACTAGTTACATAGTAGAAACGGAGGAAAATTCACCAGCCAACGACCTAGTATATCTGGGAATTAAAATGGACAGACATCTCCATTTTAGTAACCATTTTGCGAAGAAGTTGAAGCATACTCGCACGAAGTCTTACCGGCTTACGCATTTATTGACTTCCCCCAATCTATCACTGCGTCTCAAGCTATTGATCTACAAGAGCATACTAAGGCCTACTCTGCTGTATGGTGCACCACTATTTCGTTATCTGACGTATACGACAGCTAAGAAACTCCAACAATTCTAAAACGGTATACTGATGAAAGTGGTCAGAGGTACTTCAATCGAGCAGCGAAGAAACAGTGAGCTGCATGAGATATTTGAGCTGCCTACGGTGGATGAATTCATCCAACGTAGACATATCAAATTTTTCGACTCCTTACAATATTTAACAAACCCGACGTTTAACACTATAACCCCCGCTTCGTTCCCCCATCGATGGCAGGACGCTGTCGCGGCTGGAACACTTTAGTCTTAGGTTCTAGGTATAGGTTTTACTTTAGTTTGTTTTGTTTTTAGTGTTTAGTGTCGGTAACATGCAGAAGGTGAGCCTCATCACCTAGTGTTGAATATGAGACTATGAACTTTTTACCACAAATGTATTATATTTATGCACTCCTTCGAATGCATCAGTGCATCTCAGTACGAGGAGAAATCTGTTTTCAATTATTTTATTATATTATTTGTTCATTGTATTACTCTTTGAGGTTTTGAAATTAGTTATTTAAGTTCTAGTCTGCCTTTTGATAAAACCTACCAACTCTTTTTTTTGCGTTATCATTAGCCGGAAGTTAAGGTATATATACATATATTATTGATTTATTAACAAAAATAAATGCATAAATAAGTACTTATATTGTGCATATAGTGAACCTACATCATAAAATTGAACAAAAAAACGCATAAATGAACAGAAGTAATTGTATCTAGAAAGATTTAGGAATCATAATAGAGGGGGATAAGACTTAAAGGATGCAGGTAACATACTAAATTAGAAATAAATAAAACTAAAGAAAAATATATATTATGAAATAATAATAATGATGAATTGTTAATGATTGATGGGAGATAAAATAAAATCTTGATTTGAAAATTGGGAGAGTTTGCGAGCGATGATTGATTAGAGAAGTAGAGTTACAATGGCTTAAATTTGTGCCAAGGGAGTTTCAGGGCGACTAAACGGGACCTAGTATTACAAGATTTGATAGCTGATCTCAATTGTAGAAGTCTATAAAGGGGGGGGGGGTAATGAGGCCTTTTAGTCATGAGGACTCGGAAGGGAGGAGAATATTAGAGGATCGGGATTTGAGACACAGAGAAAGAAACTACCTCAGATCAGGTCCGAAGAAAGTAGTTATAGTCTCAGAAAAAGAGAGCATGTTGGCTTTGACCAAGGATTCAGAACGGCCATAATGTAATGGATTCACCGTGATGAGCAAGTAGGAATAGGGCCTTGACCTGGCAGGTTGTTAGGACAATGCATTCATGCAAAAGAGAAAGGACGAATAAATACTGAAAAGCAAAGGTTTGCAAGATGTATATATAGATAAAGTACATATGGAAAAGATTTGAAAATGAAAACACTAACTGCTGTGATTTGTAGAGATACAAAATCATTTCAGCGAATACAGAGTGTATATTCTAAAATGAAGTTAAAAATTAAATTAAAGGTAGAAACTAAAATTATTAATTTTTAGAAACACGAGATAAAAATATTTAGAAACACAGGTGAGACGGGAAGCGAAAGAATAGAAAGATAGACCGGCTGGAAATGGTGATGTAGGTAACAGGTGTCTTCCTGAGGTGAAGAAGTCAAGGTCCTCTACCTTATTTCTGATTATTACCTGAAGGTTGACATCTGACTCAACCACCACCAAATCTGACCTAACCGGCCATTTTCATCTAACTAGTCTACGACTACATAAGCCAGATCCCTAGCGATAAATCATCGCTAATATTCAGTCATGTGTCATCGTCCCAGTTCAGAGGTCGGTTGGAGATGTCCTGCTACATTGTTGTATATTCCTAGAATGTGAGATCTAGTAAACTGCACCTAGAAAAGTGCATTAAACTTTATGAAAAGGTTAAATTACTTTGGTGCAATAACTGCAAATTTCACAACAGAGCCTCCAAACAATTATGTCAAAAACCTCGAAATACACCTCATTAAAGAGGTTTAGAGCAGCCCTAACCAAGATAAAAATAGGGTGGTGGGTGTAAACAA